>OY829480.1:2410000-3876131 GCA_963691745.1 Ditula angustiorana | reverse complement strand
AACAGGTGCACAGGCCGGTTTGGGTGGCGAGTCCAAGCGATAAACCGTTTTAACATTTACTTAAGAGGAGTGAACCCAGCGCTCTCCATACAAACGGCGATAACGTTTTCCGCCCTCTAAACTTTAACCTACAGCAATGATTTTTTTGTATGTTATCTTATGCCCTAGAACTAGGTTTGTGTTTTGTATAAAACTCTTAAAATGCAAATGTTGTCAAATCTATGTAGTATATTTAAAAAAACAAAACATGTAAACCTAGTTCTAAGGCATAATAAGAACATACCAAAAAATCATTATCACAGGATAATGTTCAAAGGGTGGAAAACGTTATCGCCGTTTGTATGGGGAGCGCATTTTGGGGCTGAGTTCACACTCCTCTTAAACTTTACTTAATAAGTACTGCCAGCAGTAGAAGTGGCTGATCTCGAATAGAAAAAGATAGCAGACAAATTGAGTCGTGTCATATCCTAACGAAAATTGAAATAGACTTAAATTATTTATTATACAGAATAAATAAGAACCTTATGATAGCTAAATTACAATGAAAACTGTAGCAAAATCCGTTGCACGTTTTAGAAGTAAGCGGCCAAATATAATGCAACTGTTAGAGACTTTGTTTTATACTAGTGACCCGTCCCGGCTTTGCATGGCGCCAATTAGGATGTAAATCAAATCTTTTCGTAAAAAAATCTCTAAATGACAGTGGAAACCGTATCAAAATTCGAAGCGTTGTTTAGAAGTACTAGTAGGTGATCAAGGATATGAGGACATTCAGGAACGAATAGCTACTTTGCTTTATACTTTGTAAAGAATATATGTAGATTAATTTTGTTTTTTTGTTTGGACCACAACACGTGTCACATAGAGCCAGTAGGTAATCTACGGGTACCCATTGCAATAAATAAGACGTCATTGAGGCTTCAAGGCGACACCTATGACTTTCATACGAATACTTAGGTGAAACTCGCAATTACTTAAATAGTTTTTAAAACAAGCGTTTTTTTATTATCCGTGGAAACTCCTTTTTTTGGTATGTTTTTTTTTTATTTGTCTTTGGCCATGGGAGCAAAGCCCTTTAGCCGTTTTGGTATGGGTTATGCTTGGGTTGCCAGTACACTTTTGCGTGGTCATGCGTTCGAATTATAAAATTATGTTTTAATTTATGAACAGCTCACCGGACGAAAATATAACTTTTTAAATATAACGGGAACGGTAATTTCCATGCGTGTATAATAAAATAAGTTTGATTGAATTTAAGCGAAACAAATAGAATAAGTTTTTTGTTAAGAATTTTATTTTTGATACATGCTTTTGTGTTCAAAATACTTTTTTGTTGCATTGTACAAATATTTTAAAATTATTGAAATATCGTACAAATATTAAATTTTAAAACAATCTGACCACTGGAATTCAGTCAAAATTTACGTGCAAGATTCGAACTAAACATTCACAAATACATACATATTATAAGTTAAACACAAAATTGTAAAAAACCATAACATACAACTTAAGTTTTATATGGTAAAAACTAAAGCTTACCTGCCTGGATAGTGAATAAATGCAACGCAAAATAGATTAAAAAAAACAATGGTTGCAAAATAGAACGAGTTCCGACTCTACATGGCCTATTAATCTTGTCAGTCTTGAACGACATTTTGTTACTTTATCTTATCTATGTGAAATCAAAATTCATCAAGTTTTATCACTTTTAAAAACGTATAAATTTGAATTAACGTCAAATTAAAGACGCTTGCTTAATAAGGGCTTCTTTTATGCGTTTCGATCTGATTTTAAACTTGTATTGGCTTTGAAACAGGCCGGTTTGAAAAATCGCTAAGGTTTAAAAAAGTGACATGTAATTTGCATCATTTGACCCTAAGTAATAAGATTTAATACTCGTATTTAATATTTTTCTAATTAATGAATATTACAGTTTAGTAGCCCTCCGTAAAATTCTGCACCTAAATATTAGTTTTTTGAATGAAATGTGATTAAAATATGAGGTTACACGTGAGGTCATACAACGCCTAGCAAAATCTTACCGCAAGTATCTTTTGCATACCTTTCATTTAAATCACATTTTGATCAAAAAACAAATAGGTGCAGAATTTAACGGTGGTATCTTAGACTATTATATGTAAACGTGAAAGTAATACTGTTTGGACATTTGAAATTAATTTTGGCCGACAGATGAATCATCGTAGAATTCTGGATTAAAACATTGAATACTTTTTATCTCGTAAAATGTATAGAAAATTCAATCACATATGTTTATTTGACTGGTACCTGAACACATAAACTGGAAATAATTTCGTATTAAAGTACGCACGCGTGAAAGTATCGAAGGCCGAATGAACAATTCGAAATAATTCATAAAATTATTGTGTTATATTTTATTTGATTACCGTTATCTGGCTTTTGACACCTTGCTTGATTTACTCGTGAACACTTAACACTAGTTGACCGCAGTGTGAAGTGAACAAGTTTTTAAATTTTTTCCAGATAATTAAAGGATAAATGTAATTTAATTAAAGTTGACACAGTGAAGTAAGCAGGGTGGATAAAAACTCTTGCTGTTTTGTCCATTCTAAAAATCTATAAAAGCCGGAGTACATATCCGACGGTAGTGTCATTTGCATAGTATTTAATGATTGATTTGAGCTTTAAAACACACACAAATCATTTGGCGCTTGCGTAAAGCGAGGTTAAAATATACTATTAACTCCGAGCTACCGTCTTAAGTCTTCCGCTCTCACGTCTTGTCCATTCAGTCCATTCAATGGGTTCATTACCATGTTACACATACCGTACGTAAAGTATTACACTTTGTTATTGTGATCCAATACAATAATACACTTAGTTTGTGTACCTATGTATCGAATGTTCCCACGGTGTACAATCGCGCGCGTAAATATGCTGCGAAGTTTTTTTTAATAATCAACAACTTTGTATACAGGGTTATTGGTAACTTAATGTATTCCTGTTAAGAGGTTATAGGAGAGGTTAAATGCAACGATTTTAACCCCATAGTACATAATACAAAAGTGAATTATTTTCGTAATAAATAAGTCATATTTACTTTAAAAAAAACAGACAAGCAACTCCGACAATTTAAATAAAAAAGTTATTGTTGAAACATCATTTCTTTTTCTTATGATTTATTTACAATACATGTTAGTTATTCATTATCAGTATTAAAAGTAAAATTATCTGTTCAATGCTGAATTATTTATTTAATCGGATTCTAAATTAGAAAAAAAAACAATAATTAAGTCACTGGAGGCCTCTAATAAACTAAGCGTTTAAAAAAACTTTCATACTCATTTTTTTCAGAAAGAGTATTCTTTGGTTTTTTACGCTTCGAATCGTTTAGAATACCGGCATTCAAACTCGGTATGGTTTTCTTTGAAATTCGTTCGTTTAAATAATTAATAGATTCAGGCGTTACTTTGCGGAGGTCCATATCAACAAACTGGAACAAATTACCTTGCTACTCCGCGAAACCTAGGTTTCGCGGAGTAGCAAGGTAATTTGTTCCAGTTTGTTTATCGTTCGTTTACATTCAGCCTTGGGTGGATAAGGACTGAAGCCGAAGATATAATACGACGGTACAGTCAAGGAAGTTAATTCCCTACCCATTTCGTTGAAATGTCGTCTGACATTCGCAATGCATTAAGGTCGATATGTCAAACTAACGTCTTGCTCTATAGCTCTTATGGTGACAGTTTGCTATATGCTATTGAACCTTAGGTGGGTTGGAAATTTAATTCCTTGACTGTACCTGTATTATCGCCTCTAGAGTGGCTATTTATGTTAGACGCCGACAGTACAAAGACGGATGTGGGCGGGACCTTGAGGAAAAATCCTTAAGCGGAATTCATTCGGTGAAATACAATGCGTATTTAGCCCAAACTATTAAACTGTGACTAACAAGACCCAGTTCTTGAGGTTAACGCAATTAAAATTGAACACAAAAGGTCGCTGTTGACATAATTGTGTCCTGACATTAATTAATGTTTACTTGAAATGTAGATATCCACAGAAATTTGATTGGGAAATGTGCTGTAAATGTGCTGTCTGTCCTGTCTCGTCTCTGTCTTCCGGTGAGGGAAAACATCGTGAGGAAACCTGCACATTTATGTAGATGAATGTTTAACCATGATCCTGTCGGTCTGGTTTCCATGTAAAAGGAGTTAGGGAGGTCAGATGGCCGTCGCTCTAATGTAATAACTACTACATGATTACTACATGGTTACTACATGATCCCAGGATCATGATCAAAGCGGGCCTCGAATTCAGAATAGGGAGAAAGTGCTAGAAGGATGATGATTATGATGCATGGTTAAATGTTAATTATGGTCTCAATGAGCCTAAATGTCTAGGCTTACTGTCGATTTAAACTAGGGGTTCCCAAACTTTGCTGTCGTACTTGCCATTTTTTGTGCGTTCCGTAGACCCTTTTGACTTCTTAATAATGTATTTTTACATTTTTTTTTCTTCTATTAAAACTGAATTAGTTCTTCTTTGGTCACCAAACGAATATCGTTCTGTAGAAAATACTGAGACATCCCACTTTGAATAAAAATATAGTAAAACAAATCTTTTTGAAAAATGTTTTCAATTGGAATACGGAATTGGAAATAAAGACCCCTCATAAAAACTTTTCTTAGGTATCTCGTATACACCGATATCGGCCAGTTACAATATTACTATTATTATTTATTATAATCTCACGCCTGTTTCCCTTTGGGCTAAGCAAAGACCACAGAACGCCATTTGCCCCGGTCCTGTCATAGTTCCCTCCCTTCCTTGACACACATTCCTCTCTTCATACATGCTGGGCGGTTACGGATTATTCTAATTTGGCTTATTTAAAATTTTATTATAATGTATAGACACACATATTAGTCGCAGTCTCATAAAGGTACATACAAATATACTAAACAGCAATAATATTAAGCTTATTAACAGCTGTCAAGTCACTAAACAGCTGGGTAGAAATAAATCGTTAATCGATTGACAGAGTCAATATAGCCGTGGGCGCCTCAAGGCCGATCGATAGCGCCAAACCTGCCGCCTCCATTTGTCAAAATCGGTGCGCAGGCGCCGGTTCGCACACATTTAGATTAATTAGGTGATAGTAAAGAGAGTGACAAGTGCTTATGTGTTGTTGTGAGCTTAAGGGATTCTCATAGAGACTAGTTATAATAAAAATGAATATTGAATTGTTTATTATAAGTAACCTAAAGTAGAACGTATCTTTAATTTTGGGTAATTCTAAAAGAATACTAAATAAAGCTTCTCACGTCATCATTCGCAGACTGTAGCTAACAAGGTTTGAAGATGCAGCTAGAGCTTCGAAACACACTAAAAATCCTTAAACGTGAGTTCCTGGTCAGTTGTTAAGGAATCCAATGATACGTGCAAGTGTGTCCTCATATCTCCGGCTACTCGCTCATTCTAAGCCACGCATCAGATTTTGATAAGGTTTTACCTGTAATTTGGACAGAGAAGTTGATTTGTCCTGTCTACGCAGTGTTTTGTCTCTGAGATTCCAACACGCGACTGTCACAGAACCTATTAACGTGGATTAAAAACCATTTTCCGTATTAGATAAGCTAGTACATTACGAAAGTCTAGTCCAGTACTGGTTAGTAGCACGACTCGTGTGGGACTAATATCACAAACGAACTATCTATATCAAATATATATATTATCATAAATATATTTGCCGTCAGTAATACATTATATCGTTAATTCGAAACACAAAATCGTTTTCTAAACACTTATCAATGGAATTTCAATCCGCTATTTTGTTTGATCCGCACATTGAGTTTGACCGCCAATTTCTGAATAGAGAAGGCGCATACTCATTCAAAAAGAAGGTTTCTTTTATTATGATCTATGAGTCATACGTTATAATATGACACACACGTGTACCTATATAGTTTGGTGCGTTGCTATAATTCACCGAGCCCGAGCGCTGAGGTCGACCGGCTGTGATATTGACCCGGTCGATTATTGCATTGAAACATTTTTGGTCGGCTTAATTAAATGCACCTAGGTAAGGTTGGGCCAAAATCGCAGTAAATTAAAAACGTCTTTCCTGTAGTTAAAAGCTTAAAAGATAACCTGGATACTTAGTCATAATCACAAACAAATGTCAAATCCCTTGGAAATCTGTCATTTTTTGACGTATATTGCACGTGAGATGCATCTCGCATGCAGTGCCGTAAATAGCCATTTCTGCGCCCTGTGCGATGTATTGAAATCGAGCACTAGGGGCGCAGCGGGAACTTATCAGTAGCAAACCGAAAAACTAATAGCCCTGCCTGGTCTGGCCATTCTTGCGCCCCCCAGAGTCTACGCCCTGTGCCTGGGCACCGGTGGCACCGCCCTATTTACGGCACTGCTCGCATGAACCGAGAATCGGGGTCCAGCTCACGATCGCTTACTGACGAACACAGCATAATTCTTATTTCACCCGGTAAGTATTGACCTCTTCCGCTGCCAGTGGCCCTAACATGACTGCCAAGTTTAGTTTATCTCTATCTGCGCCCCTTTCTTATGACACTAGTTAGACAGAGACACAGGGAGGGGTTAAACTAAACCTGGGCTGTCATATTAGGGCCGCTGTATACAGTTTTACTTTAACCCTTGTCTGATATTCAAACACAAAATAATCTGTCATATATTTTTTTACATAAAAGTCCGAGTCAAAATATCTTTATCACTTATCAGATAGTAGCACTCATGACCGGCCCAGTTTTAATTTATTCCTCCCAGCTTCTTTGTCAAACGAGTGTCATAAAAAGAAAACTATAAGTAAGCATAAAAAATAAAATTACGCGTGCAAACCCGAAGTCAAAAGCCAAGGGAAGATAAATAATAATTAATTATTCCAGTCTCTTTTAAGCTTGCTACGAGCAGGTATCAGTTATCTTACTCAGTAAGCCGCTGGCAGTATACAAAGACTATCTGGCTATATTGATTTATCTGACAGATAGCTGCACTATTAATTGGTTAGATTTATTATATGTAGACCAAATCCGTGTCAGCTTGATCGCGAATCAAAGTAGAGACCTGCTTTAATAGCACGCTAGCATTTATCGCACACATAAACGCATCCGTCCCTCTCGCACACGCTTACGGCTAGAAAGGGATATATGCTTTAACGCAACGGTATCTTGCTCGCTAATCCTGCCGCTAAGCAGCAGTGCTTTCACTGTTGTGTTCCGGCTTGGTGAGCACGACAGCCGGTGCAATTACTGGCACAAGAGGTATTCCATCTTAGCCCTCTGGGTTGGCAACGCACCTGCAATCTTCTTGGTGTTGCCGGTGTCTATAGGCGATGGTTACCACACCATCAGGTGACCCACTTGCTTGTATACTGCGTAATACTGCGAGCGTATTCAACCGAACAATCGTCAACGTGACTTTCGACAGGTGCGTCGCTACACTAATATATGTTTTGTTCCATTCTTGTGAGGGTGAACGTCACAATAACAGATGAAATCATAACCTATGTTAACTAACATAGGTTTACAGATCGAATTTGAATAAGGGGGTAGGGCTGTAACTCGAATTTCACACCGATTAGTCGATTTATCATATTTAATTGGACATGCAGTAGCGACATATTGCGTGTATGACATGCTAGCTAGCTGGTAATAAAGTCTAGGGCTTGCTGGTTGCAACATTTAACATGACAGGGGTTTTAAACGGGTATTGAACTGAATTAAAGTGGTTGTCTCATACGTAGTTACGAAACCAATCGAACGAGGTAGAAGTGGAATAAAGGACTCTGTATACTAGAACTTGCAACATTCTATTCTAGTTCAGCTACATGATTTCGTACAAAAATAACACTATTATGTGCTATAATGTTGGCTATTTGTATACTTAGGTACTACTTACTCCGAAGGCTCAGCGATCTAAAGCAAGTCTTGGCCTCCAATAAGAGATTTCGCCACTTTTGGCGGTCTTGCGCCGCCTCCAGCTAGTCTCCAGGTTTCAGGTCCACCAACACTGCATCACTCCCGTCGGTTGGCACACATATGCTCGCTAAGAGAGCTTATCTGGGTCAACCGACGGGATTAGCTTAATAGTCCCCCAACCGCATCAATTGACCAAGCCAACGCAAACGGTGTGCTTTCGTCTCTCTTATTATATTTGGGTCAGCCGTGCCCTCCAATTTTTGAATTTTTTAATACTCTGCACCCACCATCTGGGATTTTCCTTTGTCACAAACGACTTTTTTCGTTCTTTAGAATTAAAGTCCAAACAAAATATTGGCCTAGTAACCGTTAGATCTACGTTGATGACCGTGAAGTATTTGTATAATCAGTTCTGTTTTGTAGCCTAATTGATCACTAAAAAACATGAGCAACAACAATGGATTCTTAAATCTACGACAAAAATGAAACTGGAAAAAGCGCTTGGAAGAATCAATGACAATGAAAAAAAAAGGTTAAAACTTTAAATAATTTATTTCATTATTTTTACGCTTAAAACTATGCTATTAAAACATAAACTATAATTATGTACCACACCAATAAACATAAGAACAGTTGGGAACCAAGCGGAGAGCCCCTAGCGAAAGCCGCTATTTGCAACACAATACGTTTGATTTTCCTTTGGCACTGGGGCCTTCCGCTCATTCTTCAACAAAAGTATGTACATGGATGATTATGATTGCTAAAAAAACTATAAATGCTTCAACTAGATTAGTTCACGATATAAATTAAGATTAATGAGAACATATTAATAATGACAAAATAACTAGCATTACATTACTTGTAACATGATATTATTTTATACTAGGAGGCAATTCCGGTAGCTACCAATTAAAATTTCATAACTCTGCGATGCAATGACATTGTAAATGAGTACAGCATTGCCATGAACAAATAAAATAAAAAGAAATAGTGCCACGTCTAAGATATATAAAATTATTGTCACACTCAAATCGAGACTTTCGAGAGTTTTTATTTTGTGAAATCTATGCGTCCTATAGGTTTTTCAGTATATATTTATTTGTAAGGGCAATATTTATTATATTTATCTGTAATTGCATTCTCAAAAACGGCTCTAAGAATTTCCAGTTTACAATACCAGGGCGAAAATCAATCTCAGTCTCATATCTGGGAAATTGGTATTCTAATTTTTTTTACATCTGTCATGGGCTGTGATTCTGTAAACGCCACAGCGTCGAGCTCGAAGTCGAAGCAACACCTTGTCTTGCTCTAGCGCGCTTGTACGAGTGAGCGAGACAGAATGACGCCTCTATATCAAGCTGGTCGCTATTGCGATTAGAGAATAACTCGGCTTAGTGCGTTTCTCTCCTACTCCGCTAGTTAGAAAGAGACGCACTGAGCGACAAAGCAAATCGTGGTGCATAGTGCTAGCTATCCAAAGCTCGACCGCCCAGATGTGCAATTTGTAAATCTCACCAGGTGACTAACGCTCACAAAAATGGCCGCATCTCTATGAACAACGGCCATTTTGGTGAGCTTTAGTCCCCCTTGAGATTCAAAAATCGCACTCCAGGTACTAAATCTAAACCAAACAACCTCCCCTCAACCAGATCCATCTTGATTTTGCAGCGCTTTCAACTGTTTCAACACAGTGTCGAGTAACTTTCTTCTGTCCCTTTCGTTCTTCTTTAAGACGGAGAAGACAGAGGACTTCTGTTCCGCTTCCTTCAGTTTCTCGAGTAGGGTGGCAGCGTCGCGGGGCGTCACTAGGTTATACTTCCGACCCTCCATGTCGATGTCATGGAGGTAGGAAGACCAGTCCCAGCTCGTTATGAGGTCCAATAGTTGCCTGAAAGGACAAGATGACTTAATGACTTGAGGATCATGGAAATAGCGCATGAAGATAAAAGAAGCCAAGCAGAGGTAATGGATGGCTCGCATTTTTGACTTTTTAGGTTTTTTTTATGAAATAGGAAGGCAAACAAGCAAGTGGGTCACCTGATGGTAAGTGTACACGACCGCCTATAGACACCCGCAACATCGAAAAGATTGCAGATGCGTGGCCAACCTAGAGGGCTAAGATGGAATACCTATTATTTATAACATTATCGGGACTTTAGCGCGATAAAAATATATTGTTGATTTACCTCGACGTTTCCAAAAAGACAAAGTGCGGGTAGTTCGTAAAACTCGCGCGGCTAAACAGAAGTAATACCCTCCACTTCAGTCTACTCGTGACCACGGCCATTGAAACATGGCCGAAACGTCAAGGTAAATCAACAATATATTTTTATCGCGCTAAAGTCCCGATAATGTTATAAATATGTGTGAAAGTCGCGAAAGTTTAAAACAATTTATGGAATACCTCTTGTGCCAGTAATTACACCAGCTGTCTTGCTCTCCACGCCGGAACACAACAGTTCAAGCACTGCTACTTAGCGACAGGATTAGCCAGCAAGATGGTGGTAGCGATCCGGGCGGACCTTGCACAAGGTCCAACAACATTCAATTTGAAGCATAAGCTTTTCCGTGTTTTATAACTTTTTACCAAAACATAACGAAACTGCATGTTTTCTTGTGGTATCTTAAATAATGGGAGCTTGAATAGGTTAAAAATTCTTATGAAGGAAGCTCTCGAAGAAGAACAGAAACCGTTAACACCGGAAACATTCTGCAACATGATAAACTATAACCAAACAACCAGGGCAACTTGAACCCTACTTGCACCTAGAACGAACTGTCTGGACACGCTGTAACTCAGTCCGTCTCTCTCCAACTGGACTGGTTAGAAAGACCCATTGAATTTCATATCGAGTTACGGTGTAACGAACAAGTGGCCACCTGATGGTAAGATATCACCACCTTCCATAGACAACTGCAACACCAAGGAGATTGCAGATCCGTTGCCAACCCAGAGAGCTAAGATGGAATCTCTGATAGAACCTCTTGTGCCAGTAATTTCACCGGCAGTTTTGCTCTCCACGCCAGAACAACAGTGCACGCACTGCTGCTTAGCGGCTGGATTAGCCAGGAAGATGGCGGTAGCGATACTCACGGACCTTGCACAAGGTTCCCCTGCAGAGTGCTGAAGGTGCACAGGATAGCATAACTGGCAAGCAGCTGACCTCAGACTGGCGAAGTATTCCAACAGCTCGGCCTCGCGCAGCCCGGGCACCGACTCGCCGGCCGCGAACTGCTCGCACTGGATCACGTCGAGGTCCAGCTGGTACAGCGCGCCCGACGGGTCGTATGGCTCTACCAAGGTACACAAGCTCGCAAGCAGCTGACCTCAGGCTGGCGAAGTATTCCAGCAGCTCGGCCTCGCGCAGCCCGGGCACCGGCTCGCCGGCCGCGAACTGCTCGCACTGGATCACGTCCAGGTCCAGCTGGTACAGCGCGCCCGACGATATCTGCTTCACGGCGGGGTCCAGCAGTAGGTTGCGGAGGCGGGTGGCTATGCGGTTGGTGGCCGCTCGTACCGCTGCCACCCTGGTTAATGAACAAACAAAACCAAATGTCGACACTTACAAACTTAATAGAATAGAATCAGATTATTTCACGCTGCATTGGCCCATAGATAAATACCTTATTTTATTTATTTTTATATTATCTGCAATAATTTTTACTTAATAAAAAATGTACTTGTACCACCTGCTCAACATTGTAATTTTATCGTGTCTCCCATGCTAAATGGTTGTCTGGAAGAGATCGCTTTTAAGCAATGAGACCGCCAATTGTTTACTTTGTAAATTGTTTTTTAATTAATGTTTGTTAACTATTTTCCGTGTGGTTTTCAATAAAGAGTATTTGTCTTGTCTTGTCTTAAAGACTAACATAAATAATTATTTATTCTACATAACTAATTACTACCACGTGTAGTCTGTAACCTGAGCACTTTCGCCACAAAAGTTAAATGACGATTAAAACTTTATTATTTGACACATGTTTCGTTTTTACCTACCATTGTGACTTTTACGTACGAATGAAATTTTTTGCAAAAAGAGATACCTATGCAAATATTTATGAATAAGCGGTTAATTTATTTAAATCAGGTCATAACCCAAAAATCATAACATACCTACAATATCCTTCAAATACATAAAAAACCATACTTTTAAAAATCAAAATTAATACCTAGCGCGTTACTGTTTTGGCTATCCATGAGGTTTTCAATAAACTTGTCTTGTTACGTTGGCGACATGTGACTCTGTTTCGCGGAGTCCAACAACCGTCCCTTAAAACGTCGGATCACGACACCATTCGGCCAGTGCTCCGACTTTGTAAAGGTTTTTTTGTGCCTTATTGTGTCCATTTTACCTGGCCCTCTTTGGCAGCTGCTCCAGTGACTTCGCGCTATCCAACATCAGTCCCTTAAAACATCGGATCACCGCACCTTTCGGCCAGTGTTCCGACTTTGTGAATATTTTTGTGATTTTACCTGGCCCTTTCCGGCAGCTGCTCCAGTGACGTCAGCACGCCAGACAGGTAGCTCAGCATGTCTGTCACGAAGGCCGATGCCTGTCCGGTCGGCTCCACTGAGAAAAAATGAACAATTATTTCAGGAGACACTTTACTAAAAATCTATAGTCAAAGTCTGATACAGGAGACTTGTAAATCGGCATAATTCTCCTCAGCATGCTAACTGCCGAAGCGTTGGTAGAGTGTATTGGGGGCACGGTGACTTAAATTTGACATAAAAACTTAAGTTCAATTTATCTCTATGCACCTCCCTTTCTTATGATACTAGATAGACAAGAGCCGAGACGAATACATTATACAGTTTTACCCCACCTCATTTTATTCGATTTAGCGACGTCATTATAGTTTCCTAAAGAACATCATCGAAGGCAAGGTCGAGGAAAAAAGAGAAAGAGGAATGCCTAGACGCACTACTTTGGTCAAAGTCAAAGTCAAAGTCAAAATATCTTTATCCAGATTAGGCTTACAGGGAGCTCTTATAAATGTCTGAAAACATAGTACCGGTTTCGAATAAACCACTGATGAGAAAGCTTGCTCAAGTAAAAGGAGAGATTCGAATCATAAAGTAAGGTCCTTAGCAGAGAAAAGAGAGGAATGGCAGTCCCACCGTCAAATTATGTGGTATTAAGTGATGTATTTACCTAGAAGCCAGTCATAGTTCTCCAGATCGAGAAACTCGTCCACTTTCTTCTCTAAATTGTCACAGATTTGCTTCTCTGCGTCGTCGCGCGCCGCTTGGAACATGCTGCCGGCAGCCTGCAAACATTCCACTTATGAATAACTAGCGACCGCCCCGGCTTCGCACTGATGCAATCGGGATGTATAATATACATAAAACCCTTCCCTAAAAAAATCTCTAAATAACAGTGAAAACCATATCAAAATCCGCTGCGTGGTTTTAGGAGAAGGCGGCCGGAGATACACTATAAACATTCAGGACAGACAGGAAAATTAGCGACTCTACTAAATACTATGTCTGAATAGTTGCAGGCAAACAACTTGAGCATTAATCGAGTGGAGGGGGTAAGTTTGCGCATACACTTTGTACTAGAAACGGCTACTGCGCAGTCAAGGTCAGTGCTCAAGTTGTTTGCTGGGAACTGTAAAGAAGATAAAGAAAAAGATGCTACTGTCGTTCCTAAACACATCATGTTTACAAACGGGTCCGGATTAATCATTAAACAGAGTAGGCAACTGGCTTGGGGACCCGCATGTGCTATATTTTACTTAAAATAACGTAAACAAAATAGTCACGTGACTCGGCAAATCAACCAATCAAATCAATCTTTTGGATCTGTGGAGACCCAAAAGATTGATTTGATTGGTTGATTTGCCGAGTCACGTGACTATTTTGTTTACTTTATTTTAAGTACCTAAAGAAATATGTAAACTATAGAGGCCCCGCGCTCGCACAAAAGAGATTGAAAATGTTTCATACAATAAAAACGGCTGAAAAGGGGCCAAGAGAATTGCATTGCCTAAGGGCCCCGACAGTTAATCCGGTCACCGGCCATGTTTACAAACCTAACTTGTTGCCAGCAGATAGTGCTGTAGAATTAGGACTGTGTAGCACGGGGCTGGCGGAGTAGCAAAATATTTGTACTCAATATGAACTTCCGCAAACTAACACCAGAATCCATTAATTTAATCGAAAAATATAGAGCTGCTTCATAAAAGCTTTTGGAACATATTTTTGAGGGGTTCCCTCTATATGGCATAACATTTATTGTCCGAATCTGTTTTAGCAGAACAGATTTGGCATAATCGGTTTTCGCCGAATTGTAATGTGGCAGAAACCTTATTGAGTATTATAAGTAACATTCCGAAAATTAGTTAGTCCGAAATTAAGTTCGCATACTATTATTATGACCAACTATTTTTAAGCATAACGCACCCTTAGAATTAAAGCGACTCAATTCTGAATATGATATTTCCCAAAATTAAACCCTATGTCTTTTAATTAAGGTGATATTTTGGGACGTGTATTATTCAGAAATGGGTCACTTTAATACTAAGCGTGCGGTATTTCTATTTTGCAGAATAATACTAGAGAAGTAGGTTAGGTTAGAACTGCAACCCCTACATAAAACGAACTGTTTATTAATTTATGTGTGAATATGATTCGGACCATGAATAATTATGACCAAATAATAATCTCACTAACGTAATTCTGCGTGATTAAACTATGCGAATTTAGATTCTGCGATAACAGTTTATGCACAAAGCCTAATATGGCTATATAAATTATGCCACAAAGAATTATTACTTACAAAATTATGCCACAACAGGGTGACCCATTTTTGAGACATTCAAGTTATGAAAAGCTAGAAAACCCTTACCCTTTCGATATAATACAATTACCTGCGTTGTGACCAGGTCGGATCCAGTGATGTTGCTTATAAACTCATACAGGCATATCGTAGCATCTTCCAAGTAATGGGTGTCCACGATTATCTGTGAATATGAAGAAAATAACTTTGTATAAAATTATTTAAAAACTTTAAAACAGCCAGATTTATAATACCGTGCAGGTTAAGATCTTTTTTTTTTAGTTCTGCTATCAGACGCCTGTGTCGCTGCTAGTTAGAAACCTTAGCAGCACTTTATTCACTTACGATAAGATTCAAAGTTGAACCAATGGCTAAATATTGAAAGCCATTCTTCACCTGCTTCACCCCGTCGCAAAGTGGTGACGCTAGGCTTGTAACAATCCGAACAAGTAAGCAGATGTCTTCTTATATCGATGGTTACACGGCTTCAATGTAGCCTTAATCTGAGGTAGTGCATAAGACGTCCGTCAGATGGCGCTGAACAACGTGTTTCAATTTGTTTGACTGTACCAAGTGACTTGTTATTAATAGACAGGTTATACCCATACAAAAACTCCAAGAAAAATGATCCGAATGCAGTGGTAAAACAGACATGCAAAATGTTTCGTTTTTACTTTTACGCACACATAGTGAACTATGTAAAAGGGACAACGTGATCAAAACAATAGAAACAAAGAAGACAGCTGGTATTTAGCTGTTGCGAATTTTTTTTCCAACGGACCAATCACGGCAATGCAGGGTGTTGGAATTTGGAATTGACCGCAAACACACAGCTTAGGTTAACATGCGCACCGTTCGCTTGTTGCTTTGCGACCAATGATATTATAATGCATGGATGTACAGTTTCATACTAAATGACAGCAGAAAAACGGCACGACATAAGAATATAGGTTGACGCCAATGTTACAAATGCAAATTATTAGTTTACCATTTATAGTCATTGGATTTACAACTTTTAGTCTAACTGCATAAAATAATAATTTATTGAGTTTCGTTGCAAATAGGTTTTTTACAAAATAATAGTATTGACAGCAGCGCCGTCGGTCCGACAGACTGACAGCGCGAGCGATTATCGATTTAGTCTTCTTTTTAGCCTCCTTTGATACGCCATTTTTTAAACACTGACTAGAAGTCCATATATTATAGGTCAGCGTTTGCGACTGAGGACAGTGGTGCTATTTAACTCAAATTTGGAGCTCGCTACCGGAGCGCTTGTAACCTATTTAACGGTACCTGCACGAGTTGCATCAGCGGCAGCGGGTGGCGGAACAGCGCGGACAGGCAGCCGGTGAAGGAGCGGCTGAGCAGCAGCGAGGCCGAGTGCCGCGCGGCCGCCGCGCGCCGCCCGCCGCCCAGCCCGAGGCCGGCCGAGTACTTGAGCCAGGCGTAGATGAACTCCTTCACCTGCACGTACACCGCCGGGACTATCGACGAGAAGGGGAACCTGGGGGGATTGATCCTCTTTATCTTCTTCATTTCGTCTTTTCCCATGGTTCATAAAAAAATAACATTATTTTTAAGCTAACAAATGTCACAATGACCGATAATAGTAGTTTAAGCAACTGCTATATTAATAAATAACAGCAAAAAACCAACAAACGAGTGACAAAAGTAATGGCGGCAATTCGATTCATCCGTCAAGCCGAACGGTTTTTTATTTAAAACATAGACAAACGCATGAAGTCCCTATCCTCACGTCACTCGAGATCAAATGTCGTGCGTTTATATTAAAAAAAAAAATACTGAATTGACGTTTCGTATCGATAACTGATTTTAATATCTAAGGATACTAGAATAGAGAATTACATGAGTTTTGACAGCCGTTCCAAATTTAAACTTGTAACGTTACAGAAATCGATACTGTAATTACCAATAAAGTACAGATTTTACCTTCTACCACAGACAAAAAAGTTCCATAATGAAATTGGTTGTAATAATGCTGGTCGGTTTTTGAACGCATTATAGAGCAGTAATGATATGTGTGTAGATAATTACATTTTTGTGCGTTGTCTACAACAATTTTGTACTTTTATGCCTTTCGATTTTTGTGTGGAATACCGTATTGTACCCGTGCGAAGCGTTTAAAGATAAAGAAAAAAAGAAGAAGATAAAGTAGGTAAAAAAATCTGATATTTTAGAAGTTATATGGATACAAAGTTACGATGACGTAGTTAAGATGACGTAGAAAAAAATATTTTTTTTAAGCAGATATAAATGTTAGAAAACTTACTAGGGATTCAAACTTACTTCCTAGGGAATCCTTGAGCTTCCAACTCCTCACCGTCGTAAGGGAAAGTGTCCATCACACTGTCGTACTGTTCCTGATCTGTCACCTAAACAAGAACACGTTCGTAAACCATATTCCTCCTTACTTGTCTTAAGTAGTGAAGTACATTCTAACCTCAAATTTCAGTTTTTGCCGTCATAACATTGTTTATTGTTGAAATAAAACATTCTAAAGCAACAAATTAAAAATAACCTCTTCTATTGATAGCCTCGATTTGATTTATTTAGGTGACAAAAAGTGAAATTTTAGGTTAGAATTTTGTTTACATGATAAGACAAGTTAATACATTTTTGATATTTTTTTTGGTGTATTTGTATCCATCTGTCATACGTATTTTACTTCGTTTTTATCGAGAAGCACTTTTTCCCATTCTGAACTTTCCACTTCGACAAATTGCGCTATCTATTATGAATCAAGAATTTTAAATTCAGCTTCTGCCCGGGTCGACGGGGCTCTGCTAATACAAACTTTTGTGCGTGTCAATAAAGTTGGAATTCGTTTAATCGCGGTCGACAAAGAGAACTTTCTGCACGTACCAAGGGCGTACCCAGGGGGGGGGCAGAGAGGCGCAGCTGCCCCTCCCCTGAAAATCTCGCAGAACATGTATGAACTCGCCTAATTACTAATCAAAGTGTAAACGGGGCCTTATGCTCTAACTTTTCAATAAACCGCGCAGTAGACACTGGCAAAATGCACGGTGCAACTGCCAAAAAACCGCGCGCGACGGTGGCGGACGAAGATTACCGAGTCTAGCATCTGACTTGACCCCCCCCCCCCCCCCCCTAGGCCAGAAGCTGGGTACGCCCGTGGTTAGCACTATTATTTATTCTGTGCAATACCGCAAGTACCTCGATGGGCGAGAAGGTGGCGTTGTCGAGGATGTCCCGGAACACGACCACCCAGCGCTGCATCAGCACCTCCGTGTAGTGCTCGGCCATCTCCTGCAGCAGCAGCGGCAGCGGCTCCGCCGGCAGCCCGTAGCACCTGCACGGAGACAGCTTTGAGACCAGTCCACTAACTGTTTTAATCAGTCTGTCTGTTAACATTACACCGCTAAAGTTCTCGAAACGTCGACCAATTAGATTTGTTACAATACACGTCATATAAAGCGTTAACAGTACATTGTTTATCTAGGGACTAAAGTTCGTTCAATATACTTAAAGCTTGCTGTGAGTAGTACGGGGCTAAAAAACACTTTTGGATTTGAAGCTTTACTTACCCATAAAGAAAACTTTGTTTTTTTATTACACCACAATGTAGGTTTTAAGTCGGTACACAAGGTCCATTATCGTATAATAATCTAAAACGTTAGACGAACTCAGTGTTCTTGTGGTTTATTTGGTTGTCTAAGTAAAAAAAAAAACAAGATCTAAAGTCTAATGCCCTTATTCATAAAAAGTTAACAATCTTTTTGAGCTAACAAATGTTTTGTCCCTTTCATTTGAGGCCAAACGTCACAATGACTGATAAAGACATAAAACATGTTAAATAACAAACGTTTACGAAGCGTTTATGAATAAGGGAGTAAGCCCAAAACTTTAGTCCGCCTACGGATGCTTATCATATCATACTTTTAGATCATGAGTTTTTTTTATTGCAACAAAGTACTTACTTGAGCGTGTTGATGAACAGCACGATCTGGTGCTTGATGCTGAGCATGAGCGTAGGGTCCGTGATTAGCGACGTGTTGGTGCGCAGCGTGGCCGCCACCCGGCTCACGGACATGCTCCACGTGTCGAGCAGCCAGTCCTGCAGACCAGCAGAACACTAATTAATAGATTCAGGCGTTACTTTACTTTGAGGTCCATATTAACAATCTGGAACAAATTACCTTGCTACTCCGCGAAACCAGTGCCGGGCTCGTGCAAAATACGCCATTCGTTCAAGTAGCGAACGGTCGTACTGTTAGATCTTGATGATGCCTCGTATAGAGGCGAAACGGGCGTCGATCGTGTAGTTTTAGTGTTTAGTGGTGGTGGTGTGTAGTCGAGTCTGTGTGATATATGTTGTTTCGTGTGAACGCGGAGGAGGGTGGGTTTTTGCATGAACATATGTGTCGCACAGACGCAGCTATTTTGCACGAGCCCGGCACTGGTTTCGCGGAGTAGCAAGGTAATTTGTGCCAGTTTGTTCAGCAGAACACTCCCAAGGTCACTGGGTACCCAGCGCTCTCCATACAAACGGCGATGTTAAATTTTGTAACCGAAATTTCTTTCGATTTTTATTTTAAATGTTTTTAACTTTCTAATTATTAAATTAAAATTGTAATGACAACACAAAGAAAAATTAGGGCAATGGCAGAATTTACCGATTTTGCGATTTAACCGTAAGACGAAGCACATTGAAAAATTCGCAGGGTAGGGCAGCGGCAGTGTGGCGAAACTGGAAAACGCAAGGCACGGAATGCTGATGTTGCAGGTTCAAGTCCTGCTATTGCCCTAATTTTTCTTTGTGTCGTCATTACAATTTTAATTTAAACAGCGATGTTTTCCAACCTCTAAACCAGCGGTTCCGAACCTAGGGGTGATTACCCCCGCGGGGGTAAGTCAGGTATTCGGTGGGGGTAGTGAGACACCAAAGAGATTTCAGATGCGTTGCCAACCCAGAGGGCTAAGATGGAATACCTCTTATGCCAGTAATTACACCGTCTGTCTTGCTCTCCACGCCGGAACACAACAGTGCAAGTAATGCTGCTTAGCGGCAGGATTAGCGAGCAAGATGGTGGTAGCGATCCGGACGGACCTTGCACAAGGTCCTACCACCCGCATGCACTATAAACACAAATCGACATACATTGGACACCAGCCCCGCTCCGGTGCTGAGCAGGTGCTCCTCCAGGATGAAGAAGCCGAGCACCGCGTTGAGGTAGTTCTTGACGCTCTGGATGTTGTCGTGCAGGTTGCCGGCAGGGATTAGCACCAGCCGGGCCTGCTGCTTGCGCTGAGCTCTGACCACAATGGGAAAATATAGCATAAGGTAGCGTTGCGGCAATAAATCGAACTATCGATAGAATTGTTGACAGTAAATTATCGTGACCTCGAAAAATAGTCACAATATCAATGGATAGTATCGATCACAGTACCGATGCTATCGATAGTCATCAAGACTATTGCTACTATCAATAGTATTTCTTTTCGGTAGTATCGATACTATCAATAGTATTTATAGTTTTTAACCAATACTATTAATAATAGCGTTTATTAATAATAGTATTGGATTTTAATGACTATCGTTACTATCAATCATTACTATCGATAGTCATTAAAATCCAATACTATCGATAGGCATATCGATTGTGACTATTTTCGAGGTCAACTATGGATAGTCAAACTATCGATAGTTCAGCAACGCTAGCATATAGACGCGTAGCGCTGGGTTTTGAGGTTTCAAAAATACTAATGTTAGCTTTTTTTTGTATATAGTTTCTTGACCATTTACTTAACCTAACACCATGACTTTGTGTCAGTTTAGGGTTGTGCATAAGTAGTAATTCAGGTTTTTGTCTTTTCTAACAATATCGGATGAAAAGAAAATTAGAGATGAAAATTTTACTTTCATGATGATGATGAAGTTGTAATCGTGGTACATGAGCCTTTTGTGTCATCTCTGTCAATGGAAATACAGTTATTTAGCCACTACCTAAGATGTCGCCTTAGTAGCTCTAAAAGAATATTACAATTGGTCAAATAAGTGTTAGATGTTTTAGGTCAATGATATCTGTTGTACAAAGTATTCTGTGTCGAATTCACCCATGGTATTTCTAGCTACTTATTTTTTTTTTGTAAAACACCCTGTAAAAGTCACAAAAGAAAATTCAAGTTATTAGAGTTTATGTCTTTATTCTTATTACGGTGTAACGAAACACTATTCACAATTTGTGTCGTTTTTATTCATGAAATCTTATTATTAAGATACAGTTGAAAGACGAAAACTTTTTAGCGCGAAGGACGGAGAAAGCATACACGCGCGGGGAACGGGGGGCAGGGTGCGGCGAGGCCGCGTGCCTGCTGTTTGTTTACATTCGATTGCGAGTTGCGACAAGTGCGAAGTGCAATGTGGCCGCGTTGTGAATTAAATATGAAGCTGTGAAATACTAAAATGGAAGTTGAAAGTAATAAATGTGTTGTATGTGGGCTCATACTGGACGTAAATATTGTGATCGTTAAAGAAAAGGAATATTAAAGTTCATTGACTCGAGCGTTGCTAGCGATGACGGAAAAGTAGACTGTTTTAAGGACCGTGCCGAAATTTTAACTACTTAAGTTCGCTTTACAAATGAGACTGATTAACGACACTTTATAATAAATAATTAAAAATGAAAGTTTTAGGTTACAAATAATATTATTACAAATTGTTACAAGTACAAGGTATTACAAATAATAATCTCCTAAGGCTGATACAAATTTGTACCAATATTACTAATCAGGTATGTATCTTATTCAAATATTAAGTTGTTTTTTATTAATAAATCTATTAAAGCTGGTAAAAAATTGTACATTAGTAGTTAAGAATATAAAAATAATGAAAATGATTGTAATGTCAAATTTATTGGCATAAATAGTGAAGATATTAAAATATGTGATACACGACATATTAAGATTATGTATAATTATGTAAATATTAATAGTTTATGAAAATGCCCTAAAACTTTATAGGTTTTAAAATAATGGTATACTGTGATTTAGTTCTTAAAAGTTTTTTGACATTGTCATAGATAGTATGTGATTGTTTTGTGTAATTTAAAAGTAGTGTTCAAGACTAAAAGTGATTTTAGAAGAAATTATTAGCAATGACGGCCTCTAATTTTTATGATCATTACCGACAAGTATGAACACAAAGAATAAGTGTATCAATGTCTGACTTTCAAAATTCAGAAAAAAATGGGAATGAAAGTGATCCCATAAAAACTACAATTATGACAATTAACAATTATTACGGCGACGGCGACGGTGGTAAAATTATATTATGTGTAAAAGAATTGAAGTGTTTGTAACACGGACCTAAAAAAAATTTCTTATGTAACAACAAATTATAACTTTTAAGGCTTACGATTATTTTGTGCTTTATATATTATTATAAAAATAAAAATATTGTATTATGATCCACAAATTGTTTTTACCTCTTACCACTGTTAATACCTTGAAAACAACGATTGGCATATTTAAGCCTTTGTTCCCAACGAGTCACAACCTCAACTGTCACACTGTGACTCGTTGGAAATATTTTTGCTAAAAAAATCCCAACCAGTCACACTGTTACTAGATGGGGCAGTATTTGATATTTATTCTCAACGAGTCACACCCACTGTGATTCGTTGGGAATACTTTTTGCTACAAAAAATCCCAACCAGTCACACTGTTACTAGATGGGTCATTTTTTATATTTGTTCCCAACGAGTCACATCCGCAAGTGTCACGTTGTGACTCGTTGGGAACAATTCTTGCTGTAAAAATCCCAACCACGCTGTTACTAGATGGGTTAATATTTCATATTTGTTCCCAACGAGTCACAGCCGCAACTGTCACAATATAACTATAGAAAGGTATCTTAGTATCGAATTTCCAATCAATTATCACTGTTATTCGATCAGACAGTTAATTTTATTTGTTTCTAACAATCTCAAACTCAAACTCAAAATATTTATTTGCTTTCATAAACATTTAAAACATTTCGAAACCCTGTAAGGGCACTGCAAAATATACATTATAAAGTAAAGTAAAAACTTAACCGAAACATTATGACGGAACATTAGCAGTCGTGTCATTATTTGTAACAGGATATACTTTTTATTTTTGTTTAATAGACATATGCTTAAACTAAGGTAACAATAAATATCTATACATTTCTATTGCAGGCAAACTTACCTAAGTATCCCTAAGTGCTACAAATACTGTTTATCTTCAAAAAATTCTTGTAGCGTGTAATAGGACTTTGGCAGTAAATACTTATTTAATGTTGTTTTAAACAGTTTGCGATCTTTTACATCTTTGATTGTGGCTGGAATTTTGCTGTATATCTTTATACACATAACATATGGTCCGGAACGAAATATTTTTAGGCTGGAACTAGGTAGGGCTAACAGGTTTTGGTGTCTTAAGTTGTGGGGTCGCGTATATTGGTCTTTTGCTTGAGAGAAAAATGACATATTAGATTTTACAAAAAGGCAAATTTCCAAAATGTATAGACTGGTTAAAGTTAAAATTCCTAGCTTATTAAAATGAGTTCGACAGCTCTCTCGTGCATTTATATTGACGAGTGTCCTAACACATTTTTTCTGCAAGATGAACAGGCTGTTTGCATTAGTGCTGTTCCCCCACAACACGATCCCATACCGCAGCCAAGCGTGCGCGTAGGCATAGTATGCGGAGGTGGCAGTTTTGGTGTCAGTTGTTCTTTTTAATTCGTACAAGGCATACGTAAAACTATTTAATTTGCAAGCTACCTTTTGAACGTGATCTTTCCAAGATATTTCATTCGTCATTACCTTCGGGCAGCGTAGTTTACCTGTTCTCGCGGCATATATTGTATATTATTGCATTTACCTAAAAGTAGTAAATAGCTTCAACAACCTAGTTTCACTCATCAAACGTCAAATTAAGGGCCAAACCAGAAATATCGGCAAATATATACAATAAAAAGACAAAGATTATCCATGCAACATCATATCAAAACATGAACTTTGTCAAATGTAAGGGCATTCCACTGAAAATAATTTCATGTTTTGGGGGTAGTTTTTTATTCTCTAACGTTTAAGTAGTTGCTTAAACACTGTGTACCTATCATAATCGTATTATTCGACAAATATAACCCGATTAACAGTCCTAAAACGGAAGGTCGGTCCGGAATCGAAAAATTGAGAAAACGTTCACTATCATGGACGCCATCTTGAATTCTGAGCTTCTGCCAGGGCTAAATAATTGGTTGAACATTCTAAAACAATTGTTTTCGCATTCTATGATAAAAATAACCCCGAAAACGGCATTTACACGAAAAAAATCGTACTAGTAAGAAAGCGTCCGCCATCTTGGCCGCCATCTTGAATTCTGAGCTTCCGGTCAAAATTCAGGAATGCCAACCTCGATATTCGTGTTCAGCAGGTCCGAATTAGTAAAAAAAACACAATTGGCCAAATGTTTCCCAAAATGCCGCTAGAAGTGAAAAAATGGCCACTTTTGAGAAAAGTGAACCAGTCTATCTTACTCCGATACTAAATAGCTTACTCAATAAAATCTCATAGGACACCCGGTCGTATGCCTTACTCATATCTAATAATAAACCTACAGCGTATTGCTTTTCATTTATAATATTTAATATTTTGTTAGTATATTTATACACCGCTAAAGTTGTTGAGCGATTCTTTGGAGTTTGGTGATGAAATAAGACTGAAATGACAGTATTCACCTAACATAATCTATTTTCCCTAGCAGCAATTCTTTTCTAACCTAACCTACTTTTTGTAGGAGTCGCAGTTCTAACCCAACCTAACCTAATTTTCTGGTAGCAATTTATTTCTGTTGGGATCGCAGTTCTAACCTAACCTAACCTACTTTACTGGTAGCAGTTCGTATCTGTTGGGGACGCGGTTCAAACCTAACCTTACCTACATTTCTGGTAGCAGTTCGTTTCTGTTGGTGATGCGGTTCAAACCTAACCTAACGTACTTTTCTGGTAACAGTTCGTCGTTGTTTGATTTGTCTTTTCACAGTCTACTATTAGGTAATGATTTATTGTAGCAAAAAGTGTTCCTAACGAGTCACAGTGTGACAGTTGCCCCCTCCTGGGTATGACTCCTTGGGAACAAATATAAAAAATGTCCCATCTAGTAACAGTGTGACTGGTTGGGATTTTTGCAGCCAGAATTGTTCCCAACGAGTCACAGCGTGATAGTTGCGGGTGTGACTCGTTGGGAACAAATATAAAAAAATGTCCCATCTAGTAACAGTGTGACTGGTTGGGGTTTTTTGCAGCAAGAATTGTTCCCAACGAGTCATAGTGTGACAGTTGCGGGTGTGACTCGTTGGGAATAAATTATACTTAATGTTGTCCCATCTAGTAACACTGTGACTACTTGGGATGTTTTGAAGAAAAGAGTATTATTGTAATCGAAATTATTTATTTTTTAATTTTTTCGATTTTCTTGTTGTATTTTTTTTTACACATTCAAATTAAATTTAAAATGCTACAAATAAAAATTAGGGTAATGGCAGGGTACCCTAATTTTTCTTTGTGTTGACATTCATTATATACAAATAGCATTTTAAATTTAATTTGAAAAGAGTATTCCCAACGAGTCACAATGGGTGTGACTCGTTGGGAATAAATATTAAATACTGTCCCATCTAGTAACAGTGTGACTGGTTGGGATTTTTTTTTAGTAAAAATATTCCCAACGAGTCACAGTGTGACAGTTGAGAGTGTGACTCGACGGGAACAAACCAACATATCAAAAAGCGGTATAAGTAAAAAACAACCAAAAAACTGAAGAGCAGAGAATAACATATTAATAAAACGGATTACTCACGTTTTTTTTGCGTCGAGAGAGAATCTCGACGCAAAAATACGTGAGTGATCCGTTTTATTAATATGTCCGAGTTTCACGGTAGTTTTGTGTTAAAAAAAAGCAGAGAATAATCCGTTACATACATCTTCATCCGATTTCCGATTCTATCATGAAATTGTATGAATAAACTTTTATTGCTAGATCGTTAATCGGATATAGATGTACTTAACAGACTATTGTTTGCTTTTTAGTTGTTTTTGATGTCAGTTTTTTTTATTGTAATCGAAATCACTTTTTTTTTTCGATTTTTCTTTATGTATTTTTTTTACATTCAAATCAAATTTAAAATGCTATATAATGAATGACAACACAAAGAAAAATTAGGGTAATGGCAGGATTCGAACCTGCAACATCAGCATTCTGTGCCTTGCGTATTCCAGTTTCCGCCACATTACCGCTGCCATACCCTGCGAATTTTTCAATGTGTTTCGTCTTTACGGTCATTACATTATTGATTTTTTTTTTCTTTGGGAAAACTACCCTCGATGTCATCTATGAGAAACTTAATCAAGTTATCTAATTCAACGTGGCGGAAACTGGAATACGCAAGGCACGGAATGCTGATGTTGCAGGTTCGAATCCTGCCATTACCTTAATTTTTCTTTGTGTTGTCATTCATTATTTAGCATTTTAAATTTAATTTCAGTTTTTTTTCTCGCTTTTTAGTGGGTCGGTTTATTTATCTAAGTTACAATTGCATATTTAATGTAAATTGCTCACCACCTTTTACAAAATATTGCTTTTCCCAATGCTGGGGCGATAATTGTTGAGGAGTTCTCCTGGTACTTCAAGATCAGCTCCACTTTACCATATGCCTTGCAACGAGCTTAAACTGCTAAGCAACTATATTTAAAAAACCGTATCGCCACTTGTGAAATACTTATTATTGAGTAGTTCCGGTGACCGTCTGTGGTCTTTATCATCAATTCTATTTCACCAAATGGTGTTTTCTGAGAGCAAAAGCACAAGTTACTATCTAAAATATCCAAATCGCTACAGGTGTGCATACCATTTTAGAAGAGTTCCCTCGATTTCTCCAAGATCCCATCATCAGATCCAAACTTGAAGGCAGTGAGACCAATTTGGAAGTATACCCTTTCAAATAAGAAAGAATTTGTCAAATCGGTCTAGCCGTCTTCGAGTAATCCGTGAACATACATAAACTTCCTCCTTTTTTTGAAGTCTGTTAAAAAGGGAATGTAATTCAGCACATTACATTAACGCTTCGCGAAGAAATCATGCCAACCCGAACGAAGGCGCCGCGCGTGTTCGTTTGTAAATAGTAAGTATAGTACCCGATCGAGACGGACCGAATGTCGCGCCGCCCGCGCCCCGCTGCCGGTTGCCGGCACCTCTCGCTCGCTCCTACTCGCTTCGACCGCTGCCTCTTTTGTTTTTATTTTCAATAATATAGCATGCAAGAAAATGACACAAATTCACAGTGTCGATCTTTTATGCATTTATGATATTGGATATGTCTAATAATTGTAATATTCTTTTTAAGTTTTTATAGCTTGGAGAAGCAAAAAAATCTGAAATATTAAAAGTTCGTGTTTTAATTTGGCACAAATTTATTTAATAGAGATATTTAAGTGATCTGAGGTATATGGTACTAGTTTTTGGAATTGTAATTTTTTTTTGTCGAAGTTTTTAATGTACTGAACCCAAGTCAGTTTTCGCTGGACGAAGATGACACAAACTAGGTTTGTACACTAGACAGGCTATTTAAAATACAAAACCATTAAATCTTTGATTTCTAAATCAATTTTGTCAGTTTTGATTTGAATTGTTTATATCCACTACAAATAATCAAATTTCTAAAAATGCACAACCGGGATGTGACACAAAAACGCAAATATATTTTGTTTATATGCAAATGTATCCACAGACAAGATTTTATCAAACATTAGAATTCTTGAAGGTTTTGCCCTCAAAATAATTCAGCGCTACGGGTCTAATAAGGTTATTTCAGCCACTCGATGCGCCACAGAGAGGATGCGGTATTCTTCTATGCATACACTAGCGAAATGCCCCGGGTTCGCGCAGGTAAAATTAGGAGAAATGTGCATAAAAAACTTCCGTATAATATTCTCTAAATGACAGTGGAAACCGTATCAAAATCCTTAACTTGGTTTAGGTGGAGTGAGCAACCAATGATAACGGATAGCAACTTTGTTTTATACCAGGCACTGACCTATAAGTAATAGACTTCTAATCAGCGTTTAAAATATGGCCGCATCAAAAGTCGAACAAAAGTACAACAAATCGACACTCGCTCGCGCTGTCAGTCTGTTGGACCGACGGCGCTGCTGTCAATACTATTATTTTATAAAGAAACCTATTTGCAACGAAACTTACTAAATTATTATTTTATACAGTTAGACGTAAAGTTGTGAATCCAATGACTATAGATGGTAAACTAATAATTTGAATTTGTAACATTGGCGTCAACTCTGTATTCTTTTGTCGGTCCGTTTTTCGGCTGTCATTTAGTATGACACTGCATGCACATCCATGTATTATAATATCATTGACACCAGGTATTCTTTTTCTTCTAACTCAATACCCTGTTATCT
Source organism: Ditula angustiorana (assembly GCA_963691745.1). NCBI lineage: Eukaryota > Metazoa > Arthropoda > Insecta > Lepidoptera > Tortricidae > Ditula > Ditula angustiorana. The sequence continues at coordinate 3,847,923 of OY829480.1, read as the reverse complement.
CTTGTATTTATAGTACCCACTTTGAATGTTATCTGTTAAATGTGCCTTAACAAATAAAAAAATATTACAACACTGAAAGTTTGAAGTATTGTGTTACTTCCTGGTGCTAAAACAGCTGGTCGGATTTAGATGAACATTGGAATGGAGACAGTTTATACCCTTGACTAAGAGCGAGTACACATTGGGCGCTTTCAAACGCGCGCTTTGTCAACGCGCGTTCAGAGAACCAGGAGATCTGTTGATGTGTACACATGCAAGCGCGCGCTTCTGGTCAAGCGTGCGTCAAATGCGCGTTCACACATCTCCGTACGAACGCGCGTTGCGCAGGCGTCAGCCGCGCGCTTCGAGATACATGCGCCGCCATTTAGTCGTACATTTGATCGCGCGCTTTTGTATAGAGTAGACGCAAGTTGTGAAAATGGAGGTCGAACATTTTGATACTGACACACCCTACTAACGCTCGCTGAACGCCGTGCTGAACGCGGTGTGTGTACACTATCAACGCGCGCTCAACGCAGCGACGAGCGCCCAATATGTACCCGCTCTAACCCATAGGCACGAAACATAGCAAGCGCCCCGAGCGCAGCGCCTCGGGCGCCGCGTATCCGCGCGTCCGCCAAACGGATATGCAGCGCCAGACGCGCGGCGAGCGCGCGCCCGGGCGCCTAGGACGACGCCACTTTTTGGCCAACTTTGGAGCCGTCAACATGCTAGCTGGAGTACTCGCAATTGTTATTTATTTTTTATGTATATTTATTTAAAATCTTAGGTTAAGTTTTTACAATATTTCTATAAAAAGTAATAAAACAATATCAATACAAAATATACAAACATTATAAAAACCTAACCTAGAGTGCCGCCGGCAGCGGGGCAGGGCTCAAGCTACCGGTGGTTAGGGCTGCAGAGTGAGGGATCTCCTGACTATTCGTGCCGTGTCCAGGAGTACCGCCTTTTGTATCTGACCTTAATTATTTTATTATTATGGATGAAACGACAAAAGAAAAGAAAAAACACCTCATTCATCAAAATCGGCTCAGTCGTTTAGGCACTACAGTGGAACATACGTAAATACAAACATACATACAAAGGCTGCTTAAAACATAACCCATCCTTTTGGCTTTGCCGTAGTCGGGTAAAAAAGAGAAAAGATTGCTACTCGTGACCAATCTTTTCTCTTCCTTTTTTTCTCTTCAATCTTTTCTCTTGTTATGTTTTGTCCCATAGGCTACCTTTTATACCGAACAAAAGTCACGCAGGTGAAGCCGCGGGTAAAAGCTAGTAAAAATAAGAAACACAAACGTGGGCGGTCGGCGCAGATCAGCTACGAGCTGCCAACGCCTCGGTGCCGATGGTCAGAACGATGGTGAACAATTCGCAGGGTAAGGTAGCGGTAATGTGGCGAAACTGGCAAACGCAAGGCACGGAATGCTGATGTTGCAGGTTCGAGTCCTGTCATTACCCTAATTTTTCTTTGTGTTGTCATTCATTATAGATATAGCATTTTAAATTTAATTTGAATGTATAAAAAAAATACAAAAAGCAAAAATCAAAAATTTAAAAAAATCGATTTAAAAAAAGATGGTCAGAACGTCACTAAAACCAGTCTTAGGGCTGGATGTAGTACCTGTAGTACTGGATGAAGTCGTTCTTGGCGCCCAGCACGCCGTGAATGTGCAGGCAGCGGTGCAGCGGACTGAAGTCCACCAGCTCGTGCGGGCACTGCGGACCCGCGTTCTCACGGCCAGCAATGCCCAGCAACGCCATTTCTGACAACAAGTCACATGTACACATAAGTTGATTAAGTTTCTCATAGATGACACCGAGGGTAGTTTTCCCAAAGAAAAAAAATATCATTAATGTAATGACCGTAAAGACGAAACACATTGAAAAAAATCGCAGGGTATGGCAACGGTAATGTGGCGGAAACTGGAATACGCAAGGCACGGAATGCTGATGTTGCAGGTTCGAATCCTGCCATTACCCTAATTTTTCTTTGTGTTGTCATTTGATTTCAATAAGTCACATGTAGTTAAGTTCCTTAATCATCATCCTCCTAAAGTTTTTCCCCGTTTTTTATTTCGGGGTTCGCTTTGAGATTTATTATATTGGAGCAACTGCTATCTAACCTCCATAACCCCTGTTACAAGAAAGTTAAGTACTTGAATGTGCACCTCACGTTTCCTCTCATGGTAAGAACGTTGATTATTACAGCACTTAGGTAACGTACATTAAGTTAGAAAACTCATTAGTACATAACAACTGCTGGGGATCAAACTTAGTACTTTACGGCCACAAGTCCACCTCCCAAGCCACTATATGCCACAAACGCACCATTACTTAAGTTTCTTAGAACAAGCATAAAAGCATAAGATGGCGCAAAGACAGGCAGTCCAACCTAAAAACTTAGTATAGTCGACCAAGAAATTGCTTGACCATTTTTCGACCGTATTACAAAGGGATAGGGTTCAAAAGTGATCAAGCAATTACTTGGTCGACTATACTTAAAAGTAATATATCTCGAAAACCGCGAAAGAGAGAGAGAGACCCTTTATTAAATTCAGCAGAAGTGGAACATTAAATAAATTATAAAAAACCCATGAAAGTTTCTCGCTGAGGTACTTGCAGGCTGATCACTAACTTAGCATGTTTAACAAATACGCATCAAGGCGACTTTCGACCTAAAAAACAGACAAATATTTGAATGAACATAAGTTTATTACCTTTCTTTTGTTTCACGATGCTAGCTAGGGTCCTGCCTAGCATGTCTTGGGTCTGCTTTAACGCCATAGCACCTACCTAAAACAAAAATAAATAAAACAATATTACAATTTCAAATGATTTGGATTACATATTAACTTCTTGTTTCTATTTGCAGCTTCTGTCAGGGGGGTTCCACTCCGCACTGTAGGTACGCTCAACCTCCTTGCCTATGGCATAGGCAAATCGCAGTAGGCTATCGGCTCGCCGCGCGCTCGCTCGCTCGCCCCCGCCGTGTCAGTGTAATTGAAAACGAATGCTGCGCAACCCTAGCGTGGCTAGCGTGTCGCCGGGAGTAGCGCAAGCGGCGCATTCCTTTTGACTCGCGCCGCCTGCGCATGGTGTATGAAGTAATACGAACTCTTTCAACGTGTGAATAAAGTTGGAATTCGTTTAATCGCGGTCGTAAAGAGAAGTTTCTGTACGTTATTTATTCTGTGCTTCTGTTCTCAGTCAGTGATATTTGTAAATTTGCACACACCTATTTGCACAGAACTCTACTCACCTGAGGGCTAAGTCGCCGGATGTCTTCAAGAAAGTCTCTAAGGTCTGCCATGGACGCCAGGCGGATGGCTTGCCGCAGGCGCGGTATGTCCGCTGCTATCTGCTCGCACCACTTGTAGGGATCCACTCGAGGGAGCAAGACATGCTCCAGTTGCTCGAGCGTCTTGAGCGCTGGGTAGTACCTGTTGAGATCACGTTGAGATAAACTTCGTTTTGTTAAATAATATAATATTATACAAGAAATATATGTATGTAATTTTAATTGCGTTTTTGAAAACAGATAGCAGATAGCTAAAACGTTTATTTGGTACTGCTAGCTCACACGATCAAAATTATGATTTAGAAAAAAGACAAGGGTTACAAATTAGATGAGCACTTGTCTGTATGCGACAAACAAGTCACAGCAACAGCTCAAACGATTTTGAAGAAATTTACGATAAAAGCGTTTACAGGGGCAAGAAATCGATCTACCTAGTTCTCATTTCTGGGAAAATTAATTTTGTTCATATTTTTTAAAGCTTAAATTTACAAAAAAATATATATGTTGGGACAATCAACACGAATTATTGCTCGTAAATTAAACAGCAAAGTCTCCATTTACCAGCTATAAACCTATACATAAAAGTCACTTTAGTCAAAGATGAATTTGATTGGCCGTTGAGAATTAGGCCATAAGATTCGCAAGATGGCAGCATTATGATCAAACCTTTTAGCATCAACTTGAGTCTTCAACTTGGAGTAAGTAGTGAGCAACGGGAGACACAGTTCCATCTTTTCGATGGTGGCAGCGATGTTCAGCTCCACTCTGCGTGCCCGGATCAACTCCTCTGCCTGCGTGCACAACCCTACAAGGCAACGGTAATTCGGAAATTAAGATGAGATAATAAAATGTTTATTTGCAGAAAAAGGGTTAGTTACATGTCTTAATCATAATGTTAAAGGTAATTGAAGTAATTGTTAAGTATGTAATTAGAAGACAATAATACAGTATTGTCTTGTCCAAGTCACAAATCAAGTGTTTCCTAACTGTGTCAAGTGTTGACTAACTTATTGCTAATATTAATATAAACAATAGTATATAAAGATAACTCACATTTTTGAAGTCTAGTTATCCCTCAACATGTTGACATCTTCAAATATGTGAGTGATCTAGTTATATTAATAGATCAAAATCTCACTGTAGTTTTACGTTAAAAGTTGCATTTCGCAAATGCTACTAAATTAAAGAATTTCTAAAAAGTGACCCAGCACAACTGTATTTGTATTACCTTCAGCACTTTCCTTGACATTAGCGTCCACATTGGATATCTCAGCATGGAGCTCCTCGGCATGGGAGCGCACTTGCAGCAACTCTCGGATCGAGTCAATGAAACCCTGTGCATAAACGATTTAGCATTTATGAAATAAAATTACATAGCAAAGCATACCATATCATACTTTAAACAGAAAACTGATGTGACTCAAAATGAAATCCTATTATCCTACTAATATTATAAATGTGAAAGTTTGTATGTTTGGATGTTTGTTACTCGATCTCACAAAAACAACTGAATGGATTTGAATGAAATTTGGCACACATATAGTTTATAACCTGGATTAACATATAGGATACTTTTTATCCCGTAAAAATGCATAGTTCCCACGGGACACTGATAAGTGAGTTATACGCCGCCGTGACGTCATGAACAGCAAAGCAACTAATTCTCATTAATTTGTCCAGGAAATATTGCAGATTGCATGTTTCAATTAAACAAGTCTACGCGGACGAAGTCGCGGGCAAAAGCTAGTAGTTGTATAATAAGTACACCCCATTAATTTTCTTAACTTGAGGAAGGGACTTCTCTGTCAGTTTATTTTATTGCAATTTTGAATTTTGTTCAACCATATGATATTATTATTTGATACCATTAAAGTTTACTGTCAAATTTGGACCAAGCTTGTCTGACAACAGTGGGTACTAAGGGGTTAGATTACGTTTGATTTAAAACAACTTTTGTTAATTTTTCTTTTCAGAAAATGCTTATCAATATTCTAATACATTTCAAATTAATTTTCAATGATAAATACATGTTCGTTTTTGTTTGTAAAATAAATTACTGATTTTAATAATTTTTTTGTTTTTTACATCACGATTTGAACCATATAAAAGTGGAAACATCTCTTTGGCGTCGACTGTACAACACATACCTGATAATGGAAGTTGCACAATTTCTCAATCTCCTTGTCATGTTGTTTGATGCGCTCGTCTAGTTGCTGCACAAACGCTTCGTGGCCCTCGCCTTCGTACACAGACCGGAATGCCGGGCCCCAATAATCGTCAATTCCTTCGATCTCCTAAACGAGAAACGAATAGCAAACAGTTAATACCGTTATATATAAATAAAGTTACTGAAATTACGGTAAATAAGCACTTTATATGTTTGTAATGGGAATAATATAAAAAGTTTTTTATGAACAAACTTCATGGTCAAAGTGGGTGTGTACCTGAATAGTCGCGCTCGTCATTTTAAAGGCTCTTTGGTATTATTTCTGTTGGATTTGTGGATTTAATATAGTAAGCATTTCATGTGTTGCTTGCAAATTATATGAATAACAATTTACACTTATTTTAAGAGTTAGTAAGACGCGGAAACAAAACAAGTAACGTAACAACGAAATTATGGAAAAATCGTGACATTGACATTGACAATGACAGCAGCATTGATTGACAACTTTGGAACGTTTTTTTCTATCAGTAACACAGCATAATATAAATGTAATTATTTGTCGGGTTGTTTGGTTTAATAGATTCCCATTTGTGTTTCTAATTTAAAGAATACCAATTATTTAAGTCATTGACACTCAAACTATGCAATCACGTAATTTTGAAATTATTTTTTGTTTGTTCAAATAATTAATGACTTCGGTAAACTCGTATATATTTTCAAACGAAAAAACGCCCTTCTGTAATTTAAGTTCTAAAACTACTATCGTGTCATTCTAAGAGCGATCAGTTTATAAAAACGATGTTTAAATTTTCAATGGTTTAGTCAATATTTTATGCTCATTGTTGAAACAAAAAATATTTTTTACATTGATTTATTTTATTTCTTAAGCTTTTAATTATTTTTTTAATTACTGTTTAATTTGTTTTTAGTACTAAGATATGTTTATCAACTGTAACAAAAAACCATTCGATTATAAGATTCGGAACAGTCGCGTAATGTTACCATTCTTTATTTCTTTTTTCCTTAATATTAACACATGGAGACAAGTAAAATCTGAACGTTTGAATAACAAAAGAAATAGAAAATAATATTATTAGCAAACCATTTTTTCTTAGTAGGCACATGGCATAAATAAGTTTACTTAGAAATGATATTGTGTTAATTATTCACATGTTTTCTCTACGGTTGTCAAGTTGGTATATCGCGTAAGACACAACGCGAAAATGGAGCATCAAGTTGCAGAGAGAAAGAATCTCCCATACACTCGGTTATCCATATAGTGCGGGTAACCCTGACAAGGCCGTCTGCCAAATTCTACAGAACTGCCAATCACAGATTAGAGAGATGCTGCCAATTCGGCTGAAGCCCTTGTGTGGTTCGAGTATATTCTAGGACTGCATCTTGCAGTCGTTCGAAACGGCCAGATATCTGGTCCAACCCATGTTGCCGTAATTGATTAAATTAAAAAGCTTTTTATTACTTTTTCATTAGTGTTCGTAAGTCCGCAACCATGGCTCACTGTATGAGAGTTTTGCATGGCCAGGTAAGTCCTTCAAATTTTGGAACTTTCCACGTTTCATTAATAAATATAATTCGAAAAATGTCGGTAATAATCTATTTTAGCTTGACACAAATGTTTACATCGTTATCAGTGTTGATTAAGAAATTTTATGAATGCGCATAACCATTATCTGAATGGTAGGTCAGGTCAGCCTATATAACTTTAACGTGAGGTCAATTAGGGTTATTTGTAGTAAGTGTAAACCGGATTCTCTTATTTCAGACGGTATATACTCTTATGGGGTACTTTTTTGTCGTGAAAAAAATATTTTTGCTATATTTTTTTGGTGCAGGGTGGCAGGACTAGAACAGCGCTCTTGGAGATCCAACAAAGATGCTTCAGCGTGTCCCCCCTCACGGCCGCGGCCGCCCAGGTACGAAAAACCATTGAAACTTCATATTTTTTGCCATTTTCTTTGATAAAAACCCAGTGTTATGTAACCATCATAGACTTGAAAATTGGACTTTTTTCATACTTTACAGTTGTTTAATGTGCTTTGCGGTGTTATAGGTCGCGATGTCGAAGCTAGACAAAGCCCCGCTGCCATACGCAAAGTTATCTCAAAATTTGGAAGTTGTGAAAAAGAGGTTAGGACGAGAAATGACCTTGTCCGAGAAAGTGTTGTACTCTCATCTGGATGACCCTAAGGGACAGGTAAGATAGTTAAACTATTTTTTTTTTTTGTGACTCTAATATCTCCATATTTATGTAGCCAATTAAACACAGGTTGCTAAAAGATGGTGATATGATAAGTAGGTGCTGATAATGTTTAGTGTAAATAAACAAAGTCTTCTTATGTGTCGACGTTAGTACTTGTGGAATATTTTAAAATTTGGTGAATGAAAATAAAGTTAAATGAAAATGTGAATGGTTATTTCCCCATTAAGTTGTAGAATTAAGTTTTTTTTTATCATATCACTTTTACTGTACACTATTTAAAACGATGGTTTGGGTGTTATAGTGTTTAATTAAGAATAACTTATACAATCTGATTAATATTATAGTCACCCGAATGTTGATGAATACTATTAGGACAATTAATGTTAAAAAAAGTCTAACTTGTTATTTTTTAATAATAGTCATAACCCCGTGTAAATATTTGGGTACATAATACTGACACATATTAACGCGTTTTGAGCTCTATGTAGATCAACTTAGGTTTTTACATGTAATTGTGTCAAGTAAAGTATGAAATAAATATAGTTTATTTTCATTATTTGGATTGAAATCCTCTATAGATGCAATCTGAATCTTACTATAGTGTAGATGGATACATAAAACATCCACGACACAAGTACAATCATTTATTGTACAAATTTTAGCCCCTTTCAGATTTAGATTTCGCAACCTCTAGCTTCATAGTCAGATTAAGTAAATGTTAGGCTATTGAGCCATCAAATGTATGAACAAAGTGTAAGCATTGTAATGTGACAATTGTCATGACCATGACCATATCATGAAATTATTTTTCACTCGTTGCAATCTGATGCAAGACTGCTCGCTTCTTGAACTCTTCCCTGTGCATTGCTAGATGGAACACTTTCTTTTCTGAATACTAATTTATGAACCAGGAGATCGAGCGCGGCACCAGCTACCTGCGCCTGCGGCCCGACCGTGTGGCCATGCAGGACGCGACCGCGCAGATGGCCATGCTGCAGTTCATCTCGTCGGGGCTGCCGCGCGTCGCCGTGCCCTCCACCATCCACTGCGACCACTTGATCGAGGCCCAGGTCGGAGGGGACCAGGACTTGGCCAGAGCAAAGGTTGATAAAATTAAAATGAACAAAAAAATTTGCAAGTAGGCCTTACAGGCTCTTTTACGTCTACCAGCGCTTCAGAAAATGAAAGATTCTGCTGAGAAGACTGGGAATTTTTCTTGTCGAAATTTTTTTTTACTTATGTTTATTTTTAATCTGGAAACATTCAAATTATTCATTTGAATTGGTAAATGCAAAGACACAAGAAAAAACAAAAAAATATCTAGAAAGAAAGGTTAGAAAGCGAAGGACTAAAATTGTAATGACAACACAAAGAAAAATTAGGCCAATGGCAGGACAATTGGTAATTTTTCTTTGTGTTGTCATTACAATTTTAATTTAATAATTTGAATGTTAAAACATTTAAAAATAAAATCGAAAGAAATTTCGGTTACAAAAATTTAAGCGAAGGACATTGAAAAATGCGCAATAAGGGGTGGGAGATCTGTAGTTTAATTGAAAAGAATAGCAAATGCCGAGGTTGCGTTCGACTCCTGCTGAATGACCAAGAATTTTTGTTATGTTTTGTTATCAATTGATTATTTAAGTCACAGAACATAATGATATTCAAAGATAATAGCCGCCCGTTGCGTCGTTAGAGTAGTAGTTTGCTGCTGCGATTCGTACGATCAGTGAGAGGACTAAAAATAAAATAAATAAAATTAAATTAACTAAAATTGTTCCTCTAAACTAAAATTTTTAGCTATTAGAGCATGTACCCAACAACTTAATATGAAGTTTTATAGAGTATTTAATACCTACAACAGTGACCATTCCTTTTAGGACATCAACAAAGAAGTCTACAAGTTCCTGGAGACAGCTGGGGCCAAGTACGGCGTTGGGTTCTGGAAGCCCGGCTCCGGGATCATCCATCAGATCATCCTCGAAAACTACGCCTTCCCCGGCCTGCTGATGATCGGCACTGACTCTCACACTCCCAACGGAGGAGGCCTCGGTGGACTTTGCATTGGTAAGTAGACTAGAAAGACACATTTGAAAAAATCGTAGATCGAATCTTGTTAGGTTTTATCAAAATCTGTTCATTAGTTTTTGCATGAAAGAGTAACAAGCATACAAACCTTCGCGTTTATAATATTAGTTTTATGAATTTTCAGTTGCGAATAAATGTATATATGCGCTTCCTACTCTGAGCTTTAACGCAATACCATAAATGAAATGAAATGAAATGAAAAGGCTCATCACCGGAATTCAACGAAACTTGCCAGACGCGCATTTGGCCGGTTTTGTCTCTATGTTTACAATATACGATATTTTGTATTTTGCAGTTGCTACTTCTTGTACTAATATAAACTAAGTATTATCTTATTTCCTTATCAATATAATAAAGGAGTTTTGATTATACTGTAAGGTAATAAATTAATGGATCGTTTCTAGAAGCTGCTGGCCACCAAATCAAAATTATTATTTTCATTACATTGCATGTTTACGAACTACATAGTATATCGTAATAAAAATAGTTCAGAAAGGTCGTGTACAACAAGACTTTTCTGATAACTTTAATTGTAATAGTGACCCGGACTTAGCTTTTTTAGGACTCTTAAACACACACACTAACTAATACTATAACTATAACTAACTAATAACATAACACGTATTTTATCAGTGCGCTAAGCTTCAATTTACCAAAAACATGGGGTATCTGTAAAGTCTAGCCAACCCTTCCTAAGCTATTTTAGGACACTGTCTTATTAAAATAAGTATTACGTTAAAAAAGTTTATGTTTAAAACTTTATTTAACAGTAGCGACCCGCCTGGCTTTGCAGGGGTACAATTACTTTGGATGTATGTTTTTTTCATAGTAAAAAGTCGCTATTTGTCCTTAGTTTTCATTGTCTACCTTCGGCCGCCTTCTCCTTCTAAACCACCCAACGGATTTTGATGCGGTTCTCACTGTCATTTAGATATTTTTATAGGCAAGGTTTATATGTGCATTTTATTCCGATTGTACGCGCGCCAAGCTGGGGCGGCTCGCTAGTTGTACTTAAAAACTTTTCATAAAAACAATCTCTTAAATTTCTAGCGAAAACACCGTATCAAAATCTGTTGCATGCTTAAGAGGGAGTAGGCGGCCGAAGGTACGATGAGGACAGATAGGAAAGGAACGGATAGCAACTTTGTTTTATACTATGAGTATGTAAAGATATAAATGTAAAGAAATAAACATTGACATCTTTTTATTTTCTTTTTAGAACCAACAAAATTTAATGTTATTGTTCCCCACCAGGTGTCGGTGGCGCAGACGCCGTGGACGTCATGGCGGACATCCCCTGGGAACTCAAGTGCCCCAAGGTCATCGGCGTCAAGCTCACCGGTAAGTCAGCCTTAGCTTTTTGTACAAGCGGTTGTTTAACATCACCCGTTACTTCGTTACTCAAATTTCCTAAATCTATTTCAACCAATCGTAAATCTTCTGACATTCGTAAAGTATGCCTCATCTCATCATCATCATCATCTCAGCCACAAGAAGACCACTGCTGAACATAGGCCTCCTCCGTGGATTTCCAAAGTGACCGGTTGGAAGCGGCATGCAACCAGCGCCTTCCTGCCACTATGCCTCATCTGAATAAAGCTATTTTGACCTTGACTTTGTTATTAACTCAGTGGTGTAACATAGTGGGGGTAGTGGTGTAACATACTTAACATGATAGCCCAGGTTTAGTTTAACCCCTCCCTGTGTCTCTGTCTAACTAGTGTCACAAGAAAGAGACGCAGATAGAGATAAACTAACCTTGGCCAGTCATGTTAGGGCCACTGGGCAACTTTAGGGGCGGCAAATTTTCACAATAAATAATAGGAATATCTTGTAAATATTTAATAAATTACGTATTTTTTGTTGCACCTACGATTCGGAATACCTAAATGAGGGTGGCAAACATTTCTTCCGCCCCGGGCAGCTGACACCCACACTACGCCACTGTTTTTTTTTTTTTTTTTATACAACATAGGAAGGAAAACAAGCAGGTGGGTCACCTGATGGTAAGTGATCACCACCGCCTATAGACACCTGCAACAACAAAGAGAGTGCAGATGCGTTGCCAACCCAGAGGGCTAAGATGGAATACCTCTTGTGCCAGTAATTACACCGGCTGTCTTGCTCTCCACGCCGGAACACAACAGTGCAAGCACTGCTGCTTAGCGGCAGGATTAGCGAGCAAGATGGTGGTAGCGATCCGGACGGACCTTGCACAAGGTCCTACCACCCGCAAAACTGTTTAACTGTCATTGGATTGACTTGAAATGTGTAATTTGAAAATGTAGATCTGATGACAAAGTATTGACAGCAAACGCGACTCGACTCTAAATACGAAAATGAACCGTTTTCTCCAGCATATCTGAAAAGTCACAGTAGTTTTCTTTTTAACCCTTCAACTGCCAATGTTTTTTCATTGCACCAGCCACTGTCGCCACCTATACCAAAATTATATGGCATTTGACTTAATTCTAAAACTGTGGCGAAAAGTTAGACACTTTATGTCTTAAATTGAGACAAGGACGGTTAAGTTTTTTTTAGGTAATTACGTTAGTGATTCCGACAGTCTGTAAACTGTGGGATACCCATGACACGTATGACTCAAATTTGACTCTTTCTTATCTATTTCGCGACACCATATCGTCATACGAATATTTCATTTCATAACCCACCAAATCAATTTGTTAAAAAAACAACTTTAGTTTTAACTTTATAAAGTTGATTTCCGCCGCAAGGTTATGAAGTAGTTACGATAAACAATCTTAGCGCAATATCACTGCAGACTCAAAATATCGTAACAAAACTCATGAAGGCGTTGCCTTAGCTTCGTTTGATAATGAGAAAGATAAATCGGTCATGATACCCAAACAACGTGCGTAAATTAGATAAAAATGCAGTGTTTAGGTACAAATATATGCTAGTAATGGCGCCATGCCAGATCCACGACACGAGTTGTTTATCCTCGCTTTTAGAACTGACTTTTACTTTATTTTTAGTAGTTATTCAAGCGACGCCATAAGCGCCCTTGGCCTTTGTGATTGTAAAAAAATAGAACTGTCCTTACTCGAATAACATACGTTTTGTATTTTGACACCTTGGTCAGTAATACAGCGGATAGGTATCTTATTTTATTTTTATGAAATAGGAAGGCAAACAAGCAAGTGGGTTACCTGATGGTAAGTGATCACCACCGCCTATAAACACCCGCAACACCAAAGAGATTGCAGATGCGTTGTCAACCCAGAGGGCTAAGATGGAATACCTCTAGTGCCAGTAATTACACCTGCTGTCTTGCTCTCCACGCTGGAACACAACAGGGCAAGCACTGCTGCTTAGCGGCAGGATTAGCGAACAACATAATGGTATAAAGCGCGGTTATGAAAAGTGTCGATGCAATTAAATATGTATGTACATTGGAGCGCACAAGTTGCGACGTTTGATGGCGACTGTACTATTCAAGCAAATTTTCAAGTAAATATCAGCAATGTAAACGTACGCTGGTTAAAAACCAAAATAACACAAAAAAATTTTTAGTCTTATTTTAAAAATGAGTATCAAATCAGTATCGACGAAGTTAACGCATGCACTGCCGCCATTGTTTCTCGAACCTTCCACAATGACCCTAACATGACCGAACAGGTTAAGTTTATCTCAGTTTATCCCTATGTGCAGTCCTCTCCTAAGACACTAGTTATACAGATACTCAGGGAGGTATAAATCAAAGCGGAGTCATGTTAGGACAACAGTTTTTTTTAATGGCTTTCACATCTCCGTTGGGTTCGGAATGTATTTTGCCACCAACAACTTGTACATTAGACACGTAGGAAGAATGTTCGGTTCCTCCTGGTGATTTTCGGAGAGAATCTGGAGGAGATACCTAAAACAAAAATGTTAATGACGGCACAGACAACACAAAAACAATACAGAGATAAATATAACTAGATAAGTAAAACGGTAACTGGTGAGAGGAGAATGAGTACAACAACAGACAACAAAGGACAACAGTTTAATTGACTGAGAAATTGTGAATGCGTTAACCTGGCCCCCAATTCTGGCGCTCATCGAGATTCATCTGACGTTCGAGATGTGTCAAAATATGATTAAAAAACGCAGCAATCGATCGACCAGAGAGCGATTGCTGCGTTTTTGCGTTTTTATCGCTCATACCTTCTGATTGTGAATCCACCTTTCAAAGATGAAAGCAGGATACAGAGCACATGATCATCCGACCGACTTCCGGTATCGTATGTCCAATGTCCAACAGTTATCTCGAATCATGAGGCAATTAACCTATTTTCCTCTAAGCTGCTTTATTATTTATGGAAATGAAATTTTCTTATCATAAATAGCTGGTTTATTACTCTATTACGCATATAATTATATGCCACGTGTTTTTATCCGCGGCTTCGCCCATCGTATTTAAACTAATGTACGGTAGGGGAAATATATTCACGTACCACCTTAGAACCCTATCGCGATGACGCTATGCGTTAAACGCCAGGCTATGTCATACAAATGTCATGCGTATGTCTCTTCGACTAGGTTCTACGGTGGTACGTGTTTCAATTTCCTTGACTGTACTACCTAACTAAAACTGCCATAAATAAATAATACCTATAGTACAAAAAAACCTAAAGTATTGTATACAACATTATTATTAGTTATTGTTTGATAGCGCTTCGAAAATAATTGTCACTATTTCATTATCGATTTTAGCATTTAGAGTAACGTTTTGGAATTCTTGGGCCCTATATGGAAAATTTTCATATGCCCATTCCTCAGCCACAACTGCAAGTAGGTATAAAAAATATACCAAAATATGACGTGTGAAATATTCATATGCCGTCTTTCGACTGAATAGTCTTAATTCTCGCTTGTCTAGCCGCTGAGCAGCAGGGCTTGCACTGTTGTGTTCCGGCGTGGAGAGCAAGACAACCAGTGCAAATACTGGCACAAAAGGTATTCCATCTTACCCCTCTGGGTTGGCAACGCATCTGCAATCCCTTTGGTGTTGCGGGTGTCTATAGGCGGTGGTGATCACTTACCATCAGGTGACCCACTTGTTTATTCACCTTCCTTTTCATAAAAAAAAGCCGGCTTAAGTACTCACGTAATATAGTGAGGCTTTTTATGACTCTGGTTCATCCAAACATATGGTTACATTCGTAACTGTTGTCAATTCTGGGTGTCATCGAAATCAATGTCTACGTCTGCGTAGTCTAATCTCACCTATCTAACTTAGAATCTCGCAATCGAGATGGACTTCGATGACTGTTGACAATAGGGCCTCTGCTCGGTAACAAGATATCATAACAACGCTTTCGTTCCAATTACTCCCCTATTAATCTAAAGATGACATCGAGTAACTTCTATTACCCGTCCTAAAACAGATTGGCACTTACCTAAACAGATATAGAGGCGGTTTTCGCACAAATCGCCTTTGATTATGTCACGCGACTTTGGTACTCTGGTTTGTCTATTTTTATCGCGTACGATGTACATGAGCTGCGTCTAGACATTCCTATCATTGATAGTGTCTTATATGATCTATGTATGTGTGTAAAACTTTTTATAGCACATAATAATTAAAATAAGTTTACAAGAAAAATAAGTAACATGTACAAAGACAACGTGCAAAGTGATTTGAATTTTCTTACGCATTTTAATCGATTTCAGAAAAATTTGGTTTTTTTTAAAGTTTGTTTCCTCGGGAAACATCGCGAGTCAACATGCACATTCATGTAAATGAATGTGTAACCATGGTTTTGTCGGTCGGTTTTCCCTGTAACAGTGCAGGGGTCACGGAGGTCAAGGCCCAATTTCCTAAACGCGATTGGCGACAGGTGACAGTGACAATTTGGTATACATTGCTTGCCCACTATGATGTTAAGTCTGTAAGTCTGTAGCGTTACTTGTCGACACAGTAATGTACGGCGATTTGTCACTGCCACCTGTCGCCTGTCGCGTTTATGAAATTGGGTTCAGATGACAATCGCTGCAATGTTAGGTTATTACCTGACCTGCCAAATCTGGAGTTAAGGTCAAAGCGTACCCTGAATTATGAAACCGGAAAAAAACGCTGGAATATAAAATGCTTGTTACCTCGGAATTCAGTCTTTTAAAAACTGATTTGTATATTTTATTTATTTAAAAGATATATTTATTTGACGACCGGATAGCTCAGTGGTTAGTTACCCTGACTATGAAGCTAGAGGTTCCGGGCCCGATTCCCAGGAGGGGCAAATGTATGTATGATGAATACGAATGTTTGTACCTGAGTCTTGATATCTATTTATCTATATGGGTACGTATCCGTCGTCTAGTATCCAAAGTACAAGCTTTGCTTAGTTTAGAACTAGGTCACTTGGTGTGATTTTTCCCGAGATATTTATTTATTTATTTTATATTCTTCCAAATTTTTAAAAGCGCCGTTTTGGAATGATTGAGCTCGCATTACGTGACTGATTACATCTTATTTCATAACATTGCTGGTGACAGGCAGTCCAAAATCTGTAATTAGAGAAGAACATGTTTACAGTCATCATTATTCATTACATAAAGTAGTAGTAATTTTAATTGGCATTACTTCAAGATAACTTATCAGAGTATTTTGATTTTATCACAATATTCTGATTGATTTCTCCTTCTCACCCCACGTCATTGAAATAAATCATGATGCAACGATTTAATGCTCTTAATTTTATAAAAAGTAAATAAGAAGTCTAGATGTCTAATACGAACAGTGCTTTAGTGCCAGCCCCAACATCATCTTTAATATGATAGGGGAAAGATTGGACTATCCCTATTTACGTCACTGCAATCGGCTCCATGCGCCGTACTCAGTGAATATGTCAAATTAGTATTAGTAGGTACAGTATTTAACACTTAGAATAAGTTTAACTAACAACATTTAAGTTTGTAAAGGGGTGAATCAACTTTTATGTGTCCAACATCAATCGCACAGAGTCCCTGATCGATAATACAATTTTTATAAAAGTAATTAGTTTTATCTGTATCCCGTTATGTTACTATGAGTATTATCTAACATTTTATTACAAAACATTTTATTTTGTTTACAATTTTCCCGGTTATTTAATGGTTGTCCAAAAGACGAAAAGTTGATTTTCAATAGTAGGACAAATTGTCCCCGTGCAACGGAGTATCATAAAAATTTGTATCACGAAATAAATACTGTTACAAAATTGATATCTATACACATAATCCTTTTTATAGATATTTATCATCAATAAAACATACCGATTTCTAATATTTGCACTAAACGGTTTATGAATTTCTTGCGTTTTAATTTTGTCCCTTTAATTATGAATGCTATGCAGGTCAACTGGACAACCATAAATTAGTTATGAAATCTAAATATAGATGGCGTAGTAAAATATTTGACAACAAGCTCAAATTTCTGGAAAGCAGATAGGCCTAGCCGCCATTATGATTTCGCGAAACTTGCGGCGTCAGTCGGCCGAGTACTGTTGGAGAGTGTGGGTGGCTTTATTGTCTGTCCATCGGACAACCGGCACAAATACGTAAGTAGTTAACATATTACCATAAATTATGTTGTACCAGATACAATTTTATCTATATATTACCATAAGGGTGAGATAAAACACAAAGAAACTTTAATATTCATTATACGGCTCAAAGTTTTAGATAAGTCCCTCGGACAACTAGTCACTTGGACAACGGAAGTGGTTGTCCGTAGGACATTTTGGTTGTTCCTTGGACAAAAACGATGAGATAAGATTTTTAATAGGGTAAAGGGGGTAGGGGGGGGGGGAAGCTAAGGGATCGGGTAAACGTCCCAATGCTTGACACTCTAATTCCAATAGTTAATAAGTACCCTGTCTTTGACCGTTCACTTAGACATAATATTCAATTTATCAACGATTGGAATAGCTTCAAGCACTGGGATCTTTACCTTAATGAAATTATTTGCGTATTTTTATTATAAATATATTTCATTTTAGGTAATGGGACTATCGGAGAAGGAGAAATCAAGACGCTATAGAGAAAGACTTAAAGAAGACCCAGAAAAAATGACTGAACTGAAAAGAAATGTGTCAAATGAGGGAAACTATTTATCCTCGATGAGAAACATGTCTCCTGTATCGCAGATCTCGAAGTCTCTGAAGAGCGACATACGCCTATTTAATACCAATCGTATTACGGAGGCGATAGAGCACAACAACGGCTCCAAACTGTTTACGAGAGATCTATCTATTGGGCAAAGCCAGCTGACAAAACTAATCTAAAAGTTGATAATCTAGCTAAAGACCCCAGAGCTAGATTGACCCGTCACTATACCGAAGATATCCCGGACGTCAGCATGTACGAGATTAGTATGGCTCTCAAACAACTCAAAAATAATAAAGCTCCAGGTGATGACGGAATTACAGCCGAACTCCTGAAGGCAGGAGGAAAACCGATCCTCAGGGCTCTACAGACCTTTTTTAATTTCCGTCATTCACGAAGGGAAAACGCCGAAGGCATGGAACAGAATGTGGTGGTGCTTTTCTTCAAGAAGGGTGACAATACCCTGCTGAAGAACTATAGGCCCATCTCACTTCTGAGCCATGTTTACAAGTTGTTTTCGAGAGTCATTACGAACCATCTCGCTCGCAGGCTTGACGACTTCCAGCCTCCCGAACAGGCCGGTTTCCGAAAAGGCTTCAGTACCGTAGACCACATACATGCGTTACGGCAGGTTATACAGAAGACCGAGGAGTATATCCTCCGCCTTTGCTTTGCATTTGTGGACTATGAGAAAGCCTTCGACCTGGGCTGTACTGCAGTCTCTCCAGCGGTACCAAGTTGACTACCGGTACATCGAAGTGTTGAAGTGTCTGTACGAAAACGCCACGATGTCAGTCCGACTACAGGACCAGAATTCTAAGCCTATTCCGCTGCGGTGGGGAGTCAGACAGGGAGATGTGATCTCTCCAAAACTGTTCACCGCCGCACTGGAGGATGTTTTCAAGGTTCTGGACTGGGGTGGGCTTGGCATTAATGTCAACGGCGAGGACATCACTCACCTTCGGTTTGCCGACGACATAGTGGTCCTGGCTGAGACCATGGAGGGCCCAAGTACAATGCTCAATGACCTCAGTAGGGCCTCCGGGCGAGTTGGACTTAAGATGAACATGGATAAGACGAAAATCATGTCGAACGCCCATGTAGTTCCAACTCCCGTTAAGATCGGAGACTCTACGCTTGAAGTTGTGGATGATTATGTGTACCTGGGACAAACTGTCCAGTTAGGTAGGTCCAACTTCGACAAAGAGGTCAATCGGCGAATCCGACTCAGTTGGGCAGCGTTCGGGAAGCTACGAAACATCTTCTCATGCAAGATACCGCAGTGTCTGGAGACGAAAGTCTTCGAGCGATAAGTAATACTCGTATTGTGATCTTTAATTATAAAAATGAGACTGTTCAAGACAGCACTAAGTGTAAGGAAATGTTAACTAGTTGATTTATTAAAAAAATATTATTATTTTGTAACGTTGTTGATTATTAAGAGCGTTGATAACGTTTTTATAGTTCGGTGTGCCGAACCATTAAAACTGCTTTATGATACTTTACTAAATTGGTTTCATTTAGTACCCTCTTTAAGATTTTTGGTTCTAATATTTCCATTGGACAACCAGATTTGTCTCTGGGACAACTAAGTTGTCCCTTCATTGAAAAACACATATCATAATTTTTTTCTTTTTAAATTCAAGAACAGATCATAATTTTTTAAAGATAAAATAGCACAATATAAAACAAAGTAGCAGGAGGAATTCTCTTATATTACTATTACTATTACGTGTTTTAATGAAAAGTTCCGATTCTGTGAAATTAGAGTTGTCCTGGGGACATGATTAAAGGAAATAATGTGAAATTTCGTGAGGTTTTTGCCATATATAAAGATAAAAAATAAAACTGCATTGTTTAATTAATGAAATTAAAATATTTTTTTTAACAATAGTTGATGTTTAGTTTGTTAAAAAATACTTTTGATTGGTGGTCCAGGGGACAGGGCAAATTTGAGCTGGTGAAGTTTTTTAAATCAAACTCACTAAAATCTTAAAAAAACAGCTCTGCTCTATACAGAATCATAAACAAGAGAAAATTATCTTTAAAATAAAATATTTAAATATGGTCAATACGAAAATAAAATAAAAATCCAGAATTTCATTATGTGGACATTTAAAAGTTGATTCACCCAAAGACTTGAAACAAACGATTATTTATTTATTTTATTTATGTTTCTTCTGTGAGGAAACTGAGGAAACCTGCACATGCTTGCAAATGAATTTGTAATCGTGATCCGGTCGATCCGGTTTCCCTGAAACAGAAGTTTTTGAACTTGCCCTGAGTGCCCAATGCAATGTAGGGTACATTGTGCGGGGTCCGTCCGGATCGCTAACACCATCTCGCTCGCCAATCCAGCCTCTAAGCAGCAGTGCTTGCACTATATTGTGCTCTGGCGTAGAGAGCAAGACAGCCGGTGCAATTACTGGCACAAGAGGTATTCTTCTTGGGCCTCTAGGTTGGCAACGCGTTCGCAATTTCCTTGGTGTTGTGGGTGTCTATTGACGGTGGTGATCACTTACCACCAGGTGACCCACTTGCTCGTTTTCCTTTCTATCTTTATCTATACATAGTATAAAGTAAAGTCGCTATCCGTTCCTGTCTGTTCTAAAGTCTTATAGCGTATGTTCGGCCGCCTTCTCCTTCTAGGCCACGCAACGGATTTTTATGCTGTTTTCACTGTCATTTGAGATTTTCTTACGGAAGGTTTTTAAGTACTTTTCGCACCCTTAGAATTAAAGCGACTCAATTCTGAATGTGATATTACCCAAAATTAAACCTTATGTATTTTAATTAAGGTGATATTTTGGGACGTGTATTATTCAGAAATGGGTCACTTTAATTCTAAGCGTGCGATTTCATCCCGATTATACCGGTGTAAAACCCGGGCAGGTCGCTAGTTTACACTATCTACAATAATAAAGTGATAAACTTAGTTTTTTGTTTGTTGGTATGTAGGGGCTAATATCCGGAATTACTGAACCGATTCCAAAAAATCTTTCACTAATAGAAAGCTACACTATCCTTGACGAACAAAGGCTACTAATTCCACGCGAACGAAGTCACAGCCGTCCGCTAGTTTTATATAAAAAAGGGCCTGCGTATAGACTGGAGATGACGATACGGTATTATTGCAGGCAAGCTGTCCGGCTGGACGAGCCCGAAGGACATCATCCTGAAGGTGGCCGGCATCCTGACGGTGAAGGGCGGCACGGGCGCCATCGTGGAGTACCACGGGCCCGGCGTCGACTCCATCTCCTGCACCGGCATGGCCACCATCTGCAACATGGGGGCCGAGATCGGCGCCACCACCAGCGTGAGTTCAACCTTGGTTACAACCATTCGTCATAAACTCAAGGAAATACGGTATTCTAATGACATTTTTTTATTTCTAAAATTGATAGAGTTGGTTAAAAGAAGAAAAACTGTGTTTTTAGTTTTCTTTTACGATCATTATTTTTCGAAATATCACGAGTAATAAAATGACAACGGGTGTGCTTCGCTAAAACGCTCTATCGCGCAGCATACAGCACCAGTGACGTCACTATAGTGATTTTGTATGGAGCCAACACTAAATCCTGTTTATTTTAATACTGTAAGCTTTTAACTAATTACTCACAAAACTTTTCTAAATTTTTTATTTGGATTCGAATGACATATTTCGAAACAAAAGAAAAGATTTTTTTTTCTTCGTCATCTTTGTAACTTTGTTTACTGTAACTTCTAAAATATCAGGTTTTTTTACCTATTTCTTTGGACATAAGTATGTTTTTAGTGGTCGTCTACAACAATTTTGCACTTTTATGCCATTAGATTTTTGAGTGAAATACCGTATTGAAACACGTACCACCGTAGAACCTAGTCGAAGACACATACGCATGACATTGGTATGACATAGCCTGGCGCTTAACGAGTCGCGCCATTGCGATGGGGTTCTAAGGTGGTACGTGAATATATTTCCCCTACTGTACGTTTCAGAGGTCATGTTTGATTAAAGTCGCCGCTGATGATGGATTCGTTTGGAGTGCTTCCACTTTTTCATTCATTATAGCGATACAGGTTAAAACCTTCAAAATTGGATACGTTTTTCCCCTTCGTTTGCTTCGTCCGTTAAGGCGTTCGTTAGAAATGATGCAGAATGTTGGTGTAATCATAGTTTTTCCTGTTATTTATCACTTTTGAAGTGCCAATGCTGTTTTCAAGGGCCCACTTGGCTTTTGTCTGTCAAATTTAAATATGAAAATAAATTCGTGTTTCTAAGAATGCACGTCTTGAAGGTAGGGGTTTTATTTTATTAATTTGATGTGTAAACAATTAATAAAAAGTATAAAAACCAACTATTTAAATATGCTTTGGCACATACATATTTTTCTATTTTTATTTTACTAAGAAAAGTCGAGTCGGAGTCTTTTGAGTATTACATATATGTAAATGTAAAATAGTATTTTATGCAACTGTTGCATAATGAGGGGTCTTAAAACACGAGTGTGGTTTTATGAAACGAGCGTCAGCGAGTTTCATAATAGGATCACACGAGTGTTTTAAGACCTAATTATGTACAGTTGCATACATTACTTTATCTACACACATATCATAAGTACTTTATGATGGGTTCAGAAGCCATAGGGCAATGACCTGCATTGCTACTAGCTACTAATGCTAGGTAACTATTAAATATCTATAGACTGTAGACATTAAAATAATGTAATAAAAAATGAAATTGAACAAATATAGAAACAAATTAGAAAAAATCTAATAATAATATTGGTTGTTATAATGCTAGTCATTGCCTACGGTTTCTGAACGCATTATAGAGCATTTATGATATATGTGTAGATAAACGTGTTTAAAATTGTAGTTAAAAAATGTATTGTTAAAATAATCGAAATATAATGATGCCGAATTGA
The DNA here is from genome assembly GCA_963691745.1 of Ditula angustiorana. NCBI lineage: Eukaryota > Metazoa > Arthropoda > Insecta > Lepidoptera > Tortricidae > Ditula > Ditula angustiorana. The sequence goes on along the minus strand of OY829480.1, from coordinate 3,825,151 downwards.
CGATATCGATGAAACTAACTCTTGTAGTAGCTCTGTGGCGAAACTGGTTAAAGCACGGAATACTGAGGTTATATGTTCGTGTCCTGCCAGTGCACAAGATATTTATTTATGATATCATTGCATACTATTTATACGTATTCCTTTTTATTTAGTACCTCTATGTAACGTTTTTAACTTAATTATCTGGCGCTGAGTAGTTGCGCTGTTGTTGTTTTTTACGGTCGTTAAATGAGTAATGACGTCACAACCCCACGCCACATAAGGTCCCTTGGCGCTTATTATCACGGAATCGCAGGATGATAATGACAAATTAATCAGATCGCGATAACGAAGCTATGCGACAGGCGTTTACGTAACCATGCCGATGTTTAACGCGTTCAGTGTAATAGTTAACATAATAATTATGGTACAGTCAAGGAATTAAATTTCCAACCCACCTAAGGTTCAATAGCATATAGCAAACTGTCGCCATAAGAGCTATAGAGCAAGACGTTAGTTTGACATATCGACCTTAATGCATTGCGAATGTCAGACGACATTTCAACGAAATGGGTAGGGAATTAAATTCCTTGACTGTACATCGCGACAACTGCAATACTGTTAGGGTTGCGTGATCAAACTAGAAACTTCTATAGTTTTACACGTCACCCAAGCCCGTATATGTCACGGCCATAGAATTGACCGCGGCCATTTTTCGCGAAACTAACAAAGTCACATAGCTGAAATTGCATATAAATAAATATATTCCGTCCACAACAACCGGGAATAAATTAAGTGACGTATAAAAAATCAAATGAAAATGAGGTATCTAAAGAAATTTCTTTTTAAAAAAACTTTATTATTTCTTATGGAAATGACCGCTACTCATGGACACCAGCAACTTAAAGAGTCACTGATCCGTTACTAACCTTTTGGGCCCACCTCTATGGCCTGCGTAGGTGATAACTCACCGTACGAAATGCAATAGCAAAGTACTTCTTCACGCCGGTATTGTGTGAGAGTGTAGTAATACCACGGCTATTTGTATGTTACATCACTAGCTTTTCCCCGCGACTTCGTCCGCCTTAATTACATTATTAACTTCCACCTTTCTTTTAAGGTGAAATTTCCAAAAAATCCTTTCTCAGTGCGCCTCTACATCCCCTAAAGAACATTATGTTCCAAATTTCATGTCTAGCCTACCTAAATGGTGAAACTTTCAAAAATCCTTTCTCTGTGCCCCTCTACCTCTCCTAAGGAATCATCAAGAATTCATGTTCCAAATTTCATATCACTAGATACCTACAGGAGTTTGATTGTAGTCAGTTAGGGAAGCCTTTTATGTGTATTGATGGATTAAATTTGGAGTACCGTTTAGGTCACATTGAGCTCTAAACGTGCAATGTTAAACGGATGACATTTGTGTACCCAGGTGTTCCCCTACAACGCGCGCATGGAGGCCTACCTCAAGTCCACCGGCCGCCACGACATCGCCTCGGCCGCCAACGCATCCAAGCACCTGCTCACGCCCGACGCCAAGGCGCCCTATGACGAGGTAAGAGCTCCCCGTGACTCGACAGCTGGTGGTTCTTAACCTTTTAGAGGTGAGGGACCATTTAAACAAATTTTTATCCTGTCAGGGAATTGCTCTCCACGCCGGAACACAACAGTGCAAGCACTGCTGCTTAGCGGCTGGATTAGCGAGCAAGATGGTAGTAGCGATCCGGACGGACCTTACACAAAGGTCCTACCACCTGAAAAAAAATGAATGAGACTTTTTTTATAAAATAAGGAATACTTGCTTAAATATGGATATGGTTGGTTAGGGAAATTAGACAAAATGGTTAGGGAAAAGTCAGCGATTTTTTTCTTTATTGCTGTGGGCACTCTGTTAAGGATGTTGGGAGATATGTCATTGTAATTGAAGGCACGTAAAGCCAAAGCTGTTTATTGCCAGAACACAGTAATCAATACAGATCTAAAGACGATAAATATAAAAAGATTCATATACAAACACAATTAAATATAAAAAGTATACATAATATACAGTCGACGTCAAAGATATGTTTAGGTTATGGGAACCTTATTGCAATGGAATAAGGTAAAAGTTATAAAAAAATTATGATCATTTCGGATACAGAATCAAATATACGTATTCAAGTCAAATACTATGTGTTATAACTTATAGCGATTTGATAAAGGCGGAATTTTTATGGCAAACTATTATACTAATTAAATACACTTGACATAATTATACGTATTTAAAATGAACAAAAGATGTTTAGCGTAGATCGTTGATTACGCGTTTGTTTTGAATTGCTTATGTATTGTCAAGTGGTTTAAAATAATTGCATATGTAAATTACTACTTCACGGTCTGCCTGTCAAGTATGGTAGGGTAGAATCTTAATAAATATCTGTCTGTTATCCGTAATGTACTTAGATGCCGTTTATAAGTAGGTTTATTCAATTCAAATTCTAGTTCTCAGTCCTTCAACATGAGTTCCGATTATGTACCGTAATGCAGTGTGACAATGATTCTGTTCCTTACAGCGTATCTAGTGTATACATAATAGTAGATGGTTCAACGAGGGATGAAAGACACCTAATACACCCGAGATGTTTTGGCGCATGAGCGGAGCTAGTGCGCCAATAGTTCGAGTGTGGAATTGGTATTTCACCCAAGTTAAACACTCTGCTTTTCATTTCGACCATGAGGAAAGCAGAAAATGTCACGGGTAATAAAAAAGGTCTTATAAAATACGACATTACTTTTGATATACAAAATCAATCACCATTAGTTAACTCAGATAAAAATAGGACCACTATAAAAGGTAGACACTATATCTTACAAAAAATACTTAAATACTTAAATTTATGGCTATAATGTATCCGTCTCTGGAACGCACTCCCCCTCAACATAAGGCAGGCCCCAAGCAAGTTTCTTCAAGTGGCTTTCAAGCGGATGCTCCGCAAGCATCTGCTGGACCGGGAGTCAGAGTAGATGAGAGATTCCATTTGTCGCGCGTAGATGGATTTATTTATTTGAGTATTATATTCGTATGTATATTATAATATATGTTATATGTAAGTATGTATGTCTATACTATTATAAATTAAGTAATTCCATTTTGCTACATTTCATTCCATTATATTTTGTGCACTATCCACTACTATCTCTGCCTTGCCTAAAGGTTGACTGGTAGATAATGCCTTAAGGCATTAATTCCGCCTTTTGTACATTTTATTGTTAATTTTGTGCAATAAAGATTAAATTAATAAATAAATGTATGGTTTTCTGTCATCAGCTTATCGAGATCGACCTGAACAAGCTGGAGCCGCACGTGAACGGTCCGTTCACGCCCGACCTGGCCAACCCGATCTCGGAGCTGGGCGACGCCGCCAAGAAGGCCGGCTGGCCGCTGGACATCAAAGTGGGCCTCATCGGCTCCTGCACCAACTCCTCCTACGAGGACATGGGCCGCTGCGCCAGCATCGTCAAAGAGGTACGTTGTTCAAAATGTATTGTTTTGCAAACTTTTTTGTAACCGATATTTCTTTCGATTTTTATTATTTAATGTTGAATATTCTGATGTGATTATTAAATTTAAATGATATGCAACGACATGACAAAGAACGTTCTTGGGCACTGGCAGGACTGGAACCTTCAACCTCAGCATTCCGGACCGTGCCCAAGGTTTTCTTTGTGAATGTGATGTCATTGCATATCATTAAAATTTTATTTAGATTCCTTCGTTCATATGTCTGTGGTTTTCTCGGTGTATTGGTCAGGTTGTATTTATAATCTACTGTACATAAAATCTTTCCACATAAAATCTCTAAATGACAGTGAAGATTCATGAGGAATGGAGGATAGCAACTTTATTTTATACTATGTTAAGATTTGCTCTTCTGTACTTAATAAACACAATTTTCTTTAAGATTTATTTTAATTTTAAGTCTATAGACTTACTTAAAAGAAATAATTTAATCATCATCCAATTTCCAGGCCCTGAAGCACGGCGTCAAGTCCAAGGTGCCGTTCAACGTGACCCCGGGCTCCGAGCAGGTGCGCGCCACCATCGAGCGCGACGGCATCGCGCAGACGCTCCGCGACTTCGGCGGCACTGTGAGTACACCTGCACCCTCGCTGGACCCTTGCTAAACACTACATAGGGGTAATTGGGCCAAAATTCTTTTTGATGCCTATAAAAACGTCCCTTGTACATTTTAACGCATATTTTTTACTTATTCTGATATTCTTAAAAGAAAATTTTATCTTTAAATTCAGAATAACACACGCATACCCGAATGATGACTGTTATAGAAATATTTGGGGTCAGAATAAGAAAAAAACTACTTTTTGGTAACGCAGTGGACACTATTTTTGAGGAGTCATGGGGACTGGTAACGCAGTGGTAATTTGGGTACCAAATGAGAATTTTCTGTAATGAAAAACCCAGGATGGTGGGAAAATTCATAATAAAAATTGGGGTCCGGTTGAGAACTAGCGTAATATTACTAGGAAAATATCTCGAGACATCTACAATTTTGTTAAAGTGTTTATACATGTTCATCTTTATTTTAGGCACTAAAAAGAATTTTGGCCCAATTACCCCTAGCAGCTCCCTCTTATTCAGTGGAAGCGCTTCTATGCAGTTCGCCATTGCGAGTTAAACGGACTCCGTGCGGAGCCCGTTCCGCTCGCAGTGGAAGGCGGGCATAAGAGATGACCATACTTTGACCACAGAATATATAATAGTACTAGTAGAAACTTCACTTTTTCGACCGCGATTTAACGAATACCAACTTTATTGATACGCGCAAGAAGTTCGTTTCACTACATACACATTCGCCTCAGAGAGCCCGCGGCGCCCTCTCCCCGCAACTCCCTGGTGAACCGTTAGGGTTGCGCTGCATTCGTTTTCAATTACATTGGCACAGCGAAAGGTAGCGAACGGGCGCGCGGCAACCCGACAACCTACGGCGATTTGCCTACCCAGTTAGCGAGGCGGTCGAGCGTACCTAAACTGCGTAGTGGAACCCGCACCTGGGCTAAACTCGACCTTTCCATGCTGAATCAGGGGGTTTCCACTCCCCACTGTAGGTGCGCTCGCCGCATTACCTATGGCATAGGTTAATCGCAGTAGGTTACCGGCTTGCCGCGCGCGCGCCTGCTCACTCTGTGATAGTATTACAGTAAGCAGCCCAACCCTAGCGGTGCGCCAGGGCATTGCGGGTGGAAGGCGGGCGCGTGCGGCGCCTTCTTTTTGACGCATGCCGCCTGTCGAATGTTTATGAAGTAATACGAACTTTTTGTGCCTGATCATAAAGTTGGAATTCGTTTAATGGTGGTCGAAAAAGAGAAGTTTCTGTACGTTAGTACTTTTATTTATTCTGTGGCTGAATGTCAGAAAATTGAACACCGGTTCGGAAAAACCCCTGATGAAGAGATACCAGCAAGAAACAGAGTACTTACATATTTTGAAAGTTTGGTTGTAATTGTACATTGTTTCTACGTTTACGTGAAACACGTAAGATTCTATTCTATACTATAATTTTTTTTATCCCTCGCAGGTGCTAGCCAACGCTTGCGGCCCCTGCATCGGCCAATGGGACCGCAAAGACGTGAAGAAGGGAGAAAAGAACACCATCGTAACGTCCTACAACCGCAACTTCACCGGACGCAACGACGCCAACCCGGCCACGCATTGCTTCGTCACCAGCCCCGAGCTTGTCACCGCGCTGTCTCTCGCCGGTAACTAAACCCAAAAATGAAACATAGGGCCTCCGCTACGTCGCGCGGGCGCACGGAGCGGGTGCACGCCAATAGAAAAATAGTATGAGAGCGTCCGCTGACTCGCGCGGGCGGTCATACTATTGTTCGATAGGCGTGAACCCGCACGACTTAGCCGAGGTTTTTATGGGTCATAGGACCTTGTGCGAAGTTCGTCCGGATTGATCCCGTCTTGCGTCAAGTCACTTTTAAACCCTAACTCGATGTCGGATTCCGTTACTCAGTGTAACTGTACACCAGGGATTATCAAAGACGTCTATATCTACCTCCAGGGTTTAATTCCAACTACATAGGGGTCCATGTCAGCGTGAAAAAAATTGGAGGACCATCAAATGTAAGGGGAGTCTATACACTTTCTTCGTGTGGATAGAGTTGGATAGGCTTTTTTACAGGTCTGATTTTATCAGCGCTTCGGTAAATGGAAAAGTGAAAATCGGATTTAAAGTATTTATTTGTTCAACATTACTTTGGTATATGAACAATCTGCTACTTAGTTTCCGCACAGTCGAAATGAAAAGTAGAGTGATTAACTTAATAAAGATCACTTGCACCCTCGAACTAAAGCGTCCTCGCTGCCGCTCGTGCGACATATCTCGGTTGCAACAGCTCACTTGCATCCCTTGGTTATCAATCTACTATTGATGATGTGGTGCGAGTTAATAAAGTTTGGAACTTGTTTTCCCCAGGGCGCCTGGACTTCAACCCCCTGAAGGATTCCCTGACGGGCGCGGACGGCAAGCCGTTCAAGCTGTCCGACCCGTTCGGCGACGAGCTGCCCTCCAAGGGCTTCGACCCGGGCCAGGACACCTACGAGCACCCGCCCGCCGACGGCACCAGTCAGTATCACCCGCTATTTTACGCGATAAGCATTACTTTTCTGACAAAACGCATCTGCAATCTCCTCGGTGTTGTGGGTGTCTATATGCGTTACTGATCACTTACCATCAGGTAAGTAAGGTACCACTTGCCCGTTTACCTTCTTATTTTATAAAAAGAAAATATCTCAAAGGTTGCGCTAACACAAACTTTTAAAAAAGTGAGATTGTAGATGGGTAGTTCTACAAACTAAGGAATTTTCGGCGGCCCAGCTAAAATATCATAAAAAAAATTGATACAAACTAATTTATTTGTATAACATACTGTACAACATACCTATGCCTAGCTGGTCACTAAAAATGATGGAGATTAAAAATTATTTTCTTGACGAAATTTCAATTCAAAACGTAAAATTTTCAGGATCCTGGAGTGTCCCACAAGCAAAATAGGATTGAAAGTGTACTGTGATTTATTTACTACGACATTGAGGCCATAAATGAAACAAGAATAAAAAAGGGACTTTTTTTTTCTTACCTGGGAGACATATTATTATTTTATTGCACCAAAAATATTATAAAATCCTGTTCTAGAATTTGTCCCATCAGTTTTATGTCAGGATCCTGTTCAATGTAAAATAAGCGAATATTCAATATTCTATTGGCCGAGTGACGTTGTCGTTCGGATGAGTTGGTTGTGCATACGAAAAAGACAAAGAATACCACCTATCTCTTTGCACCTAGCGTGTTGTTTAGCCGGCCCGGCACAGTTAACGGAGGCAATCGCGTCGTAATCAGTCAAGTTCACAGAATTCTGGTAAGATATTTACTTACGAAATAAACATAATAATATGGTAATTTTAGCATTTTTATATGTAAGTTGCTTACACGAAGGCTTAGTTCTGCTTAACTTTGGTTAAATGTTATAAATCGATGATTTTTTTTAAATATAATTCAAAAATTCTCAGGAACCTGGTCTCAGGATCCTGTCAAATTAAGACCCAGGATATTGAGAAATCTCCAGAATCATCAAATTACTGAACAATTACAACAGATAAAAGGTCAGAGGAAAGCTATAACTCAAAAAAAAAAATTTTAAGATATTGTTAACGTGCAAAAAAAAAGAAAATATAAAAAAAAAGTTAAAAAGGAGGTAAAATAAAATAGACAACCGAAATCAAAAGAAACATAGAGATAAAGAAAATAAATTAAAAATAACAAAGAAAAATAAGCACGAATCCAGTGACTATAAGTGCGTTATTTGTGGTATTCTCTATAGCGAAGATACGACAGGAAATAACTGGCTCCAGTGACTTTAATGCAATAATTGTTATTTATTTGTAAAAATATTCAGAAATAAACGTTAATTTCTGTTGATTTTCGACTTAATCCTCAGTTTTCTGGTTATATTCTCAGTTTCCTGTTACTTGATTTTCTTGAAATGGCCATAAATCTGAAATTTTGAAATATTTTGACTGTTCCACTTAACATAGGCTGAAAGGTGTTGTATTCTTTATGATAGACTATGTTTTGCAACCAGAATGGGAAAAAAAATGTCGGGCCGGATTCAGACTCATTTTCGTCCTTCGTTTGTAGAACAACCCAGATAGCATTGGTGTTGTGGGTGTGTATATGCGTTACTGATCACTTACCATCAGGTGACCCACTTGCCCGTTTACCTTCTTATTTTATAAGAAAAATCTCAAAGGTTGCGCTAACAGAAACTTTTAAAAAAGTGATATTGTAGATAGCATATTATTCCGTTTATGCGACATGTTCGGCGCCAGCGTTTGCTTGTAATATAACTAATTATGGCAGTTTTTTGTACACTTGATTTTGAAAAAATACGTACATACAATAATGTTACATTTACTACCCGTCCCGGCTTACAAGGGTACATTAAGGTGTCATGTATGTATGTACATAAAAAACCTTCAGTGAAAAACTTTAAATTACAGTGAAAATTGTATTAAAACCTGCTGCGTGGTTTGGAGGGAGTAAACGGCCGAAGATACGAGCAAACAGACAGAAACAGATACCGACTTTGTTTTGTTCTATGTAAAGATAAACAAGATGATATGACATTATGTGTCCGAGGGTAAACATTCATCGAAATTCGCTGCAAATTCAAGAAGACCTTGGCATGATAATGAGTTTTTCGCTATAATTGTTTTTTGTTATCTTCAGAGGTGCAAGTGGACGTGTCGCCTAGCTCGGACCGGCTGCAGCTTCTGGCGCCCTTCGACAAATGGGACGGCAAAGATCTTACTGACCTCACCATTCTCATAAAGGTACCATACGTTTCCATTTTTAATACCATCATAGAAGTTTATTTCTAGAGGCGACGTTACACTATTTAAACTCATTTATTTAGTCGTGCCGACTGTTTTTTACACACTTATATTGTATATATTTGTCTTGCTCTTGGGTTTGAGAGGCCGATTTGTTTAAAAACGGGCACCGCAGAATCAAGAAAAATGTCACATAGTTTTTATACAGGTGACGACACGAACATGTCCGATAAAAAAAATACTGGCAGTTTAATAAACCATTCTGGTTATTTTTTCATATTGTAAACTTAAAAACAAAGTTTATAACTGGTTTCATGTCACAACAGGTTAAGGGCAAGTGCACAACCGACCACATCTCCGCGGCCGGCCCGTGGCTCAAGTACCGCGGCCATCTCGACAACATCTCCAACAACATGTTCATCACGTGAGTGCTTCTTTGTGTCGCCGACAATCTAGCAATTCTCTAAATATTGTTAAAAATATAGGAAAGCGCTAATCTATGCAGAGTGCAGTGCTAGCACGAATCTTTACAACACGCCCATCTTTATCTCACCCTCCCGCCTGAATCTATTAATTCGTAAGAGATAAGATGATCAAAAGTCCTATTTCGAGATTCTCGCAACCTAAATAACGGCATGCATTTATGGGTTTTTGATTTTATATTTCAAATAGAAAACTTATATTGAGCAAGATTCACGAAAAAGCTCCATGCAAAGCTGGCGTGGACCTTGTCGTCACATTTCACGTTGTCATTAGTACAGTCTGCTTTTAACTGCTTTTTTTCGTCATTAATGTAACTTTGTATCGCTATAACTTCTAAAATAAAGTTTTTTTTATTACTACTTCTTTGGACTTGCATTTATTCTTAATGATGATCCACAACAATTCGCTTATTATCCCTTTTGTTTCGTGACGCATATTCCCTATTCTAAATCTCCAGCGCTACCAACGCGGAGAACGGCGAGCTGAACAAGGTGCGCAACCAGCAGACAGGCGAGTGGGGCGCCGTGCCGGCCACGGCGCGCGCGTACAAGGCTGCCGGCGTGCGCTGGTGCGTGATCGGCGACGAGAACTACGGCGAGGGCTCCTCGCGCGAGCACGCCGCGCTCGAGCCGCGCCACCTGGGCGGCCGCGCCATCATCGTCAAGAGCTTCGCCAGGTGGGACGCTGACGCTGCTCACTTACCTACCTTAGGCTGCTTTTCCATCAGAGATGTGCGAGGATGAGTAGCGAGGGATGTATTTGTAAGAACCAATAGAATCGCTTCATTTACCTCGCCTCGGTCAGCACATCTCTGGTGGAAACGGCTCATTGGTTCTTTACAAACACATCCCTCGCTACGCATCCTTGCACATCTCTGGTGGAAACGCAGCCTTATCCTGCAATGACCTTCTAAACCAGCGGTTCCAAACCTCGAGGTGATTACCCCGCGGGGGTAAATCAGCTAATATGTGGGGGTGATAGGAACTAACGGTTAAGTCAGGTTAGGTCCTGACGGTTAGTAATAACATTATAAGGTCGGGGTAAATTCAGTTTTCCTTATAGGTCACAAGGGGTAACAATGTTGAAAAGGTTAGGAGCCATTGTTCTAAATTATGGACTGAGCACGCTATGAAATATCAAAACAACATGTCTCTGGCCTATGGACAAGGAATGAACACCCATATAACACTACTTCTCAGAATGCTATGACACAGTTTGGTTTTTTAATTAGAGAAAAAAAATCTGCAGTCGACTCTTAATTTTTGTCCATAGGCTAGGGACACGTATATGTTTATATAATAAGATAATTCCTATTGCAGAATTCACGAGACTAACCTGAAGAAGCAGGGCATGCTTCCTCTGACCTTCGCCGACGCCGCTGACTACGACAAAATCCAGCCTGACGACAAGATCACACTCCTTGGACTGAAGGACCTCGGACCCGGCAAGGTAAGCCCACAAGTCTTTTTCATACTGGGGTATGGGCAGCCAGAAATAGCTGAACATTTTAGTACCTTGTCGCTGTCAGTAATGTGACAAATTCGAGCAACTCTCATTTCATAATTTACTATGACAAAGTTAAAATTAAAATTTTAATTTCATAATTTGAATGTTAAAACATTTAAAAATAAAAAAATCGAAAGAAATTTCGGTTACTAAATTTATGACAAAGTTGTTAAGTATTTAGCTACTTCTGAGGAATCTGAGGCTGGCTACCACACTTTCGTTGCATATAGCGGGGACCTATTAATTTTGAGTTCTTAGCAAGTGATCTACTCCAGTATCTTACCTGTTAGTTAACATCCTACAGCTAAGCCCAAACATAAATAAAGACCTACTAGAAGCGAGACTTCGTCCCCTCTACGCGTTTTTCAATGAAGTTGCACTTCTCACTGCTCTGCTCTTCCTGCTGTTTTATGCTCGTGTCAAGTGTGTCCCAAGATATTAACAAACTGATATTATTTCAGCTGTTACACATTTGTTTTACGAGAAAATAATGACCTTCTTGTTTGTTTCACAGCCCGTGGATTGCGAAATCAAGCACAAAGACGGCAAGACCGAACGCATCAAGTTAAACCACTCCCTCAACGAGCAGCAGATCATGTGGTTCCGAGCGGGCTCCGCGCTCAACAGAATGAAGGAAATCGCTGCCCAAAAGTGAACGGCTCCGCAGCGCTTGCACTGGAATCGTTAACTCTAGGCCGGTAGCTTGAAGCCATTCAATTATCAATTAGTCTATGTTGTAAGGACTTACCACCAGTGCAAACTAATGTTACCATCTAGCATATTTTAGCCAAATTCTACAACTTTCTCAAGTTCGGACAATACTTAGGCGGCAGTGATGAATCTTATTATTAGCTTAGTCAAATAGATGAATTAGTAATTAAGTTAAAACTTCTTTTTTCTTTGAATGTATTATTTTAAATCAATGATTTAATTTTTTTTTATTTATTTATGTAAATAATGATATTTACCAAAACAATAAATAAATTTACGGATTACCTTGCTACTGTTTTCTTTGTCCCAGTGCTACAATTTATAGATATTGAATGATAATCACGATATTCTTTCCAGATTCCTTCTAAATGAACGAAATGAACATTGTCATTTTAGTATGTCAATGTCAGTTAGGACATCAGTGTCATCACTTTAGGATTGCTAAACATATTCCAACATTATTAACCCTTTACCTGGGGTGCGTGTCGGGTTTCCTCCTCGTGTGCCTAAGTGCTGCGGTTCCCTTATGGACTTCTCCGGGGGGAAGAGCAGTGCTTGGGCCGGTGCACCCTGGGCATCGGTCAATAATTTCCTTGCCTTTATGGTGGGATATCATTGGCCGATGGCTAATAACCCGACGGGGGATGGGGGGGGGGGGGTCTTTTGACCCAAACCGTAGTTTTATTTTTCACTGACATTGGCACAAGCCTCGTGGCCGCCATTAAAGAATAAAGAAGAAGAAGAACCCTTTACCAAGCCCCAAGGAACTAGAATTTTCCCTAAAAAATCTAATGACTCGTGGTGGTTACTAATGGGACATCAGTTTAGTAGAAAGTCATTTTTCACATGAATACAAATACATTTTTGTTGTGTGAATAATGACTGGATCATATTGGTAGGTGATGATAGGCAAGTCATATTCCCTTAGCCTGGTACGGCCTACCCTAAAGAATTCACAATATATCACTGGCGACACATTTTAATTTATACTTGAGTACGGAATTAGGGGCACAGACCCTATTAACCCGACCTACCGTACATACCCTCTCCCTGTGTCTATGTCAACCAAAATCGTAATTGGCGAAATCCATTTCGATCTAGAGATGGGAAGCCATTTAAAAAAAAAAACCCTATTATTATCATGAGATACAAATAAAATAAAACAAAAGAATAGTTAATAAACTAATTTATTGTTTGATAGGCTTAATCCTCGTTATCCTCATTGTCGCTGTCAGCATTGATGTTGAAGTAGCGGAGCTCATACGAGTCGTGAGCAGACGCCACCACACGCAGCCAATCACGAAGGTTGTTCTTCTTGAGGTACCTCTTTGTCAGGTATTTCAGGTACCTCTTGGAGAAGGGAATGTCTGTAAATGGGTGGAAACATCTCAATAACCTGAAAACTGAGTTCTACCGTGTTATACCCCACGGTGGGTCCCTGCCGGACTCTGCCACCGGATCACCTCGGCCTACTGAGGTGAGCGGTGCCCACCCCCGCGGCGTGGACGCGCCGAGCAGGAGTTACCGCAGTGAGCAACAGAGAATTGGCTCTGAAGCTCCTACGGCCGGGTTAATGGCTGTTAGACCAATGGCATAGCAAATGACAAGACTTAATAAGTATAACTATAATTTTTCCTAGTTATTGTCCAGTGACTAGCAGTTTGATGGCAAAAACGAAATTACAATTGGTGAAAAACATGTAGTAATAAACTCAATGTTTAAAAATATATAGGAGTCCATCGAGTAATAAAAACAGCCTTTATTTAGACAATAACATCAGGAATCACTTTTCAACAAAATATATAATTATAGGATATGTAGTCCTGAAAATCAAAATGTTTCTCACATAGCAGCTACATACAGCTGCAGTACCAAACCGCTACTATTTTATACTGTCTCATATTGATCAGTTTATTTAAGTTGTGTAATCCACAAAATCATTTTTTTACTTAAAATACAATGCAGTGTAGCAGTGTGCAGTATGGCAAGATATTTTACATAACCTATAAAAATGTCAAGTTTTTTTCTCAGCAGTAGGAATACTAAATTATTTTGAAGAATATAATGTCACCAACCTGCGCTGACTGCGACCTTGGTCTTATCCCTGGCGACGACAACGTGGCTGCCCAGGTTGTTGGTCTTTCCTTCTACTTTGACATGCTCTTTAAGGTATTTCTCGAAGTTGCCTACATCGAGGATGCTGTCTTCAGCAGGATGGGTGCAATCAATGGTGAACTTAAGGCTGATCTTCCTCTTGGTTCCCTTTCCGCGGATTTTACCGCCCTTGACTCCCTTCTTACCAGTTTTCGGGTGCAACTGGGTTTTCTTCGGCGCAGGTTTCTTAGTCACTGCCATTGTGGACCTGTAAAAATTTACGTTATTACGCAACCAACGTTATCTAAAGCATAAAACTAGTACAATTTTAAACAAAACTCCACAATTTTATGAAAACTGCTTATAACCTACCGACACGTGTATTAGCGGTTACGGCGTTAACAGCAAAATGGCCGAATTAATCGGTGTTGCCAGAGCATCTGACGTCTGAGGACTAAAGCACCTTACTCACCATCCATCCTGCTGTACGTCCCGCCAAGGTCATGCACGATGTAGCATACACACCATCGTGCGCGCATCCAGCGTGCTAGATGTACTCGAACGAATTAAATAAGTGGACGTGTTTTTAGTTAATTACAATGACACTGGTTTTATCAAAACGCCAAAAATGGGAGTTCTTCTGATGTTGTCAGCAGCAGCAAAAGGGAGGAAAAAATAGGAAGAAATTTTAGAATAAAAGAAACTATAAAAAAGAAATTAATTATTGTTTTTAATCATTCTTTCGTGATCCATTTTGACACAATGCAACTCAAGCTCTAAGTTTGACGTACAGCAGCGCTACTCATCATCCATCTGCCCACCGTGCGCGGTGGTAGGGGTCTCACTGGATCTAAAATTGATCATGCAAGTCCAGCAAGCAATTAATAATAATAACCAACGTACGTCAAGCCTACTCACGATCGTGCATCGTGCACGAACTTGGCGGGACGCACAGCATGGATGGTGAGTAAGGTGCTTTATTCAGTTATTCGTTCGTTCCATTTTACGAGTACAAGTACATAAAACAATTTTTCAGATGAAGTACTAAACACATTTTCTTTTCAGAAGAAAGAAAAATACTTTAACGTGCATCGAATTGACTTCCTCTTTTTATACAGAAATCGCCTAACAATGTCACGTTTCGAATCATATCAGGATAATATAAAAGTATTCAATAGACTTCGCTCTTGGCGCAAACTTGGCAGCTTAGATACTGGCTGTCAACGTAGTGATTATGTTATCTTTCATACTGGCCGATAGGTAGAAATTGAAAAAAAAACAAACGTCAAAATTCAATATAAGAACAAAAGAAAAAAAGAAGTAAAAGTTTTAAAAACTCTTCGAGCCCTCTAATTTAAAAGATTAAACTACTCTCGGATAAATAAATATCTAGGATTTAAATGTAAATAATGCAGTTCGGGTAGTACCAACTCCTCTAAGTTGTTTGAACATTACCTATAAACAATAATAAATATTATAACCGTTTTAGTGCCGTGTTTCTTAACATTTTGCGGTTAGTATGACGCTAGATCGTGTGAGCGTAAAGCAGGAGCCCGAATGGAGCGAGGGCAGCGAGGGCAGCGTGGGCGAAGAGTTCCTCAGGGCTCTACTGTATACTGACCACAAAATAAAGCAAAATTTGGTTATCGGACCCGAGCTGGTCCAACCACAAGACATAGCCTATTCAATCCAAGGTAATTGATCTTAACTTACTAAAGCTTGTAGGAAGAGGTGACTACAGATTACCATGGGCTCACCCTAGATAAGTTTGTCTCATTGAATGACTGGTAAGTTCCGCTGGACGGCTGCCTGCACCTCCTAGACAAAATCACCTAAAGTACAACAATGCAGATTAGTCTTAGCTGTGCAGCTAGAAATTTAACAAGAGAAAATACACATGAAGTAAAATTATCAATGTGCTGCAAGTGCTAAAATATGTAGCTCCAAGGGTATTGCGCTGTTGATGCTCAAATGAGTGAGAATTTATCAATCCATTTTTATCAATACTGCCAAAGAAGTATGAACTTGCTCTTGGCACTGCCTCGGGTTGTTGACTGGCGACGCCCTTAGGAGTGATTAATAAAACAGACCTGCTATAAGTAGCATGCCAGCGTTTATCGCGCACATAAACGCTTTAGTCCCTCTCGCACACGCATTCTGTTTAAAACGGGATAAATGCTTTATGTCACTGACAAAAGCTAGCATCCTAGGCCCCTGTGGTACTCAGTCGATTCTTTCTTTCATTAGACGGTTACACGCTAATTCTGGCGTCAGTTCAGTCCATCATTCTGGTCAGAATGACGAAAGAATTATCGTGTAACCTGTGTCGTGTCGTGTCAGTCTGAACTGATCGTAACTGTGTCCATTTGTCATCAGTCAAAACTATACCGGAATGACGGACTGAACTGACGCCAGAATTAGCATGTAACCAAAGTCTTATAGTGATAAAGTCAACTTGATAAGGTAGAAGGATTTGGTTACAAAAGTTGAATTCATTGACCAATTAAACTGCATATTATATTTAAATGAATAAATTATAGACAATATTTATTGAATTTACTTTTACTATTAAAGTTCTGTGTGTCAAATATCAAATTAGATTGATGATATACAGTAAGTGTTTTCTAATTTCAGATCCCCTGAAACTTGAAGGCCTAGACAATATAAAACAGGAGCCCACAACCAACTGCGTCAAGGTTGAATGTATCATTGTTTATGAGCCGCATCAGTGCAAGACAAGTAATAAAACTTTTAGGCTCAACTCAACTCTCTTGAGCCATTCATGCATGAAAGTTAAAGCAGAAAATATGAAGAAAACCAAGAAAACTATTTATTCTTGTGACACTTGCTGTAAAAATTTTGTGCATAAAAGTCGTCTAATAACTCATATGAAAATGCACACAGGTGACAGAAATTATCCATACCAAGACAAACCATGCCAAGAAACCAAATCTAAGTATAGCAATCATAGTTGGCGTAAAATTGTTCACACAGATAAGAAAGTGTTCATCTGCGACATTTGTAGTAAACAGTATATGTTTAAGAAGGATTTGAAAAAACATTTACTAATCCACGAAGATAAGAAACTACACTTGTGTGAAATCTGTAATAAACAGTTTAAACAACAGTGTGCTTTAGTAAATCATCTGCAAACCCATATGAAAAAGGAAAGATGTCCCGCTTGCAATAAACAGTTTAAGCATAAGTCGTATAAGAAATATCATAAATGCCGGCAGATGCAGCACTTGTGCCAAATCTGTCAAAGGGTGTTTCCTTTCAAGCATGATTTAATCGCTCATATACGACTCCATACAGGAGAAAAACCATACTTATGTGAATTTTGCAATAAACAGTTTCGGTTGAAGTCATACTTAATAGAACATCAACGCTTGCACACCGGAGACAAAGATTACTCATGCCATATCTGTGACAAAAAGTTAACAATCAAGTCTAATCTAGCTAGCCATATACAAAGTCATACTGGTGAGAAACCCTATTCATGCGCTATATGCTGTAAGAAGTTTACGAGTAGGAGATCCATATTGCATCACCTACGAAGGCATGAAGAGAATAAACATTGCTGCCAGATCTGTTATAGAAAGTTTTCATCGAAGGACAGACTAACGACTCATATAAGATTCCATGCACCCAAAAGAACCTTTACTTGCAAAATTTGTTCTAAAAAGTTTTGGGATAAACCTGCCTGGACCAGTAACAGCCGTCTCCACACACAGAAGAACCGCTTTCCATGCACGATATGCGATAAATGGTTTCAAAGTAAATCTCATTATACCCGACACAATAACATGCATCAGGGAATCAAACCATACTGTTGCGACATATCTAAAGTACGGTATTCGCATAAGCATCATCTGGTATCCCACATGCGAAAGCATACAGGTGAGAAACCCTTTGAGTGTGATGTTTGCAGTAAACAGTTCGTGCGTAAAGTGTATTTGATAGAACACATACGTGTCCATACTGGAGAGAAACCATACCCTTGCCAGATCTGTAAAAAGCGGTTCTCTCAAAAGACTAGTGTAAGAATACACAAGCGAATACACACACGCAAAAAACGGCAGACATAAACTAAGCAAACAAATGCATTTGTCCCTTTCTGACCAATATGCGTGAGCGAAAGGGACGAATGCTTTATGTTCGAACGAGTGTGCTAGGGGGCAGGAATGTACAGCCTCGAGCAGAAGCAGCTGGACGCTCGAAGAGCTACACGAGAACACGACAAGGTCTTACAGTTGGACAATAGTCTTGTGTAGATGTTTTAACCACTTCAGTAGACCTAACATGACGTCCCAAGTATAATTTACCCCTCGCTGCAGCGTTGAAGAAAGGGACGCACGGAAAGATACTTGAGAGGTTGTGTTAGTGCCACAGCTGTGTAGATATAATCTGCTAATGAATATTTTACGCATAGTTATAATTATTTTTATTTTGGCACTTTCATGTCAGCCGATGTGATTCTTGAAATACTTAGTTAGCCCATTTAGGTAGGAAATAGTTATGAATAAAGCCTTGCGTGCTTTGTAAAGCGCCGCTGTAAAAAAGTTGTTTTTTATTTGAACCTCCTGCCTAGCCTACTGTCATAGCAACAATGTGTGAAAGCCGCTTTGCCAATGCCATTGCATCATTAACAAACTAAATCCGTCTTTTGTGTTAGTAAACATTTAATACCTATTACGTATGTATACGACGGATTCCCTTCCTAGGACTTAATTCCACAGGGTATAATATCCATATTTTCGTAGGCCTTTATACATGTATAAAATATGATAACATAAGTACCTAATGAAAATGTCTCAAACCCCTCACTATGCTTAATCCTTCCGGTTTCCGGCCATAAATTAAATTAAATAAAAAATGATGAAGCCGATCCGATGACTCATATTTATCTTCAGTTTCAGTCCCATTGAAAGTTTCCTCTCGACGTAGTATCTCTTAGTAGTCTATTTTTACAATTCAGTGTCAAAATCGCGCGTCTCTGTTCGGAAACACATGCTTAACAGGTGCTATAGAAGAATATATGTAAGACCCAATATTTGAGACTTGTCCATTGATGTTTATAGTGATGAGGCTAAGGCGTGGCGATTAACGTATCTACCGATTACTAAGGGTAGCAGATTATTGCAATCGATTATAGTGACGATTTAAAAATATTTTTATCTGAGTTAAGGCGATAGAACTTCGTGCAGGTTCCGCCCGGACTGGTACCATAATCTGATAATGTTTCGTTCAAAAATCTATGCTTTGAAAATTCAAAATTCGATGAATAAAACCATTTCTCTCTTTTTAGTAAGTCTGGTTGTTTATCTAAGTTACACGGTTATGTCAATTGCTCATCACCCTTTACAAAATATTGCTTTTCCCAATGCAGGGACGTTAATTCTTGAGGAGTTCTCCTGGAGTGAGATTTTTGAATCTCACCGGGTGGCTAAAGCTGCCGTTTCCCATATGCCGTTTCCCATAGAGATTCGGCCATTTTTGTGAGCTTTAGTCAACTGATGAGATTCAAAAATTGCACCTCTTCACCATCAGCCTCACTTGATCAAATGCATTGCAATTAGCATAAATTGCTTAGCAACTATATTAAAATAGCCGCGCGTATCGCCACCCGTGTAATACCTACTTATTATTGAGTAGTTTCAGAGGCCGTCTGAATTCACTATCAGTTCCAGTTTCCCGAGAACAAAAGTACAAGTTACTATAAAAAAATATCCAAATCGCTACAGGTGTGCATTTTTTAAAGATTTCCCTCGATTTCTCCAAGATCCCACCACCAGATCGTGACCTGATGACAATGGAACCAACTTGGAAGTATACCCTTTCAATCAAAACAAGAATTTTTCAAATCGGTCCAGCCGTCTTCGAGTAATCGCGAAACATATTCCTCCTTATTTTTGAAGGCGGTTAAAAAGGGCACGTTCTTAGCCATAGGGATTTTTTTGGTTCATTTTAATGTTTGATTTAATGATTTGATATCTTTTTGATTTTGTAATAAATTAATCGATTTCAACAAATTTACGAAAATTTCATTTGAATCGAAACGAAGAACTTGGTCACTACACTAAGTTTAAGAAAAAAAAGACATAATATGTAACTGTTTACGTGTTGAGTTTTTAGTATTAAATACTTTATTATTACGATATAAATAAATGTAACAACCACTTAGTTGCACCTTAAAAGAGCATATACATAGCTTTTAGGTATCTGTGAAGCTCAAAAGCTGTTGAATATTATATTTATAATTTCAATGGATAATGCACATTTACGTTATATGGGTGTTGTCATGTGTCAAATGATGGGTCTTACATATATACTTCTGTAAAAGTTGAAGTTACCGGGAATTATTTTTAACAAGAACCAGTTAAGTAGGTATGTCAGTTCAAAAGAGGGCACGGTTGCCGCCTCGTAAGCGCAGCTATTGTCTTCGCTGTACCTCTATGATTTTATTTCCCATGAATGAATAGCACGGGCTATTCGCCAGTCGAGGTCACGACACTTTTTTTACCTGAGACGTGATGTAATGCCCTCGCGGTTTTGATACACACATTCTCAACTCGGCGTTAACCAAAATCAAATTAAAGCTGCAATAACTCACGAGTTGAAACAGTGCGAAATCATAAATTATAATTTAAGTTTAGCGCGAGTTTTCGAACTGTTACAACTAGCGCATGCGTAATAAAGATATCTCGAAATCGTGAACTTCGTCGTGAAGGAAGACTGGCCGCACACAACTGCAGTTTATTTACGCGCTCGGTCGTGATCGCGAGTGATGTAAACCTATTTTTGAAGTTAACCTCACTTTACCTGTGAAAGGTGATTCATTAAGTGTTTGGTGCGTAGTTATTACAGAGTTAATAATTTTTGTGAGGCCCTGAAAATTAATTTGAGCACACCATGTTTTAAACGACAGAATTAAGATGACGTACGTCGGATATATTTAATCGATAAGGAATGGTCACGATGTCACACAAATGACAAAAGAATGGATAATTGTTTCGCCGCTTGCGGCTGTGATGATAACGGAGGAGTGACCACAGCAGACTTAGATCGTTATACGGATAAAATAGAAAACGTACTCAACGATG
Organism: Ditula angustiorana; assembly: GCA_963691745.1. NCBI lineage: Eukaryota > Metazoa > Arthropoda > Insecta > Lepidoptera > Tortricidae > Ditula > Ditula angustiorana. The sequence goes on along the minus strand of OY829480.1, from coordinate 3,804,376 downwards.
AAAAGGGCAGAAAATTCTTTAGGAACTTCATGTATACTTCAAAGATGAGGGATGGTCGTCGAACGCTGGATTTCTGGGAGCATGTCGAGAGGCTACTTAATCACAAAGAAAACACTGAAAGTGGGTCTCACCGTAGTTACCTGAGAGACGTAGATCGTTTAATGGACGAAGCTGAGAGAATAGAAGAGTTAGACTTTGCCACAATGGAGAGACTAACGATCGCACGCGATTCCGAAAACAAAGAAGATATTGTAGAAGCACTCAAGATATTGAAAGTAGAATCCACCAAAGCACTTAGAAGGGAGTACAATGCTTTCCGACGACAGTATATTAAAGTTTAAGATAATAAAATATAATCCAGTGCCTTGCATTTTGAAAATTCCCGCCAAACGCGTATGACACGCGTTTCGCTAATTGTCAAGAGCATCTACAGCATCTTCATGATTCACGTGATACGTATAGCAAAGCCTAATGTCCAACGCTTATTTTGAAAAGTCCAAAGTCGTTTGTACTTAGGTATTTTGTTTTTGGGCTTGTCGTGGTATAAGTACCTACTGCTACTGCATAGATAATTTTCCTTCACTGCAGTATATTGTGATTGTGTCACTCCTAATTAAGGGAAAAATAAATTATTTAATGTTAATAAAACGACTTTTAATTACCTGTCTATTTCCTTAATATACAGGGATAGGGAGGAAGATTGATGTCTATAAACAATGCAGATTATAGTTTACAATTATACCGAGTAGTAGTATAGTCGACCAAGTAATTGCTTGACCACTTTTGAACCTTATCCCTTTGTAATACGGTCGAAAAGTGGTCAAGCAATTTCTTGGTCGACTATAGGTACATACCCAACTTCATTCTACTACATTGCTTTACCCCCTACATCAGCTTAACAAGGGAATTCTATTTTATCAGATTGCAATAATGAAAATAAATAAACATGCATGGTTATAAATTGTTTATTGAATTCACTCTAGCTAAAATGAGATTATTGAAATTTACATTGCAATATTGCACTGTAAAATTAAAAATACCAACTTTAATACCTTACATTTAAAATGTACTTTAAGTAATTCATATAAAACTTATGTATCAGAATTCTCAAGAGATTGTAAATGCATAATCTGTTGACATTGAATAACATAAATTATTATTTCTTAGACTGACTTAAAAATGTTCACTTTCCACTTACACTGGCAAATAATATAAAATTTTAATTCCATTAATATCTTATCACATTAATTAAAGAGTCCATTGTCTCAATTATTTTAAGATTTAAATATTTTCATTTGTTAAAACTACACCTCTTCTTCAACATTCCAGCTGCATTCACTTCTAGGTTTTCTTCCAAGAATAATACATCTCTAATGGTTTGTTCACCTGAAATTAAAAATAGATTAATATCTCTTTACATTTTAGAACCTGAGTCCCTGGGCTTTGGTTGCATACATAAACCATACATCTCTTTCTAACCAAGTAGCAAGTGCGGGAGGGATGGGTGCATTATGCTGCGACAAACGCGTGTGTGCTACCAGTGCAGTTTCCAATACTTAGTTTATTATAATATACCTTGTTGCAAATTTCTGCTCCTGGCATTTCTAGTCAACCAAAAACATCATTGGGAAAAGCTATTGTAAAAAACCCGGCCAATGGAGAGTCGAAACCGCGCACTGAGGAGGAATCCCTACAAACTTAGAACATTGCTCTAACGAAAAAGTAAACTGAATTGAAGGATAAACTTAATTATGTGCTTGGAAAATTGTTGTCCCCATACATCGAGATAGGTCGCGGTCAGTTTACCAACTGCAAATAAGTTTCAAATTGCAAAAACATGGTGTCGTAAACAACTGTTATGGTTTTCGGACTTTTCCCTTTACTGTTGCTACAAGACATTACTTCTTGCCAAATTTCAAGATTCTAGTTCAACAAGAAGTGCCCAATTGGTTTTGATTCTCTTGCAAATTGACAGAGAGACAGACAATGAATGATCCTATAAGGGTTCCTTTTGAGGTACTGAACCCTAACAAAAAAAACTTACTATCACTGTCACATATTACCTTCCAGAATTTATCATTGATCTGCCTGAGGGTCTGGGAGCCGGCCAGCGGCACGAACTGCCCCGGCGCGGGCGCTACGTAAATGCAGAAGTTGAGAAGACGGTAGGCCTCTGGCAGCTCTGCATCCAGGTCCAGCGTGAGACGCATTGCCAAGTACTTGCTCAGATGGTCAACTAAAAGAAAAGAAAAAGATAACCCTTTGTAATCAGATCTATTTTCTATCAATCTGCCTTGTGTATTTGTCAAGTCATGTGACAGGATTTCTTTATGTGGTTATGAACATTCATTCACCAGGTCAGCAGTCTTGTGATGATGAGTTACCAAGCTCAAGGCTCAGCAGTCATTAGCAGCCTACTACACACAGATATTATATCCATCCACTTATGTTATTGCATTAAAATAAATTGAAAAAATTGATAATCTTTTTTTAGTAGACTGTCAATGAGTTAGTAGGTACATTTTCCAAGTACTCTTATGATAAACAGTACTCTTATGTAGAGGGAAAATATAGCGAAATTACCGGATTGCATTCATGTGAATGATGATTATCGTATCGCGATCGGTCTGGTTTACCTGTCGCAATGGTCACAGAGCTGCAGAGGCATAATGGCAGTTGCTCCTATAGTCCAAAAATAGTCAGAATAGTAAGTGGAATGAAGTCACTGCCACTCCCTTCTCACTGCTAAACATTAGTACAGAATATATATCAGCATTTTATGCAGATGGCTTGCACTACCGCATATAAAGTTCTTACCACAAACCCAATGCTCTAGATTGACGAAAAACTGACGCGACTTTTTAGTACGATTTTTTAGACACACTGACGCATTTCAAATGTCAGCTTAGCTTGCTCATGTTCACTAAGAAGCAACTAGGCATATTTTGCATGCCATAGCCAGCTTTTTTAAGTGAGTATGGTACTGCTGCATACCTGACGCATTGGCAGTCGTCTTAATGTATCTGACAGAGCTGTCCCGTAAAGCTCGCATCAGCTGGTTGTCTCCAGTCATCTCGGTGGGGTGCGGCTTGAATACTAGCTCAATCTCGTTTGGGTTCAACGGCTCACCCTCGCCTTCTGTGTCCATTGAGTTCTCACCTTCTGTTCTGAAAGTTGTGGAGCAAGTTTTGGTTAGGTTAGGTTAGGTTAGGTTATAAATAACGTAAAGGTAGATTTTACAGTGCCAATTAAAAATACTCGGTAATAAAACAAATCTAATTAGATTTATTAAATGCTTATCATATCAATAATTTGGTGAATTCATTATTAAAAGAAACAGATTTTGAAAAATTGCTAAGCAGTAGCACTAAATAGAATTAAAATCAGATGCATCTGCATTTCAAAGCATTCAATTTCATATCTCACCATTTCTTCTAACAATAAAATTTGCCTGGAAATGTGAATATTGTTCCATGTTCCTAGCAGCCCACTAGCTAGAATCAAATGTGTTCTATGAATTTAGATTTGAAGAAGTCACTTACAGTGATGTGACATCCTTAATTCAATTCTTTATTTATTAATGAATAAACTGTAAGTGTAACTAAAGTTTTTTGACCCTGGGATTTGTTGTTATAATTTAGTTTTAAGTGCATGTTCCTCAGTAAGTGATTGTTGTTAAATGTTTAAAGAAATAAAAATCCAAATCTAATTTTGGCACCCTTTCAATGGTGGACATGGACAATAATACTGAGGATCTTACAAGAACTAGGTTAAGGGCTAATGTCTGTTACTTAGGGTGGCAATAAGTGGTGTTTATTAGTCCAGTGTGAATAATTATCATTATTTCTGCCAGGGCACACTAATACTCAAGGGTGGGTCCAGCCTTTGAGTCAGGGGATCACATAGTCAAGGTCCAGTCAGTCCGTACAGGCTCATCAATGGAGTAGAAAATTAATCATTGGTTGACCTACACCCCGCCCCCTGAATCCACCCATGCTAGTAGTTAATTTAAGTACAAAAAGGCCCTGAATTGATATAGATGTTTTACTGTCACAGATATACTTAAAACAAATAATAGATCATGTCAACCAACCTGCCATCACTAGATTCACTCTCCTCGCTTCTCTCTGAAGTAAGAACCGACTTTGCCCTCTTAGTGATGCTTGTGTTTTTTGATATGGAGCTCACATTTGATGGGACCGGGGAGGGCGTACTTCTAACTGATGCTGGGTTAGAGGTAGACTGGCCTGAAGGTGTCGGGTTACCAGTTGAGGAAGTACTGTCCTTAGGAGCAGAGGAACTGCTGCCATTCTGGGGAGCTTCACTAGTGCCATTGGAATTAGACGGGTTGCTATTGTCGTCAACCGTCTTTCGAGACCTTTGAGGCCTATTTTGCGATTGCAACTTTATGCCTTCCGTAATTGAATTCACTAGAGACGCCTGCGAGTGAGACATGTTAAGTTTGGCCAACACGCGCTCTTGGTGGGCCTCATACTCGTCTCGGCTCGGATAAATCTTCGATATTAACAAGTCGAAGTTAGGGTCTGGTCTGAGAGATCGTTTTGATACTAACTTCTTTCGACACGTCGGACATTCTTTGTTGCCTGAACGCAATGCAGTTATAATGCAGTCCGAGCAGAACCTATGGAGGCATTCCTTCGTTGTCATCGTCTTTTTAAGCATATCCAAACAAATTGGACACATCAATTCGCTGTGCAGGCTTCGCGGGGACACCGCGATTTCGGTGGCATCCGTTATCACCTCTTGCGGCGTCCGATGCAGCTCGTAAAGGGATAGCTCCCATGTTTTATTCTGTGAGGGCTCCGTTGAAGACATTTTTAACAACTACTTTATTATGTTTATACCATTTACAAAACACAAACCACAATCTATTTTGACATGACACTTCCTATTGAGCCGATGCCGCCATGTTGTAAGTTTTTTGTTTTAATCGCCGTCATCAATGTGTAGGCAATGACGGCTGCTTATTCAGCCAACTTTACAAACCTAATCCATGTGCAACTTATTAATTCTTATTTGTGCATGAAATAAATAACTTTTTCTCACTGAAAAGTTTCTTAACAACGTATAGCCGGTCTTGATGAGAGATAAACCATGTTATTTCAATACTTTTAATTCAACACTATAAAGGTAGATTCACAATGCACAGTCGCAAGCAATAAAACGCAGCGATCTTTCCGCTTTGACCAATGAGAGATAGCGTCACACACAAGTATTGTGTGTTGCGATAAAAAAGCTTAAGCAATGGAAGCTTTTAAAATAACGAGCGTGAAAATCGTAGCGATACGACAGTCACTTTGCATTGTGAAGCCATCTTCAAGGCCGGTAATGTTCCTCTTGTAAGTATTTGTATGGTTTATCCACGGTTTATCGCAACGGCGCGACAGCAGCAGCGAAACCATAAAACCGCGTTTTTGCTGTGCTTTGAAATAAATAACATTGACCGTGCCCCAATTTTTTTTACCTATATGAATTATGGTCCATAATTTATGGAGGCAAACAAGCAATCAAGCGAATCATCTGATGATAAGTGATCATCACCGCCTATAGACACTCGTAACACTTAGGAGTTTGCACATGCGTTAACAACCCAGAAGGCAAAGATGGAATCCTCTTGTGTCAGTAATTTCACCAGCTATATTTCTCTCCACGCTGGAACACATCAGTGCAAGCCACAGATTACTAAGAGATACTACGTATGTGCAAGCCAAGCACTGCTGCTTAGCGGCTGAATTAGCGAGCAAAATGGTGGTAGCGACCAAGCGACAAGGTCCTAGTGGTCCTACTACCCGCAAAAACTCTCCCTAATGGACGGATGCCGACAATAGGAAGCGTTTACCCTCAGTGTTACTACTGTTATTATTCCAATCTGAAAAAAAACAAAGTAAAGTACCTACCAATTCTATAGATACAGCACAGCAGCAAGCGGAATCAAATACATACATGTTTTTACTGCATTGCATACGCATCCTACATTTTGCGGAATAGCAAATAACACTCATTACGTTTCTTTGCCAACATTAAAAACCTTGTAATGATACTCGCCCGTGTTATATAATAGTGACTAACGAGGACAACCAGTTCTAAATCACTTTACGTACCATTTTCCGAAGAAAAACTAGATGCTTGTAAATGCCACGTTTAGAGACTTCAAATTCAGGATGTAGGGAATAATAATGTATGTATGTATGTAAAACTATTTATTGCACATAATAATAAAAAATAACAATTTACAAGAAAATAAGTAACATGTTCAAAGGGAAGTTATCCCTTTAATTATGTATGTAGGTATGTATGTAAATTCTTTATTGTACAAAAAAAAAATGACAAAAAGAGATAAAGTGATGTACAAAGGCGAACTTATCCCTTTAAGGGATCTCTAATTATTTATAATAGTGACGGAACAAACTAAACACATTAAAAAGTCTTGTCTAATTTAATTTATTTCAATAAAATGTATAAATCGGCACTATAAAAATGTTATACTTAATTTAAAAACACCAAAACCCTGCATTTTACCCGCTTGGGCAACCGGGCACTGGGGCATGTGAAGACTTTAAGTTTATTTCTAACAGTTATTGTTGATTTTTTTGCCCGTCTGCCTCGTTTGCTCCTTCTTAAAAATAATCCTGGATCCGCCTTTGCACTTGAGGCAGCGTGGCCAGAATGCTTGCGGTGCGGAAGTACCTCAATGCATGGCCAAGCTCAAACTCAAGCTCAAGCTCAAGCTTTGAGCGAAAAAAGACGCCCCTCAATTTAACCGCCGACGACCGTTTTTTAATATCATTGCCGACGACGCCGACCAGTTTAACCGACACCTCGTGAGCAAAGTTTTTGGTATCATCCGATACCACGACGATCACGGCCCCAAAGTTTCTACTGCAATGCCGCAAATATGTAGCAGTTCGTTAAAAACGCGTGCTTGCGGCACTTGATGCTCTGGAGTGCGACTTTTAAATCTCACCGGGTGACTAAAGCTCGCCAAAATGGCCGTTTTTCATAGAAATGCGGCCGTTTTGGTGAGCTCTAGTCACCTAGTGAGATTCAAAAATTGCATTTGAATCTCACCGGGTAACTAAAGCTCACCAAAATGTTTGTGTGTGGTAGGACCTTGTGCAAGGGCCCTCCGGATTGCTACCACAATCTTGCTCACTAATCCTGCCGCTAAGCAGCAGTGCTTGTACTGTTGTGTTCCGGCGTGGAGAGCAAGGCAGCCTGTGCAATTACTGGCACAAGAGGTATTCCATCTGAGCCCTCTGGGTTGGCAACGCATCTGCAATGTCCTTGGTGTTGCGGGTGTCTATAGACGGTGGTGATCACTTACGTACCATCAGGTGTGACCCACTTGCTTGTTAGCCTTCCTATTTCATAAAAAATAGGTATTGTTTAAAAATTTCCGCGCGCGCCCTTTTGTAACCTTGCGCCCCTAGGCACGTGCCTATAGTTAGCCTAATTAGGATAATCCGTCATTCGATAAATAAACGATAGAGATAGACTCAGATGAACTAAACTTGTTAGTCATGTTAGGGTCACTGAATGGCATGTGGATGTGTCCTAGACCTTCAAAGAATGCCTATGCATTAAGCTTAGGTCCTATCTCAGTACTGTTAAATTTTATTGCCCAGGTAGGTAAGTACCCAGTAAAGTTTTTATTGTCACCTCCATAAACGTTATGACTCTTAAACACCTCTATTTAAATGAAAAAACATTACATTTCTGACCACATACAAAAAACCGGCTAAGGCTGAGTTGGATTCGTCCACTGAGGGTTCTGGCTACACATCTGCATAATTTCTTTAGACACTAAAATGTAACAGCAATAGATTGTTCCATTGTCTTAAACATTTATAGATTTTCTTTAATTTGATATGCATTTTTAAGGAGGAAAAAGTGCGTCCCCGCCTCTAACTTTTGAACAAATGGGTAAAAAACGCTGACAAAAAAAATTGCCGATGCAATAAGAAATATTTTGCACAAGGTCTGCTTTTGCTAGCTAACATACTTACTTATAAGATAATCAGAATTTTCAATTAGCGACAAATGTATCTTGGCACAATTTAAAATAAAATTTAACCACAACCATAGGGCTGGTGCATTTCTTGGTCTACGCATTGGCATTGCGATCCAACGTGGAATTGCAGCCAGCCTTCTGGGCACTTTACCGCGGGGGACAGATTTGGAAGATATTTGTTCATACATATATAATTCAGTATTTTTATTAGGTTACGTTCTTCATAACTTACTTGTATTAGTTTAGTATTGTTAAATAATAAACTAAAAAACCATAACATTCAAAATCGGTGTCCTACGGAACCCGGGTATACTTAAACTAAGTATTATGCGTGTGTGACACGCATTTTGCCGTGTTTTACGAGCGCTTTGAAACGGATAACCGCATAGGAATGTTAGTTACTTTTATTAACAATAACAATTTAATTTATTTGCCTGCATTCACGGTATAAACTTGATTCGGCAGTTGCTGCACTGGCACTAAGTAAGTATTTGAATTAACCAAATTTTGGTTAGGTGCCAAGTTCTGATTGTTAAGCGGTACAACAGTATATACGTTCCCTTGATTTTGGCTCTGTAATTGTCCTGGATTTGGTTGTGCAAGAACTGGGTTGTTCACATTTGAGCTTAATATAATTGGTTGTCCATTTTGCGGTCTCTGCAGTAGTATGGTCTGCTGATTTGGCAACGATGGTTGATTCAGTAGTATCTGTTGCCCTGGCTGTGTTGAGATGATTTGCTGGCTCCCCATTGGCTGTTGACTTATCAGAAGCGGTTGCTGATTTGATGACTGGAACGCTTGGATTGGTTGATTGGGTAGAAACGATTGTTGGTTGAGCAGTATTGGTTGCTGGTTAGGTTGTAGAGGTTGGCCAGAAAGGATTTGCTGATTCGGGTATAGTTGTTGAGGATTGGCCAGGTTTTGTTGAGCGAGTAAAATAGGCTGTGTTTGCCCTTGGCCCGGTTGCTGAATCTGATATGATTGTTGAATCTGGCCTGGTTGTTGACTTATTGGATATGACAATTGCATTTGACCAGGTTGCTGATTAATTTGATACAGTTGCTGACTCTGACCAGGTTGTTGGCTAGTCTGATATAATTGCTGGTTCTGGCCAGGTTGTTGGTTAATTTGATATAGTTGTTGATTCGGGCTAGGTTGTTGGTTAACTTGATATAGTTGTTGAGTCTGGCCAGCTGGTTGGCCTAATTGATATGGCTGTTGAATTTGATTAGGTTGCTGATACTGTTGCTTGTTTTCTTGGTATTGTGGCTGACCTTGTTGTAGCTGATGGGCTGGATCACGGTAGTCATGCGGCTGATGCTCATGAACGGGAGCAGGACTGTTAAAAATTGCTTGCATTTCTTTTTTTACGTCGTATTCTTCGTTTTGTTGTCTGAGAGGCCTTGACGACTCTTGGCCAGCTTCGCCATTAAGCTGTTTTTCGTTTTGATCACCATTTCTTTCACTAAGGCTGCTTAGGGCGTCCGACGACACAAACACTGGCACATACTTTGGGGCAGTAGGTGGCACCCCGTAAACGCTGACCGCCAAAACCGCGAGTGTTATCTGTGAAACAAAAGAACAGGTATTAAACCTTGAGTTGCCATTTTCCTTTTAATACAACTTATAGAGACATCCATCCACATCACAAATTAAAGTTTGCTTTTGATGGAATTTTTTCGTGATTATTTTCTTTCTAGCAATCTTAGTTTTATACGCACCACTAATTGAAGGTCCATTTTGTGTCGTTAGTTCAAAGTAAGTGAATCTGCCGTTAATGTACTTCGTTTTATATTCGCTATTAAATGTCCAGTTGTCCACTGATTAGTCGTAACGATGTTTTTAGTTCCGTGGTGGCACAGCTGCGGTCAGGACGGTGGTTATTTACGTATTTAAGATCCCCAAGTGATTCATTGATTAATGACATTAATATCTTGTTAAATAACTGCAGTAATTTCTTAAGGAAGTAACTGGATTGTGCGGTTTTTTTCTGCTACGGAAAAAAGAGGACTCTGTAAGTGCCAGTACGAAAAAAAGTGGAATATAAACGCGATTAGTTTAGCGGTTAGCGATCCTGACTACGAAGCTAGCTCCGGGTTCGATTCCCGTGAGAGGCATTTGCCTCGCACGAGAATCTTACTGGTCAGAAAGGGATATGCGTTATAAAAGCTATAGCGTACTAGGGCCTCAGGCCCAGCTCACTTCCTGAAGCTACAAGTATAGTCGACCAAGAAATTGCTTGACCACTTTTCGACCGTATTACAAAGGGATAAAGTTCAAAAGTGATCAAACAATTACTGGTCGACTATACCTTCGGCACGCCTCAGCAATACGCAAGCGTAACGCAGCTCACGAAGTTAGCTAGAGCCGTGTTGCATACACAGTGTGTACGCAATGCCCGGCCTTGAGTTGCTGCGCGCGAGTGAATAAGAGTTATACGTTAACAGAAAGGCATACAGCAGGCGGACTTCTTGTGCCTATTTTAGTTCGGAGAGAGTCTTCTGAACTTGTACTATATTTAATCTATGGCTTAACTAGAATTTTCTCTCCGGGTAATTAGTGCAGCTTCCATGTTTTAATTATGTCCTTTCACGTGATTATATTCCGACAGAGTGTTTCGCTCGTAAATATTTACAATGTACTTACACAACACACCTATATAATTAAAATAATTTGAAATTTTATAGTTAGATACCTGTGAGAGCTTGTAATGACTCACTAATAACTATTAATCTGGGAAGTGTAGACAGTAAATCAGTGCTACCAACATTACAAGCGAATTAATTCTACAGTTTTAAGTTTTATTTAAGCCCTAAGGGTTTTTTAGGGGGACCTAAAGTCTAGCCACACAGCGGCCCTCTTAGGTTTGCTGGTTCCTAAGACGAGGATTGATTTCCGATTAGGTGACCCACATTCTCGTATGGGCTCTTTCACCTTAAAAACATATGGTAAACGGGTAAGCAACACTCACGCGTTACCGACTGAACCTGCAGAATCAGCAAAATAAAAAAATTAACTTTTCATTTCACTGTGAGATCTTTTTTTTTATTATGTGCCTTTTGTGGCTGTGTTAGTTTTGAACAGAAAACCTAGTCTTGTTTCATATATTTTGGATGTGAAAATACTAATGTTAGGATCTTTGGTCCTCAATTATGCATTAACGGCGAGACAGATTTAAATGGAATTTCTCAGACAGGAGTGCGATTATTGAATCTCACCGGGTGACTAAAGCTCACCGAAGTGGCCGTTATTCATAGAGATTCGGCCATTTTGGCGAGCTTTAGTCACCTGGTGAGATTAAAAAATTGCACCACAGCCTAGCCTAGCAGGCTAGCTTTTATCGATGACATAAAGCCTTTATCCCGTTCGAGCGTTCTATGCAGTATGCGTGTGCGATACCAAAGCGTTTATGTGCACGATAAACGCTAGCGTACTACTATAGTAGATCATGTTCTGTTCATAATATCACACAGGCGACGATGCGGGTAAAAACTAGTAACTAATAAAAATTTAAAAAGGTCGCTTTAACTCCGACAAACTGTATGAAAGTATCGATTTAAGAAAGCGCAAGCTAATCGCAGTGACTAATAATAATTAGAGAGATTTATTCATCGATCGAAGTGTCAAGATCCGAGTCGCCGTGCCTGCCGTGTCACACATATATGACATATCCATTTGAATGTAAACGATTCAATTAGTGGCTGATTAGATCTTCGATCAATGTTTTTTTGTTTTTTTTTACGATGTTTAAAGTTCTGTTTGGGGTTTTTTAAGTGCATTCTATACTTTGTTACACCAAAACCGTTTGGTAAACCCGATTTTAACGTTTTCCTAAGAACTGAAATAGGTTTGTAGGTGTATGTATTATTTTTCCCAATTTGCCGGTATTAGGTCCCATTTAAGTTATAAGTACTCATTTAAACTTTCTTTGGATTATACGTTGGTTTTCTCTATTCAGTTTTTTTACCCAATTGAGTTCTTGTTTTTCATTTAGGTAGGTACTCAAGGACACCCAAACACGTACCACCGTAGAACCTAGTCGAAGAGACATGTGCATGACATTTGTATGATAGCGTGGCGTTTAACGGGTCGCGTCATTGCGACAAAGTTCTAAAGTGGTACGTGAATGTATTTACCCTACTGTACTTTTCATTTCATTTCCTAAACGGATCCGGCATTCTACAGAATACTCTCGCTCTCTCTATATTTTATACGTAGAGCATGAAAACAGCATTTATTTTGCATACGTCCTTTGATAAACTTACTGCCTGTATTATTCCTTAGTAATCATTTGTTACTTCAGAATAATTTAGGCATTAGACGTAACATACAACTACCTTTTCTATTGATATACTTTAGTTCGTCTGTAGAATGCTTGCAGTTTGTACAATAAAACGGTAACAGCTACACAAAGAATGTACATAATCCAAGATTTTTTGTAGACGATACTTTAAAATTGCATTGTCATTACATTTTCATACACATTAATTTCGAAATTAGTTTGACTACTGGAACACCAATCCCCTGACTGGTGGTGATCATGACCCATCAGATGATCCGCTGCATTAAATTCCCTATTCCATAACAAGGAATTTATCACATTCCTTAATGAAAACCGAATTAAGACCCCGAAACGCTCATCTTTTCCTCATAAGGCTAAGAATTAACTCAACACAGTCGAGGCACCAGGGGCTGATTACACTGATCACACCCACACATGTAGGTACAGTCAGTGTCATAAGTATCACAAATCTCTGTACGAGGTATCATCGGGATCTAAATGCCTCGTATAGAGGCGAAACGCGCGTCGATCGTGTTGTTTAGTGTTAAGTGGTGGTGGTGGTGTGTGGTTGAGTGTGGAAGCGGAGGAGGGTGGGTTTTTGCATGAATATATGTCGCACAGACGCAGCTAACTTGCACGAGCACGGCACTGGTTTCGCGGAGTAGCAAGGTAATTTTTTCCACTTTGTTGAGTTGAGACGCACTGAGTTACGTAGCGAGTTTACGCGTATGGAGGAGATTCGTGATAGGTGCAGTTTTACCTTACTTTTGAGGCAGAGTATACCCAAGTAAGTCAGCTGAGGCGAGCAGTGGGTCAGGCATTTTCGCGGTATCGTATTGAGTTGGACCGCTATCCCATACTTACCATGAGGGTATCATATTTATATCTAAGTGGGTGAAACGGTAAGGGCGCGCGGCCACTAGTACGGTCAGCCTCATAGTATCTAAACATTTTAGTACCTTGTCGCTGTCAGTGATGTAACAAATTCAAGCAACTCTCATGTCATTCGGTACTACGACAAGGTTCTTAAGTGTTAAGCTACTTCTGAGGCTGACTGTACAATCGAAGACACATGTAAGCCACCATTAAAGAAGGAACTCGGAGAAAGTGTCCTTTTTCAAAAGGGTGGCATATATTATGCACTGTGAAGTTGATATCTCTATCCCTTTCGAGCATAGACAATTTCTCTCAGTTCCCTCTTTAATGGTCGGCTAAGTTTGTTGCTGCTGGTACCCAGTGGTCCTAACATGACAGCTATAACCATAAAGCATCGCTCCCTCTCGCCTACTGGATGGAAAGGGATACACGCTTTATGTTAACGATAAAAACTAGCGTGCTACGGCCTTTTTTATGAAATAGCAAACAAGCAAGTGGATCACCTGGTGGTAAGTGATCACCACCTATAGACACCCGCAATACCGAGGACCTCTGGTTAAACTGATTCCTGTGTCTCTTTCTAACTAGTGTCATAAGAAAGAGACGCCCATTGAGATCAATTAAACTTGGCCGGACATGTTAGATAGAACTATAGAGCAGGCTAACCTACTTTAGCACACTTATTTTCTAAGCGCATCATTTTGGATACATTGCGCTATGTCACAGAATAAATAATAGTACAATTACAGAAGTTTTACTTAGAACAAAAGGGCGTTTGGGTATATGAGAGTCCAAGGATGCCTTTAATTTATAGTATAACACGTATTCATTTGCATTGGTACCCCCAGTGCAGAGGTACGCCGATATTCTAGTAGCTCCGTTAAGTGCGCCGCGCCTGGCTACGTGCAGATACTTCGAGCTTGATCTAGTGTACGAACATCCTAACAAATTGTCAGAAGGAAGCTATTACACGGCTATGTCATTACGATTTGCGACTTGCAAGCGGAGTTAGACACGTGGGCTTTAATCATACTAAATCATTTATTTGTCAGTCCGACATAGGCAAACAGGGTATATTTACCCGTTGAGATACGGCCACTCAAATTACTGAACCGATTTACGCTTAGCGCTTTAAATAATTATAAAGGGCTTATTACACTACAGGGTATTCAGACAGTCTTAGTAAGCAAGTAAGCACGGCCGAACCCATTCGGTCGGTCTAATTAGACAGGCTAACTCTTATTACACTATGCTAAATCTTAGTAAGACTGCCTGAATACCACGTAGTGTAATAAGCCCTTAAAGCTAGCAGAAGTACATTGGTACATCACTGTAGCACCGCTAAGGGAAAGTACCCATACTACGTGACCCATTCGAGGGGGGGGGGGGGGGGAATACTACGAAATATTACGATAATTATAAAGGATCAACGATTTTTTTGTGATCGCTGGTTCCGATGGGCGCAGCGATCACTTCCCATCGGGTGACCGGAACATTAGTTTCCCTCTCTTTTCCATAAAAAAAAATGTTAGATGTATTTCGAGTTCAACCAACGCACGTCCTCTTAGTAAAGCTAGTAAGCATCGGGGTGGAAAGTATGACGGGATATCACGTAGACTATTGACGACTAATGACTTTCTCTACTCATTTGCGTAATTAGCTTCATTAAAACCGTTTTGCTTCATACAAGTTTTGATAGAGACATCTACATACAGAGCGGGTTCCGATTATCGATGGTATCGAGCTCGAGATATTTTGATTGCAAGATCTCAACTCTAGTAGCACGGTAGTGTTTATCGCGCACACAAACGCTTCCGTCCCGCTCGCACAAGCATACTAGTTAGAAAGGCATATATACATATATGTTTTATGTCACCGATAAAAGCTCCTATACTTGGTTCAGGCGAAATTCGTGTCACATTCGAGATACATCAAAAAATTACAGATTTCAAAAGAATTTGACAGTAGTTTCCGTGCGAGATGAAACTCCAAGGAACCAAGAATTGTCCCACAGCAGCATAACTGTACTGTAACGAGTGGCTCGTAGAAAATTTATCGAATGGGACCCTCCCTCGATCAATGTCAGGATCCTCATGTAGTGTCTGAGCAATCATTCGGACAAGAGCATGCTAGTGCATGCAATGCTTTTGTCTGAAGTAAATGTAATATATACTTTTATACATATAGAACTAGCGACACACTCTAGCTTCGAACGAGTATAGCCTACCAAGTAATTGCTTGACCACTTTTAAACCTTAACCCTTTGTAATACGGTCGAAAAGTGGTCAAGCAATTTCTTGGTCGACTATACAATCGGGATCTAATCTACATAAAAACTTTTCACAAAAAAATGTCTAAATGACAAGGAAAACCGTATCAAAATCCATTGCGTGGGTTAGAAGAAGGCGGTCGAACATACACTACAAGAATTTAACAGACAGACAGGACAGACAGGAATTATAGGATGTCAGCAATCAGAATAGAGCATAGGTATAAGTAATCTTAATAACATCGAAATGAAATATTTACTGTGTTAGTAGGTACTATTATATTTATTCCGTGGTAAAGTCTTTAAGTGGCAATGGGTGTCGACCAAAACACAGTCCCAGATCACCCATATAGGCAATGTAGGTGACTGCCAATGGGTCCGCCGCCTAGGGGCGTCGTGACTAGGGTTGCCAGGTGAGTCACGAAAAAATACCGGACAACCCCAAACATTGTAAGCTTGGTCGCGTAAGCGAGAAGCGCGCGCGAGTTTTGCGTTTGAGGGATTTCATATGCCTACTTTTCTAGGCGCTTGTGACCAGTAGTACCGACTTTCCTCAAAATACCGGACACTGTTCTGTCCGGTATGACCATTTATTTTTTACCGGACAGGCCTCGAAAATACCGGACTGTACGCTTAAATACCGGACATCTGGCAACCCTAGTCGTGACCCGTTACACATCCAGCGTAAGGGCCCCGAGACCTGCATTGCCTAGATCCTATATACGGCTCAAATAACGTGCCAAAACACTAAGTCAACTACTACTACAACAGTCTAATACACAACCTAACTTGCCTAATTAACATTCAGACAGCATGAGCACGTCTAATTGGAACAGTAATGGCCGAAGCGATTTGCCAACGCTACGTAATCTGAGAATCATAATAACACCTAGAAAAACTTGCTGTGCTATACAATTAGGTAAATCCCTTAATTGTAAATGTCGTGCAGCAGTTTTTGCGTGATGCGTATGCAAACATTCGGACAGAAAGACCAAAATTTGAAACATAACTAAAGTGGCTTCTATTATTCCTATAAAGAAACCTTTTTTTTTTCCTATATATCCCATGTACAGCATCGGCCAGTTACAATTTTAGTAAATAAATAAAATAAACATATAAATAAATATTAAATGTACACTTGTATATACAGATGACTATGAGACAGACATGTGTATATAGATAAAAAACTTAAGTAAAGCCCTTCTTGCATGAAGTAGTATAAAGTGTCCGTATGTAGACAATGTGACGCTCCATATCGAAAAATAACATAAGTTCCATATCAGTCAACCCTTTTGCATGTAGTATAGTGTATAATGTTATACTTTTTTTTTACCCAAAGTGGTATGGAACCGGGGTTAAGAGAGTCTAGCTTGCGCTTGGCCAGTTTTAATATTCATTTGTGATACGCACTTCTATTTGCAGCTAATTAGAGTTTATGTTTATTACACCTAAACCATCTCTAGCACAATTTCCCTGATTTATGGGAAACATATGCTAATACCGATTATTAACATGAACGTAGCAATTTAGACGCAGAAATTATAACAATTAACCTCGCTACCACAAAGTGTTACCTACAATAACAATATATAATTTTACAGTTTTAATAACATCCCACGAAGATTATTAAAGTGCAGTTAACTTTTTTTTATCGGGTTATCGGCAACAAAGCGACCAATAAATCAATTTTGTAGACGCTAATTTGGTGGTACATTTTTAACTATGAACACTTATGATTTAGTCGATTTAGGTTAAAATAATTGAAAAGGTATTTTATGGCCTCCATTAAATGAGACTAGTAGAACTATACGTGGGAATCATAACTTACTAGCCCGACTTCGTACGGGTACGATGTAAAATTCATAAATAACGTCCTCCAAAAAAATGTCTAAATGACAATGAAAACCATATCAAAATCCGTTACGTGATTAAGAGGGAGTAAGCGGGAGATACGATGCGAATTGAGGGCAGACAGAAACGAATAGCGACTTTGTTTTATTGTTGTTGTCCTGTTGTTGTTGTTGCTAGCGACCATCAGTTAGGCATCATTTTTATTTTTTAATAGTAAGGGTGGCATACTCTCTACACCAGTGACGGATTTATATTTTTTATGAGTGTAGGCTACTTTATTTCCGCCGCCCCATTTCCTTTTATCCTCTGAAATCAAGTAAGCGTCCTCTGAAATCTGCCGCCCCTAGGCATCGGCCTTTACGGCCTATTTACAAATCCAGGACTGCTCTACACGTTTCTAGGCGTGAAGTGTCATTGGATCTAGTAAGGCCCTTAATAGGTTGCAATACCGGTGTAGATACCTGGTACCAGAAATTGGGAAAGCGCGATTTATACCATTCGTTCGGTTGCAAAGAAACTCCAGATGAGTTATCGTGAGGGTTTATCCATAAATGACGTCACGATAAGGCTGCTTATCCACCAGAGATGTGCGAGGATGCGTAGAGAGGGATGTGTTTGCAAGAATCAATAGAATCGCTTCATTTACCTCGCCAAGGTCAGCACAGCTCTGTCCGAAACGGCTCATTTTTTCTTTACAAACACATCCCTCGCTATGCATCCTCGCACATCTCTGGTGGAAACGCAGCCTTATGCAGGGGGGGGGGGAGGTTAGCCCTTGTCAAAGAGATAGGAAAAAGCGTGACGAAGAAGTCTTGAAATGTTAAAAATCGTGTGACTTAATTTATGGACGATTCCTGAGTACACATGGAGTCGGAGCGGGGTACAAAATGAATTTCATTTTTATCACCGTGTGTTTTATATTTATATAAATATTTTATGAAATAGGAAGGCAAACAAGCAAGTGGGTCACCTGATGGTAAGTGATCACCACCGCCTATAGACACCCGCAACACCAAAGAGATTGCAGATGCGTTGCTAACCCAGAGGGCTAAGATGGAATAACTCTTGTACCAGTAATTGTACCGGCTGCCTTGCTCTCCACGCCGGAACACAACAGTGCAAGCACTGTTGCTTAGCGGCTGTATTTGCGAGCAAAATGGTGGTAGCCATCCGGACGGACCTTGGACAAGGCCTTACCACTCGCAAATATGTTATGTTCTCGCTAACTAATTCTCAGTGGCTAATCATCTGTAAAATGCTCAAAATCGCATATGCATGCACTGTACTTGCATGTTTCTAAATTTTCATAAAGAAACTCCTCCTTGAATATTATAGAAAGTGAGTAATTTTACATATTAAGTTTCGCGAGCGGAACCGTCTTTTACACGCTCCGCAATATTTTTAGATGCAGATAGTCAGATAGTCGTGTGTCCGTCATTATGACTTTATAATGAAGAGTTGGTGCGCCGGAGTCGGAGAAATTGCTAATCAAATTGAATAGAAATTGAAATCGGGCAATTTGCTAGCGGTTACGGTAAAATAAGACCTAGTTTTAACAGCGTGATTGCTGGCTAAGCAGTCGTAAACGCTGATTGAATTATGTGTGTATGTATGTAAGTTATGTATTGTACAAAATTCATGAATGACAAAAAGAGATACAAAGGTGAAATTATTTATTCCAGTCCAAATACAGTCTACTCTGAAGTAAAAGCGTTGTTATGGCTTATTATGGGTGGAAGAAGAGGGGGTCCACTTGTATGTAAATGTACAAAATATAAACTACCCCCCCTAACCTCCCCTCCCCCTTATCTACCCCCATGCTCTGGAAGTTTTTGAGGCGAAAAGATCTTAGTCGCCTTCAGGTATACCGAAGCCGTAAAGTAGTCAACAATTTGAGATCACCCCCCTGATCGTGGCAGTCGTTAAATCGTGTTCATAATGTTTTGACCACCGCCACCGTTTCTCTCTACCCGATAGTGACTAAGCAAGTTTTTTTTTGGTTCGTACCCAAAGGGTGCCGGACAATCGGACACTAATTAAATTAGTAAGTCTACGCCATCCGTCCCACCTTAAAAGGGCTCTATCTCTTAAACAGTAATGGATAATTATTTGATTTTTTTACCGGTGACAGGCAGCAGCAGCACATGGCCGAAGGCATGTGCCGCGACGCGATGGCAAACTACAGTACTTAGCAGTATGCATTTGTAGGGGAGGCCATTCCGACCACGACTGCAACAGCAATGGCGCCACGAGTGCCGATCTGCCGCGCGGCAGTTGCAGTCAGTCAGTTTGGGCCATAAGCCCTCCTTCCCCTCTCCCATCGTGTTATTAGCCATCGGCTAATGATATGATATCCCAACATACAGGCTAAGAAATCATCGATGGGTTGTTCTGTCAACTATTGTTAAATTATCTCTGTGATTAAATTCTATACTTCGTGTGCGGTAGGTCTTATTTACTTTTAATAGATCACAAGAAAGTGTTTAACATGATTTCCGTCTGTCAGCAAGATTATCTTATCTCGTGCTTGTTTCCTCCATAAATCCGCTAGGTGTCAGCTCTGTCAATTACCAGAGGCTGGTTATTATCATTTATTAAAAGATAACATCTAATATGATTTCTTTGTAATGGGACGACAGTTTTATACAGCAACCAGGTTTTTCTTGAAAGTTTTCTCGTTGGGAATGACAATTAAATACATAACTTCTGAGGTTATATCCAGACTTTAGTAATAAAAGTGTATTTCATCTTTAACTTGTCTCCGCATACAACGCGCAAAGAAAACCTTAACCACTAACTTATGTTGTACAAGCTTTTACCAGCGGCTTCACCTGCGTAGTATCATTTATCCATTTTACGGGATTTTTACGGGATAAAAAGTATCCTATGTTTTAATCCTGGACATGCTCTATCTGTCTACCAAATTTCATTCAAATCTATCTAGCCGTTAATGCGTGATTGAGGAACAAACATCTTCTCACTTTCACATTTGTAATGTTAGTGGGATTTAAGTCCTGTCTCATTGTTGTAGCCGAGTTTACTTTATGACCGCTAGATGTCGCTGACCCTAGTCTAAACTAGGTATCCTTTGTACGCCCGCGAATCCTTAAGATATGCACATACTTCGTCAATAAACGATTTGACAGAGCAACGGTGATTAGCAACACTCATCTTTCTATATTTTTTTGAAATTAGAATTCATTTGACATGATCTCCATATATATAAATTTTCGGAGAAAAGGCTGTGTCTGGCCCTTGTAGACAGATAGACATGCCCGTTTATCGCCCGATAGAGATTTATGATGATGACTGTGAGAACTGACAGAGGCTCTACCATTTCGAGTCTTCGCTACGCACCGATAAAGTGCAATACGCTAGTATTGGAAATCCATTTAAAATAAATGCCGCAGTAGTAGCTGGGGCAAATGAAAAGTCCAACGGGCGCAAACTGCAGGCAACACTGGAACCCTGCCAAGAAGATTACCATATTAATGTTATGCCCGAGCACTGCTTCAACGAAACTGATTCGTTATGGATCGTAATTATGAAACATGCTGATTTAAATAGGTCACTTTTTTCCTTGTCTTCGTCCTCCCCCTTTAAACTCCCTAATAATTTCCAAAAATCCATTCTCAGTTAGTGACTTATTATAATAGGTAGAAAAACCCCAAAATAAAATTAAATGTTCTAAACGGCAGTTTAGGTTAACATGCGCACCGTTCGCTTGTTGCTTAGTTACCTGAGGAAATTGGTGCCATTTGGCACCATTTTGGCGGATTGAAATCGACACACTTGAAACTTATCTAACTTTTTTTTTAACTAGCGACCCGTCCCTGCTTCGCTCGGGTACAATTAGGATGTAATGTATTATGTACGTAAAGACCTTCTGTAAAATATTTTCTACACCGAAATAATTTCCGTTGCGTGGATTAGAAGGAGTAAGCAGCCGAAGATGAAGACAAACAGGGATGGAGCTACTTTGTTTTATACTTTTTTTTAATTGTTGACTGTGCATTAACTGCCAGTCAATCAATAACTGATTCTTATATCATTCTAATATGCTCATTTTGAGAGATGAAAACGTCAATCAGTAAAGTCCAGTCCACAGTCCGAATGTATGTTACACTATCGCCGATCGCAGACGGATAAATCAATGATTATGCTTATTTAATTACTCGTTCCGAGCGTCAACTTTTATAGCTTTTATTTGGAAGCCTAATTAACACCCACCAGCTGTTGGCAGAGAGATCGTTTCTGTGTTACTTTGACACTGCATATCCTTCTTTAAATTTTAACTGTCATCTAATTTATGTCTTCCTTCGAGATTCGCATTCGGAGATTTTAAAAGATTACTTATCCAACTGTGTTGGAGTCTTGTGTTAATGATTGGTGACTGACGTTGGTGTTTAGGGTTCAAAGGAAAATTAATGGCCGATTCGAGTCACACTACCCCGGATGCGTAAGCTGCTCTACGAAGCTAAATGGAGCCGTGTTGCATATGACGTATACGCAACCGGTGTAGCCCGGTCTTAAGTGCATTTTCATATTGTCCGATACGATATCGTTATCGGAAGTTATTATTCGATACAATTTCGGGGCAAGTAAAATTTATGAAAAATATCGGATCGGACGATGTGAAAAACAGGTACACATGTCGTACATTGCTCTTTCTCCGAATTCCTACCGGCTTCCGATAACGATATCATATCGGATAATGTGAAAACTCTCTCATAGTGCTACTCCGGCTGTCTATCTGTTTGTCTGTCACAGCCGCATTTTTCTGCAATGAACTGAATTTGAAATTAGGAATAATTAAAATATTGCAAATGGTAAAATTGAACAATATCATTATAAAATATAAAAGTGAGACTAACATTCAAGTGGAGTATCGACCATCATCATCAGTCAGATTCCAAATAAAAAATAAATCTAAATAGGATTTTTTTTGGAAATCATTATAACTCCTTCCTTCACGGCTTGTTTTGGTAAATTTATAACACAGATATATTGTGCGACGTACGGAACCTCGGCGCGCGAGTGCGTATCGCACTGGACCGGTTTTAGTACATTATTATTGCAAACCAGGCGTCGTGGCCACAGACTGAAGTCGTTAGCATATGTTGAAAACATTTCTTAATTTGTGATTCATGTTTCTTCCTTTACGCTTTTTTTCTTAAATTTTTAGTGTTTTTGTTGAAGTTTCCTTTATTACTGTGGCTGATTCAGTGCAGTTAAGTTATCCAATAGCCTTTACCAACCTCTGAATAAAAATTAAAACGCTTAGAATTTGCAGTATAATCTTCGCTATGACTTTTTATAAGTAGGCTCAAAACTCTTACGTGTCTCGTGTCCGAGTCCCAGGGTGTTTCAGTTTAGATGCTCATCTAATGAATGAAGGCGCTCGCCTTTAGTCTAGAAACTAGACTCAAGGCGCAGATAAACTTAAGCATTCACCTGTAACATAACATTGAGAATTCACGGTTTTGAAATGCCTGCACACTGTGCGCTGTTTTTTTCCTATTGATTTTGTATGCTTTGTAACATTCATTACATGGTCCGATTTTACATCAATAGCCAATAGTTAGAAACACACTTAATAGAAAACCTTTTATCAACATCCGCTAAAGAAAGATCACTCGATTAACTAATAAATTAAGGTGACGCCACACTCGCGGTACGCATGCATTTCCTTTTTTATTTACTTGCTGTTTTGAAAGTCTCACTCAAAAAAAATACGCGACCTTTAGAAACCACTCTGCCTTAGTTTTTTGTGCATATTATCAATAGATATGTCACTTTGATTGACGTCGACTATAATCCATTTCTTGTAGTCTCATCTCATTGAAGGTGTTTAGATATTTTATTATTATGTTTGTACCTGCCTGAGTCGTGGATGTTATACGTATTTATCTATATGTGTGGATATGATTATCCGCTGTATAGTACCCATGGTATAGGCAACCAATTTTTTGCCAAAATGACATCTCTTTAAATTGTTTTAAACTTGTGCGATTTTCACATATATCCTCTAGTCTCATCGGGACTTGAACGTGATAATACTATTATTTATTTACCTAGACGTTTCAGTCGTATTGCAACGGCCGTGGTCACGAGCAGAACTCTCTTTAAATTTCTTCGGGCACAACCTTGAGTAATGCAGCACTCATAAACATATTGTGTCCAAACGAGAAGTTGTTTTCAAAAGACTTATTAAATTTTTGACTGCAGTTTTAATTTTGATTCCACAATCTCTGAGTTCTAAGGCGTCAATTTGAAATGACAGTGAACGGGAGATATGGCGTTTTAAAACGTAACTTGCGTAAATAAAAGTCTTGTACCGTCAGCAACAAATACATTTATCGGAGCAGGCACGATGTTAAAAATATCTTAATGTGGCGGGATCGCTACCACCATCTTGCACGCTACTCCTGCTGCTAAGCTGCTGTGCTTGCGCTGTTGTGTTCCGGCGTGGAGAGCAAGACAGCCGGTGCAATTACTGGCACAAGAGGTATTCCATCTTAGCCCTCTGGGTTGGAAACGCATCTGCAATCCGTTTGGTGATGCGGGTGTGTATGGGCGGAGATGATCACTTACCATCAGGTGGCCCACTTGCTTGTTTGCCTTCCTATTTCATACAAAAAAAAACCTCAAACCCCCTCCCCCGGTCCTAGTGACCAAGCGCAGTATTTCGTAGTATACGTGAATGGGTCACGTAGTATAGGTACTTTCCCTTAGCGGTGCTACAGTGATGTAACAATTTGCTCGTTTTCCTTCCTATGCCGTAGTTCCTTCATAAGTTTCGATTTTGAGCACTTTGCCCGCTTCAATATACAAGTATATGCTGACTTTACAGACGACAAGTACGACAACGCAAACGTATATAATTTTGCACTTTATTACATTGTAATAAGGTTCAGAAGTGTAATTTTTAAATCTCACCGGGTGACTAAAGCTCACCAAAGCGGCCGAATCTCTAAGAAAAATTGCCATTTTGGTGAGCTTTAGTCACTCTGTGAGATTAAAAATCGCACTCCAGCGGGGCAATTCTCGCGTCAGTAGAGATGAAGTTCCACTCGAGATAAGCCAAAAAGAGCTGTCAAATCCTTTCAAAGTCTGTCATATTTTGACACATCTCGAACGGCAGAAGAATCTCGATGAGCGCCAGAATTGGGGGCCAGCAATTAATACATCTTTCTGTAGTTGACTGTATGGGATGTGTATACGATATATGGTTCGTAATAAAACGAACGAGTGTGAAATGTGGTGATAGAACTGTCGCGTCTGAGAATTATCATGTTCAGGGTTCTCCGAAACGCAGATGGTAATGAAAAAACAATTTCTGCTTAATTAACGTACGAGTGGTAAA
Organism: Ditula angustiorana; assembly: GCA_963691745.1. Taxonomy (NCBI): domain Eukaryota; kingdom Metazoa; phylum Arthropoda; class Insecta; order Lepidoptera; family Tortricidae; genus Ditula; species Ditula angustiorana. The sequence continues at coordinate 3,779,700 of OY829480.1, read as the reverse complement.
GATGTCAAGTTTGGTCGATGTTCATTGTTTAACGATACTATATATATAGTAACATTATGCATTTTTAAGAAACTGGCCAAGTGCGAGTCTTGGAAACATCTTCGCATTCCTGAGATAAAGGGTCCTGACAGACATACAGACAGACAGCGCAGTGGTCCTATAAGGGTTATTTTTTCCCTTTGAGTTACGGAACCATTTATAGAACGAATACATAATATATACAAAAATAGTATATACATACATATAATAAATAAAATACATCATTATGTTTATGACTTACATTATTTTTCGAAGCTGTCATAAATTTTATTATTAAATGTCTGAACTGAAAGCTATTTACTTATTAAATATTGAAGTGACATAAATATTTTACCACATGTATATTTATTTATGAATGCACATAACATTTTTTTGCGAATCATCACTTATTCGGACTGGCACATTAAATTTAATACATTGCAGAATATATTTTATGTTCGCTTGAATTATTCATGCTGCTACTCACTAAGAAAATCATAATTACTGTTCGTTTCATGTCGATATTCGAATCGATTTGTTTTTTTTAAATGCTTTATAATGACAACGCAAAGAAAAATTAGGGTAGTGGCAGGACCCAAACCTGCAACATCGGCATTCCATGCCTTGCGTTTGCCAGTTTCGCCACCTTACCACTGCCATACCCTGCACATTTTTCAATGTGTTACGTTTTTACGGTCATTACGTTATTAATTTTTAGCATAGAAACGCATACCGATTTGTACTAAAATCAATCGGCTGAACAACTACTTAAGGAGTAATCAAATCGAATCGAACTTGTAACGCATTCGGGCTTCACTAATCGATCAATTGACATCGAGTAAATAAACGGTTGGCAAAGGAATAATATCCAGTTCTGCCAACCTCGTATGACATTTGCACGATCACTTCAAATGTCAACTGTAACAAGCAGGAAATAACTTTTATTTCCCATTTCACAATCGATGGATTTGTGAGATTGGGAAAGCAACCATGAAATACAAACGGAACTACTTTCACGCAGTTTATTATTGTTCCATTTCTTTTTTTTTTCTTCGTTGACTTATCAAACTCAAAAGTCATTCATTAGGTTGACATCCGTTTTGTAAATGGCAGGATGCTCTGTGATAATAATGATAAAGCATTTAATAGTCGTAAAGCTATCTTTAACTATTTTATGATCTATTTACTACTAATTAGATTAATTCGTCATAAAAAGCTTATACTTTATAATTTAATTAATAGGGTTCTGTAGGGTACCAAAAAGTAAAAACAAACCCTTATGTGATTCTGTCGCCGTCCGGCTATTGATCGTCTGTCACAATGAAATATTTCAATAACTATATAAATAAGTGCTATCGCTTTGAAACTTGGTATAGTCTAAGGGTATAGTTCTAAAAATCGCTTACTCAAGCTTAATGGTAACTTTAGGTTGCTACGCCCACGCAAACAGTATCGTATGTTTTATTTTATCTGTCTGCCAAATTTCATCTGAATCCGTCTAGCCTTGCTTGCGTGGGTGTGTATCAAACATCCAAACATCATTAGTTTCGTACATATAACATTATTAGATTAAAAAAGTTTGTAAAGCAAAAAATACCTGTAAACATTACAACGATCTTTCCAATTAGTTAGAGATTAATATATATAAATATCCTTTACAAACGAGCTTATTATAGTTTTGCCGTGCAGTTTTTTTCCTTCATCGGTCGTTTTAATAAATACATAACACAAACAAATTGCGTCGTGGCACGGAAACCATGGTACGCTAGTTCTACTCGCACTTGCTCTTTTTTAACTATGACAACGGAACTAAATCTGGTTTTAAAAGATTTATGGTCCTAGTTCAAGAAATATCTAGTTCCAAGTTCCAGCTTAAAGCATACATTACAGGTTATTGAACGTTAACATAGATTAATGAAGAAAATAATTGCCTTAGAATATCTAAAAATATTAAAAAAACGATTAGAAAACTGTCATAGAATGTACATCTACATACATATTGACTGACTGATTGACTGACTGACGGGCTTGAAATTTGGAATACATGTTCCATAGCGGGCGTATAACAAAGGATTTTTGGAAATTCCAAGATTAAGGGTGTTAAAGTGGTGGTGGTGGATTACATAATCTACGCAGACGAAGTCACTGAGAAAACCTAGTATAATATGTATATTTGGCGTTGACTTAACTTTTTAATAGCAATCTTTGGTAAGCCACTGATTTTGGTCATCAAAATATATATTATCTGTCTAAAAAGTTAATTAAAAAATATATATTTATTTGTGTTGGGTTTACAATAAAGTAGGCGCCACAGTCTATATTAGATATAATGAAGGGGCAGGTAAACGTCTGATCTTTAAAAATCCTGACATATCGTTTGTTGATGACTTGATGTGGCAGTCAGTAACAATTTCTCCTTGTTCTTCTCTTTACCAAATATCCGATTTTTTCACAGACCATTACTTGTTGTAAGTAAACTGGCAAAAAAGCGAAAAGCGCGAACTTTCGCTTTAAAAAGTAAACGCCTGTAAACTGTGTTAATGCCGAAATAATCGCTGCGCGGACGCAGATGGTGCAGATTAAGTCCATTATTTTATTATTCACGCGGTACCTTGTTATTAACTAAACACATGGCTCGTAAAGACACACAAAATACAAAAGTTTTAATAAAATTAATAAGGTAAGTCACATTGGAGATATCTCAAAATCCCTCATCCCTGTCAGATCCCTCATTTTTTTAACATATCTCGAATGTGGGATGAATCTCGACAAACACAGGACTGGCCCCCAATTCTGACGCTCATCGACATTCATGAATCACGCATTCGAGATGTGTCAAAAAATGACAGATTTTGAAGGGATCTGGCGAGTGTGATTTCATCTCTACTGACGCGAGAATTGCCCCGCTGGTATTACTGATAACCACCGAAAATGACAATATTATGTCGCACTTCCTTCCTGCTACTTCCTACATTCTTTTATTCCTTGGTGTTGCGTGTCTATGGGCGGCGGTGCTTACTAACAGATGACCCACTTGCTTGTTTGCCTTCCTATTTTATATAAAAAAAATAAGGTTAGATTAGGTAGGTGGGTTAGGTAAAGTTAGTGTAGGTAGGTAGTAAAAACCAACACCTATATACCTACGCAATATAGCATGGGAGTGGGTAAATCTACGGGTGATTCAAGTTTTGCTCCCGTATGTATTGTATATGTACGTAAATTATTTATTATACAAAAAACATAAATGTCAAAAAGAGATACAGGAATGTACAAAGGAGATCTTATCCGCTTAAGGGATCTCTTCCAGTGAACTTTTAAGTGGATGAAATCCCATATGATTTATAAAGGAAATGATGAAATTATATTTTGTTTGTTTGAAGCGGGAATTTAAAAAAAATGTTGCAGTAATGTACAATTAGCAACTTGAACTTCCAAAAAGAAAGCTTTTATATGAGAAATCGTGTTTCATTACCTCAAAACAACTCGAATTGACAAAAAGTCACATCATTTACCCGCAATAAATGAGAAAACTGGAAAAAAAAATCCGTCTCATACGGAGTGATTCCCTTGACCATAAATTAGATTGACAGCAAACTGATTAGTATTTTCTTATTTAGAGGAAATACAGTTTATTACGACCAGATAGCTTAGTGCTTAATGAACTGACTACGCAGCTGGAGGTTTCGGGTTCAAATCCCGATAGGGGCAAATATTTGCATGATGAATATGCAAGCAAACAGCAAAATTTATAAAAATAATTTACTATCGAATGATACATGCTGTTTTTCATTCCACGCGATAAAAATGCAAAATTATTTGCATTTTATTCGCGTTTATCCTTTATTAAAAGAACTTATAAATCATAAAGGAACTTATAAATAAATTTTCATCACCGCACCATTTTAGCATTATAAAAAAAAAATTAGACTTTCATAGAACAGCCAACCGGCTATTTTGATCCCTCTTTTGGGGCCTAGAAAACTTTTCTAAATAAGTGGAGTGAAAGTTTTATTTTTAATAAAAAAAACCTAGTCACCCCTTTCACCGATATTCAGGTGACAGCAATAACAGGCTAACAGCGCGCCACCCGTAGTATCACCCGGCTACAGTCGAAAATGCAACTCTGCATGTGTGCAACTGCAACCTGTCAAGTTCAAGACTGGCCACGCGCGCCAAAGACCGGCAGAATAGCCGCAGCCTTCGCCTCAAGCGCACGCGACGCGTTCCGAAGTTCCGAGTTACACGAGTGTTCGAATATCGAATTCAATTTGAAAAGCGAAGTGATTTTGTTTTTTTTCTCATTTTTTTCTTGGCCGCCAGTTCGCCGACCATTCAGCCATGCGGAACCTCGTAAGGTGAGTTTGAGCTATTAATCAATCAGCCTTGCTTCCCGTAGGATTATAGCTAGGGAACACGCGGTGTCGATTAAAAGCGAAATAACTGGCTATAACTAGAATGCCTAAGCTAGGTAATGCTAACTATTTCTGACTAAGTAAAAAAAAACAATTAAAATCGTCTGGTTATTTATTTTAATAATTCGCAGGTACGAAACGACACGGTACGATAAGGAACGATATATAAATAACTTAACATTTTATTTACATGATAAAGCAATGAAAGCAAAGAGAAAAATTCTTAATCATCCAGCAGGACTCAAATCATCTGAAATGAAAATCACATCTGAAAAAAAAACAATGTTTAAAAATCCGCATAATTACATACAAACTGCAAATCCGAATGTACCCTTAATGGTTTCACTGTTTCATTGTAAAACATTTTCTTTAGTCTTAACGAAAACATTGATTAACGGTACGTTAAAAAAAATACTTGGAAACCCTAGGGAATCGTTTAAAAATATGCCTCAGCTAAAAGTTCACCTAGGGCTGACCGAGCAATGCACTTCACGGCCCCCTCATAACTCCGATTTCTCACGAAGATAAAAAGTGCGTGTGAAACAAAACAAATGAACTTTACTGCGAATTAGCTTCTTAACTGGAGTATAACTGACAAAGTGGTTCGCAGAGTCATAAAAAATCATACTTAATAAGCTGTTGGTGCCCCAATCAACTGTTTTTTAACCATACTCTAGACTTCTTTGGCGTTACCTGTCTCTGACGTTGCCGCAAAATTATGTTTTAGATAGCTAGATTTATCTCATGTAAGATAGCATGGATAAACAAGCACCATAAATTTAATTTAATAATTTATTAAATTTTTGTACTTAACTGTAAATTCTTTAGATTTTTATTGTTCAACGTTTAACATACAAATTATTAAATTATTATTATGTCGTTACGTAACATTGTAATTCAATAATTTATATTGAAAAAACTGTAATTGTTATGAAAATTTTGCGAATAGTTCGGTGTGGTAAACAAGTTGTTTTCCCTTGATAGCCCCCTGTACTACAAATATAGAATAGAATAGAAGAATAGAACAATTTTTTATTTTGCTTCAAAATATGGTATACAATAAGATGACTTAATAACTAAAGTTTTGTTTTTGATGGCATACATTATTCTGCTCAACAAAACGTCAATATTCTTCTGAGTATTTCAGTCATAGCCTATTTTTACTGGCTAAGGTAACGGTCCCAGTTATTGCCATTGACCCAGTCATTGTCGAGAAGATACGTAAATGAAATATACAAGTAAAAATGAGAAACAATGTTGCCAACATTGGAAAAAACAATGCCCTACGCGTGTTAAAGGACTGTACGGTTGCCTTATTTGGAAACTTTAATAAAATGCGGTAAATATAAATATCAACATGGATTTTGTCAATAGAGTACTCCCTTTTTTTTATACAACATAGGAAGGCAAATTAAGTACTTTTGGGCGTTAATTAAAACAAAATTAAAAATTTGCTCTACGTTGCAAAAGTTAACAAACATTTACGCTTTTTTTTAACAACGGGGCATACAAACTGGCTTGTCAAGAGATGAAAGGGATCACCGCTGCCCGTAGATATCAGCAATCCAAAAACTTTATAAAACAGTCATTAATTATTCAGTTTTTTATTAATAAACAATCTATAAAATGATGCTCGGCAATTTTCTTAAATGTTTTGCATCTTTAATATGAAGTAATGAATTCAGTCATTCAATTAACGATAATAAATCGGAACGATATATTTTGATACTCCAAAACTTTTTTACGAAGTAAAGGTCACTGCTCACATAATAGTCTGTGATCTGCGAGCATAATGATTAGAGTTTTAATTCGATTCGTTCTACATTATTTTGTATGAAACTGCATCAGTATTGTCAGATATGTGCTGTACAAAGCGTTTTGTGATTGTGTTTTGGTATTTTGTATCTCAAAGATGTTCAAAATTTCTTAAATTTTATACCAGAAACAAACGATCCACACAACGAATCAAAATTACACATTCATGGGACGAATATTCAGCCTTTTCAAGTTTTATTTTTAATTTGACATTTTCTAGACATTTCTAGATAATTTTTATTTTAATTGAATGAAATTTTTTATAAGTAACAAATGATATTATCTATCAACATATTTAATATACTAGACGAAATAAACACGAGCGATTGATGTTATTTCGTAAGTTATTTATGCGTGGTTTTGTAGAATAATTACTTATGACATTCCACGGTGTTTGTTGGACGCTAAGCAAAATTGATAGGAAAATCATAAATAAAATAGTTGCTTACTTCTTAGAACACAATCCAGAATCCATCGACTTAATAAGTTATGATATTTAAAATATTTAGAAAAAAACACACTCCCTACATTTTTACTATTAATTGAACCAATATCGGTGTCAATAGGACATTCTTAAAATATCGCAGCAACAACTTTGCATTAATATTTCACTTGTTATTGAAAACTTTTTCAGATTCTATATTACTTCCGATTAGCGATCGCTTAAACATTTACTGCCCAACTAACGAGGTATTTAAAATATGAAGGCTGACTTTTATAAAAGTACGGGTTTGCGGGTGGTAGAACCTTGTGCAAGGTCCCTCCGGATCGCTACCACCATCTTGTTCGCTAATTTTGCCGCTAAGCAGCAGTGCTTGCACTGTTGTGTTCCGGCGTGGAGAGCAAGACAGCCGGTGCAATTACTGGCACAAGAGGTATTCCATCTTAGCCCTCTGGGTTGGCAACGCATCTGCAATCTTCTTGGTGTTGCGGGTGTCTATAGGCGGTGGTGATCACTTACCATCTGGTGACCCACTTGCTTGTTTGCCTGCCTATTTCATAAAAAAAGTACGTTCCTTTATTTCAGGAACAAATAGATAATTTTGGCAGATGTTTTGTATAAAATGTGTCAATATTTAATGGCTGGTAGGTAAAACGATCTATTGTCTAAATTTAATTAATTTCAAAAATTATACTGAGCTACTGGAGTTTGGTAAGAGTTGAATTCATTTAATTTGTGAATAGGTTTAGTATAGTCAATCAATCAATCAATCAATTTATTTGCATTAAACAAGAAGACAAGACGGTATTACATGTCATAGCATGTCATGGAGTGCTTAGTTCTTGTCTTGCCATAGTTTGGTTTGTCCAAATATTTCTTAGTTAATACATTTTATACATAATTCATTCACCAATCAATTAAATTAATTATTTCGTATAGTGATAAAAAGTAGCGCTCAGTGGACCTCAATTAAATCAATTAACAATGTTGTTTAAAACAAAAACACTTATACTTTCACACTCATCCGCGAAATAAAATTTAATTGGAAGAAATTCACTTTCACGCAATGGCCTCTGAATAAGTGTTCTTTGCAAATTGTGCACGAGTCATACTAGCACGGCTTGCACAAGTGGCCGCGATTCGACTTGGCTCTGTGTGCATCTCTTTTTAAACTTTTTAAGGTCAATGATGCATTTACAAATTGTCATTGCATTGTTTTCTTTGGCATCTCTGTGATTGTGTTATGATATTTGGTAAACACAGACACAAATATGCTGTGTGGTAGTACGGAATCTTCTCATTTGCCCTTGGCTGGTTTTTTCTTTTAATTCAGAAACTTAAACACTATATTTTTTTTAAATTTTTGTGTCTGGCCAGTACGGTTAAGTATTATTGAAACTCGGCTAAAGGGCTTTATACCCATGGCCACATGGCCAAATTTAAGAAAATAGTTCTTATTAAAACTGTAATTGCTAAGTGTTGTTTTACAAAACAAAGTGTTGAAATTCACTGTCGTTCAACGGTATAGTTGAAGCTCCATTTTTAATTATTGTAAAGACTCACTTTCGTTCTTGAATGTCGTCATTGTGCGCTAGTTTTAATTTAGTTCTAGTTTAGTTTTAAGCTTCACAAAGGGACCCACTGAAAAGCGTCTCGGTTTATCAAGACAGTATGTAGAACGGGGCCCTTTCTGGTTTCCTATTATATTAGATACAATATGTAATGTTTGCGATATCTTTATTATGACAGTGATGTTTATAATTATATTTGTAAGAATTATGTGGCATGGAACCAAATAAATAATTTTCTTTACATAATATAAAACAAGATCGCTATCCGTTCCTATCTGTCCCCATACTTATCTTCGGTCGCTTACTCCTGTTAAGTTAAACCACGCAACGTGTTTTGACACGGTTTTCACAATGATATTTTAATACATGCATGTACAGTGTCATACTAAATGACAGCAAAAAAACGGCCCGACATGAGAATACAGGTTGACGCCAATGTTACAAATGCAAATTATTAGTTTACCATTTATAGTCATTGGACTTACAACTTTACGTCTAACTGCATAAAATAATAATTTAGTAAGTTTCGTTGCAAATTGGTTTTTTTACAAAATAATAGTATTGACAGCAGCGCCGTCGGTCCGACAAACTGACAGCTTGTTGTACTTTTGGTCGACTTTTGATGCGGCCACATTTTAAACGCTAACTAGAAGTCCATTACTTATAGGTCAGTGGGTTTTCACTGTATTAGATTATTATATTAGTTTTTTTTTACGAAAGGTTTTTTTTGTGTACGGTAATTGGTCTTTCTACAATACACGGTCAGTCTTCTACTTCTCATACATGTTCGTATGACAGTAGTCTATCGTAGAAACGGCACGAGCAGTGTGAATACATTAACTTTGACATTATTGGCAGTCGACCATGCTACTGGCAGTCGTTTTTGCATACGCGGTATTCAGCGCACAAGTCGAATAGGATTTTCTCTTTAAATTTACATCCGAGTGCCTAGTGTAAGTTTTTGTTATTTAAAAAATCAAAATATTCAAACCTAGTTCAAGGGCATCATGACAACATACCAAAAAATCATTTCCATAGGTTAAGGTTTAGAGGGTGGAAAACGTTATCGCCGTTTGTATGGGGAGCGGTTTTGGGGCTGGGTTCACACTTTTCTTAACGCGTGTCGATGTCGAGAAGATTCGTGGTAGTTGCACTGTGCGTCTGCGGCGCGTCTCCAATTTAAACGTCTTTAATCTTGCCGCCTCTGCGTGAGAAATACTATTAGCATAAAGTTACTAGATGCTAGCGTAAAGATGTACAAGGTTTTATTGACGTTAACCATCTTTGATCTGTCAAGGTCAAAGACAACATACTCATATGACAAGACAATACTAGTAAGGTTACAAATAAAGCGAAAGTTTGTAGCTAAAGTGGGCTTATTTGGAGTGACCTGTCATATAAACTAGGTTACAATTTCATTGTGATCGTTTTGTCTTTCACTACAAAAAAAAAAAACAAAAAAGGCTATTAATTAGTAGTGTAGATGAATAAATAGTAGTAGTAAATTTCATAAGTACAGCGATTACTAGAACAATTGCTAGAGCGTTCTACATTGGTCCGAATTTGTTAGTTGACTGTGCGTTAGTTTATCTGGCTTTTCCATTTTCAGATTTCTGTACAGTCAACCAAATTGGTTTCCATTCTAGACCACGTAGAAATAAGAAAAATGATTTATGGAAATTTAGTGGCATGATATTTGCAGAAAACAAACAGACGATTAAAAACCCTACCCTACGCAATACAAAAGAGTCATCTAAATCACACTGCTCTGTAAAAATTTGTGCGTGATCATAGTCATAGAGAAATACATAAAATGAAAAAAAAAACAAGTAAACAAGACTTCAAAACTTCCTCTGTTTTTTTGTCGGATAAAAATTATGTTGATGTGACGAATTTTAATAGCTATTGCTGTTTTAAATAACAGAGATGCTCCAAAAGCTGTGCTAACAACGTCTATTTTATTACCCGACTACGGCAAAGCCAAAAGGAAGGGTTATGTTTTTAGCAGCCTATGTATGTATGTTTGTATTTACGTATGTTCCACTGTAGTGCCTAAACGACTGAGCCGATTTTGATGAATGATTTATATACATTTTTCAATTGTTGAAGTAATGTAAGCAAATAATCATTCTTTGCCTAAATACTACAGAATTAAAGGATGGTTATCTACAGTCATACCATTCTACTTTCTGGGTGACAAATTCAGTATTCTGAATGCAAGCGAACCAAGTAAATAGGCCTACTCGTGTATGACAACTCAATGGGTAATTTGAGTTACTTGACACCAACTATAAGGTGGTCTGTAAGAATGCGACGTTCTTATCATAAATTTCCTATTACTTGGCATATTTCCTATCATAAAATCGTGGACCATTCGAACATATACAATACATAATATTGACGTTTCAATTTGTAAAACGTCCAATAGATATGAAGTATGAGGTATTAAATTCAGTGATTTGACACAGACAGATAAAGCTGGAACTGATGAGTTATGCGTTATTGTTTGTAAATGATTCTTCATGTCTGTAACTTTGTTGAAGAAGACCTTTTCCCAATTGATATAAATGATAAATCTGTAGATCATGTATCAAGTCATATCTTCCGAGCGGTTTTTCCTGTTTTTACTTCATTCGGAGTTCCCTTTGACCCTGATCCCAGAATTGACAGATCTTTCTTCTCTTAAGGATCTCACTTTAATCTTATTTTCGATCAAAACCATTCACCTGATGTAGAACGCCGTCTGGTTCTTTAAACAGTCAGCTTTAATTTCAATTCACGACGCTTTCTTGACCACCCATGCCGTTTTTATCCTCTACCGAATCTTGGCACCAGCCCAACCAAGCTTTCTTTGGTATACCGACGTGATAAATATTTCTTGTACGACTTCAGTGTTAAACTAATAATATACTTAGGCATCACTTTGCAGAAGTCCATATTAATAAAATTAAAAATAAATTACATGTAAATCCGCGAGGATACACCGCGTTTTTCTGTGGAACAAAATAGGTTATTTGTTCTAATCTGTACTCTGTTAAAAACGGTCACGTTTTTTTTGGGTAAACTAAACGTTTGACGGTTGCAAGGTGGTTTGATGACATGGCGAGAAATCACTGGATGAATAATTGAATCCGCTCGTGAACATGGTCGTTACTAGAGATGCGCCGAGTAACACTTTTGCCGAGTAACGAGTACCGAGTTTTACTCGGTTCAATTTTTTATCAACCGAGTACTCGGCCGAGTAACTCGGTTCAATCAAATTCCCATTTCGCTCGTAAACAAGTAGAAACAGGTTCGCGCCGGTCGAGCGGCCTGCTCGCGTTTATACACCCCTCACCCCGCCCGCGCCTTTCAACTACCAGTCACTTGATAGTTTGCAAACAAATACTTCACGTTGCGCGTCATAGTAGATAAATAATTGAAAAAGTTTGTTAATTAACGATTGACTGTGTGTAGTACCTGATCAGTGATGACCTGATTTTGATTAACACTGTTGTTTGAATTATATCTACCTAAATATAATGCATTTCTTAAACCGAGCATACTCGGCATTCAAACCGAGTTATTCGGCCGAGTACGAGTATCAAAAAACCCGCCGAGTACGCCGAGTACCGAGTATCAACCGAGTAGGTACTCGGCCCATCTCTAGTCGTTACATTACGGTTAAGACTTCAAGGGCAATTAAAATGATATTTACTTGGTATTAACGCGTTTCAGTCTTGTTTTGCTCAGAAAATCTTTATTTTTCTGTCGAAGCTTAAAATATGGCACACCTTCTGATTTGTACGCTTATCTTTCCTTATGGGCAATACGCACGCGTGTGCCGAGGGCCCGTTAAAGCAATGAATGACAATCTATCTGCGCATGACTATCTAAATTGCATCGTGGGCATCGCGGCTGCCTTTGATCCGGGCCTAGCCGATTAATTATTCACGCTAAGTGCTTCCGCGCAACGCTGTCGATGCCGACTTGACAGATTTCCTAATGTACGATTAATTTGTATAATTACTTAGGTTTATCCAGATATTTATGCCCAACTTGTCTTTTAGAATATTCTGATATCCACGATTACAATAACTAATTTTAAAGGATCCCTTTTTGAATCAAAGCCTACATTTTTCGAGGCGGTATGTCAAAGACCTTTTTTATGACTAAATTTTTATTTATATACATATACAGAAAATATTTACATTGGGAAAATTAACACTAATACAAAAAAATATATTTATTTACAACAAGAATACGTCGTCCAAGTTTGTGCTGCGAGGCATGGAGCCCAGAACGCTGGCGCTATTACCCCGATGTATGGCGAGACTAAGCCTCTGAGCAAAGTAAGCGCCAGCTCTGAGGTCCCCAGAAGCGTCCCGTGCCTTTTTTGGTTATATTCGACGTAATGTTTGTGATTTTGCTCGTCTCAAATGATTTTCAAAACTTGGTTTCTGCTACACGGTCGGTCACTGCTTACCCTAAAAGAAAATCGAAAAAAATATACCTACTGTGTGTGTTCATCACAGCACATAATTTTGCAAACGAATTAATTATTGCCATGCTCTACACTCTTTTGATTTCACTATTAAAGCTTCTCAACTAAAAGTGAGATTTCAAAAAAGGTTACACACTATATTGTAGCTTCATCTCCTTAGGTCATGGAAGTGGAAAATGATTATCATATATTCTGTGGCTTCGGATGTCATTGTGACAAAACATCATCAAGTGCTTGTGTGCGCTCCAATCACGCGAATGTAGATTCACCATCTGCCATCAATGGATTTATAAAGGGAAGCCGGTGAAAACTTACTTTTTTTATGAAATAGGAAGGTAAACAAGCAAGTGGGTCACCTGATGATAAGTGTACACCACCGCCTATAGACACGCGCAACATCGAAGAGATTGCAGATGCGTTGCCAACCCAGAGGACTAAGATGGAATACCTCTTGTGCCAGTAATTACACCGTCAGTCTTGCTCTCCACGCCGGAACACGACAGTGCAAGCACTGCTGCTTAGCGGTAAGATTAGCGAGCAAGATGGTGGTAGCGATCCGGACGGACCTTCCACAAGGTCCTATCGCCCGCAATATACTCTACGTATTTTATGACAACACAGAGTTTTACTCACGAATAAATTAATGCCGTGCTCTATCACCTTGTTGATTGGACTACAGCGTCTACAGCTTCTCAATAACTTGATAGATTTTGATGACTCGAGTTAAGAATTTATTGAGGAAACTTTACAGCACCCAGAGCCGACTACAATGAGAAACATATAAGCACAATTTTTACGATAGTCATAAATGAACTGTAGCTCTTTGATACAAGGGTCGTTTTGCAAAGCGCTGATAAACTATGCAGCACTAATGAAACGTGGAATCTTGGAATTTTAAGCTAGAGCTCAGGAACTCGCTATAAAACTCTCATAAATAATTTAATTATACTTTATAAGGCTTATATGACGCATGGCATGTATAGTCGACCAAGAAAGTGCCTGACCACTTTTCGACTTTATTACAAAGGGATAAAGTTCAAAAGTGGGCAAGCAATTACTTGGTCGACTATACAACAGAAGCTGATAAATGTACTACTAGCTATAATGTATGATATAATGTTGGTTATTTTTATTTGTATTTCTTTTTAGAATACCAAAGACATACAGCGATAATTTGTCCAATTATAATCAGCCATTATGAGTTAAGAGATCGATCTCTTTTTTTTTCGTTATGTAGTAATTCCATTTAGGTACCTACTAATATTATTAAAACCATCCAAATTGATTCAGCAGTTTCGAAATAAGAAGTCAGTGTTGCCATACGTGAAAAATTAAAAAATATGAACAGCTAAGGTAACGGTCCCAGTCTTTGACAGTGTCCCAGTAATTGACGAGAAGACACGGAAACACGAATAAAAACGAGAGTCATAATGTCAACCACTGGTACAAACAGTGCCCTGCGCATGACAGGGACTTAAATTATTAAAATTAAGAATTTGAAGGACATTTCAGTTACAAAAGTTACGGAATAGCTGTTACCTTTTTTTCTATGGGATATTTTTAAGTTCTGCGTCCCAACACCTGCTACTGTTGTACAGTACAGTATAACTACTACGCGTGGCTGCAATCAAAATTTCTCCGTAATAGAGTTATTAAAGGCTATCGAGGAATATAAATGAGGCGACCGTACGCTGGACGTTGATATGATACCGGCAGCCTCACAAATATCACAATTGTACACTATCAGTATATACGCGGAACCCGTCTATAGGGTACGTACGTTAATATATATAGGCTGTATACGCTGTTTCGCTAAAGCTTTAAAACGCGCTAGCGAGATAAGGTGATGCTTCTTCGACGTCGAGCTCGCCGCTGTTGCGCTAAACCACGCTAAACCCTGTGGTTTTCTGTAGTGTGGTGGCTATAGCCTTGTGGCTGGCCGAACGCATATTTAAGTTTTTAGAGTTTCATACAACGAAAAACGTGTTAATACTTACAAATCAATAAAGAATATAAAAAAATCATACAAACCTAGTTCTAGATATGTCAATGACATACTTAAAAATCATGGCTATGGGTTAAGGTATAGAGGATGGAAAACGTTAACGCCGTTTATATGAAGAGCGCAGGGTACACATAGGTAGTCTTACTCGTAAGTGTTCACTTTTTAGCTTTGTTCTCGCAATAATTTAAAGTAGTTTGTATGGAACCCCGGTATACAACCGGCTCGGGTTCTAATGCTATGAAACTAGTTAGAACTAGTTAGACAGCTACCCGCAGTCAGTGCTTGTACCAGCGGGGGATACTTCGATTACCCCCGCCGTTGAGAGTACGCTGTTGTTTATGACCATCAGTGGTAAGAAATTATGATCAGTCACTATAGACAGATAGCCGTTTAAAAAAATCTAGAGGTACCTAGTGGTTATAGAGGAATCTAGACGCGTCTAAGCGGTTAGAGAGGTTCTATCGATGAATGGACAGTTTGTAAAATATGTGTTATAGGTAAAACACATTTAAGTAGGTAGTATGGTAGATTGTGAATGTTCATTCGTGAAATTAGCGCACACAAAAAGGATGAATGATACTTGGTCATGATGACATCCGAAACAGCGGATAATGATTTTCCACATCCATGACTTGAGGGATAAAAAACGACAATCTAAGGTTTCAGTACGCTAGCTATATGTCCGCCATGAATGGAGTTTATTTGCATTAAACTGTTAACTTCATCTGTATGTTTTAGTATATTTACATATTCTATCAAATAGGTGGGCATTTTCGTGCAAGGAAGTCCAATAGTTGAGCGATTAATGGCAATTACAAAATTATATATAGGTATCAGGATGGCTCGCATCGGGACTTGCTTTGTCACTGTAGCGAGGGAGACGCATTGAGCGACTTATGACGAAATAATATGGGTAACTTTATCTAGACGTCCTAGTAACAAAGTGTAAAGTTTCCAATAATTAAAATATCATTTAAACTTAACTTTTACACACAAAAATGTCCCGGTGCCAGGGCATCCATTACCGGTATTCCTAGTATGACCAATCCCGGTATTGTGCCTATGTAGTAAAAATACCGGTATGGGAAACCCTACCTGGTACCAACACTTCTCTAGAATTTTAATGTTACGAAAAATAGCCATCTATCTAACTCATCTTTCGCACCGCAATATATTTTACGCATCATTGGTTGCCTTGCTCATAGTGGAGGAGAATGATATTTTCCGTGCATTTTTTCTCAGAATGAAATTCGCATTACAACGTAGTCTTTCAGCCGCCGTGAAATAAGATAGAACCGAACTCGTTTCTAATGGGTTTCTAATGGATCAATGGTAAAGTAGAATCTGACTTTGTACCTATACTGTAAAGTTCTGTTGTTGGATTGATATACTAGACCACATACCACAGGCAAATTTTTGTTTAATACTTTAATTTGATGTTATTTAAACATTCGATTTTTAGACTATTTCAATATAAATTCATGTAACTTGACATTCATGTAATTGACTAAATAAGTAAATTAAAACTAAAAAATATTGTGAAATAGTTAAGCTAGCTGTTCAGTAGGTATAGTACCGACTGAAATCAACCCGAGAAGTTCCAGCGGTGCATTAAACCATCGTATCTGAATAAATATTAGATGTCTGACGCGACTCGAATTGTCTGCGAGATAACGGAAACCCGAAAACTGAACTTGTCAGAACTTTGTCTGTGGCGTCCCATTCAGCACTAGCTACTAGTTATGAACCTTTTACATTCACCGACATCAGGCAGTGAACAAAGAAATACCGTTTTACTTTTTTTGTAATGATAAACGAAATTTGAACACTTGTATCGTAAAACAACTAACTCAGTTTTAAATATTTACTTATGCCAAAAACATTTAAATTTACACTAAAATAATAAAGAGGTAAACTTTGTTTGTCTGTTAGTTTGTTTTTATGTAGGGGTAATCTCTGGAACTACTGAACCGATTTCGAAAATTCTTTCACAGATAGAAAGCTACACTATCCCCGACGGACATATAGGCTACTATTTTTGTTTAAAAATGACAACTTGAAAAGCAAATGATTATGGGTTCCTAAAATACTTTACTTTTTTCGTAATGTATTTAAATTAGCTTTTAAAGTAAAAGTAAGTAAGTTTATTATTCCAATGCTTTGATTTCAAAGGAAATGGGGAGATAAACCAGCTCTACAATGTATCGACCACACGCAAACAAAATTCAGTAGGTAGATGATTATAAAAGCGGCTACTTTTAATGACTTAATAATTATGTTCGTGATTTAAATAATAAATTAATAATTAACTTGTAAAATGAATTACTCTCACATTTTTATGAATATTTATGGACATTAAAATTTCTTAATTATTTTGCTTTTGCAGCCGACCATGGGACCTGATATACCAGTTTCAAAATAAAGGTTATTACAGTTAGTTACAAATTGCCTTAATCATCGCCAATAGTTCCGTTTTAAAATCAAGAATAACGTATCTAATTTATTGGTATTAAATTTAATCACGTTCGCGGATTTAAATATCATAAAATACAAATATATAAAGTGTTTGTTTATTCTAATTTAAGTATTTTTTATCGTGAACACGCGTAGGACGATTCGATTCGGCCAGATTCGGCCGATTATGGAAAACGCTCGCATTCCTTATTTGTTTAAAACTACCAACTTACAAATATTTGACCTAAATTATCTATGGGCGGTCGTGTGATGTTGTCAAAATTTGAATACTTCAAACAACTTTAACGGTGCAGGTGACATGACGCTGTTGTCAAACAATAGCCGTAGAGTTAGTATGCAGTCAAATTAGTTATATTCATAACCAACTGTAAAAAATAAGTTGGTGGTTTAGCTTTACCTACGACAAAGCAAGGCTAACTAACGGAGTTGTGGGAAAATGATTCATCTCTATTGTTAAGTAGGTATGTGAAAAGCTGTTTAACATTAAACTGTTTTCAAATAGCTGGAGGACGTGATTAGGGGAATGATGTCTATAAAATAACGATGTTGTCTGTGAGTATAAGTAATTATACAAAGTGTTGCCCGAGTGTTTTTTTTTTAATTAATTTTAACACTGGCTGATTAAATCTAATCTTGCTACTCAGCAAAAAACAATGTGCGTGCGTGTTTTTGCGGAGTAGCAAACTACCTAACTTGTTCCAATTTGTTTATTAATTGTTGTTACAATTTGCTTGTTGTATTGAATGTACTATTTACTCCCGGTAGTTTGGGTGTTATTAATTTATTACACTAGGCATACTATGTATTTGGGGGATACGTTACGTACACCCTTGTTCGCCTTCTTTTGAAAATAACGAAAAACAAACAAGTAATTTAAACGAATTAACTTATACTTTTGTGAAGTTAACAGATGAAAATGAGGTTTGGTTCATAAACACCTCAATTCCGCATATTCGCTGTTGTTTGTGAGCTTTGTTATACTTTTTGGTCATCTTCACATACACACATAAATTAATGTATCTTATGTCCGCATTAGCCGCGGTAACAAAATAAATGCAGTCCATCCTTTTTCACGTGCGCGCGAGCAATGATAATGCAATGACCGTAAACATAAAGTTGCATCAAAACAAGCGAATGGTGCTTAAAACATAACGTCGCATCGGTTATAAATAAACTCAATTAACATGGTATCAAAAGAAGGTCGCTTCGGTGTTAAAAACCATTTAAAAAAACAAACTTCGGCAGAGTACAAAACATGGCACACTTTTCCCACTTCATTCGTTATAAAAAAAACTACATCAGTCTTGAATCCGTCAACCCACCATAAATATATTTAACACCTACGGGCTAATTAATAAGTTGTTAATTGCAATGTATTTTACGGTTCCAATAAAAACCGTCGCGATGATAAATATAACCGGAAACAACTGGAATTTAGCAGATTTAACCGGATTACGCGTGCGCTAATAAGATTATTTTAATATTCAATTAATAACGGAATGCTATGATATATGTGTTTTGTAAGTGGGCAGGCGCAGGCGCTGGAAGAGTAACGGTCCTAAATGGCAGTAAATGTCCACCCACTCAGTCTTTTTGGCGATATTTCCTTAAACGTAAACAGGCGATAGGCACTTGATTGATGACTAAAGCAGCTCGTAAAAATCATTTTGTAATTCTCCACTCAAGTTAGCTGATAAGGGATAAGGGAATATAAATAAACAGTACTAGAATCGGTACTCCGTGAGTAGCAAGCCTACTAATGTATGACGATGAAATATGAATAAGTTTATAAAATAAAATAAAAATCTGTGAAAAAAACTTTGTTGTGTTGTAATTTATATCCACTGTTTATATCCGAGGAATAAACCTGAGGAAAGGTTGAGTAAAAGAAACATGATTTTTTATCCGCGAAGTTGGATTTTTGAAAACCACCCAGTATCCACTCCGTTACTGGTCTTATCTTAAAAACATTCATTTCAATTACATTAACGTAAACGATGCAAAAAGATATATGTAATCAGTAAGTAGCAATTTGTATACAATTATTACTGAGTACTAAAGCGCAGCGAACTACGTTTATGTAAATGCTATCGTGACCTGCACTCTACCTCCTCCATCTATTTTAACTTTGTTGGACGAAATAAAAATGCACTCAGCATACGTATAAAACATAAAATAAGAAAGAACACACCCTGCCTTCAGAATTTATTTTTGCTCTATCGTAGAGACGGAAATACATACAAGTGCCAAACTTGGTATGACTTTAAAATGACACACTAAAGTGAAACAATTTCGTATGATAAAAACGCGGGCAAGTGTGAGAAAGGCTAGCTGAGGATCTCAGATTGATTGAAAGAAACCAGTGTTTTTTTTTGTTAAACAAGCGCAAAATGTCGACTGAATGGGAAGCGTCTGTGCACGAGGCATACTGACACTCAGCTGTTTATTTGTATATCCGCCGGTACTTCAATCAAGTCTCCTTGTAACGGCTTCTGGATTTTACCGAGCTATTTCGGGGACGGTGGTAAATCAACTTTTTACACGCATAACTGGCCAAACAGGTATTACGCATAAATATCGAAGAATGGGATTGTTAACCCGCGTTTGCGTCGGCCATTGTTCCTGAGGTCCTAGCACACTAGTAGACAGACATAAAGAATGCATTCCTTTCGCACAAATATACTAATGTCTGTTTAATTGATGGGACGCCCGCGGGGCAACGGTGGGGCGGTTATACAATGGAGACAGAACAGCATCCTGCCGCGCTACCTCGCGTCATACTCCCTAATATGTAACCAATCATATATTTCATTAAAAACGTTTCACAAACTAATCATTTGGCAAAATGCATTTTTTTCTGAAACTGTTAACTATTCAGGATTTATTTCAGTATCAGCATGTAGAACCCTATAGGATAGGTTAGGTTTGTTTTATAAAAATCCTGAAATATTGACAGGTTTAGAAATTAGATCATTTTGCCAAATGATCAGTTTGTGCAACGTTTTTTAGGTCACGCCTACTCAACCCCTCCTGCCGCGCGGGCGTTCCGTTAATTAGGCGGACTCTATGCAATACAAATACGACAGCGCCCTTGTTCAAATATCAACCATGTTCATTAACCTTTTCACCACCATTTTCTGATGTTTGAGACACTAAATATCTAGCTTATTTCTCCATAATCTTATGATTAAGGCAAATGCCATATAGTTTGTGTATAGGTGGCGCCACGAGGATGCCCGATGAAAATTTTATCGGCGGCTAAAGGGTTCAGAGCCTTATGGCACAGTAGTGTGCTAGACTGACAGGCATACACCGTGATTGTCGTGAATGTCAAGCTAGCGGTCTGGTCTAGTCCCAATGGTTTGCCTTCACGCCTGGCCGCGGAATAAAGATCTGCACAAAGAAATGATTAGTAAACGTGACAGGATCTCACGGACATTACCATATTTGACTGTCTGATTGTGACTGTGCCGTTGGTTGCGGGTTCGATCCACGCCCAGGTCATTTGAATGAATGTGTTTAAATGTTTGTTGTGTTTGAGTGTTTACTATGTAAATACATATGTTTATTTGTTCGGTGTGTATGTATGTATGGATGACTCTTTATTGTACACATAAAAATAATAGATTACAGGACAAAACAGATCTACGAAGGCGAACTTATTCCTTTAAGGGATCTCTTCCAGTTAACCTTTGGGCGGTTGAAAGGACCCAAGATCGAGAGTAGACACACAGAAACAAGTGAGGAAAAGTAAATTAAGCAAAACCTCCGTAATTTAGGCTCTACTTCGTTTCGGGATCATTTGATTATATGTATTTTTACTGACTTTTTTTTATTGAGAGCAATATTATCAGATCAGACGGTCAGTAATATAAAGTTTATTTGCTGACATAAGGTAACCGTCCCAGTGTTTGACATTGATTGTTTTTACCTGTAGTTGACATCATTGTCTCTCGTTTACTCGTATGTTACCATATCTTCTCGCCACTTATTGGGTCACTGGCAATCACTGGGACAGTATTATTCAGTTTAATTTAAGTTCAGAATATCAGCGTCGTAAATAAATTCATTCATTATGCTGAGCCAGCTTCCCTTTTCGAGTTCACAGTTCTTGTGCTGTATTTTTATTATTTTTATACCTTACTTTTGTTTTTGTACCTTACTGTATTTAAATGTGGCTGAAGAAATGCCTTTTCTATCTTTTTGTATGCTAATCACAATAAAGTTGTTTATGAATATGGAAGTCACAAAGAAAGCCCGACGAACAATTAATGGGAAAAATCGTGGCTTCGCATAAGCTTGTGGTTGCCAAAGCCAATGTGTATTGCCATCTGTTTTCTTCCAATTGACGAATTACGCTCCTGTCAAGAATGTAACTTTTGATTTATCCAGCATCAAGACTGAATCATCCGCTGATGAGTCTCTCTCCATTTAACCCTATCCAAAACCAATTAATTGACCTTTAAATACGGAATTAGGTTACCTTTCCACGCTTTCCTTATATTTTAAGTTCTAAGATATCTTAAACTTCAATCATTTTACGTTCTCTTTTGTATTCATAAGAATGTTATTTTCTCTTTTACCTACTCATCTTAAACCCTCTTCATTTGTGATGCTCCCTGACCAGCTTATCTGTTCCATTCTTCCTTCCATTGTTTGTATACTACGTACAACTGCTTAACTGCAGTAAAGCATCATTACTATACCATTAAGAGTACGGGGAGAAGTTTAGCCGCAATTTAACTATTTCTACATAACGCGCAAACAACGCCATTCGTTGGCAGTCATTGCTTGTTGAAAGAATAACCCCTCAGGGCACGCGTTAACGCATTGCACAGGGGAAACCTGGCCTATATTTAGATCGGCAAAGCCTTTGGTTTTCTGAGAATATACTTGGTTACATTTACGTCGCAGCATTCGACAATAATTGTGACAAGCAGCCTTCCAAATTTTTTTAATGCTTTCTTACTTCTTTGTTTGAGTGGAGTTGCTTTTACTAAACCGCTACTTCCTTATGAATATATGCTGGAAGTGTTACCTTAGAGTGTTATCTTATTCCCCTCCATGATATTAAGTTTAAATAAAAACGCGTGGATGGGATGAAATTACTCTTGTTTTACATTGTTTCTAGTATTCTCTGCTAGATATACCCTTCTTTTATCTATTCTGCTCACAACACTTCTTCTTTCTCATCATCTTTAAATGTAACGATCGGTCAACCCTGTTTAAAAGTGTGTGTCCGTGTGTTTTAAATGTTCGCCCTCTTTTCACTTGTGGTTCAATTATTTCCGTTATTTAATTGTGTTCGTGTACGAGTACAATAGGTCCATAACTTTCTGCGCAGGTGGATATAAAAGCTCTCTCATGAACGGAAGCGCCAACCTCGGCAACTTCATTCCCGACCCCGATTTCTCTCCTCTTCTCCCTCGGACTAACTTTATCCAAGTTTTTTCCAACCTGCTTGTTTTGATCGACCGACCTTGAACAAGTTAGCAATCTAATCGTTATTAACTGCAAAGTTGCAAACCCGCTTCGACCAGTCTTAGGTTCGATCTCCGGCAAATAACACTAACGGTGCCACCATCAGCACAGTATAAACAAAAACAAGCTTATCCTTTCGCGGAGTTCTCATAACGCAGATTTACGACGCCAGTTAGCTTGCTTTCCTTTTCATATTCCTAGGCCTGTCGCTGTACTGTCAAGTTACTGATAATCTGGACTTCCCTATAAGGTTAGGTTGTCGCTGTGAGAATTCTTAATAAGTATTTTAATTTGAGAATTTATGTGATTATTAATTGTAAAATTGCTTCTAGCTAACCATAAGGTATTTTTACTCGACTGGTTTGATTGTATTAACTTTTTATCATTCCGCAGTTCAACGCATTAATGATGGATTCAAGATAGATCCTTATAAATAATAATAAGTCATCATACATGATAATATGTGCTGCAACTGTGCAAATTTTTCCTAATGCTGTCGCAACAAATGATTTGAACTCTTAATAAAACTTTTCATGCATGACTACAACAATTTCTTTTTCATAACTTATTTTTGGCTGTCATTTTTCATCATTCTTTTCAATTTGGAGACTGCCCGCTGACTCCGTGGAGACTCACTTATAGCAGCTACATTTTAATCTTTTCCGAATTAAAAAGAGAATCTCGATTAGTTCCAATGCAGCGGTAGAAATTTTTCAACAGGGCGTGAAATATGATTCCTATAGATAACTTTAAAATATCTAAAAACCGGCCAAGTGCGAGGCGGCCTCGCGCTCGAAGGGTTCCGTACCATTATCAAAGCAAAAAATCACGTTTGTTGTATGGGAGCCCCTTTAAATATTTATTTTATTCTGGGATTTAGTATTTTTTGTTATAGTACGTGGCAACAGAAATACATCATCTGTGAAAATTTCAACTGTCTATCTATCACGGTTCTTGAGATACAGCCTGGTGACAGACGGACGGACAGCGGAGTTTTAGTAATAGGGTCTCCTTTACCCTTTGGGTACGGAACCCTAAAAAGCGAGTTATTGGTGCGCAAAGGATGGTTGATACAATTGATGGTTTCAAGCGTAGAAATCGTATGCTTTCAAAATTCGATTTGGCTATTTCTACTTTGAACATGCTAAAAATTGACTATCTTGAATTTAAGTTGTCTTTTTCCCAGCGACTCTTGGATGAGGATATGCGTAAACAACTAGTGTAATCCACGTCATTTCTAATAAGTTTTATTCCTGGCCCCTATACCGCAAACATTACAAATGCTACAATTTGACACAATTATTGTTTTTATACAAACATGTGACAAATATGACATTTCCTCATTGCTCACTAATTTTTAGGTTAGTATTAGGAAACTCAAGGATCCAACTGAAAATCAGCGTCTCGGTTTTGAGAGAGTACCTATACTGCATGAGTTGATGATGTTTAATTCTCTTCAACAAAATGTTTCTGTATTTGTACTCTGCTCGTGTTGTTTGTATGTGCATGTATTAAGTTTAATAGTCTTAAATCCAAGTTTTTTCTTTCTTCTTTCTCTCTTAAAAAGCACTTGCCATTTTTGTGTTATCGGCCTGGTTGACGAAATTATTCAGATACTGTTTTTTAGTCTAAATTCCAAGCTGACCAAGTTCATTGCTACCATTATTATTCATACTAAAATTAAACGTCACAAAATATGATGCATCGACCCGATAGGCGAATCTGACTATTTATAAACAAGATCCCGTAACAAGCTCGTAATTAAACCAAAATGCAATATTTCAACACTAGACAGATAATGTGGGCAGACAAGTCGATCAATATTCAAATTGTTGTTAGATGGGCGATTAATGTCGAGCAACTTAGGTATTTGGAGCACAAGTTAATGACCGGATTAAACAGTTTTATCTAGAAGAGATTTCATGCGATTTAGTGGCGTTTTTATTAAATTAACTACGGCACTCAGCCAATTGACTATCTAATTCTTCCTCAGGTTAGATCTCTTTATCATTGTCTCTGAGTACGCTATTTGTATCCTATATAACAACGCGAAATACCTATTATACCTACGTTTAAAGGTTTGATGTTGAGTAAGTGATCATCATTTTAATTTTTAAAGTTATAAAATATAAAATCAACAAAAAATATGAACTTTAAATTTGGTAGGTCTTCCGATACTTTGAAGACAAACTTACTGCTAACAACAAATTCTGAATTTTAGCATACAATTGCACCTCACAAAACGAGACACACACCTGATTCGTAATACTTTCTTTTTTCAATTTCACTTACAATTTAAAATTTTCGGTTGGCAATTTCACAGACCATAAATTGTGTATAGCCAACAAAGTACCGACTTTTCCAACACCGTCAAGCGTTCGTCGAGTGGCGTGGCAGATTTGCTTTGACCTTGCATCGTTATTTTGTTTAATTTTTATTATGAATTTTCAAAGCGAAAAATTTTCACTTTGAAAGTTGCTCTATTTTGGAAAGTTTTCACCGGTAAATTAACAGTATATACTGCACCTTAACCAATTTGAGTTGTGGGCCACTCAAAACCTTGTTACAATGATTTGGTGTCAAAAATCAAGACACCATTTATTGTGAAAAGATTCTCAGTGGCTAAGAAATCCATTTGTTCGACTGTACCTATTCGAACAAAACAAGTGTTCCATAACAAGTGTACTCTACTCTGCTATTAGAGGCGTCAGAATGTTCATAACCACGGTAATTAACTTCAGAACACTTCATCCGCTTCCACATACTTAAATTATTACTGTAGTTACATCCAGTAATCGTTAAACTTGATGTCGCTGTGTTTTTCGGTAAAGAAAAACGTCATGTCATTAACTAACCTTGCCCACATCTTAGAATTTATTCAACTACATTCAGCTAAATTTCCGAAGTATTTAATCCCTAGAAACCATGCCTAGATATTAATTTGATTTGGCACTGTTATCTGGAAGAGATTCCTCCGCTGAATGCCGTCAAAGATTGCTATTAACATCCGTATTCCCAATATGACTTCAGCGAATAGGTATCTGTTCAGAAATTGCTGCAGTCCTTAAGTTTAGGCACTTCAAAGAATTTAAGATTATTCTTACATTACTGTATTGTGAAATATGCTTTAGCATCACGATTGGGGCTTAGAATGGAATGTCAAAAAACATTTCGATATTGTTTTATTTCAATAGAACAGTTTCAACAGTTCCAACAGTTTGGTGGTGCAGAGGACGGATGGTGCTGAGGTCTATGTGACCGTGTACCATTTTTAAGTTCTCTAGATCTTCAGCACTTTCTTTTATGATACTTAATCTATAAAAATTAACGTAGCGATACACTAAAATTACCTGTTTGACTTTATTTCCTACCTCATACACCTTTCTGCCCCCACCGACATCTGCCTTAACAAATATTTTTATAGGTATCTGCCTTAAAAATATAATCTCTACCTGTATGAGATCAAATTGGCTATTTCACGGTGTTTAATTGGATTTTTCCGGTTAATCTCGTTCCTACTGCATCGCGTGCGTGCATCGGAGACGATTGCGTAAGCCCTCAACTGTGAACCCCATCATTATCAGTTTAACCGATTTGCCCATAATAGTTGTAAATTATAGGTTCGATCTAATTTGGGTATGTGGAAAAAATTAAGCTATTAATGTTTTGAAATCAAAGGTGGAGATGAGGGCAAGTTTAAAAGTGCCGTGCCGTCCACGTCTCGAACATCCTATCGACTTAATGTTAAAGAATCGTCAACATAGTAGGCATACGAGTATAAGAGCACCTGTTTTTGGAATAAGGCTAACCAAATGCAAACTTTAAAGTTAATTTCAGATTTTATTTAAGAATTAACCTTCCGAAGCTACTTTTAGGTGAAGGTCCTAGTCTTTGACAGCGACCCAATAATTGACGAGGACATACGGAAACATACGAGTAAACGAAAGACAATTATGTCAGCTACTGGTAAAAACAATGCTCTACGCATGACAAGAACTGGGACGGTTACCTTACTCGTACTCACTCACGGAGGAAAACTGTTGTTTAACATTTCTAGCAATAGTAGCAATCTACCATGATTCATAAGACAAATTTAAATGTAACAAAGAATAAGACATAACAATATTCCGCCTTTAATCACAAATTTGGAAAATATTAAAGACTTACCTAAAAGAAAGTAAACCAAATGTCGGCTTACTACAGAACTAAATCCATTTCTACTAACTTTTTACCAAAAAAGTCAAACATTAATAGACAATCGTCAAAATAGAATAAGTATTTCAGTTGTTGCCGCAATTTTATCGACATCAAACCGTGTGATATTACACTTTTAAGTTAAACCGTTTAAAGTCTAGTATCGCATGTACGCCGTCAAGTAGGAGTTGCTAGTATTTGCTCAACTTTTTCTAGTACAAGAACTCGCCAAACAATCCTAAACAGTTCTCGAGAACTCAATGGACAAGTGTTGGTGTTTCCGAGTGTTTAGTAAGTAGAAAAACAAAGTTCAATGGCCACACAAGGCGAGGTTTGTGAGTGGAAGCGCTAGCATAACGACAAACTTACCGGTACCGACACATTCGAAAAACTCGCCGGATAGAGAGGATGCCCTAAAATGGAATGAAAAACTTGAACCTGCTTTTTGATTGTTCGAATTTAGAACGCATTCTATTGGGTGGGTAAACAAACTTGATAGATTCCTAACTAGTAGAACGTTTCTAACTGTAGTGTTGTGCTTGACGATGCGGCAGCAATGAAGACTGAAACAGTTTATAAAAAATCGAGTGACACAGGGGAGTGACAGAGTTAAGCACAACAATGTTGAGTTGGAGAATTGTATTTCAAGGAGCTGGCGGTAAATCTCTGCAAATGTGTCATCTCCTTAACTTCGTAACCCCCAACCGATTCTGCTCATATACGAACTTTTTTTTTAACCTTAGCCTACTGGTTCACCAAACTTTACGAAGATCGCATCAACGATAGTCAAGTTGTTGAAGAAACAAACATCCAAACACACGCTCTCCCATCACCCAATGTTGAACGTAACGCCACATTGTGCTCGGTAAATATTTTTTATTTATATTATTATACGTCATTCTGTTCATAGCTGGCTTATTTTAAGGCAATTTCTTCTTGATACCTTGTAATTAGTTTGGCTAGGGAGTTCAAATGGAAAACCAACGGATGAAGTTAATGCTAGGCTAGAAGAAACCTCGCTCGAGGCGGTTTCCAAAAAGAGAGGACTTTTTTCTGTAACAATGCGTGGGTTGGATACGGTTCCCACGGTATCAGTTCATGTCAATTGATGTTAAAAGACAAATTCTGCCTTTAAAACAAATCAAATGATCATAGCAACAAGAGAAGAGAAAAAAGTTTAAATAATGATATTAACGATCAAAACTGTATGTTTAAAGAAAGAAAGAAAGAAAGAAAGAAAAATAGTTTATTCAGCTTACAATACAAAACAAGACAGAAATAAAACAAACATGTTACAATTACTGGACAGCCTTGTATAACCGAAATGGCCTCCACTCAGCAATGCTGTCAGCACGGCAATGCCAACAGCGCTGGTTTTCAGTGGAGCCAGTGGGTTGTATGGGACAGCGTACTGTGGGGACATTAAATTTAGAAAAGAATAATAATAATACACATAAATAATAATAACATATACCAAGAATAATAAAATAACAAAGCATGCTATAAAAAATCAAATTAAAGCATAACGACAACATAGAAGTATCACAACATAAAGAGAAAAAGGTTTATATACTGAGACATTTGTGGAAGAGATCCCTTAAAGGGATAAGTTCACCTTTGAACATCTTTGCTTTGAAAGAAAAGCAGTGCTACAATTTTCACTGACAGATTAGGTGTAATTGTTAAGAATGATAAGTCTGCGCATTAATGACACATTACAGGAATTTCACGCATTCTTCTCGTAGTCGACAGTGAAATTCCGTTTCCTCAAAGCTCATTCATCGTACGTTTGTGAATTTGTGAGTATTGATAAACGGGACCTGGTCACGTTTTTCTTATCACGTTTACTTACTTTTAGCGTTTTTATGAAGATTTGTGCGTTTTTGTCCACAATTAGAAGCGTGACTCGCGATCATTTTCACTTCCCCGAGTGTGAATTGGAGCTGATTTACTGGATTGTTGGTATTCCGTCTGATTGATTACCCGCTGCGGCTGCGCAGCGATTCAATCAACATTGTTACTGTTTTTATTTAAAATAAGAAAGTTCTTGTAATTCGATTACATCAGAGTACATTCTGACATTAAGTAACAAGTAGAAGTAACCCTCACTGTCCCTGCCGTTGCCTACAATAAAAATTATAAGATACACATAATCGAATCAATATAACATTTTTTATTTTTACTTCTCTCAAAGCCTCGGTACAATAAGTTCTGAATAGCTTTTACAATTCTCAATACAATTCTCAATTTTTAATGTGTAATTTTTTTTGAAAAAGATATATTGGCCAGCATTTAATCACATCTAACCACACTTAGACTCCTTTAATGCCATTAATAATGAAACGTGGTGTTGGAGGAGATGCTCTCCATACTACAATAACGAAGTGTCTGTCATCTTTAGGACATGCTCGTATTTTTAAGTTTTTGGACATTAAAGATGGGATAGTTTGTCGATTGAGTGCCTTGTTTAGGACAAGGTTGAGGGTACGAACCACGTGGAAGATCATCCATGTGATGGACTGATCAGATCAAATCTGCCGTGGGTTGCTCTAATGAGTACCTATTAGATATGAGCGCTACATTAGTTGTTGTTGACACTACGTTATGCTGATGACTTTGTCAAGTGCGAAACGACTAAAAATAATGTCCTTAACTAATGATGAATGGCGATCACACTGTTTTCAATATACTTTTTTTTATAGAAGGGGTCACTCCTCTCTCATTCACCGTACGAAACGAAGTAGTAAACGCCGCTACTGCTACTACTATACGCCGGTATCCTGTAAGACCATGGTCGGCCCCAGTCGAGCCAGCCAGGGTTTCCAATACCGGTATTGCTAATATGGCCCATCCCGGGATCCCGGTATTGTGCATACTGAATGATTTTTTTGTGTGATTACGAATGTTTTTTTTTTGTCAGCTCTTCTATCCTGAAACACAGGATTTCCTAGTTCAGGCAATCGTGTTACATAGATTGTAAGTTTCTGTATGTATTATGTTTTCATGTAATGTAAAGTTTTTACGAATAAATTATCTTATCATATTTTAAACTATAAATAACGGGTTTGGAAACCGTACCCAAGTCATAGTCATATAATATATTCATACTGCAACCCGCAACTGGCTACGATGAAGCGCTAACATCGTAGAACTTTGATGATATTACTCAATTACTCAAATATACAAATGACTTGGGTGAAATTGTGGCGTATCATCTAGTTCTAATTACTATTGGTTTAATGGCTGTGGTTTCTTTGATGCGAGGCGTTCATACTGTGCTTGATGAGTGAACTTAGACACTATTATATGAAGTTCAGAATATATGTTTTCCGCTCAGTGCACCTGGCACGAATCTAATACACGCGTTAACTCGCTACGTAACTCAGTGCGTCTCTCTCTCACTGGGCTAGTTAGAATAAGACCCACTGCACTACGTAGCGAGTTGACGTGCATCGGGAAGATTTGTGCTAGGTGCACTGATAATAGAAACGATTTTCCGAATGGTCAACGGCTGACTTCACATCGGTTTGATTTCTCGGATGTCACACAAATTTCATCTTTTCATGGTTAACTAATCGCAATCGGACGCAATTAGAAACGTATGCATAGCGAAAGTCGAAATGCAGATTTAGTAGTACAAGTTTTTCCTAACACGGCAATGTCTAAAGGCGAGAAAGTTGCCAACACTTGCATTCGGACTTCAAATACGAGTCAATCATTAACTCCAATTGCAGTTTGAATCCGCCGCTATAACAACATCACAAGAGAAGAGAGAAACAGAAAAAAAGACGAGAATAGTGTTACAAGTTATAGTTTTAGCGGGTGGTAGGACCTTGTGCAAGGTCCGTCCGCATCGCTATCACCGTCTTGCTCGCTAATCCTGCCGCTTAGCAGCAGTGCTTGCACTGTTGTGTTCCGGCGTGGAGAGCAAGACAGCCGGTGTAATTACTGGCACAAGAGGTATTCCACCTTAGGGAACGTTCAAGTATTACGTAACGCAATTTGGGGGGGGGGGGGGGTCTCGTAAAACGTTACGATGCGTTACGATGGGTCTTTCTTACAACACGTTACGTAACATTGTTTCTAAAAAATTAGGGAATTAAAACTCCCAAACTGGCAACCCTTTTCATTAACGTTACGGGGAATCCCTCGATTGTATTAGTCTGGTCGTCATTTTTTTTTTAAATTCTCGCAAGTTGGCACACCTTTTCCCTTATATTTCACGGGGAATCCCTAGATTGCATTGTACGTCATTTAATGTATAAACACTACGTTATTTATTATTCGATTTCTATCCTTTTTTTAACGTACACCTTATAAAATTAGTAGTTTCATATAAAGTGTCATGTTAAACCATAGACATAAAGTGCCAAAACAGTGTCTGAGGTCATGAATTTGAGCTTACAAGGCTCAAGCCTACAAGACTCAACAACGTTCCAACTATAAAATTCGAGACAGACTCTTAAAAAAATCAAGCTTTATAAGCCTTGGAGTCTAAATTTACCTTATTTTATTTATATTATTTACTTCTTGAATATATTTACAATTTTAAGTCTGTGTAAGCAATTGAATCGTTTCATTTGATAATGTTACTGTTCTTAAAACTAAAACGTTTTCCTATCATACGCTTATTAAATAAAACAACTAGCTGTGTAATAATAAATAATAATGAAAAAATACTCAAATACATACATAAATTGAATTATTTAAAAGTGGAGCCTTCGGATTCAAAACCTTCAACGCTTGAGCTCTTAAAGCTTGAAGCCTTGAACGTTTAAGCCTCAAATGCCCTTAACCCTTTTAACGCCGACTACACTTTCATCAGACGTGTCCGTATCGCCACCTATACGAAAACTATATTACATTTGTCTAACTATAAGACCAATTTGAGCTGCCTCTAATTTGAGGCAGCTCAAATTGAGCTCGTATTGCCTTAAATTTCAGACAATGGCGTTCGAAAGGTTAAACTGAGTCATTTCACAACTCTAATTAAGAGATACGCGCATAGCGCAAAATCTATCAACTTATGCTAATTATACAGGGGCTGTCATTTAAGTGTCAATAATTGCGCTGTAACACCAACCTACTTGTTCAGTCGAGAGAGGCGCCACTGTCACATGTATTGACTCCTCTGGTAGGTAATTATAATTGGTTCCGCATACAGCTACCGGATTTATATGATGGTCATGGGTATCGTTAGAGAGTTCATGTTAATTAGCGCCGATCATAAATTTTAAATTCCATACATTCTTTTGATTCATGGCTAATGGCTCAGTAAGATTGGCCTGCGTGAATGCATGCCAACCATGCCAAACGTTCGCCATATTCGTTTGATACATGTTCCGGTTGCCAGTTATTTAAACGACCCAAGTTTCTTAAGTAAACCCGATGCTTACTTAACCCAATTACTTTAGCTTCTTAACCTATTTACTGTATTGCGAATAACAATCGCCAACAAGAGAAAAGAGTAAAAACTCCTTCTGTAAAAAAATATAGCCTTTTAAGGCCCATTCCTAGAGTCACCTCAGACTTTGAGTATACAAGTCGTTCGTCGTTCCCTTTTGGACCCGTCTGAGAATTTTTATTTAATTATTTAATATTTTATGCGAACCTTGAAATACGATTGAAAAATGTAATTTACGGGTAAAGAGGCCAATTTTAGTCATTTTCCGAAAGCCAAAATCTAGAGCAGAATTCTTTAGGTTCACATTGACAAAACAATTTATATCTGCAAAGTTTTATGTTAATCCGGCAAAAAAAATAACGGTTACTACGCTTGCATGAAAATGCGAGTTTTGTCAAACTTACTTAGGGACTCTCAAAGACATGGACATCCACTTTATGCGGTTTTTTGTGTTGCGCTCTAGCTCCCGCTCTCGGTGAAAATAAAATATGTATTATTTTGACAAACACACTTTACTAATATTGGTGGCGATTCTTACGCTAGTAGAGACAAAGTCACATTTGAGATTAGAACTGTCAAAGCTCTTTAAAATGTGAGATATAGCGTTTAATGGGAGAGTTGAAGGCCTGCGCCAAGGCATTTATTGTCGGGCTGTTACAAGCCTGTCTTACTAGGTCACGGTGGCGGTCATAAATATTCGATGCGTTCTCGACCATCTCGTGTATCGCCTTTCTTGTTTCACACGGACATTGTATTATTTTTTGCTCCGGCGCATGTGACGTGTTAACGACTTTATTGGACACCTGATTAAGCATTTCTTTTGTTTTTACAGGTAAGGTGACAAACATAAGGCTGCATGCAGTGTGGTATTTTTTTATGCACAAGGGAGGTAAAAGCGTGCGTGCGTCCCTGTGGGTCAGTATACCTAAGAGAGTTGCTGATTCAATACCGGCTTTTAGCTTCCCCACTTCCAGATGTAGACACTCACCGTACGAAATACAATAGCAAGTTACTACTTTACGCCGGTACACTTTGACCCCGGTCGAGCTACTGCTGGCCCTTTAATACTGCACACAAACTGGCTACAGAGTGGCTCTATCAAGACTGAATCAATCGTTCAAGCGACGAACGGTCGTATTATTCCATCTTCTCCAGAAGATGCGGTGTATTCAATCGAAACACGTGTAGAAGGGTGTAAAGTGGTAGTGGTCCATAATGTAGTCTGTATCATTTATGTTGTTCGAAGTGGACGTGAAGGAATGAAGGGTTATGCATTAAAAAAGTTAAGATGTGTTGTTGTCTTAACACTGCTTTCGCGGAGCAGGAAAGTACTTCGTTCAAGTTATTTAGTTCATATTTAGTCGTCATTAGAAGAAAGTAGGATAGTATTGGATTTTAAATTCCTGTTGTCTGTTTGGCTTCATTAGGGCCTGCCTTAGCCATGTTCGATAAAAAATCGACGTGCCTATATCCAAGATATTTCAAAAACCCATGACACGTCCGTCCGTCCGTAGCGAATTAAAAGTATGTGACGACTGTATAAAATATAATGAGTTGCCGCTTTCTCACCAATCAGATAGTGCAGGAAGCAATACCGGGGGGGTATTATATTCCCGTTGGAAACCGTTGCCATCGAGCCTGCAGTTGTATGGTTCTCTAGGGTATCAAACAACGCTGCGATCAGCGATGCGGCGACGATGAAGACTGGGTCGTACATAGAGATTTGAGTGCGAGCGACCGCGAGAGAGCGTCAGCGCAAAATTGAGCGCAACGATGTTACGTTAATGACTCACTCTACAGCTAAGCACGAAAGGACAGTCACAACTCAGGCGTCTTTTTAGCTATTGCTTTTTAAAGTGATTCATATGTATTTATTCATCAATATTAATGTCCTTTGAAAGTCCTGGTTTTGTCACATACCATTGACAGTATATCTTTTTGTTGATGTTATAAAGACAACAGAATATTGCAGGAGACATTGCGACAAATTAGTATGTTTGTTCTTGCATTGTCCTTTCAGCGAACCTAATATGACCACCCTAGTTTGGTTTATCCCTACGGCACAGTCTACCCAGTGTTATAAGAAAGGGACGCACACAGAGATAAAGCATATTTGACAATTTAGGGCCACAGAAATATAAATAATACAACGACCTCTCTCCTATGCGACACGAAACATTATGGAACTAGACATAAACAATCCAATTAAATTAAATAACAAACGAACTAACATTTACCAGACGCATAAAGCACGCTATCCCGCCATCTCTAGACATCCCGACAGCACAATAGCTGAGCCTTCATAAATTATTCCTACCGCAATAACAATGGCTACAATATGTCGCGATATTTTAAAGTACAACTTAATTTTACTTGCAATTTGTTGCGATTTGTACATAAAAACTCTACGATAACAATGGTTGAAAAGAATCAGTTCTTAATTTAAAGTTGCTAAACTTTTAAATTACAAAAGATTGTTGCACGATTCTACAGGTTTTTTTTTTAATTGCAATCTTTACAGAATGTATAACAAAGTCGCTGTTTACTCCTTTTAAATCACGCAACGGATTTTGGTACGGTTTTAGCTCTCATTTAGGGATTTTTCTAGGGAAGGTTTTTATGTACATTACATTCATTACCAAAGGCGGGGCGGGTCGTTAGTTACGAATAAAATTCTTGAATCAATTGCAAAAATATTAAATATCTTAGAGTCAATGCGGGAGCGACAGGCGGCAATATACCCAAGGTCGCTGCCAACTCTTGGGGCCTTAAACAGTCGCTCTGTAATAACTAGGTACAATTTCACACTTTAGTCTGCTATTATACTGCTTCTACCAATTACAGTAATCAAAAATAAACTGTCATTACTTAGCCCGGGGTACAGCCTGACAAACATGAAACATAAAGGAGCATAAATGCTTTGTTCGCAGAGGGTAGCGTGCCTGTAATTGTAGAGGGTGGGTCTCTCGTCCCAACCCCACCTAACTTTTAAGTCAAACAAGTTCTAGGAACTGAGAATATTGCAACGCTAGGTATTATTTTTAGACTTACAGATAGAGACAACTCGTTTTCTAAGGAAGTGTCGGCATGGAAATATGTAAATGCGGGTATCTATCGTGGGTATTTACGCGTAATGTAACAGGGTGGTGATTCTTAAAATGTAACAGCGACGAGCTCGACATTGAGACAGAACCCGATCCCGCTCGCTCGCGCTAATGCTTCACGTCAGGCCTCAGATGAGCCTCATATTGATATGAAGTCGGGAATTTATCTCTTAATTTTACAAATTAAAATGGGACCAATCCTGAGTATAACCAATTCAATTTTAAAAAACAGTAAACTCGGTTTACAGTTTGGGGGAGATATCAGATACACCTACACAGAAAAAAGCAATCGAATTACGAACCTATCTTCCTTTTTTAAGTCTGTTAAAATGTGTCTCAAATTCAAGCATTACCAGCGGTACCTTAGTGGTACGTACCGTATCTACCCAAAGCACCTACTTCTAAGTTCTCATTACAAAAGGAAATTCGAAAATCTCCCATTCGCATGATTCATCATCATCGTACAACGGTCCCGGATGATTATAGGTACGCGAGATGACCGACCCGGTCAACCCTGCCCGGGGCTGCGGCTGATTCACCGGCCGGATATGTGGGTCAAATGCATCAGGGCTGATAGCGTTTACTATTTATCGACGACGCGGCCACGATTACTTCGTCGCCAAACATCGTCGTTCAACAAACATCGACGACGATGTTCGAATACCTCCCTCGGTCACTTTTGGCGAAATTCACTTTTTATGCCATCAATGAATCACGACACGCGATGTTTAAGATTTCAAGAGCCTCCTCCTCCTCATCATCATGCTTCTTCGCATCATGCTTGCAATTCAAATGATATACATACAGGATCGTACGGGTTTTTACATGAATAGTTAAAGCCAATCGTGGGCAAACATTACGCTGTTTCGTTCTAAATTATCATCTAACTGCTTAGAATTTCCAAAGTCTATGATTCATACGCAAAAGCGACACCCAAAGGCGTCATGGGCAGTTTCACGGAATACATTCATCTACGCGCTAAGTGGCACGCATAGTTTCCGCTACGTTCGACGACCTCTTTCGGAGTCCTTTTGAACTAACTGTTTCAGCGTTTACCTATTTTAGACACAAGAATTACTTGTAAACATACATGGGTATGGGAGCTAGTGATGTAACACTCATCCGCAAACGCATATTCAATATTCTTATCCGCATTCTCATAAGCTTGCTCGCTTGAAAGTTTTTTTCATCCTTCTATAGCTTAACCTTGGTCGGTCCCTATTACTTTTAATTTCTAGTTAAATGTAGATAATTTATTATTCTAAAATGTAACTATCATATTTTTTTCCAAATAACTACGCTTTAGTCGTTATATTTAATATCATCTTTGGCCAAAAAATACTACATAAACTGACAAATTCTAATTAAAACTCAAAAGGGTATAATTTCGTTTAACGTGTCAATATATTTTCAACAACAAAACACAAAAACTTTAGAAAACTCAATAACCTATAAATTATATTTGTTAGTTAAAGGCTTTTAGCTGCCATCTCAGGCTAACTCGCATGTGATTTTATGCACGCGTGCACGTGCGTGAGAATGAGCATACATTAAACACGTAATTCATCTTAGTAATTTGTGCATTAAACCAATATTTATGCTCAGAGAAACAGCGGTTTCGGGGCGACTGCGACTTAATCTTCTTACTTACTGACCGAGATGGCTCAAACTAAATGAGAGCATATATTTGGAAGAAAAACTTATTCTGTCAATTTGGTAATTTAAAAATTGGAACAGACGAACAGACCGACCAAAAATCGAGACGCGATCGGCAGAGGCGCTTCACTACTGTTCCGATATTCGCCATAGCAATAACATGACTAACACACAATTGTTACGCGATAGCCAGTAGGATATGCAAACCCGGTTATTTTTTCTAAGAAAACCGGCTTTAACCGGTTATTCCTTAGAGAAAATAACTGGGTTTGCATTCCCTAATAGCCAGTACTTGTTGCTCATATGCTCCGGACAAGGACGTCCGCCTTTGAGTTACTGTCTCGAGTAGCGGCTACTCGCTTGTATTTTGGCAGCTACTTAATATAATGTGGCAGGCCAGTCGGGCAATATCGCGTGAAATCACATTCATGATATGTTAAACGGTACTAACAGATCCCTTTAATATCTATATTTTTTATCCTGTCGTTCCTGAGGCGAAGCGAGCTGCTGACTTGCCAGACTACGATGGCAGTAGCTGCCCGCTGTCAGGACAGTAACTGGTAACGTGACGCTTATTCACATCCGCATCCGAATTCAAGTTTTAGAATACATTTGAGTTACGAGCACATCACTAATGCCAGTACCGGTTGTTTCCATTTATTAGTGTTTTGCTTAGTGCTCGGTCAAAGTCGGCCAACTAGAGGGATCTCGGGTCGTAAAATGATTCTAATGCATATTCTCGAGAACTACAGATACCTACGGACTTCCGCAAAGTAACATCTCAATCTAGTATTGAAAGAGATGCACAAATGCGCTTTTAGTGTGCACGACGGAGACAAAAACAAACAGAGACACAAGTGAAGTGTTACTTTCAAATACATAGACTGCTAAAAACAAAACCCTTTCGCTTTGCCGTAGTCGGGTAAAAAGGGACGTAACAGCGATGTCGTGGCGCGTAGACTGAAGCAGTTGGGTGCATCGGAGTAACATGTAGTATGCAGTTTTACAAAAGATAGGGTATTTTGAGGACTTTACCACGGTAATTTATGATCTCCCAGATATTTATCCGAATCAAAAAGCAGAAACTTCAAATGTCCAAAAAACTGCTTTGTCTTTTAAGTCGATTGTTCTTTTTAGACCATAGAACTCACGCATTACATGTTCCTACTTTACATAAATAAGTTTTAAACTTCTTCCTCAGCTTGTTTAAGAAATTACTGGTTTCTTACAAACGAACAGATAGCCGAACGGATATCACAGATCACAGCAATAGAACAGCAACAGGCAGTTTAGACCCTTTGAGTAGGTACGGAACCTTAAATATCGCCGTGGTTTCTTCCGTATAAATCATTTAATCTAAGAATGTCGCAGCCAGCGACCCTGGCCCGTGCTTTGGGGGGCAGTTTCGCATTTTTTGGTGCAACTGATGAAAATGGACTGAAAGACTACACACTTATTTGAAGCTCTAGGTTGGGAAGGGGGGGGGGGCTCTCCCCCTGGCGATTCTCAGCTGCTGATGCTTTAATCAAAGGATGGTAACGACTGGCGTCGACTAGTCCTACCTGCTGTACACATAAATATTAACTCAAACACATTTTGCAAGACTCTAGTCCTTTTTTGCTCCTTAAGCAAAAAGCGAAGCTGTCAAAAGATCACTCGTATATATATTTTAATCATGCAGTGTCACCATCGCTTGACTGATGGTAATGGTCTCTAAAACACTCTTATCTATAGTGCTTAAAATCTATCATTTTTTTATTAAAAATAAAATTGCTATGGCAATTCCTATCTGGGGTTAATTGAAAAATGCTCGGCTTGCTAATTGACAGGCGCGATACAGGTTGTGTCGCCGGCTGGATAGAGCAGCGATACATCATCCACCCGTCCTTCGCAGGCGCAGCAAGATGGCCTTATAAAGGCCAGCGCTCACAAGTGGGCGGGCACAGCAAAAAAAACTATAAAATCGACTAAAATAACAATAGCGTGTAACCAAAAATAAATCTCCTAAAATAGTAAAGCCATTTTTTATCCGTTATAACATAATTTTCCATTGAAATTTGCTTTAATTATTTACTTAATTTTTTTTTAATAATTTAGAGATGCAATTAAGCTTTCAAAGTTTTTTAACTGAACTGGTTTACTAACAGTACGTAATATTTCCTATTTTTTTCGTAAACGGTTCATGATAGGTACTGAAAAATTGTTTCAATAACCCCTAATATTTCTGGAAGACCCATTTACCATACCCCTACGGCACCCCAAATTTTCAGGTACCCTAATTTCTTTTTACATAAAATACTTTAATTTGTATTCGTTTTATAGTCGAACAAGTAATTGATTGACTATCCCTTTGCAATACGGTCGAAAAGTGGGCAAGCAATTTCTTGGTCGACTATCAGACTATAATCATTCTGTAAGTAAAATACCTGTGACACACAAACGGAGGGCTTTTTCTGAGGGTTCCTTGTTTACTAAATATAATTTGAAGTAGGTGATTTCCAAATCAATCGCTCTAAAGTTGAGTTTGCCAACAAAGAGCAATAAAGCAATGAAGGTTGAAGTTAACTATGAGTAGATTTTGTCATTTTTGGCGACGTATATTTACCCCGCTTATGAGTGACAATGAAATCAATAACAGAACATGAACAACTGTTATTTCGATTACGTTCTCCCCGTACCGATGAATGATTCATGATTCATGACCGATGCGATCAATAGCACGATCCATCGACTCGGTAAGGAGGCAGGCCCATTGATAACTTATGAACGATTGGTGTACGTGCACAGCCCCATGTATTTATAGTTTTATCCTGTATCGGGAGAAAAAAATTATCGAAATCAAGCCATATTTTACTCATGAGAACAGAGAAATAAGTTGAACTCAGCATGTGCCCTTTAAAAATCAAATTGTTAGTATTTTGTCACGAAGAAAGAGTAATTCCACACTTCATTCATAGCATTGTGGGCAAATACTACATGAAAAGGATTCATCTGGAGTAAAGTTATAAAAAAATATATGTAGGAATTTCAAAATGAATGTGTGAATATTATCTTATGAATAGTATCTAGGTATCTACCTGTTCACTATAACCAATCATTATAAATTCTGTAACTTCTTATAAATTACCAATCAATGCTTCGATATCGACATAAATAACCATAAATACATAGCTTATAGTAAATCTACCTATCTTCATTGTTTATGTAGTAAATAAATCCTAGTTAATAAATTTAAATATGGAAATTCCTAATATTTTTTTTTCACTCTGTTAAACTTATCACTGATCTTAATATTTGGATAAGTTTATTGACAAACAACATAATTACTCATGTAATAAATGTAAAGTAATATAATGTCGTATGACAATGTATGCTTAATACAAATAAATAATCTACCTATCTATGAATGTGGCCTTAGCTTTAGAAGAAATCAGCGTCCACACGAACGCATATTTGGGATGTGTATGCGCCAATGCGCCGGCGCCGCATAACATATCACGCGATTAGTGCAACGTTTTAGACATAACGTCAGA
Source organism: Ditula angustiorana (assembly GCA_963691745.1). Lineage (NCBI taxonomy): Eukaryota > Metazoa > Arthropoda > Insecta > Lepidoptera > Tortricidae > Ditula > Ditula angustiorana. The sequence goes on along the minus strand of OY829480.1, from coordinate 3,739,107 downwards.
CAAATCGTTAATTTGTTACTGTTAAATCCAAGTGCACTTAATCCTAAGACGTTTTGTAACTACTTATAAATATTCACTATTGAATAATTGGAAATTAAATACCCATTATAAGGTGATTTTCTGGCGTTTTAAACAGTCCTAATTATAAATTCTTTTGATTGATGATCGATACACATGACATCTAACATTGAGTGTCTACTAATACAGCTTCTATTCTTGTATAGTCGACCAAGTAACTGCTTGGCCACTTTCGAACGTTATCCCTTTGTAATACGGTCGAAATGAGGTCAAGCAGTTTCTTGGTCGACTATACATAGTAAGTGGGTGCTGTTATATATTTCGTCAATTATGAAATACGACTTTGTTCGCGTGGAATTAGTAGCCTATGTCCGTCAGGGATAGTGTAGCTTTCTATTAGTGAAAGCATTTTTGGAATCGGTTCAGTAGTTAAAGGATTACCTCCTACATACGAACAAACAAACAAACGAAGTTAACCTCTTTATTATACCTATTAGTGTACTCGTAGACTAGCAAACGCTCGCAAGCCGTGCAAATGTAAAGCCTGTATGTTATTCTAACGAATAAGCTGTAAAATCTTATCAAAATACATACAAATACAAAGTAGTTTTTTAATGAAAGTACAATAAACATCCACGCATCCCTGCAAAGTTTCGCGTTTATAATATAAGTAGGAAATATGTTTGGGTAGTTCGTATGTACGTTCCCAAATGATCATTATTCATGCAGCATTCAAGACCTCACTTCGCGGAACTATAACGACATTTTTGTTTGAACTCTGATTCAATATGTTTGGTTTACAAATCAAGTAGTACCAAGAACATGCTGCTTCGAACTTTAAATAGCCGATTGGCTTAAAATAATTCGGTTTTCGCGTTAACTAAAATTGAGCTATGGTTTTCAGAAGTTAACTGTACCGGAAAATACAGCACGGACATTAACTGCACGTAATTTAGTCAGTGAGTCATACCAACTGTTTTGTTGGGGGCACAGTTGGTGCTTATAGTAAAACTATTTAAGTTTGCGCAGTTCAATAAAGGAATTTTACGAATAAGACAGAAATAATTATATTTCTGTGAACTAGGAGCTAGGAGGTTATATAAAGTGCAAATATGTAGGGTTGAATCTTCTGATGAAAATAAGTAAGTTTCGTTCCTCATTTATTTTCTAAATTCGTGAAAAAAGGCAACATCTCGTACGTATGATGATGATGAGTAGTTTAGTATGGGCCAGTATGTTTTTTTTTTGCCGATTTTCGAAAAATTGGTAATGACAAAAGTGGCTTATTTCGATAAATAGATTCAGCCCTACAGGGCGATTCTCGGTTTATGTGAGATTCATCTCGCACGAAATCAACTGTCAAATCCCTTGCAAATCTGTAATTTTTTGATGTATCTCGGACGTGAGATGCATCTCGCATGAACCGAGAATTGGGGTTCTGTGGCCCTAACATGACCGGGCAAATTTTAGTTTATCTGCGTCCTTTTCCTACGACACTAGTTTGACAGAGACGCAGGTAGGGATAAGTTAAACCTGGACCAGTCATGTTGGAGCTAGGGATTGCAAACCCGGTTATTTTCTCTAAGGAATAACCGGTTAAAACCGATTTGCGTTTCTTAGTTGGCGCCACTGAAAATATCGGTATCTAATTTGTTAGCATCCTGTATAGTTATGATCTTTGAGTTAGGATATGTCAGCCAAGTCATACCTTTTTCAGTACGTACCTTATATTATAGATTTACCCACTTATTTATAAAAACTTGACAATATGTTTAAGCTAACAAATGTTTTCTCCCTTTCGTTTGAGGGCAAACGTCACAATGACAGATAAAGACATAAAAAATGTTAACTTACGAACGTTTACGAAGCGTTTATGAATAAGGGGGTTAAGCTGTATCCTAATGTAGCTGGCTCAAGTCACCAGGTTTGAACTTTAACCTGTGTGGCAATGCAATGCAATTGGTGCAATTTAGCATAGTTTGCGCGTCGCGTGGGTTCCTCCTAGATCGAGACTTATTACGTTTAAATCAATAGCTCATAAATCATAATATACAATAGATTTTTTTCTACGTATAGGAACTTTGAATTCTCTCCCCGGCTAAAACTAACTCTTCACTTTCGTTAAATAATAATTATTATCATTAAACGCCGTTTTTGTTAGAAGAGAGACTAGACAAGTATTTATACTATTATTTATTATGTGACAGTGAGCAAATTAACTAGAGCTTCTCACGTTGGCCGGTGGGAATTCCGATCAAACTCTTAACATAACAGTTTACTATTAAAAGAGTCTTATCTCCATTGCAATAACAATCTAACTTAGATGCCAACTCAAGCCAACTAGATCTATAATCAACAGTTTACAAGCGAACTTACGACGTTTTGTATAATTCCACGTATACAGAAGCCCCTAGCTTGATTTACATGTAATTTTATGCCTTTTATGGAAATGTCGGCTGACATGCGGGATTCCTACAGGGGAGTGATATGTACACTTGAATTACCCCTTATAACAAGCACTAGCACTGAGTCCTAATTGCGAAGCTGACTTATTATACTTATTAAATACATACGTCTCATAAATGAATCATAATTCATATACCACTTGTTTCTGCTTCCAGAAGCAGGGTGACATCCGTCCGGTTTTCCCCGGATTTGTCCTAAGTTTAGATGGCATCGGGGAGCGTCCGGGTGGGGCTTCATTTGTAGTCTGGGTTTAAAAATTTTAAGTATTGGGACGCCCCGACACACGCACTGTGCCTACACGCCGCGATGAACCGGGTTCTGGGCTCTAAAATAAAATAAATAAATATCTCGGGACAATTTACACCAATTGAGCTAGTCCCAAACTAAGCAAAGCTTGTACTATGGGTACTAGACAACGGATAAACATACATATATAATGGGAATTAGTTCCATTCATAAGGATTGACAGTGAAATAAACCATATTGCGTTGCTCTGTAAATAAAGATTTATTGAAAGTTATAATTTTCACAACAAACTAAACACATTTATTACACTATCAAATCAACCAGAACTCCTACCTGTAAATAAAGAAACGACATTTAAAGTCTATTCTTCCACACGTCAATCCCTCAATAATAATCTTTTATGTTATTTTAATACAATTCGGCATCACATGCAATGCGCCGTGTGTCCGCCATATTTTCCTTTACAATTCTCTTCTAACCTATAAACACACACGCTGCTTTAGCGACCAAGCAGAGAGCTGCATTACTGATAGAGCAATTTAAAGAAATAGGTTTCTTTACATCTCCCCCCCCAGGGAAAGAAAATTTACCGCAAAATTTTCGCTAAATTCACTGTTTCTTCAGTCGCCTCCTCTTCCTCTTATTCTTCTTCTAACGCAGGGACTGGAATAAGTTTCGTGATATGGAAAAGATTCGATTCTGTTTTCTTATGACCTGTATCTATTCTGAATATCGAGGTTGAAATTTTTTCGACAATTTCATATGGTCCAATTTTTAATTCATCTAATTTCTTCCTGTTTAGCTTGTTACCATTTTCTACATACACCATATCCCCTACCTTAAATTCATGTTTTTTCCGGTTTTGGTCAAATAGTGTTTTGTTATAATTATGATTTTTTATTGTATTCTCGAGTGCTGTTTTTCTGTCTCTGATCCAGTTATTTTGTGATTTTTCTTCCTTTAATTCATTCGGTAAAACTCTGTCATCTGTATTGTACAAAAGATAATTTGGTGAAAAGCCTGTGACTGAGTGAATAGTTTCATTATATTTAGTCACACATTCTTGAGCTATTGTTGTCCAGGCTCTTTTTTTTTCTTCTTCGTTTATTTTGCATCTGATTTTGTTTACTAACGTTTGATTCAGCCTTTCATTTAGGCCATTCGAGAATGGTGCATTTACTGCTGTGAATACCATAGGTATCCCCTTGTCTTCTAAGAATTTCTTGAACTCTTTCGAATTAATTCCCGGATATTGATCAGTGAGAAGTATACCAATATCCTCTATTTGTGTAACACTCATAACAAGTTTTATAAAATCGTTTGCACTCTGGGTTTTTGATGTCAGAATAAACGCGTATCTCGTAAAGTGATCTACTAACAAATGTAAATATTTTTTTGTTGATCTTGAACCTCCAAAACCTCCAATTGTGTCTATTGACATGATTTCAAAAGGTTTTGTAGCCGGGCCTAAATGAGACATAAATCCAAATTTATCGTGTCCTCTTGATTTATTTTTGATACAAATTTCACAGTTTCTACAAACTTTTTTGATGTTTTCCGTGAAATTTTTAGCTGTGTAAAGCGGGCCAATTATCATTTGCATTTGTCTAATTCCAATATGACAAAAGTTTTCATGTATAGTTTTTATAAATTTGATACTATATTCTTCTGATAGAATAATTTTTTCGTTTTTCTTGACTTTTTTAAAGTATAAATTGTGTCTTTTCGTCAGTTTGTTTTTTCTATTTTGTATGTCCCCATTTTTATTCTGATCTGATAAAATATCTTTTAATTTAACCAAGTTCACAACTTTTAGTTGTTCATCTATATTGTCATCCGATTCCAATACTGGATTCCGACTTAAACAATCTGCTTCTAAATTTTGTTTACCCGGAGCATATTTTATTTTGAATTCATATTGCGATAGATAATATGTCAAGTCACCCAGTTCTTCATCAGTTCTTGATTTCAGATTCATGTTTTCTAATGGTTTGTGATCAGAATAAACTGTAAATGATTTGCCTATCAACCAGTATTGCCAGTATCTCACCGCTTCTTTGATGGCTAGACATTCCAAGTATATTGCTTTTTTTTTCTTTTGGGCTTCATTTAGTTTTTTTGAAAAATATGCCACTGGTTTTTCTTTTCCATCCGGTTGTGTCTGTTTCAAGATAGCTCCAACCCCTTGTAAGGAAGCATCTGTATATATGTTAATTGGTAAATCCTGATCAAAAATTTCCAGAACCGGTTGTGAGCATAGCTGACTTTTTATAGTCTCAAACGCTTTTTGGCATTCATCTGACCAAATGAATTTTTGGTCTTTCCTGAGTAAGTTATGCAATGGATCAAGAATTATAGCACTTTTTGGTATATATTCATGGTAAAAATTAATTTTTCCCAGAAATTGTCTCACGTTTTTCTGCGTCTTCGGAACTGGAAAGTTCTTAATTGAAATTAAGTTATCCTTGACTGGCTGAACAGAATTATTTTTAATGATATGGCCCAGATATTTTACTGAGTCCGATGCAAATGTGCATTTAGTAAATTTCAACCTGAATCCTTCCGTTTTTATTGCTTCCAGCAATTGTGTTAGATGATTAATATGCTCGGTAAACGTTTTAGAAAATATAAGAATATCATCTATATAATTAACTGTAAAGTCGGTAAGTTTATATTTTCTTAATATATTACTTAATATTCTTTGAAAAATTGCCGGTGAAGTCTTTAGTCCAAAAGGCAGACAGGTCCATTGGAAATGTCCCTCTTGTGTTACAAATCCAGTCTTTTTCCTATCTTCGATTCGTAACGGAATAGACCAAAATGCAGAATTAATATCTAGAGTTGAAAAAAATTTGCAATTTCTTGTCTTTATCATTAGGTCTTCAATTAATGGAAAGGGCTGAGCTTGAGGTACTACGATTTTATTCAAGTCTCTGAAGTCAATGCATAGTCTGGATTTTTTGTTGTCTTCTTTTTTAAATGCCAAAGTCACGGGTGCAGCAAATGGACTGTACGACTCTTCTATCATCTTATTATCTAGTAATTTTGCTATCTGCTCTTCTATCTCCTTTTTATCTTCTACAGTACACCTATAAGGTCTTTTACAGCAATACTTGTCTACTAACAAGTCTATTCTTGCTTCATATCCATTAACAGTACCGACATCATATTTATTTTTTGCAAACACTGATGAGTATTTGTCAATAAGTGCATCTATTTTAGATATTTGCTCTTCATTTAAATGATTAATTTTTATATCAAAGTCTTCCTCATTACTATGTTCATTAAAGTTTACTTTATTTTCGTTGATCGTGCTATCATTGCCTTCTGTAGTTTTTATTTCTGTATTTGATTTCATGTTTGTAGAAACCTTTTCCGTTTCAGTCGGTTTTTCAATATTCCAACACCGTTTCTGAGTTATTTTTAATTCCTCATTCTGGACTAGTCTGAACGCTTTTATCAAATCCAATCCAATCAAAAAATCATATTTGAAATTTTGTTCATCAATAATATACACATCAGCAATCTGTTCTAATTCATATATTTTTATTTTTAAACTCGTCAAACCACTTGTTTTTTTAACACCATTAATCGTTACTAAATCTGCTTCGTTCAAATTATTTCCTTTTCCTTTAAGTTTTAATAATTTAGAATTAATAAGCGAAACGTTTGAACCCGAATCATAAACTCCATTTACTTCCAATTTATCATTCAGTAATAGTTTGACATTTATTAATGGTGTCACTATTCGTTTTTTTGGTCGGTTTCGTTTAATTCTGCTTCTATTACTGAGTTGTTCACATGTTTAATGAAATTTTTCTTTACCTTGTCATCTTCTTTTGTCCTGAACCAGCATATAGCGTCAGGGTGATAACGAGTACCTTTGTTTAATTTTTCACATATTTTACATGAATTTCGTTCCTCTTTGTTTTCATTCGTTCTTGGATTTCCGTATCCATATTGTCTTCTGGCCACAAATGTCTTTTTACTCACCAAGTGTTCATATCTGGTCACTTCATTAAATAAATCCACTGTATCCTTTAATGCTTCTCTGTCTATCTTATTCAATATAAATTCTGGTAAACCCGCTGCAATAAGATCAATTAATGTACCCGGATCAATTGATCTCCTCATATCCAGTAAAAGTTTTTCTTTTCTTATAGTGTAATCCAACAATGAACCCTCTTTGTATTTAAATAATAGTGCATATTTAACTGGATTCCATCCCTTGTTTGCAAACGACTCGCAGAATTTACTCTTCCACATTGACCATTCAGAGTTCATTGTTAATTTTATAATCATCGAACTGTACCAATCCACACAACTTTTATCCATAAACAATCTGAGTATTTCAATCTTCTTTTCATCTGTTGTTACATCAAAGCGTATGCATTCTTTTTCAAAAATATCGATCCATTGGTTTGCATTCGAGTTCTTGCTTGTAAATTTTTCAATTACAAACTTCTCTGCGATATGTTTTAAGTTCTGTTGTCCATCCCCCTGCGTATTTTTTAGTAATTTTTCACAAAATTTCTCCAATGTACTTGTTTCTTTTTGATGTGCAGCAAGTTGTTCTTGATTTAATTCTTCCAGAAATCGGTCTTCGAACTGTAAATTACCGTCTTCGTCAATGTAAGTTTTTTTAAGTCCTTCCGTCATTGTTATCCAAACTCTTCTTATTTGGTGTCTTTTTTCTAAACTATTTTTTACTTTAGCATAAGCAGCTGTTTTTATTATTTCTTTATGATGACCGGCTGACTGTAGCTCTTGTGGTATTGCATACACCTTGTTATCACTTGTCGTTATCGAGGTTATAGAATAGATGTTTGACTTTCCGTCACTTCCAGGCAATAATGTAAATTCAAAACGTAATTTCTCCATTTTCTTTAATTAGGCAATCTTTTTAACCAGAAATGTCGTTTTATAATGGGAATTAGTTCCATTCATAAGGATTGACAGTGAAATAAACCATATTGCGTTGCTCTGTAAATAAAGATTTATTGAAAGTTATAATTTTCACAACAAACTAAACACATTTATTACACTATCAAATCAACCAGAACTCCTACCTGTAAATAAAGAAACGACATTTAAAGTCTATTCTTCCACACGTCAATCCCTCAATAATAATCTTTTATGTTATTTTAATACAATTCGGCATCACATGCAATGCGCCGTGTGTCCGCCATATTTTCCTTTACAATTCTCTTCTAACCTATAAACACACACGCTGCTTTAGCGACCAAGCAGAGAGCTGCATTACTGATAGAGCAATTTAAAGAAATAGGTTTCTTTACACATATATAGATAAACTAGATGTCGCGTGGGGGCCGCGGGCCCCACGGGGCCCGCGGAGGGTGTCGTGCTATTGGTCTGTCTATCAAGCTTCACATTAAGTCGTAAGGATGGCATCGAGACGAATCGAAAGAGTACCAACACGAGGGGTCTAGCATTTTTGGTTTCCGTGATAGAGCCAAACGAAGGTCGGGCTGCCTTAGGAGGGGGGAGGAAGGAGGGGGATGAGTTCCAACTTCACAATGCAGCTCGCCCTGCGGGCTCGCAAGTTACTCGGAAGAACTGCCTCAGAAGGGACGCTACGGCGCACGCGCCTACGCGGAGCTCGCCCTTCGGGCTCGCTGGGGAGGGGGGGGGGGGGCGGTATTCCAACTTGCTGTCCTGCCCTCAGGTCTGGAGGCCCAACTTCACATCCAGTCGTAAGGATGGCATCGAGACGAATCGAAAGAGTACCAACACGAGGGGTCTAGCATTTTTGGATTCCGAGATAGAGCCCAGAGAAAACAGGGCTGCCTTAGGAGGGGGTAGGAAGGGGGGGGGATGAGTTCCAACTTCACACTGCAGCTCGCCCTGCGGGCTCGCAAGTGACTCGAGAGTATTTCGCGTCCAGTGGACGCTTCGGCGCACGCGCCTACGCGGAGCTCGCCCTTCGGGCTCGCTGGGGGGGGGGGGGGGGTAAGGATTCCAACTTCACACCCCAGCTCGCCCTTCGGGCTCGCAAGCGACTCGGGAGGACAAGTGGGACGCTCCGGCGCAAGCGCCTACGCGGAGCTCGCCCTGCGGGCTCGCTTTCAAAACTCCCTTGTATGGCGGCCATCTTGGAAAATGGCGGAATCGAAAAACTTTTCCCGGAAACGGAACCAGCGGCCCCCAGAGCCCCCGGGTGCAAAATTTCATCCCGATCGGACAAAAAAAAATTTCGGCCGCCATTTTGGATCCGCCATCTTGAATTTTTTTCAACTCCATCAAATTTCCCCCCTCCGCCTGAGTGACATTTGGTCGAGCACCCCCCCTCTATCTCTGATGGTTTTCGAGATTTTCGCGTTTAAAGTTTGTATGGCGGCCATCTTGTTTCGGCCATTTTGAAAAAAAATCGACCGGCTCACCCATCGGCCGGCAGTTCCCTACGACTTTTGTTTTGGAACTTGGCCGTACCTATCACGGTTTCCGAGATCCGCACCTCACATCGAGTCCCTTTCCACGTTCAGGTCGGTTTCGTATTTTTCCTCTACTCGTTGGAGCACCCTCTATACAAAAGTGTTTCCAGTTGCTCCCCACCCCTTCACATCTCTCCAAAAAAGCATGTCAATGACCCAGTGAGTCAGTGAGTGGTAATCGAGCTATATATATAGTAACGGAGGGTGTCGTGCTTTACATCTGTCCATCAAGCTTCACATTTAGTCGTAAGGGTGGCATCGAGACGAATCGAAAGAGTACCAACACGAGGGGTCTAGCATTTTTGGTTTCTGAGATAGAGCCAAGAGACAGTCGGACTGCCTTAGGAGGGGGGAGGAAGGGGGGGGGGGAGAGTTCCAACTTCACACTGCAGCTCGCCCTCCGGGCTCGCAATTGACTCGAGAGTATTTCGCGTCCAGTGGACGCTTCGGCGCACGCGCCTACGCGGAGCTCGCCCTTCGGGCTCGCTGGGAGGGGGGGGGGGGGATAAAAATCCCAACTTCACACCCCAGCTCGCCCTTCGGGCTCGCAAGCGACTCGAGAGCACCGATGGGACGCTCCGGCGCAAGCGCCTACGCGGAGCTCGCCCTGCGGGCTCGCTTTCAAAACTCCCTTGTATGGCGGCCATCTTGGTAAATGGCGGAATCGAAAAACTTTTTCCAAAAACGGAACCGGCGGCCCCCAGAGCCCCCGGGTGCAAAATTTCATCCCGATCGGACAAAAAAAAATTTTGGCCGCCATTTTGGATCCGCCATCTTGAATTTTTTCAACTCCATTAAATTTCTCCCCTCCCCGTGAGTGACATTTGGTCGAGCACCCCCCCACTAAGTCGTACGGTTTTCGAGATATTCCCGTTTAAAGTTTGTATGGCGGCCATCTTGTTTCGGCCATTTTGAAAAAAATTCGACCGGCTTACCCATCGGCCGGCAGTCCCCTATGACTTTTGTTTTGGAACTTGGCCGTACCTGTCACGGTTTCTGAGATCCGCACCTCATATCAAGTCCCTTTCCACGTTCAGGTCGGTTTCGTATTTTTTGTCTACTCGTTGGAGCACCCTCTATACAAAAGTGTTTCTAGTTGCTCCCCACCCCTTCACATCTCTCCAAAACAGCATGTCAATGACCAAGTGAGTGAGTGAGTGAGTGAGTGAGTGAGTGAGTGAGTGGTAATTAAGCTTTATATATAGTAACTAGATGTCGCGTGGGGGCCGCGGGCCCCACGGGGCCCGCGGAGGGTGTCGTGCCCTCAGGTCTGGGGGCCCAACTTCACATTCAGTCGTAAGGATGGCATCGAGACGAATCCAAAGAGTACCAACTCGAGGGGTCTAGCATTTTCGGTTTCCGAGATAGAGCCAAGAAAAAGTCGGGCTGCCTTAGGAGGGGGGAGGAAGGGGGGGGGGGGATGAGTTCCAACTTCACACTGCAACTCGCCCTCCGGGCTCGCAAGTGACTCCAGAGTATTTCGCGTCCAGTGGACGCTTCGGCGCACGCGCCTACGCGGAGCTCGCCCTTCGGGCTCGCTGGGGGGGGGGGGGTGGGTAAAAATTCCAACTTCACACCCCAGCTCGCCCTTCGGGCTCGCAAGCGACTCGAGAGCACCGATGGGACGCTCCGGCGCAAGCGCCTACGCGGAGCTCGCCCTGCGGGCTCGCTTTCAAAACTCCCTTGTATGGCGGCCATCTTGGAAAATGGTGGAATCGAAAAACTTTTCCCGGAATCGGAACCAGCGGCCCCCAGAGCCCCCGGGTGCAAAATTTCATCCCGATCGGACAAAAAAAAATTTCAGCCGCCATTTTGGATCCGCCATCTTGAAGTTTTTTCAACTTCATCAAATTCCCCCCCTCCCCCTGAGTGACATTTGGTCGAGCACCTCTCTTCTATCTCTAATGGTGCTCGAGATATTCCCGTTTAAAGTTTGTATGGCGGCCATCTTGTTTCGGCCATTTTGAAAAACTACGACCGGCTCACCCATTGGCCGGCAGTTCTCTGCGACTTTGGTTTTGGAACTTTTCTCTAGGACTCATACTTGCCGAGATCCGCTCCCCACCCCAGGTCTGTTTCCACGTCCAGGTCGGTTTCGTATTTTTTTCTGCTCATTAGAACGCCCTCTACCTGGATTTAGTTCTAGTTTTACCCCACCCCTTCACATTCCTCCAAAACAGCATGTCAACGCTTGTAAAACTCCCTTGTATGGCGGCCATCTTGGAAAATGGCGGAATCGAATTTCCTTCCTCTCTCTGAGTGACATTTGGTTGAGCACCCCCCCTCTATCTCTAATGGTGCTCGAGATATTCCCGTTTAAAGTTTGTATGGCGGCCATCTTGTTTCGGCCATTTTGAAAAAATTTCGACCGGCTCACCCATCGGCCGGCGGTTCCCTATGACTTTTGTTTTGGAACTTGGCCGTACCTATCACGGTTTCCGAGATCCGCACCTCACATCGAGTCCCTTTCCACGTTCAGATCGGTTTCGTATTTTTTGTCTACTCGTTGGAGCACCCTCTATACAAAAGGTCTGGGGGCCCAACTTCACATTCAGTCGTAAGGATGGCATCGAGACGAATCGAAAGAGTACCAACACGAGGGGTCTAGCATTTGTGGTTTCCGAGATAGAGCCCAGAGAAAGTCGGGCTGCCTTAGGAGGGGGGAGGAAGGGGGGGGATAAAATCCAACTTCACACTGCAGCTCGCCCTGCGGGCTCGCAAGTTACTCGAAAGAACAACCTCAGAAGGGACGCTACGGCGCACGCGCCTACGCGGAGCTCGCCCTTCGGGCTCGCTGGGGGGGGGGGGGGTGGTATTCCAACTTGCTGTCCTGCCCTCAGGTCTGGAGGCTCAACTTCACATCCAGTCGTAAGGATGGCATCGAGACGAATCGAAAGAGTACCAACACGAGGGGTCTAGCATTTTCGGTTTCCGAGATAGAGCCCAGAGAAAGTAGGGCTGCCTTAGGAGGGGGGAGGAAGGGGGGGGGGGGGTGAGTTCAAACTTCACACTGCAGCTCGCCCTCCGGGCTCGCAAGTGACTCGGAGAGTATTTCGCGTCCAGTGGACGCTTCGGCGCACGCGCCTACGCGGAGCTCGCCCTTCGGGCTCGCTGGGAGGGGGGGGGGGGGGTGAGAATTCCAACTCCACACCCCAGCTCGCCCTTCGGGCTCGCAAGCGACTCGAGAGCACCGATGGGACGCTCCGGCGCGAGCGCCTACGCGGAGCTCGCCCTGCGGGCTCGCTTTCAAAACTCCCTTGTATGGCGGCCATCTTGGAAAATGGCGGAATCGAAAAACTTTTCCCGGAATCGGAACCAGCGGCCCCCAGAGCCCCCGGGTGCAAAATTTCATCCCGATCGGACAAAAAATAATTTCGGCCGCCATTTTGGATCCGCCATCTTGAATTTTTTTCAACTCCATCAAATTTCCCCCCTCCCCCTGAGTGACATTTGGTCGAGCACCCCCCCTCTATCTCTAATGGTGTTTGAGATATTCCCGTTTAAAGTTTGTATGGCGGCCATCTTGTTTCGGCCATTTTGAAAAAATTTCGACCGGCTCACCCATCGGCCGACGGTTCCCTATGACTTTTGTTTTGGAACTTGGCCGTACCTATCACGGTTTCCGAGATCCGCACCCCACATCAAGTCCCTTTCCACGTTCAGGTCGGTTTCGTATTTTTTGTCTACTCGTTGGAGCACCCTCTATGCGATAGTAGCTCCAGTTTATCCCCACCCCTTCACATCTCTCCAAAAAAGCATGTCAATGACCCAGTCAGTGAGTGAGTGAGTGAGTGGTAATCGAGCTTTATATATAGTAACTAGATGTCGCGTGGGGGCCGCGGGCCCCACGGGGCCCGCGGAGGGTGTCGTGCTACTGGTCTGTCTATCAAGCTTCACATTCAGTCGTAAGGATGGCATCGAGACGAATAGAAAGAGTACCAACACGAGGGGTCTAGCATTTTTGGTTTCCGAGATTGAGCCAAGAGAAAATCGGGCTGCCTTAGGAGGGGGGAGGAAGGGGGGGATGAGTTCCAACTTCACACTGCAGCTCGCCCTGCGGGCTCGCAAGTTACTCGAGAGTATTTCGCATCCAGTGGACGCTTCGGCGCACGCGCCTACGCGAGCTCGCCCTTCGGGCTCGCGGGGGGGAGGGGGGGGGGTATTCCGACTTGCTGTCTTGCCCTCAGGTCTGGAGGCCCAACTTCACATACAGTCGTAAAGATGGCATCGAGACGAATCGAAAGAGTACCAACACGAGGGGTCTAGCATTTTCGGTTTCCGAGATAGAGTCCAGAGAAAGTAGGGCTGCCTTAGGAGGGGGGAGGAAGGGGGGGGACGAGTTCCAACTTCGCACTGCAGCTCGCCCTCCGGGCTCGCAAGTGACTCGAGAGTATTTCGCGTCCAATGGACGCTTCGGCGCACGCGCCTACGCGGAGCTCGCCCTTCGGGCTCGCTGGGAGGGGGGGGGGGGGGGGGGTAAAAGTTCCAACTTCACACCCAAGCTCGCCCTTCGGGCTCGCAAGCGACTCGACAGAACCGATGGGGCGCTCCGGCGCAAGCGCCTACGCGGAGCTCGCCCTGCGGGCTCGCTTTCAAAACTCCCTTGTATGGCGGCCATCTTGGAAAATGGCGGAATCGAAAAACTTTCCCCGGAATCGGAACCAGCGGCCCCCAGAGCCCCCGGGTGCAAAATTTCATCCCGATCGGACAAAAAAAAATTTCGGCCGCCATTTTGGATCCGCCATCTTGAAGTTTTTTCAACTCCACCAAATTTCGCCTCTCTCCCTGAGTGACATTTGGTCGAGCACCCCCCCTCTATCTCTAATGGTGCTCGAGATATTCCCGTTTAAAGTTAGTATGGCGGCCATCTTGTTTCAGCCATTTTGAAAAATTTTGACCGGCACACCCATTGGCCGGCAGTTCTCAGCGACTTTAGTTTTGGAACTTTTCTCTAGGCCTCATACTTGCCGAGATCCGCCCCCCACCCCAGGTCTTTTTCCACGTCCAGGTCGGTTTCATATTTTTTTCTGCTCATCGAAATGCCCCCTATCTGGATTTAGTTCTAGTTTTACCCCACCCCTTCATATCTCTCCAAAACAGCATGTCAATGCTTGTAAAACTCCCTTGTATGGCGGCCATCTTGGAAAATGGCGGAATCGAAAAACTTTTCCCGGAATCGGAACCAACGGTCCCCAGAGCCCCCGGGTGCAAAATTTCATCCCGATCGGACAAAAAAAAATTTCGGCCGCCATTTTGGATCCGCCATCTTGAATTTTTTTCAACTCCACCAAATTTCCCCCCTCTCCCTGAGTGACATTTGGTCGAGCACCCCCCCTCTATCTCTGATGGTTTTCGAGATTTTCACGTTTAAAGTTTGTATGGCGGCCATCTTGTTTCGGCCATTTTGAAAAAATTTCGACCGGCTCACCCATCGGCCGGCAGTTCCCTACGACTTTTGTTTTGGAACTCGGCCGTACCTATCACGGTTTTCGAGATCCGCACCTCACATCGAGTCCCTTTCCACGTTCAGGTCGGTTTCGTATTTTTTGTCTACTCGTTGGAGCACCCTCTATACAAAAGTGTTTCCAGTTGCTCCCCACCCCTTCACATCTCTCCAAAAAAGCATGTCAATGACCCAGTCAGTGAGTGAGTGAGTGAGTGGTAATCGAGCTTTATATATAGTAACTAGATGTCGCGTGGGGGCCGCGGGCCCCACGGGGCCCGCGGAGGGTGTCGTGCCCTCAGGTTTGGGGGCCCAACTTCACATTAAGTCGTAGAGATGGCATCGAGACGAATCGAAAGAGTACCAACACGAGGGGTCTAGCATTTTCGGTTTCCGAGATAGAGCCCAGAGAAAGTACGGCTGCCTTAGGAGGGGGGAGGAAGGGGGGGGGGATGAGTTCCAACTTCACACTGCAGCTCGCCCTCCGGGCTCGCAAGTTACTCGGGAGAATTGCCTCAGAAGGGACGCTACGGCGCACGCGCCTACGCGGAGCTCGCCCTTCGGGCTCGCTGGGGGGGGGGGGGGTATTCCGACTTGCTGTCGTGCCCTCGGATCTGGGGCCCAACTTCACACTCAGTCGTAAGGATGGCATCGAGACGAATCGAAAGAGTACCAACACGAGGGGTCTAGCATTTTCGGTTTCCGAGATAGAGCCCAGAGAAAGTAGGGCTGCCTAAAGAGGGGGGAGGAAGGGGGGGGATGAGTTCAAACTTCACACTGCAGCTCGCCCTCCGGGCTCGCAAGTGACTCGAGAGTATTTCGCGTCCAGTGGACGCTTCGGCGCACGCGCCTACGCGGAGCTCGCCCTTTGGGCTCGCTGGGAGGGAGGGGGGGGGGGGGATTTCAACTTCACACCCCAGCTCGCCCTTCGGGCTCGCAAGCGACTCGAGAGCAACGATGGGACGCTCCGGCGCAAGCGCCTACGCGGAGCTCGCCCTGCGGGCTCGCTTTCAAAACTCCCTTGTATGGCGGCCATCTTGGAAAATGGCGGAATCGAAAAACTTTTCCCGGAATCGGAACCAGCGGCCCCCAGAGCCCCCGGGTGCAAAATTTCATCCCGATCGGACAAAAAAAAAATTCGGCCGCCATTTTGGATCCGCCATCTTGGATTTTTTTCAACTCCACCAAATTTCCCCCCTCCCTCTGAGTGACATTTGGTCGAGCACCCCCCCTCTATCTCTGATGGTGCTCGAGATATTCCCGTTTAAAGTTTGTATGGCGGCCATCTTGTTTCGGCCATTTTGAAAAAATTTCGACCGGCTCACCCATCGGCCGGCAGTTCCCTATGACTTTTGTTTTGGAACTTGGCCGTACCTATCACGGTTTCCGAGATCCGCACCTCACATCAAGTCCCTTTCCACGTTCAGATCGGTTTCGTATTTTTTGTCTACTCGTTGGAGCACCCTCTATACGATGGTATATCCAGTTGGTCCCCACCCCTTCACATCTCTCCAAAACAGCATGTCAATGACCCAGTGAGTGAGTGAGTGAGTGAGTGGTAATCGAGCTTTATATATAGTAACTAGATGTCGCGTGGGGGCCGCGGGCCCCACGGGGCCCGCGGAGGGTGTCGTGCTATTGGTCTGTCTATCAAGCTTCACATTAAGTCGTAAGGATGGCATCGAGACGAACCGAAAGAGTACCAACACGAGGGGTCTAGCATTTTCGGTTTCCGAGACAGAGCAAAGAGAAAGTCGGGCTGCCTTAGGAGGGGGGAGGAAGGGGGGGGGTGAGTTCCAACTTCACAATGCAGCTCGCCCTGCGGGCTCGCAAGTTACTCGGGAGAACTACCTCAGAAGGGACGCTACGGCGCACGCGCCTACGCGGAGCTCGCCCTTCGGGCTCGCTGGGGAGGGGGGGGGGGCGGTATTCCAACTTGCTGTCGTGCCCTCAGGTCTGGGGGCCCAACTTCACATACAGTCGTAAAGATGGCATCGAGACGAATCGAAAGAGTACCAACACGAGGGGTCTAGCATTTTCGGTTTCCGAGATAGAGCCAAGAAAAAGTCGGGCTGCCTTAGGAGGGGGGAGGAAGGGGGGGGATGAGTTCCAACTTCACACTGCAGCTCGCCCTCCGGGCTCGCAAGTGACTCGAAAGTATTTCGCGTCCGGTGGACGCTTCGGCGCACGCGCCTACGCGGAGCTCGCCCTTCGGGCTCGCTGGGAGGGGGGGGGGGGGTAAGAATTCCAACTTCACACCCCAGCTCGCCCTTCGGGCTCGCAAGCGACTCGGGAGGACAAGTGGGACGCTCCGGCGCAAGCGCCTACGCGGAGCTCGCCCTGCGGGCTCGCTTTCAAAACTCCCTTGTATGGCGGCCATCTTGGAAAATGGCGGAATCGAAAAACTTTTCCCGGAATCGGAACCAGCGGCCCCCAGAGCCCCCGGGTGCAAAGTTTCATCCCGATCGGACAAAAAAAAATTTCGGCCGCCATTTTGGATCCGCCATCTTGAATTTTTTTCAACTCCATCAAACTTCCCCCCTCCCCCTGAGTGACATTTGGTCGAGCACCCCCCCACTAAGTCGTACGGTTTTCGAGATATTCCCGTTTAAAGTTTGTATGGCGGCCATCTTGTTTCGGCCATTTTGAAAAAAATTCGACCGGCTCACCCATCGGCCGGCGGTTCCCTATGACTTTTGTTTTGGAACTTGGCCGTACCTATCACGGTTTCCGAGATCCGCACCTCACATCGAGTCCCTTTCCACGTTCAGGTCGGTTTCGTATTTTTTGTCTACTCGTTGGAGCACCCTCTATACAAAAGTGTTTCCAGTTGCTCCCCACCCCTTCACATCTCTCCAAAACAGCATGTCAATGACCCAGTGAGTGAGTGAGTGAGTGAGTCAGTGGTAATCGAGCTATATATATAGTAATACGTACTTAAATACAAATAACATCCATGACTCAGGTACAAACATTCGTATTCGTCACACAAATATTTGCCCATACCAGGATTTGAACCCGGGACCTCTTGCACAGTAGGCAGACACATGTGCCACTGTGCCATACAGGTCGTCAAAATCCGGGGTTTTCACGCGTCTTGTCCTGGTTGCCAAATTTTAGAGATGGTAACCCTAGTTTCGTTACACTCATTCCCCAGTAGTGCACAAGTGCTATATTTTTTTCACATTAACTGTATAAATTTATAAGGCTACATCTTATTTAGCGCTTAGTTTGCTATTTGGGTTATTAATCTCATTGAAGTTATATGCTTTGTGGAGTTACTATTTTTTTTTAACTTTGTATTTGACCTAGACCCCGATCCTCGGTACCTACATGCGAGATTAATTTCAAATTCAAAATATGTCAGAAAATTAAAAACTTTAACGGGCGGGATCTACGTGACAGTTCTATTTGACACCATCTTGTATGTATGTGACTTTAACTCACTGACGCGACAGTTGCCTCGCTGTTTTATTCGGTTCTCAGTCTCATTTTATGGTCGTAGTAAACCTCTTTAACTTACTGAATATAAAGATAATTTTCAATCCTTTTCGCATTTCCAATTTGTTAATTTAACGCTCCCACAAAATTTAAAACGCACGTTTTAAAGTTAATTCCCTCGTAAATTACTTAGCGACAAAGTATCTTAGTATTCTAGGTGCCCTGCGCACGCGTTTATACTAAGCATGTAATTTAAATGGTTCTTTTTTCAAAAAAGTTAAACACCACTGTCGCCGGCTGTTTAACCGCCGCGTAAAACCCCTACGTTAAAGGGCGTCATGGCCATTATTTTAGCAGAGACTTATGACGTTTTATGATACAATGGAATGCTAGCACTTTCCAATTAGCACTTAATCTTTAGCCCGGCTAGCACGCCGAGTTTCTTCCTCTACGTAAGGCTGTCTTTTTAACATTTTAACAAGTAAGAAAGAAACATTATGAGTTTTTGAGGCGACCGCTTAACAACTTTGTATTAAGAATTTTAATCAGCTATGGAATCAGCATAGAAAGTCTCATATTAGGCAAGCAAATTTTAATACCTCATTTAACTTAAACTTTTCAATGGCATTTATCAATCGGGTAAGCTTCCGGAAAAAATGTGAGTAGTAGGGATTCGCCGGTTCTGGATCACTTTTTTTTCGCTCAAAATGGCGGATTTGGGGGCAAAGAAAACTAAAAAAAAAAAAAAAAAAAAAAAAAAAAAAAAAAAAAAAAAAAAAAAGGTCAACACCCCATTTAAAGCGATTGGACGGGGTCTCATCACGCTCCGCCCACTCCTTCACGTATATATGTACTTCCATTGCAACATAATACCAACACTTAATCACATACTCATAAAAGGATAGAGACCCTTTCCTTTGTTTCCTACTCACCCTTTGTTACGTTCAACTTCTTACCTGCGCCCACTTGGGGGTTCGGTGCCGACCTTTTTTTTTTCCTGGGTACCTGATCGCCCGCCACGCTCCGTACAAATAAAATACCATGTCTTTTCGTAAGTCCACTTTCAATTCATTATTCTATCAGCACATAAATATCCTATCGCATTATTCGCAGTACACTTTTATTCGTAGCCTATAACTTTTAGGACTATCATAAATCTAACCTAACCTAACCTACATTTTGGAGAAATTCAAACCTAACTTAACCTAACCTCCATTTTGGAGACATTCAAACCTAACCTAACCTACATTTTGGAGAAATTCAAACCTAACTTAACCTAACCTACATTTTGGAGACATTCAAACCTAACCTAACCTACATTTTGGACAAATTCAAACCTAACATAACCTAACCTAGGTTTTGGAGAAATTCGCAAGCCATAACTTTCAGGACTATTTTAAATCTAACTTAACCTAACCTACGTTTTGGAGAAATTCGTAAGCCATAACTTTCAGGCCTATCTTAAATCTAACCTAACCTACGTTTTGGAGAATATTGTTACGCTAAATAGTAAATGGTTTCAGTTAAAAACAAGAATTTTGTTGCTTTATTGCTTTTTACTTCTAACCTTATTAAGTACTCCTTAGAAATACTAGTTTTAACGTGTTTGTTACGCAATTCGATTATTTAAATACTAGACAAAACTTGTAGGATTGCACTATGTACAAAGGATATTAAGAACGCAGCCTTGTGTTTCGCTTACACAGTAGGTACTATCCTACATTTTGTGGACATATTATATAGCTAAAGTTTATTTTATGAATATACATATAGACAGAGAGTTTACATAATACAGTAAACGGTTTCAGTAGCTTTATTGTTTTCTTTGTATCAAACGCACCACGATCTTTTATTATTTAATTACTTAACATCAATACACTATGCAAAGAGAGCTTTTTGAAAAAATAGCTAGTTTGAACGTGTTCACTAGGCGAACCGTTTACCTGACCATCGTCAATAAGAGGAGCGTTATGTTTTTTCGAGTGTATGGCTTTGAAGATACTGGTTTAAACTTGTTAAATTGCACTACGCATAAAGGACCTCAAGAACGCGGGCGGCATCGTATAATTGCTTTATTGTTGTCTTTGTATCAAAAGAACCGCCGCTGTCTTTTGTTATTCAACACACCGCGTCTGGAGAATACGAGTTTATACCTGTTCACTAAGCGAAGCCCTTCTTTCAAAAAATACGTGTCCCAACTTGTAGGGATTGCGCTGGGTATAAAAGCGCGCCATCACATCTCGACTTCATTGCGCCCCAAAAATTCTCCGAGCAAGGTCTTCGAGTAAGAGAGTCGTGAGTCGTGAAGTTTAGTGCAAGGTTGCTGAAAGCAGTGTTTCGTTGCTGAAATGGATGTAAGTATGTAGTCATAATTTTATGTGTGCCCACTTATTTCAGATTTTGATTGATTGTAACATAACCTTCATCTATTTTTGTGTTTACCATGTAAATCTACTTTGAAGGACCGTTTGAAGAATGTTTTTATATTGTTACAGGAAAACACATTTAAAAATTATTACTATCCCGACGACGAAGCAAGTGATGAAGAAGGAACGTTGGCCTATAAAGTCAAAAAAGCTATTGCTAACACTAACAAGAGGCCTAATAACAGCATAGATGGCTTCTTTGAAAAACGGAAGAAAAGGAAAGTTGCAGTAAAGTCGTCGAGCGTCAGCCAAGCCACTGCGGAAGGCGTGGCTTTTATAAAGTCCAACAAAGACGATGCATCATACGCCTCACATCTCATAAAAATTGAGGTGTATGATGCGCGGAAAATAAAAAATATTCCGCCAACGGAGCATTGGAAGCATGCGGAAGTGCGTGTTAAATACTACGCTCACTCCGAAGAGGACGCTCACGTCGAATCTACGAGGGATGTGATTTACCAAATCACCAAACAGTTAGCGGACAAAAGTGATTGTGTAAATTACGTTATAGACAATACAAAATAAGTGTAAAAGTAGTTTTAAGATCTTAATTTGTTCCTTTTATCTTTTTTTACTCGATTGTGTGCGTTTTGTTTGTTAACTTTGCTTTATAACTCGTACCGAACATTTTTCTTTGTATAGCGAACACCTTTTGTATTCTAAGCTTCCTTTGTAGTTATTTTTTTCCGACAAAGAGTCATTGTCTTTCATATTAGATAAGTAACACAAGTTCCAAGCGCCGATGTTCATAGTATAAATAGACCATAGCCCGCTTTAAAAAAAACACATTCTAACGAAGACATAATAATGGACGGACTGAGCTGCAACTTCTTCGACCAACAACTTGACCAGCTTACTGAAGACCAAAGGCTATACGAACTCTGCGAAAAAGTGGAACAAGAATATTTTAAAACGTAGGTTACTTACTTTTGTTATAATTTTCTTTTGTTATAATTGTGCTATTGTCATAGATATCCATCCTACTGAATCATGCTTCAACTCATTTGATGCTAATAGCTTACCTTTATTACCTTTGTTATATTGTGTCATTGTAATGGGTACCCATCTTACCGAAACATGTTTCAACTCGTTTTTTGCTAGTTGTAGCTGGTAGGGGTGGATTTTAAGGTATTTAAACCGAATGCCAGTTGCTTCAAATCATTTGTTACTGTTCTCTCGACGTAGGAGTAGTACTTTTTAAGATGTATTTCAATTTGGATCTATCTCAAAGTGAAATTACAAGCCTAGACAAATCTTTGATCTTGTCCAAATTCCATCATCAAATAAGGATGTGGTACTTAAGGAAGGTTTTACCAGTTTCGTGGTTAGAGGATACGGAGATAATGCCATATTTCACGCCATGCAGTGGACACATCATACATACTCATAAATCAGACACATCCGATGAAATTGATGGTGTACTGCCAATGCAAGCGTATTGCTTAAATTGTAGACGAGAAATGAGTTAGTATTAAACTTTTAGGTGTTTTCGTTTATTTTATAATTGTCAATAATTTGTAATATTAATAATTGTTTTATTTTTGCAGATCTTTACAAGTTGGCCGAGGAGGTGTAAATAAAAAAAGAACAGCAATGTCAACTGTGACTGCCGAACCACCAACAAAGAAAAAAAAACCTCTGAACAATTCAACTAGCTACGCTGCTGTGGCAACATCAACAGTATCAGTTGGACACCAAAACGTGAGTACAGAAAGTAATCACAAAATTGAATGTCCTGTGTGTCACGTGTCAGTATCTAGAAAATATTATTCCAACCACTTGAAAAGTAATACTCATAAAAACAACGTGATAAGTTCTGACAAGGAATTTACAAACGTTCAGTTAATTGAAAGCGCGTTCGGGAATAGAATAGTTACTTACAGAATTTTACCTGATTCCGTTACTACCAATGCATTTGAAACACCAGAATTATTTTTGCATAATATCAAGGGAAAAGTGTTTAAATTACTAGAACGATCCATAGCAGAACAAACTGTCGTAAAAGTAAATTTCATTCTTAATGCAGATTTTACACAACAAACTAAGCAACTTAATAATATTTTTGACTTTCAATCGTTAAATTACGTCGTTTGCAAGGGGGACGCCACAGATGGTATTTATGCATCACTTGTAACTGAAATTGTTAACAAAGTAACCAATTTTGAAAAAAAAGACAGCGGATGGAGTTTAGTTAAAATAAAATACTTAGACATGAATATCAATAAATTCAATCCTTTGCGTGGTTCATCTTACATAAACTTACCATTGGATATAAAAAACAAAAAAGCAGTTATCAACGTTAAAAACAAAGACCATGAATGCTTCCGTTGGGCTATACTGTCAGGTTTATATGAGCCAAATAACAACTCTAACAGGGTCTCGTCGTACAAATTGCACAGAAATAAATTGAAATTTGAAAATCTTTCCTTCCCAATAAAAATAAACGATATTCATAAATTCGAGAAAATGAATGATCTAAGCATTAATGTTTTTGGCTTGGAGTACGATTCGAAAAGCAAGCAAAATAAAGTTATTGGTCCGTTACACTTAACGAAAAGTAGGAAAACTATCCATTTAAACTTGTTGTATTTAAATCACGGTACTAAGGGCCATTATTGTTACATAAAAAGTCTATCGAGATTAGTATCAAAACAAATGACGACGTCAGAGCATGCAATCCACTTATGTGATGGTTGTTTAATTTATTTCACGTCACATGAAAATTTACAGAAACATCAAAAACATGACTGTTTTCATGTATGTACAAACTTACCCTCTGAAAACGATAGTAAAAGAAACTGGTTTAATGAATTAGTTCCCTCTAACCAAATATCATTCAATAACTACGATCGTAAATTGAGGGTACCATTTGTTATATATGCCGATTTCGAAGCATTTTTAAAACCCATTGAAACTTGTATCAACGATCCGAATAAATCCTCAACAACCAATGTTCAGGAACATGTAATGTACAGTTTTGGATACTATATTAAATGTTCATATGATGACAGTTTATCTGTATATAGAACATACACAGGTCAAAATTGTGCCGAATCATTTATGAAATTATTAAAAAAAGATTTAGAGAACATTTGCAAAAAGAACACTTTTGTAAAATGTCCTTTACCCTTAACGGAACAAGATAAAGTAACCATAGCACAAAGTGATACCTGTTTCATTTGTGAAAAAAAATTAAATGAAGAATTCATTGTGTCTCATAACCAACACACCGGTGCTTTTGAAGGAGTCGCTCATCCATCCTGTTCTGAGAAATATCGAACCCCTAATTTCTTACCTGTGTTTTTACACAATTTGAGTAGCTATGATGCTCATTTTATTGTACACGGGCTTGGATTTGAAGAGGGGGACATAGAAGTTATCCCACAAAACAAAGAAAAATATATTTCTTTCTCCAAGCAATTTCACATCAATAACCATGTAATGAAATTAAGATTTCTTGATTCCTTAAAATTTATGAGTAGCAGTCTTGATAAGTTAGCCAAAAATTTACTGCCCGATCAGTTTCATGAACTTCGGTTAAATTTTCCATCTGAAGAAGACTTCAAACGCTTAATACGAAAAGGAATATATCCATATGAACATATGACATCTTTTGAATCATTAGAATTGGTTAGTCTTCCCAATCACGATGATTTTTACAGCTCATTAAATGATAACCACATTTCAGAAAATGATTATAAACATGCACGTGACGTATGGAATCACTTTAAATGTAAAAACATGGGGGATTATTCAAATCTTTACTTAAAAACTGATGTTTTGTTGTTAGCAGATGTGTTTGAAAATTTTAGAAATGTTTGTAAAGAAACATATGGATTGGATCCTGCACAATATTACACGGCACCTGGATTAAGTTGGGATGCTATGTTAATGTCTACTAAAATTAATCTAGAACTTCTAACGGACATTGACAAAATTTCTTTTATCGCAAATAACATAAGAGGTGGTATTTCTCAATGTAGTAACAGACATGGGAAAGCTAATAATATATTTATGTCTGAATATGATCCTACGTTACCATCTTCATTTTTGATGTATCTAGATGCAAATAATCTTTACGGTTGGGCAATGTCACAATGCCTTCCCATTGGCAAGTTTGAATGGGTGGATAATAATACTGATTTTAATGTTTCTGATGATGCTGAACACGGATACATTTTAGAAGTTGATTTGGAATACCCAAATAACTTACACGATTTACATTCTGATTTACCATTCTGTCCAGAAAACGTTTGTTTAGGTGATACCAAAGAAAAAAAGCTGATTCCTAATTTAAATAACAAAGTGAACTATGTGATTCACTATCGAAATCTAAAACAATGTTTAAAATCTGGTTTACGTTTGCTAAAAATTCACAGAATTTTAAAGTTTGAACAAAAGGCATGGTTAAAGACTTACATCGATTTAAATACACACATGCGTTCGTTGGCCAGATCAGAATTTGAAAAAGACTTCTTCAAACTCATGAACAATTCTGTTTTCGGTAAAACTATGGAAAATATAAATAAAAGAGTGAATGTTAAATTACTTAACCACTGGCAAAACCACGGAAAAACTCAAGGAGTTCAATCTTTAATAGCAAGACCTGAATTTCACAGCCTTTCTATATTTTCGGAGAATTTGGTTGCAGTACAGTTGAAAAAAACAAAAGTCTTGTACAACAAACCTATTTATTTAGGATTTTGTATATTAGATTTGTCAAAAACTTTAATGTATGAATTTCACTATGACTTCATGAAAACCAAATATCCAGATAAACTGAAATTGCTTTACACGGACACGGACAGTTTGGTATATCAAATATTTACGGATAACTTTTACGCTGATATACTAATAGATCTAGAATCTTACTTTGATACTTCTGATTATCCTCCTGACAATCAATACGGTTTGCCATTAGTAAATAAAAAGCAATTGGGTTTTTTTAAAGATGAAAATAATGGTAAAATTTTTAAAGAGTTTATTGGGCTGCGATCAAAAATGTATGCAATGGATGTACAAAACGAATTTATAGCAAAAGCAAAAGGAGTTAATAAATGTATTACTAAAAAATTTAACATTGACAATTACAAAACATGTTTGTTCAAAAAAGATAATTTGTTGTGTGAAATGTTGCGGTTCAGGTCTATAAAACATGTTATATTTACACAAAAAATAAACAAAATATCTTTATCACACAGTGATACAAAACGATATTTATTAGAAAATTCCACTGACACGCTTGCTTGGGGCCACTACAGAATAAAGGACATTCAGTGTTAATATTACTTTTCTGTACTTGCGACTGTTCCTAAATTTGTAACATTTTTTGTAATTATTGAGTATGGACTGTTAATAAGATAATAGAAAGTTGTAATTTATGTATAATTATAAAATTTCAGAATGTTTTTAGACATTTTTTATAAATTTAAGTTTTTTATTTGTAGTATTATGCATGGACTAGTTATAAGATTACAGAAAGATGTAATTTACTCTTTTTTTTAAATTAAATAAAGTGTTTAGATAAATTTCATGTGTTTTTATTTAAACATTATTCAGGTGTGACAAAACTATATAACCTTGTTTGGACTTTAAAAAAAATCATTAGTGTTTTGGTACTTTTAGATTCAACACGTATAACAGATCTATATAATGATTCACTTTTGTCACCCTTTTACGGCCATTGTTGCTGGTCCCAGTGGGTGTGGAAAATCAAAATTTGTCACAAACTTTTTAAATGATTGCAAAGTACTATGCGATGTAAATTTTTCGGAAGTTATTTGGTGTTATGATGAAATGCAACCTTTGTACAATCTGGAAAATGTTAATTATAGTCAAGGAATACCTGATATTAACATGTTTGATGGGAAGCAACCTAAACTTCTTATTATCGATGATTTGATGAGGGAGTCAGATGGACGGATCGTTGATATTTTCACGAAGGGTAGTCATCACAGAAACTTAAGCGTGTTTTATATTACACAAAATATATTTCACCAGGGACGAGGTCAACGTGACATCTCGCTAAACACAAGTTACATTGTATATTTTAAAAATCCTAGAGATAAAACTCAAATACGATACTTGTCGCGACAAGTTTATCCTGAAAATTCAAAATTCGTGGATGAAGCCTATAAAGATGCTACTAAGGATGCCCATGGATATCTCATGATTGATCTGAAACAAAATACAGATGACTTATGTCGTTTCAAAACTAAAATATTTCCGTTCGATAAATATTGCACAGTTTACATTCCTAAAAAAGGATTTAAATATAACAGGAATCAACAAGTTTTAGTCAGTTCTAAATGATGCACTCGAGTGTGAGCACATATAAACACTTACTTGAAGCGTTGCAAGTACTTAAACCAAAATATCGCACGGCTTTACTCAAAGCTTGTGATGATGATGAAATCAATATTATTTGCGAGTGTATTTATAACGTGCTAAAAGGAAAAATTCCATTAGAAAAAAAAGAAAAATCTAAATTAAATAAACACAAGAACATATTACGCAAGCTAGTTTCAAAGGGAAAACAAAAACTAAGAAAAACTATCATCATTCAAAAGGGTGGTGCATTTCTACCTGTTATTTTAGGTGCAGTTTTAAGTGCTTTAATAAACTCTTTATAACCAAAATGGAGAACACAAAAAAAATGCTTTTGGTAGAACAAGATTTTATTGAAAGACTTAAAAATAATGAGCTATCAGAGAACTCATCGTCTCGTCTGGATGGAGAGATGAAAAAAATATTGAAAAGTAAAATGGATGATCGTGAAAAATGGGCATTATATTCCCAAGCACTGCAGCGATTTTTACATTTTGCCGAAGCAGATCGAAAGCCTTTCAAAATACCAATAGTAATGGATGGAGTTGATCACTTAGACAACTTCAACAGTGACTTAGATTCAAAGTTAAAAAAGCAGGAAAATGCAAATAATGACTCAGTCGCAAGCCCAACTTTGCTGGAAGATGATGTTCCTGCTACACCACCACTTGATAAAACGAATCAATACTATCCTGTGGAATTAACTCCATCTCATATCGTACAAGGAATACCGAAATCTTATCGATCGAAAACCCAAACTTTAATGGACATTATTATCCTTAATAAAAAAAAAATTTGGTGGAAGACAGGAGGGGAAGTTGTGTTAAACCATCGAGTGATCCCAAATAGCAATATTGTCGATCTGATAAACGATGTATCAAGACCTCTAAAACGCGCAAAACCAATAGGTTGGGAAGAATTTGCATTGGTTTTAAAAGATATAAGAGTTCCTACATTTTGTATTGGTAATCCTGTTAACTTGGAGTATATGAAGAGAGATTACACCAACGAGTTTCGCGCATCATCATCATCTTCTAAAAATACAAGGGATTCATCATTTAAAGTAAAAAACGCATCTACACCTATTTCTGCTAAAACAATTGAGTCGACCAAAAAGAAATTAGATTGGGAAAAATGGACCCCCTATTAGATATAAATAAGATTTACTACGATGTGTCCAACCCAGCTGGTTACAGTAGTATAGATAAGTTAGCGAAGGAAATGAAAGGTAATATGAGCAAGGAGGAAGTAAAAAAATGGTTACAGTCTCAGGAAACGTATACTTTACATAAACCTGTCCACCGACGATTTACTAGGAATCGATACATCCTATCTAATTATAATGAACTCTGGCAGGCTGATCTCAGTGATATGCGTACTTATAGTCAATATAATGATGGATATAAATATATTCTTTGTATTATTGATGTTTTTAGTAAATATGCTTTTGCAAGAGCCATGAAAAAGAAGGATTCAGAAACAGTTAAACAATGTTTTGAAAGCATATTTGCAGAAGCCAAATCTACCCCTCGTCATATCCAATCCGATAAAGGCACAGAATTTGTTTCAAAGGTGGTAAGAGACTACTTTAAAAGCAAAAACATTAATTATTACACCACTAATAATCCAGACATTAAAGCAAGTATAGTTGAAAGGTTTCAAAGAACTCTTAAAATGAAAATGTGGCGTTATTTTACTCATAGAAATACTTACAACTACACTAATATATTACAAGATCTTCTTCACTCTTATAACCATAGTTATCATTCTAGTATCAAAATGCGACCAATTGATGTTAATTTTAATAATATCATGACTGTTTGGTGTAACTTATATGATAGAAAAAAAGACAATCAAATTTCATTAGAAACCACAAAACTGAATGTAGGTGATCATGTCCGAATAACTAAATATAAACATATATTTCAAAAGGGTTATGAAACTAATTGGAGTGATGAAATTTTTATAATTGATGCAATCATTAGACGATCTCCGAGACTTGTCTATACCTTAAAGGACTTGGATGGTGAACCAATCGTAGGTACATTTTATTCTAAAGAATTACAAAAAACAACTTATCACCCCTCCATGAAGTATAAAATTGATAAAATAATACGCTCTCGTCGTGTTGGTGGCAGAAAGGAAGTGTTAGTGAAGTGGCAAGGTTATCCGAGTAAATTTAATTCTTGGATTCTTGCATCAAACTTAGAAAAAATATGAGTGAAGGAAGTTTTTATATAACTTTGTTAAGCAATAGCTCGACGGCTTATTATACTGATAATACAACAGCCCATTTCATGACCAAACTACCTAAGACCGTTAAATTAGAAGGAGAATGGGTTGTTGGTTTAGTGGAATTTCAATACCCACGTTCCATGTACAATGTTCAAGATCAAGAAAATATCATCTATATAAAAAAGAAAGTACGATTACCTAATGACAAGTTTGACAAAATCATAGATATAAAAACTCACATACCCGCTACTACATATGATAGCGTTGACACTTTCCTTGACGCGTTTAATGAAAACCCGCAATTAAAAAATAAGGTGAAATTTAGGTGTGATAAAATATCAAAAATGGTGGCTATAACTGCAACTGAAGATATAACATCTATCATAACATCACCGATACTGAGTTTGCAGTTAGGTTTCAAACCACGATCTAATTTAAAACAAATTTCAATTGGGAAAAATCCAGTAAATTTGTATTTAGGGTTACCATCACAAATATTTGTGTATACCGATATCATTGAACCGCAAGTAGTGGGGGATGTTATAACATCATTGTTGAGAATAATTCCATTGGATCCAACTCAGTTCGTTTATGGAGCTTACAAAATGCATGTCTTCTCACCTGCTCATTATGTACCTGTTTTACGTAGAGAGTTCGATACGATTGAAATAGATATAAGAACGACTACCGGGGCCAGAGTACCATTTCAATTTGGATCTTCTTGTGTGAAGCTACATTTTCAACGAATAAAATGACTCACAAACGATCGTCTGCCTCTTGTCCATATGAACATTATTATTTACATCAAGCTGGCTCTGGTGTAGGAATTGTCTATAAAGGTGTTCCATTTCAACGAGGTCATGGGATTGGAAGCTTTTTGGGTGGGCTATTTAGGTCTGTGATTCCTTTGTTATCCAGTGGTTTTAGGGCTGTAGGGAAAGAAACATTAGATGCGGGGATCGGCCTGCTGTCTGATATGGTAAATTCACGTCCTATGGAGAGTTCGATTAAGTCTCGATTCAAAGATGCAAGTGCTAACTTAAAAAGAAAAGCTGATGAAAAAATTGATTCTCTAATGTCAGGATCTGGGTATAAAATGTCAACTAAAAGACGAGAACGACTCATTCCGTTAAAAGCATCACGAGGAAGAGGAAGTAAAAAAATTAAAAAGTATAACGTCGAAGATATATTTTCATATTAAATAATGTCATTCTTACATAATCATTCATGTGAATGTGCAAAATCTGAGTTAGATATATTTGCCCTGCCGTCAACTCAAACCAGTATTGAAAGTGGACAGTGGGTTCATTACAAACCAATTTCATCTTTAAACGACGACGGCCCTATAGAATTTCAAGTTCCCGGATCAGGTGATGACTATATTGACTTGTCACATACGTTACTGCATGTCAATGCGAAAGTATTGAATCAGGATGGCACCAATTTAAAAGCAGATGTCCAAGTTTCGCCTGTTAACAATTGGATGCATTCCCTTTTCAACCAACTCGACATATATTTAAATCAAAAACTCATATCACCTCCGAACAACACATATGCCTATCGTGCTTATTTGGAGAATCTTCTTAACTATGGTCCAGCAGCCAAAGAATCTCATCTAACTTGTGGATTGTGGTACGAAGATACTGCACATCATATGGATGCCGTTGACGCAACGAACAAAGGGTTTCACAAAAGAATGGAATTTGTCAAAGAGAGTAGACAAGTTGAAATGATTGGTCACTTGCATGGTGACATGTTTAACCAAGAGAAATTTTTAATAAATGGCGTAGAAATGCGTGTTAAGTTAGTGCGCTCAAAAGAAACATTTAATCTTATTTGTCATCAAGATAAAAAACTTAAAGTACAAATAATGGATGCTAGTCTTATTATAAGAAGAGCAAGAGTCAACCCTAGCGTTTTGTTAGCCCATCAAAAAGTACTAGCGTCAACAACTGCAAAGTATCCTATAACAAGAGCGGAAGTTAAGGTTCTGACAATACCGGCGGGTGTGCAAGGTAAAACATTAGATAATATATTCCTTGGACAAGTTCCTAAAAGATGTATTGTCGGTTTTGTCTTAAATTCAGCGTTTAACGGTAATTTAGCATTGAATCCTTTCAATTTTCAACATTTTAATATGAATTCATTCAGTTTGTATGTAGACGGTCATGAAATACCTTCTAGAACATTACAACCATCATTTAGCTCTGGTTTAATAGCATCACCATATCACACTTTATTTTCTGGGACTGGTATTCATTTTCACAACGAAGGTAACGCAATAAGTAGAACAGACTACGGAGACGGATATTGTTTGCTATGTTTTGATTTGACTCCTGATTTATCTGCTAGTTCAACGTCACATTGGAATCTCGTCAGACATGGAAGTGTACGGTTAGAAGTTCGCTTTGATTCGTCTCTTAGTCAAACTGTTAACTGTATTGTATACGCAGAATTTGATAATGTAATTGAAATAAACAAGAATCGTGACGTAACTGTGGATTATAACAGTTAATAAATACTTTGTTTTTAAAAAGGATACATCATTTGATCTTAAACGTTGTTAACAGAATCATTAATAAGCAGCTAAATTTATATTTATCATGGATACAAATGAAATACAGCTCTGTATGAATAAAATAAGTTCCAGTTTTAAATCAAATGTTTTTGCTGCAAACCGATTGCCTATTTGGGTTAATTTACCTGCTTTTATTATAAGCAATTTAGATCCCGACTCAAAACCGGGGTCTCACTGGATAGCTATACACATTGATATTAATGGCATTGGTGAATATTTTGACTCATTTGGTCGAAAACCTACAGGTAGTCATAAGCTATTTTTGAAAAGAAATTCCAGGAGATGGGTTTATAACCACAACTCATTTCAAAATCCTTTTACCTCGGTCTGCGGGGAATATTGTTTAGTCTATCTGTATTTTAAGATTAAAGGAAAAACTATGTGTGACTTGGTAAATTTGTTTACTGAGAGTTCTCTATGTAACGATCTAATTGTAAGAAATATGTTTAAGTCTATTTTTTTGAAATAAACAATTAAATATAAAACAAACTCTTTTATTGTTCTAAGTTAAGTCTACATTTTCGTCAAGGGAAGTGTATTTGTCGATAAAACATAAAAATGAACACATGATATTCATTAAAACTATATTCAAAGTCAAGGCTATGGTCTATTTATACTATGAACATCGGCGCTTGGAACTTGTGTTACTTATCTAATATGAAAGACAATGACTCTTTGTCGGAAAAAAATAACTACAAAGGAAGCTTAGAATACAAAAGGTGTTCGCTATACAAAGAAAAATGTTCGGTACGAGTTATAAAGCAAAGTTAACAAACAAAACGCACACAATCGAGTAAAAAAAGATAAAAGGAACAAATTAAGATCTTAAAACTACTTTTACACTTATTTTGTATTGTCTATAACGTAATTTACACAATCACTTTTGTCCGCTAACTGTTTGGTGATTTGGTAAATCACATCCCTCGTAGATTCGACGTGAGCGTCCTCTTCGGAGTGAGCGTAGTATTTAACACGCACTTCCGCATGCTTCCAATGCTCCGTTGGCGGAATATTTTTTATTTTCCGCGCATCATACACCTCAATTTTTATGAGATGTGAGGCGTATGATGCATCGTCTTTGTTGGACTTTATAAAAGCCACGCCTTCCGCAGTGGCTTGGCTGACGCTCGACGACTTTACTGCAACTTTCCTTTTCTTCCGTTTTTCAAAGAAGCCATCTATGCTGTTATTAGGCCTCTTGTTAGTGTTAGCAATAGCTTTTTTGACTTTATAGGCCAACGTTCCTTCTTCATCACTTGCTTCGTCGTCGGGATAGTAATAATTTTTAAATGTGTTTTCCTGTAACAATATAAAAACATTCTTCAAACGGTCCTTCAAAGTAGATTTACATGGTAAACACAAAAATAGATGAAGGTTATGTTACAATCAATCAAAATCTGAAATAAGTGGGCACACATAAAATTATGACTACATACTTACATCCATTTCAGCAACGAAACACTGCTTTCAGCAACCTTGCACTAAACTTCACGACTCACGACTCTCTTACTCGAAGACCTTGCTCGGAGAATTTTTGGGGCGCAATGAAGTCGAGATGTGATGGCGCGCTTTTATACCCAGCGCAATCCCTACAAGTTGGGACACGTATTTTTTGAAAGAAGGGCTTCGCTTAGTGAACAGGTATAAACTCGTATTCTCCAGACGCGGTGTGTTGAATAACAAAAGACAGCGGCGGTTCTTTTGATACAAAGACAACAATAAAGCAATTATACGATGCCGCCCGCGTTCTTGAGGTCCTTTATGCGTAGTGCAATTTAACAAGTTTAAACCAGTATCTTCAAAGCCATACACTCGAAAAAACATAACGCTCCTCTTATTGACGATGGTCAGGTAAACGGTTCGCCTAGTGAACACGTTCAAACTAGCTATTTTTTCAAAAAGCTCTCTTTGCATAGTGTATTGATGTTAAGTAATTAAATAATAAAAGATCGTGGTGCGTTTGATACAAAGAAAACAATAAAGCTACTGAAACCGTTTACTGTATTATGTAAACTCTCTGTCTATATGTATATTCATAAAATAAACTTTAGCTATATAATATGTCCACAAAATGTAGGATAGTACCTACTGTGTAAGCGAAACACAAGGCTGCGTTCTTAATATCCTTTGTACATAGTGCAATCCTACAAGTTTTGTCTAGTATTTAAATAATCGAATTGCGTAACAAACACGTTAAAACTAGTATTTCTAAGGAGTACTTAATAAGGTTAGAAGTAAAAAGCAATAAAGCAACAAAATTCTTGTTTTTAACTGAAACCATTTACTATTTAGCGTAACAATATTCTCCAAAACGTAGGTTAGGTTAGATTTAAGATAGGCCTGAAAGTTATGGCTTACGAATTTCTCCAAAACGTAGGTTAGGTTAAGTTAGATTTAAAATAGTCCTGAAAGTTATGGCTTGCGAATTTCTCCAAAACCTAGGTTAGGTTATGTTAGGTTTGAATTTGTCCAAAATGTAGGTTAGGTTAGGTTTGAATGTCTCCAAAATGTAGGTTAGGTTAAGTTAGGTTTGAATTTCTCCAAAATGTAGGTTAGGTTAGGTTTGAATGTCTCCAAAATGGAGGTTAGGTTAAGTTAGGTTTGAATTTCTCCAAAATGTAGGTTAGGTTAGGTTAGATTTATGATAGTCCTAAAAGTTATAGGCTACGAATAAAAGTGTACTGCGAATAATGCGATAGGATATTTATGTGCTGATAGAATAATGAATTGAAAGTGGACTTACGAAAAGACATGGTATTTTATTTGTACGGAGCGTGGCGGGCGATCAGGTACCCAGGAAAAAAAAAAGGTCGGCACCGAACCCCCAAGTGGGCGCAGGTAAGAAGTTGAACGTAACAAAGGGTGAGTAGGAAACAAAGGAAAGGGTCTCTATCCTTTTATGAGTATGTGATTAAGTGTTGGTATTATGTTGCAATGGAAGTACATATATACGTGAAGGAGTGGGCGGAGCGTGATGAGACCCCGTCCAATCGCTTTAAATGGGGTGTTGACCTTTTTTTTTTTTTTTTTTTTTTTTTTTTTTTTTTTTTTTTTTTTTTTAGTTTTCTTTGCCCCCAAATCCGCCATTTTGAGCGAAAAAAAAGTGATCCAGAACCGGCGAATCCCTACTACTAATGTGTCATTGAAGCATACATAATACCTACATCTACGAGTACATCTACATTAACATCATAGAATCTATTTAAAGAAGTGGCACAGCTAACATAAAACTGAATCAATCTTCTGGCTGGTCTTTCAAAATAAAAAGAGGCGTCAAACAGGGTGATCCTTTGTCACCTAAATCATTTAGTACAAGCTCATTCGAAGTGGTGCACAAGCGCCTGGGCCTTGCTTGGGAGGCGAGAGGCGTTGTTGTTGGTGGGAATAGGCCAACAAATCTTCGTTTCGCCGACGATATCGTTCTCTTGTCTTCCTCAGCCTCAGACCTTGAGCTATGCTACGAGATCTCAGTTCGGCAAGCCTTCAAGTTGGACTTTTGATGATATATAAGGCTAGATATGTAAGGCTAGACGAAGAATACTAGATTGTTCCCAAGGTATTAACGAACCTTATGTGCCTATTTTAACAACGAAAACTTTTAGTCTTTCAGCAAAAGTTTCAAACAAAAGGGATACCAATAAGGTTGCTACACCGGCGCTGGAGACCCAAAAACTACTAAAGCTTAAATTTTCCTGCTTATCGTCGTCATTCGTTTTTAACCTCTCGCTCGTGGTGTTACTAGGTCTAGTTGCGACAAAGCTAGATGCTTCTTCTTCTCGATAACAGTTAATGTGCTAGGGTCAACCCACGCGCCATCTTAAAATAGGCAGCTGTGGAGCTGTTCTAAAAAGACTGCAAGTGGACTTAAACCCTTTTGCATTGCTACCGCATACATAAATAAGCCAACGCTACGTTCTTTTTTTAACTTGCTAATTGGTTGTTCTGTAATGCTTTATTGAGAAGTTAAACTAGGTGTTGGTTGTGAAGCTGTTGCTAGGATGCAAATAGGTAACAAGATTACACTTTGATGAATGGTTTATACGAGTATTATAAAATTTATGTGAATGTTATCTTATTTGTAAGGGGTCCTTTCGGATACACTTCGACCCAGTGGGATCTTTTGTGAATGTTTGTTCGTTGTCCTTTTTTATTCTCGACATTAAAAGTACGGAACGATGTGAGTATTTGAGTTCAATTAAAGATAAAACTTGGTGTGACATCTTTCATTGTGAATGTATTTGTTTTCGATGTCATCCTAGTTTAAAAGTCTTTGCAAAAAGTCGCCTAATTGCTAGAAGTTCTCGCCAAAAGGGTCACAGCCTGGTCATAGCTCTAATAGCACGCAAGCGTTTATCACGCATATTTATAAACGCTTCCATCACTCTCGCACACGCATACTGGTTAGAAATAGATATATGCTTTATGTCATCGATAAAAGCTAGCGTGCTAGGCTCCCTGGTTACGACAAAACAAATATCTTGCGATGAATTAAACCAATTAGCTTCGAACAGAGCAAAACTTACGAGTATACTCGAATTCAAAATTATTATTTAAGATACTGTACATAGTGTCAGTTACAAGATATAAACTTATAGGCTATTTTAGTAGTAAAAGTCAGGAATTAAATTACATAAAACATCACATCATGGACTGCATGAGAATAGAATTACAATGTATCAAAAACGCTAAACGCTGTGCTTTGGCTATTATAAACTATAGTAGTCAACGAATATTGCGTAAATAGTCACAGATAAATATATACTTAAATCTAACATTTATAGCTCGAGTACAAATATTCATATTTATCATATAAATGTTTACCCCTAGGGATTTGAACCCGTGACCTCTAGCTTCGTAGTCCGGTTCACTAACCACTAGACTATCTTGGCTGCCGCGATGCCGGTGAAGTTTTTATTCCGGATTATCATAGAATTTGTCGCCATAATGATCATTCGTCGGTCGTATTATTTTTTGCAGTAGAGCCTTAACTTGGCACAAGCTTGGCAGTCTCGGAAAGGAAGACCGTTGATGGCGTTGATGTACCGATTGGGTTAGTCTTGTATCGGATAGAGAGCATGTATGTCTCTTTTTGATGTATCGCGGCGTATTTTATCGGTTAACCAGTGATCGAATCTGGCGCACAGCTTGTAAAGGGGTTAGTGGTTTCGATTATCAACTCTATACATCTTTTGCGGCTCGCAGTTTATTGCAAATGGTCTATTGACGCTTTAAAAATAATAGCAAACGCGACTCAAATCAGATCCTGGCGGTTGTCAATTTCCTAACGAATGGAGATAAAAGTCAGTTGCGCTAAGCTAAGCGTCCAGCGGGGTAATTCTGGCGTCAATAGAGATGAATTCACACTCGACATTTGTCAAAATGAGCTATCAGATTCCTTCAAAATCTGTCATTTTTTTAAACATCTCGAATATGAGATGAAGCGCCAGAATTGCGGGCCAGTCCACCGCGCATATCCTAAATTGTTTTAAAGTTTTCGCGACTTGTAGACATTGAAACACTTTCATAATTAAAACGTTTTTTGTCGGTTCTTCACGTTTAGCATTTTTGTTAGTCTGCCCGTGAACATGAGACCTGGAAATAGCTCAAAACTTTGGGAATTTAATTCGTTTTATACAAACGATATAAAATTGTTTTATTTAAATGTTATTTAGGCACATTATAGAAACAAATTTTAAACTGGTGCTGGACACAATAAATAAAGCTCGAATCTTGACCCGATATGCCCGATTCATCTCACTTTCGGGATACGTCGTTTTTGAAAACGATAGTCCTCAGAAAGATTTGACAGTAGTTTTCGTGCGAGATTTATTTCACACGAAAACGGAGGAATGCCCTGCTGAGCACCGTAAACGGTTAGCTGCCATTAATTCCTACTTTACTGGGATTTTTATTACTTTTATATTCTTTACTGCAATATCGGTTACATACATTGTATACATGACAGGTACTTAGTAACTTGAGGAACTAACACCAGTCCTACCCGTTACACCTACTCGTACATCAATCAAGTTTGATTACTTTTAGCAAAATAAACGTTATGACCTAAGATTTATTACTGTAACTGTGTCTAGACCTGTGGCAATTGAAAGCAAATCAAGTTTCGGTCAAACAACAGCGGGTGGTCGGACCTTGTGCAAGGTCCGTCCGGATCGCTACCACCGTCTTGCTTTCTAATCCTGACGCTAAGCAGCAGTGTTTGCACTGTTGTGTTCCGGCATGGAGAGCAAGGCAGCCGGTGTAATTACTGGCACAAGAGGTATTCCATCTCAGCCCTCTGGGTTGCGGGTGTCTATAGGCGGTGGTGATCACTTACCATCAGGTGACCCACTTGCTTGTTTGCCTTACTATTTCATATTTAAAAAAAAAGCTAAGTCGTTAAATTTCGGCCACAGGAGAGACTACTTTAATTACTTTTGTTTTACTGTGTCTTTGACCCGGCCATCACTTAACTTCTAACCGTCAACTTTATTTCCAGCTACAAAGCAAACCAAATACCTCGGTTACCTACCAAGGAGTTTGAATATTCTCAAACATTACTGCGGTAAGGTTACGCAATAACCGCCGCCATTTCATTACCGAGGCTGCTTTTTACCGCCGGTCAACGCTCGAAAACCGCATCGTTTTCCATACGCACAGTCAGCCTCTTCTTCTTTTTTTTTTTCTTTAATGGCGGCCACGAGGCTTGTGCCAATGTCAATGCTAAAATAAAATTGTACATTTGGGTCAAAAGACCCCCCCCCTTCCCTCCGTCGGGTTATTAGCCGTCGGCCAATGATATCCTACCATATAGGCTAAGAAATCATTGACCGATGCCCAGGGTGCACCGGCCCAAGCACTGCTCTTCCCCCCGGATGAGTCCGTAATGGAACCGCAGCACCCGGGCACACGAGGAGGAAACCCGACCCACAGTCAGCCTCAGAAGTAGCTAAACACTTAAGAACCTTGTCGTAGTGACGTAAGAAATGACAGTGTCTCTAATTTGTCACATTACTGACAGTGACAAGGTACTAAAATGTACAGCTACTTCTGACCGTACTAATATACATAACTTAGCTATGCGAGTTTGTCGCAATGTTTGTCATTGTCTGTTTTTAGGGGTTTGTGGCAACTAGAGAAAAAATGGAATAAGGTTTTGTTTTTTTTAATTCCGATGCTGAAAGAATTGTTAAAGGAAGATAATCTATGATAAAATAGCAGAGGGCACACCTCGAAAAAAACGCTCCGTCGCGCTTCATACAAAACAACACGCTAGTCACGTCATCGTCACCATCATTATTATTACATAGTATAAATTTAAGTCGCTATTCGTTCCTGTCTATCCTCAAGTCCTCATACCCGGCCGCTTACTTCCTCTCAACCACGCAACAGATTTTGATACCGTTTTCATTGTCATTAAGAGTATTTTCTACTGAAGGCTTTTATGTATACGTTACATCCTAATCCGAAGCTGTTTTTTTATAAAATGCAGATTTTCTACAACAATTATAATTTTATTATGCGATTTGGTTTCTGATCGTATTGCTCGCCATTCTTACGATCAGTTTTTATCCGTCTATCTGTCATAATTGTTTCTTTTTAAAGCGTATACTTATTACTCGTAAAATAACGATAATGTCTCGTGAATAATAAGACGATATAATTGACATACCTAATTAAAATTGCACGAGAGCTGCGGGGACGAATGGAGAGCCGGGACAGTCACTATTTGCTGAAACTTGCAGTCGATTTTGCGTTGACTCATTACCAAACTGTATTTTGTCTGTCCGAGTTGCATTTTTTTGTAGATCATCGTATAAAAACCTGGGCTAGGTTTGGTTCATTTGGTATATAACAAGATTTCAGCTCGCGGTTGCGCCCGCATTACGTTTTTAAATAAAGTAGCTTGCAATAATCTGGAGTGCGATTTCTTAATCTCACCGGGTGACTAAAGCTCACCAAAATGGCCGAATCTCTATGAAAAAAGGCCATTAGGTGAGATTCAAAAATTTCTCTCCAGGGCAGTAATCTTCTGTTTCGATTGATAAAAACCCTACCGGATTCGGTATCCGTTTTCTAGTTATAAACGTTCTTTTTAAATGTTTTTATAATACATACTTTTTTGTTTAACACACTTAGTATTGCATGGTCATCGCATATACCTACAAGTCCAATTTTAGAAACAATCCGACCACAGGAAGTGAGTCAAAATTTACTTGCAAGTTTGCAACAGACAAGTCATTTAATTACATACCAACATAACAAGTTAAATAAAAGCTTGTAAAAAGGTATCAACATTATTTAATTGAAAGGGAATGGAGTATAATTGCAAATTACTTTTTTCTCTATCACGAAAAAAGCACGTGGAATTTTCTCTTTCATTTTAAATATTTCCATTATTAGATTTATTCTCATTTTAGGCGATTAGTGCTGGTCGGCGGCGCACACGCAAGACCGCATGCTGCAGGCATGACCGCATGGCCGCATGGCCGCATGCACGGCGTAAACCCGCATGCAGAGCTCATGCGTTATTCGTCTCTCATTAGAATTATGCCATTTTATAGAGCGTGGTGTTGGATCGGTCACGACACTAACATTTTGGTACCTATATACTTCAGCCATTAGTTACAGTTATTAACCTAAGTATTTGACTTTTCTCAACGCACGACTTAGATATATAAAATGATAAACAAATGACATTTAATTAAATGAAGAAGCTTACGAGAATTGTGCACTTATCGTTTTATGTTGCTCCATCTTGTCGACTGCTTGATAATTCTCTTTTTTTTTCAAAAAATAAACTAGGAAACTCCGCAAGAAGCATAGAAACATACGGAAACGACACATTAAGATAAGATAAGAAGTTCACGCACTGCTGCTTAGCGGCAAGATTAGCAAGCAAGATGGTGGTAAATATTAGCGATTCGGACGGACCTTGCACAAGGTCCTACCCCCCGCATATTTGACGCAAGTAGGTATACAACATAATATGATGACATTATGGATTAGCGACCGTATGGTGTGTATTAAAATGAATCGCTTTAATTAGGGCGGTTTAATTATTTATTATGGCTAAATGATACTTAACAATCCGCGTCATTTTTTGGTAATAAAAGAAAGGTGCTGTTTCTTACGCGGTTGTTTTGATTTTTGAAAGTTCGAGTTACTATTTTTTTAATGATACATTCTTAACCAACACACATACAATAATGATACATTTTTAACCAACTTTCACGCATTGAATATACAATGATTGAAAACTAGCAGCTTAAACTTTGATAAACAGAATACAGTTCCTTAAGAAACAGTGGTTTATTGGAATTAATAAAAAATTTGCCATCTAGCCACAACAGATGAAAAACTGCGAAAATTTCGAAATTCCCGCTTCATACAGATCGCTTGGTCATAACCTTGGGAAACCCTGCACTAGGAACATTACAAAATACAAAGAAAACATAAAAACTTATCTTCCTTTGCCGTGAGATTTTAAATAGCGTTTTTAATAAACATTAATTTATTACAGCTATTAAGTATCGGGACGGCGGCTGAACAAGAATGTTGCCTTAGTCCCTCCTTTAAAATGCCAGGAATTATGAGTAACGACTTTAAGCTGGACTGGAGTCCTTTTTTAGAACGGCTTAAAATAGACTTAAGATATTCGCGGAGAAGTTTAACTTACAAAGGAAAAGCAAAGCGAAGTATGAGCATTTTAAATACTTTTCAAGAATTTGTGTTATGTTAGCTTGCAATGCAAGTGAAACAAATGCAATTCGCTGCTCCGAGATAACGTTTACAAAAGATTATGTAGTATTTTTTGACAGATTACATAGGATTACACTATTTAAAATGCTGTTTTATGCAATGTTATCATTATTATAATTATTCATACCATACAGTCAAATAAATTATACATTAAGAGGAAACACAAGGG
This sequence comes from Ditula angustiorana, assembly GCA_963691745.1. NCBI lineage: Eukaryota > Metazoa > Arthropoda > Insecta > Lepidoptera > Tortricidae > Ditula > Ditula angustiorana. The sequence goes on along the minus strand of OY829480.1, from coordinate 3,697,547 downwards.
CCGTTTTTCCATACAAACGTCGTCCCCTGTTTCCTCTCTGGATAATGCCAGTAGAGCATTTTTTTTTTCCAAAAAATCGATGGCCATCATTGTGCATGTCCCTATGTTTTCCTTTTTTTCATAAATTAATTATTAAAAGAGATATGAACATTCAAAAACCTAAAAAATTGGCCAGATTTTCGGCTGCGTTCATACATTCAGAAAACAAATTTTACTAGATTATATAAAAAAAGAAAAACATAGGAACACTGCCAAAGCCTTTCTTTAATTTTTAAAGAAAAAAGTAGTTAAATCGGTTAAGTTTTGGAGAAGGAATCAGGGGTCTACGAATCGTTGATTCTGTGTACTTTTAATAGGTATTTTCAGTCCAAGCTGCGGCTGTCTCTATTGCGCTCTGCGGGGTTGTTCGGGCATTGCGCGACAGCAATAGATTTTACAAATACCTATTTTTCAATTCTCTAGGCCTTGGTGTTTCCTCTTAACAGTGCAAGCTTGTAGGAGTAGATATCATTATATTAGTGCGACAATTTGTCTATGTGTAAACTTCTATGTAAATCATATTTTATAGTACAATCTATTTGAACAAGGCTATTTATGTATTTTAATGCAGCACTTCTGCAAAACATTTTTTGCTTACCATACCAAGATTACAAAACATCTCACGTTTACAAAACTTCTCATCTTAAAAAAAACGTTAACATACCTGTTTTTTTTAAGATGTCGCTAGGGGCCACCTAGAGCTCCAATAAGTATTTAATCTATAGTCTATACCCGTTGTATGTACTTAAAAGTTCGAACTTGCCTCCCCCTAGCAAAGGCAGGGTGGCTGGCTGGCGACGCCCATGAAATACGCCCTAGGCAAGACAACCAAAGTCTAACACAGGCATAAATAATACCAGGTAGCACATCAAATCGATACTATCGATTATATTAAAAACGGAGTGCATCGATACCGTGGGAGTCCGTAATTATCCTCAGTAAATATTGACTCGGCGCGACAACCATCCGTGTTTAGTCGTAATCGGCTATCGATTGCCATCATTACGCACGATCGATTACCTACATCTATTCGATTAGATGCATCGAATGCAGGAAATGCAAGCGCTACTGTGTCATTATAGTTTACTTTTACTGTTTTGTTTTTAATTGTGAGGTTAGGCTGTAATTTCAGCTAAAAGCCGGAGGGGATGGTTTTATAAGTTTTTAACCCCCGGCGTAAAAAGGGGGGCATTTTAATGCATACGAGTTTAAAGTCTAGGTGTTTCTGAAAGTGCCATTGGAGGTTTAAAACGGGTAGTTCGATTTGGATGTGATTTTTTTGAACCGAAAGGCTAGTACAGTACTCGTAAACACGGCCGTTGAAACATGGCCGAAAGGTCGAGGTAATTTAACAATATACTTTTATCGCGTTAAAGTCCCGATAACGTTATAAATATGTGTGGAAATCGCGAAAATGAAAATCAACCAAGTGTCACATTTTGCCAAATGATTGTCGGCGAAAAAGGAGTTTTATAATCACCGTGTGTAAACTCCCCTTTCTAGGAAGAATATAAATTAGAGTTTACTGCATAAAATACTTTGCGTAAACATTAACACCGATCGATGCGCAGGTTTAATGGCCACTTACAACAAAACTTCTGAGAATTCCACATCCTCTCATACAAGTAAACCCAGGAGCCTAAATTCCATAGACCGTTTAGCCGTTTTGCACAAAGGCGCATTCCAAATTTGAAATTCCAACATGGCAGCGCGTCGGTAACCGTTCGGTTTACGTAAGCGCATGCGACACTGCGTTTGGTGTTGCTAGAGCAACAAACTCAAAAACTACGGTTAAATTTCTTAATTCCTTTTAATGTCTAATGGATTTTTAACAAAGTTCAAGCCCTATGCTTAGTAAAATTTTATTATACACATTTACTAATACATATTTGATACTTTATGTGATACGACTTATTGCTCATCCTATTACTGAAGAACAGAAGAAATTACCGATAGTTAATTACATCATTTAAATGTGCATATACAACAGTTTAACTTTTACAAAACATACAAAAGAATGCGATGGAATATAAAATGTTCTTACTAAATATTATATGATTTGGCTTCCTTTTTTCACTTGTTTATAATTAAGTAAGCATATTAACAGGTCCTGGAAATTAGTTTTGACACACATTTTATGACGCGATGCCACGAAATTCGGCATGCGTACGAAGCCTAGATAACAATGCAATTAAGTACAATTTAACCAATCATAAACATAAACCAAAACACGAAAACGAAATACGTTCTTAAGTTCCAACTAGCTCAATTCCAAAAGTAGAAATGTAGGAAACTTATTAAGCCTTGCAACACCGCGCGACACTGCGTTGCAGCGTGGTGCGTTGACCGCTGACCCGCGGCGAGGTCAAGCGGTCAGCGGTGTTAGGGCACGCCTACACTACCGCTACTTACTCTATGGTAGCCCTGGGCGACCAGCGCACTAACGTGGGAACGTGTGCACGCAGCTTAGGATTGAGGTTCCGCAAATAGATAAATTAAGCGTCAGTGACTATAATGAAATGACTAACCGTGTGTTGGTCACGGATGTCGTGGAATAAGTGTTAACATGTGTAAAGGATATCCAGTAATGGCCTAATACCTACATATTAAGTTTACCAGTTTAGAGCTACATACTTCAATGTATAAAAAAGTGTTTTTTTTGCGTTTACGGCTTAAACGCCTGCAATGGTTAAAAGGCAGAATTTAGGTATTTGTGAACTTTTCCCTCACAAAGTAACTGATTTTTCCGACTGCAGCGAACGCAACAAGGACGTGTATTTTATTTTATCCCTCGTATTCCCAAAAATTACGAATAAGGTTAGAATGGCCAAATGATCTAGGATTCTGAGAAAATGTCAATATAGTTCCCCTCCCACTGACAGCGGCATTTCGTCCCGAATTAAATTGTTCCTACTAATTCGAATCATTAACTATAAGTGCAATGAGGCTACATTCAAAATATTTCACGACTCTATACTGATGAAATAACATACTTGCAGAGGCTTATCTTGAAATATTGCAAATTTCCCATGGGAAAAAATCAACATGGACGGCTTTTTTAATCTGTCTCTACATTGAGCTATACATATTAAAACGGCCATGAAATATTAATTAGCAATCATACTAAAACGTTACGGCTTCATTACACGGGTATTGTTGCTTATAGATCATGCACGCCTTAATTCGGTGAGAGATTATATCGGGTTAATCTTCTACATGGCGCCTGCGCCGCGATAATCGTAACTAAGCTCATAGGGTTGGCAAAAGGATAAATTGGTAAAATAACTAATACATAGTATAGGTAACGCAACTAGATTTGAGTACTGGAGAGTTTCGTTCGAATTTTTGAATTTTTGTTATACCCGTTACATTGTTTTTTGCGTCCACATTTAAAGACTTATTGTACTTAACTCTTAAAAGAATAAAAAAATATTGTTATCTCTATATTGAGGATTAAAAAAAACGTTAAAAACTCTATGAAAACAATGTTTGAAACGAAACAGTTTTTTTTAAAAAAAGCGGTAAGGCTTCTAAACTACAACCACTATTTATACGATTCTTTCAGGAAAGAAATAGTCGTTTCGTTAACTTCAAATAATTGCATTTTTGTAACGCTGCATTTTTAATCCATCTTCTGATATTAGGCTATCATTCTGCCGAAATATTAAAAAGCTACACAGAGAGATTAAGCAGAAGATTCCGCTTTGTTATCTTTAACCTTTTCATCGTCAAAGACCTATCAAAGACTGATTTTTATACCCTGTAATAGCGTTTTAATCCGTTCCTTACAAAGACACTAAATATATCAAAAGTAAAATTTTGTCACGATCACGAACCGTTGAACTGTTTTGAATTACAAAAATATATCTATTGCGTTAAAACTGTAACGGTTAAAAGATAATTTTTCACACTATACAGACGCTCACTATGTTTTTTTTACTTACATATGATCATCTGTGGTGGAAGAACTAAGTTGGGGTCGCTAAAACACCCGCCTATAATAATAATAATACATAATACCTCTATAATTAAAGTAAAAAACCTTTTACATGTCAAAGTCTTTGTGACATTGACACAAGATCCATTTTTGCTTGATCCATCTAAAATCTTTTCTCACCATTAGTATACCGACGGTTGACAGCCCTGGGTGTCAAAAGTGACGTGCGCGGCGCAAGATTCTTTATCGCAGCGACTCTTTGAAATAGAGAAGATAAATTAAAATATAATCGCCGCTTACTCGTCCCATTGAATTTTATATGCAATTTAAATTAAACATTAATCCTTTGGTGGACGCGTTCTCCCGTTAATAGCATGGCACAAGGTGTCTCAAGGAATAAGAGGGTATTGGAGGCATTAAATGTAAAGAGCCTATATGGCCTACATGCAAGAATATATATTTTTTTTCATGTACAGTCAAGGAAATATATTCACGTACCACCGCAGAATCTAGTCGAAGAGACATACGCATGACATTTGTGTGACATAGCGTGGCGTTTAACGCGTCGCGTCATTGCGACAGGGTTCTAAGGTGGTACGTGAATGTATTTCCCCTACTGTACATAAAGTTCAACCACAACTTGTGTTCGGCCATCTTTTGTTCGAAAAATTTGAGTTCCAAATTAGACCGCAGCAACAACTTTGTTTGACAAACGATGATAGCGCCGGCGCCTCTGATGATATAATGATAGTGATTTACTAATGATCCCCGACATGAGAGATACAATCGGTTATGTTTACGCTTTAACCTAGTTTCGGGGTATTAATGAAAGTGTATTAGTAAATTGCTGGGCGCCTTTGATGATCGTTCTGAATGAGAGTAATTTGAACTGTCTAACCCACTTGTTAAAAAAAGTTGCTGTCGGCGACGCATTCGTGCGACCTTCATAGAACCTAGTTATTTGTATTTGACAAGTTGTCACATTTTTTCGTATTTTTACTCCCGATGAAAAAGAGGGGTAATTAATAAATTCTAGCGTTATACTTTGCGGAGGTCCATATCAATAAACTGAATCAAATTAAATTATTAGCGGAGTAGCAAGGTAATTTTTTCCAGTTTATTAAAAACTAGCGACCCGCCCCGGCTTCGCACGGGTACAATCCAATTTAAGATTAATTTTTCTACACCTTCGGTTACATTGTTCAAATTTTACCAAGGATCCCTAATTTTTTTCAAAATGAAATGTAGCCTATGTCAAATTGGAAGAATGTAGCATTCTATTGGTGAAAGAATTTTTTAAATCGGCCCAGTACTTTTTGAGCCTATTCATTACAAACATACAAACATACAAAAATAGGTACAAATCTTTCCTCTTTATAATATTAGTGTAGATAGAGGTGTTAAAAGTGTATATGTAGTGTCTATATCTGTGTGTCTGTCTGCGACAGTTTTATATCACAGAAATATCTTTTGCTATAGTATTTCATCCGTTCAACTTGTTACAGTTTATAATATCCCTTTCAGCATCAATAGTATAATTTGGTACCGTTATTTTTTTCTTATCTGCTTGCAGAATGAATAATTTTTGTTTCTTTATTTCATTCTTTCTTTCTCTCTTTCTTTCTAATACAAAATATTTAGTTCATCAAGTGTGTTTATGTTGGACCCCGATCCGTGGCAGTTGCGCTGCTGAGCGGTTTACATACCTCTTACTAGAATGAATAAATATAAGAGCTGTGGATTACAGGATAGGTTTCTTTCTTTTTTATTTATTAAAAAAAGAAAGCAATCAAGCATCAGGATTACCTAATGGGTACCCGCGACCCCTGAAAGGATCCCTGATCCATTACAGGTCTTTGAGTGTGTGTTTCGATGGTGGGTTTATTACTTACCGCAGAAAACGCAGTATTTACTATAGTTTAAGGGGGATCGCTTCGTATAAAGCGGGAATTTTGAAATTTTCACTGTTTTTAATTTATTGTGGCTAAATGGTGTGACTTTTTATCAATTCAAGTGATTTTCCGGTATTATAATACTGTTTATTAAGGCACTGTGTTTTGTTTTTGAAAGTTCAAGCTGCTGATTTAAAATAATTGTGCATTCAATGCCTAAAAGTCCGTTGATGCATAAAGAGTACAATTATTTAAAATTAGTAACTTGAATTCCCATAATCATACCACAATCGCATAAAAAACAGTGTTTTATTACCGGGACACTACTTGAATTGATAACAAATCACACCAGTTGGCTACAATAAATTAAAACCTGAGAAAGTTTTGAAATTCCCGCCTCATACGAAACGATCCACCTTAAAGGCCCAGTTACTAGCTTTTCGGTGGTATGAAGAATAAACATCGAACTTATATAGGCAGCCCTTATAAGACTACCTATAGTATCAAGCTTAAAGTACTCATCCGCATTTCCTTCCCTCTTAAGAACTGTTACAATGCAACGGAACAGCTCGCGGCGCTCCGGCATCCGGGAAATCGGACCGTCGCCTCACCCAATTCAAAAAAGTTGACAAACCATAAACGCTACGGTAAAAGTGACTGTCAAGTGACGTTAACATATATTATTAGATCACCCAGATGCCCTGACATGGCCAACACCGCGACAATGTTGAGTCTATTAAATCAAACTAACTTGGTCATAGAAATGCCGCTAAATTACAAAGATATAGAATAAAACGAGATTTGTAACTAGCTTCAGAAGGAGCTGGCTGGACTCGATTCCGTGTTTGTCTTTGGTCAGCTTTGTTGTACAGTCAGTCTCAGAAATAGCTGAACATTTTCGTACCTCGTCGCTCACTCGAGTATCTTTCGTTTCATACGTTACTACGACAAGATTCTTAAGTGTTTAGCTACTTCTGAAGCTGACTGTACCCTTAAATCTATCTAAAATGATGCTAGTTACTATACTACTGACATATTTTTATCCTGTACTGTCCAAAAGCAATGTTGGGCATAAATCTCTCCCCACATACCTTTCTTTAGACAATAACCTGGGCCCAATTTCATAAACGCGACAGGCGACAGGTGGCCGTGACAATTCAGTATACATTGCTTGCCCACTATGATGTTAAGTCTGCAGCGTTACTTGTTGACACAGTAATGTACAGCGAATTGTCACTGTCAACTGTCGCATGTCGCGTTTATAAAATTGGTCCCTGCAATGGTGACTTGATTAAAAATAGAGGCTAATCGTCATTCTAACGTAAGTCCACTCCGACTTTTGTTTAATCCAACAATAAGGAAAATGAGTGACTACTTCGTTGTATTTCAGTTGGTCTGACACAAACTACAAGTTTAATAGGCAATTTTTTTTAATTCCTAACCCCGTTTGAAACCTTTGCCCTCGAAATTATAGAGTTCTTTCACAGCATTCTTTGACTTAAATGATCTCTTAGCAGTATTTATAAAGATTATTATGCAAGTAACTGCATGAGTTAAAGGTAGTTAAAGTTCATTAGCCGTTGCCATAGCAGGAACTCGCACATCGTGCGTTGTTATTAAGTACTGCAAGTAAAATACCGACTATTGGTCATAACCTTACCTTTCCAATGCGCCGGTAGGTTCAACAGTTACTGACTAGCTTTATAATAAGAAGAGTATCCAGTCTCGACTAATATTCTAATTGCGATACGTGTCTCGCTCCATCTTAGAAATTGACTCTCAGTAATTTTAAGATGCACTCTTTAAGTAAAAACTTCTTTAGCGTGTGATTACTTCGAGAAGACATCTTCTCCGTGATATTTTTTCTTTAAAATTTGTATGAAAGTATTTACAGAATCATATATTGAGAATTCCTCCCTAATACCCACCGCGACTTTGCTACCAAAGGCACACAAGCTAGCACATTTTTAAATCATTTTAAACAGAACCCTTGAAAAACAGCATAAGCTTCAATTTTGACTATCAGAAGTGAAACGCAAATACCTTCTGTAATTCTATGCGCAAGCGCATTGTCCTCTTCTAAGAAAACTAAACAATACGCGAGCTTATGACATACGTGCAAGCTGCAAGACTTGTACATTGTTGAAGTTACAAGTGTATGAGAAAATCTTGAGGAATGCTAAGCTTTTGTATAGCCTGGTACCTTTTGCGGTATTTTAGTACGTCCAGGGTTTTTGTTAGATGAAATATGTGCAAAGGTTTAATACCTTCGCGACTTACTATCGTATTCATAAACGCTGACTATGGCAGTTTAACTGGTAGAGCCGGCTTACACTTATATCACCGACACTCATTTCAATGTTTCGTTTCACCTAATTCTAATTCATCAAGGGGGTTGTGGAACTTGTGGATAAAACACAACCCTGAACCTAACCTACACGATGCATATACACATAAGACATAGTAAAAGTACACGACTTCAGCAGAAAAACTGTGGCGATGAATTAAACATTCTGTGAAATGATACATTCGGCGAAATGTTTGTCGGTGAAACATGGCAAAGCCCACACTATAGGTTTTTGCTAGTTGCAGTATGTATGGGCTGGCTGGACCTAGGTAATACCACAAGTTCAAAGAACACCAGTTGTAGCTCTTCGATCATGACGAGATCTGTATGAACAGGGTTGACCTAAGGCCCGGCAACCGATTAACAACTCTACTGGGATAATTTTTGATAGAATAAGTACTTATCAGAATCGATTTTCCTTATAAGTGCTCCATCGCGTATTGCTAATTAAATAAGCAACGATTGAAAACGCAAGTATTTGCTATACAGAGAATACTTTCCATTTCTCTCGAAACTGTATCTCTACTTATTGGAATGATATGGTATTATGAAGCTAGTAGCTTGTAAGAAAGTGATACAGAATGTCTATTAGCATAATGATGCATTCTTGGAATAGTTGAGACAAAAAGCTATGCTCAGTAAGGCATTCATCTGCCGCCATTGTTTTTCGAACTTTAGCCAAGTGCACTACGTTCAAATAACTTCAATTGTGACAGCATTTGGTGAAGACGCATTTAGGCGTTGCCTGTAGTGAATGCATTAGAATAACTACTAGTTGAGACATAAAGCTATGTTCTTTAAAACTCTTGTGGCCCTAACATGTTGACCGCTCAAGTTTAATTTATCTCTATGTAGGTCTACTTCACTTTCTTATGAGACTTGTTAGTTAGACCGAGCTGAAGGGACGGTAAAGGATGGACAAGGAAAGCTCAATATCGGAAGGAATGCATACAAGCCACCCGTTGTTGCCCCGGTTCAAAACTAAAGTATATCTCTTATAGTTAAGAAGTGATATTTCAGTAAAAAAAATTCTTTCCTAACAAATTTTGTAGAGTTTTAAAAGGGTAAAAAACAAACGCTTAAAATGAAGATGAAACACAAATGTTAAATAATTACCCTGGGCATCATCAAAGTTAAGACAAAATTAAAGAAAACCATTAATTGGCTACATATAATGCTTTAATCAACTTCCTAATTATTATTATTTGTTATCCACTCAATTTGCATTACATCATGGTATTAAGTTTCGATCCCTTGTGAGCCAATGAGTGAAAACGACTCTACCTAATATTTTAACAAGTTAATAAGTACAATTAATTGCAAATTTTTCTTGCTGCTCAAGTCCTCACACTCTAACATCATCTTATTTAGATTTAGTAGTAACTGTCAATAAATCCCTAAGAACATGGTTAAATTTATGATCATAAGAGAATATTAATGCTAGCCGTAAGTTGAACGAGGACGCAAACACTTAATGAATATTCAAATTAATATTCCAAACGTGATAGAACCTTAAGTGCACCAGAGTATACAGCTTAACCGCATTGTCTATGCTAATTGCCTGCAGACACTGCAGCGCGGGACGCATTATGTTGGCACCACTGCTTTTATTTGACTTTTCAAGTTCCTTATGCTCGGCAAACAAACGCGATGTCAATGTACTTTGAAGCTTGAAACTTTAGCTTGTTGTTGGTATTGCATTGACCATGTATTGGCGTTCAGGCAGAAGAATACAAACTCTTTTGAAATTTTCCTTGTTACTGGCAACTATGCCTCCATTTGCATTTAATTAAAAAGTTTATATTTCTTTTAAACAACTGCCTACAAATAGTATAGACTGCCAGTTATTATTCTTCTCAAATTAAAAATTAAACGGTTATTAATAATTGAAACACCCATCTCTATGGGTGGGATTTACAAACTTTTAAAAAGGTATGCAATAATAAACACTATGAAGTTTATATGTCCCTGTCTTTCGAGCACATACAATTTCTTTCAATTTCCTCTTTAAGGATCAGTTTAACTTGCGTCTTACTTAATTTTGAAAGGAAAACAACACAATTTTTTAAAATGTTTTTAATGACACTCATTAAAAGACTAACTTAAAATAGGTAATCCTTTAACGAATAAACTAATGATGATTTTTCATTGTTTCAGGATATCAGCTCTCCTGATCACCATAGCAGCGACATGCAGTGCCTCAGCATCATCATCAAGTCGTGACAACAATCTCACTGACGATAAGAAAGAGCCAACTACTCACGAACTCCTCAGCTCTCTCGGTCTAAAGAAACTAAGAATACCAGCAGCTCATCACAGGAAAAGACTAGCGGAGCAAGGAAGGCGGCATGCCACAGGAGATTCTAGAATGTTCGTTATAAAATTACCCCCAAATACAAGTTACTACACGCATTCCGATCCCGCCCCAGCCGCCGCGAGGACGCTCCCGTTACAAATGACTGGAAACGGAAAACCAGCCAGAGTCTATCATTGGAACCTGCCAGTATTACAGAAACTGGCTAAGGACAGACCGCAAGCGAGATTCGACGACGACATCGTCGATGTAGAAAGCACCCCAACGTGGCCTAAAGGCACGAACAACCATCCGAATTCGATAGACGCCTTGGCGTACTACGTGCCCGCCAAGAAGCCTTCATTTAGGAAATATTTCTCAGGCAACGGTAAACCGAAATCGTTCTACGTCCTGGAGAAGAACAAGAAGTCCGCGCAATACCATAGACTGCTGCCATAATTTTTTCCTTTATTTATTTTTAAATAAGTCTATGGCCGGCCTTTAAATAAGATTCAACTACGCATTAACACTTGAAATGTCTACGATGTAAACGTTTCCAAGTATCATGTTTTGAACAGACCTTTTCTACTTTTTTTGTTATTTGAAGTATTTTGTCGCATTGCTAAATTCTAAACTTACTGGCCAAATAGATAAGGCGATGCATTGAAAATTTTGAAATTGTTCTACACTACATCATACTATCAGTACACAACGGAATGTAAAGATTCCTCGAAGTACCTAATAAATAGAGACAATAGAGCGATTTTTGCCCTTTATACAGTACTGACGGACTTTGCAAAGATGCATTTTTAAACTAGCGACTACAACGCGACCATTACTGATTCAACTGTCTAACTCAATGTAATCTCCATTGCGTTTAATTTGCGACTTTACGATTCCAAAAAATCGCCGTCTGGTCAGACCCTTAACTTATTTCTAACTGCTCATATCATAAGTATGACAGTTAATGATCTCTCACTATATACTGCTTTCCTCTAAGCGTAGCAATTTATAATAAACGGTTTTCTAGTTTATAATGCACACAATTAAAACGCGATTTGTACGTTGTCGGGGCCAGTTAGTGAAAACTGTCATTTGATCGCTTATCGCCGGCTTAAGTTTAAATCGCTGCGATAAATTCAAGTAAATTATGTTTACTCGCGTCGATATTTTGCATTAAATTACCGGTTATTTGTATCGTAAACTGTGACATGTTAATACAGCTTTATTCGGTGTTTTTTGGTATAATAATCCTACGCTGTTTGCTAAAATCTTATGAAAGCCCAATATTTTTCATATTTTTAATTTTTGTGATACATGGAGTGCGATTTTTGAATCTCAACCAGTGGCTAAAGCTCACCAAAATGGCCATTTTTCCTAGAGATTCGGCCGATTTGGGCTATAGTCATCTGGTGAAATTCAAAAATTGCACCTTTGAAGGTGAACTGTAATAAATTAGAAATTCAACCCTATGGTGACGTATTCTCGACAGAGTACTTTCTAATAAGCTAAAACTTATTAACTATGAAAATTACTAATCAAATCTAAGATAGCTTAGAATTTCCACAGGAACATTATAAACTAATATCGTTCAGAAAAAACTGAGTTACGTGATACTCAAATTGGCACGAAGGAATTCAGTAATCGGCAAAAACTCAATTTAAATTTAATTAACAGAACTAAAAGTAACGACCCTCTCGTTATCTAGAAAATTCTAAGGAATTAAAACGACCATATATGTCTGTAACAATAATTATTTTCATCAACGTGTGTGCTGACTAGCGCGTAAGTGATCTGCAAGGAGTAACCACACCGAAAGAGGGGCGTTAAGCGGCAAGCGCTTCGCATAAAGCGAACTAATGTAAGATAAGCTCCGGCGCCGGTCACACCCCGCGCTTAGTGGCTATGCGCCCTTATTTGATAATCACGAAAAGAAGCATAAAGCTGGATTCACAATCAAAAGTTACTCATCAATACGTAGTTGTTCTTTTCAATTAATTGTTTCAATTTGTCTCTGGTTACACTACATATTTATAAATGTATGACTTGAAAACTACTGAACTGCTTATTAAATATATTTCCTCTAAAATAATAATGTTGGATAATAAATAACTCGACGATAAGGGCAATGACTCTGCAACAAATAAGTGAGTGAGTATATTTAAAAATGTCTGAATTCAACATTTTAAAATATTGAATTCGTCTATTTAAGGAGGAAAAATCAAAACAACAACAAAAATGGTATGGTAGAGCACTTATGATTTGTTTTAAGGATAACAAAAAATTAAGCAATTTTCAAGATTAAAATTCAAAAAGATTTAGAATCACAAAGCTAAAACTAGTAGCAAATAATTACGCACGAACGTGTCTACTGTCTGTAATTGATTAAAAATCTATAAAGAGTAAATGAAAATGGTGCTTAAATTAATTTATTACTCTATAATCCAGCGACTGTCTATTGTAAATAAAAAATAGCTTATGCAATCTTAATAATTACGGAATGGTTCAAAAGTTTGTTTACAACTTTACACTGGGTGTCAAAAAAACTCTTTATTGCTTTGGTAATGGTAACATAATTCACACATATACGATATAGTAATAGTATGGTGAAAAGACGAATACATTTTTTGCGAACCAATTTGACTGTCAGTTTACTTAAACTAAAGCTGTATGGTTCATTCAGCCGACCAAGTAATTGCCTTACCACTTTTGAACCTAATCCCCATTTAAAAAGTTGAAAATTGGTCAAGTCATCTCTTGGTCGCCTATACAATGGGTCCCTAGCCTATGGACAAATAACGAACACCCGTGAAACACTACTTCTCAGGAATGCTATGACCATGGCTATGACCAGCTGTTTTTTTTAATTAGAAAAAAAAAATCAAATCTATGCTGTCTACTATTAACTTTTATCCATAGACTAGGGACTCGTTGTATAATGGCTGCTTAACACCATCACTGCGTTACGGGTAGTATTTGGTTGTATTTAAGTCTTGGACTGTACGGCAGTTAGCTATCCTTATTTTGCGCTCGGTGCGCGGGTTGTTACGATATATCCCGTGTACGCAAAAAAGAGATAACTGTATGTCCAATATTCTCACTTCAAGTACTTTCAATTTTAAATTGTATTTGTGCAAGTAGAAATATTATGGCAATGTAATTATTTTGTGAATTTTCGTTTTTGATCGTTAACAAGAGATCTTACTGTTTTATTATTAACTTATAATCCCTGTGATTGAAATAAATTTAGTAATTATTTAGTAACAACTGTAAAAGGTGTGAACGTGTTTTAGGTTTCCACACGTGATGTTATGCCCTGCTAGCTCCCAGGGTTGTAGGTCCGGCTGGGGCGCAGTCCTAGGATGGTCTCCGAGAGAAGTCTAACCGGTAGTAAATTTTTGAGGGCGCCACGTGCTTATGTTAGACCTGAAGCACGAAGAGGTAAAGGGAGACAGCTAAGCTGAATTAAAAAAAAAGAGGATTCTAGAAAAGAGATAAATAAAGTAAAAAGAATGTTTGCTCTCACTTGTAATATATATTAATTTCCCTCTTAAAACAACAATATAAATATTTGTTCGGATATCAGAGCAGGAAGGCTTCACACTCCTCACAAAATTTTCATAAAACCACCCTCCAGGCATAAAAAAAAACAGATAGGGATTGTGCTCTGGCTGGTTGGAACTTGACGCTTTTACACAAATAAATGGCACTAAGAAAAAACATAGAAAGATATCACCTGCTTAAAATCAAGGGTTGTGCTGTGTAACTGTCTAGTGGTGCTCCTGCCTATCGCAACGCATATATAAATTCAGCAGTTAATTAGCTCGGCAGAGTAGTGCAGTCCAGACGACAGCTGTTTAGCACTCCAGCACGCACCAGGCTCCTTGAACTCCCGAAGGCAGCAGCAACCATGCAGTATTACCAGGGGTAGGTAAAGACCGAACAGTAGTCTGAAAGCGAGGGGAAAAATTAGCTAAGGGTAGGAAAAATAAATTAAAAGAGGGTAAGATAGACGTTGCCGAGCGTTCCCCAGACACAAAGGGCACTGAATACTTACTCGGTCGTTTTCCTAATATTTTAAGAGACAGGCGAAATCCCTTCAGCAGCAGGGCAATAAAATAAAGCGGCAATCCAGTCAGCCGATATGGAGCAGTCTCGCACTGAAAATAATTAGCAGGGTAAAGCACATGCTACAAGAAGGTGGCTCGAAACAGAAACGTGACTCCAAAGCAAAGGACTTACCAAATCGCCAAGCAGCCGTGAATTTATTTAAAATAATTATATTAATTTCCCATAGTTTTTGGGGTTATGAGAGCAAAGTGATGTCTCCCAGAGTCGATGTAGAAAAGAAGGCAGGAGGCCTAGGACCTCGCTTATGTATCCGGCGAATCGCCGTAGTGATGGGAACGACCAGTAACCGGTATTTTGCCTCCAAACCGATTCTTTGTTTACATCTTTCTCTGCTTCCATATCTTGCCAAAACGTCACAAATTCCTGTCACAGCAGTCACGCTCTGAAAGCGTGGAGCCTCCTGAAACGCTGGCGGACGCGATGAAGTACTGATTTCCACTTTAAGATAGATAAATATTAAGAAACGATCCACTTTCTAATCCATACCGAAATCAATAACCTCTAATGCGACACATCATTGTTCCGTCCGCTGCCACAGACAAAGAGAGCTAGATGACATAGACAAGAATTAAAAAAACTAAACGTCTATGGATGGTTTATGGTTGGAGAAATAGGACTTTAAATATTTTGAAAAGAGGGGGGAAGCAACCCTTATTCACCCTGGTAATTTATTAAAAGAAATTAGTAAGTTTTAGAATTGTATTTTTAAAAAAACAAGTAAGTGTTGACGATGAGTCGACGCTGCTCCTCGCTAGATGGCGCGCAGGAGACGAAATGAGGCCGTAACGAATTTGAATCGTTACATTACATCCCAACTAAAATAAAAAAAAACAAACAAAAAAAAGGAATTTCAATTACCTATGAGGAGTGGCAAGGCAATACTGTTGTATGTCTAAAAGTTATGTGAAAATAATTAAGTTTTACCTTGAAACAAAGGCAACAAAGGTATAAAATGGTTGAGAAACTAAATTTACCTATCACAAACAAAGCAGAGCAAAAAAAAAAATTAAATAAAACAAGGAATAATAAAGTACCAATGAATGACGGTTTTATTAATAGTATAAGTACACTCCAAATAAAGGAAAACCAATCACAATTAAATTCACCTACTTAATTTCAACTGATAATCATAACCAAACATTATGTAAACAAATAACCTGTCACTATTCTCTGAGTCACTGAGATGTTCCACTATGACAGCAGTTTTATCAAAAGAAAACCAAAATAAATAAGTAAGTACCCAAGAAAGGTTTCGGCTCAAAAATACAGCACAGCCTCTGGGAAAACTCACATGATTAAAAAAAACTACAAAAAAAAACAAATAAATAGGTACCCAAGAAAAGGTTACGGCTCAAAATATTACAGCAAATCGCAGACCTCTGGGAAAACCTAAAAAAATAATAAAACGCTGTCAAAAAATGGAATCAGTGAAAACAAAATGAGTGGTCCAAGAAAGGTTTGGGGCTCAAACATTACAGCACAACGCAGACCTCTGGAAACAAACTCATGACATTAAAAAAAATGTGACTAAAATGGTATTTGAAAAAAGAAAAAAAAAACTAGTACTACAGAAAATACTACAGCAAAATTTGTCTGTTGTTAAGTAACGCAGGAACAAATAGGAATGGGGTATAATAAAAATGTTTTGCAGAAAATGTTTACCTATCGATACCAATTTTAATTATGCAAAAAAAAGGAGTAAGGTACTTTTAAAAAAAAGGTTACAGCTTAACAAAATAAGGGGGTTCTTTATAGGAGTGTGTGTAGTGTGATGTGTGCATATCTGTACATCTGTGTGTGCGTATGTGTGTTTATTACAGTGTGGACATAACTTATGTAAATACCAGAGTCCAGGGTACACACGAGTGCGTGTAAGTGTGTGTTTGGGTGTGTGTGTGTGGTTGGGCTCAGTTTTAGGACTTGACCGGGTCCAAAGATGGATGCTGGGGTTTCAATTAGGCGGAGTGGAACAAACAGGTAATGCAGCTCTCCGTTGCTCTGGTGAGATGGGACATCAGCTGTGCTTCCTGTAACACTGGTAAAAAAAAAACTGAAACAAAAAAAACAAACAAATAGATATTAATAGTGGCCATGATTAACCATAAAGAAAAGCATAAGTGTGAGTAAGTAACCATGAGTGAGAAGTGAAGTGAAGTGAGAAAAAAAACTGCTGAAATATGAAGAGAGAAAAAAAAATAAGGAGAAAGAAAAAGAGGGAAAATAAAGGGAAAAAAATGAAAAAAAACGGAAAAAAACAAGAGGAGAAAAAAGAAAAAAAAAGGCAAGGAAAGAAAGATAGAAAAGGAAAAAAAAATGCCAAAAGCATTTTTTCCTTTGTGAAAGTGGGACGACACTGGACTAACACAAACAAATAGTTGGGCTCAGTTTAAGGACGTGACCGGGTCCGAAGATTCCTGCATCATGTAGGGGAATTGAACCATCACAACAAAAGATGATGACAAAATAGATACCTATTTAATCCTAATTACATCCCTCAAAAAAACAACACTGAATAGTACGAAACCTCCTAACAAAACGTGTTGTTGAACATGATAGAAACCTAGTAAACCAGACAAAGCATTTTAATCGGTTATTTACTTTAAATATACAACCAGCTATTTTACCGGTTAACCGATTGCAAATGAAATAACTTATTTACGGTTGATTGGGTTCGGACTTTAATATGTCCTTTATATGCCATATTCCTATGGACCTTTTAGTGTTAAAATCTTGCAATTCATAAGTGACACGAGATATCTTTTTTAGAACTTTACATTTTTTAAATTTAGGTGCGAGCTTCTGAGCAAAGAACTTTGAGGCATCAGACAATGGATACTCCTTTTTCCAGACAACCTGTCCAACTTCATACTCCAATATTCTTCTATTTCTGTTATAATAAACCCTACTTCTTTGGTATGACTTATCTAGATTTTTATTGACTTTCTCGAATATGGGCTTCAAGTGAGACAACATAGAGGCATATAAATCCCTATCAGAAAATTGCAATTCAAGGTCATCCAAAGGGCGTGCTGGGTACCAGTCCCCAGAGAGGATGGCTTCGCGTCCGCAATTTAAAAAATACGGACTAAACCCAGTCACCTGATGAACGGCCGTGTTTATAGCAAATTCTATTTTGCTCAATTGTTCCGCCCACGTGCGATGATCGTTACCTACGTAAGATGATATAGCTGTGACCAATACTCTGTTAATCCGTTCTGAAGGATTGTTCTGAGGGGTAAATCGACAATTATAGAACAAGTTTCTAATTTTATATTTATCTTTCAGTTCTTTCATGAGTTTGGACACGTACTGCGGGCCGTTATCCAGCACAATGCATTGTGGAATTCCAAATTTCAGAAGTACACTGTTTTCTATGATGTTTACCACAGTTTTAGCCAAAGAATTTCGCATGGGAAACAAACAAGCATACTTTGTGAAAAAATCTGAGACTACCAAAATAAACTTGTGGCCACTATAGCTTCTGGGTAATGGGCCCACAATATCAGTGGAGATAACCTGCCATGGCCGTTGGACCTTTTTCGGGTTTTCCATCAGCCCCGGGGGTGGTTGATTAGTACTTTTGTAACGCAAACAAACCTGACATTGTTTGACATATTTTTTTATATCGTTCAACATCTTCGGCCAGTAATAGCTTTGTGAAATTCGCTTAAAAGTTTTAAAAGTACCTAGATGTGCGGCACTAGGATCATCATGACACTGTTTCAGAATAGAATCCCTCAGTTGTTTAGGTATGACCCGCTTCCACTCGCAATCAGCTGACAAAGGATTGTTGCTGCGAATGCGTTTATACAGGTTGTTGTTTACAATCTGCAAATCTGGGTATTTATGCGGGAATTTGGAAACCCTACTGAACAAATTGTCGTACCAGGAGTCAGTATGTGAGTCAGGGGGTGAATTAGGGGATGAGATGACGTTAACAGCGTCGGTTGCAATCGGTGCACGCGATAGCGCATCGGCAACCTTGTTCTCAGAACCTTTCCTATATTCGATGTCAAAATTAAATTGGGACAGGCGTAGCGCCCATCGCGCTAACCGTCCTGTGGGTGACTTGAGACTCACTAGCCACTTCAAGCTGCTGTGGTCAGTATATACCTTAGTCCTAAAAGGAGAGCCGTCTATGTAACCTCTAAACTTTTCTAGAGCAAATATTAAAGCATTTAATTCTTTTTCGGTTGTGGAATGATTTTTTTCCGAACTTGAAAGGGTTCTGCTGGCATAGGCGACCGCATGCTCATGCCCTTCATCATCTAATTGTGACAATGAACAGCCCAAGCCAACATCAGACGCATCGGTTGTTATTATGAATGATCTGTCAAACTTAGGAACACTTAGGATGGGAGCTGAGACTAATAAGCTTTTAATCTTGTTAAAAGCATCCAAAGCTCCACCATTAAACAAAAATTGTGTTCCTTTGGGAAGTTTCTTGGTCAGTTTGTTCAACGGTGAGCTAACCGTGGAATAGTTACATATAAATCGTCTGTACCATGACACCATTCCCAAAAATCTTCGAAGTTCCTTTTGGGTAGAGGGGATGGGGAAGTCTATTATGGATCGAACCTTGTCACTGTCCGTACGTAGTCCACGTCTGTCCACAACGTAACCAAGGAACTTCAAAGATGAGCGGCAGAACACGGATTTATCTAAGTTGATAGTAAGGCCCGCTGCCTTCAGCCTTGCGAACGCCTTATTTAAAAGCGAGATATGTTCTTCAAAAGAATCAGATATGAGTATGACGTCATCAACATAATAAAATATATTGTTACTGAACTCGGGTCCAAATACCTTATCCATCAAGCGCATCATTCTCGCAGTCGCGTTTACTAAGCCAAAAGGCATCCTGCGAAATTGAAACGCTCCTAGGCCTGGAACCGAGAAACAGGTTTTTTCCCTGGAAGAGGGTGACAAAAGAATCTGAAAAAATGCAGACTTAAGGTCCAGAGATGTCATATATTTTGCGTTATTCAAAGAATCTAAAATTTCTTGCACTCTAGGCATAGGATAAGTGTCAATTTTTGTGAGGCTGTTCAATTTCCTACTGTCCAGACACAGTCTGAGTTCCCCATTTGCCTTTGGCACTAAAAGAATAGGACTGTTCCAGGGTGACACACTTTTTTCTATTATACCCATTTTCAACATACTGTCAATTTTACGCTTGACATAATCCCTATGGTGAACAGGAATGGGATAATACTTTTGTTTAACTGGACGGTGGTCCCCGGTGTCAATCTCGTGTTCCTCCAAACTTGTACAACCTAGACTGTCATCGGAAGCAGAAATTAATTTAAATTTATTCACGGTCAATTCTAATTGCTCCCTTTGATAGGACGACAGATCTTCAAGGTCGTGCAAATGAATATCATTGTTTTTAAGTAAATTCATAAAACCAGAGTATGAGCAAGAAGGCTCTGTTTTTAGAATGTCGCTACACAAATTAAACAATTGCAAAAAATCAACTCCAAGAATAATAGGGATATTTATATCCTCACAAACATGAAAGTGAATAAATTGAACCCTATGTTCGAAAGTAATGGGTACAAGAATCCTACCTAACACTTTTAAAGAAGCATTATTGCCCACTGACAACTTGTTATTGCATGTCTGCAAAGGAAAGTCTAGGCCTTCCCTTTGCAACAAGTAATATGCTGACTTACTCATAACCGACACGCATGCTCCGCTGTCAGCTAAAGCATTACATTCTAAACCTAAAATACCTACAGTAAGGTAAGGTCTAGGATCACCCAGTTCCTTTCTAAAAAAAGGTTTAGTATCCCTGCTCGCAACAAGAGGAATGGTAGAGTTACATTTTTGATCACATTTTTGGTCAGAGTCTTTAATAGTTCGACTAGAAGATAGGTATTTAGAATTTTTAGAAATTGACTCATTATTAAGGACAACTGACCGCTTAATTAGTTTTTTGGACATCTACAATACTGTGAAATGACACCTGGCCTCTTACACCTAAAGCAATGTGGTCCTACTAAAGTCTCGCAGTTCCTATAGTGATGGGGACCATCACATTTTAAACACCTCAGGTTTGTTTGAGAAACCTGAACATTGGAGTTTGAAGCAGGTACCGGAGGCCCATTTTGAAAAAAGTCTGGTATAATTGATGTATTGCCCGGGTTAAGAAATCCCCTATTCTGACATTTAAATTGAGCAACCTCAAGCTGAGAGCAGATAGCTTTAAGTTCTCGTACGGATTTAATTTCCACCAGTGCCAGTCGAGAAATAAAGAAAGGATCCATGTTAGTCATAATAATTTCAAGTTGCTCTGATTCAGACAAGCTCCTAGACAACCTAGAAAATAAGCTTTCCATAATATTAATATAGCTCCTAATGCTTTCACTTCTGCTCTGCAGACGCGACCTTATCTGGTTTAGAAGGCATCTTTCATGTTCAACCGGTTGATATTCGGTTTTAATTAGCTCAACAAACTCTTTATAAGAGCTAATTTGTGCCCTATTGCTACGAAACCACAGCAGAGCATCACCACTAAATAAGTGCACAAGATTCTTTAAAAGTTCTGTATCGGAGACATCCGATGAGGATACGAGTTCCTCCAAACGGACAAGAAAATCATAAACGGGCGTCCTACCATCATAGGAAAGATTCCACTTTAAAATTTGTGAGGCACGCTTGCAAGAAGAGCCCGAGACTGAGACGGTGTTAGCACTAGTGCTCGCCACAGCAGCATCTACAACTTGGGAGGACGGCCCAGGGGTTGCTTTAGTGCATAATAAATTTTGTAGCGACCCATAAGCTTTTGTCACAAGGGCTATCTTCCGCAGTTGCTGGTCAGCTGAATGAAGAGAGAGCTTTTCTAACCTTAATATCACGTGTGACAACCGCGACAAACACCGACGCCGGCAGGACTTGGAAGTGTGGTCAGCACGCAGGACAGCCTCGACTTTCTCCTCACAGATCTGGAACTCTGAGTCCGGAGATAAAGCTGCAAGGTAAGCGTGGCCTTTAGTGTGGTCATGTGGTGTGCCTTTCGTCTGTCTGAATGTACTTTGCAGTTCGTCTACAGTGATATCGTCCTTTACATTAATACCTCTGCTTAACAATTCAAACATTAATTCATCTTTGGTGAGACAATCTACATCAACATGTAACGTCATTGTGCAATATTGCAATAATATCCAATAATTACAAAGTTCAATATAAATTTAGTTAAATATCAGTTAACAAAAATAAAAAGTGGGTAGTTGAAAAAAAAATACCCAGGCAAATAAGTTTCAAATTATACAATTATAAGAGCACAATTTAAAGAAAACAGATGAGGGATGCAAATAGAATCAAAGTTATGTATAAAACACAACAAAAAAAAACCTTAAATAAAGAGTATTACAATTACAACTCAAAAAAACAATTTTTTTTTTTTGAAGTGGGTAGGTAGGCAACAGAGCAAGTGGATCACCTGATGTTAAGCGATCAGCAATGCCCATATACACCTGCAACACAGAAGGTGCAGCAGATACGTTGCCGACCCTGAGGACTAAGATGGAATGCCTCTTGTGCTTGTGAACAGAACGGCTGTCTTGCTCTCCACGCCGGAACACAACAATGCAAGCACTGCTGCTTAGCGACGGGATTAGCGAGCAAGATGGTGGTAGCCACCCGGACGGACCTTGCACTAGGTCCTACCACCGCAACACAAGCAAAAACAATACATTAACAATCACTATACGTACACAACTCAATGTAGGAACTTAATTCTACCTACAAATAAAGAGAGAGCAAACAATTATTAAAAAAAATACAATATGAGAATAAATAGAGGTTAGAATTCACTTTACCAGCCCCTTCCCGTTGAGCGCCAATGTAAAAGGTGTGAACGTGTTTTAGGTTTCCACACGTGATGTTATGCCCTGCTAGCTCCCAGGGTTGTAGGTCCGGCTGGGGCGCAGTCCTAGGATGGTCTCCGAGAGAAGTCTAACCGGTAGTAAATTTTTGAGGGCGCCACGTGCTTATGTTAGACCTGAAGCACGAAGAGGTAAAGGGAGACAGCTAAGCTGAATTAAAAAAAAAGAGGATTCTAGAAAAGAGATAAATAAAGTAAAAAGAATGTTTGCTCTCACTTGTAATATATATTAATTTCCCTCTTAAAACAACAATATAAATATTTGTTCGGATATCAGAGCAGGAAGGCTTCACACTCCTCACAAAATTTTCATAAAACCACCCTCCAGGCATAAAAAAAAACAGATAGGGATTGTGCTCTGGCTGGTTGGAACTTGACGCTTTTACACAAATAAATGGCACTAAGAAAAAACATAGAAAGATATCACCTGCTTAAAATCAAGGGTTGTGCTGTGTAACTGTCTAGTGGTGCTCCTGCCTATCGCAACGCATATATAAATTCAGCAGTTAATTAGCTCGGCAGAGTAGTGCAGTCCAGACGACAGCTGTTTAGCACTCCAGCACGCACCAGGCTCCTTGAACTCCCGAAGGCAGCAGCAACCATGCAGTATTACCAGGGGTAGGTAAAGACCGAACAGTAGTCTGAAAGCGAGGGGAAAAATTAGCTAAGGGTAGGAAAAATAAATTAAAAGAGGGTAAGATAGACGTTGCCGAGCGTTCCCCAGACACAAAGGGCACTGAATACTTACTCGGTCGTTTTCCTAATATTTTAAGAGACAGGCGAAATCCCTTCAGCAGCAGGGCAATAAAATAAAGCGGCAATCCAGTCAGCCGATATGGAGCAGTCTCGCACTGAAAATAATTAGCAGGGTAAAGCACATGCTACAAGAAGGTGGCTCGAAACAGAAACGTGACTCCAAAGCAAAGGACTTACCAAATCGCCAAGCAGCCGTGAATTTATTTAAAATAATTATATTAATTTCCCATAGTTTTTGGGGTTATGAGAGCAAAGTGATGTCTCCCAGAGTCGATGTAGAAAAGAAGGCAGGAGGCCTAGGACCTCGCTTATGTATCCGGCGAATCGCCGTAGTGATGGGAACGACCAGTAACCGGTATTTTGCCTCCAAACCGATTCTTTGTTTACATCTTTCTCTGCTTCCATATCTTGCCAAAACGTCACAAATTCCTGTCACAGCAGTCACGCTCTGAAAGCGTGGAGCCTCCTGAAACGCTGGCGGACGCGATGAAGTACTGATTTCCACTTTAAGATAGATAAATATTAAGAAACGATCCACTTTCTAATCCATACCGAAATCAATAACCTCTAATGCGACACATCATTGTTCCGTCCGCTGCCACAGACAAAGAGAGCTAGATGACATAGACAAGAATTAAAAAAACTAAACGTCTATGGATGGTTTATGGTTGGAGAAATAGGACTTTAAATATTTTGAAAAGAGGGGGGAAGCAACCCTTATTCACCCTGGTAATTTATTAAAAGAAATTAGTAAGTTTTAGAATTGTATTTTTAAAAAAACAAGTAAGTGTTGACGATGAGTCGACGCTGCTCCTCGCTAGATGGCGCGCAGGAGACGAAATGAGGCCGTAACGAATTTGAATCGTTACACAACAATGATTATTATATTAAACCCTTTAACTCTCTTGCCAAAACCTACTGTGGGTCTAATATGACCGGCCCAGGTTAGTTTATCTCTATGTGCGTCTCTTTCTTATGAGACTATTTAGCCAGCACTGAGGTATAAATCCGGCCTGGGCCGTCACATTAGAGCCGCTGGGCGAAAACTTTTGGACCTGTCCGTTAGCGTGCTTAAATAGGTGCTTAACTATAAATAAGACTGCGACACGAATTTAAAATAGTTAAAATAGCGGGTACAGTAAGCTATGTATAATATACAATTTATATAAACTAATTTAATAATTTATACGAGAATGTCCGCAAATCGTTTCCGAGTCTCTTTCAGTTTTTTTATGAAACTGGGAGGGCGTCGAGTATACGGATCATCCGATGGGAAAGTGAACACCGCCGCCCATAGGAACCAGTGGCCCCAAGAAAATCACCGATCCGTTGTCGACCTTTAGGTACCTAGTTGGCCACCGGATCTTTTACTCAAGTTTAAGAGTGTCCAGGCCTGTTTAAAACGTACTATAAATATTGCTTTCAATCTTGCGCATTGTGACTTCATTTTGATGAAATTCATTAAAAAACAGATATTTTGTTATGTTTGTGAATATGGTGTTTAAAAACAACGGACTAACATAAATGTCAACAGGTTTCAGATATCATTCCTTTCTTATGACTTTATGACTCTAGCTATTCATATGGAGGCCCACTGAGGGGTACGTTATCCCTGTGTCAGTCAGGTTAGGGTTGGTGATGTGGATCTGCACATGTTTTTCTAGCATTCTAGAACTATAAGGTTTTGAAAAGTGTACTGTTTTAAAAGTATACAGTTACTTTCCTAGAGCATGCATTTATTATTCATGTAAGTTTAAAACTTCTTAAAATATTGTTTTTAAATTATCATTTTTGTTCTTTTGAAATGGTGAAGCTATGGAAAATTTTATGCATTTTGTAGCAAAATCTCGCTTTAAATTATTTACTTTAGGATGTTAATTGTAAGTTGTTATACTTTGATAAGATTTTTGTACAACATTTATTTCTAGACCTTAAGTGTAATAAATATTTAATTGAATATTATTTGTTATAATTTATTTTTACTTACCTTTTTAACTTGGTCCACACTCATATATTTTTGGGCAAATCATCTTGAGAGTAGAGGCCCTAGCACACTAAGTTTTATAGCTGTTATATATAAATCATTTATCTCTTTCTAACCAGCTGGCATGTGCGAGAGGGACAAATGCTTTTATGTGCACGATAATCGCTAGTGTGTTACTATGAAAATACTCTTCATTGAAACTCAAAAATCATGCAAAGCTGAGGCAAAATAAATAATGACACCGTCCGTGTCAGTTATATCTAAAACGCTTCAATTTTTTACAGAAAATATGCCTACATATATTTATGCTTATATAAACCAAAAAAGTATGATTTTTCATTCAGTTCCGAATCCTTAGCGCGACTCCGACTTACAGTAGACCACCCATTATTACAATGATATTAAAATAACAAGTCACTGTTATTAATTATTTACGAGATTTTCTTTAAAAATTTGACTCTGTTTTTATGATAGCGCTAAAACACAAATATAAACTTTTCAGACACGTTTCTTGTATGAAGCCCGCTTATATAATGTTTTACTTTTTGGGATATACGCAATAATTCTAATTATGTATCTGTTGAGTACGATAAGGACCTACCCTAAAAGTAGTAGCACATCAAAAACTTCTGAATAACGTTTTACGACTACGATAACGATATCATTTATCTCTTTGAGACAGTCACGTCACGAAGGCACAGGAAGGGTTAACTTTAAGCTGCATTAGAGTGCTGCCATCTTAATAAAATCTTTTGCATTTCGTTAACAAGTGCACTTATTTTATGCAAGTAGTTCACTACAAAGTTAACAGATGGCGCTGTAACCAAAACCAAAAAACTATTTAAATGATCACTAGATGTCGCTTGGATATTATCACCCTTTATCTCTGCTCTGCCGACCGAGCATTTGTCACTACATGCGCGGCAGGCTGCGCGATTTATAAAATTCGTACCAAATGGTATCCGACACAAATCTATAATCATCGCATAAAAATGTCAGCTGCAACAACTGCAACCAGCTCGTTAGTTAACGCGGAGAATGTTAATAACAGGAACATAGGGAGCGGTAGTGATAAAAATAAAATGTCCAGTGTCAAAAAGAAACAGGATGGAAACACAAACAGTGGGACGGACACGGTTATAAAAGTGAAGAGTGCTATTCCTAGGCGGAGGTGAGTTTGATAAAATGGTCAATTATTTCGAAACACAGGTTTTTAATTCTAGATTTTCATGAGCTAGGTTTTAGAGTGTGTGATAATGATTAACTTAACACATCCATTTGGCTTCAGGACGTTGAATGATGCATTATGCGAGATTGTTAATTTGTACGGCCGGCACCGGTGACCTGCTCCATATTTTCTGGATATAATTAACCAGGCGTCCAACTAAAAATATACTTCATGCCGTTTTGGAATAATATCCACGCAGTGCACTATTGTGGTTTATGAGTTCCGTAGGTATTTAGTTTTTGTTTGCCGCGCCTTTTTCTAGCTTCCGATTTAAGGCTGTTTTTTACCGTTCAAAGATTAATTATTTACAATTAAAATTCAGTTGAGACTACAAACATTTAACAATTGGTTATCTTTCTTTGTTTCTAAATAACTAAAAATAGTCACAAGTAATTTAATTCAGCTCATTGTGCCTTGAAGTAAGTATGTAATTTTTATGCATTACTTTCCTATACAAGAAAATAAATAATACATTTAAGCACCGAAAAAATAAAAAGTAACGTAGGTAGGTACGTTAGTAGAGTTAAGGTAACCTGACTATAATAAAGGTCACAAAACATTACCCTATTTTACAAAAAAAAAACCGGTCAAAGTTCGGTTTCTTACCACCGCAGAATATAGTTTGTGTTATTTATTTACATTGTTATGTATTTACAAAAATATACGTTTACTTCCATATAGTCTGCGAGGCAATTCTCGCGTCAGTAGAGATGAAGTCACACTCGAGATAAGCCAAAAAGAGCTGTCAAATCCCTTCAAAATCTGTCATATTTTGAAACATCTCGAACGTCAGATGCATCTCGATGAGCGCCAGAATTGGGGGCCTGGTCACCTTAGCGCACTACTACTACTACTACTACCTTACTTACTTGGCTTACTACTTTAGACTTTTCACTATTAATCTAATGAAATCACACAACATTGGACTCAGGCATCTATTACCGGTTTTACGATAGAGTAAAAACAATAAACCGTTTAAATTAGCACCATTTGGTTGGATACGAAAACTTTGAAAAATATCCTTATTCACTAATTATATAGATACCCTTAGATATTCATTTTGTCGCACTCTGATGCCAGTTACGAGATAACGCAGTGTACATAGTAAAAATATTTATTATACATTCTCATTTAATTTTATATTTCGCGGAGGTCCATATGAACAAACTAGAACAAATTACCTTGGTACTCCGCGAAACCAGTGCTTTGTACGTGCAAAGCAGCTGCGTCCGTGAGGAGCAAAGTGCATAATTTTTGAATCTCACCTGGTGACTAAAGTTCACTAAAATGGCCATTTTTCATAGAGATATGGCCTTGATTCGACCGTTTTGGTTAAATGGCGAGATTCAAAAATTACACTCCAGTTTGTTTTTCGTTAAAATGATTTAAAAATCCTTAGACCATCCCAAATACGATAAATGTAAGTAAGAATTTCTTAGTAAAAATAAAGTTTTACTATCTTATCTTTAGATAAGGAGTTACTGACCGATATTAAGTGGCCTACTCATTTATATAAAAATACGTAATTCAGATAACCGTTGCGTTGTTAGAGTACTCTTTGAATACTACGACTAGCTTATCAACTTAGCCTGACTTAGTTTAAAAGAGAGAAAGTAAATTGTTAAATGAAATTTGAAATATACCGTATTTATACCATGCCTGCTTGGTTACTGAAAATACAGGCTTCTAGTTTAATCCACAACGAATTGATAGGGGGTCGAACAGGGGCGTATTTACCCTAGGGCCATCCGAGCCATGGCCCGGGGCGCCAGGCTGCGAGGGGCGGCAGCCGCCCCTAAAATGAAATACTTTATCGTCATTTAATGGGGCGCCAAAGCTAAAAGGCCCGTGGCGCTAAATCTTTAAATACGCCTCTGGGGTCGAAAAAGGCCTGAACTGCTTCGAGAAAAGGATGGTACGGCCGTGCCGTTTTTTTTGCTCGACGTGGCGGCGGCACTGCCGTGCCCCCAGATAGATCATCAATAAAAATGTTACTGTGGCCCTAACATGACCGGCCAAGTTTAGTTTATCTCTATCTGCGTCCCTTTCTTATGACACTAGTTAGACAGAGACACAGGGAGGGGTTAAACTAAACCTGGGCTGTCATGTTAGGACCGCTGTTGAAAGAAGTAAATTTAACACATAACCCTCCTTTGCATCGCGCAGTCGGGTAATTAAAAAACTACTAAGAAAACTATGGTGATAGGTACCTACCTATCAACATATTTTCTTTAGTAGTTTCTCCTTTTTTTTGCCGACTTGTTGACGTTGAATTTAAATATATTTCGCGTATGTTGCAACGAATCTACTTCTCGAATTATCGAGCCCCTTTCAGGACCCCAATTCCCGGTTCATGCGAGATGCATCTCACGTGCGAGATACGTCAAAAAATTACAGATTTCCAAGGGATTTGACCAATGATATAATACATGGATTTACAGTGTCATACTAAATGACAGCAGAAAAACTTTACAGTCATTGGATTTACAACTTTACGTCTAATTGCATAAAATAATAATTTAGTAAGTTTCGTTGCAAATAGGTTTCTTTACAAAATAATACAATTGACAGCAGCGCCTTCGGTCCGACAGACTGACAGTGCGAGCGATTGTCGATTTGTTGTACTTTTGTTCGACTATTGATGCGGCTAAATTTTAAACGCTGACTAGAAGTCCATTGCTTATAGGTCAGTGGATTTGACAGTTGTTTTCGTGAGAGATGAATCTCATATAAACCGAGAATTGCCCGCAGGTCTTATGTTAACGGGCAGACTTGAAAACCAGTCAAGTGCGAGTCAAGGACCAAGGACTCGCACACGGAAGATTTCGTGCAAAAAAACGCCAAAATAAATTTATAGAAAAAAAAAGGAAATACGTAAAACGTTAAACGTGAAATAACAGAATAAATAAGTAGGTAGTACTTAGCATATTTACAAATTTTCTTAGTCCAAAGTCAAACGGAAAATAGCATTGTGCATTGGTAAGTCATAATATTGTGGAAAAAAAACTGCCTCTGAAATCCAATCTTGATTATTTATCATGCCTTTTGAAAATAAAAATATTTACGGTTTTATTTTACTTAATGAGGTCCAAAACATATGATGCCCCATGTGCTAGGGTAGGACAGATCTTTTTTCACATCCCCTTTCTTTGTAGGGCAGCCCCCTCATAAAAATTTCAAAATTAATTTGGTTTGACATATATTATTATTTGGTTTTGAGTCAGTGAGATGGGCGTTTATCAAAAAACCCTACGAACCCTTTATTAAAAAAAGTATTTTTGGTTTTTCATACTCAGAATCATTTAGATTACCAGGATTCTGTGAGAACTGTCCCATTTTTTGTTCCGTTACGTTTATATCGCTTTGGGAGCAATGCGTAGGTACCTTACGTACACATACGTTACGCAATGCGTACGTTGCTACTGAAAAAAAAACCATATCAAAACTTGGTACAATTTTTTCGGTAAAAACGGTTTTTTATAGTTTATTTATAAACGATCCCGAGCATGATAAATAAAAAAAATAGTCTTTCGGAAAAAAATGGTAGTTATGTAGAGTTTAAGAAAAACACTCGTACTTTGCAATGCTGGGTGGCAAACAGGATAGCGATTTAAGAGTTATTTAAATTTTAAAATATGTCTAAGTAAATTCGAGTTTTACTTAGTGTTGTCATTAAGTTTTCCGTTTGCCTTAAAAAACAATTAAAAACAATAATATTAAGAGGAAACCGTTAAGCCTTTAACCGCAAAGCGCTAACAAGAATAGTTATTTAAATTAACTTGTAACTGGATCCAGCACTTATTTTCCTGACGCCCTAATGATTTTTTGAAGCTATATTTACCTTGCTCCTTTTTTTGTCTGTATGTTACGCGATATCAGTTGAGTCAGTTTTCATTTTGCAAAAAAGGGCAGTTAGAGCAATTTATAATGGATACTCGTAAGTCATTATGGGAATTTTTCAAGGAAATAGACATCTTAACCCTACCGTCGCTATATATTTTTGAAATAATCATGTACGTTAGGAAAAATATATGCAATTTCCCTACCAACGTCGATAAGCCAAAGGCTACTAGAAACACAGGAAAGCTTAAAGTTCCAACTTACAGACTGGCTAAAACCAATAAGTCGTTCATGGGAAATTGTGTAAGATTTTACAACAAAATTCCAAAAAACATAACTGAACTAAATGATACAAAATTTAAATCTATTGTCAAGAAGACATTAATTTCTCGGGCGTATTATAAAATCAATGACTATATCTTGGACAAGGATGTTTGGAAATGATCCCGATCTGTATTGGCGATCCCTGGCCCCAAAGATTTTACACCTGCTGTGTTAAATTGTTAAATTGTAAAAACTTTGAATATTTGAGATGTAAAATAACATTGTAATTTTGATTTATTTAAAAAAATTACACCTCGTTGAGTTTCTTGCCGGTATCTTCTCATCAGAGGTTTTTCCGAACCGGTGGTAAATTTTTTGACATTCATAAGTGCTACCTGTAAGCCTAATCTGAATAAAATATTTTGACTTTGACTTTGACTTTATCCCCTCCGACTGTAAACCTATATCAATGATTTTTTAAATTGAATTGGTTATTCTCGAGGTTTGGTCCCATTTAAAATTAGATAAAAGATTCCACCCTTAAAAGTGGAAAATTAAGGGATGAATGGCCGTTTACATGAATACCTGAGCTCATCAGAAGCTCTATGTATAAAGACTGTTTTTAAATTTGTATGAGTTATTTAGATGAAATGTTTTGGTTCGAATTATTTATTTCGTCGTTGAAGAATCCTATTTGTACCAGAAAGGGTTATGAAACGGTCGACATTGTCTTCATTGTCTCACATTTGTTATTTGCGACGTCAGCATTATTATGGAAAATGCAGTGACATTAATATCGCCGCTCAGTCGTTCTGGAAGAAGAGATCGAAGTTTTTTTATTGGTCGATGCGACAGGACGCGCAAGGAGGCTGCAAGATCCATAAATTTATGAAGAAAAATATTTAGGAAAATTGAAAACCTCCTTGTTAGCGACAGGTGCATGCGACCTCCTTAGAATAGATAGATCGTCACAGTTTTTTTTAAATTTGGTTTTCTTTGTCAGTCGGAAGTCTTCGTTTGGTAACTGTTACCACTCCCGTACAAGTTAATTTTAATACACATTTATATTAGTTCATACAAGTATTATTTGTATTATTTTCGAGCCCGACCTTCAACAGTCCTCTTTATTTGAAAGCCCGTTAAAAAAAACAAGTCTCACGACTATATTCTTGAAAAGTTATAAAATTTCAATGCAGTGCCATAACTATATATACATATTATACATACAAATTATTAAATTAAAATTGTAATGACAACACAAAGAAAAATTAGGGCAATGGCAGGACTTGAACCTGCAACATCAGCATTCCGCGCCTTGCGTTTGCCAGTTTCGCCACACTGCCTCTGTCATAGCCTGCGAATTTTTCAATGTGCTTCGTCTTACGGTCATTACATTATTGATTTTAAGGGCACAACTACCCTCGATGTCATCTATATGAAACTTTTAACAAGTTATCATATTCAACTGGGTACCTTTACAGCTACCGACAGCTGACGAGAGATGGCGCCGTTTTTGTTATTAAATTTTTGTAACCGAAATTTCTTTCGATTTTATGTTCGAGTCAATGTTTTAACATTGGAATTATTAAATTAAAATTGTAATGACAACACAAAGAAAAAAAAAAGTTTCATATAGATGACACCGAGGGTAGTTGTACCCTTAAAATCAATAATTGTAATGACCGTAAGACGAAGCACATTGAAAAATTCGCAGGGTATGGCAGAGGCAGTGTGGCGAAACTGGCAAACGCAAGGCACGGAATGCTGATGTTGCAGGTTCAAGTGCTGCCATTGCCCTAATTTTTCTTTGTGTTGTCATTACAATTTTAATTTAATAAGTTAAAACATTTAAAAATAAAATCGAAAGAAATACCCTAAATAGTTGAACATTTATTTTCAGACAAGACTTGCTGAAATGGTACGGTTGGGGTTACAAGGACTCCATGTTCCAGCTGAACGACGACACGGCTACTTTCACCGGTGACAAGTAAGTTGACATCAAGACGACGCCATGTTGGATTGCGCTGACATTTGGCGAAGTATAATTATGTAGAGTCTATTCATCCCATAGACTTATTATGGGAAGACAGAGGTCGTGCGTGTCTCCGAAAGGGACAGCAAATACACACACATGAATATTTAGGGTTACCATCTGTAAGGCAGTTTTCCATGGGGTCATTTACGATGTCAATATAAAAACAATATTTATAAATTGAAAAAAAGAATTACTTTTGGAAAATGTTTTTAATAATTAACAGGAATTTATAAAATCACTCTTAATAATAACAATGGTACCTAATTAAAGCGAAAAAAGTTAGAAATAATTATGTAGTAAACCCACACTGTAACAATAGATTTCGGTCAAAGTGTTGACAACACATTCTGGAAGATTCCAGTAGGTGCAATCCATGATTCCCGTATATGTGGTTCGTGGGGGAATCTGGAAGTTAAATCCAGAATACACTTCACGGGGCTTCATTTCATACAGCATTTGAGTCGACCTCCGAGTTACACGAGTGCATATTTTATCTGTGTACTAGTTTTATCTCGTAAAATAAACGATTAAATGAATCAAAATACTAGACTAACATGCTTTACGAAATAGGGTCCTGTATAAGTTTTTTCTATACCAATATTTCAACAACGTACTATTTACCCCTTAACGTGGGGTAATGTTCGCGGGAAAAAGTGACAACACTGAGTTTTAAGGTTATGTAAAAAGCACCAACTAAAAATGCATAAAACAGCTTTTATTTGATCTTGAAACACGTTAGGATGTGTATGTAAAGCGGGAAGAAACCACACAATATGAAACATCTGTTCTAAAAAGTCAAATAAGATCAAATTCTTAAAAACTTCAGAGTGAAAAGATAGCTCATCAATTTTCGATTCACTGTCACTTTTGCAGCCTAAAACAGAACATCGCACCATTCTGCAGACTCGTTATATTGTTCTTAACGCCTGTATAAACAATAATCCACGTAATTTTAAATAAATCGGACATTTTTTGTAATTTTTCCGGTGACATGGATTGAGCTTGTCACAAAACGTCAAAGTCTGTTTAGCATAGAAGTATGCCTAGCAAACTTGACCTTGAAAAAATTAAACATGCCATGAGGGACAAAACATGTCAAGCTCTGTCTCTTTTTTTCACAAGCAAATTCATATTTATATCTTATTCTTGTGCAAATGAAAAGGAAGACGTCCATTGTTCTATAGCTTTCTCTTTCTACGATTCATCCACACCTGTCTTATCATGTAAACAAAATTCTAACCTAAAATTTCACATTTTGTTACCATGACAGCGTTTACCGCCTAAATATAACAAATCAAGGCTGTAAATATATAGGTTTAAGGTTAATTTTTAGTTTTTTTTAAGTTCAGGGCCCCGCTGAAAATCAGCGCTGCTGCTGAGTGGGGTCCTTTTCAGCATCAACCGTTGTTACTTTTCATTTGAATTCTTTGTTTCTTATTCTTTAATGAATTAAACATTTTCTTTCTTTCTTTCTTTCTAAATAGTACAGGTAAGTTGTAAAAATATTTTTGTGAAG
This sequence comes from Ditula angustiorana, assembly GCA_963691745.1. Classification (NCBI taxonomy): domain Eukaryota; kingdom Metazoa; phylum Arthropoda; class Insecta; order Lepidoptera; family Tortricidae; genus Ditula; species Ditula angustiorana. The sequence continues at coordinate 3,663,400 of OY829480.1, read as the reverse complement.
AGTAATCATTATCGGACTTCCGATAATGGGACTTAAAAAGTACCTAATGTGTAAAATGCGCACCCGTGCCTATGCCAACGACAGAGGGGTAAGTCGTTGCATGACGCATGACGTCTCCTGGTATGGATGCTCTAAGGCGCGCGTAGTGTGAGACGCATGGGCGCGGACCCCCCACACCTCACCTCGTAAAATCTTAGTTCGCGCTGAAATGCCTCGCTTTAAGACGATGGCAAATACTGAAATGTTTAGAATGTTGTTTAGGTACTAGGTACTTGATACAAGTAAAAGAATGAATATGGTTTAAATACTCTATTAAATTAATCCAACAAGTCTTTTGTCTTGTCTTTTGAAACGTCATTCAACAATTAGGTTATTTGGATATGGATCTGGACGTGCATTTACTTTTTAAAGTCTACCCAAAATATTTTTTAGTCGCAAAATAAATAATAGTACAAGTACAGTAGTTTTACGTCGAGTAAAAACTGCGTTTATAAACGCGTCAGGTGACAAGTGACAATGATAAATGCACCTTACATTACTGCGTCGACAAGTAAAGCTAATGGGTTACAGACCTAACATCTGAGTGGGCAAGCAATGTATACCGAATTGTCACTGTCACCTGTCGCGTTTATGACATTGGGCCCTGCTGTCAGGGGGGTTCCACTCCGCACTATAGGTGCGCTCGCCGCATTACCTATGGTATAGGTTAATCGCAGTAGGTTGTCGGCTTACCGCGCGCGCGCCTGCTCAGTCTGTGTCGCGCGTTGTGTTAGTATTATATTTAGTAAGTAAGCCCAACCCTAGCGGTGCGCCAGGGCATTGCGGTGGAAGGCGGGCGCGGGCGGCGCCTTCGTTTTGACGCATGCCGCCTGGCGAATGTTTATTAAGTAATACGAACTATTTGTGCCTGATCATAAAGTTAGAATTCGTTTAATGGTGGTCCAAAAAGAGAAGTTTCTGTACGTTAGTACTATTATTTATTCTGTGCTGCTGTATGCCTCTCGGTCTATCGTATAATAATCATTCGCACGCGCGGCAACTCAATTGCACTGGCCCCAGTACAGTGGTGCGCAAAATACTGTCACCAAAAAAGTTTGCATATATTTGTTATATAAAAACTTATGTCTAATGAATTCATGACACTTGACAGTTGTATTTTATTTCTCACTTCACTGAAAAAACCAAGAAAAAACAGTTTCATTCACGTAACCGAAGTGTTTACCTACTACACAAAAAAGTGACAGCCGAACTATTGCAACACCTTACCTTACTCTTGATTTGTAAATAAATCATCAAACGTTTATCACCAGCAACTAGTTTTGCTAATTTAAATTAATTTTGATTACCAGTAACCAAAATCACGAGTAACGAAACTAGTTCGGTTATCCCTTTTTTACCCGACTACGGCATAGCCAAAAGGAAGGGTTATGTTTTAGCAGTCTATGTATGTTTGTTTTCAGTGTATGCAGCTCTTTGTGTGCTTGGCTGTTTGATACGGAATACCTTGGCCAATTAGCGACAGTGTCATAATCCTCACACACGATCCTACGTGACCCATACCTATATACCAATGTATTACTATGGTCTAAAGAGAAGCATACGAGATGATATCGTTACTATAAATCTGAAATGTCGTAAGGGACATGTCCCTTAATGTCCTTTACGACATTTGAGATTTCCACTGTCGATATAGGTACTAAAATACAGTCACATCTCTTCAGTTCAGTTTCTGTTTTGTACATGCTCTAAGATAAAGGACACGCTGTGAAAATTAACATTACAAATATTACAATCATGTGACCAGTCATCATCTCAGCCACAAGAAGTCCACTGTTGGACATTGGCCTCCTTCATGGATTTCCAAAGTGACCGTTTGGAAGCAGCATGCAACCAGCGCCTTCCTGCCACCTGTATGAGGTCATCGGACCATCTTGTGGCTGGTCGTCCTACGCTGCGCTTGCCAATACGCGGCCGCCATTCGAGAACTTTTCGACCCATGTGACCAGTATTTTCTGGCAAAGTAGATTTGTCTCCTTTGCACCGTCTGGACTGGATTTCCAGTAGGGTCACCAACCCCGTGCGCTCATTTGACAGGACATTTGATCTAAAATTACGGGATTCATAGAGAAAATACGGGACAACGCGTTTATGGTATGGTGTGGTCCTGTATTTTTCATATTAAAATATTGGACAGGGCCAAAATAATAGCTGAAAGGAATTGGCCACCCTTATTTCTAAAAACTAAACTATAAAAGACCTACACCATATAAAAACGCGACCCGCACTCTACACGATGGGGGACCACATGCTACGTAAAGTCAACCAATTTGATGCATAGGCCACTGAAGAACGTTGTCCTAATCAGTGTCGCTATGTATCATCGCTGGGATATTATGGCATTTGCGGAGAAGTCATAATGAGATTCATTCAAGACAAGGTTCTTAAGTGGCCTAAGAATTTAATTTGTTGACTGTACATATATGTAAGGTAAAGTAGCGACGACGGCAGCGCCTTCATAGGAATCAGAGTGAATTCACATTCTGTAAAAAAACCGGAAATAGTTTCTTTGTTCTAAGTAATATTCGAAAATTATGCATCTCTGATAACTAGTTGAATTTATCACTGAAAATTTTGAATTGGTGAAGCAAGCTTTCAAAATTGAGCCGAATTAGTACAGACAATACTCGCCTTCAATTCTCGCGTTCATAATACAATTTTATTTATTCGAGTTACATCAAAACATTCGCTTTGAAAGTGATCTCACCTGCAAGTATAATTCAGTATCAGATCTGACAGTTCTTTTGACATCTAGAAAATGTGATTCCATCTCTAGTGACTCAAGTATTCCCTATCCGCTGTCCGCTATAGTAGGCTGGGAGCCGTATCGCTCAGACTGGATCAACGGGGCGACTTTGGCTTTCGAGCCAAACCGCCGACCGGGACCCCAATTCTCGGTTCATGCGAGATGCATCTCGCACGGAAACAACTGTCAAATCCCGGCTAAAATATACGCTCGTGATTGGCCCGCGGCTGGCAACAGTAGACCACTCGAAGGTCAAACATCAACCGGTTAGTTGCCTAAGTGATAAGTGATCGGATGAGCGTGATCCATGCACCTAGTGCCGGCTGACGTCAACGGCGTCCAGCCCCGTTATTCTCTTAACGCATTAGACTCGAGCTCGTCGTCGAGGCATCGCTTTGTTTCACTCATTCCTGCTCGCGTTCTAGAGCAAGACAGGGCGCTGCCGCAGCGTCGAGCTCGTCGCTGTTGCGCTTACATAATCACTCTTCGGTCCGGTCGGTTCAGCTGATCCTAGCTCGTGGGCAGTGCGGTAAATTGACGTTTCCGCTAATTCGTTTCGAGAATGCGTCCATTAATGCGAACTGTTAGCGTGTTAGTGTAAGTTATGTGCGTTTTGGCGCCATTGCGGTACATCTGGGAATCATCGTCTGTCATCTTAGCACGAGATCCACTACACGCTGCGTTGTATTGTCAGTGGCCCTAACATGACTGGCCAAGTTTAGTTTATCTCTATCTGCATCCTTTTCTTATGACACTAGTTAGACAAAGACACAGGGAGGGGTTAAACTAAACCTGGGCTGTCATGTTAGGCCGCAGCAGCCAGACATATTTTGCTCAAAATCTACTGTTAAGAGATTAAAAGCTTGTCTAGATGTATTTGAGCTCTTCCTCCGTGAAGATTCGATATCTCTGCTGCTAACTATAGCTTATCGTTGCTCAGCTATAGTAGAACGACAACTATAGTAGAACGACACTAGCGTTTATCACGAACACACGTGATACGAGAGATATATTCCATATTAGCCCTCTAGGTTGGCAACGTATCTGCAATTTCTTGGTATTGCGGGTGTCTATAGGCGGTAGTGATCACTTACTATCAGGTGACCCACTTGCTGTTTGCCTTCCTATTTAATAAAAAAAAGCATCCAATCCTCTCACATACACTGGCTGGATAGAAAGAGAATATATGCTTTATGTCAACCATAAAAGCCATCGTGCTAGGGCCTCTGCCCCCTGTACCACAACTACAAGTGCTATAATTTGACATAATTGTAGTTTTTCATACAAAAATGTAATATGTGAGCATGTTAAATTGTGGCAATTGCCAGTTTTGTGGTACAGGCCCTTGTGTTAACCCTCAACGCAACGCTAACTAGCTCTATCATGACTGGCTAAGTTTAGTCTATCTGAGTTTAGCTCTATGGGACGGACATAGGTTCAGAGGCGTATTTAAAGATTGGACGCCCCGGGCCATTTAGCTTTGGCGCCCCATTAAATGACGATAAGGTATTGCCGCCGCCCCTCGCAGCCTGGCGCCCCGGGCCATGGCCTGGTCGGCCCTAGGGTAAATACGCCCCTGCATAGGTGCGGCCCTTTCTTAGGGCCTACGCTAAGTCGCGCGGCTGCACGGAGCGGGTGCACACCTATCCAACAATTAGTATGAGCCCGCACCCGCACCCGCGCGAGTTAGCGGACGCTCTCATACTATTTTTCTATAGGCGTGCACACGCTCCGTGCACCCGCGCGACTTAAGAGGGCTTAGTACACTACGCGGTATTCAGACAGTCTTAGTAAGCAAGTCAGCACGGCCGTACCCATTCGGTCGGTCTAATTAGACAGGCTAACTCTTATTACACTATGCTAAATCTTAGTAAGACTGTCTGAATACCGCGTAATATAATAAGCCCTTTAGCGGGCGCCCTTATGACATAGTAACTGGTGTTCCAGAGAGATAAGTTAAAGTGTTAAAGTTAAAGACACTATAATTATGTAATGTTATCGTAGTTTAAACCTTCAAATTGCTACACCCTGACAGGGTCCATGTCCACTTTACACCCAGTAAAATGTGTATATGATGCAATAAAGATACAATCAATCACAGTCCGAAGACCATGTAGGGCCGGTGGTTGATTAAGTCGTGGCACAATTTAGCTCGATTTAGGTTTACCTTTGTCATTTGTCCAAGCATTTCGTAAGGTGTAACCAATTCTAGATGTTTACTCTCTAATGTGTACTTGGGGGCCACTATGTAACTTGCGTTTATCGTGTTAGCATTGCCGTCAGACCTTGCATAGTATTTAAACCGTCGAGTGTTCCTGAGCTGACGTTGTCGCTGTCATCGATCATTCTTGGAATTAGGCGTCGAGATATCGTGTCTAAGTTACATAATGTTTATCACATTAAATATGCGACAATCAGATGATTGTATTAATTCAACAACCGTGTTTCATCAAATATAATTGGGGCATACACAGGCAACTGAAAATATGTCAATTCCCCGTTGTACAAAATCTGTTTTATCCGTCTACTCCCATGGATAATATAGTATATTATTACTATCCTTGGTCTTTGCACGTCAGGTACATATCTATTAATATGCAGCAGCTGTGTCTCTTTTAGACAAATAGACGGACATACGCGCTCCAAACTATAAAGGGCCGTTTACATGGCACGAGTTCTCGCATGCGAGTTGCATGACATTGCGGACTACCGAGGTATGATGCGATCGATCAATTGATCGAGTCACGCAATGTACCTAATGCTCCATGTAAATGGCCCCTTAGAGTTCGTAGTTCCACTACAGAACGTTAATGATATCAAGTTATTTTTTACTGTCAAGTTATTTTTTAATACCACCTATGTAAATATCGCTAACCTTCATAGGTTAGCCAGCTAAACGGGTGGGTTTGATTAGGCCGGGTGGTAGGATTTTGTGGTAGATCAGGTGACCCACTTGCTTGTTTGCCTTCCTATTTCATAAAAAAAAATTGCGTAATTTTACGCTTGCGCCTAATTTCTTCCGTTCCACTTCGTTAGGGGAAACTAATCATAAACATTACTATGTGTATCATCATTCATCAGTTTAATGACATATAATTTGATTATCACATCATATACGAGCACGATTTGTAATTTGGGTCGAAATGTGAAGTGTGTCATCCAACCGCTTAAGTACAAGACAAGACAAGACAAATACAAAACAAATACTCTCTATTGAAAACCACACGGAAAATAGTTAACATACAAACATTAATAAAAAAAACAATTTACAAAGTAAACAATTGACGGTCTTATCGCTTAAAAGCGATCTCTTCCACACAACCATTTAGCATGGGAGACACGAAAAAATTACAATGTACCTACATACATTTTATCTTTTTTTTACATAACTACACTTTTATGGAAACTCGACTTTAGCCGAGCCTACTGAGCACTCTGTAGGCTCTAGTAATAATTAATATATTTATTAGTATTATTTATTTTAAGTATGATTTTAAGTGGTTGCGGTTAAGTCTGCGGTGGTAGTTAGCATTTATAATATTTTATTTTATGCGGTAGGTACGCGAAAATCTTAACTAAGCTAGCACATAATGGATAACGACATAAACGACTCAAAGTGCCTTTAGTGAGCATACAGTACACTCAGCATCAAATCAAGTATGTAGGAGCGGGCAATGTTTTTTTTTATGATATAGGAAGGCAAACAAGCTAGTGCTGCAGTATGCTGTTTTAATGCCTTAGAACTTAGTTTTTTATTTTTTTATTTATTGTATGATAATCTTCGTAGATTTTTTAATATTTGCATTTTAGTAGTTTCATACGATACGAAAAACGTCAATGTTTAAAAGTATTTAAATATTTATTTATTAAAAAAAAATTAACATTTAAACCTAGCTCTAAGGCATAACAATAGCATATTATAAAAAATTAGCATCAGCTTCACTTTTTGGGGGTGGAAAACGTTACCGCCGTTTCAATATGGAGAGCATTGGGTACCCATCATGCTCCTCCGCGATATCAGCATTCAAAAAACATAACCCTCCCTTCTGGCGGCAGTCGGGCAAAAAACGCGTGGAGGGGATAGCGTCGCTTCTCTATTAGGTCTTTGTTCATACGAAGGTATGACCATAATTCATGCATCACATTAACTTGTCAACACACGTGTTGCATTGTGTATTTATTTTACAATGGCCATAACTTGTATTATTGACACAGCGCGCCGGCGCACAATGTCCAATGATGTGTTATTGACCATTGTGACTGCAGTCATCTTCGTGTGTGCTGCGCCTGGGCACAAAATCGCAGCAGTTTGTCAAGAGGGCTGTTACAAAGCTAAGCTGCCATGTCACTTTCTGGGGTTTCGTAGTCAAACTTGGACCTGTCTGCCTGTCAGTATGTCACGCGGTAACCTATTCTGAAAAAAAAACAGTTCTGCTACAAAGCTGAAAATTTCCACTCGTACAGCGCATAAGGGCCAATGGTAAAGTTAGCAAACCTTTACATGCAACAAGTAACAAGGGGAAATTATTACTTTAACTTATTATGGGTGAAGATGTTTCTTTAAAAAAAATATGACCGGGGCCACCTTGAATACAGCTAGAACTGCAAGTGCTAAAAATGTTAAACATATCTTAAATGAAAGTTCTTTTAAATTAGTTAAAGGAAAACTATAATCACGTAATTTCTCGGTCGTATTATAAAATCAATGATCGTATCTTGGACAGGGATGTTTGGAAATGATCCCGATTTGTATTGGCGATCCCTGGCTCCAAAAATTGTACACCTACTGTGTTAAATTGTTAATTTTTTAAATATTTAAGATGTAAAGTAACATTGTAATTTTGATTTATTTAAAAAATTACACCTCGTTGAGTTTCTTGCCGGTATCTTCTCATCAGAGGTTTTTCGGAACCGGTGGTAAATTTTATGACATTCATAAGTGCTACCAGTGGTAACATGACAGCCCAGGTTTAGTTTAACCCCTCCCTGCGTCTCTGTCTAACTAGTGTCATAAGAAAGGGACGCAGATAGAGATAAACTAAACTTGGCCAGTCATGTTAGGGCCTCTGTAAGCCTAATCTGAATAAAAATATTTTGACTTTGACTTTGACTTTGACACGACTAATTATGACTTCATTAGTCTTTGAGTTATGGGCGACTCGATCGATTTGGTTACAGGCGACTAAAATGCTTATAATTTGTGAAAGTAATCGAAGGTAGCACAAGGAACTGACCAAGTAGCCTAGCAAACTCTTAAGCCAGCTGCGGCACTAACATGACAGCCCAGGTTTAGTTTAACCCCTCCCTGTGTCTCTGTCTAACTATTGTCATAGGAAAGGGACGCAGATAGAGATAAACTAACCTTGGCCAGTCATGTTAGGGCCACTGGAGACAATCGTTTTGATCGGTGGTTGTAATTTTGGAGTTTGCTTTGGAACCCAACACTGAGCATGGCCGAACATGCTTATGCTCGGTTTTTTAGTTGAGGATTAATTATTTTTTGTTTATCTTATAGGTATGTTTCATTCATAATTTAGATAGTCAGGGTTTTTAGAGTGTATGCGGACAAGAACATTATTAACAACAACAACAACAACGACAAATACTCTAATGATTCACACAAGTAAACAAAATAAAAGAACACGCACAAGGAAATTTTACATGGAAGACCGCCTGTCTTATCGCTAAGCAGTGATCTCTTCCAGACAACCTTTAAATAATTAAAAAATAGTTCCGTTTATTTTAATTTAGGGTTGTAACCCTTTTGGGATAATAAGACTTGCATAAAAGTACTATACATGTACTTTTTTGGTATACAAGGTGTCTTATTTAAATCGGTCAGTATGGGAAAGTCTGAAACTATAAGACATACGAAGATCTGTTCTTAGGAACCATGTCATCGATTTTGATAAGAAGAAAAACTGCATTCATACATTTAAAAAAAACAATGGAATTTTGTATTGAAAAAACGGCGGTCACTTCGAACAATTACTAAAATAAATTAAAATATGTGACAACAATAACTGTGTTTACATGTTTAAGATAGATCATAAATGTATATTTAGAGGATTTCGCAGTTCATTGCCAAGTAAACCGCAATGGCACCTTCAGACATGTGTTAACTGCGCATTACACAAACTGGGTGTGTCTTAAGGAAGGATCTTGACTGAATCGCCTAAAATCTAGCTATAACCATGTTTATTGTATGTGTCACAATCCAGCCTATTTGCGTCTAACTGCTTGGCGCAAACATCTGCTACTTAAGACATTGTGTACCCATCGCTCTCCATACAAACGGCGATAACTTTTTCCACCCTCTAAACCTTAACCTATAGCCATGATTTTTTGTGTATACTGCTGTTAAGCCTGCGAACTAGGTTTGTAAGTTTCGGTTCCGCCAATATGCCTTATTGTTTTGAAAGTATTGACGCTTTATGCTTTGTATGAAATATTACGTCAAATCTATGAAAATTTATAAATTATAACATACAGACTTAGGTCTGAGGCATGACAACATCATAAATACTAGAAAAGATTACTATTGGTTAAAGTTTAGTTTAGAGGGTGGAAAACGTTAACTCCGTTTGTATGAAGATCGCTTTTTGAGGCTTGGCGCAATCCCTGGGGCAAAGAAGGGAAATGTAACGATATACAACAATTTTACAGTTTCACACCATTTGGTTTAAGGTGTCAAGTACCCAATTCTGATACTTTTTTCGCTCGCGGCGAGCTCGCGCGCGAGTGCGAAGGGCACTAGGTCTGTAATGTCACGTCCCTGAAGATGTCACAGTCAACACGACCGCGTTTGTCTGTTAACGACGCGTTTCATTACAACACGCTAAACTCACATTACGTAGTGCTAATACTATAAATACTAGGTACGTCTGTATTTATCGTTTGCTAATACTTTGCTCAAACGTTAAACAGCATGGCGGTACTTATGATGGCCGACCATGGATGGCGAACTCATGACGTACAGTATAGGGGAAATATATTCACGTACCACCTTAGAACCCTATCGCAATGACGCGACGCGTTAATCGCCAGGCTATGTCATACAAATGTCATGCGTATGTCTCTTCGACTAGGTTTTACGGTGGTACGTGTTTCAATTTCCTTGACTGTACCTGAGACCATCTAACATGACCAGCTAAGATTAATTGTCTCTATGTTCGTCTCTTTCTTATGACACTAGTTAGACAGTGACGCAGGAGGGGTAAATTAAACCGTTGCCAGTCAGGGCCACTGGTGAAAGAGCCACGCTGTAATTTGTATGCAGTTTTTAATTACCATCAGCAGCAGATACATAATTATGTTTATATTAGTTTTTAAGGCATTTATGTGATGTTCCATTCTTAGTTTTGTAGTGTAGGGGGCTGGCCTCTATTTTACCGAGCTACGTAATTTACTCTCAATTGTCGTTGTCACCAGGGTTGTACTGTACCCTGTACAGTAGGGGCCTGTTGGGAGGTTGTCATGTTCGATCGAAGGTGGCTTTTGTGACAAATACTATAATTATATTATCGATAGCTGTAACCACGCCACTCGATCGCTATCGAAACTGTTATCGTTATCTCAAAATTATTAGCTAAGTTCAACAGTCAGAAAACCTAATCGGCGATTAGGTATTTTTATGGCATGCAATACCATACATTCATTTAAAACCAAACGAGTTTACATCCTTATATCCTTCCAAATTATTTGTATAAATTCCATATTAATATTTTTAAAGCGAACGTCAATCTGTATCTGGCTGTCAATTTGATGAGTCTTCATGACTTAACCACTGAACGGATCAGGAGAACGCTTGGGCAAATAAAGAAAAAACAACAATGTCATTCAACATTGCATTCAAAACACAAGCAGGACGCGTATAGCTTTTTGATCTGCAGATTACTCTATTGAAGAGAAATTGTGGACACGGTTCTAATTACCAATGCATGAGCACCATTACCATACTTTGAGCACCTTGTCCGCTATAGAGCGGCACAACTAATATGTACAATATGACAGTACAGTCGCCATCAGATTCAGATATAGGTCTGATGGCTACTGTACATACTAGTTGTACTATGAACTGTGACTCATTGCGAAACCGTTCCCTAATGTAATAGCAACGTCGTAAATTACATAGATGGCGTGGCAGGTATGCCAAGGAAATCGTTATAGCATTTATTGTGGGCGATTCCACAGTGGGTCATCGTTCAAATAATCCAGCGGCCCTAAAGTCAGGAGACGTTTAAATTTATCCCTCCCTACATCTCCGTCTAGGAGCAGATGAGATGCAAGGATGACGTCAGGAAGATAGCTGGCTCGAACTGCATGCAGGGGCCCTATCACGCTAGCTTTTATCGCTGACATAAAGCATAGGTATATCCCTTTCTGACCAGTAAGCGTGTGCGAGAAGGCCGGATGCTTTTATGTGTGCGATAAACGCTAGCGTGCTACTAGAGCAGGTTGCACAGGATAGAGACGAATGGAGAAAACTGATGGAGGCCTACGCCAAAACGGTTGAGCATGGCTGACAAGAAGAAGAAGACATCTCTGTCTAAATAGAGTCATGAGGGATGCACATGGAGATAAACTAACGTGGCCGGTCATAATATAGGTCATATATATATAATGTCTATATCTATATCAGCTACGACGTTGTAGGATTCACATAAACAGCGCATGCACACTTGTTTGCCTAACTTATTTGCTATTTGCGACCGCGCAATTGGAATTATCGTTTGATGTTATGCACTGTCAACATATTGTGCACATCATTGATGAATATTGTACACATCATCGATGTAAAGAACGATTCATAAGACCTGGCACCATGAATGACAGTATCATACATTTTCGGTGTCAGCTCTTATGACTCGACCTTTTATACTCCTAAGTAAGTTTTTTTTATAACAAACGCAACGAACGCGTTAGATTTACTTCGCAATTACTATGGAAGCAAAGACAGCGCTCTTGCGACGCGTATTTGCAACAAAATGTTTCCATACAATTTAGAAGTTAACGCTAATGCGTTTGAGACGTTTTTTTGACAGAAAACTTACACTAAGGGCTCTGACCACTGGAAGAGGTCTTGACTCTTGACATATATCTTAATGTATCTTATTATGTCTTCTTCTTTTATACATGTCTGTCTGGGACGGACAGCGGGTTCTACTAGGATTCTTTATACTTTAAAAAAAACACTACATTGGCTATTATCTTAACTCGAAGATGTGAGGGGTCTATAACCATGGAGCCCTGGGCTGCAGCCCAAAAAGCTCTTATATAGGTCAGCTCCTGTTTTACGTTTTCTTCCAAGGACACTTCGATTGTGGAATGATCTTCCTGCTGAGGTCTCCGGTTCCGCCGAGGGACAGAATGGGGTCTTCAAAATGGGAATTAAAAGGTACTTGCAGGCTCACTCAAGTTGCAACCAGCCCGTAGACGCCGTCCGTCGTCCGACGTCCAATATTACCCGGATATTTAATATGCACAATACCGGGGCTCGGGATTAGTCCTACTATAAATCCCGGCATTGGAAGGTTGGCATTGGAAAATCTGAGATTTTTCACTGCGCCGTTTCTTGTTTCAGGTACTTATTAGGAGGGAAGACCTTGCCTCACTTTCTGCCGTGGGCAGTGCAGAACCTGAACATAGATGTCAAGAAGCCTCGGAAATTCCCCGCCATCCCCACTTCTTACCCGGACAGCCGGCTACCGGACGACGTGCGCCAAGTATGTACACACAGAACCTTAATTTCTTAGTCGTATAATTTGCCCGACGGCGGTGAAGCCAAAAACGAGCGTCATGTGTTTCACCAGTGTGTTTATATGTATTTGTATGTACAGTCAACCAATTTGATTCATAGGCCACTGAAGAACGTTATCGCAATGTGTCGTCGCTGGATTATTACGACATTTATTTTGCAAGGGTTCTACAATGGCTTAGAATCAAATTGGCTGACTGTTTGTGCGTCTGCGTCTATATTGTCTCGTAAAGGCTTTGGTGGATTAAGACAAATGGAGTGGAGATGGATTATTCGTTCTACAACAAGCAGGTACAAAAACGCTGAAACTCATCCAGCGTCGAACATTAGTGTACCCACAGACGCTGCTAAAATTTAGCGCTTGTTTCCAAGTTCCCACTGATTTGTTGATGATGGTGAGATGTGTTGCCAGGAGCTGGAGGCGATAGCGCTAGTCAGCGTGGACGGCATGGACCGGCTCATCCGCGCCCACGGCCAGACGCTCAGCGACATGGCGCGCCTGCGCACTAACACCTTCCCGAGGATACCCGACGCGGTCATATGGCCGGAGTGCCACGAACATGTGAGTCGAGCTTATTGTATACCACAATGTGACTGAAGCCAACTAAGAAATGATAGGTAGGTACTGCATTTTCAGATTTAAACGCCTTAACTTTGCCCAATTCCACAATTGGAAACACACTGCTTGTACTTACTTACCAAAATGTCATATTTCATATAAAACAATACAATCTGATTTATGTACCCGTATTAACACAACTGAACGACCCAACCGGGCTTATGATTGACCACTAATTTACAGACAATGCATTCTATGAACATACTTAATAGCCATCCTTCCTCCTATCAGGTAGTAAAAATAGTGGAGTGCGCATCCCGCCACCAGTTCGTGATAATCCCGTTCGGCGGGGGCACTTCTGTCTCGGGCTCCGTGACATGTCCGGAGCGCGAGCCGCGGCCCATTGTCGCGCTGGACACCAGCGAGATGAACTCCATACTGTGGATCGACAAGGACCAACTGCTAGCCAGAGTACAGGTAAGATATGTTTTATATTACATCTTGACATGTCTTGTCGTCTAGTCCAAACAGTGGTGGAGACCAGCTCTATACCGGAGATACACAGAAGGTCTAGTTGCTAGCTATAAAGTAAGTCAAATGGAACATGCGAAAAACGCTCTAGAAGTATCTTACCGCTTGCTCGTGCCAAACCTTTGCAACTATCGACTAGCTTGAAGACAGTGCTCTGACAAACTTGACTGAGTTTCTAAGCTCTTATCCTCAGTCATTCGTAACACATTTCGTAAAAGCTCCGATTTTTTTATTGATCTAAAGGCGGTTAGACTAAACTCAAGTTCCAGTTTCATATTGGATCAGACTCAAACTGGAACTTAAGTTCGATCTATAACTACCACCCAAAATGTCCTAAGCCCAAGTTCTACTCGTTAGGAGCACTTTGGTATGGGAAGAAGCCATTCGCTAAGCGTCTAATCAGCCACTTCGCTTTCTTTCAAACTGTCAAAAGCTAACATTATCAAGTCAAAATTATTCTTCTTTTTTAGACAGGCATAGTGGGCCAGGACCTTGAGCGCGAGATGCGCGCCCGAGGGCTCACGGTGGGCCACGAGCCTGACTCGTACGAGTTCTCCACGCTGGGAGGCTGGGTGGCCACGCGCGCCAGCGGCATGAAGAAGAACACGTACGGGAATATCGAGGATCTTGTCGTGCAGACCAAGGTAGGGAAGGCTTGATGCGAAGACTTCCAGAGGATCGAAAAGCCTTATCCTAAATCCTTTATTCTCGTGAAGGCTAGGTTAGTGGAACATTAAACAATTAACATTATCCGCTATTCTCTTGTTAAACCTGTTCCTTCGTTTCCTTTAAGTGCGGGTTCTTTTATCTTCTATTACTTACCTATACAACGTGACGTTCTTGATGAACTTAACGTATTTTCTTGGCGTCTCCTCTTTTCTTTTATCGTTTGCGTTTGTTCGTAATAGTTTTAGATTTTCAGATGTGTCGATTTACGTACTATTTTCCTGCTTCTAAACTGTACCGTAAGACCGAATTTAACAGTTATCGTTTTCTATAAATTCTTTTCAAAATCTCATTCTTTCCAAACTCTCAATCTAGCTTATCGTCTCCATTTTAACGCCAACACCACATTGCAAGTACCTCCATCGTCTTTCCATTTCTTTGTCGTGTCATTGTCCAACTAACATTATTTATGTATCTATTAGATTCGTATCGTGCTATGGCACGCTTGCTTCGTTTAGTTTCTACTCTATCAGGGTGAATAGCTACCATGTCGTAACCCTTTTCTTGGTTTTAATTGTTGAGCTGAATGTAGTTACAATACACTTCCCACTGTCCAAAATTTGGTACATTTCTGGTTAACACTACCTTTGAATCATAAGCACCTGCTGATGCGGTATGCCCGCGTGTTACAGACGGTGACGGCGGTGGGCGTGCTGGAGAAGAGCTGCCGCGTGCCGCGCATCTCGTGCGGCCCGGAGTGGGAGCACGTCATCATGGGCTCAGAGGGCTGCTTTGGAGTCGTCACTGAGGTGCACATATGTCTGTGATACTGTCCCTGTTTGTGTCCATGGAATAAACAGAGACAGCATCACAGATATCTGTTGGATACCATACCAGGAACATATCAGAGTATGGTGACACAGGCTCATTAGCACATTTATCTGAAGCATCGTCACTTATACTCATCGTCATACTAGGCATCTTGGAAGTGTCCACTGCTAGGGAAACACCTCAAAAGCTGCCTACAACGATCAGTCTTCTATTGCTCATATTCAACAGTATCTTGTAATAGCTACTGCCTGTACTAACAATTTCTTACGACTCTCGTCAGACGCAGACCATCGGCACAGAATAGATAATAGTACTACATACAGAAATTTGACCGTCTAACAAAATCCGTGTTCAGGTATGAGGTAAGTATATGCCTAAACGTACCATCTCACTCGATCGCATAAAACGTGATCTTTATAAAACAGCACGTGTAACGCTAGGGCCTGTATGAGCCAATCCTGATCGTGCTCGGCGCATCCTTGAAACTCCGATCTGAGCCAACGGATGGCGCTTTCAAAGCAAATAAACTTATCTTCCTTGTGACTTGCAGGTGACCCTAAAAGTGCGGCCGCTGCCGCCGGTGACTCGCTACGGTTCGCTGGTGTTCCCCGGCTGGGAGGACGGCGTGCGCTTCGAGCGCGAGGTGGCCGAGCACCGCCTGCAGCCCGCCAGCATCCGGCTCATGGACAACGAGCAGGTACCACAGACAGCGGAAATTCTCGCGTCAGTAGAGATGAAGTCACTCGAGACATGCCAGAAAGAGCTGATAGATCCTTTCAAAATCTGTCATATTTGACACATTTCGAATGTGAGATGAATCTCGATGAGCCAGTTGGCGGCCAGATATGGTGACTAACCCTGAGCTCATTTTACAGGACACATTATCTAAAATAACAGGATTCATGATAGCTGAATAACGGGACATCCTGTAAAATACAGGACAGTTGGCCACGCCCGACCACTGTCACAGTCAGTCCAAGACATAACAGTAACGCAAAGTCATACAGGCGTCCGAAACGACGCATTCGAACAGATACGCGCTGTAACAAGACTCTAATGGGTAGTTCCTGTATTCAATCAAATAATTGTTTTGACTACTAACAGTTTCTCGACGTATTTTCTATGGGACATCTGTCAAAATTTAACGACTGCTAGGTAAAACAATCCGTTGATCGAGTATAAGTATAAGAACCAGAGCCACCGACATAGCCTTAAGAATTGCTAGACTTAAGTGGCTGTGGGCGGGGCACATTGCTCGCAGAACGGATGGCCGATGGGGCCATAGAGTTCTCGAGCGGCGACCGCGTACCGGGAGACGCAGTGTGGGCAGACCTGCCACAAGGTCGACCGATGACCTGGTGATCGTTGCGGGAACCCGCTGGATGCAAGCAGCACAAAACCGGTCGTCGATCCTTGGGAGAGGCCTATGTCCAGCAGTTGCCGTCTTTCGGCTGAAATGATGATGATGAAGGCGTAGTTGACAGACTGCTCTATATATTTTCTGTGCCATTTAATCACTGGTCAAAGGCGACATTCTGATTGTTGATGATTGATTTCTTCAGTGATTTCTTCCGACCCCGTCCGTAAATGCGCGAGAGTAAGAAACAGCATCCAGCTGGCTTTCGCTCGCCTTCTAACATCAGTTAGTCGAGTGTCGAGTACAAGCACTGCTCTTGTTATATTAAGACATTTTTGTTACTATAATTTCGCAGTTCCGTTTCGGCCTGGCGCTGAAGACTGAAACCACGTGGGGCGGGGTGATCCTCGACGGCCTGAAGCATTTCTACATCACACGTATCAAGGGCTTCGACCCCGCCTCGCTCTGCGTCGTCACGCTCCTTATAGAAGGTAACTCATACATAAGTTACGCCTGTTTCCCGGAGGGGTAGGCAGAGACCACGGATTTTCTTTTGCTACGATCTTGACCTTGACTTGACTTGCCTTTGCTTCTCGTCGGTTTAGGGTACTCCTGACCTGGCCTTTATCCAGAATGTCTCCGATTTGGTCGGGGTACGTTCGCCGAGGTCTTCCCCTTCCCATTCTTCCATCCACTCTCCCTTCATACAGCCTTTTTGTTAATCTTCTTTCATCCGTCCTCTCTACATGCCCAAACCATCTTAACATACCTTCTAAATTTTTGTTACTACATCTTCCTTCACTCCGCATTTCTCAAACTGAAACTCTTCTTTCTTTTTTTCTTTCTTCTGAAGGTAACTCAATTAATATAAATCCAAAAGATTTTGGTCGGGTCAATTGTGTATAAATAACGTGCAGTCTTGCTACGCCTCGGTAAGAAGATGCTATGGGAATATCTAGAATACGAAGCGCTGCAAACATAAATTCACCGGGTGGTAGTACCTTGCGCAAGGTCCGTCCAGATCGCTACTACCACCATGCTCGCTAATCCTGCCGCTAAGCAGCAGTGGTTGCACTGTTGTGTTTTGGCGTGGACAGCAAGACAGCCGGTGAATTCACTGGCACAATTCCTTGGTGTTGTGAGTCTGATAGGGCGATTGCCATTACTAACTTGGCATCAGGTGACCCACTTGCTCGTTTACCTTCCTATTATATATTTCAAAAAAATGATATACCAAAATGCGTTTTGTTTTAAGATAACCTGTGCTTTAAGGTCACGCGGAGGAGGTGGCGGACCGGGAGCGCCGGCTGAACGCCATAGCGGCCAAGTACGGCGGCGTGCCGGCCGGCGCCACCAACGGCGAGCGCGGGTACACCTTCACCTTCGTCATCGCCTACATCCGAGTGAGTCCCCTGACAATACCGCTACAGCCGTGTGAGTCCTCTAGCAATACCGCTACAGCAGAGTGAGTCCTCTAGCAATACCGCTACAGCCGAATGAGTCCCCTGACGATATCGCTACAGCTGAGTGAGTCTTCTAGCAATACCGCTACAGCAGAGTGAGTACTCTAGCAATACCGCTACAGCCGAGTGAGTCCCCTGACGATATCGCTACAGCTGTGTGAGTCTTCTAGCAATACCGCTACAGGCGACCGAGTGAGTGAAGACTTCTAGCAATACCGCTAAAATCGAGCGAGTCCCCTAACATTTACGCGACAGCTAAATCAGTCGTCAAACGCGACCGCTACAGCCGAGTGAGTCCTCACACACTATCACTACGGTCGAGTGAGTACACAATACCGCTACAGCTGAGCGAGTCATCACACACTGCCATAAGACACTAAATCTCAAAGGGCATCTGCTGCATGACAAATGCGGTGCATTTCCCCCGTGTAACGCGTAATGTGCGCGGCGTCCCGTGGCCCCGGCAGGCCCCTAATTCTGGCGCTCATCGAGACATCTCGCATTCGAGATGTGTCAAAAAATTACATTTTGAAGGGATCTGACAGCTCCTTTTGGCATATGTCGAGTGTGACTTCATCTCTACTGACGCCAGAATTGCCCCGCAGGTACGCCTCGCCGCCCTAGCCCTCGGGCGGCGGGTGTCTCGCGGGCGTCGACTTAACACCGGCGCACATCAGACGCGTATGCAGCACGGTTCCGGAGACGCGAGCGTGCAAGCTCCGATTGTAATTCCATATATTAGGCAACCGTGCTGCACGCGAGTGTCTCCGGAGCCGTGCTGCATACGCGTCTTTTTTTATGAACCTATAGACATCCGCAACACCAAGGATATTGCAGATGCGTTGCCAACCCAGAGGGCTAAGATGGAATACCTCTTGTACCAGCAATCGTACCGGCTGCGGATTGCGGCGGCGTCTGGTGCGGCCCGGCCTTTACATGTCCATGACTCCCGTGCGTTGCAGGATCTGGCGCTAGACTACGACGTGGTGGCGGAGTCGTTCGAGACCTCGGTCCCGTGGGACCGCGCGCTGGCGCTGTGCGCGGGCGTCAAGCGGCGCGTGCGCAGCGAGTGCGCGCGCCGCGCCGTGCAGCACTACCACATCTCCTGCCGGCTCACGCAAACGTGAGTGTACAACGCTGCGACCACGTGACTGAACGTGACTTAAAATCATCATCATCATCATCTCAGCCACAAGAAGTCCACTGCTGAACATAGGCCTCCTCCATGGATTTCCAAAGCGACCGGTTGGAAACGGCATGCAACCAGCCGTGTGACTTAAAATGCGTAATTAAATATAAATTAATAAATAACCAGCCGAGGCGTAGGCGTGGGAGAGCTTAGAGGAAGGTAACACTACCAATAGATTACCCTAATACCTATTAGCTACTCTACACTGTAGTTATTAAGTAGTGTAATTAATTCTGTAGAGTCTACAGAACTAATTACATTATTGAACAACATTCACACTGATGGATGGACCCCCAATTCTGGCTCAAAAATATATGTTTTATGTACAAATAAAAATAATTATATTGGAAATGATGAAATCAAAAGAAAATACTACTCTCGCCTTTATTAAATAGTTTTATTTCCATAAAATAATACTTTATTTATCTTTGTCTAAATTTTACACTAAAGAATACTTTTCCGTTATTTTTCCGAAAAATAAACTGAAAATTTTCCATGATTTCAAAAATTTCGGGAAATTACCCATCACTTTCATAAACAATAATATTTCATAGTTTGTCACTGGCAACTCTAAATGACATTATACCCATAGCGGCTAAAGGGCTTTCCACCCATGGCCAAGAATAAATTTAAAAAAAAATTATACCGATGGCCACAAATATTTCTACAGAATTTTTTGCATGACCACGAATAAATTTAAAGAACATAATACACCCGAACCGAAGCCACCTAGAAATAAATGTATACTTTGTATTTCCAGATACGACGCTGGCTGTTGCATTTACTTCTACTTTGGATTCAACACGTCAGCTTTTAAGGACCCTGTTACAGTGTATGAAGAAATTGAGGAAGCTGCGCGGGACGAAATCATTGATTGTGGTGGTAAGGAAATTGTAATCCAGCTAACTATAAATAATGCATGTTGATAAATGTGTCAATTGGCTGAATAAATTTGTCCCGTGCCTATTTTATAGTCTTAAAAAAGTTAATCGGTATAACTTTGAAGTTGGCTGCATTGACTTTTGCGGAAGTTCGAAATTTTCGAATGAAAAATACACGATAGAGTAAGACTGGGATGTCATTAGATTAAAATAGAAATACACTTATTTTATTTAGCAGAGAGGTAGTGCATTAAATAAGTACTGGTATAAACGTATTAAATGAATTAAACCACATTAAATTCTTCACTTTTCTAGGTTCAATATCTCATCACCATGGAGTCGGAAAGCTCCGGAAAAAGTGGTACACAGACACTGTGAGTGAACCCGGGCGGCGACTACTATTGGCTGCGAAACAAACGCTCGACCCTGATAATATTTTTGCTCTGGGTAACATGGCTTTCAATGAAGGAAATCAAGATGAGACGACGTTCAAAAGTAAATTATAAGGATTTTAGGATGAGGTTAGAAATGTTAGACTTATTTTTGTGATGTCAAAAAGTACCTTTTTTGTTATCCACCAAAAACCACTATTTTCAATTTATTCCCTTTTTTTGGAAATATTAATGATATTGCTATGATAGGAACAATGTCAATCGCATTTGAATTTTAAAGCACACTTATTGCCACTTTTGTAATAAAAAATAAATGACGTTTCGTCTGCATGTTTAGAAACCATAATTTTCTTTTTCATTATTGCTTACAATAATTGTAAGCAATAATGAAACAGAAAATTATGTTTTACGACTCAATCGGTAAGCCTCAATCCGATTTCTACGGTAATTTTCGATCTTTGTTATATCAATACGCCTTCATTTGTGTTGCTGTTTACTTAGGGTGACTTAGGGCCTACGTATGATAATATTTGAAATATTTACTTAACCCGAATTAGGTTTATGTAAGCCAAGTGGTGTTTGATGGTTTAGTGAGGTGTGAGGTGTGCGGTGTCATTAGGTTGGGAGCGTGTTTGTTGTGAACAGTGCCTTCGAACATGCTATTTAAGTTCATGATTAATTAGGATATAAGACGAAATGATGCATGCCTACTTATTTTATGTTCGTATTTTCATGGAACTCCATAATTTTGTATTTTTGCATAAAGGTTATTAGTCAGTACTGTTGATTATTGTTATTACTAATTTTATGTTTTTCATCTATGAAATTTTGTTTGGATAATGCTTATTAAGTTTGTTTTAATTTAGTTTTTAATGCACTTATGCATAAAATTGCTCAATTGTCATAATAAAGCATCTGTTAGAATAAAGTCTATGATGATATTTCTTAAAATCGTATCAGCTATTGTACAAAATCTTTTTGTGTTGTAATTGAGTTAGGTGGGATCATAATCAAAGTTTTCCGTCTCACTTACGTGCTATCAATCTTACTAGGTTATTAATTGACATTCCGTACCAATGATTTCAGTAAAATTATTAGGATAACGTTACGTAGTATTTACTTTTTTTTAAAGAACTGTATGTAAACATGCAAATTGACAAATTATGTACCTTAAATCTTTATATTATGCATATGACATTAAAGAAAATTGTTTTACTAGTGCATTTTTATTTCTTTCAGACTAACTTTTACCTGTGGACCGTTTCACGAAGCTACAAGTTACAATTTTACAAGTCTAAACCGGCAACATTGGTCAATAATGCCTGGTATTATTGATCAATGTTGCCGGTTTAGACTTGTAAAATTGTAGCTTGTAGCTTCGTGAAACGGGCCACTGGAGGTTCATTCGCGTCTTAAGATTTATTTACCTACTTACTATAGCAACACAAAATCATCCGAGAATGTACTCCGGTCCGCTAACTGTCTCTGTCCTAAAATTATTAATATTACGTAGAAGAAGAAAACAAACATGCTTATAAATTTAGTAATGGTAGATAATCCAGGGATAATAGGGTGGTCGGCGTTAAACGGAACGGGAATCAAGAATATATTCTTGACTATGACTATGACTCCCGTTTCACTCGGGGCTTGGAGAAGTAGCAGAGGCAGTGTGTAAACCTTGTGTTTTTAAATCACACGCTATAATGCAGAATTGTTACTTTAAGTATTAGTATAATATTATTATCCTCTGTGCTTTAAGTATGAAATTGCTATGCCCTCACAGGGTCTCATTTGTACAAATTTTGTAAAATGGTGCAATAAAAATACTGAAGCAGAATTTTTCAAAACTTTTTTTTACTGGCAACATTTATGCTAGTTGTCATTATAAAGATTGTTTATAAACTCGCCACGACTGGCGGCCCCTATGTCTGGCTGTGGCTGCCTTAAGTCCGGGCCTAGCCGGCCTTCATCAAAAACCGTCTTCGTCTTTTCTTCTTTTTCAGCACAAAGCTACCCACTCCTGAGTCTAAAAACTGTCTTAAAGGACACCAGATATTTCAATTTTGCCAACGTCAAAAGAGTTAATTGGTAAAAATAATCTTAAAATAAAATGTTTTAAGGCGCTACTGTTCGGTTAAATAAAATAAATGTTTTGTTTCTCTCATATAAAATTAAAGGCATTTCACAAAATTAATCAAAATTCAATTCGGCAAAATACATTTATTTAACACTAGCTGACCCGGCGAACTTCGTACCGCCTAATTATTGGAGGCATATTTGCTCACCGTTTAGACCTACCCTGGACTACGACAAACATTTTAAAACCAAAATCAGCTCAATCGGCCCAGCCGTTCTCGAGTTTTAATCAGACTAACGAACAACAATTCATTTTTATTTATATAGATAGATAGATAGATAGAAGATAAATAGATTTTAGAAACAGTCTTACTCGATCGTTCACTGTGTTCGTCACTTTCATTCGTTGTTCGTTCATTCATTCATTTTCATTACCAATACGCCAACCTACACCAAGGAATTATACTTCCGGCAAAGATTTTGTTTATGGCAGCGGCGAGTAGTTGAAAACAGTGTGACCATATGTGGCAGGATCCTGCCTTTTTGGCAGGTTTAGCCCTTCATTTTGACTTCTGGCAGGATCGGTTGAAGTTTTCAAAATCGGGCAGGATTGCAATATAAGCTGGCACGTTTGGCAGTATAGCCTTAGACTGGGTTCACAGTAAGCATTTGCGAGCGATAAGAACGCAAAAACGTGGCCATTGCCCAACCAGAGACAGCCATTGCCGCTTTTTTCCGTTTTTATCGCTCATAAACTCTGATTGTAAACCCAGTCTAAAAGGAGCTTAGCCATAAGAGTTTGGCTTTGGCAGGATTTGTCAGTTTTCTAGCCTAAGTAGGGCAGGATCTCTAATTTGAAGTTGGTCACACTGGTTGAAAATTTTTATGCTGTAGTGATTTCGCGGGTAGCTTCTCTTTAGTAGAGAACAATATTTAACTCGCGTTGATTTTTCACCTGTGCTCCGCTATTGCCTCAAAATGATAGACCTGTTCATGCCCTTTCGGGCTTTTTTGAAGTACGATAACGTTTGCACGGATAACAACGTGTTCCAAATGCATTACAAAGTTACCGTGTTCATGTTGCTTGTGTTCACGTTGTTGGTGACTTCGAAGCAGTTCTTCGGCGAGCCGATACACTGCATGAGCGACAGTGACAAAGACAAGGATATGGATGCTGTGAACAGCTACTGCTGGATCTACGGAACGTACACGCTGAAGAGCCGCTTTGTTGGTGAGTTCCTGAGACGTCGGTTACACGCTCATTCTGTCGTCAGTTCAGTCCATCATTCTGGTCAGAATGACGGGAGAATTATCGTGTAACCTGTCTCGTGTCGTGTCAGTCTGAACTGATCGTAACTGTGTCCATTTGTCATCATTCTGGCATTAGTCAAAACTATGTACCGGAATGATGGACTGAACTGACGCCAGAATTAGCGTGTAACCGACGGCTGAAAGTTTAAGTCTTGATCTCCAGCTTGTTAACCGAGTTTTTAGCATTCTCAATTTGTAGAAAGTGATACTTAATACTGATTTCCAATTTTTAAAGAAAGAACCTTTTCTAATAAGAGTCTTACTAGGTATTCCGTCTTTGGAAATGTGTATAAACGTTTTTCAATGTGTTTGAAAGTTATGTATGTATAGCATATGGAATTTAAAGAATATGGAATTTAGGCCAATCTAGTAAAGCAATTTAGATACCTACATTAATTGATTTTAAATGTGTGTAGTACAGATATACATACATTGTGCACAATATTCCATACCTTAAGCAGACATGTCAGTCTGTATAGTTTCCTTCTTTTCTTCCTACAAAATTAACTCTATTGATTCTCTTATGCTCTATTTATTTTTCAAATTAAAATACTGTAAAAATTAAAATTGTAATGACAACACAAAGAAAAGTTAGGGCAATGGCAGGACTTGAACATTTAAAAATAAAATCGAAAGAAATTTCGGTTACAAAAATTTAATAAAATACTGTAAATTTTATTTTATTTATTATATTACAAACTGAGATGCATGTGCAGTCATACCTATAGAATCATAATTCATAAGCTCTGATAGAATCCTTTCACCATAAGAGTCATAATTATGAGTGGAATATTTATTAGGAAAAGTTTCTCTAGAGGGTCATGCAGGACTCATTCAAATGATGTGACTAAAACTAAAATTCAATCATTTGAAACTTGGCTACTTTAATAAATTATCAATTTATTTATTTGAAATCTAACGCCAAAGCTAGAAATAAGTATATGTGATATTATGAGTAAAATAAATATAAATAAATAGACCTATAATATTTCTGTTAAAACACATACAAATTACAGATGAATTAGTTGCAAGAAATTAAAATCCTTGATTAAAATAAGACCTGACTTTATATTCTGAACTCCTCAGGGACTGAAGGTATTCACAACGCATACCTCGGTGTGGGTCCAGACTCGAATAAGGAAGATGACCAGATCAAGCACACATACTACCAGTGGGTCTGCTTTGTACTCCTCGGCCAGTCTGTCATGTTCTACACTCCGCGCTATCTCTGGAAGATATGGGAAGGTGGACGCTTGAAAGCGTTGGCTTCTGACCTGAGTAAGTTGTGTTGGAGATTGGTAACAGATATCATTGTTACTTTTTTTTTTTCATTTAGACAATATTTGTAAGTACAAACTTGAGTATGCTTACAATATAAGCATAAAGTATATTAAAATAAAACCCAGTTATTGCCATTCACATGGGATAGATGGCGAGATTTTCTCTCATTGTACATATCTATTTCTACCAATAGTTGTCATGCTGAACTTGGCAACTCAGTGGCTAAAAGCCAGGCTACATTGGATGCGTTTGCAGCACGGCTCCGCAGACACGCGCGTATACAGGATGGTTGTAACATATGGAATTATGTGTTGAGATGCCACATTGCTAGCATTGCATGCATTTAACGCAGGTCTACGAAGCGACCTGGAGCCGTGCTGCGTATCCGATGTGGCTCAGCCTTAAGGTTTCGCAAAGAAGTGTAAAGAATGCAGGGATGTGTGTCTCCACCCTTATAGAACCATAGAGTCTTAAGTTATGTATTGTTTTTGCCTGTCTCTTGTCTACGACCCTGACTCCATGTTATATCTAATAATATCAAGTTTATACTTTGTATTGGGGCAGTTGTTGTGTGTTCAATAAAGACTAATACAAGTGAATACAATACAAATCTTCGGTTTTATTTACTTTCCACTGCATGTCAGTAACACCGGCTTATCAGCAAGGCAACTTGTGTATGTTGTATAATGTACGGATTGTGTATTCCAGCAAGCCCGATGGTGACTAAGGACTGGCCGGAGTACCGGCGGGGCGAGCTGGTGTGCTACCTGAGCCACTCCAACACCTACTCTCACAACATGTACGCGCTGCGCTACGCCTTCTGCGAGATACTCAACCTTGTCAATGCGGTCAGTAGTGTCAGGGGGGTTACACTCCGCGCTGTAGGTGCGCTCGCCGCACCACCCATGGCATAGGTTTATCACGCAATCAAGCAGTAGGTTACCGGACCGCCGCGCGCGCGCCCGCTCACTCTGTGTCGCATGAGATAGTATTATAGTAAGCAGCCCAACCCTAGCGTACGCCAGGGCATTGCGGTTGGAAGGCGGGCGCGAGCGGCGCCTTCGTTTTGACGCATGCCGCCTGGCGAATGTTTATGAAGTAATACGAACTTTTTGGACCTGATCATAAAGTTGGAATTCGTTTAATGGTAGTCGAAAAAGAGAAGTTTGTGTACGTTAGTACTATTATTTATTCTGTGGTAGTGTCTAGCTAGGGTATCCAGTCCCCTATACAGTCAACTTTAAGGAACAAAATATAGCAGGCGTCCGGGGCGCTGCTGTTCTAAGTACTACGTTAAATGAAATTATAGTAACCGATCGGCGCCGCCGCAACCGGAACGCGCGGACGGCGAGCTCCAGCCGCGCGTCCCTTTTGCGGCCGAAACGCTCGTGAACAATTATTCCTCTTTTTTTCTTTGTTTTTGTAGTTTCTTCCATAATATTAATATGAGAATTGCGATAACTCCAGCTAGCATATTGACGGGTCCAAAATCGGCCAAAATGGCGCTCGAGGCACTTGCTATGTTTTGTGCCTAAATATATCAGAGCGAGTAAACTGCTCAAAAATATCTGAACTTGACTCTATTGTCAAATACGTTCAAGCGTGTGCAGGTATTTTTGGCCATCTTGTTCGCTCCAATATATTTGATGCTGGCTGTACCACAAAAGACAGACAGACGGGCAACGAAGTTATCCTTTAAGGGTTCCTTTTTACCTTTTGTGGTATGGACCCCAAAAAACATAACCCTCTCTTCTGGCGGCAGTCAGGCAAAAAAAAAGAAAATGTGACGCCTTTTACATTCATCTGTGCACGCTGCTCGAGATAACACGTGCCTAAATTTATTGCTAGGCGTTAACATTGACATGTCCACGGTGGATTGGATTTATACATTTCCCTAGTAAATGCTGTTAAATTTTTTCCGCCCTTACCTCTACAATTGTCTTACAGGAATCTTTTTGATGACTGTAAAAAAATATTGCTTAAAATATTTCTGTTGTTGTGTTAAGTGGAAGAGATTCCTTTAAGGGTTAAGTTTGTTTGTACCACTATCTGTGTGCTTGTATTGTCGTTATCTTTACATAGTATAAAATAAAACAAAGTTGCTATCCGTTCCTGTCAGTCTTCTCCTCAAATCTTCGGTAGCTTACTTCAAAATGGAGGATTTTGATACAGTTTTCACAGTCAGTTAGAGAATTTTTTACTGAATGTTTTTATGTGCATCTTAATTGTACTCGTGCAAAACTGGGGCGGGGTGCGAGTGTACATTGGAGAGTTACATACATACATTAGTCGCCTTGTTAACTTTCCAGGTTGGCCAGATATTCCTGCTGGATCTGTTCCTCGGCGGCGCGTTCCGCAACTACGGCGCCGCAGTCGCGGCCTTCACACACACGCCGCGCGTGCCCGCGGACATGACCGACTTCGTCTCCGTCAACCCCATGGACCAGTACTTCCCCAAGCTCACCAAGTGCTGGCTCAGACGCTACGGGCCCTCCGGAAGCCTCGAGCTCAGGGACCGGCTCTGCGTCCTCCCGTTGAACATTGTGAACGAAAAGATCTTTGTCATCCTTTGGTTCTGGCTCATCATTCTTACGTTCGCTTCCACTCTGGCTGTCCTTTTCCGCGTGTTGGTGTTTTCCGCTCGTCCCCTGCGCTCTGTCATGATAATGGGCCAGCTGCGACACGTGCGACGGAGCATAGTCAACAGGATCGTCAACCGTTTTGGCTTCGGCAACTGGTTCGTACTGTATTTACTAGGTAAGAATGTTAACCCGCGTATTTATAAAGAGCTGATCTTGGAACTGTGCAAAGAAATTGAGCACAACAACACCTACAATGTTTAAGGTGCTACGGGTATTTTTTTAACAATCAACGCAAAATTCACAAGTTCAAACTAGCAATCTTGTTGTAAGTTTTTATGCAAAACTTGTATATGTTTAAGACTAAACTATATATCTGTTGATTAATAAGTAAATGTTACCACAGTTCTATTATGTCAAAAAGTGGTGTCGATTTATATTTTTTGGAGTAGAGAAATGCCATAATAAGAAATTAATATTAGACAAACAGTGTTCCTAATAAATGACAATGATGTAGGAACTCCGCATAAAAGCTCAGCGCATATCCACTGCTCAGATCTTCTCAAGAGACGGGAATAGCAATCAAATGAAAGAGCTGAACAACATGTCTAAAATTTCATATGGCCAGAACAACAACATAGTGCAAAATTTTTATAAAGATGTCGAGAATTTACCCGAGAAATAAACCAAGACTCTTAACTTAATATTCTCTTAACAACCGAAAGTTTAATTAGTAGAAACACAGTCATAGGTATATTATGGTCTGTGGCAATAAGAAAATTTCTTAACCTATTATGTGATAGGATATTATTTAAATTGTTACATAGTACTAATTCAAATTACCTCATATTTATAGTAAGTGTAAAGTGCAGGGTATATTGAAGTCTGAGTAAGTTTAGTTTTGGTACATATTTACTTAGTGAATAGCATTATTTCATTCTACAACACATCCTGATGTGTTCACCAGGCATGATATTGCCTCCTCTCTACCTGATGTATGGCAGAGCTCACTTCCATTGCGTGATCAAGTCAGGTTGTATGTAACTTAAGGCTTTAAACTGCAAGGTAGGTATTCTATTGTTTTTTTCACATAATTAACCCATTTGTTCTGTTAATGTTTTTTTTATTCTGTGGCCCTACATAACCGGCCCAGGTTTAGTTTATCCATCCCTGCGTCTCTCTCCTACTAGTGTCATAAGAATGGGACGCACATAGATATAAACTATAACCTTGGCCAGTCATGTTAGACTGATGCGACATACTCTGATCGGCATAAAATAACGTAAGCGGATCTTCATGTGAGAGTCACCTTGTTTTCAGGGGGTGATTCTCAAAACCGTCTTGCTTGCGCGTGCTGGCACGAGCGAGCGAGACAAGGTGCTACCTCGACGTCGAGCTCGTCGCTACGATGTTGCTCAGAATCACCCCCTAAGCATTACTCAGATTCGCCATGTTTGGCTTATTTGTTGAACTACACGTGTTAATCGACGATGGCAGAGTTATGCTAAGCAGCGAGCAGGGGATGCCAAGTCGTTTATTTTCTCTAAGAAAAATCCGGTTTTAACTGGATATTCCTTAGAGAAAATAACCCGGTTTTGCTTTCCTTAGCAGCAGGTAGCCACAAGTCTGAGAACAAGAGCGTAGTTAGTCAGGATTAGTTTCAGGGTGAAGCCGAAGAGTATGCGTATCTCTATTGATTGGGCACGGATTTAAAAAATCACAATGTTCAGTCACTGATGTATGGTAACCAGGGTGGGACAAGTGTCCCAGCCTGCTCAACCGTGCCTACGCCCTGGAGAGTAATTCTCTAAGCGCATAAGCGACGAACTCGACGATGGGGCAGCATCCTGTCTTGCTCTTGCGCTAGCACGAGTAAACGAGACAAAGCGATGCTTCGACGGCGAGCTCGTCTCTAATGCGCTAAGAGAATAAGGGGGCTAGTAAAGAAGTGAAGTGAACGTAAGCAAATGCCGACTGGCTCTAAACGCCGTGCCTAGATGTAACAGTAATTATTGTGGCGGTTTCGAATGGGTTAATGAGTAATTAGTTTATAAAGAAATTTGAATCAGTTGATTTCTCAGAATATTGTTTTATTTTGTTAGTTTGTGCTGCCTTGACAACCACCTTACTAAATGACAATGGAAGTATGGCTGGTAGCCATCTAATTTGGTTACTTACTACTAGGCTAGGGCATGCAAAATCCAGTTTAAACTAGATTTTTCATTAAGAAATAACTCGGGTTTGCATGCCCTTCTTACTACACAGCACAAACGCGTAAACGGTCTTTGCTTGTGGCAAAGTATTTACTTGATTTTAGTTATTCTTATGTGATTTAGCTATTATTCAATCGTTTTCTGCTAGAAAACAGAATTTTGATCTCAAAAGCATTTTATATTTGTTTTTTTCTAATAAAGGTTGTTTATTTAAAATTTGACTTTTTTTTCAATATAATAATTTAAATATCCTTATTATCATGAAGTGATGGCAATAAAAGTAAACCACATCTTTAAAAGTAGAATATACCCATTTATTAAGTATACAAGTTGTCTGCAACTTAAGTGACACTTTTTGGATAGTCTTAATATAAGGAATTATCTTCCCGAGTTTCACAGCTAAGGGGTTTAGGAGAGTTGATCTTGTGACAAATCTTTATGTGAAACAAAGGTCTTAGCTAGCTTGCAGCAAGTGGAACTTACACATATTAGTTACACATAGTAGCTGAATGCTTATTCTAATCCAGGGTAAGCATGTTCATAGTTCTGGCACAAATTTCTTTGAGTATCTGATCAGCAAGTCCTGCATCCAACTCAATTGTTATAAAGATAATGTATTTATAATGTTATCGGGACTTTAACAGAATAAAAGTATATAGTTAATTTACCTCAACGTTTCGGCCATGAAATATACTTTTATCGCGTTAAAGTCCCGATAACATTATAAATATATGTGAAAATTGCGAAAGTTTAAAACAATTTAAAGATACTGTCATTTCAAATGCTGTCGCGGGTATGAATGCATACTGCTGAACTCGCAGGGAGTTTATAGAGCATTACATATTTACACCACTGGACTTGGAATGTGTAAGAGTTAAATAGATATTTAAAATCAGTGCAGGCTATCTTTTTTGCTTATAAATAAGGCAGATATGAATAAAAAATGCCAGCTTGCACCATGTCTTTAAATATTCATTTAGTTCTTAGACTTTATACATCAAGTGAAATATATACTGCACATTTTTCCAGTGTCTTATGTCTAAGTCGTTATTGATTTAATCCATTTTATTCAGGGAAGGGAAAGCCATTCAAAAAGTCTCGTATTTGACATGTAAAATATTTCAGATAGAAAATGTAACCTAACACTGGATTCACACACTACCCTGAGCAACCCCGGCAGCCACAGTGGACACACTCAACAATGCGACCCTCCTCTAACTTGCTCTTCGGCACTCTGCATATGCAATTAGTCGCAAAGTTAGTATCTCTCGTCTGTATACATCTTAAACAGCACAAATTCTCATAACCAGTTTTCTTCCACTTGGCAATGAGGTTGGCGTCGGCTATTTTCTCATCAAGGCAATACTGGTACAGCTCTCGGCTGATGGCTTTCCGTCTGTAGAACAAGTCATAGATGTACCGAGATTTTTGGTGGTGGATCTTGAATATAGGCCACAGAGATTCTTGTTTGCGCTTCCCTTCATGTGGCTCCGTTTCAGCTGTAAAAAAGGGCAACTTATTTACATTAGGAAATACCACATGGCAGTAGTACATAAAAAAGTACAATAATAATATGGAGAATATAAACTTATTAATTTTGTGATAATTTGTTGCATTTTCTTTGCAGCACTACTCGATTACACTGCTCTATTAGTTAGGTAATAGGAAGCAGTCTCCAATCTTTATTGGCATATTCCTGAAAAGTATTAGGACAATTGGTATACACACCAACATAAGATAGTCTTAAACTAAACAATATTACTATTGGTACTTGTATTATAGCCGTTTCTGTCTCATTATTAAACAGGAATTTTATTTATCTTAGGCTGACTTACCCTCACGCATCTTCTGTTCCAACTCCTCGAGAGTCGGTTCGATCAGCTCCCAACCTTCTGGCGGAGACTTACGGCTGCGACGCACTTTCGGCATTTTGGTTGTTGATTGACTAAAATCGAATAAACCGTAGAATCTTTTATAAATGACAAAAGCAAATAGCACGAGCGAAGTACGCGATAATTAAAATTAACCAATATATTAACAAACAACCAACATTAACGTTAATGACAGTCAAACCGTCAAACAAACGTCAGTGAAAAACATCTGTCACTGTCAACGTCCATAATCAGTTTTAGTCAGTGTTAAATACGCATCAAATCAATTCTGCAAAATAAACAAAATTATAATAAATCATTGAAAGAGTGTGAATTAAACTACAATATAAATTCTTATTTATGAACTGGAATACAACAAAATAATAGATTTAATTAACAACAGAGTTTAAATCTCTCTTTAATGCTCCGGCTACACGCTCCGCCCCGTAAGACGGAGCACGTAGCCAGTATCGTTAGAAGCGGAAATTTAAAAAATTTCGCAGTTTTTCATTAATATACTGTAGTTAATTTTTATGACTTTTCAAAAATCCCAGCCATTTTGCGACAGTAAGTCTGTTTCTTATGTAATAATGTTTTGATTTTTGAAGTTTGGAAATTAGCAGTTTGAACTACCAATAACAAAACACTGTTAAGAAACAGTGCTTAACTGTCGCAAAACTATTCGCATTGATTAAAATTCACACTATTTAGCCACAATTAATAAAAACGTGCGTAATTGTAAGCGATCCACCTTAAATAAAGGTCTTCAACTGTAGGTTTAAAAAATAAAAAGATAAAAAGTTAAAAAATAAAAGATTTAAAGGGGCGCTATTTGCGTTCTTATCTGTTAAGGCTTACTACTCAGTCAATGAATATATCAAGGACATACATTAGTTTAATTTTAATATTAGTTTTAATTGCATGTGGCCGAAAAAATTGTTGCGGGTAGGTCACGACAGACATGCTGCATGCTCAACTGTGACTATTTGTATGCCTAATGGCACAACATAGTGGTACTCTACTTTTGTAACATCTCTGTTCTACCTATGTTTGACAAATAAATACTTTGAATTTGAAATTTGAATTGATTTTTGAGTGCAGGAGTGCGATTTTTGAATCTCACCGGGTGAGTAAAGCACATCAAAATGGCCGTTTTTCATAGAGATTCAGCCGTTTTGGTGAGCTTTAGGCACCTGGGGTGCAATTTTTGAACCGCACTAGGTGACTGAAGCTCACCTAAATGGCCGAATTTGTATTAAAAACGGCCATTTTGGTGAGTTTGTGGTTTTAACCACCTGGTGAGATTCAAAAACGTAATCAGATTTTACATTATTCTAGGTATTTAATGTGACTAATGTCAACATTCTTTCATATTCATTAGTTTGCTACCTATATATAAACTATATTTTAATGCTTTGACGAGAGATAAATGAAATAAATCATAAATCTTATTGCATAGGTAATTAGATACTATACATATACGAACATTAAAATCATGAAGCATGCCGTGCAACAGGAAAGAATCAATTTCTGCTGCAGCCTGCGGTTTTATCATCTTACCCGCCTCTCGTAATTATTATCTCTGCTCGGTCGTTCGTTCGAGCAGCTTGGAATCCGATGAAGAATGAGCTCATCATCGTTAAGATTCGAATTTCGTAATCATTTGAATTACGATTCCAATATTGTTAGGGTCCAAATGTCTTTTCTGTGGACGGCATTTAAAGGACGTTAGTCAATTTTTTTTATAAAATCTACCTACATTCGGTACGGTGCCTCCATATTATAGGGTGCCTACCAGTTTTGGCCTATTAAAAAAAACATAAATTGTAAGTAACTAAGTAAACAAACACGAACTTGTCCCCAATCCAGAAAACCCCGTACCTACGTAATACGTAATTAATAGATTCAAGCGTTAATTTGCGGAGGTGGTACATATAATATGTACCTAAACAAACTGGAACAAATTACTTTACTACTCCGCGAAACCAAAGCAATAAGTATCAAGTTCGCGGAGTAGCAAGGTTATTTTTCAGTTTGTTAAATTGTATGCACCGACTGTCTTGCTCTCTACGCCGGAACACAACAGTGCAAGCACTGCTGCTTAGCAGCAGGATTAACAAGCAAGATGGTACTAAGTAGCTGTCCTACCACCCGCAGAAAAAAATTGGTGATCGTGATCTGGCAAAAACTGGGTCCCCATGAATCGAGGGGCCTCGGCACTTGCCCAGAGTCTCCAATAGCAAAGAGGCGCTGTTGACTGGGCGCAACTTTTCCATGAAAATACACTTTCCGGCTATTTGCTAAGAGAAAATGACAAATAGCAAAGTAAATTTAACATTCTCTCTTAGCTAAACAATTTTTATTGCCTTTGCCGGTAGGTCGTATAGGTAACTGCGTAAGTAACTTACTCTTTTGAGTACATACCTACGTGCCATGTCTATATACCATCTGTCTTTATTCTTTACATAGTATTGTTAAAGTAAAGTCTAGGGCTTTATCCGTTGCTGTCTGTCGTAAAGCCTTGTAGTGTAAGTTCGGTCGCCTTCTCCCTCTAAACCACGCGACGGATTTTGTACGGTTTTCACTGCCTTTTTACGGAAGGTTTTTATTTTCATTAGATCCCAATTATATCCGTGGGAAGCCGGGACGGCTCGCTAGTTCATAATATCGTACCTATGTATTCACTTTGGAAAGAAAACTGAAAAGGAGACTGTTTTATTTTTAAGACTCCGTATTCAAACTGCAAAACTGAGCTAGTGTACCTATGTTGTTTGTCCGTATTAATAATATCACGTCACAGCTTAATGTAAATATATTGTGTGATATCATGGACGGAACCCTCAACGCGCAAATCCGACTCGCACTTAAGTCTTTTATTTTGTATGAATGAATAATAGGATTTTTTATATTGAATGACAGTTTCTAGTGAAATTTGTAGTTGCATACCCAGCTCTTAAAGTAAAAAAAGTACCAAGGAGCCGTAAAAATAATGTAAACATATGAAATTTAATTACATATACTTAAATGTTTTTATTAACTTTCACTCATGATATGACTGTGTCAAAGACGCGACGCGGACGTATTGAAGTTAATGATTAATTTATATCACGCTATTAACATATTTAATAGTTATTAGTAGTTATTATTATATGCAGTTCTACCTGTATTTAACAATGTAATGTAACGTACCTACCTAGAGCACTTTAATTGCTTACAAAAACAGACGAAGCGCACGCTCCACTAACTGCGAAAATGAGTTTGGTGATAAAATAAAAGTGTGCCGCAAGCGCATATTCATGATATTCATGATAGGTGTCCAACTGGCCAAGTATAAATAAATAATAAATGAGCGATAGCGGATCAATTATTGAATTTTAGTAATTAAAAACTCGCCAAGTCTGTACGCAATTTACCTGGCATGTTTGGTGTGTGAATAACGGGTCCCACCTATCTACATGGAGTGAGGTTCGCCGTGGTGTCCCATCTCTTTCGCGCGGCGCGGCGCGCGGGCGGTGCGAGGGAGAGAGCAGCAGTTTACGTGCCTCGGCGAGGAATGCGGCGCGAGCGCAGCGCAACCTCCGACGACAACAAGCCAGTCTTTTCGCTCGGCCCCGGCGGTGACCAAGTGTCTGTGCGAAGTCAGGGGCGAAAATAAACGGCGTTT
Organism: Ditula angustiorana; assembly: GCA_963691745.1. Lineage (NCBI taxonomy): Eukaryota > Metazoa > Arthropoda > Insecta > Lepidoptera > Tortricidae > Ditula > Ditula angustiorana. Next base: position 3,627,976 of record OY829480.1, on the reverse strand, counting down.
ATCAAAATATGAGTGAAAACCACCTCTCGGCGAGTGTTAGTTTGTTGTTGATAAGTGTATGATACCGTGGCAGTTGTTCGCGAGCTCTGTGGCATGTTTTGTGAAAGTTGACGGAGGTTTTTAAGGAACTTCGGGTGTCTTGCGTAGTTATAGGTAAGTCGTGAGACGTGTCTGTTTCTGTTTGTGTCATAAGGTGACGTTGAAGGCTTTCCCGGTTCAAGTATACATGATGCTGCGGCTAGTTGCAGCCTGCTGACTAGAAACTGCGTTAATAGTCTTGCGTATCTTTCAATTACTGTGTAACACCGACTTGTGCTACATTTATTTAGTGCTTGGGTACTAAACTTACCTTCTTTACTATGACCGGTACACACTTCGATTAGTTTTTACTGCGACTTCATACATTTCCAACTAAGCACTTTCATCAAAGTAAGTACCTACCGCCCATTGAGTACCATACCTTTCCAAAACACTATTTGTTCCTTGCGTACCGACTACCGCCAGAAGAGAGGGTTGTGAAAATGAAAAAAAAATTGCAAGTTCGCCACATTGCCACATCGCTCCGGAAAATGGAAGATTCTGCTAAGAACAAGATATACATTTCGAGTGTGGGTAGGTAAGTATCTTTTTCATTTGAAACCGTTTACAAAAGGTACTGTGTACCCACGATAGGTAGCCAATCACAGAAACATTTTCTTAATTTGAAAGGCGCCAAATTTTGATCGGTCAAGTCGAAAGCTTTGGCCACAGACGAAGAATTACTTATTTACTTTACGTTTGGTAATTTTTCTTAGCCTACTTACATAAGTATCAAATCGATATACCTAGGAAACTGATAGCGCTTCCCTTAGTAGTATCTAACTACGTATAGTCGACCAAGTATTTGCTTGACCACTTGAACCATATCCCTTTGTAATACGGTCGAAAAGTGGTCAAGCAATTTCTTGGTCGACTATACCTACCCTATAATACTATAACAGTGAACGGTGATGAATTCCAGGAGGTGGGTAAACCACGGGTAAACCAGGGGTAAACAGATAAAGGCACAATTTTAGAGTTCAGTATTTGTCTTTCGTCTATCTATCTGTCTTTCGAAAGATCAAGGCAAGTAAAAATTTCTTCCCTGGTTTTAATTTAATATGTACCTATTAACTCGCTTAGGAGTACGAAAGTGCTAGAAATAAGTTTTAATAATTCTATTTTTTTTTATGTTTTTTAATATTAAGTTTGTAGATATTTGTGGTCGGAACAAAAATTTGCTTGAAAGAGATGTGAGAAGGTTATATTAAAACTCGTTTTTTTTTCGAAAAATATGTGTAGGTTCTTTACGATACCCTTGGTGCGCGAGTTCGAATTTCGAATCGCAATGGACTGGTTTTCTTCGTTTATCTAACGTCATGATACGACACGACCGAGACTCGGATCTTAAAATAGGTAAGCGGCAGGACTGCACTGCACGATTTTTTATGCATGACACGATCCAATGACCACTACAATACAACTGGCAATCGAATTATTTTTCCCATAAAACGAATTCTAGCCAAGGTACAGTGCCCGGCAGTAAATATTGCACATCGGCTAGGTCGGCTTCGTATAGCGTCGTCTCTGTCGCACGCGGGTGAGTTAATACAAATCCGAAACTAGCCGATGTGCAATATTTACTGCCGGGTACTGTACAGCAGTGATAGACGGCAGAGTAACTTTTTTTTAAATAAAATAGAGAGGAAAACAAGCAAGTGGGAAAGTATCCTAAAATTATTCGAATTGTTCGCGTACTTAGGGTGACACGCGGCCGATAAAGGTCGTCGAACCATAACTACGTGAACTTAGGGTTAGGCCACACTGGTTGCGTACGCGTATTCGACGCAGCTCCAACGAGCTTCTTAGAGCTGCGTTCGTAACGCAGCTTTACGAAGCTAGTTAGAGCCGTGTCGCAAACGTGACAAGCGTGGTTCGGCTTTTACTCGTCCGGCTGTCACTCCTTTTATAGTTGTATCTTTTTAAATGGAACTAGGCACCTAGCCTGCCCTTATACATACTACGAACATCTGAGTAAGTTTTCTGTTACTCTGAATTAGTAGCCCGCTTTTAAAAATCCGTAAGATCAAATGTTAGACTAAATTTCAGTACATTTTTGCCATTTCTAACAAATTTGATCTAACTAACGGACCTTTAAACCCTAGCCCTATAGAAGACCTGTCTATGCTTCAGTGTGGGTAGGTAGTTATTTTATAAGTACCTGCCTAACTTAAGGAAAAAAGTAATCCTCCTACCATAAAACTAGTACATTTAAACTATACATGCAATCTGGATCCAACCGTAAATGCATCCCCTGAACATGCAGGGTCAAATCTTTCTGTTCTGTAGCCTAATAATGTTTCCATATTCCTTAAAGTGGACTGTGTAAAGGCCGGGGTACAACGGATGCGTGTGCAGCACGGCTCGGCTCCAGCTCGCTTGTCAGAGCTAGGATACATGCACGAAATGTAAGCGATGTAGCATCTCAACATAAAATTCCATACATTATTTAAAACTGAAAGTGTGCACGCACGTGTCCAGAACCGTGCTGCATACCTACGCATTCGGTGTAGCCTGGCCTTTATCACCCAAAATTACTCTCTGTTCGCGTACTTAAGCTGACACACGGGCGGTAAACGTCGTCGAGCTATAAATACGCGAATTTGCTCGATCGTCTATCATTTTTTAAACAATTGAAAAGCGGTAGATAGATACCTACTGAACTGACACAAACCATCCATGATTCACCTGACATGACAATCAATACAATATTTCCGAAGAAAAACAAACACCAATAACCACCTGCTGCTTTATTCCCTTTATCGTTACGTTGCTAAAGTAGATATATCGGGACATCCTTGTCTCACGAGCAGAGATGAAATTGCATTCATTCAATATATGTATGTACGTGCCTACTTCTAAATCCCATCAGATCCTTTTGTAATCTGCAATTACTTGACAGACCTCGAATGCGAAATGAATCTCAATAAACAGTAGAATAAAGTGACATGTTTGTTTACCTATCTGGAAACGTATTTCCTCTGAAGGTTTCAAAGATACATACTATAGTTAATTCCTTGCCCTATAGATAAGGGATGATATAATACCTAACAGCTCAGCAGTTCTGCTTCATTGCCAGGTATACTTTTTCGTTGTTGAGCCTATTGACAAAGGTGTTTTCAAAGTTACCCTTTGTTCTCAAATTATACGCAGTGGCCTCTTTATGACAGCTAGAAAATAATCGATCAGTTATTCGTTGTAGAAGACTATCCGACCTGTGCTTAATCTATTGTCTCACGGTCAACAATGCGTCGGAATTAGCGAGGCGCTGACGACAGATCAGAGACGACGCGCTGACGTCAGGTCACGACTGCTATTCATCCATATTTTCAAATCGTGCGAGTAAATTTTGTTTGTAAAACTGTAATTAAAGAGCGAGAATGCAGCTTTAAACGTTTGCTCAAAGCCGGCGAAGGCTTAATACGTTCACTAAACACTAACTTACAAAACATGACAAAGGTTACGATGATCACGGCGCTAAGGTAGCACTTTTAAATCTTGTAACAACAAGTCCTCAGTCCTCACATCATAAGAGGCACCATGATATTATAACTCAAGGCATGAATAAAAGTACCGCTTGACACAGAAAAACTGATCGGTGTTATTGTAAAGTTTTTGCGTACGGACACCGCGGTAGATGACTCGAGGCGATGTCGGATGGCGTCACCCGCGCTCCGAAACCAATCGCTTCTTACCTGCTCGATGGAACCATGCACTATGCGAGAAACGCTAAAATCCTCCACATTACAAATTAGTTACGATATTTCGCATGTTAGACTGTAGTAACTGAGAGAAGGATGCTTGCACCGCAGTTTTAGCTACGTGCTTACGTAAGCTAGACAGATCGAATCGATCTTCGGATTTTTTATCATAGCCTTCGTCTTCCGGGGTAAGATAAAGGATGTAAAATCCCACGTTGCTGTATTAAATCCTTGTCTATACACTCACTGGTGTTTCGTTGAGCACTTAGCCCCTATTTAAAGCACGAGCAGCAGCAAAGGTAGAAATCATCATGCCAATCGTGAATCTGGGGAAAATGTCATTGCAGAAAGAAAGGAACGAAAAGATATCACATGGGCGTTATTTCTAGAGCTCTATGCAATTTGAATGCAAAACAATTTAACTGCCAAGCAAATCCGATAGTTTCTACGGAGATGTGGTACATTGGCTACAAATACTACAATGTAGAAGGTTCGCGCGCATCCCAAATGTCGTTGGTCGATTGGAACGCGATAAAATGCCACGACCGACCGGTTCCTCTCAATTCAATACGACCAAGAAAGCCCTACTTGTCTGAATTTAAATACTCGAATGATTGCTAATAAATATTTAAAGCTTTTATATTCAAATGATGCTTATAGGCGGTATGACCACGTTCTTAACATCCATATTCCCATTCAGTGATTTGAATTGTTATATCGTTGGACAACCTCGGACACTTTTATAGTTTGTTCTTTAATAAAACCATGCCAACCAATCGTTAAGTTCTTTGAAATGCGATATCCATTTGTACTTAAATATGTACCTGTGTTATTAAAAGATCGCGATATAAAATATACGCATTCGGTCGGAGCCAGTCTGAAGACATTAGTCATTACTAAGATGAGACTATGACCAATTATTTTATTTAATACGATTTTTATAAATTCATCCTCTAGGGGAGTTAAAAGGCTGTGGAAGTTTACATGACAATTGCTTTATTTTAATGTTAGCTAGAATTGTATTATCTACGCTTACGACTTTTTTACATTCAGAACTAATATTTAGGAAACTAATTATAAATTAATTTAAAATTAATTTGATATTAATTTGAAATTAATCCTAAAATCTTTGAATGGGGTATCTAAGCAATTGTCATACAAAGTTCCAAGCCTTCTTTAGGGATAAATTCACTTCCCTTAGGGCATGAACATAAATATACATTTATGTATAGATCTGTTTAAAGATTTCCGCAAGTAACATCTGAAACAATCAAAATTATTTAAGAACATTTTGAACCACGTTATCCATTTAATCTATCCATGGGCGTACCCAGCTTCTGGCCTAGGGGGGGGGGGGGGGCAAGTCAGATGCTAGATTCGGTAATCTTCGTCCATCATCGTCGCGCGCGGTTTTTTGGCAATTGCACCGTGCATTTTGCCTTTATTTAAAAGTTAGAGCATAAGGCCCCGTTTACACTCTGATAAGTAATTGGGCGAGTTAATACATGTTCTGCGTGATTTCCAGGGGGGGGGGGCAGCTGCCCCTCCCTGCCCCCCCTGCCCCTGGGTGCGCCCATGAATCTATCTGCTGAATTTGTCACTTTCTATGCTTTCTATGAACTAAAGTTACAGTTATTCTGTCATAGAGCTGCGATCGCGTCAACTGACTTATTGGCTTCCTGCCTGGTTAGGTAAGGTGGTTGCGACACCGGCTTTTAGGCTCGGCATGCCGCACATTAGGGACAGCCTAGTCGAAAGGAATGCTGGCAGGCACTTCGCTACCATTTGCAACAATTTAGCTAGGGCTACTTAACCAGACAGATTTTGCGGCATGTTGATAATTTAGTATGTATAGAAAAGAACAGAACCATTTATTTCTGGCTGAATAGGCCCATAGAAAAAAAAATACCCTAAAAACTAACATACATATTTATAAGACAAAACGTTAAAACAATAAAACTAGCACGTTTTCGGCGACGTGTGAGTGTGACCTAATTTCGGGGTGATCAACAACCGTCCGCGATCTATATCTACCTAATTTAGTTTGATAACTACCGTGAGACTCTTGACATACTCATTTAAACAGATGCGTATGCAGCACTGGTGCAGCTGGCTTGCTTGTTCAGATATCACATCGCTTGTATTAAGTGCACGCAATTTAACGCAAACGATGTGTCATCAACAAATAATTCAATACATTATAACCGGCGTGAGCACGCCCGTGTCTACGCAGCGCTAGAGCCATGAAGCATACGCATCTGGTGTGCCCCAGCCTTAAGAACCACGCATTGATCCGAAAACTCAGGAACATGTCGAGAAACTCTCGATATAAATACGTAAGTTATCCGTTATGTTTTAATTAATATCTATCTACCCACTTTCTAAGATTTCAGATGTATTTCTAGTTACTATTCCTCCAGGGGCCGATTTTCTAAGCGTACTAGCGCTGAGCTCTACGTCATCGCTCTGTTTTGCTCTAGAGGGTTGAATAGACCACAGAATATATAGTGGCCTAAACGATAAACTCGTCGTTTTTGATAAATTGTTTTAAACTTTCGCGACTTTCACACATATTTATAACATTATGGTGTAAGCGTCGAGATATATCTCCGGATAAATCGTCGGACATTGTGAGCATTGTGTGTCGGTGTAGTGATATGCCGGTGGAAAATAAACAAGACAAAGTGCGGGTAGTTCGTAAAACTCGCGCGGCTAAACAGAAGTAATACCCTCCACTTCAGTCTACTCGTGACCACGGCCATTGAAACATGGCCGAAACGTCGAGGTAAATCAACAATATATTTTTATCGTCGTTTTTGCTCTCACAATAAACGGGGCAGGGAAGAAAAGTATAAATTCTCGACATTTACGGCCGGAGCACTCGTACCGTCAGCCTCAGACGCAGCTAAACACTCAAACTTGTCGTAGTAACGTATGAAATGATAGTTGCTCGAATTTGTCACATCACTAACAGCGACAAGGTACTAATGTTCAGCTACTTCTGAGGCACACCGTACCTAACTCGGAAAATACTTAGATCTCCGACAACCCTAGAATTAGTTTAGCAGCAGGATGCCGATTGAAAAGACCTTACTTAGCTTTTTAGCGTGTGTGGTTGGCAAATCTTCAGCGAGATTTTTTGCGCAATTGTATTAGTTTAAAGACGCAATCATGTTTTTTGGCACGCTGCATAACTTGGGTTGGGAAGTTTTGCTTTTCGCTCGTTCTGAATGTTGTATTGAGAATATTAAATGTGGCCTAATGGCTAACTTTAAATAATTTTAGACCAATTCTACACGGCTTTTAGGATATGACCGCATGCGCAATCATTATTTTTTGTGTTTAAGTTTTATTAAGTATATCTTTTTTTTAGTCTACGCTTCCAATGTGGGCCAATTCTTGCGTCAGTGAGATGTAGTCACAATCGCAATGCGTCAAAAAGAACGCAATGGTTTTATAAATGAACAGGTTTTATAATGGCAGATTATAAAACCTGTTAATTTCTTGTAATTTTTAGACGTTTCTCAAATGTGAGATGAGTCTCGCATTAACCAAGAATTGTCGGCGGTGTAGCCAATTGTACTCATCTCTGTCGCTCAAACAAGACCGGCGAAGTTTCATTTATCTGAGTTTATCTCTATGTTCGTCCCTTTCTTTTGGGCTTCAGTTGGGCTTTAATCTAACTATTTTAGCTTTGCCTTCGCAATTCCAGAAGGTTAGTTCAAATAGTTACGCAAATATACGAGTACAATACAATTATTTATCGACGCAAACTCATCAACACATCAGTCAAGTCAGTTCTGCGGCGCATGTAAGAACCGCAAAGGAAATGTAGGCGTCTGCGCATAGGAAGTTCGTAGGCCGCACTATGTAGGTACTTGGCTCGACATTCAATCAGTTACTCAGAAATAAAACTTTCATTACGATACTCATACTTATTTATAATACAACGTAATATATTTAAATAATAAGTGTTGGAGTTTTCATAAAATTGGACAAAGATTCACATATCACATCAAATTAAATAACTTGGATATAAGATTCGATATGCAATTATTCATTTCTTTATTAATATTCTTATGGACTTACAGCGTACACCAAATCGTCCAATAAGATAACTTAAACTAGAAACAAAAAATATCAAATACATATGCAATATAATGATTAACTAATTAATAAACATAGCTATAATGTGCTAAGGTTACAATATACCACATCCTGCTAATCTTTCTATACTTAGTATAGCAAGTTAGTAATTATTACAATCCCCACAATCAATTAAGGCAGTTCCGTGACCAAAATTCAGTTTATTGCCAACCAAATAGCCAACACTCATTTACATTAATTGCACTCGCCGCGAAAAACCTTTCGAAAAACCGCCTTTACGAGACTGTAATCATCAAATTGACCGTCTCGGTTAATTTCGTTCGAAAACCATTTATTTAGGCTGCTTTTCCGCCAGAGATGTGCGAGAATGCGTAGCGAGGGATGTGTTTGTAAGAACCAATAGAATCGCTTCATTTACCTCGCCTCGGTCAGCACAGCTCTGGTAGAAACGACTTATTGGTTCTTAACAAACACATCCCTCGCTACGCATCCTCGCACATCTCTGGTGAAAAAGCAGCATTACAGTGTTTTGTTTATAAAATCAAAACCAACTACGTATTTGCTCCTGATTTGCTCATAATTAAATATAATGATAAGCGCTAATAATTATTTGGATTTTGGATTACGATTTAACCGATTTAACAACGTTAGAGCCATTTTTTTTAACCTAATACGGCAAAGCCAAAACGAAGGGTTATGATTTTTAAAAGCCTATTCACATTATTTGCTTGTTTGGCAAATGTTTTTTGTACACAAGGCGTCGTATTGATATGTTCTACCACCGCTTTAAAAAAAATGCTAAGGTGATTCTTCGATAAGGATTTACTATATATTTTTAGATATATTCAGTTTATGTGTCTTTTCTTAGTTACTTCAACACAATTGCATGTTTTCTTGTGTGTAGGTACGTCTTGCAAGTACTTCAGACAATGACTCCATTGCGGATTGGACACGGCTACCTAGTACCAGCTTCGGCAAGTGTTGGCAACATTAGCAGCAAGCAGAATGGGGCTGACACATTGCAATGTCGCTGGCAACAAGCCCTTCCATCGTGATGGCCTTGGGGCGGGCTTGAATTTATAGTTTCTATTTAGACTAATAGTTGAATAAGAGCTTTGGTATTTGTTATATACTCGTATATATTTATAATTAAAATAAGAAGAATGGGTTAAACAAGTTGGAGATAGTCGGAGCGGGATATACCAAAAATGAATAAGAAAAAAGTTTATATGAAAAAAAACCTGGATTATATAATTTACTACGAGTTTTATATTACGCTGACTAAAGAATATTAAGAACAACGTTGATTATAACGCATTAATGTTTTCTTTACTTACTTAAAAGTTTGATATCAAATAACTAATAAGTCCCTCGTGCAGTGTAGACTAGACAGAAATCTTTCAATTAAAAATAACTCAATTTTTGGGCTGAAGATATCACCCAAATCATGTTAAGTCGCCAAATTACGATTTAACAAATTAGCCTCAATGGCGAAGAGTCGTCTAGCTTCCTAACACGCTACTTTCAGAAAATTTGATTCACATAGAATTGTTTAATAACTTATCTATGTTTTCTAAAAATTATATTTTAACTCCCGTTTCTCATCGTGAAAGGTAAATCTAGATTATAAGGAATCTTAAATCTACAACATTTTATAGACCCTTCTCCCCCACACCCTCTTCGGCCTCCTATGTATGTAAATATAGAAACAATCGCACGCGCTCGCGCATGCCGACACGTCGTCGTCGAGTGTCAATCGAAGCGGGCGGCGACTTTCTCGTACGCACCCATTCAAGAGGGCCTGTTGTAATAAATCTGGTTTCGAGAAGGGCAAAAAACTTTCGGAGGCAGCAGGTTTTCGGAGAACGGAAAAGATTGCGCTTTCCTGTTATGGCGAACTTCTCTACATTATAAATTAAACCCGATTCACCAGGGTTCTTCACTTAAGATAGGACTGGGTCAGTTTAGGGACATCGCACGAGAGAACGGTTGGCTTTTTTATATTATCCCCGGCGTCAGTGCCCTTCTACAACCCAACAGATACTTTCTCGACTCTTCGTAGACATTTTTTTAACGTTTCCTTCAATGAAAACTCTTAGTTTTTTACACATCACCGTTCTCCACTTAAAACTTGGGCCGGTATTTCAAACTGTTTGGCAAAACGACTCTTCGTGTTTTACGGCAAACAAAGTTATGAATAAAGCGTTAGTTTTATTATGATTCTATTTTATGGGACTTCTAGCAAAAGTGCACAGGATTGGGTGCGATCGTGACATCTAGCCCTGGTGGTCGTGTCGTCCTCTAGCGTTTTACAGGACTTCTCCTCAACAGCAAGAGACCCTGAGTGGTGTTATACCCCTTGTAGTCTAGATGACGCGGTCCTAGTTTGTGCCCATACATATAACGCGCGCACGATGCTAAAACTTACGAAAAGGGCATAGTCTCAACCTTCTAAAACAATGATTTTTAAATCATCCACCATTGATTTGATCTTATCAATTCCAATTGATACTATCTCGGAATGTTTAGTTTAGGTATTTATTTTAAAACTTGTCCATGAACTTTTAAAGGCGGTGTACCTATTGGCCAAAGCCTCTTCCGGATTCTTTTCGATTATATTCGCTTGATTCTAACTTCAAGGAAGTTCTAACTAAAGTTGTTGTTGATATACTTGTGCTAGTTTTTCGCTGTAACTTCGCTTCGATAATAACATTTTTCATTAACTAGCTCTCAATTTTGCGCCAATTTCTTCTGTGACACTTTAGGTAGTGCCGCCGAATTACTTCTTAAAACCGAGATCCCAAGCGAACATTCTTTACAGTATTCAGTCAACAACTACAACACCTAGCGACATGGCGCTGATGCTCTACCACAGCTCTACCACCACGGTCACTCCGATTGACATGTTTATGAAGTTTGTTATTTGTTTTATTTTTGAGGTAAGTATATTTAAATATTTTGTTGTATACACTCAGAAAAATATATGTTTGGTTTAATTAAAAGCTTGAAACCATAGGGCCTAACAAGACCTTCACTACCTACTGTAACTATTAAATCTTAACTACTGTGGTTTAGATCTTCGTTACTGTCGTCAAGATCTTCGTCACTGTGCTTAACATCTTAGCTACTGTAGTTAAGATCTTAGGCTCATATTTAATCAAGAAATTAGTTCAACCAAAAATTAGTTTTCTCTCGGAGTAGAGTTTCTTCTTCTTTACATTTTCATATAGCAACATCAACTGGCCAAAACTTAACATAGGTACGCTTCTCTTAAATAAACTAATAAATAATAATTGTGAATTGTTTTCAAATCATTTCGAATCCAATGCAAAAGAGGGCAAATTCGAAAAGAAGATTATTCTCACACTACGCAGCGCGGTGACGCGGAACAGCTGCACGTGAGACTTGACCGCACACCGCGGTCAAGGATCCATCTCCCTCACACATGGTATTACTTACAACTTGTATATCCACCCACATACAGTTGTTATGGTATTACTTACAAGTAGGTGGAGGAGGTCGGGTTACATGCGACCTGCTACAGTTCATTTTATAGAATAGGCGTTTAGGTGTTTGACAGCTGCCATCTTAGTACAATTTTGGGTTAGAGGTTATAAATTGTACTGGGATGACAGCTGTCAGATCCTATTCTTGTGGAAACCGAACTACAGCGCTTTCTGTATAAATAGAGGCGATCGCCTTTATGCTGCGACTATACAGCTTTTATAGCATTTGTGTGCACTTATGGGCCGTGTATAGCACATCCCTCACACACCCGCTTCGCCGCGGGCATGCGATCGGTTTATAGGTGGCCATACGTCCCGTGTATACGGTACTGTCACCGTATTTGAGTATCGCGCCCCTTATTCTTACGTCTCCCGTTTTTGTCCCGTTTATATCAATATACACGTACTATAGGCGTGTAGAAACCTATTTCTGGTGTTTCTCCTCAACAGTAATTGAACTGAATATCATGATTACAGGATTTTTTGTTGTTGTTGTTTTTCATTGATTTTTTATTATAATAATCAAATACCCCATTTTCAGTTTTTATTTATTTGGCTCTCATATCAGTCCATAACAATTATGGCAACCCTTTAAGGCGATTAAACCGAGTAAGCGAAGTCCCCAGACCAGTGTTGCCGACTTAGATTTGTAGAAGTCGCTAGAAATGTTGCAAAGTCTCCAGTTCAAGTCAAATTGGGTCCAAATGTCGCTAGATCTATGGAGCACTGGCCATAAGAAGTCGCTAAAATGTATGAAGCTTTTGCAGAAATAGTCGCCAGACGTCCCAAAACCCGCCAGATATAGCGACAAAGTCGCTAAATCGGCAACACTGCTCCAGACCTAGTGTAAACAGCTTTTCGGATGCTAATGAAACTGTCGTGCGCGGACTGATACGCGTTGAAAGTCGCATTATCATGGCCTCCATCTTATGTTTATTGCTAAATGTGTAACACTTACCACTCTATCCTTGGCTGCATTTAGCACTCCGCGTGTACAAACTACAAAGTGCGACAGCCGTCCCACCACACTCCACCGGCCATCATCATTACCAGTTTACGAGCCGTCATTACCGCAACTGTTGACTGGAAGAAATTATGTCAACGCACGACAGTTACGTTGTTAAGGCCGGTGAAAAAGTCTGCGGTCTGTGGCCAGTGGACCGATGATATTATACCTGTTGGCAGTGTTTTCCGTAATTATTTGTTCCGTTAAAATTACTTATTATAAAAGTTTGCAAATTTCAAAATTTATCAGTGTGAAAAATAAAAATAACTGACTAGCTTTTACCCGCGGATTCGCCCGCGTGATTTTATTTGCTATGCGTTATACGGGATAAAACTATTTTATGTTTTAATTCACGACATGATCTGTCTGCCAAATTTTATCTAAATCAGTCTAGCAGTTAATGCGTGATCAAGAAACAAACATCCAAACATCATTGCTTTCGCATTTATAATATTGGTATGATAGGCCGGACCACACCGAATGCGTTGCGTATGCAGCACGGCTTTGGAGACACGCGCGTGCACACGCTGGTTGTAATATATGGAATTATATCTTGAGATGCCGCATCGCTTGCGTTGCGTGCCCTATGTAAGTAAGTAACGCAGCCCTACGAAGCGAGCTGGACCCGTGCTGCATTATGTTGCCTATCCTACTAAAGCCTATAGCAGCGTTTCTTAACCTTTTTTGTCCACGGACCCCTTAGGAAATCAAGCACAATTTTATGGACCCCCTTAATAAAAAAAGCAGCAATAAATGTCGGAACATTTATTTTAGTACTACAAATTACAAAAAAAATATGCGTGCGTAGCGATTACAAAACTTTTGGTGGCATTTATTTATGATTATTTAATGGTCCATAGATAAGACTGCGGACCCCCATACATATGCGGACCACAGGTTAAGAAACACTGGCCTATAGTATGAATAGAATGATGAACAGAATTACTCACTTCGCGTTATAATATGATTTAACACTTGGGTTGTAAAAGTAGCACAGTATAGTGAGTGATAGTGATAGAACTGGCCATAAACAGATACTGTCATAGAATATTTTCCGCCAATAAACTCATAATTGAAAAGTTTACTGGTTTGAGACGATATCTGTATTAAATTAAAGGCCTTATCCTCATATGTTTGAGGTCGGAAATGACGGTGCATTAGTGCATCGTTTGATAGGCGAGATTTTCTCACTGCCGTGTAAGTAAGAAGGTGTGGAAGAAAGCGGGCCTGTCTCAGCTGCGTCGGCGCCGAATGCCCGCGGATCTAGCTAATCATCTGCGCACACGCACGGGGCGACAATCGCCTTTTGTTAACGCGGGCCAAGTAAGAGGCTATGGCGAGCCTGTAAATTGGCCTTTTAGTCCTTTAATAATCTTTATCTACACACATACCATAAAGGCTAAATAACGCGTTCAAAAACCCTAGGAAATGACCAGCATTATTACAACCAATGTTATTATAAGAATTTTCTTGTCTGTGGTAGTAGGTAAATCTGTTCTTAACTGGGTAGTATCTCTTAGTAGTCTGTGTTTATTGGTGATCACAATACCGATACCTCGTGACGTTATGAATTTAAATTTGGAACAGCTGTCAAAATTCAAGTTGGTCTCTATTCTAGTCATCATCATCATCATCAGCCTATGTTCGTCCACTGCTGGACATAGGCCTCTCCCATGGCACGCCACTGAGCACGATCCTCGGCCACTCTCATCCAGCTCTTGCCAGCCGCCTTGCGAAGATCATCGCTCCACCGAGTCTGAGGACGTCCCACGCTACGTTTGCCGATCCGTGGTCTCCACTCAAGAACTCGTCTACCCCAACGGTTATCGGTTCTTCGGGTTATATGGCCGGCCCACTGCCACTTCAGCGTGCTAATGCGGTGGGCTATGTCGATAACTTTGGTTCTCTGTCGGATCACTCTATTCTAGTATCCACAGATATTAAAACAGTTATCGATACGAAACGTCAACTCAGTATGTTTTTTTATATAATGTAGTATGCAACTGTATATAATTAGGCCTTAAAACACTCGTGTGATCCTATTATGAAACTCGCTGACGCTCGTTTCATAAAACCACACTCGTGTTTTAAGGCCTCTCATTATATAGCAGTTGCATAAAATACTATTATTATCACTATAACTACATAGTATAAAGTAAAGTCGCTATCCGTTCCATTATGTCCTCATATCTTTGGCCCCTTACTCCTTCTAAACCATGCAACGGATTTTGGTACTATTTAGAGATTTTTTACAGAAGCTTATAATTTGTATTACATCCTAATTGAACCCATACGAAGTCAAGGCGGTTCAATAGTAAATAATAAAATAATTTATTCAAGTACTTTGTTTAATATACAATGATGAGCTACCAATTTTATGTTCATTATACGTAAAAATATTTTTTTAATTTGCAATGAATCATTAATTTCGTAAGGTCTCCAAAGTTCATTCAGTAAAAACTTTTGCTGAGTACACGATAGCTCGACCTGCTGGTCGGCAACGCGCGATTGATATTTTTGGTGTTACAAGCATCTATAGACTGCGGTAACTAACGGTTACCTAATCACTGCCATCATGTTAGCCTCCGTCGTTGTGTATAAAAAAATGTTTATATCATTACTGCATACCACAAGCCTTGTGCCACAGTCCATGGCAAATTTCCCATGACTCGAGTCATAGTTTTATTGAATGTCCGTCTGTACCACGTAATGCAGTCGCTACAATATAATAGCTGAATGGTTACGCAGTTACGGGTTAGAAAGTATACGACCGGCGCATACGCTGTCGTTGCTCACTTGATTAATGGAATCTTGTTAATTAACTGTCGGATAATGGAATTTAATACCGATATGTTTATGTTATACATAGTTGTCACTGTCAGTCACGTGTTGTTGACCAAGAAATTGCGTTACCTATGGCTTTTCGACCATGTAACAAGGTGACAAGTTTTAAAAGTAGTAATGCGATTACTTGGTAGACTATAATGTACATACGAGTTTAATACGGGTGCCTATTCTAATTTTTTACCCAACTACGCGACGCAAAGGAGGGTAATGTGTTTATCAGCCTATGTATGTATGTATGTATGTTGGTTTGTTCCTTTGTGGCGCTCTAGAGACCAAACGCGTGGGCCGATTTTGATGATTCTTACGTCAATCGATTTGTCTTAATCTTGCGAGTGTCACTAAAGACATGACAATAATCAAAATTCAGTATGGCGATAACCAGACGCCATATTGTGAAAAAGAAAAAGATGAAAGTTGACGAACTATGCCGAGTGGTATCATTGAATAGGTGTTTGAAAATCATCTTTAGGTTTCTCTTAGCATTTTTCATTATGAATGACCATTTAGGATTTATAACGATTTGAAGTTAGTGAGTAACCATTCTCACTTAATTCGAACTAAAAAGTGAAAAATAAAAAAGTACATTAAAAATCTTAAACCGAATGGAATAAAGGCCGAACTGCACTGGTTGCGTACACGTCGCGACACTGCTCCAGCTAGCTTCTAAGAGCTACGTTACGCGAGAATAACGTTCCAAGCCTATCGGAAACCAATTAAATACTTATTGATTCTTCAGAATGCAAGCGGATGCTGGTAATTGTCTGGTATTGTTAGAAATCTTGGTCAGGATGCTCCTTGTCTTCAAGACTCGATTCATCTATTTTTTCGTAATGATTTCCGCATATTTTCTAGCATCGGCTCTGTTCGATCAAGATTACCATTAGATACCTAGGTAGATACTCGTGCTAGAAAGGCAGCAATTAAAATAGATTATGCATCCGCTTAGTAATTACTGAAATAACTACACAAATTTAAAACTTTTAATTAACCCCTAACATAACATAACTGCGTCAAATAAGAAAGGAACATAAATATATTTGTAACAATAATGTAATGACCGTAAGACGAAGCACATTGAAAAATTCGCAGGGTAGGGCAGCGGCAGTGTGGCGAAACTGGAAAACGCAAGGCACGGAATGCTGATGTTGCAGGTTCAAGTCCTGCCATTGCCCTAATTTTTCTTTGTGTTGTCATTACAATTTTAATTTAATAATTTGAATGTTGAAAACATTTAAAATAAAAAAATCGAAAGAAATTTCGGTTACAAAATTTTATATTTATAACGTTATCGGGACTTTAACGCGATAAAAGTATATTGTTGTGAAGACGAATATAAGCTCTCTTCATCATGGAATCCTGTAATCAGCGTCGAGATGTATCTTCGGATAAATCGTCGGACATTATGAGCATTGTGTGTCGGTGTAGTGATATGCCGGTGGAAAAAGAACAGTACAAAGTGCGGGTAGTTCGTAAAACTCGCGCGGCTAAACAGAAGTAATACCCTCCACTTCAGTCTACTCGTGACTACGGCCGTTGAAACATGGCCGAAACGTCGAGATAAATTAACAATATAAGTACTTTTATCGCGTTAATGTCCCGATATCGTTATAAATATGTGCGAAAATCGCGAAAGTTTAAAAAAAATGGACATAAAGATAAAATAAACTTGGCCGGTCTTGCAAGAGCCACTGATATATTTCAAAAGTTAAATATCGTAAATGTTTTTGCGGGTAGCAGGACCTTGAGCAAGGTCTGTTTGAATCGCTACCACCATCTTGCTCGCTAATCCAGCCGCTAATCTGTGGCGCTTGCACTGTTGTGTTCCGGCATGAAGAGCAAAACAGCCGGTGAAATTGCTGGCACAAGAAGTATTCCATCTTAGCTCTCTGGGTTGGCAACGCATCTGCAATATCCTTGGTACTGGGGGTGTCTATTGACGGTGGTGATGACTTACCATCAGGTGACCCACTTGCTCGTTTTCCTTCCTATGCATGTTGTATGAAGAAAAAAGCCCTTGGTGTGTTGCGTAGGATCGCGAAAACATCAGCAATAAATTGCGTAAATGTCCTTATAAAAATACTCCTCTAATCTAAAAACCGTGACAAGACGAACGAGTAAGTTCTACTTATGGCTCGATTTAAATTTTTCTAAACGCCGGTTTTGTTTAAAGAGACTTACGTATACGTTATACGATCCAAAAACGTTTAAAAAACACTAATATAAATAATAGCAATAGCCTATCTGGTTTCTGCTCGCGCCGCCATCATTTCGATAGTTTCGAATAGAGCTCAACAAACTTTCCTCGCGTGTTCGCGGAAGCGATAGAAAATGCATGTCCCCGCCAACACGTCACTTCCATCTCAGTGAACCAACGAACTTTATGGAACCTTGTCACAGTGACATTGCTTTGGATTGTTTACTAACGCGTGGCTACAGATGGCAAAGTCATTATGACAGGGTTCTGTGGTGGCTAAACAATTAATGTCTGCGATCATACATTGGTTGAATCATCAGAAAGAAAACTGTTGATAGCTAACACTTGGTTATACAATGATATAAACGACAATGAAGCGGTTTTATATGTTCTTAGAATGTTTATGTAATTTTTATGCAAGCATATTAGACTCGGATGTGCAATCAACAGTTATACATAAGGTCTGCAAACTTTCTGCAAAAGACGACGTTAAATCTGTCTTCTGGAGACCCTAACTTTTTATTTCACCCTATTTGATTCCATCCATATGATATTTATAGGATGGTGAATTGAGAAGTTTTGAGCCTAAGGTTGATAATGAAATTAAAAACAAAAATAACACTAACACGTAACTCGCATGTTTTCTCATCAGTCTCTTGCCATTCTATATTGTTTCTTTATTCAAAATTGGACCAGTTCTTCGGTCATTACATATGTACCAAACGAACACTGCAACTGCTGCTTTAGAAACTGAGACTTCCTACTTTTGAATAAATCTTCTTTGTCTTTTTGATACGGTCTTCATTGTCATTTAGAGATTTTTATACGTTAGGTTTCTATGTACAGGAAACGCCTTACAGTTCTCATCCCACCCTTATTTTGCCAATGCGAAGATGGGTCTCGCCAGGGCGGGTTCAGTGCAGAGTTCAAATTTAATTTTATCTACACATATATCATAAAAGCTCTATAATGCGTTCAGAAACCGTAGGCAATGACCAGCATTATAACAACCAATATTATTATGAGAATTTTTCTAGTTTGTTTCTATATTTGTTCAAATTCATTTTTTATTACATTATATTAATGTGTACAGTCTATAGTAATTAATAAGTACCTAGCACTAGTAGCTAGTAGCAATGCAGGTCATTGCCCTATGGCTTCTGAACCCATCATAGAGTACTTGTTTATTATATGTGTGTAGATAAAGTAATGTATGCAAATGTACATAATTAGGTCTTAAAACACTCATGTGATCCTATTATGAAACTCGCTAACGCTCGTTTCATAAAACCACACTCGTGTTTTAAGGCCCTCATTATGCAACAGTTGCATAAAATACTATTACTCACCTCTACCAAGTCGAGCACGATGTGACGGTGTTACCTCACTGGCTTACAACCCTTACCTTCCGTAGCTGTTCCAGAAGTAAGTAACTTTTGCTTTATGTCCTATTTCCTACCTCTACAATTTCAGTGTCATGGTCTCTAATTCAAATTAGAATGTTATCACGGGTGACCGAACCGATTATTTTATTTTAGCCATTAATTCTAGTGTTCTATGTAACTCGAATTAATGTTACGATGGCGGATTGTTGCATACCTAACTCGTTTCATTAAGCCGAGCTGTTTGCCAAATACCATACCGTGAATGCCAAAGTTGAGGACACTGGGTCGTGCGGGATGGCATTAAACGATAGCAAGTCATTTATTTATTTATCATGTTTTCTGATGTCATATCACTCCATTCGCGTTGATGTCTAACGTGTCACAATTCACAGTCATTTTGTTAAGTTAGCATCATGTACCGCAAGCTCATCTTTGAAGAATTAAAAACCCTTACCCAGTTACCTAAATATTTTTTTCTAACAAGCTTATAAGTGAGACTAAGGGCTGGCAACTTCTTACCCGACTACAGCAAAGCCAAAAGATTTATAGATGATTTTAGCAATGTTACGTATGTTTTTTTATATCGATTATAGTATTTTCGAGCTTATTACTTGTAAATATGTAGAAGATGACGGCATACATTTTTCGTTAACTCATATATTCGTCAAAATATAGTAATTTTTCTATGTCTATGCATATTTTCTTTAAGAATCAACGTAAGTTTTAGGGTTGGCAACCCTAAGTAAGACTAGTAAAAAAGTGTTGTCAATTAAAAGCCGTAACTAGTCCGTGCTTTATGAATTTCATAATCAGTTGTATGATTGTACGGCCGACCGGTCTGGTCAAAATCGGGTCGAATTGGTGCCGCAATTGATTACTCGTAATGAGCTGGGCTACAGAATAACTAATACAATAGTACAAATACAGAGGTTTGTCTTCGAACAAAAACGGCTTTCAGGTGTAAGAAACGTCGTACTGTGTGACTCTCTGTCTAACTTATAACTCGTGGTCATTCTCATGCGCGACTACTTAATTATACCTGCCCCGTAGAAGGGGCGCGCCGATATACTTGTATCTTAAAGGTATTGTAGCGTCGCGCAGTGCGTCAGGGCTGGTTAGACTCATTTGTCACATTGGTGACTGAAACTTCGAAAGTAAGTCTGAGTCATGAGTGCAGTACAGCACTCAAATATTAGGGCTCAAATACCGGTTTAGTTAATTACTCTGCGAAAATGAATAATTCAATTTACCAATGTTGAGCTCAGCAAAGTAACGCATGAATCTATCAATCTCTTAAAGATGTCTTTGGGTGTGATTACATAATTATAATTAGGCATTCTGAATTTTAGTTTTATATCTATTTTGTTTATACAGTGATGTACCACTCTGGCTAAAACGTGAACATGAATATAATTCTAATTACTTTGTGCTCAAATTTCGGAATTTTAAAATGTATTTCACAGTAGAATAAAACAATTACTTTGACATGAGATAACATCTCATCGAACACGAGGCACTTGCGTAATTACCCGAGTTTTGCGTGGGTCCGCAATTAATGCTCGCTCAACAATGAGCAGTGGGACGTTTAACCCTAGAGACGCGAATCACAATACCACATTAAAAATTCAAAATGTCGCTCCTAATACATTCCTAACTCCACCTACTACTAAAAAGAACCTTATTTCTACGCAATATAGACTACCGTACGCGCGCGAGATAAAGTTGTAAAGCAGCTACTAAAAAATAAACAGCGAAGAACCAGTGTAATTAGAACTGACAGAGGTCATTGAAATACCCTTTGAACTACGCTAAGCGGCACGCAGTGGGGGGCGCGGGAGGCCACAGTATCTTGGTTGTTAGTTGCGAAGTTCTATAGACAATGAGTAATTGGCGAGTTGCTTCGCTAATTTTTTTTTATAAAGGCGGGGCCGAACGCTCTTTAAGATTGGTGGAAAAACGCCACTGTGCTCGGAATGCGTTAAAGTATTTGTTTGAAGTGATTTAGTTAAATGAATTAAATTGATTATACAGACAGACGTCATGCAAGACGAAGGCCTTTGGTAAACTGAGCGGATCCGTCGCCGATCTTCCGCGAAGTGCACCCTAGTTCTGTCATCACATCTTCGGCCGCTTACTTCTAAACCATATAACGAATTTTAATAAGATTTTCACTGTCGTTTAGAGATTTTTTACAGAAGAATTTTAAGTACATTACTTCCTTATTGTACTCGTGAAAGCAGGACGGGTCGCTACTAACATATGCCAACAATTTCTGTCCGCAAACCAAGTCGTTCACTAATTCACAATGAATCGTGAAGTATTGCCAATAATAAGTTTCTTTGTTCCTACATGCTAACAAGACCTTCCTTCCGATTAGAAAACGCAGTTTATAGGCTACAGTTCGGCGAAGCCTCGATCAATTTGTAATTAGGGCCTGAGAACTCAGCATGATACTCATATGCGCGTGAGTGTAAAATAACACAAAAACTGTACACAATGCTGTACAAGAATGCGATACAAAAAGTAACAACATCTTGCTTACACGAGAGAGACCAACTGATGCCTTAATCGGGAGATCTTTAGAGTTCAATGATTATTATTTCTATCGGCATAGCATAGACACTCCATTTCCTTCGCTGGGTTTTTATTTAATGGTTTCGTCGTTGAGGGGGTAGTAGTGACCCATAGGCGTATACAGGGAATGTCGTGGGGGTCATGTCATGACCCACCGCCCAAGAAGAAAGAATTTTGCCATCACATAAATTCATTAATATTCAAGAACTTACAAATCTTCTTTCTTCATTCCTCTTTTATAAATTGTTCAAAGTAACTGAGCCTTATTTTTTTTAACCGACTTCAAAAAGGAAATGTTCTAAATAAGAGAGAACTAAAATTACCACGTTAGTTCGGCGACAAAGAACCAACCAACGTATTTGTATCTGCTGTACCTCTGTTAGGTGTTAGGTACTAAATAAATTAAATTGCATATTCATTGAATTCGTGCCACGACTGGCTATTAGTGAATTGAAATAATATAATTTTGTATTTAACAAAAGCAATAAGTTGAGTTTTTATATGGGTGCGCATGCGCAATATCACACTGCCCGAGGCTGTCCAATAACAGTTGTAGGACAGGGTCAGGCAACGTGTGAGAAAATGATAATTATAAATTGCAAAATTTGAGCTATCACATAACGAGTCAAGTGCTTGCTAGAGTAGAGATGTAAGGAATTAAATATCGATAATTATGTCGAAGGAACCGATCGTCAGCATCAAAAGTCGATAGTCGATATGCCATCCATTTCGATTCGATAAAATTGATATTAAAGTATAAGGCGGACTAAAAAAACATAATGCGATTAAAATAAACGGTAACGGAAAGATAATAAAAACATCTAGAAAAAAAATGCAATAGAAAAATAAGTGTAGACTAGAGAATAACAGAGTGTGTGATAAATTTATTATGAGAAGTTCCGGACTCTTCACATATCAGTGTGTGATCTTTATCGGAACATAGTTGCTCTCAGCTCAGCGATTAGACTTAACCCATTAAAGCAGAAGTCCCCAAACTTTTTGCCAACGTAGACTACTTGCCATTTTGTTTTGTGTAGACCCCTTTGACTTCTTTATTTGTTACAATTCTATTTATTCAAAAATGGACCTGTTCTCTTCCGGTCATAATATATTTTCCAGACGAACATTGCTCTTCAGAAAATACTGAGACTGTCTTAACAAGTTAGATATGAAGGTATCACGAGTCATTGAAGTATTTTTAGTCGGAAACAGTGTATAGACCCGCCTTACATCTCATATCGAGTTATTTTTCACTGCCTTGTAAGTTGTAATCGACCCCTGGAGGTCGATATAGACCACTTTGGGAATCACTAGTTAGAGGATCATACCTCTAGCTCTCAACAAATAATGATGTAGTTCAATCTAATCAGGTATAATGTTAAAATTTGATGCCATTAGTTCAATCTGCTTACTTAGATTATCATAAGATCAGGTTTACAAAATCATAACAATAGATCTTAAATAAATAATGTTATCGGCTGCTATCTATAATTTTATCGATAGAACCATCGATGTTTCTGCGTCGATGTATCGTCGCGGGTTCTTGCATGATCGCGTCACTCGATTAGTCATTAGTGCGCGCAATACTTTAATTCAGCTGCTTTTGTGCACTTGATGGTTTGATTGTAGAGATAATCTCTCATTACACGGTATCAGGTGTTCATTAAGTGCGCGAGGTTGAAGTTTATAGCGTAGTGAAGTTAACAAATCTAGTATTAAAGAGGTTGGGATAACCTTGTCATTTGCTCAGAGGCGATTCCAGCCACCTTTTAGTTCGTCGTATACCATTTAAAATTTTGAAAAGTCCAGACAAAAACCGGATATTTCTAAAAAAGTCTTCTCCGGCAGTTGCATCAGTGCAAAAATGCAAAACCCCGAGCAGAAGCCCTAAAAACTGTAAAAACTGAACGGATGGTAGCCCTAGTAGTCGCGAATTTTAAGAATAAGAAAGAACTTGGATTCGGCCAGTATCTGTAATGATGGTTTTTAATAAAATTGTTAATAATACATTTAAATGTATTTATTTATATTTATTTATGTATTATAAACATAATGTGTTAGTAACAATAATTACTTACAAAACTATGTTAGTGCGCAATATAAATTAAAATTAAAATGTTAAAATGTTTTGTTTTTGACTAGGTATTTACCAAACTTATCAAATTTTTTTTTTGCTCTATACTTACTCGTTGATTTTTGGCTCTAACCGTGTTATTTCCGGTGAGGCTTTGCCTAAGGCATAATCTTTACAGCCAGCGTTTGTCGGAATATTCAAATGGCGACCAGTGCGACCACACATGGTTAAAAAAGCAACGGCCACTTCGCCCGGGGCGGTGGCGACACAATGAGCTAACGGTGCCGCCGCGACGTGTAATTTGATGGTGGGCCTGCCCGGGGCCACTGATCAGCTATTCTTTAGTTCCCTGTTTAATTACAACAGGTTCAGTGTAGATTATTTTGATGGCTCATTGAGTGCGTCGAGCAGCAACCAAGCTACTTGAATATCAATATAACTAACCTCCGAGTTCTTGCCGCGTAAAAACTATATAAATTAAAAAAAAATATTAATCTTTGGTTCTGGACATATACCTATAAAAAAATTACAGATTTCAAAGGGGTCTTGACTGTTTTTTTTTTACAATTTTCTAATGTGCATATATCTGCTGTTTTTTTAATTGTCACGCAGATCCCTTTATTGGCCTGTAGGGTTTCTGTCAATGTACTGGTGTATTTATTCAAACATGCGTTTTATTTATTTTTACATTATATGGAAAATGCAACTCGGATCAGAACTGATTGTTTTAAACTTTCGCGATTTTCACACATACTTATTACGTTTATCGGGACTTAAACGCGATAAAAAACTGTTAATTTATTTACCTCGACGTTTCGGCCGCGTTGCAGCGGCCGTGGTCACGTGGTCGGATCAGAACATCTATCACAAAATAAACATTTTATTGTAATTTTAGGGATTTTTTGCAAAATGAAGAACTATTCTCGCCACGGCAGAAACTGTACGATCCGTTTTGAATCACGTTCAGTCTCAAAACAGCCAATCAAATTGAAATTAAAGTTGTATGTCACTTGGATTTTATTAGGGCAGATACCTTTCAAGCCATTATATCGCCGTCTCGTTGCAAACTAATCCAATTGTCAAAGTTTTTGTCAAATTATCCACACGCGATACCTCATTGCCCAGTTCGCCATTTCTGATACAGTTTACAAAAAAAAGACCTGCCGACCGAGACCAAATGCAGTTATAGTAGCATTATCGCTATATTCGCTATTGAGGTTGGAATTTAAAATCATAAAAAAATTAATACGTCCAATTGTGAACTGCTTTTTCTAAAGCCGGTTAAAAACCGTTTAGGTGCTATTAGGCTATTCTATAATATGGCAACATTGCCTACACAGCTGCACAGTTAGTAAAAGCATCGTTTACGAATGCTGCATTATTAAATGGTATAATGACACCAAATTAATAAGCTATTCCGCGATCCCAGTGCAAATTAAATCATGCAAATAGCGACTCTTGCGTTGAATACCTATTACTTATATTCGTGCGCTTTTAATTCACAAAAATAAAATAATCAACACAAACGAAACTACCACCACAACCACCACCATCAAAACTAGCATTCGACGCATGTTTCGCATCTGTAACAGGCATATTCAGGAATTGTCTGTTAGTATCCTTTTATGTGACAAAAACTTATACTTGCAAAAGCACAGACGGTCACCGGCATCAGACGGAAAAAACTAACGTCACCTCATCTTCCTCTATTTAGTAATTTCTGAAACATCTTTTCACAAAATTGCTACTCCGCAAAACTAAAGGTTGGTATCGCGGAGTAGCAAGGTAATTTGTTTCAATTTGTTGATATGGACCGCAAAGTAACGCCTGAACTGTTGAGAGAGGTTTTATTTAATCTTTAAAGCATACTCCTGGCCATATTAATCTGTCACTGTCTGTACTGTTTTCAATACTTCAATTTAAAATACGTACCTCAATATGAACCTGTTGATTCAATGTTGCGAATCGTAGTCCTCGCGAGAGGTACGGGCTACGAGCTAAGACTGCTTAGCAATTAAAATGAATAAAATACATGGTATGGGTTATAATGAAGATCGAAGAGTCCATCGGCCCGTGCGACACCTCCAGTCGAAGTTCGAACCACCACCAAAAGTCATCCAGACCGATGTACTGATTAGACCTACTCTCGTCTGAATTTTTAATGCCACTGTGACATTCCTGCATTTACTGTGACAGTGGAGTAGCCTTTTGCATATTGTTTCAGGTCGCATTTGGTATCTAAATGAAGAAACGGTCGAAGAGAGAAGAATAAATATTCATCCAAGTTAATTCAGTATTCGTTCCTATGTATATGTAGCCAAGGTCGTAAATATCTATATAGTCTAATGGCCAAAAATATGTTAACACTAACCTGATTGTTAGTGTCATAGAGGTGTGTAGATTTTTTTGGCACCTTTGTAACGAATAGAACCTTGTCTCAGTTAGTAATCGCTGCAATATTAAGATGTTTAATATGTCAAGTCACTGATATTTATTGCGAAAAGGTGCTACTGTTTGACTGACCGTACAACAGACGTGCCAAGGTTCCAAATCAACCTGAAGTTAGGCAGGCCATAACTTTCAGCTGTATTTTTGAAGGTACTAATACCTCCTGATTGTTCTACAGAACTGTGATTTAATCTTCTCTTTAGAGTGTATGCTGATTTTTAACAAGGTAGGACGAAGCGAGAGTACCCCGTTTTTACCAGACTACGGCAAGGCCAAAAGGAAGGGTTATGTTTTTAGCAGTCTATGTTTGTATGTATGTAAATTCTTTATTGTACAAAAACATAAATGACAAAAAGAGACATGTATGTATTTTGTGTAAATAATACAGAAATTAATGACGCTTCACGTCATAAAAACATTAATTCTAGACTTTCTAGCAATCATTTGCGAGGGCTAGCGGTGATGACTAGCTTTCTAGCATTTTGCCTAATGGCCAGCCCTTTATGGTAGGAAATTATTCGAATAAATTGTTGTTCACACACTTTCTACGTTTCGCCGCGTATCGCCCAACTGCCTGCTCATTCATATTTATTTATGAAAATGAAAATTATCTCAACTTGCTTTTAGAGATAATAATTATTGTTTTCAAATGGAATTAACAATCTATACATATACAAGTTTACGAACCGAAGATCGTGCAGAAATCGAAAGAAACGCTACTGAGCACTTATATATTGAAACAAAAAGTAAATCAAAACTTAAAAAAAAACAAGACCAGTAGTCTGAAGATCTGTTAAGTAATGTTAAGTAAATACCTACACCATTGCAATAGTTTCATGAATTTCAATTTGCCGTATTGAATTTTATTGTCATGTCTTTAGTGCACTCGCAAGATTAAGACGAATCGATTGACGTAAGAATCATTAAAATCGGCCCACGCATTTGGTCTCTAAATCGCACAAAGGAATAAACATACATATATAGGCTGATAAACACATTACCCTCCTTTGCGTCGTGCAGTCGGGTAAAAAACATCATACGACTGCAAACGGCAGTCACATCAACAATGTTTTCAGAGAAATTTTCGTACATTTCTACACACTAATTAATGCAGTGCAAACCAAATATGACTGTCTCATGACACTATCAACATATCGAAAGCAAGGTCCTACGCTTCATATTTAGGGTTATTGCAAATTACACCCTCTATTAAAAGCGGTAGAGTGTACTATACTTAAGTACAGCATTGTATAGTCACATTGCGAACGCAGCTATCGTGCGTCGAGAAAGCCTTTCCCCGGGCCGAGCGCGGTCCGAATACGAACACACCGATTAACCTTCTAAATGAAATAGCCAACTGACATATTCGTCCTTTAACACACCCAGCGACTGTTGCATTCAGCAGGGTTATTTAGGCATAGATTACGCTGTTTGGTATTCAACAATGGCATGTAGTGCCACATCTTTGGCAGACTTCCGTATCGGAATCTGGCCGGATCTCGGGCCGTTTGTGGGCCGGAGGTGTGTCATTCGGAATTAGAAATGGCGACGATGAGACGTTGCAATACTTTTCAATGTCGTTTCAGTTAAGAGGAAAGGAGGACGCGGCTGGTTTGACAAATTCTCTAAACTTTTTCGTGATGCTTCGTAGTTTTCCTTCAGTAACCCCGAACAGTGACCTCGCGATTCTGCTTATGTTCGAACTTAAAGATTATATCATTCTTAATTACTTGTCCCCGTTGTGTTGTAACCGTTGGGGTAGACGAGTTCATGAGTGGAGACCACGGATCGGCAAACGTAGCGTGGGACGTCCTCAGACTCGGTGGAGCGATGATCTTCGCAAGGCGGCTGGCAAGAGCTGGATGAGAGTGGCCGAGGATCGTGCTCAGTGGCGTGCCATGGGAGAGGCCTATGTCCAGCAGTGGACGAACATAGGCTGATGATGATGAATTACTTGTCCGCTAAATTTTATGAAGATTGGATCAACGATACTTAAGTTATCTTCGGACAAAACCTTATAAAAACGCCGTCCTATCCTCGAAACAAAATTCGAATCTGAGACCTTCTTCAGTGTCAATTAATTTTATTTATTCTAGAAATTTCAAGTTACTAACAATCAAACCTACAAAAATAATAATTATTGAATGGATGTCAGTTTCGTTTGCGTTACGTTTACTGCTATTAATGAAAATACGTTATAAAGTAATGAAGTTATAAAAAAAAGTAAGCATAAGTAAAACGAAACTCTTCGCTGAAATTGTATTTTTTTAAATACTAATATTTATTCGAATATCGAATGCCTAATTGTTTATGTTTTACCAAAGTGTCGAGAGAGCAGAATGATTGTTTTCTCACATGTAGTTTGTAAGAAGCCGTTTTGCCTAGCATTTCCTCTTAATCATCAGACTTTGGTTATTGTTAAAAGCGACGGCGAGGTCCAAGTCAAAGGCCAGAGGTGACTTGCAATTTATTTGACTGCCTCGATCGTTAGTTACCACGTGAGCGGGCACTCCCGCGCATCACTGATGTTATGTAAAACGTCGTTATTATAGCATAGCAGTGCGTATTGTAACTGTAGATATAATAGGCCCCCTCTACTTTAGTGCTGCAATGTGAATACATTAGCCCTCGAAATATTTAAGTTGTCTCGGCGACTACTAACCAGTTTTTTACCAAACATGACTAAAATGAAAATCCCGTAACGGATCAGCGACTCTCAGGTTGCAGGTTCCCATTAGCGGTGATTAGTGGAGTTCACTCCACATCTGGTGACCCAGAACCTCGTTTGCCGTCCCTTTCCATGAAAAAAAAAACAAGCAGAAATAACCCAGAGAACGTATCTTGCCCCTACAATACCCTAGCATGACCGGCCTAGGTTTAACTGATCCCTCCCACCGTCTCTGTCAAACTAGTGTCATAAGAAAGGGATGCACTTAGACATAAACTCAGATCAACAAACTTGGCAGGTCATGTTAGTAGGGCTATCTATTTATCTATTTTAATAACGTGACAAGTGCTCGAAATATAGTATATTTGCGTACTATATAGTACGGAGAGCCGAAATAGAGTTTACTATATTTATTTATTTTTTATATTTTTTGTTTTTATATTTTCGGCTAGTATTTTAATACTATATAATATATTTAGTACAGTTGACAACCCTACATGTTAGGGTCACTGGAGCACTGCGTAGACTACTGACCGGGATCAACAGTTTGATTGCAAGTTATGTTAAAACCGACCAATGGGGTGATTTTAGACTTTCGAGCGCTGGACACTCACGAGCCGCGCGCCTATCAGTGCCGACTAAAATATACGCTCACGTATTTGATTGGCCCGCGGCTAACAGCGAGCGTTCCAAAGTCAAAAATTTACGCCCTGTTAAGTACCCCCACATAATATATCTAATCGTGGTCGTATTTACCAAAAGAACTAGTTTAATAATTGTTTTTTTTAGCTTAAAGTTTTAGCTAGAAAATCGGCATCTTGTATCATTATCATTATCATTAAGCATAATTAAACGAGTCACAGCTCGGCTGCAGGTGGCTGCTGGAATTCGTCCGTGAACACTGATAATCATCTAAATCATTTTAACACACTAATATCAACTCCGCTTAATTGCGGAAAGTGAAAAGTGAAACGACATTCCCGAGAACGCAGCTGTGAAGTCATCATAACTCGCGGTTTTACTTTTGATAAGTACCTGTTGTGAGAAGTGATACGTACCTATTAGAAAAAAACCAGTAGGTAGGTACACTAACACAAATCTCGTTGCGCGTTCAGAGGAGTGTGAACCCACCGCTCTCCATACAAACGGCGATAGTTTTTTTTTTTTTTATTTTTTTTTATTTATTTAACGATATACAAAAAACATCTTATCAAGTAAGAACAGTGAGCGAAAATCGCGAGCGATTTATCTGTCACTGTTGATCGCACGCTTACAGTACGTTATTACAATTATATAGGTATATTTATAACATGATATATTACACTTAACCTACTCAGTTGTTGGACGATAACATCGATTTTAACACTAGTTTACACTTGTGTGGGTTGTTAGCTAGGCTCTCGCATACGCTGTCAGGCCATTCATTAAGTATATAGGGTAACAGATATTCCCAGGTTCGTTTACCATACATGTTTGTACATGGCGGTAGCACGAATTTTGGTAGGTAGGACACTTTTCGTAGCTTTTGTGATCTGGTTCTATGTTGTAGGGAGGGTATATTTTTTATTTCATCACTCACCATTATCATTTTAAATTTATCATACACGTTAATAATTTTACAATAGTCAAACAGTTTTTGAGCATCATTTTTGTGTTTTTTTCTAATAATGCTAGGTACAATCATTTTAATCATGCTTAGCTGTAATTTGTAAATATCATTTAAATATGTTTTGAAGGTTCTCCCGTAACTGCTTATACTGTAACTAACAACTGATTCGCCCAGGGCCATATATAACATCCTCCGAGTGCTGAAAGGTAAGGCGTGCTGAGTTGTTTTCACCCTCTGAACCATGACCTATAGACATGATTTTTTTGTTTGTTGTCATTATGTCCTAGAACTAGGTTTGTTTGTTTTGATTTTTTAAATACTCTTTATAGTTTCTAAATTATTGACGCTTTTTTGTTTTGTATGAAACTCCTAAATTGCAAATATTGTCAAATCTATGAAGAATATTAAAAAAATCAAAACATACAAACCTAGTTCTATCCTGCAGCCAATAACAGAGTTCCATGAAGTAAACATTTTTAAGACTATTGTTAGAATACAATAACAACAAGTACAAAATAATTGCAAAATAAAATTATGACATAATAATATAATTTTTTCAAGAAGCCATAGGTTGTTGAAAAAAACGTCATCTCGCTCATATTGAGAGAGATGTCACTAGAAGATGGAACTACTTACTTGCGGAGGCTTAGCCAGAGTGATTCTAGCTTCACATATCCTAGTGAACTACCTACCCTGCCATGCACATTTTAGCATAGTTTCACATTACAAAAACGTAATCAATATCACGCGTAGACGTGGTTTATCGTTGAATTTACCACTTTAGCAACACTAATCGTTAGTAAATAAGAATTATCGATGACTATAATAAATCTGCGCAATATATTGCGGACAGTATTGGGGCAATATGCCTGTATAAAATGGGGACAGGGCGTAGGTTAGGGCAAGTTGTTCCTAAGTCATCGACGAAGATGGCTTCTAAGGCGACGCTCCTGCTACTGGCAGTTGGTCTTCAAGTAAGTTCTTTTTGCTGTTTTTAACACGACACGAACTCCTAACCAGCCTTCCAAACTCTTGTCATTTAGTATAATTAACCCTTTACTGGGCAAAACCACTGACTGTCTACACATTTCAATATCAAGTAAAGGATTAGGTTCAGTTGGAGATGGGATGTTTTGGGCAGTCTCTTTCGAATATATCAGAGCGGTCAAGGCGCTTAAAAATATACACGACTCTACTGTCAAAGGCGTTAGTGCGTGTTAAAATGTTTATAAGCACCTGGTCTGTGCCGCATCGATATAGCTGATGGCTACTGCTCAAGGGCATTCGTGCACTTTAGGCACAATGATGTGCCGAAAACTTTTGTCGTATCGTGTTTACTATAACGCCAACGTTTGACCAACAGGTAGCCCTCGGGCAATTCTTCTCCAGCCCGTGCGGCTGCAACGCGCCGGCTCCGTCATACTTTTCAGCTGCCCCCCCGCCACCCTGCGGCTGTAGTCCTCTGCCCCCCTGCGGCTGCAAATCTCCACCTCCCTGCGGCTGCAGCGCCCCTCCCCCTTGCGGCTGCGGCGCTCAGCCCCCAACGTACATTCAGGGCCCCCAATGCACCTGTTCTGCACCGCCCTGCACATGCGCAGCCCCGCCAACGTACGCTTCCGCGCTTCCTTGTGGTTGCGGCGCGCCCCCGCCCATCAGTATCCAACAACCCCAGCCCCCACCGATCTACATCTCCACCCCTCCTCCTCCGCCAATGTGTATTAACCCTCCCGCTCCTCCGCCGTTCATGATCGAGCTGCCGTGCCCGGGTCCGATCACCGTTACTCCCCCAGCGTTGCCCCCGTTCAGCTTTAACCCCCCAGCTCCGCCGCCAGTGTATATTACACCTCCCGCTCCAGCTCCAATCTACCTAAACCCGATTAATAACCCGCCTGTGACGGTAAATCCTCCGGCGCCGCCGATGATGTACGTGGACCCTCCGCCGCTACCGCCGATGATGGTGGATCTCCCTCTGCCGCCGCCGATAATGATTGAGCTGCCGGCGCCGCCGCCGATTATGATCCAGCCACCGCCGCTACCACGTGTGATGGTTCAGCCGCCACCTCTGCCCTCAGTGCCGGTGCAGCCCCCACCGCCGCCACCGATCACGGTGCAGCCGCCGCCGACGCCCGGTATGTGCGTGCAGCTGCCGCCGCCGGAGCCTATAAGCATCCAGCCGCCCGCGCCGCCGCCAATTACCTTGCAGCTGCAGCCACTGCCCCCCATGACTGTCCAACCGCCGCCACTAGCGCCGCTGTGCGTGCAACCACCGGCGCCCGAACCAGTTTGCTTTCAGATGCCTCCGCCTGCGCCTTTCTGCGTGCAACCGCCTCAGCCAGCGCCCATCTGTGTGCAGCCCCCTACGCCCGCACCGATCTGTTTCCAGCCCCCGACGCCGCCGGCGGTGTGCCTCGTGCCCGGGCCTCCGCCTTGCGGCTGCGGATGCTCCCCCTCTCCGTACTACCCTCCATGCTCGTGCCAAGAGCCCTGCTCTTGCCAGGCGTTCGGGTCCCCGTACTACTTATAACCTTCGAAACATCGAAGAATTATAAAGTGTGCCAACGTTGCCATACTTGTTAATGATATAAGTTAGTAAGATACTTGCAATAAATATTATTTTAAAATTTTAATACCGTTTTTTACTTCTTCGTAATCACCTGCTTACAAAACACCCAAAATGCGATATAATAAGAATTTTAATTAAGCTCGGTATTACATTAAGTACGAATATTAATTATTATGTCCACGGACCGGTGAGACTCCCCACTCCTGCAGAGATGAATGCAGTTCAACTTTTGTCATGAACGTTAATAGTATTGACATCTTGAATTATCATTTTAATGAGTCAGCCGCGCTGGGCAAACTTACTGAATGATGAGATGACTATGATGAGTTTTATTTGAAAGAAAGAAAGTTAAATAATTTATTTAGGACTATTCAAAACAATACACACAAAACACAAATATACACAGCACGGGCAGAATACAAATATCGTAATCATATGTTGCATTGCATTCATATGCATTGAACAAAACAAAAGACACACACTCACATTCATTAATTTGGAAGATATGGTACTGATCTTTAGGCACCTACCTATGTAATGTTATAATGCTAGTGATTGATTGGTTGAAAGATGTTTGGCGAATATGGCAGACTTTATACACAATCGGTTGTACATGCAAGCCCGGTGCATTTTTATTTTTGAATTGAATTGTGCTTTTGGGATGTATGTGTCTGTTAACGAAGACTTTACAAGAATACAAAAGTACCCTGAAAATCATTGTTCACATAATTTTAGCTCGCTCTTTTAAGAATTACTAAAGGTTTAGCGCAAAATCGGCACAGCAAGCACCAATTCAAGTCCGAGAGTGTAATTTCAACAAACAGCCTTTATGCCCGCATGTTACCTGTAATGGTGCAGGCTTATTTTAAGTTTAGAATAAGGGTTAAATGAAGTTAAACTTAAGCCAATAAAGATTTTCCTTTGTTTGCAGCATGGCGGGGTCCGGGGGGGAGTGGACGGAGGGCGCGGCGGTGTGGTTCCAGCCGGCGGGTGCGCCCGCGCCGCTGCCTGGCGAGCTCGTGGAGGTGCACCGCGCCGCGCGCGTGCTGCTCGTCAGCTGCGTCGTCAACTCACAGGTGACCAGGGGCGGAGGGCTGACCCATGACCCAGAGCCCATGGGCTGTTGTGTTCCATCGTGGAGAGCAAGACGGCCGGTACAATTACTGGCACAAGAGGTATTCCATCTTAGCCCTCTGGGTTGTCAACGCATCTGCAATCTCCTTGGTGTTGCGGGTGTTTACGGGCGGTGGTGATCACTTATCATCAGGTGACATACTTGCTCGTTTGCCTACTATGTTGTATAAAATATCATATCTTTATGCTACATATATCATCATCGGCCACTACCGAGTCCGATCTCTCATCCCTTACGGCTAGCACGCGTGCCTATTTTCTCGATTGTCGCTCAGAGCGTCTATCTCCTATTCGGCTAGTTAGGAAGAGACCCATTGAGTGACAAATCGACTCGCGGTGTATCGTGCTAAGCTATTCCTGTCAAATAATGGCCAGGCCACACTGGATTCGTAAGCAGCTACTGGAGCCGCGTTGCATACGCCACGTATACGCAACCGGTGTGGCCCGCCCTTAAGATCACCTAAAAAGTAAGTAAGCTAACGGGCAATTAGCGCGATAGGCTGTATAATTGATGGTAGTGGTAAGGGGTGATGGCTCGCATTGTCTGTGCCGTCGCGCTATAGGTTGCGTCAGCCAACCCATGCGCCGAACCATCCTCTTCAGCCATCGATGCAGCGCTGTATACTGCCAAGCACCCGCCGTATCCGCTCCATCGAGCAAGGTCTAACATTACAAGCCGTGTAACAGTTCCTATTCTTTCACATTACACAACCGATGTCGACAGACACAAAATATAGTTTAACATTTCCATAGTTGATGCAAACAGGTAGACCTACGTGTTTTATTCCGACCGAGAAGGGCGAGCACGTGCGTTGCGTGATCGGTTATGAAACGTGGTCGTTATCGGACACACTTACTTACAACCGACTTATCACGACAACGCATCGTTATACCAAATCGTATTGAAGCGATGAGAAAGTTTTGTAATATTCAAATTATAATTGAACTTTTCACTCGCGAGTCTATTTGGTGAAAACGACGAGACGATAGCTGACCGGCTCCGACATTGCTACGCGCGGCTTACTTCGTGATGCTATAAGAACATCGCCGCGCCACTGCACTGGGGCCGGTGCAATTTCCTAGGGATGAACTCCAGCCTTGGATTTTTTTTCATTACAAAGTAATTAGTTTCCTAAGTAAACCCAAATTATATCAGATTTTTTAGTTGCGTCATATAATTGTAAACATTAATAAATATTAACATTATAAATTATAACTTTAACACTAAATAATTTTGAGGCGGGAGCTTCGGTACGCTACGCTCTGGCCTTACGAGTAAACTTCGATGTTAGGTTTTTTCCTATATGTTATTCCAAACATGAAAACGCCAAAGACTTGATTAACTGGTGGAAACTCGGACCCAAAGGAGTCAAGCCAGGAGCGATTTCCAAAGCACAGCAGCAGCGATGCCCTATCTTGCTCTAGCTTGCACGAGTGAGCGAGACCCAATCCTCAACGTTGAGCTCGACGCTGCGGTCTCGGATGAAGAACTAAAGCATGGATATAGCCTCAGTACATGTCAAGTGTACACACCCAAAACTGACAAAATGGTTACCTTTGGTTTGCATCGAGGTAGTAAAACCTGCAAATTAATAAGAAAAACGTAGATTGTGTTACCTTAGTGTTGGCGAGTTGGTTGGTGTTGGAGAAACGGTAAAGATAGTACAAAAGACGACGTACGACTGCTAAGGAAAAAACAATATTCAAAAGCTGTGACAGCTAAGACATTCCATGGAGGTCGCATGAGCCTGTCGCTAACACTTAGTAACTAAACCACAACAAAACCAACCAATAACCAATGTTTTGTAACCAATGGTTACCGAAGGTAACCATTTTGTCTATTGATTGTGTACAGGGTGTCAATTGAAGAGGAGGTTTAGAGTATGTAGTCGTCTCTTTTTAGCACATTGTATTGCCATTTCAAGTAAAAGCAAACAAAGCAAGTATGTAAGCAGCTGTGCTTCCACAGTGCATCTAGCACGAATATTTGCGATACGCCTTAACTCGCTACGTAAGTCAGTGCTTCTTGCTCCCACTGGGCTAGTTAGAGCGAGACGCACTGAGTTACGTAGCGAGTTCACGCGTATCTAGAAGATTCGTGCTAGATGCACTGTTCTACTCCGGCGTGGAGAGCAAGACAGCCGATGCAATTACTGGCACAAGAGGTATTCCATCTTAACCCTCTGCACTGGGTTGGCAACGCATCTGCAATCCCTTTGGTGTTCCATTTTATTGCGCTTTCTATGATATACTATTAGCTGTGCTATTAGTATGGCTGCGGTGCTCAAAGTATAACAGGGCTGTGTGTCTACAGTGACATTCGTGTACAGTCAAGGAAATTGAAACACGTACCACCGTAGAACCTAGTCGAAGAGACATACGCATGACATTTTTTTTTTATACAACATAGGAAGGCAAACAAGCAGGTGGGTCACCTGATGGTAAGTGATCACCACCGCCTATAGACACCTGCAACAACAAAGAGAGTGCAGATGCGTTGCCAACCCAGAGGGCTAAGATGGAATACCTCTTGTGCCAGTAATTACACCGGCTGTCTTGCTCTCCACGCCGGAACACAACAGTGCAAGCACTGCTGCTTAGCGGCAGGATTAGCGAGCAAGATGGTGGTAGCGATCCGGACGGACCTTGCACAAGGTCCTACCACCCGCATATGTATGACATAGCCTGGCGTTTAACGCGTCGCGTCATTGCGATAAGATTCTAAGGTGGTACGTGAATATATGTCCCCTACTGTACTTACCTTTCACGAGGCCGTTGCCGCCGTAACGCGACCAGCCGCAAGGTCGAGGTGATTTAACCTTTACGCTGATTTTCTACGGTTTTTTAGGGTTCCGTAGCAAATTTTGAAAAACGAAATTATACAATTACTTGGTGGCCCGTCTATATTGCACCATTATGTTTCTCATGAACCGCTTAACTCATCGAGCTTACATATGCCATAGTTCTAGTAGTTAGAAACCCGCACAAGATGAATGTCCAAAACAAAAACACATGGAAAGCTCTATGATTGTGTAGCCTAAAAATAAATATTTTTTTATAGACTAATATTAAATAGTTTTGTTTGGATATTTTTACGTAATGGTAACTGCGCCAAGTCTGCCTCTTCCCCCCCCCCCCCCACCTCCTTTATCTTAGCAAATGTAGTGATAAAAACCTCGACTAATTACCTATTACAAATCCATAGTTACAAACTATTACAAAAATACGATGGAATCTTTAGTGTTAATCATTTTAACGTATTTAACACAAATATGTGGTGGTTCGGAACCCACGGCACGCGATGACAACTCACACTTGACCGGTTTTTTAAAAATAAGGCTGTTGACAGCAGTGCACTGGCCACAAACATTATTTATTATGGTTTACTTTCTTCAGTGCGTATCTTATCGATACTGCAGATCTAAAAGCAAGCATGTGCGGTACACGATAAAGTTCAAATTTCAAGCAATCACAAAGCCTACGGGTTATTTTTCTTTTAAAATATTATATGGCTGTTGACAGCGATGTAATGGCCAGCTACATTTCAGTACGTGGGATTTGGATTAAAAAAATTAATGGTGTCTCCGACGATAATTTGATAGGGTCATTAGTACTCATTAGTTTGAAAAGTTGCCGGCAGAGCGAGTAAACGGTTTATTCATTTTATTTAACGGCTTTAATCGCTATGGTCCAGATTGCTGCAAGCGCCATGACAGTTTTCGAACGCTCTAGTTAATTAAATTATTAGTGACGTCATGGCAATTGCAGATACATTTGTACTTATCTGAAAATTAAAGACTCTATGAGAAATTG
This sequence comes from Ditula angustiorana, assembly GCA_963691745.1. Taxonomy (NCBI): domain Eukaryota; kingdom Metazoa; phylum Arthropoda; class Insecta; order Lepidoptera; family Tortricidae; genus Ditula; species Ditula angustiorana. The sequence continues at coordinate 3,590,269 of OY829480.1, read as the reverse complement.
TCTATGCTCGAAAGAAAAAACTATATAAACTCTATTGTATGCTTCCTTTTAGAAAAGCTACAGCCTCTTTCAATCAAGTCTTTTATGCTCACTTGGATGGAGGAGGCCTATGTTCAACAGTGGACTTCTTGAGCTGAGATGATGATGATGATGATGATGATGATGATGCTCACTTAATATGTGTCTTTAATTGTAAGTTGACGCCTCCTAGGCTCTTAATTCTTTCTCCTTTAAAAAGTTATATTAAAGTTTTGCGAGTGCTAGGTTCCTTGTGCAAGGTCCATCCAGATCGCTACCACCACCTTACTCGCAAATCCAACCGCTAAGCAGCAGAGAGCAAGATAACTGGCGAAATTAGTGGCACAAGAGGTATTCCATCTTGGCACTCTGGGTTTGCAACGCATCTGCAATCGCTTTGGTGTTGCGAATGTGTATGGGCGGTGGTGGTCACTTATCATCAGGTGACCCACTTACTCCTTTGCCTTGCTACTTTATGAAAAATAAAGAAGAAAAAAGTTGTGGGTTTTTTTTAACAACACGCGAAACGTTTGGACCGGAACACAACACAGCTGGTGTGAGCAACGAGCATAGTATGAGCATAGTTAAGTGTTGAGTCAGCGCTCTCTCGGCTGCCGCGGCCTTGCAGAAACCTCACTGGAACTTGCTGCGTGTGCGCCGCCGTACCGTAACATTTCAAACTAGGTGTATTTATTTACTATTGTACTCGTACGTCATACCCGTTGAATTATTTTCTTAGTCCCTTTTCCGAGGGTTAAAAGTAAAAAAAAATGCAAATACTATTGTATCGTATTTGTACTTTTTTTCTGTGAAAAACGGAGGTAAACGAGCATGCGAATCACCTCATGGGAAGTGATCACGGGAACCAGCGGTCCGAACATAATCTGGCCCCCAATTCTGGCGCTCTTCGAGATTCATCTCGCATTCGAGATGTGTGAGTGAGTTTTTTTTTGCTTATCTCGAGTGTGACTTTATCTTTACGGACGCGAGAATTGCCCCGCTGATTCGTTGCTGGCCTTTAGATCCTCCAACTGTGGGTATCAGCATCCCTCATCTCGTACGTATGTCGATGATTTTGAGTGCAACTATACTTAACGTCTAGTTGTTGAGAGAAAAAAACCTAAAATCTCTAAACAATTGAGTTACCATGAAATTTACCAGCAAAACAAGATACCACAAATTGCGTGAAGAACAATCCATACAAACGCAGACAGGAGCCATCGCCCAGTTGGTGAGTGAGGGTGATAGTCGTGATTATACATACTACTTAATACATACATAAGTATCTATCTCCCTTGCACATATTCTAATTAGGGTTACCAACTTTTTTTCTATCAAATATAGTATTTTCGCAGCTATTCCCTTTAAAATATGTATTATTTAAATGACATGAAAGATGAATGTTTTTTTTCGCGCGCGATTCGCGGCACGTACACACAGAGCGGGCATGAGTTAAGGCTGCGTTCCGCTTTACGCAGAATATAGTAGTTTCGCCTACTATATATATTTTTTAAAAATATGTATAGTATTTGATCTCCTAAAATAGTAGGATACTATATTATGTAGTAGGGTTGGCAACCCTAATTATAATACTTTTTCTATGCATTCAATGTTAATAAAATCAGTAGAGGCAGTCCTGGACTATCCATAAAGGCAATCCGACTGCCTTATCGGCCCTATCGGGTCTAGGCGCCCTACAGCCCGTTATAAAAACCGGTCAAGTGCGAGTCGGACTCGCACACGAAGGTTTTTATTACTTGTTATAGCGGCCATAGTAACACACGCTCTGTTAAAATGTCTACCTAACTGTTCAAAAGATACAGCCCTGTGACAGACGGACATACGAACGGACAGTGGGTTTAGTTATACCCTATTGAGTCCCGTTTGCATCCTTTGTGTACGGAACCCAAATAAGTTTAAGTAGTTTTAAATTTATGCTCTCCTGCCTAAGGGGAGAAGATCTTGCATTGCCTAGCTAGCGGGCTCTGGCTCTACACTTAATCTACTATTACGACCAGGGTTTCATAAAATACCTTGAGCACAGATTCCTTGAGCTATAATTACATAATTGAAATCTTTTTACAGGATGCGTTTACCGCAATCCGGATATCGATTGGCAACTTCCCATGAATAGGTCCAATTGCTGGTATTTTGTAACAACCTTTTTTATGTAGAAACATTGGCGATTAAAATACGAAAAGTAAAAAAAAACGATTACAAAAACTTAACAAAAAATGGCGTCATCTCTCGTCAGCTAACAGGCATTCATAAATGACCAAGTTGAATGAGTTGAACTTGATTAAGTTTCTCATAGATGACACCGAGGGTAGTTTTCCCAAACAAATATCAATAATGTAATGACCGTAAAGACGAAACGCATTGAAAGATTCGCAGGGTATGGTAGCGGTAATGTGGCGAAACTGGAAAACGCAAGGCACGGAATGCTGATGTTGCGGGTTCGAGTCCTGCCATTACTCTAATTTTTCTTTGAGTCGTCATTAACATTTTAAATTTAATTTCATTAATAATGTACTATAATTACACAAGAATAAGAAAGAAGAAGAAAGTGCCTACGCATGCCACGTAAAGGCCACGTAAGACTTGATAACTTACTTTTCCGCCGAACATCATCCATCCATGCCCTTGTTTTTATTGCGCGTAATAGAAAAAAAAAATCGCATTTCTTGAATACCGAGGTTAATCGTTTTATACCTACTCTAAAGTACTTGTATAGTATTATAATAGTCTGTGACTAAGGTATTCAATTTGTTGGAAATCTACTAATAATGACTCAGCAACAACACTCTTTATTGATTCACACAAGTAAACAAAATAAAACACACACACACACACACACACACACACACACACACACAGGGAAATTTTACATGGGAGTCAACAGGCGGTCTTATTGCTAATCAGCGATCTCTTCCAGAGAACCTATGGGGTGGTAGTTAATGTGATTACACTTAGTTTCCCAAATCAAAATCGTGTAGATCCTAAACATACTGTATAATGGCGCTTTACGCCACAACAAAGGCTAATTAGGACTCTTGACTTACAAAATATGTAGGTACCAAACCAGCCTGCGTCAACAATGATTCATTGTGGGATCACTTAGTATTCTAGCCGGCGCGCCTCTCCACCGGCCATCCGTCCGCTGTGTACGCGCATAGCTTAACGCTGCGAAAATACAAGATCCTACTTCTCGTTCTTATATCATTCTATATTGGACTTTAAATTAAACTGTACTGGGTGAGGTTTTGTTTGCCCTGACAGTAAAATGTAGAACTGTGTCATAAATAAGGCGGCACCAAGTAGTCCCCGAGGTCTGACGGTATAAAGACGCTTTTCATTTGTTCTTGTATTAGTGCCATTCACCCCAATCAAATGTTTGCTAATGATAAGAGTAGGTATGTTCATTTCATTTATGTAGTCATTTATCGGAAAAATCCAAACTAATATTATAGATGCAAAGATAGTATGTCACCCGGGGACGGACAGCTTACTTAAACAAAAACTAACCCTAAGGGCGTGAGGAGGATGAAACTTTGTATAGGAAATGTCAAACTGCGAATTTTTGGTAAGGAAGAAGTTGCGGCAACAGAGAATCCTGGTTGAGATGTTTGCATATCTAGAATAGCCGTATGCTCATTTTATTTTGAAAAGATACAAAATTCCGCGATGTCTAAACGAATTCTATACGGCCAAATTCGCGGGTAACATCAAGTAAAAAAAAACGAGATTCGAAATTAGACACATTTAAACGCCATTAAACATTTTTTAATAAACATTAACGTTTAGTCCGGCTTCCTTGATGATCGATTGATCGGTTAAAATGCGTCATAGTTCGAGGTCCTTGCCGGTTCGTGTCAAAAGCCGTCAGACATCGTACTAAAAACATAAACTTTATGGCACCAAAGAGGTTTAATGTTGCAGTAATCTAACGCGGTCCACCCCCGACTGGTCCGGCGGCTGCCCCGTTAGCCCTCGCTCCAACTAACTTGGAACTAACAGTTCTGCCAGCTTCCGTGTATTGGTCACTTGTGGACCACGCACTGACTGATCTTATTAAAGTGAAAATGTAAAAAGTGCTCTAAGGATTTAAAACATGTGTAGTCCTCTGGGCTGGATTTTGTAAAACTGTTTGTTGTGTGTTGTGTCGTGTTGTCGTTTTTCCGCTTGATAATTGACGATAATTTTTGAGGGGTCACCTTCGTAGTCAATGTCAGCCATAGCTACAGAACAGAGTGAGTCAAGAAGACCACGAAGCGACCGATACAGCTGAGGACTGACTAAAGTCAAACTTACTAAAGTAAGCGGTGGGAGGTGGCCTGTGATTCCGCCATTCTTGCCGATGCGTGTGAGATTCGCGCCGACGCCGCGCAGTTCGCCCGAATCCTGCGTCTCCTGTAACTCCTGCGACTCGTCATGCCCGCGAGTGTCGCGACGCCAGCGCAACCGACATAGCGCGCCGGCCTCGCTGCCAAGCGCCAAGTCAACAATGCCAAGCCTGCCAAGGTCGGCCAGCGCCAGGCTGCCAAGCGCGCCAAGTGTGAAGGCGCGCAGACGCCGGCCCGTCGCGGTGCCGCGGCTCAAAGATCTATGCTTGGATGTGCTAGTGTGGAATGTAATTTAATTACCATCTGTTAACATAACAATTTAACAAATCCTTGTTCTAGTTTCGTAGAACGTCTTTTGCACGTTTGTTTTTGTTTCCATTTCCGAAAACAATGCTTCATTCATGTTTATAAACGCTTTAAATTGCTAACTTTGGATAAAGTGAAACGATACTTGCTATTTGCTCCTTAACAAAACTACTGTATCACTTGTATGAAATCATAGAAAAGTATTTCATTTTAAACACTTACATTTTGTCATGATTTCTCTCGACATCCATGCGACTGAGAATCAGTAGAAGAATGTTAAAACCGAACTTTATAGCTTCATTTCAATATAAATTGTAACACATAAAGGTTTATATTCCAAACGTTTATGGTATTTGTATCATTAACGTAACCGTCTTGAACGTACGAAGCGAAGGTCAGCTAACTGTACCACGATAATCGACTCGCTGACTTATTATTTGTGCTTGTTGGACCAAGACAACGCTACAACGTAATCTAATATGCGACTTCGCAGTTTGCAAGCCAGTACTACGATCTATTTTCCACCGGCTATCATCCAGTTGTTCCATCCATTACTAGCTGGACACGCGACCGTCGCCCAAAAATGTGAATTGAACGAACAGTGAACGTTAAATTTAAATGAGTTCGAAAGCGAAATGTTCTCAGTTCAGGTCACGACAGATGTCTGATACAATTGTGCAGCAGTCATTATGTTATGTCACAGTTATGGTTTACAGCCTGCCGACTGAGCGTGATTTTCCGTCTGGTTGCATTTTTATGCCGTTTGGTAACTTATTCCTGAGAGAAGTAAGCCAGTAGGAAATTGTAACGTGTTTATTTAATTTATCTTGCACAATCGAAAGTGAAGCGTCTTCGTAATCAATTAATATTGCGATGACTGGCGTAACGCGTTTAGCGAGGGCAATTAAATTTGGCATTCTTTTGGCAACTTAGAGAGATGTTATCACACGAAAATTAGCATTCTAGTTCCCATGGCATCGTCTTTCTATTCTTTTTTGTGTCGCTATTGAGAAACAATATTCTTGTCTTAGTTTTCGCGCACAAATATGTGAGGAGCAGCCACACAAAGGGGCTATAAAATTAGAATGCCATGTTGGGTATGTTACATCTCTCTGTGTTTCTCTACGGGAAAAAACAAAGATCAATTGTTTTATCGCCAACTGGTCGGCACGCACGGCGGCGGTCGCGGCTACAGATCACAAAAGAAAAACAATCCATAAAAATCAATTTCTGAAGATTGATCAATACTTAAATGCGTATCGCTTGCGCCTCTTATTTCATAAACATGTCAGGTCTGACCATTAAGCATAACTGTCAGTTTGTTTGGTAATAACTTTACAACTAAATATGTCCTATGCCGCTATCACTATTATCCTATTATAAAGAATAGAGTCGATTTAACAAACATATTTAAAAAAATTGTAGGTTTTATGTGAAATTAAATCCGCAGAAGAACCAAAGTTAGCGACATAGTAATTAAGTTAATAACATTAATAAAAATTAAAATAAATGTCCATAATTATTAATCACTATAAATATACTTTATTTAGCGCAACGCAACACAAAACAACTTGACATAAGAAGGCATGGGCTCTGGGAATTGCAAACTTTAAGTGGCATTGGGCGGGGCACATTTCTCGTAGACCCGATGGCTGTTAGGAGAGAAAGGCTCTTGAGTGGAGACCGCGAACCCGAGGACAAAGTGTTGGTAGGCCTCCCACAAGGTGGACCGACGATCTAATGAAGATCGCGGGAGAATGTTGGGTGCGAGTAGCATAAGCTATACCAACAATCTCCACGACGGTTGTCCATTGCAAGGCATATCTTTCGACTCATACGTTGATGAGAATTTCTATTGTTTGTTCTTCGTAAAACTGCTATACATACGACGACTAACATTTCATTGTCTCCTTGGTACAAAAGTCGCTCAGGTTTAAACAATCTCTACTGTCAACAATATTCAAACAGATTCTGATACCTCTTCTTGTTCCAGCCCCAAACTTTCGCCCTCCAAATGGGTAACGGGGAGGAAGAAGGCGACCCAGTATGGCCACGCGAGGAACTGGGTCCGACGGGCGTGGACGACATGACCCGCCTTCACGACCTGCACGAGGCTGCTCTGCTCTGGAACCTGAAGCTGCGATACGAGCAGGGCCTCATCTACACGTATGCCGGGTCGATACTGGTGGCCGTTAATCCATACCGGCCCGTCGATGCTCTATATGGACTGCAGACTGCAAGGAGGTATATATATTATAACATCGAACAAATTACGCTAACCGACAGAGATGCACTTTTCTACGACACCAAGCAATGTAAAATTAAACCACGTCATCAATCACAGCATCTACCATGTTATCGAATGAAGCGACACTAAATTGAAAATGGTGTGCACCTTGATCATTTGAATCCAAAAGGTGTGATAGACGGACAAGTAAGTCCGCGTTCTTAATTGCTCGATGAACTTTATCACCCGTGTGTCACTTAAAGTACCTAAGCGAACAACGTAAGCAATTTTGGGCGATAAAAGCTCATTGAGCTGTAAGTACGCGAACTTACAATGCAGACAATTGCTGATGCCACTTGTAATGAAGTGAGGACAACGGGAACAGGAGAGCATTTATTCAACTGTGTATGTTCTGAAATCCTAATTGAGATACTGCCCTGCTCTTTACATTTACTGTGCCACCGTTGACCTGCTTGGGAGTAAAATGGCTATTATTTGATTGAATGACCATCCTGTTCCAGGTACCATGCAGCAGAAGCCCTGGGCGATCTTCCTCCACATCTGTTTGCCATAGCAGCGGCTGCGCGCGCTTCTTTGCCGCACCCGCAGGCCATTCTCATCTCCGGCGAGTCAGGCGCTGGAAAGACCGAGTCCACCAAGCTAGCAGTCCAATTTCTAGCCGCAGTCGCGCCAGCGCCGCTAGGCCGCGCCCCCGTCTCCGAGCAGATTCTAGAAGCAGCCCCGCTTCTAGAAGCCTTCGGAAACGCTAGGACACCAAAAAACCACAACTCTAGTCGTTTCGGAAAACTGTTAGAACTGTACTTTAAAGATGGCGCGCTAGCCGGAGCGCGAGTCGCGCATTATTTACTTGAAAAGTCGCGCATAGTCACACAGTCGCCTGGTGAAAGGAATTACCATGTATTTTACGAGCTCTTGGCTGGAATGGATGAGGAGCAAAGACGATCTAGAGGCCTTTTATCGCCAGAGCATTATTTCTATTTAAATCAAGGAGGTGACTCGGGTGGAGCGGGCGCCGGAGCAGACTGGTCAGCCTTGTGCGGTGCCATGCAGGTGCTCGGCATCGGAGACTCTGAACGAGAAGACATTATCAGAGTTTTATCTGCTGTCCTTCACTTAGGAAACGTTTACTTTCATAGAAGGCAGTTGCGACATGGTCAAGAAGGAGTGCAGTTAGGTGGGGGCGCGGAGGTGCGCTGGGCGGCACACTTGCTGAAAGTGCCAGCGGAAGCAATGGCCAGAGCTCTAACTACGAGGGTGACAGCAGCGCGAGCTGAGCGTATGCGATCCCCGTTACCAATTGACCAAGCTTTAGACGCGAGAGACGCATTTGCGAAAGCTTTGTACTCTTCTCTCTTCAACTGGCTCGTCCTCCGAATCAACTCTATAGTCCACCGCGCTGGACTTCACGACGCCCACAGAATCTCTCTCCTTGATATCTTCGGATTTGAAGACTTGGAAGAGAACTCTTTCGAGCAATTGTGCATAAACTTTGCGAACGAAACTCTCCAACATTACTTCAACAAGCACATTTTTAAGTTGGAACAACAGGAGTACCAGAAGGAGAGGTTAGAATGGTCTAACCTTGCGTGGAATGATAATTCCCCGGGTATGTAGCGTACATTGTCATCTCAACTTTGTATTTGGAATAATGTTTTGATCTTATTTTGTTTTGTTTGCAGTTATCCAACTACTAAGCAAGAAGCCGGTGGGTATCCTGCACTTGCTAGATGACGAGAGCAACTTCCCGCGCGCCTCCGACGCGTCCTTCCTGGAAAAGTGCCATTACAACCACGCTCTGAATGAGCTGTACTCCCGACCTAGGCTGGGGGCTAGCGAATTTGGCGTAAGAATTTGTTTCATATTTTGTCAATAAAATCAGTCTCTTACATGTGGCTTTCTCCTCTTTAAGCGTACGTGAAAGCCAATATAATATCTCTGCGTTCATAATATCTGTTTGTTTTTACAGGTAAAACACTACGCCGGCCAAGTGTGGTACAACGTGGAGGGGTTCCTAGACAAGAACCGCGACGCATTGCGGCCCGATGTCCTGGAGCTGCTGTGCAGCAGCGAGGTGCCGCTGGTGGCGGAGATGTCGGCGCAGCTGCGCGCGCAGCACGATGCCAACAAGACGCTGCCGCGCGGCGCTAACGGCCGATTCGTTACCATGAAGCCACGCACGCCCACCGTCGCAGCGAGGCAAGTCTTTGCCGGCGCTGCTTGCTTGCATCACCTATAAATATCAGCCCATTCTAATACATATCATTCCATCGCCAGATTCTCTGACAGTCTGCACCAGCTTCTCGACTCCATGTCGCGCTGCAACCCCTGGTTCGTACGCTGCATCAAACCCAACACGGACAAGTCTCCTATGAAGTTTGATATGCCGTGCGTGCTGGCCCAGCTGCGGTACACTGGCATGCTCGACACCATACGGATACGACAGACGGGCTATCCCATCCGGATTCCTTTCCAAAACTTTGTGGACAGATACCGGTAAGTAAGAATTGAATCCGCTTATTGTATTTCTGTTTCCGAAATCGTAACAGTTAAATCTGTAAGTAAATAGTTTCTACCAAGGTTAATTGCATGATTTGTTAATAGTTTTATCGATCGACCATGCATTTAGCTGTGTGTTAAAGAAGCTATATTAGTTTATGACGTAAGTGGATAATTGCTGAAATACTTTTGTTTTAGGTACTTGTTGAAATCAACGCCACCCCGCGCCACGCCGTATCGAGAAATTTGCAATTCCATTCTTGCTTCTATGCCGCCCACCGGCGCAGGTATGTTGTTTAACAGCTATTAAAGAGCATGAAGCAGAGCTAGATTAGAAGACTGATTGTTTGCCAATCTTAATAAACGGTTAAACCAGTGTAATTGTATAGTAATTATAAAAATGTTTGGAAATAAAGGATTAGGACCGTGGGTGTCGACAGCTATGCCTTACTATGATGTCAGCGAGGTATTGGCGGCGTGTTCGTCGCCCACGGCGGTTATTGTGTGTAATGAGAGCGCGACAGGAACGATTGTCTTTTGTAATTCGCATAATGACTGGTTTACGTATGGTACTTGCCTATATTTATTCCACTCACACTCGTGTCGAAAGATCTCATTAGACGAGTAGATACTTTTTATTGTATTAGAGATATGATCCTACGCAATGGATCTTGTACCAATTGCAGTATCGCAGAAATAAAGGATGATAGAAAACGGCTGTTTCAAAATAGCGTACTGTTAGCCAAAGAAATAACTTCTCGTCCGCGACAAAATCAAGCATTGGCATGGTACTTAATTGTAAACCAAGATTGTGAAGCCTCTGCTCTGATGGCAAATGTTCGCTGGCTTATAGATAAGAAATTTTAAAAGTGTATAATGCTATTAAAGCATAATTAGAACACTAGTTAAACCGATTGTAACTAAAACTTTTCGAGAGTCTTTTATTGCTTGTAACTCATGGCATGCCAGGTTTAATATTATTGGAAATTAAACTTTTGTAAGATCCTACGATGTTCATGAACTAATAGTACCTAGAGTACGATCTCATGTGAACTTACTTGTCGCAATTGACTCATTTGTATTTAATAAGCGCTGGCGCATCAATCCTACACAACATGTTTGGAAACAAGCTTTCTACTAATTGATCGGCTCGCCTGACAAGTCAGTCGCGACTTGCTTACGAACGAATGCGGCGAGTGGTTTGAAATATATTTAAAAGTTACGATATTTTCCATATTTTCGCCGGCCGGTATGTGAAAAGAAAAGTGTGGTGCATAAGACTTCGAGGCAGGTAGTTCCGCTCCGCTTGCCTCTATCTAAATTCTTTGCGAATTGGACATATGAGTGGCGTCGCGTTTGTACCTGGTTTCTAAAACGTCGTGGTCTTAGTTTTTAGCTTTCTTTGTTATTGAGATGTCAAATTTATTTCGATAGTATTACGTAAACAATATAGAATTCGCCTTTTTTGGTGATAAGGAATTATGTTTATTATTCCCCATTTCCTAAGTGTACATGGACTAAATTTAAAATTACAGCGGGAGCGGACTACCAGTTGGGCGCGGCGCGCGTGTTCCTCCGCGAGGCGCTGCATCGCGCGTTAGAACGCGCACGCGCAGACAAGCTGCGCGCCGCCGCCACTACGCTGCAGGCCCATGCTAGGGGGTTCCTCGCCAGGTATACATTATTCTAGCAAGGAGGTGGCCAAGTTGACTTTATTTTGAGCTTGATAATGGATGAGGTGGAATTGAAAAGAAAGTTACAAAATTGAAACATTGCAAAACATGAGTGATGTGATTGTGTGAACTTTTTTTTTTATGAAATAAGAAGGCAAACAAGCAAGTGGGTCACCTGATGGTAAGTGTACATTACCACACACACCCACAACAGCGAAGAGATTGCAGATGCGTTGCTAACCCAAAGGGCTAAGATAGAATACCTCTTGTGCCAGTACACCGGCTGTATTGCTTTCCACGTCGGAACACAACAGTGCAAGCATTGCTGCTTAGCGGCAGGATTAGCGAGCAAGATGGTGTTACACAAGGTCCTACCACCCGCACTATGGCGAAAAAGTCCTTTACTTAATCATTCGCATGCTTATTCAAACGACTAAATTAGACATGACATGTTCTTCTCAAGGCCTTCTTGATTGCGATTCCACCTGATCAGGATGCTACTTGTGTGACATTCAGACAGAAAGGAATGCTAACCTTACCAATTTCAACCATTCAGAAAGCGCTACAGTCAAATGCGCTCGTCAGCGGTGAAGGTGCAGGCCTGGTGGCGCGGGCGGCGCGCGCGGCGGCGCTTCGTGCGCGCGCGGCGCGGCGTCGTACGCGCGCAGGCGCTCGTCCGTGGCCGCCGCGCCCGGACGCGCGCCGCGCAGCTGCGCGACCAGCAGCGGCGGCGGCTGGAGCAGCAGCAGCACGCCAAGTGAGTTCAAAACTAGTGGCCTGGACGTGATCTGCTAAACTTAGCTTAGAACTGTGTGCGTCCCTTTCGTATGAAACTATTTAGACAGCCGCAGGGAGGGATAAATTAAACCCGAGCCATCATCTTACGGCCGCAGCAGTGAGGGTGCAAATGTATTGTGGCGTAATAGGCGTATCAATCAAACGATCAAAAAGTTAATAGGTAAAATCAAATCTTTATCTATTTACCCTTAAACATTTAAATATACATTAAAATATCACGTTAGTGGGTGTAGTTTTGGTGGTCAGAGTTTTTCTAAACTTGCAATCACTATACTTCTTGCCTCTCGTTTCCAGACGGCGCGCCGCCGAGCAGAAGGCGAAGGCCGAGAGCTTGCAAGTGCTGGAGGTGCCGGCGGAGCTGGCCTTCATCCTGTCCAAGCTGGACGAGTGGCAGCCGCCGCACGCCGACCGGAACCTCGCCAAGGTATACTGATATACGTCTTTAGGTCTTGCCATAGAAGGAGAGACCATTACATAATGCGAAAAATTGGAATATAAGTCATTTGGAAAATTCCATCTCTTCCCAAAAAGTAAGTGCAGCTGGATGCATGCAGATGGATGCATCTTTAAGCAGACCTGCTTAAAGATACATGGAGCCACAAGAGCAGATAAAAATTCAAATGACTTACACAAGTGATAGCGTGGAGACGTTGGGAGTCATAGGACATTATCCGCCAAGCGTGGCGGAAGTAATTTCGTTTGAAAACTAGTTAAGACAAGACCTAAGCACCGATTCACCACTGATAACTACGTACCTAACTAAAAAATCCTGGTTCCACTACCTACGAAGTCCGCGGTGTAGTGCCCTCTTGGACCACTTCTTCGTCTTCAGTTTTAAGTCAGTTCGTGAACCATTGACATTAACTTTATTTATTTATCAGGTGTCCGGCGACGTGTACGCAGAAGACGAGCGCGTGCAGCTTCCGAGGGACTTGGAACAGTTTGCCTTCTCCAAGTTCAGTTCGGTGTACTTCGCCGACGGCGGGCAGCTCAGTCCGCGCAAGCATCCCATCTCCCGGCCCTTCCTCGCCAAGGCTGCTGTCAGGTACGATGATATTACATTCTGATTAGCCGTAAATGCGTGAAACGACGGATAAGTTTTTCTGATTAGACACTTGAGGCGAGCTTAGCGAATAATCTTCAGATTGGTCTTCGATTGGTCAAAAGTTCGTGGGCCAACAGCTTACATACTCAGCCATGATTTTACTCCGAGGCATGTATATTTTGATTGCGTTCAACTTCGTTCTTTAGTGATTATTTGCCATAAAAAACCGTTTTAGAAAACGAAGTTAATAATAAACGTTTCTCAGTACTGCAGTTATTTAGAGTGCCAGCCCTTTTCTGTGTTTTTTTGACATGTTAACTAAGAATCTCTCGTTCTCAGGGACCAAGATTTCAACGACGCCGTAGCCACATTCAAATTAATTTTGAGATGGTGCGACGAGTCAGCAGCCGGCAACGAAGCGAGGCAAAAGGTAAGGGCATAATATAATCAGTATGAAATCAATATCACAATGTTTGAGCGCAAACATGTTCCTGGCAAACAGCCTCGTCTTGCACGGCGTGTAAGAAAATTTCCCAGCCGCATGGCGCTTGCAAGAAGAACCCACGTATAATAGGACCCAGTTTATACGAGCATTTGCCTGCTGATCTTAAATTTGAGACCTCTGATGAATCATTCACGCGCCAACTGAGAAATCTTTTATTGAAAAATCCTATATACTCATTCAAAGAATTTATGGACATTACATTTTAGATTATTAGATTTTGACATTTGTATTACTTTGAATTATTTTTACCTATATTGTATTTTATTATTTTTAAATTTTTTACTGATGGATTAATGAATTAATGGTAACGGTGACATTATAATTATGTAGAATTGGACATTTATTGATGGACATTGTAATTTTTTCTTGTATAATTTAAATTGTTATGACGATCTTAATGTGAATTGCATATATTTTGACATCTAATGTAATGTATATTGTAATTTATATTTTGAAATAAAATTAATCAAATCAAATCAAATATCGAAATGATAGATGCAATGGCAATACAAAAATAAATGTTAGTAATCCGACGCACCTGTCGATGGTTCAATATGTTGCAGTTAAAATGAAATTTAATAATTTGAATGTTCTGTGTTTAAAATAAAGTAAATTTTATGACATTCATAAGTGATTCCTGTAAGCCTAATCTGAAAAAAAATATTTTGACTTGACTATCACTTTGAATAAATTAATCGAAAGAAATTTCATTCATCGAGTCTAGGGGCTATGCCTATCACAAATTCAAAATAATGGTTTTGTGCCGTTTAGTTTCAGCCTAAGGTTTCAGCTGTAGACTGATACAAGCTAATGCTTGATTTAATATTTAATCCACTACTTAGCTAGCGCCAATTAATCAGTCTTAAGATGATCTCGGTATCCAAACAATTCCCTGGAAGAGGAAATGAGACTGATTACCCTGTGTCGTATTCTCCAGATCCTGGCCGACTACATCGCATCCCGCGGGCTGGCGTCGCGCGGCCTCCGCGACGAGATATTGGTGCAGCTGTGCAACCAGGCGGGCGGCGACGCCAACGAGCGCGTGCACCAGCTCATGGCGCACTGCCTCGCCGCCTTCCAGCCCACGCCGTCGCTGCACAAGTCAGTCCTTACACACATACGCAATTGGTCTTGTGTAAACAAAACCAAGCGCGGGTAGTTCGTAAAACTCGCGCGGCTAAACAGCAGTGAGCTCCACTTCGGTCTGCTCGTGACCACGGTCGTTGCAATGCGGTCGAAACGTCAAAGTAAATAAATAAAGAGTATATTATCGCGTTAAACACGTTACACACATTGGATATCAGGGGCGTGAATTTTGAGTTTCGAACGCTCGACACTCGTTCGTGCCAATCAGTGCAGATTAAAATACGCTCGCGTATTTGAGTGGCAAATGTCGAGCGCACACGTCAAAAATCAACCCTCAGATCGCTATATCTCTGATGGTTATCCCCAGATACCTAGTCCGGTTTGTGTCGGAGCGTGCGCCGGCCCGCGAGCGCGCCCTGCTGCTGCGCATGCTGGGCGGCGGCGGCGCGGCGGCGGCGCGCGCGAGCGGCGTGCCGCGCCGCTGCCCGCCCACTCTGCTGGAGTGGCGCGCCGCCCGCACCGACGCGCGCCCGGCGTTGCCGCTGCGGCTCTACGACGGTACAGTCCGACCCGCTTAGCGCTAAGTTACAGTTTCATCAGTGCAAGTGCGAGTTCATACATTTGTTACTGTAACAATCATATGAACTCGCACTTGCATCGATTGAAGTGTGACTTAGCCTTTAGTATAGCATTTTTTGAGTGGCACAAACGAAAAAATAGTGCAAAATGTATTGCACTTTTCTTCGATCAAACTCGAGACGTCATGCGACAAATTAATTAACGCGACGATGCTACGATCGATGGTAAGTATATAGGCACTAGCTGAAAGGAACAAGCAAAGTAGTTAAACAAAAATGTTAGCGATGTTAATCAACATGCATATTCGTCATAAATGTAATTTTCCAATTTCGAGTTCATCAATTTCTCAACTTATGTCCATTTCGTAGACTCTCCCCTCACCTTTCGTAAATTGATTTCTTTTTTTTTTCTGTGTGCAGACTCGGTGCACCACGTGTGCGTGGAGCCGTGGACGTCGTGCGAGCGCGCGGCGGCGGCGGCGCTGGCGGCGGCCGGCGTGGCGCGCCGCGCGCCCGGCTGGTCGCTCAGCATGGAGCACAACGGACAGCTCACCGGTACGTGGCCAGTCAGCTACAAACCAGTAGAGTGACCAACTCCGTGTGCTCATTTTACAGGACATGTGATCTAAAATTACAGGATTCATGGAAAAATACATGACAACGTTTTTATCCGAATGGTATGGTCCTGTATTTGTCTTATTAAAATACAGGACACGGAAAAAACGATAGCTTAAAAACGGGACGTCCACCACGTGAAAGTGGGACATGATTACCCAGAAACGAGCTAATTTACTCTCCTTTTGAAATACCCAAAACATAACTGTACTGAAATACGGAGGCAGCTAGTTCATTCCGCCTTTGGTCTTCTCGGATTAAACTAACCTTATTATCGTGTTCGGTGCACACAGAGTGGGCGGGCTGCGAGTTCGCGCTGGACGCGGTGGGCGAGGTGGAGACGTGGGCCGCGCTGCCGAGCGCGCGCGCCGAGCCTCTGCGCGGCACCGGCCGCGGCCACACGCCGCCCGCGCCGCCGCCGCGCGGCTCCGTCGACCAAGACCGCTCGCCCGCGCCGCGCCCCATGGTAACACACGGACTTGTTTTTACCGACTACAAAAAAAGGAGGAGCTCCTCAATTCAACTGTTTATTATTATTATATACAGTTAATTTGTAATACAGGGAAGGCATTGCTAAAATGGTTTTTTATTTATAGGTCCCACCACCAGAACCGCCTAAATCGCGCTCGCCAAGTATCGGGCGTCTGCTGCAAGACTCCATGGACGACGGCATGTCCGAGTACACCTGGAAAATGGACAGAGAAGACTCGCACGCGCTGACCAAACACTCCAACGATTATTCCAGAAAGATCTCTCACGACCTCCTGTCGCGAGAATCTGCGCTGAACGAGAGATATTTCGAGCAGAATTCTGAGAAAATGCGGAGCAGATCTTTAGATAACTTGCTCGGCGACAACCCAGCACCGCAGCCGACTAAGTTGGCTGACTTAGGGTTGTCGCAATCGCGTCTCAACGACCGCTATCATTCGGTAGAGCGGTTGGGCGGTGCGCCGAGCGTGTCCAGCAGCAAGGGAGCGATGGAGATGGAATACGGCACAGGGTCGCGGGTGCTGCCGTCGCGCTACATAAAGAGCCAGTATGCGGGCAAGCGCGCGCCGGCCGGCAGCCAGTCCAGCCGCGCGTATATTGAGAAGAGCTCTGAGTTCGGCGGAGTCAGGTAATAATAAACAATTGGAATTATAAAAAATTATATAAACTGTATAAACGCGTCGCAGTCGCGTGGTCGATTGTAGAAACAGTGTCGTGTCGCTTTTTATATTTTTATCTATATCTTTTTTCATACGGTGTTACGGTATACGGTGGTTAACAGTATACGGTGTTTTTGTAATATAATAGAAATTTACTTCCGATTTTTTTTTGCGAAACTGGCAAACGCAAGGCACTCAATGCTAATGTTGCAGGTTCCAGTCCTGCCATTACCCTAATTTTTCTTTGTGTTGTCATCATTAAAATTTATTTAAATACGGTGTATCGAAATAAAGGCAGCATTATGCTGATTTCAAATTAAACGACACATCAATTATCTCTCGCAGTTTATATGATTTGGGTATTGAGGTTAACCTTTTAATCCAATTTATTTTCTCTTCTAGGTCGTCAGCTATGTCCGACACATCCGAAGCCCCGAGTTTGGCGTCTCATGTGCGGCGCGTGCGCGTGCCGAGCCAGGCCTCCGACGTGGACCAGTTCTTGGACGACCTGTTCTCGCCGGTGCTCGACCCCAACATCGACGAGCTCTCCGACGCTCGCTCCCTCGCCGCCAGCATCAAAGGCGGCGGCTACACCGCTTTCATCGACAGCATACTCAGCTGTGACTACAAAGAACAGTTAGAGGCTCTCGACAACGCTGCAGATATGCGCAGTTTGATCAAAGGAGGAGGAAAGGAGGAAAAAGAGAAAAGCAGAAAGGAATCCAGCGTGGACTCCGTAGACGATTATATAACTAATCTGTTTGATCCAATTTTCATGAACGACAGTTTGAAGAGGCTGACCGACGGAGAGGGGTTATCGGGAGCCATCAAGGGCGGCGGAGTGACGCCGAGAGCGGCGTCCGCTAACACATCGGCCCTCGGTTTCGGGAGCATGCAGTCTATATCGATGCCGGCGACGCCCGAAGCTCTAGCGGCTGCGTTAGGGCTGCACTTGCCGCCATCAGGGACGGTCGACATGAACGTTTACCACCAGAACCTGCAGCGGGCGTTCCTGCAGAGCGCTATGGCGCAGAACCTTCAGATTCAACAACAGCTCCTGGCTCAGAACCAAGCGTTGCAGACCCTGCTGGCCGGCCAGGTCGCCGAACCTTCGGAGTCGGAGCCGACGTCGCCGGTGCGCGCGTCGACCGTCGTGCACGCGCAGGTGCACCCTCCGCCGCGGCTGCCGGCGCCCAAGACCCGGCGCGAGTCCAACGAGAGCTCGTCCACGGGCGCTCCTCCCCCGCCCCCGCCACCTATGCCGCCTCCTCTTCACGCCACCGATCCTTCGGAAGTCCGGGGCTTCATGGACCCGTACGGTCGCGCGAAGACCGTGAGAATCGGAAAGTGGCGGTGGCCCCCGCCCAAAGACGCCAACGGTCAGGACGTCAATCAAGACTTTACCAAGTTCAAGTTACGTCAGATTCATCGCAGACACACTCCTCAGTCGCAGAGCAACGGCGTCGAGCACGAGCCGCGCGGGCGCTCGCGGTCCGAAGCCTCCCCGAGTATAGAATGGGAAGAGTTCGAACTCGACGGACCGGTGTCGCCGAGCCGCGAGCCGCCGTCGCAGCGGACCGCCCGCAGGAGCTTCGAGATCGGCGCCCAGCGGCCTTCGCCCGGCAGCGTCGGGAAGCTCAAGCTCAGCTCTGAAATGAGACAGAGGTTGGAGCGTGTCACGGCCAACCACTCGGTGCGCAGCACCTCATCCGCGGCCGACACTCCTCGCACGATCAACAAATTAGAGGATACCAGAAAGTTGATGTTAGAGCGGCAATTAGGAGGCGCCGCGAGATGGGACGCGCCGCCGCCGCCGCTGCCGCCCGCGCCGCCCGGGCCCGCCCCACCCCCGCCCATGTCTCCCCCCAGCCCGCCGGACAGACCCGCACCCCCACCTCCCGTTCCCGAATCGTCTTCGTTCGCACAGCTGCGTCGCGACAGAGACACTTTCGGAGTACATCAGAACCGGGAGGCGGACGACCGACACGCTTTCCTGGCCAACTGGAACTCGAGGAGGAGAGACGAACCCGATTCGGGTTCGCGTGACGACTTAGCCACTCGCTTCCTGACGGCCGATCGCCGGGACCACCGAGGGCGAGACGATTGGGGCGATGAATCCGACGTGAGAAGCTACAATGACGACCGGCAGCACAACCGCGACGAGTGGGATTCGGAGTCGGGATTAGACGCGCACGACCGGCGCGACATGCGCGACATACGTGACAACTTCTCTGGCCGAGACGCGTCAGAAATATACGAGATACACCCGACGAGAGCCGAACGTCGCAAAGAAGAAAACGGCATTGACGATTTCGAACGCAAACGGTCTCCTTACTCCGATGATTTTGAGAGATTTGATGGCCGCAAAAATTCACGAGACATGTTAGTCGGGCGTGCCAGAGACAGCCCGAGGTCGGATGCGGGTTTCAACGACAACAACGACACGGCCAAGCGAGCGACGTTTAAGACACACATGGCGCAGAAAGAGAGAGATCGGAAAATGGAGGCGGAGCGCAGACACTCTGTTTCAACGCACGTCACGGATCGCACGGAGCATATCGAACGTAAGTTAAATTTTTAGGGTTCCACAGGCAAACTAGGAACCCTTATAGTTTCGCTTTGTCTATACCTATGTCACATTCCCTTTTTCTCAAAAGCCATAAAGGTTTAATTTTGCATACGTATTGATATTTATCCCACGCTTTAAAACCAAGTAGCCCCTAGAGCTCAAATACAAGCGTTAAAATAAATGGAAATGAAGCTCTTATAAGCTTCCTGGCAAACTATAATGACTAATATGGCTTTGTTGGCTTCCTTGGTATAGGCAGCTAAAACCTAAAATCTACAAATCGTTTTGGTCGATTCTATACTTTATTCCTAAAAGCACTTAAAATAAGGTAAACAAAATAGTCACGTGACTTGGCAAATCAACAAATCAAGTCAATCTTTTGGATCTGTGGAGACCCAAAAGATTGATTTGGTTGGTTAATTTACCGAATCACGTGACTTATTTTGTTTACCTTATTTTAAGTACCTAAAGAAATAAACTTTAGAAATGGCTACGGAATCCTTCACCGAGCACGGTCCACAACGCTCTTCCCTTGTTTTTGATCGGATTGTGAATAAACCGTGGTCGTCTAAACCTTGTTCTTGTCGACACAGTGTCTGTGTATGTATAGTCAACCAAGCAATTGCTTGGCCAATTTTGAACCTTATCATTTTGTAATAGAGTCAAGAAATGGTTAAGCAATTTTTGGGTTGACTATGTATACTCAAAGCTGTGTACACATGAGTCTGCAAAGTTGACAATACTGTTTCTTCCGGCAGGCGACGTCCCCGCGCCGGCAGCGCTGCTACCGTCGGACCGCTCGTTCCTGACGTACGCGCGCGTGCCGTGGAAGCTGCGCGTGCGCAAGGAGGTGTTCGCGCCCAACGAAACATATAGCGACCCCGCCATCTTGGACCTACTCTATGCACAGGTTAGCTTGTTATAGGTTGCATAACAGTGCTTTACAATATTAAGTGAATGTAAAAGTATGTATCCTACATAGGATCGTAAAATTTTAAGTTAATCAAAAATTCCAAAATGTCCCTATAGATCATGTTAGTTTAGTAATTACTTCAGTAGTATCCATTTGCCCGTTTTAACAATGCTATACACCCGCATCATGTAGCGTTTTGCTTGCACCTTGTATTTCGGCAACAAATTGGAACAAATTACTACGGTAATCCGCGACACCAGCGCTGAGTACGCAAGTGCAAAACAGCTGCGTCTCTGCGACACATATATTTTTATTCCAAAAAATGCGTCCTCCGCTTCCACATGAAACAGCATAAATCACACTGACTAAATTCAGCAATATTGAAATCGCTAGTTCCTTGACAATAAGCTTTAATAAGTTCAGCTATCCATTCTTATTCATCTTCGCTTGACCCCATAGATAGTAAGCGATGTAACATCGACGGCGTCGTCGCTGCGCGTTGGCGCGAGCGAACGGCGCGCTGGCGCGGCGTGGCTGCGTGCGGCGGGCGCGGCGCCGGCGCGGCAAGCAAAGCGGCAACTGGTCGAGTTGGCGCGAAGCTGGCCGTTCTACTTCGCGCGGCTGTTCTCTGCGAGAGTACCGCCGGGCGAGAGCGCGGTGCTGGCTGTGTCACACAGCGCCGTCACCATTGGTGTCAAGGGTGAGTCTAGTTGGGTTTAGGGTAAATCTAAATGGCTAGACGCTGGCACGTTGCTGAGGGTGCTACTCGTCGAATTGGTACGGACGTAACCGTTCTACGTTCACGGCTGTTCTCCGCAAAGTGAGCACCGCATTAATCTTAATCACATAGCATTTTGTGAAAATCTAGTTTGGCCTTTACATCTTTTCAATGAATATCATAGAAAATATCGCTTTAATTGGCTGACAACGAAACAACTACATCGCGAATCAACGAACACCAATTTCACTGCGGAATTCGTATGATTAGTGAAACGCGTTAGGTTTTTTATACTTAGTTTAGATGAGGGGTTAGCAAACTACGGCCCGCGGGCCATCTCAGACTCGGAACATCAACCCAGAAGTATACATATAACGTAGCATAAATCTCAGAAGACTTATATTAAACTCAAAAACTTAGGCCCATAAATTCTGTTAGTAAATATTGGCCTACGTAGGGAAAAGGTTGCCCACCCCTGGTTGAGATTGAGTGGTCCACTTTGGTAAAGGTTCGGTATAACTAAACTCTCCCACTCCCACTCTGGGCACCGCATCCCCCGCAGCTGTCTGACGAGGCTTGTCGCCAGGTCCGACCGGGCTGACCATCCGGCGCTCGCTGCCGCTGGCGGGGCTGCGCGCGGCCGCGCCGGCGCCGCACTCGCTGCAGCTGTCGCCGGCGCGCGAGCCGCCGCTCACTCTGCACGCGCCGCTCGCGCACCATGCGCACGCGCTCATCACTGAGTACGCGCAGCAGTGCGACCAGGTACGTGATTTCTAGGCATCGATACCTAATGGCGTACACACTTGTTAATACAAGTTTACTAAACACAACGATATTAAAATGCATATATTATATTATATTACTTATAGGTCAGTGATTAAACACCAACTCTTCCTCCTTTAAGTTTGCAAATTTCAGCTAACAATGTAATTTCGGAACAGCAGGACCAGCGTATTTGCGTATTAGGATTACACGACAGTTGTAGCGTGAAACGAGGGTGACTTTGATAGAAACGGGCTATTTTAATAGTAAAGTCACCCTCGTACCTATGTAAGTAGTTTTGAAATTGTCATAAAACCAATAACGTATTTATGTATATTAAAGCGATATGCATAGACGACTAGACAATCTCTGAAGACATCAAAAGGATACAAAAATGATTAAATTTGCTTTAAAAGTATATTTTATAGTTGCCCCTGCAGTTCAAAGTCACCCTGTTTATCTGCTCGGTAAATATAAGGTTAAAAGGAAAACAACTTCTTTATTCCGAACGAACCTGAGGCATTGTCGTAAATAACACAGCTTCGTAGAGAGGGCAAACATCCTAAAGGCAACTAAAAAGAAGATGAAAGGATGTTATGAGTCCTCTGCATTATTTTTTAACGTGATAATTTCAAAGACCAGTTTTTTCAACGGTGAATAATTGTTAGTCGTTCGCAAGTCACCTGATACTCGTAGTAAGTGATCACCGCCAACCATAGCCACCAGCAACACCAAGGAGTTTGTAGATGCGTTGCCAACCTAGAGGACTAAGATTACCTCAGGAGTGTGATTTTTGAATCTCACCAGGTGATTAAAGCTCACCAAAATGGCTGTTTCTCGTAGAGATTCGGCCATTTTGGTGCGCTTTAGTCACCTGGTGAGATTCAAAAATTGCATCTCTGCAACCCAGAAGCTTAAGATACGGGAATACCTTTTGTGCTAGTAATTTCACTGCCTGTCTTGCTCTCCACGCTTGGACACAACAGTCGTAGCACTACTGTGCTGCTTAGCGGCTGGATTAGCGAGCAAGATGGTGGTAGCGGTCCGGACGAAACTTGCACCCTTGTGCAAGTCCTACCACCCGCAAAAATGTTTATAAATACTGAATTAACAAATTAGAATGCGGATTGACGATTCAAATAGTCATCTAATTTTTAAATACTTCAAAGTTTCGAATTTACGTAATAAAATTCTGAGAACCTCGCAATCCAGCATGAGTTGCCAGTTCTTAAATAAATATCCAAACACAGCCCAAAAAAAAAGATGTGCAAAAAGTTGCCAGCCAGTCGGTTGTCACATTCAATATGATGTGGCAGAAATGATTATGATATTTAAAAGTAAAATCGTAAAAGACGAACACGTGAACCTGCTTGGACTTCCGACGTTGCTTAATATTATGGTGTTACGGCTATCAGGGTTGCCAACCAATTCAACTGTTGTGCTGTGACGTTTTAGTTTGTGGGTTCTTTGACGACTTCCTTTTGGAAATTGGGCTGTTTCGTTGTTCAAAGGTGCATCAGTTATGTAGGAATGGAAGACAAATAGGGTACCAAACATGTTAGCAAATTTTCGAGGGTAAATTCAAAGAATATTTTATTTTCCGACGTGTAAGAGCCTCTGCATTTTTTTCCTTTATTTCTTTTGTTGTTTTTTTGTATTCTTATACAGCAATATTACGTTTATTGTTTGTATGTAGTCGCGTCCTTGAAAGCTCTGCAAAGATTCCGATGGTGATAATGAAATTTGCAAATCTAAAATTATATTTATTTTCGTTTCTTTAGTCATATATTTAGTTTTGATTCAATTTTTTTAATTCTGGTTCTTTTACTATGTTTGTGGCATTAAATTAATATATTACTTACCTATTAAGAAAACGTAAAATCGTAAGAGCTAGGTCTCATTTCTGCTAAAATCGTTTTATCTCTGTTTTAACATCTGTCTTGAGCAAAGCTCGATAGCTCAGGTACTTCTTATTATCACTAAACGCTGGCAACCCTAATGCGGTTATAGGTGTTATGCAACGTTAATCGGAATCTGATTTGAGGTTAAGCGGTGATGTATGGTGTGTGCATATATACCGTTACCCGATACGAGCGCCCGCGGCGGTCAAATTCTCGTTTATTTACCTTACTGGCGATGCGTTATGTCATCTTACTAGAACATTCTAGAACAGAAGCTATAGCTTACTTTATAGCTATTCCGATATTCTACTTCGTTATTTTACTTTGGGATTTTTTCCTGGTTCAAGACTGTCAAATCCAAACATCCGGAAACCGACGGAGGGTACTTAATGACGGCAACGAATCCGTGATTCGGGATTGCTGGTTCTGATGAGCACCGATGATCACTTCCAATCAGGGGACCCGCTTGTTCGTTTTCCTCCTTTTTAACACACTTAAATATAACAATACAAGTATGACCACAAGTCTATGATTAAAATTACATTGATGTAAGTTGGGAAAATTATTTCTCTTTAGAAATCGACGGTTGTTTATTTTGGCTTACTACGCTTAATGAGGTTTTTATGTTGTTACGTGCTCTTTTTTTATATACCGGCGGCCCCAACATGAATGTTTGAAAGATAACTTAACTTTCAGTACGGCTCCATCTTACTGCTCTCATAAGAAAAGGATGCATAGCCTCTGTCTAACTAGTGTAGTTTTTATGTATAAGAAATGGCCGCATACTGGTACAGAGATAATATTTATTTATTTAATCTTTATGGCAGAAGTTTTGTAAAATGTACAAAAGGCTGACTTAATGCCTTAAGGCATTCTCTACCAGTAAACTTTTAGGCAAAGCAGAAATAAACCGTCGAGATAAATTATCAATATATTTTTGTCGCATTTAAGTCCCGAAGAAATAGTTGTGGGTAGTGCACATGTATTATAAGAAAATACTCAATATTAAATATTGACTTTAACGGTCGTGTTACTCGTGTTAAGGCCAATGGGAGGGATAAATTAAAATTAAACTATTCACTGAATGGTCTTTATTCTCCTAACTATTATCTATTCTATGTCATAATGTATAAACAATCACAGCCGAAAAAATTCAATGCCGCTCGCAAATTACTAACAAGTACAATTAGCGTTCTAACCAACACGTTTTGCAACAAAACATTACACAACTATGTATATGTAACACTAACAACGGTCTCATTTGTTTTAGAACCTAATCAAATTCATCGTTTCATAACAATATGGCGAAACATCACAAAAATATCAACAAAATCAATGCTATCATCCGATCGTGAATAAATATAGAAATAAACGCTCGTCTGCACCGTGACGTAACGTCATAGTTAAGTTATTGCTAATTCGGGTCACGCTCGAGATTGTTAGTGTGTATATAATAAATATAATTAATTAATAATTAGACAGTAAAGCGGTCAGCGAGTTAATGTGCCGAGGGGTTATGTCCCAACGTTTTCAAATTCGCGAGTTATCTTTACCAACTATGTATATTATGTTGCTAATAACACGAACTTATGCTATTGTATGCTTGGAAGTCAGACAAGCCATATTAGGTGTCAGTCATCCTAGTCATCATCATCATCGTCATACCAGCCGGAAGACGCCTACTTCTGGGCATAGGCCTTTTCCAAGGATCTCCACGACGGTCAGTCTTGTGTTGTATCCGTCGGTCCCCGCGATCCCTGGTGATCCAGGATGTCTGGACAAGGTGACATTCTGTTTGAAGTGCAGAGGCTGTCTCTTTCAGCGCCGTAGGTGAAAGGCAGAGGATAATTAATACTCTGGAAATATTGAAGATACTGTATTGTATCAACAATCCAGACATGAATAGTGTCTTACAGAAACTAGGAACATATGTATTAATGCACAGAATTTAATTATATTAATACTAACATCAGCAAATGAAAAAAAGTCGACCTGTGCCATGATCCAAACGGGAAGAAGAGCGCGAGCAAAGACTGTAGAGCAAACTTGTGTTGCCATACAACCATCATTGACAAACAGACGACAAGAATGGCTTTACACATTATATTTTTAACGCTGTTAGCGTAAACGTTAGTAAACATCAACATGTATGAACTTGATGTAGGGAGCGAAATCAAACGTCAAAATGTATCGATCGTCAGTGTCAAACCCATACATTCCGTCATTTTTTTATGAAATAGGAAGGGAAACAAGCAAGTGGGTCATCAGATGGTAAGTGATCACCACCGCCTATAGACACCCGCAACACCAAGAAGATTGCAGATGCGTTGCCAACCCAGAGGGCTAAGATGGAATACCTCTTGTGCCAGTAATTGCACCGGCTATCTTACTCTCCACGCCGGAACACAACAGCGCAAGCACTGCTTCTTAGCGGCAGGATTAGCGAGCTAGATGGTGGTAGTGATTCGGACGGACCTTGCACAAGGTCCAACCACCCGCAAATCTGTCCCCGCAAACCCGTCATTTCTGCTAGCGTTGACATTTTGTGCAGACACCCAGATCGCCGGTCCACCTTGGGGAAGGCTTACCAACATTTAATTTTCCGGTACGCGGTTTCCATTTGAAAACTTTTACGGCTCAACGGCCATCGACCCTACGAGCAATGTGCCCTGCCCACTGCCATTAAAGGTTTGCAATTCGCAGAGTCGTCGATGATCTTGGTTCTTCTGCGGATCCCCTTGCATTCGAATACTGTCAATAAAATCTGCGTATAAAGGCCATTGCCCCCTATACAGCCACTACACAGCTTATACCTCTATAACGCTCAGTGTGTTACTTTGGAATACATTTAAGAGACTCTAACACGACCGCTCAAGTCAATTAATCTGTATATGCGTCTATATGATAATAAAAATAAAACCGCGGAGGGATACATTAAAATTGGGCGGTAGGCCCACACGACAACAGTAGAACCTTTTCACAATAAATAACACCATGACTTTGCTCCACAAATGCCACAATGTCACAGCGACGCTCATCTGGACACTCAACCGCCAGTACCTTCCTCTCCTTTCAGTTTATCCAACCTAACCAAGCTAATGGAATGGCAACCAATGGATCTGACATCTCTCTACCAACATAAGCAACTGAACAACAACTTGTGCCAACTTCTGTAAGATTGCCAGGTACAAAACCAGGGCTGCGCCACATGAGCACCGTCTCGACTCATCACTAGTGCAGGCCCCCAATTCTAGCGCTCATCGAGATTCATCTGACGTTAGAGATGTGTCAAAAATGACAGATTTTGAAGGAATTTGACAGCTCTTTTTGGCTTATCTCGAGTGTGACTTCATCTCTACTGACGCGAGAATTGCCCCGAAGAAATCGCGGTACTCCGCGACAACAGTAGCATAGAATTCAAATTGATTGATCGTAGAGTTGCCGCGACTCGCTCTATCGTTAAACGCGTTAGTTATGCTGTTTATTGTTTGTTATTTTATTTACCTTCCGACAAATAATGGCGCTGAGCATAAAAAGCGAAATATAAACTTACGACACGCGACCCACTTAAGAAATCCGATTCGCCAAATTGTGTTTCATTGCTAATAAAACATTTTATAGGCCCCCGCTTTGTTTGAGCACGTAAGCACGTTCGTCGCTCCAATTACTGACTCATTAAGAAGCTACTTGAATTGCAGATACAGTAGCTTAGTTTTAGTTTAAGAACGGCTGCTGTATCTAACAGCTCAGTTAACTAGCATTAGACCTCACCTTTCATTAAATAGGTACAGTCAAGGAAATTGAAACACGTACCACCGTAGAACCTAGTCGAAGAGACATACGCATGACATTTGTATGACATAGCCTGGCGTTTAACGCGTCGCGTCATTGCGATAGGGTTCTAAGGTGGTACGTGAATATATTTCCCCTACTGTACGTATTATTGCTCCTAAATCACGCCCTGCAATCATTGGTAATTTTTGAGGGAAGTTTTAGGGGGAAAATAGTTTTCCGATATTCTTAATTTTTTTAGACTTGATTTGCCTGTCTGTTAGATAGGTATAGTTTTAGATGTCCCCATACTGACCCATTTAAATGAAGTCATAATACAACTAGTGCCATTTTACAAGGTAACATCAATTGGTTACCTGTCCTTTTTAATTTAACCAACTTCAAAAAAGGAGCTGGTTCTCAATTCGTCGGGGTCTTTTTTACTTAAATTTTTTTACAATTAAATCACCGTACCAGCTTCGACTCCGGGCATGGTGTGTAAGTTCTTTTCAAGTTTTTTTTAATATAGTATTTCTAAGCTCACAAATCATTAAAATGGTTTCTTTGATTTTTTATTTATTTCTTATATGTAGTTTCTGATATCGCCATACTTTACATGTATGGATATGAGATGCATAATATACCCCACGTAACTTGTAATTTAAAATAAAACGATTTAACGTTTACGTTTTCTCTTATAAACAAAAAGTAGAGGAATGCTTAGAAAATGCTGGGCTATCGTCGGCCGTTTCCCATTTCCTTTATGACCATAGACTACAATTGACTACATAGCTTTGTGGAAACTACATTATACGGGCCGGTGCAGTGTGAAAGTCCTAATCCATTTTTAAAAGGGAGATGTTGTCTTTTGTACTCTCTCTTAATCCTTCTATACCCATGAAATCGCATTCTTCGTCCGTTTTTGAAGACTTTGAAGGTGATAACATAAAAATCTCTAAAAAACTTAAATGTTGCCTTCATATTGAGCATTAAATTTGATTGCTATATTACACTTTAAAAAAACTCTACAAAAACAATGATTGAGAAGAAACAGTTCTTAACTTAAAAACATACAGATAAAGATTCTTACAGGAAAAATATAGTCATTCATCTATCCAAAAACTGAGCATCTTTATTTTAATACAAAAATAACTCTTGACAAAATGCCTAAAATGCGGACGGGGTCCGTACGAGCATAGCATAGCATGTATGTCCAAGCATTGCACCTGTTTGTGTTGTTGTTGTTTAATTACAGACATTTCCAAACAAGTGTGGAGGGCAGAAACAATCAAATTAGCACAGTTTCTCCTAAGAACATTTGACGCGTAAACACATAAAACTGTCAACATGTTGTAATTGCGTTCAATAAAGTTTACGTTCTATTGTTCGTCAATTTGAATTTCGAATATCCTACACTCTATGGCATAGAGTTGCTAGGGTTCAACAAAATGGAGTATAAAATATGTGCTCGCATAAAATCTACGTTCGTTTGTTTTTCAATTTAAATTCCGAACGCCATAGAGTGCAACAAAATGGAGTATGTGCTCCCGTTGCATGCATCCCGTTACGCCGACCGCACGCCGCTACACGCTCCCGTGATAAATGACCGCACCGCCTACCGGGATGCCACGCAAGTGGCCGCTGCCGGCAGGCTTAAAAATTCCTGGCCAGATATAAAGGATGTCTTATAATATTTAATATAACTAATTTTATTTATTTACCTTTTTTAGGATCGGTTTTGCCCTCAGATTGCTGTAGAGTCTAGAACTTGCGGTAGGGTATTCGTTTATTGTTTACGGAAAACCACAACCAAGTTATTTTTTTTATTGTTGTGTGACTTATGGTCTCATTGTGCGTCTCATTGAGTTGCAGTGAAGATAATATGTAAATAGAATAGGACTCTTATTTGTTATTATTGGTTACTATAAAAGCTTCTCTTGATTACTGTAATTGGCTAACATCGGACAAGCCGCATGCTTGTTTATCGCCAATGTAGTAAATATTAAAAAAAAAATTTAAATAATACTTAAATATTTATATATACCAAGAAACGATAGCAATGAAATACCTACAAAAAATTATTTTCTTTAAAAAATCATTTATGGTTAAAAGCTTCTCGATTTATTGTACTTTAATATTGTGTAGTCGAATCTTTATAACGTATTTTGTAAAATTTTATGGCAATCCGATAACAAGAACCAGTTCATAATAGACTCCCTAAGTTTTTTTTCATACATACTCGTTAGTATGTTTCATACAAGCGAAGCTAATAACCAGTGCTCCCACATAATAACAGTGCGCCATGTATTAACTCCGAGTAAACCTTATTAAAAGGAAATTATTCAAATGTAACTAACCATTACGCCCCAGCGGCCATGTATACCTATTTATCTACGGGCATATCGCACATTTAGCCGTTTTTAATGAATTTCGTGACTTTCTCCGGTGGCTCTAAACAGCACTGCATTAAAGATTCTTAGATAAGCGTAAGTGCTCCAAAATAGTCCGCGGGTACTCATTAAAATGAATTAAAGTTTCACTGGATACAAAGTGCAAGTAAGCGTTAGACTAGGGGGACTTGTATATTTTGCTTCGACATCGATTGTAATATACAATGTCTGCTAATTATTTGCTTAAGTAGCTCGGCACAATGGATTAGATAAAATTGACCGAGCGGTAAAATTATGATGATTCGTAGTCGATGCAACGTGTGACATTTGTTTACCCTCTGATTACTATGGTTGCTGACAAGTCTTCAGTGAAAAATGAAGACCACAACGCTAAAATGCTATGAAGTGCATGTGTAAAAATAAGCAACTTCGTAGTACTGTCTTAGCACCAGTAAAAGTGAACGGAAGCCACGTCAAACGTTAAACAAAGGATGCGCTGTTACTGATAAAACTTCAATTGATACGGATCTGAAAACAATCGCACCTTGATTAGATCTAGTGTGACATAGCGCACACCATGGCATGGTATCGGACCGGCGCGCGTGCGGCCGGCAGTGTTACCGCGGCTGCGCGAGCGCGCGCACCATGCAGCGCCCGCGGCTCTCGGTCGCAATGCGCGACAACTGGCGCCATCTGCAGCGGCTCTACGGCCTAGAGCTAGACTGTGAGGACTGCGCGCCCCCCAGACGCGCCCCCAGTCTAGACTCTCTCATTAACTCTTCCGAGGGCGCCTCGAGCGCCGACACCGCCCCCGAGGACTCCGACTCCGGCGCCGATACCCGCGCGGACCCCGAACCCCGGCCCAGGAATGACAGACTGAAGAAATGCCCGCAAAGTTACTCGTCATCGTCTTCCGGACACATGGAGACGATACACGAAGAAACCACGGAGCCTAAAGTGTCAGTGAAGGAGATCCTGGCGCGGTTCGAGAACCTCACGGACAACCCGGCGCCGGCGCAGCCCGCCAGCCACGCCGCGCAGGTAACAGTGACAGTGCAGTGGAAAACTAAAAACCATTCGTGTGCGACTTGCGGTTCCCAAATGTATTTTTTGCAGCAGAAACCGACGTCTGATCTGATCTTGAGCACCTGTTCCTAGACCATCATTAACTATATCGACATCGTTTAAACAAAAGTTCCTATTTCTATCTGTCGTTATTCTGTGCGCTTAGTTAAATTACGCAATAAATAGATTTTAATGCGGTTTTTAAGTCTCTAAATGCTGAATGTTCAATAATTACATTGAATTTTTATTCCAATGATCTGTTTTAGCACAATATTCTCCACAAAATATCCAAATTTCAAATCTGTAACACATCCCTTTTACGAGCAAGAGACTTATGTCATACAGACGGACAAATGGACAACTAAATGTCAACAAAAGGGACCAGGACCAGTGTTTTGGCCTTTGTTTTACCCGTAGTTTTATCTGCACATAAACAATTCCCTTCTCATCATGTCTTAAAAATAATCTTCTGTAACAGCTTTGAATTTTATTTCTTTTTTACTGCGAGCACTGTGTATGGTTTTTTCGAATAGGTATAGAAATTGAAAGGCTCAAAAGTCCAAGTACAAGGTTGTAACTGTCGTATGCAAATACTAATTGTTATACGTGATTTGTCATTACCAACACAACAATGGGCGCCGCGCGTGTGCGAAATCTCGCATGTTCTGCAACATATCTTACTGAATCAATATTGAATGTTAATTACAAATCGATTATTGATGTTTTCCAATTGTAGCTTTCCAATCTGGGATCATTATCCCTTGCTACATGTCATAATACTCGTAATATATTTATCAAATACAGATGGTTATTCATGTTACAGAACTAACTACCTACTCTATCGTACTCAAATGTGTATTTTATGTAACTGATGATTTGATTTCATCGAATCGGTCTCTTAACTTTTCAAGCCCAAAAATTCAAAATTCATGTTCATAATTTTAAAATAAACATAATGTTAATTTTCACATGTAAACTTCCTAAAAACTTACTTCCGATATTTTTAACTAACAACTCGGAACATTTGACACAGTTATAAAAACTATGATTTATGAGAAGAGTTGCATAAACATGCTAATAAGCCATTAACACACATGTGACATAAGTTATTGATAAGTTATATTTTGTCAAAACGTGTATACGATACATATTGAGTTACAGATTTTACGAAAAGTACTAAGAGTACATTTCTAAATTTTTGATAATACTAAAATCAAAACATGTTATTTTGCTTTACTAACGTTTATTCAAGCACTGGTTAATTTCTTGTTTACTGGTTCAGTTTGAGGCATAAAGTAGGCCTTTCTAATGCTTTACTATGCTTTTCCACTTACCATATGTTATGAACCGCTTTCAAAATTGTAAAACTACCGTGTACTCATAAAATCACTAGTTCATTCTCTATTCCATGCTTTCCGTGTACGCAAACTATAATTTTCATTCCTTTAACCAAATAACTAGATTAATTCCTTTACTTTATTGTTTTTTTCTTTAAAAAAATAGAAGTACCTAGTAGTCTAGATAGTTTTTTTTGTTGAAGACAAATCCATGAAACGCAACCAGAAATCATTAGGTAGCAGCTATATTTGATGTTATTCACAATCCTTAACACCCTAACTAACCAATAACTAACGCGAAGTTGTATGTTGACGATATTTTACATGAAATCTGAAATGGACCACAGCGCCTTTTTTACGATTAATGCGCTAAAGAGTGAGATACAATATCAGGCTTCAGCTTGGCTTCTGTATCGTTTGGAAGATGACGAGTACAAGCCCAGTGTTTCTAAATGACATAAATAAATAGCTGAGTATGTAGTCGTCTCAATGTACATGATATAGGTTGCCGCTGCGGCCGGCGACACACTTTCCTACCTTAATTACAATGTTTATGTTATGAACAAACTAATTAATTATGATACAAACTCTAGGAAGTAGGTTCCGGCATCTTAACATTGAATACATTACTTTTTAACCGAAAACCTCCGCATTATGGCGGCTTTTGTGGCCGAACAGCTTTTATGTAAGAAACCTAAAGGGGGGTTATGGAACGGTGTCAGGTTAGTCAGGTACAGTCATACAAAAATAAAGACACGATGCTTCATTTAACTATTATTCTTTAATAATAAAAATGTTTCAAGAATATGTAAACACAACCTTATTGTCAGAAACATAAGTCTCTCAGACATATTTTTGGAAAGTCGGTTGTATAGCAGTCATGACTGTACAAAAAGGTACAGATTTTGCGTTTATTTTAAACATCATAAAGTAAACTATTGACGAAGCAAAGTCTAGAACAAGATGATTTGTGTAAATTGACCCGTAGCAGTAGGTAGTAAGATTTTAATTAAATAATTATTCCTAAAGTATATTCGAATATGAAGTAAAACATGACAGCTAACATGTCAACTGCAAAGAATGTTTTTTAGGTTATTTTTTAGAGAACTACGGTACTTTTCCACATCTGCGATTTGAATTTATGTAGGTTGCACGTTAACACTTACTTGCCAACATCATGAAATTGAAACACCTAAGGCTTTGTCCAATTGTCTTTACAAATGCGGTAATTCAACCGCAACAATAACATTAAGCCCTTTAACGATGGTCAAAAAACCATAACCATTCCGGAGACTCTCTACCACATCAAATTCGACATGCTCAACGTAACTCGGAACAAAAAATTGCTATTTAAATGTCATTGGAATATACATGCCGTTTACGTAACTATGATTATGATTACTTCTAATACCTGGGCCACACCTGCGCTTACTTCCATTAGCTGAACTTCGAATCGACACATTTGGTCGTTAGTCGCAAGTCTGGAGGCATAATGCTTCAATCATTTGGCGCTTAGCGCACGCGAGAGGCATCTAGGGGCGTGACCCTTCACTAGTCAAGGCGAACTTGCCTTATTACAATATAATAAATAACAAATAGTTATGTCAGTTGTAATAATAGAACGCTTATATATCTGTACAGTTTAACTATCTCTCTATGCAGACATTACCACTGCAGGTATTTATGCGTTAACTGTCACGGCCTTCCGCAAGTTTCATCCCGTGTCCCTAACATGATCGGCTAAGTTTAGTTTACCTAAATTTATCTCTATTTGCGTCCCTTTCTTACGACAGTAGTTTGATAGAGATGTGGGGAGAGATAAATTAAACCTAGGTCGTCATGTTAGAGGGCTTCAATGTCTTACTGCTGTCATCTGACCATCAGGCAAGTGGTCTGCTACTCACTTTCCTCATCTTGTCTACTTGATACGGTTTGGTTCACTGACTGCCTACCCTGACAAGTCAACCTCGTCTCCATTTAAACTAAAAAAAAGTGATAATGCAAATTCATTTTGCAAGCAGGCTCCTTTACAAGTTTGTTTCTACCGGCGCTTCAGAAAATTGAATACGCTACCGAGAAGAAGCGCCGTAAAAACTCAACAGCTTCTGATTCGTTTCCGATAAGTTCTGTCGATAACATGATTATGTGAGGTACAAATAAAAAGCGTAACCTAAGTCTTCCATTGCTTGCTACTTACGTTACAAGATTACAACCGTCATTAATTAGTTATCTTTCTGCTGGCAGTTTTAGCATCATATCCTTCGGATTTATAACTTGAATCTTGAATATGTGGGTTTATTTTTGGGGATTGTTATTGATTAGTTATTACGCAGTATTGCTCGTTATTTTCAATATATTTTAGCATTTATTTATTTGCAAAACCATACACAAATTACATTATTTGAGATCTTAAACATAAATTAACAGTCATATGGCAACCCTGGCAGGGCACGCAATAAAGTAAGCCTAAAATTAACAAACAATTAATTCCCTATTAATATTATTACTACTTACCATTTTGATCATTACAGATTAAGTAGAGTTCTTTAACAGTGGTGTAGGAAACGTCGATACGAGTATGACACGAGCGAAAAGTAAAACCGTCGCGATGAGTGCCCAAGCGAAAGTTGATCGTGTGCGAGCTATACGCGGCCATACGTGAATTAATCGCCTACACGGCCCACGGCTGGGCACAAACATTCTTATTATAGGTCTGGCCCTACAGTCCCCAAGCCAAATTAGGGGTTCACACATGTAATAGCGAGTAGCAATGTATTTTCCGCGTCCTGGTGGAACAGGACGAGTCCATGGTCACATTGGTCACGTCGTGTCGTCTTAACAAAGAAAAACTGAAATCGGGTTTAATATTAAACAAATATTTCTCGGGTAAAATTTTTAACCTAAAATTATGAACTTGCTTTTTAATGACGGTAGGGTAAACAACCCATATATTGACGCCCAAAGTAACTGATGTTTGTCGCATTTGGCACCATGGTTTTGCAGGACTTTTACCACTATTGCCTTGCACTGACAATAAGATTGAACGTGGCCTAAGTCAGTAAGCAACGTCTCTATGGCTATCAACGTAGAAAAGCGATAAATGTAGGAACGTTTGAACGCTGTATTCTAATTGCAACTCTAAAATTGTGTCATAGTTACAGACCATGCATCATCGTGTCCCAAATCGATTAAAAAACCCACATATTAATTCGATTCACGGCAGCGCGGTGGAAATGACAATGCGCAGACGCAGCCCGCGAGGCCGCGCGACAATCGCGGGAACCGGCCCGTACTTCCGTTTCCGAGCAGATTATGTCGAAGCGAATCCTTATGTTTACTCAGGGGTGAGCAGTTTAAAAAAACAGTCAAGTGTGATCACCCTAAACATACATAATGATCGTAACCTGTGTTACGAAAATTATAACCGCGCGCACGTTTTAAAAGGAATAGCAAAATTTTAATAACGAAATTTAACGGGATGTAGGCAAGTTTCTTTGGTTTATTTTTAATTATTCAATTAAAACATTTTTTTATTTAACAAATGACAGACCTATTTCCGAAGCAAAATTTTAGCATCTTTTCAAAACAAAACATCATACAGATCATGGAATAAGTTAAGAAAAAAATATATAACTAAACTAACACCAGCAAAGTAGCTATACATTAGTGTTACTAAGCTGCAACAACAATAACAACAGTTCTAACATTTTATTTGGCTTAGTTTCTACGTTTATTGACAAATTGTTAACAAATACCTTGCTACTCCGAACTAACGCGGTTTTGGTACCGTAGAGTATCAAAGTAATTTGTCCCAGTTTGTTTATATGGACCTCCGCAAAGTAACGCCTGAATATTAAAAGATCTTAACCTATGTTTCATATTGAGTGTATTTTTTCTCTCTCTTACGATTCCATGGGCGCAGTAATAAGTAGTAAAATATAATACATATTTAATAAGTAACATAAAGATAGTTAAAGGTAGCGTGGTAAATTATTTAAATAAACCGCGATACTTTGTCATGCAAAAAACAAGATGATAATATTTCATATTCTTTAATGAATGAGGCACGGAAGCCATGAAACTTTCTTTATGACTCAATCACACTCGATTCTTTGTATTTCCGAGTTCTCAGAGCGGAGTCCGTTTTATGATCAATTTTATTGTTAACTGATCGTTAAAATCATTCCAGACCGTAAACTTAGTATCTAACTATTAGGTATCCCATCTTTTTCAGACTCGGCGCTAACGCCCCCTTGGGGGTGCTAGAGGCGTATAGACTTTAGTCGCTATACGCTACATAATCTCTAATGAAAGTTAAAAATGGCAAAATACAATATTTTGCAAATAGGCTGCATAGGCTCTTGTAGTCACAAGCCTGTTTCTACCAGCGCGCCACGAAAAATGGATAATTATACAGTCGGCAGTTTCTTTTATTCTTATCTTTTCAGAAACAAACTACAGATTAATAATGTCTATTTTTTTTGTTGTGTTGTGGATCTTGGATGTGTTTTTGTATATAATTGTATTGTTTTCTAATGGGGCTGACATGTTCAATTTTGATCAAAGCCCCAAAATAAATATAGAATAAAAAAAATGTCTATAGTCTATAAGTAGGGTAAACAAACACTTCTTTGTTGGCCAAACTAAAATGCCAATAATATCACCTATCACTAGTAATACTAGTACTTTGGATGGCAATGAGGGTGTTTACCCTACTTATTAACATAAAAAATAACAAAAATGAAGATGCAGATATAAAGCCTGATTGTTATAACAGTTGTAATATCTAACGTTAGATTAAAACACAACCGTCAGTGGCGATGACAACACGACGATTCCGCTACATCGATTAAGAACAAAACGATGATCGATTACTCGCGCGAATCGATTCGTGTCAAATATTTGCACAGTTAGCAGTAACATTATTTACTCAAGTAAGTACTAACTTTGCGATGGTAGTTGCTTGCATTGCATAATTTTATGTTACAAATGCGGCTTCTGACTCCAAGTTTAATTTTTTACGATTTTTATTTACTTACGTCGATTAATCGTTAAAATATTCGAAAGCGTTATTACCTGATGGTTTGTGTTTTGTAATCGTGACAAAGTCGGATTGTGCCATAAATTATATTAACACTAATTTATTAATTTATGTGTATTGGCTTTTGGGTGCAAAAAAGTTGCATAAAACCAGGTGAATAAATAAACTTGGCTTAACATTAGAAAGAGGACTGTGTTAATACAAAGCCACTAAATTTTCCCTTTATACGAAGGCAAAATCCTAGCGTCAATATAGTGTAATCTATAAAAGGTTATTAATAGTTCTATTCGAACCTATTAGTTCTCAGGCAAAGCAACTCCATACTACACAAAATTATCCATATATGTATATATTAAAGAGTGGAAAACGTCTACGCTGTTTGTAGATAGAGCACCAAAATGTTAGTTAGGTTTTAGACTCTATATTGACAGTTCGTGTATTACTCTGACTGTGACGTGTTTTATCCTCATAAATACATTTCACTTTTTGGTGTAAGTCGGTATTAGTGATACAAACAATTTGACTGATGTTTTACTGTCATCCAATATTATCTATTTATGTATAATACACTGTAATAAAACATCGTGGGTATAAAGAAGTGATAATCATAAAACTGTGAACAAAGACAATGCCTGAAGAATATTTCAATATTTGTAAACGATCTTTCTAGAATTTTCAAAATTAATGCAAACACTAAAGCATTACAATTTATTCGCGTAACAAATTAATGGATAGGAATTGCGCCAGTACTGACTTCACAGCTAAATTATGTGAAACTTACGTCGGCGGTTGAACCTCCGATCCAGTAGGAAATTATTAAGTAAAGTAACTTTTAACCATTTTTTTTAAAAGATGAAAATGGTACACATGCAAATATTGTCACCTAAGGTTGCTGCTTTTGTCAAAATTGTATGCCACTAATGTTGTCATCGCATTCTTCAATATTTCGTAAACGGCCAAAGTTTAGAAACGGTCCAATAATCACCCTTTTAAACTTCTTTTAACCGTCTTGCTTAGCTTCGTCTGTTAACCCCATATATGTTAGTCCCTCGCTTACATCAGTTTCTCGTTCGTCTAAACACCCTGTTTCTTTGTCGTTTAATGGATTTTGTACGGGTGCCTTGCATCTAAACACGGCGACTCACGGCTACGTCACCGGCGGCTGGCGGCGCGGGCGCACTGGTCCGTGCTTCCGTCCGTTGACGACCGTAGTTTATCCTTATAATATACAACCAAACCTATTCGTGTGCATTGTGGAACGCGGATATTAAATTCTTTGTTACATTTTGCGAGGCCTCAGCAAAATCAATTTTAGGAATGGCAGTTTATTCGTATGCAAATTGACTGAGTTTCGATGAGTTCCTAAAATAACTT
Source organism: Ditula angustiorana (assembly GCA_963691745.1). Lineage (NCBI taxonomy): Eukaryota > Metazoa > Arthropoda > Insecta > Lepidoptera > Tortricidae > Ditula > Ditula angustiorana. The sequence continues at coordinate 3,551,569 of OY829480.1, read as the reverse complement.
TCTTTGCAGACCATATAGTATGTCCCTTTATGACTTAACGTCTAGTTAGTTCGTAAAAAATGACAGTGAATGGAACATTACTTTGCCTTGCTCTACAACAACCTACACAGCATACAAAACACGCAAAACTCCGGTAAAACACTGTTTTCGACACGCAAATGACAACCCAAATATATTTAAACCCAATTCGGCGGTTATGTGAGAGCCATTGGTACCTAAGGTTTAAATTCAACTGTTAGCTATTCACCACCTGAGCTGCCCTTTACAAATTATGTATGTGCAATCGAGATCGTACGGTAATTGTCAATTTCAGCCAAACTAATTGCCATAGGTAGGAACGAGAGCGTAACCGAACGCTCTCTCGCTTTCTACCGGTACTAACAAACGCGTCACTCTGCTTAATAAACACTAACTGGATTAAAATGGTATGAGATGGATTTGGTTTTGGTGGGCATGTGCCCTCCCACTGATACGAGCATCATTTTCAAACATCGCGTTTCCGATTTTCCAACAAAAGATGTGACGTTTTCTGTCTGATAAAGTGTTTTTCACACAGTGTTAGAAGCGGGGGAATGCTCGCAACATTGACATTCGGGATATAACAAAAAGAATTGTCGCCAGATCGTATCGAAATCTGAAATTTGAGGCAATGTGGGATGAATTTCGATGAACGCGAGAATAGATCCGCGGAGCAATTCTGACGTCAGTCAATTCTCGATGAATGCGAGAATTTGGGGCCTAGCAAGATTTGACCTAAACAAAGTAAAAAAGTTAAATAAAATGTTGTAAAAATACTTAAATCAAAGATACAATCAAAATTGCTTGGATGCAAAACTACGCGATTAAATAAGGTAACATCACAAACGCGGTGTCATCGCAGGTAACTCCGAACGGATATGGTAGATTATATGGGATTATAGTAATTTAGAGGCTACGCCGGCCTAAGCGCAAAATAAGTAGGAGCATCAAGAAGCTGTTCAACTCGTATCAAATTCTAAAGAGTAGAATTCTCTGCTCGCTCTCGGATTTTCCCACCAAAACTAAGCATACAAAAGAGTTCCGTCACTTATTTACTCCCATAGGGAGTAAATAAGCCCATACCACACACAGTTAAAACCGGTGCAATGTGCTTGTTTAGTTGTAAAATACATATGATAGTTTGTTTGGACGTAGAGGTGCATTAAGTTATTTATAAACTTATCCTTTGGTTTACGATAAAGTTGACAACAGTTGCTGGCTAGACATCAAAAGAGGCAACATATATAGACTTGCCCTCGTAACTTATCTTCATACATATCACGGAAACGTACGAAACGTAAGATCGTAGGTATAATATAATAAATAGAGTAAAGATAGAACATTTTATTTATTTGAAGTCGTGACTAGAAGCTCGTGCGATCATATTTCACGCTCTTTTTTGCCTGATCCATGAGATAAGTATGACATAGTGAAAGTGGAATCATTTCGACAATACCGCAACAGATGTTTTGTGAATAAACATATTTATGGCACGCTGCGCCTTGGTGAGGATATGTGATGATCGAGCAAAGATAAATGGAAAACTTAAAGTTCTGTAATACACTAATTGTTGTAACAACATCACGTTAGTTTAGCGAAACATGTTTGGTGTGTTAGCAAAGATACCGTTTCTTACTGCCCGTGTTAGCATGCAAGAAAAATGCAAAGAAAACTAGCTGGCTCTACCTTATTAATAAACTCTATCCTTATGCGACTATCGGATTTTCAATATTGCTACGTTATGATTGGAGAACTTGATCTCAATTACAATTTACCGCCATCTAGCGACACTGGCGTACAACGTTTACTCATTGCATTGCGCGTGATGCTGATGCGCACACGCAATAATAATGTCAAGTAAACTGTTCCGACACGACAGTGGCGCCTCTGCTACACGTTTTTGTGGTTAGTTTCGCTTTTCATCGCAAAATTATTATTTACGCATAGAACGTGATTTATGTTGGTTTGAAGCCTCTAAGTATTTCTTTTTTCTATCTGTCTGTGGCTTCTTAGTTTTGCATCCGATGATCCGATCAAATAAAAAACTGCGTTGACGCAGTTTTTTATTTGATAACTTTATTGAGTGAGATCGTTCTTAGAAATATCTCCATGGCAAACGAGTCAGACATTTAACTTTTTTAAATGTCGTGTTTGAGTATAAAGTTTCATAACGTTTGAACATAAAGGAATGTCCACCTTCATAGGGTTCCACACAGCCAGGGGTTCAACCAGATTCAGTAGTAGGTTTTAAAATAATACTTTTGTTTCAGCTAGTAGCAGCTTCTTCTTCTATATGTTTATTATCTTTATCTTTTCCTTATCTTTATCTACATCTACACTAATATAATAAAGAGGTAAACTTTGTTTGTTAGTATGTTTGTATGTAGGGGGTAATCTCTGGAACTACTGAACCGATTTCAAAAATTCTTTCACAGATAGAAAGCTACACTATTCCTGACGGACATAGGCTACTAATTTTACGTTAACGAAGTCGCGCGCGTCCGCTAGTATACTATAAAACAAAGTCCTTATGTGTTCTTGCCTGTCCCCATGTCTTATGCCGCTTACTTCTTCTAAACCAAGCAACGGATTTTGATACGGTTTTTGCTGTTATTTAGAGTTTTTTTATAGAAGGTTTTTACGTACAATACATCCTAATTGTACATGTACGAAGTCTGGGCGGGTCGCTAGTAAAGGCATAGTTTATGTTGGGTTTACTGAGCTGTTTATCTGGGTCAAGTCGGTCAACTCACCGCGATGCAACTCGACATGTTTGAAAAGCCATTTTACTAGAATATTTACTATGTTTCAGCGCACATTTTGCCGCAGCAGGTTTGTCGTGGACCGTAAATACGCTAATAATGATAATAGAGAACGTAGGTTGTATCGTGTCGTACCAAACGGTGGTAACTCTCTTAACTTCAACCTATGGCCGTGTTTTTCAGGGAAGAATTAGGTTAGTAGGTTTTAATTTTTTTATATTCTTTACATATCGGTTTGAAAATATTGCCACCTGTTTGTTTTTGTATGAAACTCCTAAAATGCAATTATTATAAAATCCTAAATCCGGCCCTGATGGCTATGAGTGCGACTATAGTAAAATTATTTCTACCGATATTTATCTCTAAGTGTTTCTGGTCTGTGATGACATCATAATTCATAATTTCTAATAATTCATAATTCATTTATTCACTGTCATCAGAAGTGTTCCGCGAAGTGTATACAATATTTTGTTTATAATTCCAAACGGTTAGTGGCCTCTCCATATTCATTTTAAGGCCTACCCGCAGGGACGCCTGGCTTAGATCATTGAGCATTTTATTTAGACCTTCTGGCGTTTCTGCGAGCAGGACGATGTCGTCTGCGAAACGTAGATGGTTTAGCCGTTGTCCGTCGATATTTATGCCTATGTCGTTCCAACTGACCATTTTAAAGACGTCTTCGAGTGCGACTGTAAACAGCTTCGGGGATATAACATCCCCTTGGCGTACTCCTCTTTTCAGAGGTATAGTTGTCGTTTCGCCTTGGATTTGCACTGTCATGGTCGCTGATCGATACTAGTTTTTCATCAGGTGGATATATCTGTAGTCTATTCGGCATCTTTTGAGTGAGTTCAAAACGGCCCAATGCTCCACCGAGTCAAACGCATTGACAAGACGCTACACTGGGTACCCCGAATGGGAAGGAGAAGCGTGGACAGACCATTAGCCAGATGGTCAGACGATATCCGTAACACGGCAGGGCCAACCTGGACCAGATTCGCAGCGTCAAGGACGACATGGAAATCCATGGAAGAGGCATACGTTCAGCAGTGGACAAATATATGCTAAGAAAAAGAAGAAGAAGAGTGGCCTCTGGCAGAATGGAAAAAATGGTTAAATGGTCCCACGCCTCTCAAACGTGATGTACCATTGCTTTAACTAAAGTAAAGTTAACCCATCCACAAAAGTAGTTTCTGGATCTGCCTACGCCCGCCCCTTCCTTCGTGACCACTCAGCCAGTCCTCATACATTATTTTGCCTCTAACAACCGTTACTAATGACACCCTGTGACTGCGGTACTCCACTGGTCATCAACGAATTCACTTTCATTCATTTTCCGAACTTTCCCGACCACAAGGCGGCGTGGAAAATGTCACTCATTAGTCGCTTCAATGAGGTGCTGTTGCATATTATGACACGATCAATTATGGAAAGTATTGCAAGATGTTATGGTATGTAATCGTGTTTAATTGATTATGGGCGAGAGTTTAATAAGGTATTTCGTTTTTATTGTGTTTGGGCATGATTTCAACGACGATTTTTAGCATCTTTGTGTTTCATGACCTGACACTGTGTCATCGGCGCCAGCGAGGTGCTAATATTTGTAACGGTGCGTCGTCCTTTACCATTGGCACAGAATAATTATTAGTACAGGTATAGAAGTTTTACTTCGATATATAACGGCGTTTAGGTATTATCAAACCGCGATTAGAATAAAATTTTAGAGTTACGTCAGCCCACTGTCATTTTATTCATATAGGACTGAAGCTTGACAGCATACCTCTAACAATGTAACGATGAATATATTACTACAGGCATTCATTAATTACGTGAGGTGTTAAAAAAAAGAACGGAATCGAAATTGGCGAATTAACTGAAACGTGAAGCCGACAGGGAGATAGGAAACCTGTCCGAATGACATCAGACTACAAGGTACATACTAGATTAATAATAATAATATAACGTTTATTTCGGAAATCTCCACATCGTATTAGGATCAACTCCATGAAATAAAACAACAAATCAATCTTAATTAATGAATGGTGAGACAAAAATACAGTAGGTAAGTACGTCGTTTGTGTTATTTATTTTATGCAAAAAAACTAAGATTCACAAGACATTTACTAGACACATGAAGAAAAATGCACGTTCAACTCATAAAATCGAAGCACATATCAGCAATCTTGTATCGCATTATTCCATACGTAATCGTTTTCATCTTATTCCATTCTAGCAAGTAGCAAAGTAACTAACTAGTACTGCCTACAACAACCTACTAGACCCGAGTGACGAGTTCCAAGTTCACTAACACGGACTTGATTCACGGCTAGAGTTGCCAGATGGTATCCTAAGGGAGTAGGTGCATGTCTTCCTTTTGTACGTTTGGTTCTCCCTTACATACGTATGTCCTCCTTTTGCTTTATGTCTTCAAACGGATTTGACTCATCGTGGACTCAGTAAAATCGTTTTTTACAATATAATTTTAAACAGGTGTCATTTGGAGATTTTTATATCTGGCAAGCTACAAAGTTTATTAACTGAATTTAAATATTACCGTAACATATACAATTTCATTGTTAACTCCATTGGGAACATATAAAGTGTTAAGCCGAATTTTTTTAGATAGTGTAAAACAGTGCGTACAATAGTATAGTGAAGTGACATTCTGAGACTTTTAAACAGAACATGTAATTTTTAGACTGGCTCAAAAGGACAATAATCAAGGGCCGTTAAACCACCAAAAAAAAACCAGCGACAGTTACTGATTCTCGCCTCAAATCTTAATGAACTTGTCGATGAAAATGATTCTCTGCCACATCAACCACAAACTAATAAATATTACCGTAATGTACAAATGTACAATTTCATTGCAAATTCCATTGGAAACATACAAAGTCTCTACAAAATTGAGTGCTTGATTGTAAATTGAGAATAGTGATGTGATTGACTAATAAACATATACCTAATTCAAATATGACTGGCTCCAAAGAACTACGAGTACTATTCAGGGCCGTACAACACAAAAAAAAACAACGAGAGTTGTTGATCTAGGAAAACGACGACGGTTTCAGGAAGCTCCTACTAATGTATCTTTTTGAGATACCCTATGGTGATGAAATAAAGGCGACAGTCGAGCTGCCGTTCCGACACCCTCTGTACCTTGCATGACGCGTTGACGTTTTTATAGGCACTAGCTGTCCTAGTCCTTATCTTTCTTTACATAGTCTACACTAATATAATAAAGAGGAAAACTTTGTTTGTTTGTATGTAGGGGTAATCTCTGAAACTACTGAACCGATTCCAAAAATTCTTTCACCAATAGAAAGGTACACTATCCCTGACGGACATAAACTACTTATTCCACGCGAACGAAGTCGCGGTCGTCCGCTAGTACAATATATGTATAACTACAAGGTTATATGACCCTCGTTATATTGAGTTCGTAGGAGCATTTAAGGAGATTATACATATTGTTTCACGGAGATCAGTTTATCATGATGGGTCCTTATTTTTCTAGTGCTTTTTATATGTATAGGTTTCTTGTCATATTTATTCCGTTAGATACATTGATATTCAAAAAATACTCAGGGCTCGAATTAGCATTTAAATGAAAACAATCGTTCTTAGTTGTAGGTATAGTCGACCAAGAAATTGCTTGGCCACTTTTCGACCGTATTACAAAGGGGTAAAGTTCAAAAGTGGTTAAGCAGTTACTTGGTCGACTATACATAAGTTTTCTGTAATACGTGATTGGAACAAATACAATTTTATGTTTCTACAGGCCTATTACAATTACAAGGACCACTAAAGCTAATGGCGATAACCAGCGATAACTAAAGACTAATTACGTCTGTCTTTGAAAATACTGGCTCGTTGTTCGCCGTAGCATAAATTCTAAGCATAATTCAATATGTTTGCTTGTGAAACGTCTCCTCGTATAATAACCATCACTACAAGGGCAAGATGCATAAATAAAACCTTGGTAGGTACTCGCTAGATTAGGTTATCATTAAAAAAAACATACCAACACAACTAAAACCGTAACCACAATTTGACGTTATTGTACTGCAGTCGCCGAGGCTCTAGCGTTTGGCAATAGGCTGTTTACAAACAACTAATGACAGGGTTTTGTCAATTCCGATTCAGTTATTCAAATCATAAACACTGATTGTATCTAATTACTAGCGAACCGTTAAACCATCACAAAAAAACTGGGTTGTGGTTGTGACTCTTCTACCGAGACCGATAAAAGTATTAAAGGCTTCTGCTATGAAGGTTACCAGCCAATTGGCTGATAAGTCATACTGATAACCTTTTTGAGGTTATGTAAATATATACGTCGCGTTTTTTTACTGAAAAATTAACTCCACTATTAGTATTATGTACTTTGTGTATGTACTAAGCGTTTCGTTGAAATAATAATTATTTAACGAAAACTATGAAATTATGATGTATGTATTATAATAACATTCTATGGTGTGGGACTGTATCAGCCAATACATTTCTAGCTAGAGCGTTTTTGAGTAGCTTGTCATCCGACTTATTAAAATAAAAATTGGTCGTAGAAACTTAACGCTATTTTCAATTTGACAATATTTTTTCTTTTTATTAAAAATACTTTATTGTCAGTTAACCTACGTGTCAAGAGGCTTGCGTAAAGCCGAGACGTATGCAATACCATTTCAAAAAGTGTCCAAATTTATCTTTTTTATAAAGTATAACCTAATAATAATTTTACAATTAAGTACTGAACTAATCTTGGTGAAATGGCCACTTTTTTATGAAACAGGAAGGCAAACAAGCAAGTGGGTCACCTGATGTTTTGTCCGGGAACATGGATAGATCTAGTTTATGAGGGATAACGATGATTGAACTCTATGCGGACAGCGTCGTGGGCAATAACTAGTAGTAAATATGTAAACGACCGCATTAACACTTGTTAATTCAAGCGCATTATTTGCTATAGTGCTACTCTCAGTCGAATTAAAACAACAGAGCAAAGCTTTCAATTTAATTGGCTCGTAGCACAATAAGTGACTCAAATAGGCAAAAAATCGGCAACTCCACTGTCTAGGAATTCAATTAAGAAAGAAATTTCCGATTAATCGGAGCGAACATCGAGATTGCATCAATATTTTTAAAGATGGCGGTTGCGGCGCGGCGCACGCGCACACCGCGGCTGCACTCCGCCGGCGCAGCGCGGGGTTGCACAAATCATGGCACATAAATAATTAATATTAATCCATTTGTTAATTCGAAATAGTGCAGTGTTTAGCTGTGAAAACAAAATGAGAATACTCATAAACTAGTTTTTTTACGATTGAATACGAAACGAATTCCGCGGCTTTCTGGTGCGTGTGACTTTTCATTGACAATATTGCCATGGAGAACTTTTACGATATCATCCGAACATTGAGCAGGAAAACGTTGAAACGAAGAGTTAAGGTAATATCCTATATTGGCGTTTTGCTTTTAGAAAAACCTTGTAAAATATCTACTTAGGAAGTCTATTTTTATACGATACAACCCTTATTTTCCTTATAGTTACCGAAACATTTGCAAAAGTTCCGAAGTTTGTGTTTGCTGTAAACGCTTCCTGCCTTGGTTTATGGCTCAAGATGTAAATTTTTCAATCGATCTTCATGAGTACCTAAGTAACTTATTTCAGGCCACAGCTTTCGAATTTCTTGTCCTGATTTAATGATTGTATAGAGGTAAATAGATGACATCTTTAATTTTAAGTTTCGAGAAGTACTCTTTGTTGACCATTTTATTGGTATTTATACTTCCTGTTATTAATCAACGGATTGTTTTATTAGCCGTTATACATTGATACATGTCCCATGGACAACGTTGTGGGTAAAAACGATCAATTGTTTGAATAAAAGAACTCGGCGTAAATAACATTTCTTTAAGTAAAAAGAAAGAAAAATAACGGCCAATAAATAATTTTATGTGCCAACCATTAATTGGCCGTTTGTTCTACATAGAATGCCTTGATCACACTTGTGCGATGGAAGAGGTCAGTTGCGTTACATTGCGGGGTTACCATGGTTTCCAACCTGACCGTGTGAGATGCACAACGCATTGTATTACGACTTGCATAATTCCACTCGGCCCGTGGGACCAGGGCTTACGTTTAGTCAACAACTTTTATTACACAGGTATCTGATTACATAGATTCTTACAACTGAAATTTAGTCTTACACGTAAATAATCAACGCAACCTATAATGTTGGCATAATGTTTAGTTACCCGAAGCCCATATCTTACGATCTAATGTAACAATTTGGCTAAAACCGGGCGGTCACGCCAAATAAAACACAGGTAGTTATTAGTCACTACTACGTGAGCGAAGTGTGTGTGCATCTCATACTAAAATTCGGCCATGGGCGTTGCCAGATATTGCAGGGGGGTAGGTGCCGCTAGAGGTACAATAAGTGTGTACTCGTAATCAGTCCATTTTCATCAGTTGTACCAAAAGTACGAACTCTCCCCCACCCCTTCACCCCCCTAGAATGGGCAGGGTGGCTGTGGCTGGCGACGCCCCCATGAAGTCGCCGCAGTCAATCTTGAAGACAGGGATTGCGGGGGATAGCAGAGGTATTTGATTTTGGTGCGGGGCGGTACGTGGCCGTCCTGTATCTAATATCTTCTTTATTTACATAGTATATATAAAACAATGTCGCTATCCGTTCCTATCAGTCCTCATAATATCAGCTGTGTACTCATAAACCACGAAACGGATTTTGAGACTGTTTTCACTGTCATTTAGAGATTTTTTTACGGAAGGTTTTTAAGTACATTAATTCCTCATTGTACCCGTACGAAGCCGGGGCGAGTCGCTGGTTTTATATATATTCTGAGCTCAAACGGCAATTTTACGAGGCGCCTTTCATCAGCTGCAACTGCACCTCATGTTAAGCACGTACTTGGGAAAGCTCAGGGTTGTCGCTCGGCGAAATGTATTGAAAATTGTTCAATACATTAGTTACTATTCACTGTCTCGCCAACACTATACTATGCATCTATTCTATACTTAATTTGTTTATTTATTTATTTCTAACAAATTTGCACCTTAACAGCTAGAGCCAAAACGGCACAAATTTACAAGTACTTAATCTAAATAAATTAAAGACAATATATATATATATATACATATTATAAAATCGTAGAAATGGTAAATGTAGAGCAAGGAACGTAGAATTTGTTTGGTATTGCCCGTCCTGTATCAATACTGCCTAAATGGTTCTATAGCAGGGGTCACCAATTAGTTTCGATCGGGGTCCGTTTTAAGAAATGAAATGACCATCGCTGTCCGCACAGCATTTAAAAAAAAAACTAAACAAATGTAATTACGGAAATAATCAATGAGAAAAATGACATTAAATTACGTACTCTGTAGTGCAAGTTGCTGTTTTCGCGGTCCGCACAAAATGAGTCGGCGGTCCGAATGCGGACCGTGGTCCGCCATTTGGCTACCCCTGTTCTATAGCAATCATTAGTTACTTTTAAATAACTTACCCCCTTATTCATAAACGCTTCGTAAACGTTTGTTAGTTAACATGTTTTAATTCTTTATTTCTTCATTAATATTCTTTTATGTCTTTATCTGTCATTGTGACGTTTGCCCTCAAATGAAAGGGACAAAACATTTGTTACCTTAAATATGTTAAGTTTTTATGAATAAGGGGGTTAAACAATAAGGAGAACAAAACTTGCGATATTAATACAAAATATACTGTTAAATGCTGTTTTCATTGCTCTACATTGGGCATTTTTAATCCATTATACTTCAGGTACTATGAATGACGTCACGTTTTTAATGAACTACTTACAATGTATACAGTACTTACACTATCTCCCTTTCCTCATACTTTCATAGTTTACTGGCCTTTTTTTGCGCGACTGAATCACTTTTTTCAAAATACTAAAACCCGTTATCTAGCAACCCTAGAGGTATCGTCACACCGCGTGGCGCGGGGAATTTATTAACACTCGGACATTCACGCTTTCCTGAGCCCGCGCATGCATCCCCCCTCCCCCCTCCCCACACCCCGCCGCGTCGGATGCCATAGCAATCGTGATCATGATTACTGCCCGATGGTGTTTCTAATACGAAAATCACTGTGCGTATGAAAAGTGATGACTGATGATATAAATTGAATTATACTGTTTGTATGAGTATCACTTTCACAAGCGCACCTGTTTGTTTGTATTTTGTTTCTTTAATCTGTTTGTAAATGATTTGACGTATGTCATGTACTAATCGCGTAGATAATTACGCTGCTATATCTTATAGGTACCGGGCCCATTACCTGTTCAAATTAGGCGGTTTACCGATATATAGTAGCATGGTTAATTTGCTTATTGATTTTAGATTTCTTCGTCCTAATTGTAAACGCATTATAGCCTCGCGTGTTTTTATTGGAAATTGACCAGCATCTGAGGTTTTTCAGTTTTGCTACGACATGAACGTTTAAAAGATGTGTGCTCATGTGTCAATGGCTGTAGGAGGTCATAAGTGGCGATGATCACCGCCCGCCCGTTGGTCTACCTTAGAATTAAAAAGTAACACCATTTTTGTTTCCAAGTGAGAATTTTTTTACTTAATCATCTTTTGTTTGTTACAGGTCCAACCGAAGGCGTTAACAAATGGAGTCACGAAAGAGCGTGTCGAGCGCGACGTGAGAGAACGGAACGAATCCCGCGAATCCCGGGACTCCCTGCGCGACATGCGGGACTCCCGGGAGACGAGGGAGTCCCGGGACGAGACGGAGCACGTGGAGCGGCGTGTGCAGGCGTCGCCGCCACGGGAACGAGAACGGGAACGGGACAGAGAAAGAGACAGAGATAGGGAACGGGAGATGAGAGAAGACAGGAGAGAGCAGTCCACGCCGCAGCATGACGGAAGGCATCCGCTGCTGCAGTTCGCTGTCGACCATTTCCGACAAAGCCCTGAGTGAGTAGTTTTTCCAACTTGAAACTTTATATTGTCTTAGCCACTATACCAAAAAACTTACAGGTGTTACAATTTAACGTAATTGTAAAGTTTTTCATACAAAAATGTGACAAATAAATGATAAACTATAAACTATCCATTTTTACGGAATGAAAAGTATCCTATCTTTATCCAGGGTATAAGCTATCTCCGTGCTAAATTTTATTAAAATCCGTCCAGCTGTTTTAGCGTGAAGAAGAAACAAAATTTAAGAAACGCAAACTTTCAGCTTAATAATATTGTTATTGAAGCACTTGTGGTACAGGCAGGGGACAGCCCTCTGACCGGGGGGTCAGATGGGACTAACAAAAAGTCACAAAGTGAGTGCTGAATTCGGCTTAAGGACTCAGTTATCGTATGTCAGTCGTTCGTTTTGACAGCTGTTCCAAATTTAAATTCATAACGTCACGAGATATCGGTAATGTGATCACCGATAAACACAGACTACTAAGAGATACTTCCCAATAAAGAACAGATTTACCTACTACCACAGACAAGAAAATTCTTATAATAACATTGGTTGTAATAATGCTGGTCATTTTCTATGGTTTTTTAACGCGTTATTGAGCACTTATGATATGTGTGTAGATAAAGTATCTTAACAACGTACCTATTGTATATGACGACATCTCCAAATTAACTTTTGGTTTGTCAAACGCGATTGCAAAATTAATCCACATAGATTGGCTAACTGCTGTTATATGAATACGAATGATTATTGAGTATAATAAATAAACGAAATGTTTCCCACTTAGCTAAATAATTGCTGAATTTTGCAAACCTGTGAATAGAATTGTATATATTTTAGATACGTGCAGATTTAAATACTTAATTAAATACGTCATTACCATATCATACATTTTAAAGAGAATTAAAAACGACAACTATGCTGACGGTCACGGTCAGGAATTAGAATTAGAGATTCTAAACTTAAACCCAAATGCGTTATGCGTTACAGTTTTAGCCGTTGCATTTATTTATTTAGGTCATGATTACCATCTTGGGCTTATAGCACAAACCAAACAATAGTATGGTTACAGAATTTAAGATTAATATTGGAAATAGAATGATCACGTACCGCCCCGCACCGAATTAACGTACCCCACCCCCGCCCCCGCGCCCGCTAGTTTGACGGCAGTTGATAAATTTTAATATGGCGCGCTCACGCGCACTTAGCCGCGTATTCAAACGTCACTTTGCTACTGTCGTAGTTTTTTTTTTGTGGCCTGAATGTCTCAAATCGAAGTCCTCGCGAGAGGTACGGGCGACTACGAGTATTTTGTATGGGGTCTCGGTATGCTAGTGTGTACACAAAAACAAATTGCAATAATAAATAGGTAGCCGAAGAATTAAAACTGGGGGCTTTCATTAAGCGATAATTGTAGTGAAACAATACAGTTTAGGCAGTTTTGCGAGTACTATTATCATACGAATTGCTATTATCATTAAAATAGATTAGTTATTCGAAAATGGACTTTAATTCTTACTGTTCAAGCGCTAAATAACTGTATTTTGATGCCCTACATAGTTCAGCGCATGTTGTCTGTAAGGCAGATTACTATAGTTTTGTAAATACACAAAGTTATGTGGTGTATGTGTTTATACAAGTTGCACTGTATTAGGGTGCGTGCATACAAGAGAACGTGTGATTTGATTTATTATTAATTATTACTTAATTTAATAAGTTACAATACAATAACTCTTTATTTGTCACCACAAAAAGTGTAAAATAGCATAAGTGCATAAGATACACAAACGTTGTAAGCTATCTCTTCCAGACAACCGTTAGACAGACAACGGTTACTTTACACTTGAAAATTTAAATTTCGAAACTGAAATGGATAATTAGTATGCATACCTATTGTAAAAATATGTCATCGTACTCGAAAATCAATTTTTGACATTATTCAAATTATTGTTTTTAAATCATATTACTTACGTTAATATTTTACATTTTTTTCATAACTTAGTGAAATTATTAGTTTGCTAAGGTCAGGTGAAAAGAGTATGTTGTACTTCGGGGTATTTATCTCTGCAATAAAGTTTCGGTGCAGTCTCTTATTTCAGCAGGAAAATAAAGAACCAGTTATTATTTTTTTTTAAAGACTTGACTTGAAATTTGCTTTTGCGTAAAAACGCAGTCAAGCGAGCTGAAACATTAATCTAGTAGCTTATTATGAATTGGTGCTAGTCGTTTGCAAATCGTGCGCATGTAAATAAGACACTTTTGCATTTTCAGCGACCATTCTCATTGTTTCGACTTGCTGAACTGAAACGCATATTTTACGTTTGCGTGTAGCTTTATGTATGTAGTTAATTATTTAAAAATACTTGATCTATTAACTTGATGTATTTATTATTTAATTCGAAAGTTATACAGCATTATACATAGTTAAGACTAATGCGCTGCAAGATTAAAATAGTGTACCTAGAAGAAGTAAGATGTATCACGATTAAAAAGAAATAGTTGGTTTTATTCACTAGTTTCCGAAAGCCCATTTTTCATTAAACTAGCGTTTGCAACAAAAATCCGTCCATCTGATTGGCCAAGCGAGCCTGACCGGTCTACCAATAAATTGACAGATTCTTGTTACAAACTTATCGCGTCCTGCACCGCTCTAATGAATAACTATAATAGTCCAGAAATAAAGATGAAACTTGTAGAAGAAATGGTTTTTAAATGAAATACTATCGTAATTTTATGAGTAAATATCGTGTCTTTTTGTTTGCATTTGCACACATTCATACTATGTGAGCAAATCCTAAGTATACTGCAAGGCTCAATCAAAAAGCCTGCGTACTAACTTATACTGAGATAAGTGACATTCTATTGCTGTCCGCCAGAAGCGATACGATGTATGGGTTGGACATTGGCAATCGAAGCATTTTGACATTGGCTCTCACCACCTTATATAAAGTCCATATACGAGTACGTGCTGATGTTTTTACTAGCATTAGACGCCAATAGAAAGCACCTTTTTGTGAAAAATAAGTCGCAAGTGCACTCGAGCCCTTACCTGCGCGTGCGCCGCGCGCCGTCACGCCCCCAAAGCTCTGCAATTAACTTATATTTGACCGCCGTACCTCCGCAATCTGATTGTGATGCTGTGCCTGTGCTCAATTTCTCGTGAGAACCCACTTATTTCAATCAAATTATTGTTTTCATGTAAAAAGCACTAAGTATGAAATTAACAATTAAAGTTTTTGTAAAATAAAATTCAAGGTTTTTGTTGGCAGTAAGTAGTTTAATATTGCATTGTCATCGGATCTACATCCAAACACCAGAAAAGTCCATCTGACCTCTAGAGGTGGGCGAAAATTGACTTGCAAGATCAGAATCGCGCACATTGCCAACCCTAGAAGGAACTTACTCGTAGCAAGCATTTTTTTGCTTCGAATACCTGGTAGCTTTTCATGAAACAGTAAATTTATAAAGTCACCTGTGCCGCCTGAAAACCTGGTATTTTTGAAAAACTATACCATCGAGGAGTATCTCAATCTGTGCAATTTAATTATTTCTATTTTAAGAGTCAAAGTTTCATGTATTCAAATATGTAATAGTCAGTCTACGTAGATTGACTACTGAGATCCAGTTCGCCAAACTTTGCTTTGCTAAAATTATCATATTATTTACTTAGATGAATTGTTACAAAAAGTTGCGTGTCAGTGCTCTCATGCTGTACTTGCTAGACCAGATACCTCCGAACTTTCAAACAAGTTCCACGTTGAGCTCAAACCGCTAACGTATAATTTAAAATTTCTAATTCTATAGCATCACGACAAAAGCGTACCCTACAGATATCAATTTATTTTTAGGCTTTATACATAATCATCTTAATCCCTTTACAATGGCCGGGCATCTTCGAACGACCTCTCACTTCGTAATACATCGTCATTCTCTAAATTGCTTCACGCCTTCCGACACTGTTTTGTATCATTATTCTTTACGCCGATTACTTGCGCAATCAAAAGCATTTGAGATATTGTGTTTATTGAAAAACTGTGTAGGTATAGTACAGTTAACTTCAGAAATAGCTGATGGAAGAACTCCAGAATCTCTGGTAAAATTTTGATTAATATTTATACAAAATTTAGAACTTGTCTCAATATTATTAAGCTCATCTATCTCCTCGGAAGACAGCATTAAACCATTGTCTTATAATTGTTGAAAAGCAGTCTAATTCATTTCAGAAATACTATATTCTACCAACTTTTTCATTGATCGGCTTCAAAAATCAGGAGATTCTTAATTTGACGCGTATACTAGTTGCTTATTTTTGCATGTTTACCGATTATTCGGAGATAGCTAAACCGATTTGGCAAATATTTTTAGTTTTCCGTTACCTAATCGTTTTACTTTCTTGGTAGTTGTCTCGCTTTCTGCCTTAATACTGCTAATGTTATGTGCTTCTTATCATAAACACCTTCAAGCATCCAACATCATCATGCCTTTACTATTTTAAATTACGTTGTACAATTTACACGACCAATCTTCTTTCGACAAATCTTCTTTCGTAATATAAAATTAATTTGCGCCTTTCCTTTACTCATTTACTTCATTGTTTGGAACCCGGGTCAAGCATAACGTTTGTATCGCCCTCCATGTAACAAGTGCACGAACCGTCTAATAAGGCTCTTACATGGTAATTAACAACCATCTCTAATCGCATCTATTGAACTCACGCCCCAATGGTTTCAATGGCCTTAGTTGTTTTTGCTATCTTTTCTTGTCTCCAACTCAATTAAAACGTCGTAGGGATAGGTCGCGTAGACAGAACTGTATTGAAATGTACGGGTGTTACTTGTTACTATGGATCATTTCGGACGTTTTTTTCAGCTGTTAAAGGAACTCTACTAAACTTCCACACATTTGCGGATTTAAATTTTTAAAAGAAAGGCAGTTTCAGACGCATTCTGTTTTATTTATGCGGCCCAAGCATTTGCTAGTTTAACGAAAGGCAATTTCTTCCAGGTTTTATTTAATTTTACATATATTATGTTGAGTTAAAAATCTTGCAAGCCAAATAAGAACCATTTTCAATAGTCGCATTGGCTTGAGTTTTGGTATGTGTGTGAAGATGCGTTGGCAAAGCAATAATAAAGTGCCGTCTACAGAAAATTTGTTTAAAAATTTATATTTATAACAGCAAACTTACTCTCTACCTCACTTTTCATCTCAATCTACTGCGTAACCCCATGCCTGAATGGTTGGCCGACAAGTTGGTAAGAGCAAAGCTCTTGGGAAGCAAGAACGTCTGCAACCTGTGCCCCGACAACAATAATTGAGCTCCTACAACTATTTAATTGCTCACTGTTACATTTCCACACGCGTATTTACATTGAATGCTTACGTGGTTGTTCTCGGAATGTTCACTCTTGTATCGTTTTCGCGTCGGCTTTTGCTATTTCTCTTCCAGGGTTGTGGATTTATTTTATTTGCGTACCTACTTACTTTAGTAAGTTGGAAAAGTTCACTGAATTGGACAATTGCAATAAATTTGATCACAATGGTACCTACCTAATAAACGTCACATTTAAAAAAATTGTCGAATTGAAATATAGGCAAAAATCGTAATCTGAGATTACACTGGAATGCAGGACGTCTTTTTTCAGGCTGTTGCTTAATAAAAAAAAATTATCCACCTTGACCATTACCTTGAGATGTTGATAGTTAAAGAAAGACAATAAAAACATCCAGGTAATTGTATAACATCGATGCCTAAGCCTGACGAAGATGTAATCAGAGCTTATGCAAACACGTGCTCGCACACACGAAGCAAACCATTCATAAAAGTCTCATCAGAAATAGAGATTACAGGCCCGATTAGCTAACAATCGCACTGACATACAACGGTCGTACGCATCCAGTGACCTAAATGTACGAAAAGCAAGCGTTTTTCGTAATGAGAATCTTGGGCAACAGTTTTGTCAGCTACATTGAACAAAACAATGCGCCATAAAAACGTTTCGGAAAAACTGTGCACAGCCCTGGTTAGTTGAGCGTTGAGCTTCGTTCGCGTGGAACGTTGAGGCTTGGAGCCCGAGGTGTCGTGGGACAGTCGCGGAGCGCCTGTGGAACATGCCGTGCGCAGCTCTCTCCAGGCTGAAGCACTGCATGCAAGTATCCGTGATCCCTGGGCCTCTTCTCAACATTAGCCTGAGTGAGAAGCTGGTTTAAAACTAGTGACAGCCAAATACTGGTTTCAGCTTCGAAACTATTTTGGACCATGTTGAAGGGAAGTAGGTACCTAAACGGTTCCTCGGAAGTGTGACTATTTCCTATAATTTCGGATATGTCTCGCGTGTTACAGAGTGCGAGTCGCGTGACCCACGGAGTGTACGCTTTCCCTCTGCACAGTCGTTGTTTTTTGTTTCTATTCTGACATTATTTTGTCAATAAAAAGGTGTTTGCGTTAAACGATCTTCGTGACTTGTGAGTTGGTGCGGTTAGTGTTACGTATCAAACAGTGAGAACAAGATTGTATTTCCTTTGGTGTATTCATCACTGTATTCCTGGCTACACACGTCGGTGTCTAGCCACTGGATAGCTAAACGTAGTTAGGAAGCCTATAATCGCGGTTAAATACTGTGCTTCTCTTGAGGTAGTCTTTCTTGTTAATGTGACAAGAACACAGACTACCTCGTGCCGCTGATGTGATGTTTACCTTATTTGCTTACTGAACTGGTGTTTATGTTACTTGTTTGTTGAACTAGGCATTTAATTTTCTTAGCGTCATCAAAACATTGCTTATATGTATAAGCATGCCAAAGAAAAAGTTTCGTAATTATTGTGTTAACTTTAATTGCTTTGTCCTAACGTCAAGTGTGTCGGATTCGTAAATATCTGGCCAGCGGAGACGTCCGCCGATTAGCCGTGCGTTGCGTGAACATACTCTACAATTAAGCTTACATGATGAAGATTCGTCGAAATCCATAATCGTGACGGTTTGGATCCTATTTTTCAAAGTTACTTATTCAAATTATTAAAGGTGAAATGGTAGAGAAAAATTGATTGATAGAGTGTGAAAGCGGTAGTGTGTTTGACTACTAAAAAATAAGTAGATACTAACAGTACCCCAGTACAGTACAATTATTTCAAGACTTCAGCGTCATCGGACATGCCATTGTAAATAAAATTAAACTAAGTATATTGCTGCCTTTAGATAGAATGTCAAGTATCATGTAATGTCCCAAAGAGGGAATTTAAATCAAAAACGATATTTGTCGAATAATGCAGAGAGACAAACTATGTTATCGTACTATAATTTTGTCCAGTGTTTTATGTTCTGGTCTGGTATATTTAATCACATTTTACTGACTATCAAGATGTCAACCACACAATACTTCTTATGTTTAATTTCTTCTTATGTTACATTTTATGTATAATTTCGTGAAGTGAGCCTGTGGTATTTTTCATTATTTTATCAGGTCGGCGGTTTAATGAAATTTCTCCATGATATAAGCTGCGTACATCTCATACACACCCATCTAACGTTGTGAATGCGAAACAATGTACCACTTTAATTAATAAAGTAACTGTCGAGCGGAATCGAGGTTTCAGTTTATGATAGGTGTAATTAAATAGACAGACTTTGTAGTGTGTTATCGCAGTAAGTTATCACATCACACACTTTTTCATTGTAAAACGATAGTGCAATATGGTTCACGCAAGGTTTGTAAAAATAGGCTTGGAATCAGGAAACGTCGTAACATACATTTCATAACCGTCGAGGGCCGTACATCAACAAACATTTGAAAGCCGCAATGAAATGCAAAATTATTCGTATCGTAATCCGTAATCGCTTCCTCCCAAATTCGATACTTTCGCTGATCGGCGCGTGCGCCGCGCAGTCGCACGATGTCGGCCGAGTCGAGCGGTGACCAGGCGACGGACATCTCGGGCGACAGCCTGTTGGGTGATGGTGATGACAACGGTGAAGAGCAAGAGAGCACCGATGACGAGTTCGTTGCCGCATTCCTGTGAGCTTTTGTTTTGTGCGTTAGTGGTTGTGTTAGCTTTATATCCAACAGGGAACAATGGATCGTGTGCGAGTGCTTTGAATGTGTGAAATAATCAACAATTTGTCTTAGACAATCATAGTTGTTGATTATTTTGGGAGTTTTTGTCTTTGTTTCACCTAATGCCAAGAGTTTTTCTTATGACGTTTTACGGTAATGCTTGATAACATAATAGGTAATGTAGTGAAAACCACCAGTACTTTCCTAAGTCGCTTTTTTCCAAGTACCTTATTAATTCGGTTTGTCGTCAGAAGCACCTACTTAAGGAAAGCAAGAACCATTTTTTCACGTTCGTGTTAACCTGTCACGAAACGTTGTAGTTCGTGACAGGTTAACAAGAGCGACAACGCTTGCACTCGTCGAAGAATAATGTTGGGGAACGAGCGGAAGGCCCTACCTAAGTCGATACTTGCTAGGTGTTACGTTGGATTTTGCTTTGACTCTGGGACCTTCTGTTCAATCCTATCTATATCTATTATTAGATTTTTGGTCCGACAGTATACTGACGAAAATCAATAGAAATTAATCCAACTGAAGCGTTAACATTTTATAAGTGAACTAAAATGGTAAGAAACCTGTATATATACTGACCATTCTTTATTCTACAATTAGAATTAATTAGTATGACAAAGTAAACAACTACCTAATTCACATTAGTAGATATATGGTTTTATTGACAGTTAACAGGATTTCAATATTTTTCTACGTAGTTCCTATATTTTTGTAGCCAATTCTTTTCCTTGGCATTTATTTTAAGCTATTTAAAACTCAAACAGCTGAAACCTGTTCCTATTAGGTAGTTGGCACGACGCGTCGACACGAATATTAATCGTAAATAAAATACAGATCGTGAAGAATTATTCAAATTTCTGACACATCCACGACTTCATACACGTTACAATGATATAGCCACATTGTTTTAAAATTTTAATCGAACTTCCTGTGGCCCAAGCACGACTTACTCAAGGATAAAGTACGAGTATGCCTCAACTCAAAGCATTTCTCTACGATGACGAAGGAAGAGATGCACTTAGCTACAAGTTAGACAAATAGGTGTTCAAAATTACCCTAAAAATTCAAATGACACGGGCTGACTGCAAGAAACTGCTGATTTTCAAAACCTTTACATTTGATCTGTGTAGCTGTGTGGAAGTTTACGTGGTACATGATGTTAAAACAAAATAGTAGTATATTTAAATAGAAATATGTTAGGTAATTATTAATTAAGGGCTACATAACACGAAGGAAAATCTGCACCTTATGCAAGACTTAAACTATCACATAACAACTAAGAAAATGATATAGTTAACATTAGAATAATCATACCACTTGAGGGCCGTTATGCAAATGCACGCAGCATTAATATTTAATCCGCGCGTCGTAAAATTAAATTGATCACATTATAAAGATTACATTTAATTTTGTCGGATGTCTTGATACGTTGCTTTTTATTACAGTGTGATATGTTTAATAATAAGTCTGGGATTTAACGGCTTAATTACTCAAATAATTAATTAGGTATCACCAATTCGCTACCATGCTACTTTTAATTTAAAATGTTAGCCTACACCTGTAGCATACTAGTGTTATAAGAGCTGTATACCACCTACTACAGTTATATAGCGGTTATTGTGCTACAAAATTTTATTTTGGTGTAACGAAAATAGCAACATATACCAGGGTGCCTGAACAATGCACCTTTGAAAAATGAACAAAAAATGCGAACGAAAACTATTCTTATAATTTTTCCCTGCATTCATTTTCATATTTCTTGTTATGCCATGATACTCGTACTTAGCATGCCCCTAACAAGAAGAGTAACACGGAATTCTTAAAACTTAGCTAACTTAGACTGTTTAGAGACCTATTGTAAGTCTAACGCTAAATAAATAACCATTCAAACGAAAGCGTAAGATTATGAGCTATTTTTATTTACTAAATCTTTAAAATGTTTGAGATACGTTTAATATTTTTTCTGAATCTCGTATTTCAATAGAAAAGCCGATGTTACAGGCAGATCACGCATGCCAAACCGCCGATCAATTAAATCGCAATCTACACGCAATTACAGACGAAAGGGGGAAATGTAGAATCCGTTTGGGCAACGTGAAGTACGAACCCACACGCTACAGTATTATTGAGACATGATTACTGTGCAGGTAGGTTTTATTACGACAAAGAAAGTAATTGCTGTTTCTAGCGTCGCTGTTTCCCCGCCGATCCTCAGCCATTAGAAAGACATGTAAATGTAGGAGCCCTTGAGGATTTCATCGTTCGTTTTTTTCTACTGGCAATCCTTCTTAACAGAGCCCTGTGCCTACTCTTTTGCAAATTTCCAGAGATAAAATTAATATCAGAGTTGGTTAATACTCTTAGTCGACTAGTTACCGAACTTATGGCCTCTTGCGACTGGATCCGAGTGATCTATTGCAAGACTGGTTGTATTCGTAATGCCATTTTAACTTTAGAAAATTAATATATGTACACGTGTAATAAATTAATGTAGATACAGAATTAATTGTTACACACACGCTTTAAAATTCTTAAGAGTTGTAATGTATTAAGTACGCCGCCTTAGGAGATCCATTAATTAACGTTCTGCATTTTAAGCGTTTTTCACCCATACAGATATGGATATCTGTGACGTATGGAAATATGTTTAAAATTAAGTTTTTTATTATTTACCAGTATCTTAACACGCGCATACTCACACATCAACAGTTGCAGTTTCTTAACGACCTTATTTATCTATTAGTCAAACAAATTAAGATTGCATTTCTTACAAAACGATACAACTTAGCACAATACGGCATTAACAAATAATATTTCTCTTCCACAGACTAGAAATCCTAAAAGCAGATTCGTCGCTGAAAAGCAAAGCTAAGCGTAACGAATGGACGTGGAAGGCGCAGACCGACGTGGTGAAATGGCAGGCCACGGCGCTTCGAGCTCCATTGCTGCGTCTGCCGCCCGGGCTTGCGCCGCCCGCCTTAGAATGCTTTACTTGCATACGAGCGTACTGCGGAGACCTCAATCCAAACGAGAGAGCAATGCACCAGGACCTGACTGAAGTCAAATGCGTTTACACTGTTCTTATGGTAAGATACGTTAAGATCATAATAAAAAGTGTCAATGAGTACAGTTAGCGTGAAAAATAGTAGCAAGGAAAAGAGACAGGCGCCAGCACAAATATCCTGTCTAGCGGTAGTTAATCGAAAATACTCTGTCATCGTGACGTTTATTTCCTTTAGAGAGTGGTGCAAATAATGATCGATAAGTCTGGGTTACGATGACAGGTTTATAGCTTCCGGAATAGAAAAGGATTTTTAAACAAATAGAATATTAGACTAGTGGAAGTTTGACAAGTTAATAAATCTAGATAATTTGCAATGTTAATTTATTCAAATTAGCATCTACAATTAAATAAGTGGTCAAAAGCTACCGTGCAATTATTTCAAGTAGTTTCATTGGTTTTAGTTAGACCTTTTTCGACTTACTTTATAATACTTCCAGTTTCTTAAGAGGAGTGTGAACCCAGCCCCAAAAAGCGCTGCCCGTACAAACAGCGATAACGTTCTCCACCCTCTTAACTTTAACTTATAGCCATGATCATTTGTATGTTGTCATTATGCCCTAGAACTAAGTTTGTATGTTTAGATTTTTTAAATATTCTTCATAGATTTAACTTCATAGTTTTCGATTTTTTAGCCATTGCATTTCCGAAGTGCGCCGATATAACCAATGTCTCTTCTTAAAGTGTACAGTACGCAAAAGTTCTACACTTTGTATGTGCAGCAATCTGAACATAAGTTATTTGCAGCACTGCCACTCTGTGCCGGAGCTGCGCGACGAGGTGTACTGCCAGCTGATGAAGCAGACGACTTCCAATCGCTCGGCGGCCGCGGACTCCTGCCAGCGCGCCTGGCGGCTGATGTCCATCCTGGCCGCTTACTTTACCTGTTCCGACACGCTCAGGTATTGATTGATATGCAGGCAGACATTTATAACATCAGTTTACCTAAGATATGTATGCCCGACACTATTTAACCTCTTAGGCCAGCAAAGCTTCAAAGCCGGAATTCACGACATCGGTATGCACTTTTAGTGAGTGTCCTCTAACTCCACTCCACTCGTCTTCTACTTAACGCATGTTCTGTTGATGCATGCTCTAGAGAAAAAAACAGCGAATAATTATCTACTTCCATTAATCAAAGTGTCGATGAGTCTAAGAAGATCTAGACTACTGAAGCCATGATCTTAACTTGCTCTTGTCAGACTTGTATGAGGACAGTATCTTGATGAAGGCAAACACAAGTCATGTTTTAAGTAACAGTGGCAATGCGGAGGATTTCATTGTGTATTAAAAGTATTCGACAGACCCCTGGAAGGTCCGCCCGCATTGAAGTTTTGAGTAGGTCTATTAAGCTAATTTATTTTAAGTAAATAAAATATTGTAGCTATTGAAGATAGCATGAATTACTACTATGACAACTTAAATGAAAATGTAATTATTTTTCAGGCCATTCCTAGTAGAGTACCTGTCGGCAGCGGCGGCGGATCGGCGGCGGCCTTGCCAAGGCACCGCGGCCGTGTGCCTCGCTAACCTCAGGAAGACGCTGCGATGCGGCGGCCGAAAGAATGTACCGAGCGTCGAAGAGGTAAGGATCACTTACCTCCCTAGCTATCTAGAACCCGTTACTACGCTTGTTGTCATACTATAGTTCCACGTGGAGGCTGTGGTTGGATTATTACAATTGATACAATGTGTTATGCAGGTGACAGCAGTATCGGCAGGGCGGTCGGCGCGCCGCCAGCTGTACCGGCTGCCGGGCGGCGCCGAGCGCGTGGTCAACACGCGATGCGCCACCGTCGTGCGTGACATCGTCGACGAGCTGTGCGAGCTGGTATGTACGACCATTCAGAGGAGGAGCCCCAAGGGCGGGAGTGGTACTGGTTGGAATCGCAATCATATGTACTCGTATCTTGTCAAGCCTATTTAAGAACCCGCAATGAATACGACTTGTCGTGTAATCAAAGTGTTTGTAGTATCCTCATACAAATTTCTGCTGTCTTTTCTAGATCGGCGTGACGAGTGAGGGCGAGCGCGCAGAGTTCTCACTCTATTGCATCGTGGCCGGTGACGCGCTAACCATGCCTTTAGCCGGCGACGAATATGTCCTAGATGTGACCACAGAGCTCCAAAGGGCCCACCACCCGTTCTACCTCATTTTCTGCCGCAGCGTGTGGCACCACCCGCTGCGCCAAGACGCGCCGCCGCTCTACACTGAAGTGCTCTTCAACCAGGTAACTGACAATTATGGCAATAAACTTGAGCATTGGAGTTCACATCATCAATACTCAAAACCTTCAAATGCATGTCTAAATAAGACATATTTTATCTAGAAGGAAAATCAGAAATATTACGTGACTGTTTGCGACTTCTAGTTTACACTTACGTTTGTTTGTTTGATTTCATGCATCGTTCTGTTAGCAAAATTACTACAATAAGCTAAGAGTGTGTAACGTATCACTGTAATTGATTTGGTTAAGAGATGGTACTATTTATTTTCGGTGCGTTTCCTGTTCACTTTTCATATGACATAGAGTCACGAAAACCTCTCCTTCTTAAACCCGACATTGTACTAAATAAATTATCCCTTTTGCGTCCAGGTGGCTCCAGACTACCTAGAAGGCCTGCTGCTCGTGCTGCCGGGCGGGAGTGCCCCGGCGGCCGCAGTCCTACGCGACGTGGCCCTAGTCGCAGCACTGTTACATCGCGCGGCAGGTCTACCCGATGCGCCGCACGCAAGAGACCTCAAATTCTTACTCCCGAAGCCACTGCTGGCATTGAGAGAACCCCGCCCAAACAAGTGGGCGACATGGGTGGCGGCCGAGTGGCCAGCAGCGCGCACGCTTAGCCCAGCGGCTGCCAAATCTAAAGTGCTACAGGTATGTTATCAAATTATCGTTGTCTTCACTCCGGCTTCCCACAAGCCTCCGAAATGGGGCGATCTAGGTGGTGCAAACTTTCTTGTGTTAAGTTACCTACTTAATTAATTAATTAAGCTGGATAATTTAATTTTAGCATATTCACCGCAGAACTATATCAAAAGTGAAGAATGAAATAAAACATACTCGTAACTTCAAACTCCATCATTTTGTAATAGCGAGCCAACGTTTTCCTACCTTTCCTTCGCGTATCGCACTCTCAGGTGATCGATCGCTGTCACGCCTCGGCCTCGTTCATCAATGTAGTAATGTGCACCAGGTGCTGTCCCGCTGGCCGCTGTTCGGCTCTTCGTTCTTCGCGGTGCGGCGCGTGGCGGGCGGCGGGCCGGGCGACTGGCGCGAGCACGTGCTGGCGCTCAACCGGCGCGGCGTGCACCTGCTGGACGCGCACACGCATGATACCGACACGCACTGGCCCTACGCGGACCTCATTTCCACCAGGAAGGTGAGCCGCAAGATACGACACCGTTGGACTTTACAATAAACAAATGCCATCATTTTATACTATCTATTATACATGCAAAGCCACTAGCGCATTGCTAGTGTTCGCTCGACGGTAAAAAAATACATTCGCATGACATATCCATCGCTCGCCACTTGTTCCTGAGCGTTCCTGAGCAAGTAACACGGTCACGCAAAGCAGAAATCACTTCACTCTATGATCATTAGACATTTTGATTCCCGGTGGCCAGACATTGTTGTGCAATAGCACTCTAAAACGTGGATGACCCCAGATTAGTTGATGATGATTTTGACACTATTTATTTCCCGCCAGGTCCGCTCTGAAGACGGCACGCTGTTCCTGGACGTGAAATGTGGTTCGCTGCTGCAGCAGCGCGTGACTCGGCTACAGGCTGAGCAGGCCCACGAGGTGGCGCGGCTGGTGCGCCAGTACGTGCAGTTGCAACGTGACTCGCGCCACGAACGCCATGAGCCCGGAGATGGTAAATGACGGCACTGATACCTACTAGAATTACTCCCCAAGCTGAACTCTGTAAAGCTTGCACAGAACACCTTCTTTTATGTAGTCGCTAAGTAGTTTTATCAGTAGAACGGTGGTAGTCTAGTGGCTAGGGGGAATAGACTCGTAATCGTGAGGCAGCGAGTTTGATCCCCGACAGCCGCCCGCCATGCACTAACGAATTTTTCTAACATATGCAAATCACCTAAGTATTGTAGTAACCAACGCTCTTACTGTGACGGAAAACGACGAGAGGATACCTGCACATTCATGTAAATGAATGTGTAACCAACCATGATTGTCGATCCGCTTTCTTTGAAACAGGGACTACGGCGGTCAGATGGCAGTTGCTTCAATGTAATGACCTGACTTTCCAAATCTGGGATCATGGTCAAAGCGTACCCCAGATAAGGAAAAGCACTGGGAGGTTGATGCACGAGTAGTTTTATTAAAACGGATAATCTGGAATGTTCGACCACCAGCATGAGAAAAGCGTCAGAACAAAATCTCAATTTCTTTCTAATGTTATTTCTGCATAATGAACTGTATATGAAACAGTAAGTACATAGAAACAAAAGCTCACGATGACACCCTCACTATACTAGTTTATTCATATTATGTATTAAGAAAGAACTAAAAATCTATCAAGTACACAATGGTCTGTTTTTGTTTCAGGTTTCAACGCATGAACAAGCTGAATAGACCAACTATAGAAAACTATACCAGACTCTAAAAGTGCAGTGTATAATGTTTATTGTAACGATAGGCACCAAGCATGTATCTGACTGCAGTGTAATCTCGCTACACACTAAAACAATCCGTCCTTAAAAGATCTGAAATTGTAATCTCTACAACATTATATGTGCTGAGGACAGTATTTTTATTTTAAGATATTTTGGCACCGCAATGCATTACGTCATAGGTTCAAATAATTTTATTGGAAGATAGTAATAAATGAGCATAATACTTTGTATATTTTGTCCCATATCTTTCAATTGAATGTACGGCTCAATGTAATTTATGGATACAGTGCGATGCGGTCGTCGTCGATTGAAATGAGAATAGGATTCTAGAGAGCACAATTTATCGTGTGTACAAGTGTACGTACAGTCACGGCCGCGACACCCGAGCGACAAGTCCAAATGTAGAAAGCACTTCTATTTTCATTTCAGTCACATTACCTTTAGTGAATATAGTTTATGAAAAACGTTTAAAAAAGAATCTTTAATTTAATTAAGTCCAACTTAGGTGAATGTTTTTCATAATCGCATTCTTGTTTAACCACCAAAATGATACATATTATTGTAAACTTAATATATTTTATCCATACATTTATTGTTTTTGTTTAGCTTAATGAATTAATTATTACTAATATGTGTGTTACATTCCAAGTACATATTTTAACATTCCATTATAAATGTAAACATGGTGATAGCGTGTATCACAAAATATTCTCAAAATACTATATTTAATGTAGATAATTTTAATGGTGTTTTGTTGTTCATGGAATTCGTATTATGTTATATATAGTATTGTTATTTCCATCGACAAAAATTTTTGACCCCACAGATTCGATTTTTGAGGTTATACTATTTTGGGCTGTTTGTGCCTTCTCAACTATTCGTCTTCCCTCAGTTTATAAAAAGGTGCTATTTACATGTTTTACAATTCATTTCACTAGATCTATTCTATACATTTTACAAAAATCTATTTCTTTCTATCGATATTTAATGAACACACTAATCTTTTTTATATATTTCCAAGGGCCGTCACGGTCGAAGTCATGTTTATTATAACTATAAAAATCAATTATTTCGTTGTCATTTATGTAATATAATTTAAATAATTATTCGCATTATGAGGATGTAATGTAGATACCAATAAAGTAATATTTTGAATATATTTCTTTTTTTTTCGTCGAGAGAAGAGGGTCATAGATCGCCTGTCCCTTATGCAACAAAACTTAGAAGTGCTGCAATTTAACATATTTGTCACGTTTGTATGAAAACTTTACAATTATGTCAAATTGTAGCACTTTTAATTTTGTGGTAAAGTAGGCTTCGCACTTACGAGTTTTTGGAATATATGTGCGAAAATGTATTTACAAATTTTGATTTTTTTTCTGGATTGAGGCACCAGTCTCTTCGGAGGCGTGGGTTCGGATCCCACCGCTGCCACCATGTTGTGTAAATGAAAGACAATCTGGATGACAACTGCTTTTATTAATATTTTCTATGTCTACTCAAAACAGTCATGAGCTTTTTGGTGAAGGAAAACATCGTGAAGAAGCCTGCACACACCTGCCAAGCAATTTGATGGTGTGTGTGTGTGAAGGTCTCAATTTCGCACTGGGCCCACGTCAGAACTAGAGCTCAAGACCCCACACATGAGAGGAGGCATGTTGTTAGGTTTTTTTACATTATATAACACGGAATATTAGCCACAACTTAAAAAAGCTTCTTGGGCTCTTATTATTAAAAAAAAATAACTTTACTACCTCCTCTTTTTTTGAAGTCTTGACAAAAATTTTGTATTCGCTGCAGCCTATTTCTATACAATATTTTATTTCAGTTTAAAACCGAAACGGCCAAACTTGCAAAAATTACAATAAAATAATTTGATTTTGATTTTAGAAAAAATTACAACTTCCGTATTTTAATAGTATTTTATGCAACTGCTATATAATGAGAGGCCTTAAAAGACGAGTGTGGTTTTATGAAACGAGCGTCAGCGAGTTTCATAATAGGATCACACGAGTGTTTTAAGGCGTAATTATATACAGTTGCATACATTACTTTATCTACACACATATCATAACTGTAAAAAACCGTAACAGCAAAAAACCAACAAACAGTCATGGCGGCCATTCGATCTATCCGCCAAGACAAACGTTTTTTTAAACCATAGACAAACGAATGAAGTCCCTATTGTCATGTCACTCAAGATCCAATGTCGTGCGTTTAAATTAAAAAAACATACTGAGTTTCGTACTGTTTTAATATCTGTGGATACTAGAATAGAGACCAACTTGAATTTTGATAGCTGTTCCAAATTTAAATTCATAACGTCACGAGATATCGGTAATGTGATCACCAATAAACACAGACTACTAAGAGATACTACCCAATAAAGAACAGATTTACCTACTACCACAGACAAGAAAATTCTTATAATAACATTGGTTGTAATAGTGCTGGTTCTATGGTTTTTAAACGCGTTATTGAGCACTTATGATATGTGTGTAGATAAACGTCATTAACATAGTCAGGGTTATCGATCAGTAGGTAAGCTATGTTCTCTAATTTCTTGTCGGGTAAACACTCCCGTCTATTGGCACCCAAAGTGTGAGAGTTTTTCCAGGAGTGTCGCCACTACTAAAACCCTGCCTATAATTAAAACAGTGTTTACCCTGCAATCGTGTCTCTTTTGCATACAGTGTTTGGTACTTATTTTTGAAATACCTATTGAACGAATCCTTTTTCTACACTTGACTGTACACTTGTATACATGATACTGTCAAGAACAGACATACGAGTACATATTTTTGGAAGGTTGGCTGTATAAGTTTTGGCACTCGTGGCTGTAGTGTTGGTACTGCTGGTCCTAAAAGGAAGCAGCTGATGTCCCAAGGTCCGGCGCATTCCCACGGCGTGTAAAAACTGTCCTTTGTCTAGCCAAGGTTCGCGCGACCCCGCGCTGACACGCATAATTATACGGTAACTGCCTCCTGCACTCTTAAATACTACGAAAACAAGTAAATTGCTGGATCCGTGATTCATGGGAAATACCGAGAGACTCTACATAGGCTAAAAGTAATTAAATAAATAAGGCTAAACAGTTGGAGAACGGGCGGAAGCCTCCCGGGCAAAGTACCTATATCTTAATATTTAACGTTAAGAAAGAACCCAATTTTTATACTTGGTATACTAACATAACTATAGGTACAGTAGAGGAAATATATTCACATACCACCTTAGAACCCTATCGCAATGACGCGACGCGTTAAACGCCAGGCTATATCATACAAATGTCATGCGTATGTCTCTTCGACTAGGTTCTACGGTGGTACGTGTTTCAATTTCCTTGACTGTACGTAATTAACAAAGTATGGATTTAAGTTATCTGAATCAATAAATAACTAATTATATATTATTATATTTGCTGCCCAGCATTACGTTTGATTTTGCTTTAAACAAGGGTTATTCTCCGAGAGTCCTTCCGTTCATTCCCCATCTGTAAACGCAAGGTAAACGCTCATGTGACAAAGCACCTTAGAGCTTAAAGCTCTAAGCAAAGCACAAAATATATTTTTGAGACGTTCAATGTATTCATATTTTTGCTGTTCACTGACGAACACATGGGAAATAATTTACAAAAATGCAACTTATACAGCCTATTTTAGTCTGTTAAATTTTTGCCGCCTTTATCTCTACAATGATTTCTGTAAGACGGGAAAAAAAGAAACCGCCGCCAAATGTGCCGCCCCTAAAATTTGCCTTCGGCTCAAGTCTACTAAAGGGTGATTTACATGAGGCGAGTTCTAATATGCGATCCAAGTAGCACTACATTGTGGGCTACCGAGGTAGGTATAATGTGATCGATTGATTGATCGAGCACCAGTGGCGTAGCTACCCAGGAGCTAGGTGGTGCCGTGCCCCAGCTTCCCTCTAACTCTAGTTATCCTGTCCAACTCACAAATATTCTACGACCACTAGAATTACATACCTATTTATATATTTGACTATAAGGCCCAATTTTTTTTTTGCCCCGGGGCCTATGGTCATTAAGCTACGGCACTGACGAGCACCACAATGAAAACTCGCATGCGAGAACTTGCTCCATATCTTGCTTGCTTGGCTTGCTGGTAAATCCGCCACTGTTCCCTACGTATGCCCCTCATGTTCAGCACGTAATAAATAAACGCGGACACGTAATTTTTACGAGCGCAAGATTATGCAAATGTTGTAACTTCACAATTACTTATGACACATTTATAGCTTCCATTTTATTTCTCACGCGTTAACCTTGGGTAGGACTCCGGCTAAATTACAAGCAGACTTTGCCTTTGACCGCAAATCTACTTGGAAGACGTTGTAAAATTATATGAAGAGGATTAATCCAACACAACATAAGTGGGTCTCTTTGTAACTACGCTGCGGTCCTCACATGAACATTCATGTCTAATAAAGCCTGCAAGTCTGTATGTTACTGTCACAAGAATAGGACGCATAGAGAAATAAATTTAACTTAGGTGCTTGATTGTGCCACCGTACTCAGTGGCTGTCTCCGACGTCCGATAGGAGAGGAGACTAAAAGAAGATTATGTTATAATCTGTGGTTGCCACACTTGCAACTTTTGGAGGTGGGTCTTCTTAAGACTGTAGTAACGGTACACTCAACATAATGGAACCCTGACACACCATGGAACTATGTCAAAGCGATGGTATAACTCAAATCGTAAGAAGTTTGTTCCTGGGTACATTTTCGAACTCCAGACCTTTGATGTAATTTGTATGGCACTCTTTTGGTAAAAAAAACATGGAAACGGTGATAATTTAAGAGTGTTCCTGCCGGTATACGCTTAAAGAACACACATTTTCGCAGATGCGCTTATCCTCTATCATCGCTACCAACATTTAGTAAACAAAAGATGCGCCATACAAATTACACCAATGTTGACCAAAGGACATTTTGAAAATATACCCTCCTATCTTATATATTACAAGCGACCCGTCCCGGCTTCGCATGGTTATAATTAGGATGAAATGTCAGTAAAAACTGTATCAAAATCCGTTGCGTGGTTAAGAAGAAGTAACCAGCCGAAGATATCAGGACAGAGAGGAAAGGAGGCGACTTTATTTTATATTATTTATTATTTAAAGATGAAGAAGATAGAGATGTCATTTATTTGACATGCTTCTATGACGGGTCAGGGTTCTATTTTGTTGATAGTATAGTCGACCAAGAAATTGCTTGACCACTTTTCGACCGTATTACAAAGGGATAAAGTTCAAAAGTGGTCAAGCAATTACTTGGTCGACTATACATTAATAGAGTAGTAGTGCAGCCTGTTCCATATTTAGGCTTTACTAGGTACCGAGTACAGTCAGCCACAGATGTAGCTTAGCACTTAAGAACCTTGTCGTAATAACGTAAGAAATGAGAGTTGCTCGAATTTGTCACATTACTGACAGCGACAGGGTACTAAAATGTTTAGCTATTTCTGAGGCAGACTGTACCAGCCATTAGGAGACCTAGCATTTATTGTCGTCGTTTATTCCGAGTCATTTTGGGGTCACATTCACACAATTCCCATTGTCTCCGCGTCCCTTCATTACCGCGACTGACCGCTGACGGCTTTAAAAGGTTTACCTGCTAAATATCTATACGTAGATGTCTTTATCCGGCACCTAAAGTTTAGACAATGTTATTTTAGAAACCTTTAGCCCTAACATGACTTACCAAGTATAAGTTATCCCGCAGTGCATCCCTTATCTACACTTCTACATCTACACTAATCAGTAATACTAATACTACACTAA
The DNA here is from genome assembly GCA_963691745.1 of Ditula angustiorana. Lineage (NCBI taxonomy): Eukaryota > Metazoa > Arthropoda > Insecta > Lepidoptera > Tortricidae > Ditula > Ditula angustiorana. Next base: position 3,518,257 of record OY829480.1, on the reverse strand, counting down.
TATAATAAGAGGTAAACTTTGTTTGTTTTTTTGTTTGTTAGTTTGTTTGTATGTAGGGGTAATCTCCGGAAGTACTCAATCGATTTCAAAAAATCTTTCACCAATAGAAAGCTACACTATCCCTGACGGACATAGGCTATTAATTTCACGCGAACGAAGTCGCGCGCGTCCACTAGTAATATAATAAAGAGGTAAACTTTGTTTATATGTAGGGGGTTCATCTCTGGATCTACAGAGCCAATTTCAAAAATTCATCCAGCGGCCCTAACATGACAGCCCAGGTTTAGTTTAACCCTCTCCCTGTGTCTCTGTCTAACTAGTGTCATAAGAAGGGACGCAGATAGAGATAAACTAAACTTGGCCAGTCATGTTAGGGCCACAGAGATAGAAAGCTACACTATCCCTGACGAACATTAGTTAGTAATTCCACGCGAACGAAGTCGCGGGCTTCCGCTAGTAGCTCTATAGTTAGATGAGCCCGCGCTGTGGGAGAGTTTGAACTTGAACGGTCATTTTTTAGAGCACTGAAATAGGTGGTAATTTAATTAGAAACTAGAGTAGAATGTCATTTTTATTATCGGTTGTCCTCCCTTCTCCAAGTTCAAGCTTTGGATTGGAACCGTTCAATTCACTAGTGTTTTTTTTTCTTTCAAAATAGTAATAGTAGTAGTAGTAATAGTCTATCAGTAGGCCTAATTGGTCCTCACAAGATTTCATTTATCCCTACCCTTTTCTTGTGACTCTAGTTCGACAGAGCAGGGAGGGATAAATTACATTTGGGCGGTCTTGTTAGGGTCATTTTTTGAACATTCGCGGATGCGAATGCGAATGCGAATATTCAGTTTTTGTTCAAATTTGGCTCCAATTGTCTATGGCTTGGAGGCCGTCTCGTTCGAAGGAGATGCGTTGCTTTTGTATTTATAAGTTCCAATGAAAATGTAATTGTTAAGCTTCATTGCAAAAAAATCAAGTAAGTAAATAAATAATACCAAATGATAAAGTGAAAACTGATATTGTGATAACGAGGTTAGTTTAGTTACTTTGCCTTGAATGGATGAAATGAATGGATTTTGATTTAATGTATCTTCTATTGTCTTCAAATTGTTTTTTTTCTGCTATTCATATTCGCAAAACATTCGCATAAATTTTGGCGAATGCGAATAATTCAATGAATATGCGAATATTCGTTACATCACTAATTTCTAGTACATACAGCAGAGCGGGTTGATTTTAAATTTCGACCGCACGACCAGACGCAGCTATTTTGCACGAGCACGGCACTGGTTCCGCGGAGTAGCAAGGTAATTTGTTCCAGTTAGTTGAGTTTCTGACACATTTTCTGTGAGAAGTCTTTAAAATGTAATTGTTGATAGGCAACCTATCCGTGGTTTGTATATTAGGTACGGCACTAGTAGGCACTTGCTCTTGACCACTGCTAAACAAAGTTCAAAGGCATAAATTACCACACTCCCGTAAACGGAGCCCATTGATTCAGTTTGGCGGTCCTTTGCATTAGCGCCGAAGACGCTTTTAGCGAAACAAAACGTGTTGCGAAATTCATTCACTTGAAGTGTAACAAATCGAGCGTGGGCTTGACGCGCTCAAGGCTTCAAACCTGTCGTGCACACAAATAAGAAGGAAGTTTTCAAGCGAAGCATTATGCTTGATTGACAATAAGTACTGCCCACTTGTTCGAAACGGAATACAATTAATGCAACCATGGTCACTTCTAAAGTATATCAGCGGCCCTAAATTAACTGCCGCTGTCCAAGTAAACAAGTAATTTACCTCTCCATGACGCTCTAACTCTACGTCTACTCGTGACCCACGGCCATTGCAAAACGGTCGAAACGTCGAAGAAAAGTTACAATGATTTTATCGCGTAAGTCGTTATAAAATATGTGTGAAAATCGCGAAAGTTTTAAAGAATTTAGCTATAGCTCTGTCTTACTAGTGTCATAAGAGACGCAGTGAGAGATAAATTAAACTTTGGCGGTCAAGTTAGGGTCACTGAATAACAGAAGCTACATCAATTTAATTTTTCCTAACAAATTACTTAATTACTCCTCGACAGAGATTGATTTCATTTAATCTCTAGGTTTTTCCGTAGAGCATTAAATTTTTTGTAGTTTTAAAATATTAATTGACGTTTTTATGTGACTGCGGTAGCTCGGGCACATGTGACAGATGACTCAAAGTCACTTGGTTGTGGGAAGTTAAGTATGTTCTGTAGTAAACTCATTATTTTGAAATTAGCTGTAATCTTCCACTTAAGTCTTGGAGCAACGAACTTCCTCAAACTTAAAAGGTCCCAAACAATTGGTATACTTATCATAATCAAACTTTAATTTCGTCTTTAACGCCTACAATAACGTCTCAACCGGAAACCTGGAAATACCACTTCTAAGAAAAAATATATAAACGTGTAAAATTAGTTTATTATGTCGATCGTCATACAAAATTCATTAGTTCCTACCTACTACTTATCTACATATTAAATGGCTATTTGCTATTTATAATTATTTCACACACTCGTACACAGCACAACAAAAGAATTTGTATGTCAGTCAATGTCCACAATAATACTGAACGCCTGTCGCATTACCGGGTTATTCCCAACACTTCTATTATTTTGGAAGACTCCAAACAAAAGAGCGCATAAAAATAAACACATTTAAAACAGCTCGTTAAATACTCGTATATGTAGATCCATATTCAATGTACTCACTCAAAATATTAGCCACTTCTGAAGAAACAATTCTTTTCTACTCAGGATTTATTCTTGCTTAGTGATTAAGAGCATTATGGTATTCTTTGGCGGTTATTTGGGACTATGTCGTGGCGTGCGTATCTCGCGCTTGTCGGGCCACTTCCCGGCCGTGTATTGAACGTACCCTGGGTCTGTTGGCGTTCCGGACGCTCGCCCGTCGACTTCCGTGCCTTCCCGGTCTCGCTCCTCGATAGGCTCCATCGGGAATAAAGCAGGAGTGTCCGCCCTGCGCGACCTATTTGCTGGCGACGTCCGCAAATAATCCTCGAGTTGCTGCATCGTCGGAGCTGGCACAGTCTTGGCCCTGGTCGGCGACTTCCGCGCCTGTTCGTAACTCGGCGAGACCTCGTCGTACAAACTCTTCAGCCTACCTGTCCTTACTTTAGCGAACTTCGGCGTCTGCAACTCCGGGAGATAGTCCTCCCTCGCGATGAGTTTTCCGGCGAAATTGTCCAAGTAATCCCTGAAGTATCTCTCATTAAATTTGGCCAGCTCTTGCTCGTAGTGCAACTTGTCAGGTTCTGACATCGGCGAGATGGGGTCTGAAAGACGGACGTAGTTTCCTCCCTCTATGCCGTTCCGTAACGATCCGAATTTGGATTTTTCTAACTCTGTTTCTATGTTATCGTCGAACTTTGTGTATCCATGGCTAGGAGAGTCGAATAAACTCGATTCGTCTATTTTTGTGGCTTTATCCTTTTCTTTGTCTGTCTTAGTTTTCCCTAAATCCAAATCCTTTGGTCTTTCAGGTGGAACATGACCGTTTTGCTTCCCATTAAGTATTCCATTAGTAGTCTGCTGTGTGACTATGGTTACTTTTTTGTCTACCTTAGGCGAGGACATGGGATCTGTCTGTGAGTGGTGGACGGCAGTGTAGGTCCGGGGGCCCATGAGGTCTATTAGGAATAGGGCTGCTACTATCAGGGACAGGGCGCCAAGGACGGACGCGTTCACCACTAGATTGTGAGGCACGGAGTCCAGGGAAGCCAGCTCTAGACCACCTGGCAAATAATTATAAACATTAAATCATGGCTGTAGACATGAATGGCATCTTTATAGACCCTTGACACTACTGATGTGAACAAAGGAAAAGCGTGGAAACGATGACGTTATTGCTCTATTGAAGACACGTCCGCGTCATGGCCGTGAGATTATATTATGCCGCCCTTCCCAATATATTATTATAAATGTGAAAGGAGACTTTACTAGTTTGTTTCGATCATCTCCAGATTTGGCACGGGTTTCATTTATACCACGTCGGTTGACCAAAAGGCATGCGGCTCGCCAGACGCTTGCAACTTGAGGGGAATCAAGAGTGCAAGGTACCAGAGCCTATTAACTGTCCTTATCTGATATTAAAGACGCAAAATAACTAATTTCATCGCAGTCTTATTACTAAACCAAATGTCATATAGTTTTTAAATAGATAGATATACTGGCTTTTCCTATGAACATTTTATAGGCGGCTAAAGGGTTAATGTCCCTTTTTAAGGTTTCCACGCTGTACCCCTGTTGAGAAAACGCAACAGGGAGCTCTATCTACAAATGGAGCGTTTTGAACATTGAAATATATGTACTTAGAAACTTTTTGTCGACACAAGTATCCCGTAGGTACTGCGACGCAATGACTCAAATACTTCGTCTCTAATTCTCGTGTTGTTAGGGGTTTTCCAAAGTTGTCTTACCTAAAATAAGGAAGAACAGCATTCCAAAGCCAAGTAAAACTCCCTCGAGTATCCTTCGACCTCTTGGAATTTCTTGGAAGATGCGCGCTACCAGCAGACCGAAGGTGATGATCACGTAACCTGCGGACCAATTCACAATCATTGATGGATTCCATGGACCATGGAAGTAATAAGTACTTCCATTATGTAAGACAACTGAAAGATATAAACGACGGTTAATGTCAACAAAAAATACATCTTGATGCAACGACACAAAGTTGATATTTCATCAACTTTCGCACTAAGAAAATGAAGTCCGCGATAAATTCACTTTTAAGACCCACTGTCCCTTTCGGATAGCTATCCGTTATGGTTATACGTTAGATATATCTATTACGGATCCTTTAAGAGAGAAGAAGACAACTTTATTAAAAGTGCATTACTGTCGGCTCGCCTTATTTGGTCTGGTGCACCATCCAAGTGTATGTTGAGACTTTTTAATTCCATGATGCTACATGAGAAATAACAATATTTCGAGGCAACACTTATATAAGACCGGAAAACTTTGTTCCGACCTTGATGGCGATTTAACCCTTAATTAACAAAATATGAAAGTTTTTCATTTGTTCCAAAAAAATAAGCTATTTATATTAAGTTATCTGTTTGAATATAGATAGATTCAATTTGGTTATAATAATTTGGTAAGTACCTTACCTACAGCGGCCCTAACATGACAGCCACTTTATCTGTTTTTAACACTCCCATCGTGGATAAACTAGCCTTATCCCCGGTGGCTAACATGACCGCACGTGTCACGGTGTTAAACACTCTTTTGACAGGTGTTAGGGTTAGTTTATCCTTTTGCCTAACATGACCGGCCACGTTCGGTGATAAACCTAGCGTCATTTTGACAGTTAATCGAGATAAAACGGGTTACTTTATCTGGGTCGTCGAAGGTGGGTATAAGATATTTTATTTTATTTAAACAGTGTCTTTACTTTGTAATATTAGATTTTATCATCACAAAAGGTTATTAATTCAGTGGGATAGTTACCAAACTGTTGTATTACGTGTAATAATTGACCAATGTTTTTGTGGAATGTGACGAGCACACTTCTTTACTTACTCTATTGAGTCGTGTGTGACCCCGTGATAATAGCAAATAAATAAATGATAAAAACGATACTACAGTGATTTGTTTATTTTATGGAAAAGACAGACGCATGCCAGTCACCTTATGGGAAGTGATCACTCCCGCTAATGGTAACCACCAACCCTGCAGTCGCTAATCCGTTGTCAACGTTTAGCCGCCCACCCTGTCGCTGGGCCTTCGGATCATCATTAATCGCACGAAGCGAAATGTATACTACTTCATGTCGGTATTCTGTCTAAGCAAGGTATTGTAAGGACCTTTAGGTTTCCTTACAGCCTCTTCCAGAGCTGACCACGGCAACAAGAGTGGCAGTTTGTAGTAGAAGAAAAGGGACTTATTTTGATTTTTAGATTGACATGCAATGTATGAATTGGAATATAAACTAGAATAAATTATAAAGTTCTTAAACTTATGCGCTAGCTTGTTATTTTGAAGCCTCACCTAGAAGCCTCAGCCTAGGTACCTCACGTCCCTATAGTACTACCCCAGTCAAGTCTGCTCATTGGTACTGAAATAAGCACACTGTAATAATTAATAATAATTGCCACCCACGTTTATAACTTTTATAAGGTTTGAGTTTGTAAAGAGTGTTTCAGTTTCAATTCATGATACAGAAAATTGCAGTTTGGGCTTGCAAAGGTTGATTTATTTAAAATAATATACAACTGCATAGCCATAAAATATGTTTATTAAAAAGTACAATACAGCGAAGTGGTTGTGTATTAGGCTATGATAATAAGTTTTATTATTTGTCGTAGGTGTGAGGTACTAATAATTCGAGGTACGCCGGCGCCTTGGTGCATATCTGAAAATGAAACAAATTGGTTACTATTTTGATTTACAGGTGATTTAGAATATGCTCTAGAACTGTTAATGCTTTGATTTTAAGAGTGGCTCAAGCTAAATGTGCTATACTAATAAATAATTGTTTCATTTACTTGTTTACTTTATTCTATCTTATTATTTGATATGAGCACAGAATAAAGAGGGTTAAAGAGGTCTCATACATGGAGACATACTACATAAAATCAACAACATTGAAGTCAACAACCAAGGTATAGTATATCATAATATTGAAGCCCTCATTTCCCATTTATGTTTTTGATAACCTCTGCCTGGAGAAGGAATAAGAAAAATATGTTTATTATTAGGGATACATAGAGCATTGGGAGGCTTAGTGCATAGAGGTAGACCCGTTATCGTGAGTTCGTGAGGTACCGAGTTCGTACCTCAGCGTTAGCCATGTATGTACCAATGAGTTTTTGCACCATTGTGCAACGCCTGAAACAATAATTTTAATAATCAATTATCTAGTCAATGTTATCAAGTTAACTGCATACAGTCAAGCACACATTTATTGATGAAGGTTGTCGACGATCTTCGGATGATTTTAGTTACCATTTGGGTCCTGCAACCATGGTTCCAGTTTGTCATTTTACCAAACTACCTGTTATTCGCCATAAATTCTGGAGCAGGTAAAATAAATAGAAAATATATTTACAGAATTATATAATACTTACACCTGTTTTTCTTTCGGCGGCATTTCGGCAACTTCGGTTTATTTCAGGCTTTTGCTTTCCTTTTGTTTACTAAAATTGTAACAGGTCTTCATGTCTGATCGCTGTCAATTTCAAAATTTTCAACTGTCAAGTGTCAAATTTAGTTGATTTTCGTTCGGAAACTACAGATGCAAATCGTCCAGGACTGTTTTTAAAGCTAGCTATGTATGTTTAAGGAAATCTATGCATGGTTGTTTCTGTCACATTGCGAAAATGAACGAATGAACTGAATTATTAAACAATATTTTCATTACTGTAGTAACACAGTTTTATCTTTTTTAACACCGTCTTAACCCTGGTGTTAATTTTATCTGTGTGGTCAGTCATGTTAGCGTTTGAGTTAAGATATGGCGGGGTTTAAAATTTTATCTCTCTGCGGGCCTAACATTATAGACCAGGTGTTAAACTAACCCTGAGAGATAAAATTTTAAACCCCGCCATATCTTAACTCAAACGCTAACATGACTGACCACACAGATAAAATTAACACCAGGGTTAAGACGGTGTTAAAAAAGATAAAACTGTGTTACTACAGTAATGAAAATATTGTTTAATAATTCAGTTCATTCGTTCATTTTCGCAATGTGACAGAAACAACCATGCATAGATTTCCTTAAACATACATAGCTAGCTTTAAAAACAGTCCTGGACGATTTGCATCTGTAGTTTCCGAACGAAAATCAACTAAATTTGACACTTGACAGTTGAAAATTTTGAAATTGACAGCGATCAGACATGAAGACCTGTTACAATTTTAGTAAACAAAAGGAAAGCAAAAGCCTGAAATAAACCGAAGTTGCCGAAATGCCGCCGAAAGAAAAACAGGTGTAAGTATTATATAATTCTGTAAATATATTTTCTATTTATTTTACCTGCTCCAGAATTTATGGCGAATAACAGGTAGTTTGGTAAAATGACAAACTGGAACCATGGTTGCAGGACCCAAATGGTAACTAAAATCATCCGAAGATCGTCGACAACCTTCATCAATAAATGTGTGCTTGACTGTATGCAGTTAACTTGATAACATTGACTAGATAATTGATTATTAAAATTATTGTTTCAGGCGTTGCACAATGGTGCAAAAACTCATTGGTACATACATGGCTAACGCTGAGGTACGAACTCGGTACCTCACGAACTCACGATAACGGGTCTACCTCTATGCACTAAGCCTCCCAATGCTCTATGTATCCCTAATAATAAACATATTTTTCTTATTCCTTCTCCAGGCAGAGGTTATCAAAAACATAAATGGGAAATGAGGGCTTCAATATTATGATATACTATACCTTGGTTGTTGACTTCAATGTTGTTGATTTTATGTAGTATGTCTCCATGTATGAGACCTCTTTAACCCTCTTTATTCTGTGCTCATATCAAATAATAAGATAGAATAAAGTAAACAAGTAAATGAAACAATTATTTATTAGTATAGCACATTTAGCTTGAGCCACTCTTAAAATCAAAGCATTAACAGTTCTAGAGCATATTCTAAATCACCTGTAAATCAAAATAGTAACCAATTTGTTTCATTTTCAGATATGCACCAAGGCGCCGGCGTACCTCGAATTATTAGTACCTCACACCTACGACAAATAATAAAACTTATTATCATAGCCTAATACACAACCACTTCGCTGTATTGTACTTTTTAATAAACATATTTTATGGCTATGCAGTTGTATATTATTTTAAATAAATCAACCTTTGCAAGCCCAAACTGCAATTTTCTGTATCATGAATTGAAACTGAAACACTCTTTACAAACTCAAACCTTATAAAAGTTATAAACGTGGGTGGCAATTATTATTAATTATTACAGTGTGCTTATTTCAGTACCAATGAGCAGACTTGACTGGGGTAGTACTATAGGGACGTGAGGTACCTAGGCTGAGGCTTCTAGGTGAGGCTTCAAAATAACAAGCTAGCGCATAAGTTTAAGAACTTTATAATTTATTCTAGTTTATATTCCAATTCATACATTGCATGTCAATCTAAAAATCAAAATAAGTCCCTTTTCTTCTACTACAAACTGCCACTCTTGTTGCCGTGGTCAGCTCTGGAAGAGGCTGTAAGGAAACCTAAAGGTCCTTACAATACCTTGCTTAGACAGAATACCGACATGAAGTAGTATACATTTCGCTTCGTGCGATTAATGATGATCCGAAGGCCCAGCGACAGGGTGGGCGGCTAAACGTTGACAACGGATTAGCGACTGCAGGGTTGGTGGTTACCATTAGCGGGAGTGATCACTTCCCATAAGGTGACTGGCATGCGTCTGTCTTTTCCATAAAATAAACAAATCACTGTAGTATCGTTTTTATCATTTATTTATTTGCTATTATCACGGGGTCACACACGACTCAATAGAGTAAGTAAAGAAGTGTGCTCGTCACATTCCACAAAAACATTGGTCAATTATTACACGTAATACAACAGTTTGGTAACTATCCCACTGAATTAATAACCTTTTGTGATGATAAAATCTAATATTACAAAGTAAAGACACTGTTTAAATAAAATAAAATATCTTATACCCACCTTCGACGACCCAGATAAAGTAACCCGTTTTATCTCGATTAACTGTCAAAATGACGCTAGGTTTATCACCGAACGTGGCCGGTCATGTTAGGCAAAAGGATAAACTAACCCTAACACCTGTCAAAAGAGTGTTTAACACCGTGACACGTGCGGTCATGTTAGCCACCGGGGATAAGGCTAGTTTATCCACGATGGGAGTGTTAAAAACAGATAAAGTGGCTGTCATGTTAGGGCCGCTGGGTTAGTTTAACACCTGGTCTATAATGTTAGGCCCGCAGGTCACATAAATAGACAATTAAAAAATACTTCTCATTCCGATAGAAATAGGGCAAAGTCATTAAGTTATGACGCCATGAATACCTACTATTATCTAGAACACTACGTGATCTTTAATGACAACTTAATTTATACTAAATAATTATTTTTTATAGTAAAATTAAGTTGAAATCGCCAAAGAGCTCATCATATGCCCGATATTTATTTAATTAAGGGCTAAGCTAGGCCTTTTTATAGCAATGAGTCATTTCATTATATTATTATGAGTTGCAAAGGTCGCTCCTGACAAAGATGATGGATGACCATTCAAATTAAATGCCTTCGCCTTCACAATTACTTACTTTGTTTAGTAATATAACCAGCAGGTACCTAGTTAGTCGATCAAACATTGCTATACGACTTTTCGTCCTCGTAATTGCAGGCAGACCCCTATTTTCCATCGACACAGTATAAATAATAATATAAGACGACTCCTTGAACAAAAACGACCTTTAATTATAAGAAGCGTACTGTATGCCTCACTGTTAAATCATATAACTCGTATTTACTTGCACGCACGGCAACTTTATTCCGGCGGCCCCAGTGCAGAGGTAGGCCGATGTTATAGAAACTCTTGTTTATTTTAAAATAGCACTTTTGCATAAAAAGACTTATCAAGATTGTTTATAACATTTCACATCTTAAAAAAACGAGGTAAACGAGTATAAGCTGCGAATCATTCATAGTAATCATAGTGAATATTGGGACACGAGCCTAAGGAGACGCAATAAGCGCGTCAAAGGTCAGGCGAGCACCTTTCTTTCTTACGTAATTGGTGACTCGGCTCTAATCAAGTTTACAATTGACGACAGTTAACTGGGCTGGACTACGCGCGGCAAATACCAGACCGAATGACTGATATCTTGCTCATTAAATCGAAATTTAATTATTAAAGTGCTCAAATTAATTGTTAGGCATTTTGGATCACTTACCTATAAAACGTTTAGCCTATACAGCCGATAACACAGACGTAGGTACATGTTTACATACAACGTATTTTAATTCACACAACATGAGTGTATTAAAGAACTCAAATGTTAAAAAGCCCAACAGTGGGATTGGTAGAAATAATATAAAAAACCGTATTTTATTTAATATTTTTTTAAATTTTTGGTTTTTCAGAATTTAACATTTTTTGGTATACAGTATTTTACCTTAGCCCTCTGGGTTAGCCACTTATCTGCAATTTCCTTGATGTTGCGGGTGTCTATGAACAGTGGCGATCACTTACCATCAGGTGACCAACTTGCTCGTTTGCCTTCCTATGTTATATTAATAAAAAAACTTCGGCGATTTCCAGTACACAGTAGGTACCGCATTGTATACCCTGTCTGTGGTTAGTCGGATAAAATGTGGTACCACATTACCTCCATAGACGGCGTCGGCGAAGGCGCCCCCCACGGAATCCCACGTGACGGAGGTAAGCAGCGACCACTCGCGGGACAGCTTCGACAGCAGCAGCGACAGCCGCGCCTCGTCGTCCGTCGACACGCGCTTGCCCACCAAGCACGCCACGCACACCAGCTGCGCAGGAGTATCATATTAGAGATCTTTACATAGTGCTAGCGGACGCCTGCGACTTCTTCGCGTCGAATTAGTAGCCTATGTCCGTCAGGGAGAGGGCAACAATTTTTTAAATCGGTTCAGTAGTCCCAGAGACTACCCCTACATACAAACACTTTATTATATTACTAGCGGATGCTCGTGATTTCGTTCGCGTGAGATTAGCAGCCTATGTCCGTCAGAAATGGTGTAGCTTTCTATTAGTGAAAGAATTTTTGGAATCGGTTCAGTAGTTCCAGAGATTACCTCCTACATACAAACAAAGTTTACCTCTTTATTATATTACTAGCGGACGGTCGTGACTTCGTTCGCGTGAGATTAGCAGCCTATGTCCGTCAGGGATAGTGTAGCTTTCTATTTGTGAAAGAATTTTTGAAATCGGTTCAGTAGTTCCAGAGATTATCCCCTACATACAAACAAACAAAGTTTACCTCTTAATCATATTAAATAGTGGAAGAAGCTTGCCTTGTTGCCAAACGAATGGGCCAGCTTAAAGGAGTCAGTACCACCTTCTAACAGAAAACCAGCGTGAAGTAGTAGCATACTACCGCATTTCGTACAGCGAGTGGAAGATCTCTTGGTTCCTATAGGCGGCGGTCACTCCCCATCTGGCCCCCAATTCTGGCGCTCATCGAGATTCATCTGACGTTAGAGGTGTTGCAAAATATGACAGATTTTGAAGGGATTTGACGGCTCTCTTTGGCTTATCTCGAGTGTAACTTTATCTCTACTGACGTGAGAATTGCCCCGCTGGTGACCCCCGTGCAAGTATATTTCCTTTTCCATATTTTTTTTTAAGTACAGACGATGTCGATGATTCTAAAAGGAAAATAGAAGCTAATATGTAAAATATGGGGAGTGTCAAACCGAAATCTAACCGATAATAACGAAAGACAACACACGCTGTGAGGTAAGAGTCGTAAGAGTTACAACACTTACCGTTCAACATACCATCACCAGCACTGTTATTCTCTAAGCGCATCAGCGTCGGTCTCGACGTCGAGAAATCGCCGTTTCGCTCACTCGAGCTAGCGCTAGAGCAAGACAGGGCGCTGCCTCAGCGCCGAGCTCGTCGCTGTTGCCCTTACAGAATCGCTCCCCAGTGCAAACAAGTTTTAGAAACGCCCACACCAATGTTATCAACAATTTATAAAAAACAATTTAATGTGCTGCGGCCTAACATGACACCCTCAAGTTGATGATATATAACATGCTTATCTAATGTAATAAATATCTTGGGACAAGTTACACCAATTGACCTAGTCCCAAACTAAGCAAAGCTTGTACTTTGAGTACTAGACAACCGGTATACATACTTAAATAGATACATAAATACAAATAACATCCATGATTCTGGTACAACATTTGTATTCGTCACACAAATAAATGCCCATACCAGGATTTGAACCCGGGACCTCTTGCAAAGTAAGCAGACACATGTGCCACTGTGTCAACATTAGTAAAATGCCACACTGGAGAAGAAGTTATCCGTTATATTATTATGATTTTTAGTTTGATCCATATTGTTAAAGGAACATGCGTGCATACAGAAACAAAGGCATACTTCGAGTACTTACGAATTCACTTAGATTGATACTTATTAACTAAATAAGCCGCTTACAATCAGAGAATCGGAGTGCTCATCACTATCACATTCTTTCAAGTAACGAACGGTTGTACTTTTTAATTAAGATTCCGTCGATGCCTTAAATAGAGACGAAACGCGCGTAGATCGTGTAGTTTAAGTGTATATTGGTGGTCGTTTATGTATGTTGATATATGTGGAAGCCGAGGTGGGTGTGATTTGCATGGAAAATATATATACATATATGTAGCAAGGTAGTTTGTTCCTGTTTGCTCATAAATATCTATCTGTGCCACGTAATTATGCGTGGTGAACAAAATGATAAAAAAAACATTTGGGATTTCTGGACCACGAAATATTTTTTTAGCATTTGACACAAAAAAAAATTGCATGAACGGAGAAATAACAACTATACCTGAATTTGTCAGACAACTTCATGCTCACAAACTATGACGCTCACTAAGCTATTTTTAAAATAAATAATTTTGTTCCAATCTCAACCATGTTCTTTTTACTTTAAAACCGCAGGTTACATGACAACTACGGTAAGACTCAAAATAGTCATAATACTACAAAAACATTCCGATCATCTACATAAGGATATTGTTCTTGGATACGTTAAAAGGCTAGTTTCCGTAATCTGGTCACGTATAGCAAACGAGATGCAGTATTGCGCAGACGCTGCGTCTTCAATGCCGTTCCCACAGTGGACAGCGCCGTCAGCCGGTGCCGCTACCGGCTCGAAGGACGCGTGATTGGTGGACCATTGTTATACCATACCGCGTTAAGAGGATTGTCAACCCAGCCCCAAAAAGTGCTACGCGTACATACGGCGAAAACGTTTTTTACCCTCTAACCTAACCTATGGCAATGATTTTTTGGTATTTTGTCATTATGCCTTAGAACTAGGATTGTATGTTTTAATATTCATCAAAGATTTGACAATATTTGCATTTTAGGAGTTTTATACAATACAAAAAAGCGTGAATATTTTGGAAACTTTAACAAATATAAGAAAATCAAAACATACAAAACTAGTTCTAAGGCATAATGACAACATACAAAAAAATCATGGCTATAGGATAAGGTTAAGAGGGTGAGAAACGTTATCGCCGTTTTTATGGAGAGCACTGTACACCATAGTCTTAATATTTGTAGGTAATTCGAAAAAAAATGTATGTCGGCTAAAGTATGCGCCTCGGCAGTTTCGGTTTTCGAATTAGTCCGAATATGGAACCATATCCGATTGTCACAGCGTCGTCAATCAGGTACTTCCGAGTTGTCTATCACCCCTGTGGCCCTAACATGACCGACCACATCTCACTCTTACAAAAGCGCCATGAAGTAGTTGCCACTGCATTTCGTACGGTGAGAGAGCGGCAACGGATCAGCGTTTCTCTTGGCGTCGTTGATTCCTATTGGCAGCGGTGATCACTTTCCATCAGGTGACTCGCATGACCGCTTTCCTTCAGTTTCCATAAAAAAAATAGTGCACAGCTTGCATCAATCAAGGTATCGAATCTACCATTACATACACAAGGAACATTTAACTGCAATTGTGGAACGACTGAAATTCCCCTGTCAAACTCATTATTCGCTGTACAGTCAGCCTCAAAAGTAGGTAAATCTTTAAGAACCTTGTCGTAATAACGTATGAAATGGGAGTTGCTCGAATTTCTCACATCACGGACAGCGACAAGGTACTTCTAAGGCTGATGGGACAATACGTTCGGTTTCGCTTTCGTACAGGGGCCTTCCGCTCACTCCTCCGCCTCTTTTAAAGTAACTGTACCAAATTTTGAAAAATAGAACCTTTATACAGTCGTTTAAGTTCACTTTTTTAATTGTTCCATATCCATGGCAATAAGGTGAAGAAGTGTAAACATAATCTTTGTCGTCGACTGTACAATCACTTGTTTGTCTGTCAACATTTTATTCAAGAATGTCTTAACGCGTCGAGCTGAAATTTGGCTTGTCGAAGAAAGTCCCAAACTAAAAAATATATGGATAGAAGTACGAAAACAAAAAAAATTTGAATCTCAAAAATTTCGAATACAAACTCACATGTTTAAAGTAGATTGCCAGTTTTTAATACGTGAACGACGCATTTATTTGAATATGGCCGAATCTCGCGGTAGTTTTCTAAAGACTATCGGTCTTTAGCTTTAATAGTTCTACAGACAATTGAAAAGCAAACCGTTGAAAATTAATTTGCGGTCGGAAAAGAAACTTGCTCGTAAGAGATATGAGAAAGTTAAAAACTCGTTTTTTTGGCATTTACGTAACACAAAGGTGGTTCGGAACTCACGGCGCGTGAGTCCGACTCGCACTTGACCGGATTTTTTCATAGACGAAAAGATGTTTGTGATGATAAGTAGTGATGTGATGGCATTAGTCCTTCATTCATTCAATCATCATTGAATTCAATTGCTGGTCATAGTTAAGTAGTTAGGATTACTAATTTCCGGTAAGTTTTGTTTTATAAATACAAGTTTAAATAAATATTTTAGGTAGGACCAATTACACCAATTGACCTAGTCCCGAGCTAAGCTATGCTTTGTTATGGGTACTAGAGAACGGATACACACATGTTTGTAGATAAATATATACTAAAATACCTTAGGTAAAAACGTTACTATTCATCATATAAATGTTTGCTCCTAACGGGATTCGGACGCGAGGATCTCAAGCGCCAAAGTCAAGGACAGCTAGTTACCATTTAGGGTATATTGGGTTAGTTAGACTTTGTTAAGAAGAGTGTGAACCCAGCGCTCTCCATACAAATGGCGATAACGTTTTCCACCCTCTAAACCATAACCTATAGCCATATTTTTTTTTAATGTTGTCATTATGCTCTAGAACTAGGTTTGTATGTTTTGATTTTTTTTAATTCTTAATAGTAACAAAAAAAATTTGTTTTGTTTTGAATTTTATACAAAATATATTATATTTCTTCGTAAAATACAAATATTGTCAATTTGATGAAAATTTAAAAAAATCAAAAATACAAACCTAATTCTAGGGCATAATGGCAACATACCAAAAAATCATTGCCATAGGTTAAGGATTAGAGGACGGAAAACGTTATCGACTTATCGCCGTTTGTATGGGGAGCGCTATTTGGGGCTGGGTTCACACTCCTCTTAAGTGTTACGTTCGAGCTCATACATTGGCTTTGCACTTGACAGGAAATGTATGAACTCCGCACTTGCACTAATCTGAGTGTAAATTACCCCAACCACAACACATCACAGTATATGGTAAAGTATTAATTAATCAACTTGAAATAAAGGCTTCAGTAAAATATAAAGTATGGGCGCGGCGGTGAGAAAATCTACGCACGTAGTGCCTAGTGGTATAATTACTAGCGCGTTTACTACGTTATTTATGTCAATTTACAAGGACAACTGCGTCTCAGAATCCGTAAGATACCTAATCACAGATCAACTATAAACGTGTACCTTACTAAACCAGTTTAGCTATCAATGCCGCGTCGTTATATTACGACATGTGCAGGTGGGTATAGCTTGGGTATGTTATTCCAAACAAATTGTCTTTTATGTTTATGTTACAGGTAAGGCACAGCTATGCTATCAGAACGAAGGACACTCGCAAAGGAAAACAAAATGGTGTTACTTACAAATTGAGCTAGTGACCCTGCCAGACACAGCGACTACTGCAAAGTGCTGTTTAAGGGACATTGTGATATCCTTGGTTTTAAGGGTTTACCATCATAGTAGTAGATGACCAAGACGATTTTTCTTTGCTTTCGTTTCGTCTCTCATTTAAATGTGTGTTCTACTTTAAATGTATTATTTATATTGTCACTAAGCCTTAGTAAGTATGAGTTTTTTACTAACAAAATATGGACCGTCAGAAATAAACTATATTAATTCATTCATTAAAAATCGGTTACAAAATTAAATCGAAGTGTTTTAAGTATGTACGCAATTAAATTATTTTTTAATAAGTTAAATAATCGGGCGATGATTAAAAGCTTTACGAATAGTGACGAAATCTGCCATGTACCTACGACTATTCGAACCGACCGAACGTGATCGCCGAGCGTTTTGATGTCGTAAGAAGGTCGGAGATATTTGGTACTTATCTAATGCTTGCTCGCTACTCGGACTATTATACATATGCAAGGTGCGCATAACGTGACTATTGTGTAGACTATTGTTCTAATGAAGCCAAAGCCGTCCGTCGCTGGAGTAAAACAGCTGATCACTTTACAAAAGAGGAGCAGTGTGGGCCATATGGACCATGTGCCCTTTTTTGACCTCGCATTCACAAGTTGCAACACGCAGTTGTGCTTGTTTAACTTGTCAAGTTTAGTAAGTGTTTGTAAATACGCCACCTCTATCAAAACACTAAAGCCGCATACTCATCCGGAATATTGGCACGTAATGTAACGATTACATTACGTGTAAAATTTGTTGTAATGTACTTGATGTATTCACTGTCATATGCTCGATACGAACTGTCATATTACGCGCGAATGCTTCCGGTGAGTACGCGACTTAAGGGTAAACGGTCTATTCCCAACGGCCCTAGTATTTCTTATCCCACTAATTTGATAAAGCCGCACTGTAGGATAAATTAATATCTGTCAATTATACAACAGCTGTCCCAGTCACTGCAAGGGCTATTGGACACAGACCAGACGAAGCATGCAAAAAGAATGAAAAAAGCGATAACTTCAGACGGCAGAGAAGCCCAACAACTTGTAAGCCACCGTGCGAAATGTTATCAAATTGACGGTAACCGCGTATTTATCAATGGGGAATACTCACGAACTCCACTATCTTGAGCGCGACCCACTTGTCGCAGAGCGCCATGTCGCGATAAAGCACGATAACACAACTATTCTATCGACTCCACCTCACGCTAGAACAGGCGCCTCGTACGATCGTTATGTCGTTGACATAATAGACGACTTCATAGTGTTTACTAACAGAAGGACGCGAGGCAGCGAGGCAAAGAGGCGGCCGCGCGGCGCGGGCGCAGGGTTTTGTTTGAGCGCGCATTTTCACGCTGCATCGCCGGCGCCGGCGCCGCCGCCGCGACATTGAAGGAAAACCTTACCGCGGGATGTTCCGCCGCATTGGCTCGCCACCGGGCAGATAACGCGCGTGCAAAAACCTCAGCCGTCGTCAGTCACCCGAAACCCGCCGCGAGTTACAAATAAAACACCGAGGACATTAAACCATTATACTTAAATTTATTAATCAATACCGGCGCATGCAATACTATTTTAAAAATCTCATAAAAGTCCGAGAGATAAATTCATAGTGAAATGTAGATACATACACATTGAAATGTAGATAGACAATTTCATAATGCTGTGTTGTTCATTGCTGAGAAAACAGATCCAAATTGATTTACTTAAAACCTGATTTTAAATAAGACTTGATCATACACAGAAATAGTAAACTACAATAACATGAATATTTCGTTGAAAAAACATCAAAAAATGGAGATTGCCAGCATTGCAATGATCCGTGCGCGGCGGAGCCGGCGGTTGCCCTTAATTCATAACATAAAACAATATTGTAGCTACATTCTTATATATACCGATGCTGCCTTACATTCTTTAATTTTAATACATTAAAATCTAAGCAATTCAATTAGATTAATTCAATAGATTAATTTAATAGATTAGAGTTAAATTAAAATTGTCTAAAAGTAAAATTTACCTCTCTTATGTCTTACGAAATATGAAGAGTGCAAGAGACAATGAAAGTGGGACACATCGCAACATAAACACGTATTCACGGAAAAGAAAAATAATGTTGGCCGAGTTCAAACAGCTGCACGATTTGAATCAATGAAACTGCAATGGTATTACGTATTAATTTGCAAAAGACAGCCAGCTTTTTTTCTTTTCCCTGAAATGCTACACCAACACCAAGCTGCCATATGAATGCTGATATAGCGGCTTCGGTGACAGTCAAAAGACATTTGCACGTGTCAACAGTAAAAATGACAACTTAAAACATGTAAACACTCTTGGTAAGCGTTTGGTTTTAGTATCAAAACGCCTGCGCATATTAAACTAGAAACATCGCTCGCAGGAGCTACCGAGCAAAATATCGGGTAAAAAAATATTATAATTTTGTGCAGATGCAAAATCTAGAAATCTTTATTGGCCAGCGAAACCCAGACATGGCCAAGTTACAACACTTCCGAAAACAAAAACGCGAAATGCCTAAAACCAACCCTAAAAGCCAAACAGCTAAGACTGTTTTTAAAGATGCCTCGTTAAGTTAATTTTGTAAATGGCGTAGGTATCATTGTTATTAAGCATTATGGTCTTGGCAAAAGATTATTGAAGCATTTCGCGTTAACATGTTATATCTGTAATGGCCAAGCGAAATGTTGTAAGCGTTAATGTTGCTTAGTCTAACTTGCACCAAAAAGGTTAAGACACTAAATCACGGCAGTGTCATGCAAGAAATGCCTATTAGGCGTCCTAAACATATTTAACTCTGGTACAAGTCAGCCTCAGCAAACTTGACTACTCTGCAGTTTTGCTCGACAAGCGTGTTGATATTAAAACAGCGTTAGTAAGAAAACAAAAACAATGAACATTAAGTCAACAGGTGCAGCATTCCTCTCGCACTCCATCACCCTAGCACAAAACGTGAAACACAAGACAACACATTTGCATTCTTAAACAATACATGCAATAAATTAATCAAGGATTAAAATTAAATTAACTGTTAAGGTCTATAATTATAGGCCGGGTGACACCGCATCGGGTTTGCTTTACTGCTCGATTTACTCGTAAAGTACGTATTTTCAAATAACCGTGGTCTGGAGACTGTTTTTTTTTCAATGACTCGCCACAGGGCGATTGGCATTTATGGTTTTCAGCAAAGACTGCATGAATGATCGCTCGAGAGATCCGATATCAGGTCTGAGTCCGCAGTTCGCGGCTTCCTAGTCTAGCAGAATAAAAGTTCGACGTCGGTCCGCATGATAGTACTGTCGACTGACCATACGAAAAACCGTGTCATATCCGTTTCAGATGTCGGGTGCTGCGTACCGGACAGCCGCGCTAGGAAGCACACAATGCTACTGCGGCACCAGAGAGGGCCGAAGCTCCTAGCTCACCACAGGACCCGGCAGGAAATATTGCACATCGGCTAGTTCGGCTGCTTACAGTCAAGGAAATTGAAACACGTACCACCGTAGAACCTAGTCGAAGAGTCACACGCATGACCTTTGTAGGACATAGCCTGGCGTTTAACGCGACGCGTCATTGCTATAGGGTTCTAAGGTGGCACGTGAATATATTTCCCCTACCGTACAATGTCGTCTCTGTCGCACGCGGGTGAGTAAATACAAATCCGAACCTAGCCGATGTGCGATATTCACTGGCGGGTACTGTACGCATCAGGCACCCGGGCGGGACGTGCGAGTCAGCAAGGCAACGGAGGGCGGTGGCACCCGGCGGCCGGCGCGGCGACTCACGGCTGGCTGCGCGGCGTGATGAACTCCTGCAGCGGGTGGCGCGCCGTCCAGGGGTTGAAGTCAGCGGCGGGCGGGCCGGGCGGGCCGGGCGGCGCCCACACGGCGCGCTCGCCCGCGCCCAGCGCGCCGCCCGCCAGCGACAGCGACGCCACCGACGACACCAGCGCCTCCACGCCCGCGCCGCGCGCCGACCAGCTGCGCACGGAACGGAAACGCTGGTTAAACGCGAGCCCCTTCGGTGGACACCGCCGGCGGATAATGTATATGCGTGACATTCCTGAGACATCGGAACGTAGCCATAGCGGACTCTGTGACGATGAGGCCTCGTTGCGCTGTTCTATTTTTAGGAAGCCTGATTAGAAAATCGAAAGATGTAATCGAAATTAGAACAGTCAGATTCCGATTTAGTGCGATGGAAGCGCCCGACCGCGCTACTTCCTAAATTGTTTACGATTTAAGTAACCGTAATCGCATCGCTACGATTTAGAGCGACCAGTCAACAGTTGGCGCCCGCTTCGCATCTTTTTTTTTTAAATATATTTAGATACCAAATACTTAATACATAATCGAACTGCTCAGAATTATCTCATGCACAATTTTCATATAAGACAGTTTTTTCTATCTTTTGTTGTTTTGAGAGATACGGCGCCATCCAAACGTGCAACCCAATGTAATTCTTGTTCACGACTGCGAGTCGTCTGTCCAATTTAGGATTTAATTTAGTCTAGTGTGATCACTAGCTTCAGACCTTCTTATTAGTTTTCCTACTTAGATTTCCTAAAATTTGAATAATGTAATAAGGCCTTCAGAGGCACATGCCATGTTTGAGTTTTGCTGTTGTATGTCGTGCTTCGTCCATAGTTTAGAAGGTCGTTGGCTCACCCTGACTGAAACGACTCCCCCGAACGAGTTTGCCCGTTTACCTTTTGATTTCAAAGGGGTGATGAGAGCAGATTCCCCACCGAATGAGATGGTGCGTCGGCTCTGCCACACCTTCAGCGTTTGCTCGACTTTCAATAAATATAAATTCCCCTTAAAAATATAGCAATTACTACTATCAACGTAAACTGATACGGCGTTAATCAGGCGCCATTGGATACACAACGTATACCATTATTTAGTCTAGTTTCAATAACGAAGCAGTCACGACAATGCCCATATTTTGTTTAAAAACAAGTGCCGAGCTCTGCGCACGAAACCACCGCCTCGTAGACAGTTTTTTTACTTCTATTTACTGCTAATATTGCATTTCAATCTTTATAAAAACACTGCAAAACTGATACCGTGACTGGGCCTCGATAAACTTCCTCAGTAGTCAGCGAAAGGGACAGTAGACTAGAGTTTACCCAAAAATGGCCTCTGCCAGGACAAGATGTACCGCACCGGAAGCAGGCGAGGATTACTCCGCGATTACGTCACGCTGCTACAAGTACGTCCAGGCGACCCCAGTATAATCAGGAGTCGCCACGCATTGCCACGGAACGCACGATCGCGCTTACCGCCGCTTCGTTACATCGCAAGTCAACTTGCACATTCGTGGCGTTATATTACTACCCACGTATTTATAAATGTTGAAAAATAAAGCAAAAAAATGCATCGCGAGTGCATTGCGAGCAATGAACAGTGTACTGACTCAGCGGGCGGCGGGTGGCGGCGCGCGGCCTCGTGGATCATGCGCAGGCGGCGCGCCTGCGACCACGGCTCCAGCGTGTACGAGGGCGCCAGCGGCGGCGACACGGCGCTCTCCTCCGCCACGCGGCACAGCTCCACGCCGCGCTCCGCCGTCCAGCGCCCCACCTGCACACACGCGTGCCAGCTCGTTCAGGAGAAGCACAAACACTGGCATACAGCCGGTAGAGCCTGTTTCGGCAATGCATGTACACAACGATTCAATGTTCAGCTCGGGGGTTAATTCAAACAACGTTGAAGGTTTCAGCGATGCTTCAGCTTCGACGTATGGTCAAACATAAAAGGACAGGGCTGTAGAACGAGCTCTAGTAGGTCGAAGACAAGATTTAAAGCAAATACCTACGCGAGTCAGAATATATTTTTCGCCATTGTACACTGGTACGATTTTCTAAATTTACCAGATCCACCCGACTCGACCGACGTCGATCGATGTAGACATCAGATCAGTAGGTACACATTTTTAGCTACAGCCTAGAAATAACGACGTCACGTCTTTTTCCTTCGTGTCGTGAGACTGTAGCGAAACCTACTACTTCAGATTAACAGATGTGAGCCGTGCATGCTCACGGCTCGTTCAAAAGGGCCAAGGTTTCGTCTATTACATTTAGGGCTTATTTCACAAGTCTCTGATGAGCTCCTGGTATTGAATCCAACAGATATCTGCAATGCCATCTCTGTTTATGGTATAGACACAAACAGAGACATTATCACAGTGCACCTAGCAGGAATCTTCTCGACACGCGTTAACTCACTACGTAACTCAGTGCGCCTCTAACCAGCCCAGTAGACGAGAAACGTACAAGATACGTAGCAAGTTAACGCGTCGCGTGTCGAGGAGATCCGTGCTAGGTACACGGATACATTTTAGATAGGAACTCGGTACCTTATCAGAGAGTGGTGAAACAGGGTTTTATCGAGGTGTACCTCGCGATACTGCTTGAGCAGCTGCGGCGACTGCGGCAGCGACCAGTCGACGGCGGGGCGCGCGCCGCAGCCCCACGCGGCGGCGGCGGCGGCCACCAGCGCCTTGCGCGCCATGGCGGCGCCGCGGTGCGACTTGTACTCCACTATGGCCGCGCTCGAAGCGATCGAACGGCGCACGCGGACCTGACATGCAAACACAACATGCATACACTCGTCTACATTTTTGGCAAAAGCGCGGCAAGGCAAATGCTCGCAAACCTAGTCATTCGCATAACAATTCACTCTAGCGTCAGGACCGCACAGTATTGTCTCCTTCTATTTTGGATATGCACCGAAAGATATAGACCATGGACTCATGCAGGTAAACGCGCTCTATCTCCAGCTAACAGTGAATTAACCTTTTTTTATGGCTTTAGATACATTAGCCAATGTCAAATTAGACGCCAGGAACGCTTAAAGATGACGCGAACGGTAGTGCCCATCACACCGCCGACACAGATAGTTAACCGGTAAAATAGTGCAATAGCGACCTACGAGCATATCACGTTTAAATTTCAAATTCGCATACGACCTGACGTGTCGGTGACAACTTCTGTTTGCCTTGTTGGCAGTGAAAAGGTTAAGATTTAAGTTTGAATGCAGCTTTAATTAGTGCACTCGGGGCAGGCAACTTGAAATAATGCCATGGTTGAATAAGACCATTCTCACCTCCTGAACCTCGTCGGTTAGCTCGTAGAGCAGGCGCACGATCTCGGCCGAGGACAGCGTGGGCGGGATACGCGAGATGAAGATGCGGCAGTTATTGATCGAGGGGCACACGCCTGGATCGCAAACAACTACATTAGGTACTGCCTGGCCACGAGTCGTGGCAAAGCGATAAACATAATCTCCCTAAATCCAATTAGTTCTGCGGTAAACATCCCGCAACGCGGATGCGACACCGTATTATAGGCGAGATTCCACTGACGAGGAGCTCCACGTCAGTGGAAACGCCTAGCTGGACGGAGTGACGAGGAGCAGACCGTGAATTGATCGAACACAGAGCTCGAAATATCCACTCTGCGTCAGTGGAAACAGTATAAGCAAAGCAAATCAGGGCTGAGCGAACTTTCAAAAAAAGGTGCTTTTCCACTGACGTTGAGGTGGATGGAGTGGAGAGGAGCTGACCGTGAATTCACCAATTACAGTGCTCGAAACCAGTGCTCCGCGTCAGTGGAAACAGTGTAAGTGATGCTGCTATGCTCCGCCCAGCTCCGCTTCAGTGGAAACCCATCCTGTTACTTCGTGCTAAGGTCTCGAACTGAGCTCAGATACGAGACTAAATTTTAAAAGACACTATGTCAAGCCGGGGGCTTAGCACGCTAGCTTTTATCGATAACATAAAGCACTTATCGCGTTCTAACCAGTTTGCGTGTGCGAGAGGGACCAAAGCGTTTATGTGCGCGATAAACGCTAGCGTGCCACTACAGCTGGTATTCGTTTTCGCAACCCATAAATTCCGTAACTGTATACATATTTATTATAGCAGTTACGAAAAAAGATAAATAATTCAAGAGAAAGCACTCACCAAGTTGCCAGGAAGGCCTGATCATGTAATTGTTGAACATCCGTATGGCGTTGCTGGCCTCTGCGTCATTCGTGTACATGGCAAACGCATACCTTAGGGAAAAGCCGCTCATCAGTTAGTTGACCACTATTTATTATTTGGGCACAAACAGAGAAGGCATCACAGATATCTGTTAGATATGATATCGGGACCTTGTCAGGGAGTGGTGACACAGGGCCTTATGATTATAAAACTTCGGTAACCGAAATTTCTTTAGATTTTGTTTTATTTTTAATGTATGTGTTTTTGTTTGTTTTTTCATCCTGTTTTGTGGTACTCAATCGAGAATTGTATTTATTGTATTGCAGAACATTAAAATAATTAAATTTAAATAATGTGCAACAACTCAAAGAAAAAACCGGCCAAGCATGAGTCGGACTCGCGCAACTAGGTTTCCGTACAAAATTAATAAGCGCCGAACATACAATATTGCTCCAACATAAACAGAATGGCGGAAAAAGCGTAACTTTGCCCTTGGAAAACTGTTGTCCCCATACCAACCAACCCTGTGATTATCTCAGTGCAAAAGCGACGAGCCCGGGAGTCAAGGCAGCGCCTTGCCCAACACGCAAGACAAAGTGATGTCATAGTCGAACTCGTCGCTCTCTCTTGGTTCCTTGGAATCACCCCGTATACAGAGTAGTACAGTACTCACCCGCGATTCCAGCCAGAGAAGTTGATCATGAGCCGGAACTCGAACAGCTCGCCAGCCTGCCGGAACAGCGGCACCAGCGTGTCCTCGAAGCAGTCGTGCGGGATCCGCCCGATGAACACCTGCCGGCGGAGGGGACAGAATACAGCGCCTCGCAGCGCGGCAAGAGCTGGCTCGGACACGGAGACGAGCATTGCCGTTCGAGTCGGTTACAGTTCCCGGCAAACATCTTGAGCACTGACCTTGACTGCGCAGTAGCCGTTTCTAGGACAAATGTGTATGCGCAAACATACCCCCTCTACTCAATTGATGTTCAAGTTGTTTGCTTGCAACTATAACTACCTTACGCGCCACCTTAAAGACTAGCACGCGATCTCATTTTCTCCCTTGTCGCTCAGTGAGTCTCTCTCCTACTGGGCTTATTAGAAGGAGACGCACTAAGCGACTAGACAAGTCTCGGCGCGCCGTTCTAGCCCTACCACTGAAATCCACCATAAAGGCCGGGTCACACTCGATGCGTACGCACCATGGCTTCAGCTCGCTTCGTAGAGCTGCATTACGTGTACACAAGGAAAACAATGTGGCATCATAACCTCAACATATAATTCGATACAAGCATCGGCAAATTCATTCAAAAGTCAACCTATAGTACATTTCTGCGTTGCTAAGTCGCATCGCGTCGTGGTCTTAAGGGTCAGTCCACACCAGTCGCGCGCACGTCATGTTTGCGACACGGCTCCTACTAGCTTCGTTACGCGTGCGTTACTTTCATAATGCACGCGGGGTACCGCACGGGTATCGCAGCTTTACGGACATAGTTGGATGGAGCCGTGTGGCAAACGCAACGTGTGCTCGACCGGTGTAGTTCGGCCCTTAAATTAAGACGTCAAGTAGGGTGAATGTGCCAGTAACCGGACAAAAGAATTATGTGTTCGCAAAATAAAGACTTCAGGTATTCCATGGAATTGTACTAACTCTACGGTATGTACACAATAAATGAACAACTTATCCTCACGAGCGGTACAGTCAGCAGGAGAAGCAGTTGCTAAACAGTGAACACTCAAAGAAATCAAAAATATCCACACAAGACCTTGCTCCCTCGACATAGCCATGGGTAGATCTTCCTGACCTACTCGGCTGTGAAGTCAGGAGTGGGCAACCTTCGACCCGCGGGCTGGCTATGGCCCGCCCCTGCTCACATCCGGCCCGCAGGACAATTTTAAAATAGTGCGCGAGCGAGCAGTAAATATTGTATTGTCTCTTAGTGGGATTAATCCTAACATAAGATTGTCATGTTTTGACATGGGTAATGGGCCTAAGGCCTAGGGAGCATAATGTATGTCATCGATGATAGCTAGCGTGCTAAGGGCCTAGGGCCTAAAGGCACTGAATAAATAATAATACTAACATACAGAAACTTCTCTTTTTCGACCGCGATTAAACGAATTCCAACAATATTAACAAACCCAAAAAGTTCGTATTACTTCATTCACATTTGCCAGACGGCTTGCGTCAAATGGAACGCGCCGCCCGCGTCCGCCTTCCCCCCCCCCCCCGCAACTCCCAGCGCCACGTCAGGGTTGCGGCGCATTCGTTTTCAATTACATTGACACAGCAAGGGCGAGCAAGCGGGCGCGCGACAAGCCGCCAACCTATTGCGATTTGCCTACCTGTAGGCAAGGCAACCGAGCGTACCTACAATGTGGAGTGGAACCCCCCCCCCCCCCCGCTCAGGGTCCCTTAACCCTTAAAAAGAGATGTGTAATAAAATAGGCAGTCTTACTCATTCTAAACCTTGGACTCAATATAGCAATGTACCAGTCACCACTGTATTAACCACTATCGGTACTAGTATAATAAATACTAGAGATGCGCCTAGTAACACTTTTGCCGACTACCGAGTTTTACTCGGTTCAATTTTTTTTCAACCGAGTACTCGGCCGAGTAACTCGGTTCAATCAAATTCCCATTTCGGGCGCGTACACAAGTACAAACAGGTTCGCGCTGGTTGAGCGGCCGGCTCGCGTTGATAAACCCCTCTCCCCGCCCGCGCCTTTCAACCTTTCAACTACCAGTCAACTGACAGTTTGCAAACAAATACTTCACGTTGCGCGTCATAGTAGATAAATAATTGAAAAAGTTTGTTAATTAACGATTGACTGTGTGTAGTACCTGATCAGTGATGACCTGATTTTGATTAACACTGTTGTTTTAATTATATCTACCTAAATATATTGCTTTTCTTAAACCGAGTATACGCATTCAAACCGAGTTATTCGGCCGAGTACGAGTATCAAAAAACCTGCCGAGTACCGAGTATCAACCGAGTACTCAGCCCATCTCTAATACATTCACACAGTTTGATTAATGCTGACAATGACAACCCAATAGTAACTTCGCTTGTTTCGTTTTAAGGCATAGACTTATTATGTTTTAAGGCGTGGCGAGGCTGTTCGGTGATAAAAGTTAACACTGTCAGTAAATGGCGCATTTACATGGCACATTTGGTGATCTCTTAGAAACAATTATACCGTTTTTTATACTCCGCCCATCACAAAACTAATGAATGTGGGTGATAAGTACTAAGTAAGACTGCTTAACTGAGTAAATCTGATCACAGAATTTAAGCGGGAAAGTTCCATTAGTACATCTTATCTAATATAACAAAAATGCGAAATAATTATGGACAAACTCAGTACAGATCATATTTTTGCCAGGAATAATGGTTAAGAAATGACAATATTACGTGACTTAATTACAATTGGTAGGCATTAAAGTTAACAATTATGATCTGATCAGATGTTTCCGAGAAACCAAAACTGATTAGGTAGCTTTAGCGTGACGGGCGTCCTGGCGGCGGCGCGGCGCCTCAATTCAAATCAAAGATCTTACCTCGCAATTTCTCGACGGCTCCGGCCCGGACCATGCATGGGGAGCCTTTCTGTAGATCCTCTGACCATTAATTTGCGTAAGTGTATAAGATGTGTTATTTTCTGTTAGAGATAATAATCTCGATGATAATTCATGTTGATTTACTTCACTACACGAATAATGCTTAACAGGAGGCATTTTAGCCAATATAAATTAATCTTAAATAATACGTTCGAAAATAATAATTAGGTTCCACTAACTACTCCGACGCGTAATCCGCGTGCGTTTCAAAAAGAAACGAAATACACGATTTTTGACAACGCGAGAAAAGAAAATGGCGAAATTAAATTCAAAATGGTGGAAGTGACCTTGAAAATGTTCACATCTAGATCATATGAATGCTAAATATCAAAAAATAAGGTTTTTTGTAATAAATATTATGAAAAAACAAATTTATAATATTAAAACGTATTTATTTCAAAGTCCTGATACTTAAAAAAGTAGCTTAAAGTATTATTTGTTTGTATAGCTGCTACACCGGAAATCAATGCAAATAGATAATAAATTTTGAATTTGGAAATATCCGTTTAACGCGTTTAATTTTGTTTCTGGGAATAAGTCCTGACCTATCACCATAAACCTGTTTTCGGCGATACTGTTTTACTAATAAACTTTGGATATAAAGTTTTGTGGTTGAACTGATGGATAATATTCAGTCATTGATAGATTCTAGTTTACGTATACAATTATCCCATTTATATATTTACATTACGTAAACATTCAAATTGAAATTGGTTTTGTAAAATAAAGGTGGGCATTCACTGCGTCTTCCAAATATTTCGAGTAAAACTATTGAAATAGTTTTTAGTCAAATGAACTAACGAATTTACGTCTTATACTTATTTAATTAGATACATTTGAACTTAAATACATCCAACAATCATAACTTGAGTCTACTACCAATACAAATATCATAATCATAATACAAATGTTTCTCTAGCGGGATTCGAACCCGCAATTCACATTTTTTGTTTCCGGAACGGTTAATAATTAATTTGCTGTTATTGAAGCCTTTTTTCAGTACTTATTTTGTACAAGAGCTGTTACGTTATTTACTTAATGTTTTTTTTTTCAGTATAAACACAGAATGGGGACGAAAGGATATTTAGGAAAGGTACCTACTTTTTACTTGCGGAGTAAAACTTTTATGCCTGTGACTAAAGTCACAAGAAAATGTAGTACAATATTATTTTGATTATCAATTATTGAAACATGACACTAACTGAAGTCATAAATAAAACAAGTTTCTAATTAACAGAATTGTATGTTAAAGATATTATTAAAATAAAGACAGTAAAACTTATTACTGAACAGATAGAAGGTTTCTTGAAAACTGTTCCGTGTTTTGTTAGCTCGTTGATGTCTTTACTAAATCTCAACTGCATTCTTAAAACATATAATCGTTGCGTCATGTGTTGCATTCTCATTATTTGTTGTTTTGTGAAATATGTTAGTTTTTTCTGTGATATCGTTTTCATCACGTTTACAGTTATTGCAGGAATGGCCTCTAATTGTAAGGAGCCTATATCTTTTTCCGGAATACCTGACAATATAAAAATGTAGATTTAACACTTAACAATATTATTAGATTAGATCTGTAAGGCTGCCCCAAATAAATAAAATAGAATAAACAAATAAAATAAATTACTTAATTCTCCGTATATTTATTATTAATAATTATTAAGATAGTAGATAAATATCAGTTCCTAGAATATACCAGAAAACTGGAAGAACAATAATACTAACATTTTAATAAACTACCAAGTTGCGCTACTTCGTGAGAGGTCCACAGGTACGGTTCACCATAGGCATCCGAGTGAACTGCTATATCGTATAAAGTCTATAATTAAATAAACGTTTAAAATTAGAGTCGTCATGGTTGGAAAACAATTACTTTTTTTAACCAACTTCAAAAAAGGAGGAGTTTTTCGATTTGACGAGATCTTTTTTTTTGGTATTTATCATAGCTACCTTAACTTGAGCTTCATTACAATTCTGCAGCTTGCCTAGAACATCGTTGTTGAGCTCTTTCATAATAGACGGAGTAATTTTCTTAAGGTCGCTGGGAGGGAAGCTACATAGCAGGTAGCCTAGTCCGTTTACATTACTTCCGTTCATATACCACGAATTACCAAAGTAACGCCTGTAAGCGGATATTAGGACGCCTGTCTGAAAATCGAAACACATGCATTTATTCTTATTTAACTGATTAACTGTTGCACATTATATCATTACGTGAAAACGAGAAATAACTTCAGTTATTTGAATTTTTACTAACATAGTCCACGTTATTGAATTTCAGGTTTTTAGTACTTAGCCTAGCGGTCTTAACTTTCCATTAATTATTCAAGAAGGTACCTTGCGGGCATGTAAACCGATTCTGAAGTTAGCAAAGTATTTGAGAACGGATGGGTCTCCCATGTTAGTATAATATAAATCTTCTTCTGGAACAACGTTTAAAAGCGATCCAAAAGCTAGGAACTCCCTTCCTTGTAAATAAGCTGCCGTTTTCCCATCTAAAAAAATGTACATAACAAAATATTTCAACCGGTGAATGTATATTTTTTATTTTTGGGTTTGTTTTGCATTTTGCAATGTGTATGTGCTTCTTTATCACATTAGGTGTATTTGCCTGTGATGCTGTTAAGTAATGAGTTCAATAAAATAAATAATAAATTTTATAGATAAGCGACTAAACCGGCAGTGTTACTTTATGTATACATATAATTACATATGTCACTCTTAGTTATTGGAATTGGGGACTGCCCTAAAATTCTTGACACATCTTTCATTTCTTTATTTCTTCATTAATATTCTTTATTCATGTAACCTTGAGTCTGTGTAATGAACGTGATTTTACTGAAATAAGCTTTTTTTAACCTGTAATAATGTCCCATGCTTGCAAGACTTTCTTGATTGGAATAAATTGTTTATGGGTATTACTTAAAATATGTAATATAGTTTCGGCATCAAGTCTCATAAATGACTCAGGAGGTCCAAAGTACAATATGTTCATTGATGTTTCAGGCGCCATTTGGATTTCCATTTCATCGTAAAAATCTTCATAAATATCAATGGTGTCTGAAATTTCAATATCATTTAATGACTACTCCTGCTTTTCCAAAACGAAGGTGCAGTTAGAAATTATTCCTTAGGCCAACTTGGACAATGGTTAAATATTCAAAGTAGACCTCTTAAGCTCGGGATGGTCTCTGGTATTGAGACCCGGGCCAATTTTTTAGATTAAAGAATAAAATAAAAGTTAATTAAAGTGAAATTGAACTATCAAAATGGTGGTACTTACTGAACGGCATTAAAAAAGAAATTATTTTTTTTGGGACAATTAACTTCAATTGCTCTAGTCCCAAAGTAAGCAACTAAAGCTGCTTATGTTATGGGTACCAGACAACGGATATACGTACTTATAAAGATAAATATATAATTAAATACATGTAACATCCAAGACTCGGGTACAAACATTCGTATTCAACATACAAACATTTGCCCCTCCCGGGAATCGAACCTGGAACCTCATGCTTTGTAGTCAGGGTCACTAACCACTAGGTTATCCGGTCGTCAACGACCCATCCCATCGGCATCCGGGGGGAGGGGGCGGTCAGCATGGGAACGTAAAATTTATAACAATTATAACACTACAAATCAATTAAATCTGAGAAACTTCAGTGATTATTTTATTTAAATAAAATCCATGTAAACGTGTACAAGACAAACCTTTTTCTGTGTTAGCAATAACAGAATTTTTATCATTTTCATATTTTTCGGCTATTTCTTCTAAAGACATCGTAGTTTTGGCGGTTATATTTTTAAGCAGTGTTATTATTAATATAAAGCACGAGCACAACAACATACTTACAGTAAATATCTAAAATATGTCTCATAAGTAATTTATTAATTATTGTAATTTTATAACAATTGTTTAAATAGTTTATTTATATTTACCTCATGATAAATTCCTTTTTTTGACGATTACTAAACTAGTTGGCATCGAAATTGATAAAAAAAACTAAAATATCTACAAACTCTGCGCATAGGGTGTCTTTTCGACTAGTAGCTATCCAATATTATTTGAGCTAACAGATAAAATTTGTAATTTTCTGTAGCTAGCGACGTTTGTTATTGTAATAGAATATCCTGTAATAAAGTACATTTAGCTAACGAATGGCTTGCTTTAAAAATGTTTTGTTTTGGTTGTTTTACGGCAAGCTGTCAATGTCAAAATCACGTCAAAATTATCAAATGTCAACCAACGTAGCTGTGTCTAACCTATAACAGACACACGGATTGTTTTTATCGGATTCGTCGTTATTTTTGCATCGAAATGCTTACTGTGTGACATATTTTCAGACGAGTATCATCATTAGCTTTATAGGATAAAGTAGTTTTCGTAATATATAGGCTTCCGCTAGTGTCTTAACAACATGGGTATTTTGGAGAAAATATCTGAGATTGAGAAGGAAATAGCTAGAACTCAGAAGAATAAAGGTGATTTGGATATAAATTTGATTGAGCTTAACACATTTTTGCCTGAACTATAGCATTTACATGCTATTTATGTTGATTTTTTCATATTTTACAGCAACTGAATACCACTTGGGTCTTCTGAAAGCAAAGCTCGCGAAGTACCGGTCTCAGCTCCTCGAGCCGTCTAAAAAAGGCGGCGACAAAGGCGAAGGCTTCGATGTGCTGAAGTCCGGTGACGCTAGAGTAGCGTTAATTGGTTTTCCGTCTGTGGGCAAGGTAAGTGTTGATGTTTATGCTAAAACTAGCTTTTGCCCGCGGCTTCGCACGCGTTAAATTCGTAGTAATACAATTCCTCTTTCCCTATACTATGAAGATTCAACTTCACATTAGAAATCTAGAAATGATCAGTGGTTCTCTAATATATTAAGCATGTTATTATACATATAAGCCTTCCTCTTAAATCACTCTATCTATTAAAAAAAACCGCATCAAAGTCCGTTGTGTAGTTTTAAAGATTTAAGCATACATACAGACAGATGTGGGAAGCGACTTTGCTTTATACTATGTAGTGATGGTCATTTAATCAACTTGTTGTGTTCATTTGTCAACTAATTGTTTAAAAATTGTAAGGCTACTACTACTAGCTGCGCTCGTGGTTACTTTTTCCTAATAAGGTGTTCTAATGTTTTTTAATTTTCAAAATTCATAGATTTCGTCAGTAAAAAAAAACATAAAACTATGTTTTGTATGTGAGTAGAGCGTTAATTAAATTAGAGTCATTTCACTTGTCTTACACATTTCAATGCCATGGATGGATATGTCGGTACCACAGATTCAAAACCAACAATGGTTATATCCATCAGTGTAGGAACAAAAGGGACTTACTACAGTTGGTGTAAGATTCAAACTCGCTTTGCTAACTAATCATGCTTCGCGTGTGACGGACTGCTTTTCTGCTTGACATAGTGTTGCAATGCTTATCTAACTGATTGGGAAAAACAAAAATCTAGTTGCCAGCTTTGGTTAGTAGCACGCTCTTGAATGTAACATTAGCTAATAAATTAAAATGCTATGTAATGACAACACAACACAAAGAAAAAAGTAGTACCCTTAAAATCAATATTGTAATGATTTTTGACCGTAAGACACTTTGAAAAATGCGCAGGGTATGGTAGCGGTAATGTGGCAAAACTGGCAAACGCAAGGCACTGAATGCTGATGTTGCAGGTTCAAGTCCTGCCATTACCCTAATTTTTCTTTCTGTTGTCATTACATAGCATTTTAATTTAAACATTTTAATGTTAATCATTTAAAAATAAAAATCGAAAGAAATTTCGATTACAAAAATTTATTAACTAATAAAGATGCCACCATTTACTCATACCTAAACAAATTACGATGATACTTTTTTTTCTAGTCCACTTTGCTGTCGACACTGACGCACACGCACTCTGAGGCGGCGAGCTACGAGTTCACGACCCTGACGTGCATTCCGGGCGTCATCGAGTACCGCGGCGCCAACATACAGCTGCTCGACCTGCCCGGGATCATCGAGGGCGCCGCCCAGGGCAAGGGCAGGGGGCGACAGGTGGGACACACTTCTATTATTACAAGATTCCATAAAAGAAGGAGTTAGAAGCATGGGGATGGAGGAATTCAACTGTTTTTGTGCATATGTTACATGATATCTCTGCCAATTGTGAACTGATTTCAATGATTCTGGTGGACTATTTTATGGCGCCATCTAGTTCAACTGGTTTAAGACACATTGATTCATGTTCAGAATTAAGCAATATTTTATTTACTCACACTCATAGAAAATATCTTTCATTGGATCTTTCTATAAAACAACCATACATTTAATCATAAATACTCCTACTAAATTGACCAACAAACATACATAATACCTGCTTAAATACCAAGCCTTAAGAGTGTGTGCATTATAGTTTGTATGATGTTGAAGCTACACATGCACATCTAAAATATAGGAATTCACTAGTGTATGTATTTTTTAGTTGCAAGTAAATTGTCGGAACTACCACACACATCGAAATTCCGTTTTAATCAAAGCGTTCAAAAGCCAACATTAAAGCTACAGGAACACTCTGCTTATGGTTTCCAAAAGGTTATTGTTATTCTTGTACAAACTGTTTAATGCAATGTAGGTGATAGCGGTGGCGCGCACGGCGGACCTGGTGCTGATGATGCTGGACGCCACGAAGCCGTACGTGCACCGCCAGCTGCTGGAGAAGGAGCTCGAGAGCGTCGGCATCCGGCTCAACAAGGCCAAGCCGAACATCTACTTCAAGGTACAAACAATCAATGCAGTCTGCTGCTGCAGCGGTTACTGCTGCACTGTCATAAGTTCCTGATATCCGCTCGTTCCATTAAAAGCATGATTGCAAAATACCAAATTCCCGACATACCTGCTCATTAAAATATAAGATTCCCCGAATACCAGATGTTCTTTATATTATGTTCGTTTTTAATTGTAGGGAATACCATGTTCTCAATACACCATGTTCTCAATACACCATGTTCCCTATAAAACCCTATACCCAAAATATAAAATTTCAGAATCACAAGAATCTCAAAACATTTAAATACTTGACAAACCAGATTTGCAAAACACAATTTTCTCGAAACAAGTTAATCTCACCTTAAGGGGGTTCGATTCCCATAGAAAATGTCGGTGCACCTTTTGAAGCTTCTAGGACATTAATTTGAACGGATTTTTTTGGAAATAGTTAGTTATGGATTAATTACTTACGTAAAACCAAACAAAGAGTTGCTTTACCGATCCTGAACTGCAGTAGGATCCAGGAAATTATGATGCATTTTACCGTTGTGGGAGTACAACCGCAACCATGTGTGTGTGAAATCTTTAGATGGGTGCGTCAATTAGTGACAGTTAATATAGGTGAGTAAAAACCTATTGACAATTTCGACCAGTCACGTGACCACCTATTTAGTTCCGTGGTAACATTTACATGGGTAAAGATCGTGAAAGACCAAGTTCAAATCTCGTTGTCTCTTTTTTTTTGTATTTTAAAATTTTCTTTTTTCAATGAGTTTTGCAAAGTAGGATATAGTCTTCCAAAGGAAATGATAAAACTATTTTTTTTTTCTGATTTTGGATACAACGTAATATGACTCATTTTTATTACAATCTAAATGGAATAAACGTTCGTTTAACAAATAAAGAAACTGCCTTGAATAAAAGGATATGGACAAACTGCAGAAATTTCTCAAAAAGGTAGAAATTTAAAGTTTACAACTATGTCAAATTTCATCCGGCTCACACGATTACTGTGGTACTTTTCCACAATAAATGACATGCTGATTCCTTCACAGGGATTGTCACATCTTTAAAATATTTACTGTGAAAAGGTTCCGTGCAGTGGTTCGCGGATCAAAACGGTGCAACTGTGCACTGTATCATACACGCAATGATACTATCCTTTATTTATTACAGAATAAAATTGCCCGCAGTATGGACTCTTATTTATTTCGTTTTACAATAATATTAGGTCGAGTGATAGGATTTTCTCCAACCTGAGAACTTTTTAATGAAACAAACCTTTTTATCAGATTCAGGCTGATATAAGGATAAAAATAAAAAATCTGTGGTCTATGACCTGCCAGAGGAAAAAAAATGTTCGATGACAAAGGGATTGTCTAAGCTATTGCGAAGCTGTTACACTATTTACGTGAAAGAAAACCCAGAACAATTTGAACATTTTCCAGTTCTTGGTAAGTGATCTCAAAACCAGCAACCCTAAGATACATATTAATTTATTGCCAGTTTTTAGGTCCCGCCTCTCTCGCTTTCCAAATCAATCAATTAATCAATATTTAAAAAGTGGTAGCTCAAACTGCAACTAGCAAACTGAACTGGTTAGAATCTGACTCTATCACACAAGACTTCCACGATTTCACGGTGGACGCTGTAGTTGTCCCTCATTGCTGCGACTAGATCTCTTCGTCGTGCTCGAACTGACCTGCAACAGCTGGTCGCCTGGTACGCCTCGGGACGACGACAACAGGTCAAACGTTATGACGTTTATACTGTGGAAGATGCCAAACGGCCCTTTGCGGGAAGCCACCTGCGTCGAATATCTGCCATGATTTCGTCTTATCTAGAGCCCCTAAACGTATAACTATGCAGCAATAAGAAGAAGCTTTTATGTTGGGGGCTTGGCGCCTTGTCTATGATAAAAGCCATCGTGTACAAAATTACAGAAAAGACAGGTGACCAGAGGCGAAGTTCGTTGCCATCACTGATCATTAACAGTGATCATAATTCATAGGTCTGAGGGCCTGGCCACGTACGACGGCGTGTTGTATTGTACAGGCGCGAAAAAAAAAATTGTGGGCGAACCCATTTCTTTCTATTATGGATCAGGATTGGAGTAATTTTAAGAGGAAATACGAGGTGTTGAAAATAAGTGAACACAAATTTTTCGAGTACTTTAGAATGTCTGTATCAAGATAAAATATATTGTAATCTCCTTGTATTCAAAAGCAACACGTATTTAGAGAACCTGTGGGACCTTTGAAAATGTTAGGATTAACTATAGCTACTATAGCTGAGTTTCTTGCGGCGTTTCTTCTCAGTAGTATCTTCGATTTTCTGAAGCGCTAGTAGATTCAGACATGTAAAAGAGCCTATATGGCCAACTTGCAAAATAAATTTTTCATTTTCATTTTCATAAGGTACGCGGTATAGCTGTACGAAATGAAAACATGTTTTACTCGATTGCCGCCAGAAGGGAGGGTTATATGTTTTTCGAGCGTAAGTGAGTATGTATGTATGTAAGTATGTATGTATGTAAGTATGTATGTATGTATGTATGTCTTTTCTGTACCATGCGCTGCACCCTAAACGGTTTGATGGATTTTGATTTGTGAGGTGTCGTTGGATTCGTCTTGATTGGAGGGGTGACTAAGCTATGTCAATATTAACCGGCTCACCTGGCAATTTGTCATCTACTACTGCTTTTAAGCTACAATATGCATACAAGTGTAAAACTGGCAAATGGCTTCCCTGGTGGTAAGTAATTCTCCTAAATGCTTCACCTGGTAATCTGTAATCTACTGCTGCTTCTAAGCTACAATGAGCATACAAGTGTAAAACAGGCAAGCGGCTTTCCTGGTGGTCAGTGATTGTCCTAAATGCTTTACCTAGTAATTTGTCATATACTACTGCTCTTAAGCTACAATGCGCTTACAAATGTAAAACAGGCAAGTGGCTCCCCTAGAGGTAAGTAATTTTCGTAACCGCCTTACCTGCTTACTTGTTATATACCACTGCTCCTAAGCTATAATGAGCTGCGGCACCTCGGCCGCTTGCTATAATTCGTCACATACAATTCTATACAATTAATCGGAGCGCGCAGAACGCAACGCCCCGGACGCACGCTTCGGGCGCCTGCTACGTTTTGTCCTCCTCGTATTTCCTCTTAAAATTACTCCCATCCTGATTCATAATAGAAAGTAATGGGTTTGACGAGAACATTCTTTTTATTTGTCTTTTCGCGCCTGAATAACACGGCGTCGTGGTACAACGCGGCGCCCCACCGTGCACCCGCTCAGTACGGCACCGCGCGGTGTATTTCCACAGCGCGGACCGTAATTATGCACGGTAAAACGGCGCCGTAACGACTCCGCGCCGTGGACATGTGGCCAGGCCAGATTTCAGGTTTTAGTTATAGTATTATTTAAGTTGTTTGTTTACTTTTATTTCAAGTTTTTAGTTATTTTTCTGTTACTTAATTTTTAAATTTGCTTTTGTATTTAATGTTTCAAGTGTCAGATAATCTAATAATATTAAACTGTCATTTTAGATTTATAGCTTCGTTAATTGAAGGGACAAAAGGAAGAGGAAGACCCAGACTGACATATTTTGAGCAAGTGGAAGAAAATTTTCGAACCGCGTCGTATTGGAACATCAAACGGCTGGCGGAGAAGAAAGAAGACTGGCGATTACTGACAGGACCTGATGATAAACGGTGAAGGGCGGGATGGTTTTTTTTTGCAAGTTTTATTTATCTGTTTTGTCACAAAATTTACCTCATATTGGTATGAAAATAGTATTAAAGTATACAAACAAATCCCTTTTATATAAGACCCCACTAGACCATGTACCTACAAAGCTCTCAAATTATTAATGAAAAGAGTAATGTCGTATTTTTTAAACAGGTCACATGGAGTATCAAAAGAAATTAACACATTTGATTCAGGCTGATCCAAACAGTGTATTAAAAAGTATAAGCTTCTTCAGAAATTGTTCGTTACGGACTTATCAAAAGAGCCTGTTGTATTTTGTATTGTACCTCGTACAAGGCACTTCCTAAAATGACCACTTCCAGTTGTGACCCCTTCCTAAATACTACTATTTCATAAAATGACTTCCTGATATAAACATTTCCTGATTTGATCACTTTCCAAAATGAGCATTTCTCGGTGTAACCACTCCCAGTATTTCATAGCGCGACGTGACTTGACTACAAATCTACTAGTGACCCGCTGCTGCTTTGTTCCAATTTCATAGGTTTTCTCAGACTACAAAAGTATTATGATATGGTGCCTGCCTTACAGGTCGAATTTTTAAAACTGTTATCATTTTTGGGTGGCATACCAAAACGTAAAAAGGAAAGTTATTGGTGCGATTCGTTCCGTCCGTCTGTCCATCCGCCTATCTGTCCATCTACCTGTCATAGCGACATATTTTAGTACATTACTAATGCTATATATTTGAAATGTTGAACACATTATAAAATTTCCTTACTCAACCGTATTGCTAGTCAAAAAATTAAGAAACATACTTTCGGTTCATCTGAAAATGTGAAATGTATGTCTCTCGATGCTCTCATTTCCTTATAACACTAGTCAGATGGAGCCGCATGCATTTTGGCTAGTACGGAGAGATAAAATAGATTATGTTCAAAGAGAAATACCGTTTTAATAGTAGTAGTAGCTTAATCAACTGAGTATCATTAGCTGAGAAATGGTTTTTGTTGATGTTAAATATAAAATTTGCAGGTACTTCAAGGTCATAAATAAAAAAATAATATCATAAATCGGTCATATCGGGAAGTGACTACAAGTGTTCATATCGGGAAGTAGTCTCATAAGGAAGGGATCGCCTCAGAAAGTGGTCATATCTTGACCTGATCATATCGGAAAGCGGTCATATTAGGTGTGGTCTTCAAGCAAAATCATCTTGATTTGTCGTTTCAGAAAGTAATTAGTTTTAACAGAAAGGGTTAAGCTTTTTATAAAAAACGCCCAATTCTGGTACCAATATCGGAATTCTAGAACAGAATGTCCAATGTCACTAACCACTGGACTTCTGAAAGGCGAGATTTTAGCCTGTGGCAAAAAAAAAGACTTAAAACAAAGTAGGATGGTCAGAATATTACCAATTAATAGGCTTACATAGTCATCCATACTATATTATTAATGCGAAAGTCTGCCTGTCCGTCTGTCTATCTGTACGGCTTTCGCACTTAAACTACTGAGTCGATTTCGATAAATTTTTGTACAAATTTAGTTTCATACATAATAATACAGGGTACTTTTGACATGAAACGTCTTTAATTTGGACATGAGGGGCTCACAATGCAAAAACCATGTCTGAACGAAATATGTTATGATTAGATCGCTTATTACTTTAAAAATATTGCACATATATGTAGACAATATTTTATTTAATCACATTTTTTCTTCACTTTGTTTTCTAAAACTATAACGTTATGTATCGTCAGTGACATACATTTATTTAGCTCATAATATTTTACTATCATGATTTATTTTAGATTTATAGCTTCGTTAATTGAAGGGATAAACGGGAGAGGAAGACCCAGATTTACGTAATTTGAGCAAGTGGAAGAGAAGTTTCGAAGCACGTGGTATTGGTATATCATACAGCTGGCGGAGAACAAAGAAGAGAGGCAATTACTGAGAGGACCGATGATAAACGGTGAAGGGCGGAATGGTATTTTTTTTTGGAATGTTTAGCTACCTATTGTGTCGCACACTAGACCACATATTTGTATGAAAATTGTTTTTAAAAGTACAAACAATATCCTTTTAGATAAGACCCCACTCGAACGCATTAGTACTAGAGATTGCAAACCGGGCCCGCCCGGGCCCGGTGACCTTTTCGGCACCCACCGGGCCCGACCATTCTTACGGGGCCCGGTCACCGGACCCGGTAAGTAAACCGCGGCGCGCTGCGTGGGAGCGCCAACTCGTAGAATGTACGTTATTAGTTTGTTTTTTTTTTTTTACTATGTGTTCAAATAGACACTGTAAGGAGTAAAGAGAAAGCTTGCTTGTTTAAACTTATAAAAATGAATAAATTACTGATACGAATGTTCCGCCCATAAGTAAAAGTAATCAATTCTGTAATAAGTGTGATTTTGAGACTTGAGTGAGACTGATTATTGTGATAATTGTTCATAAGCCAGTTTGAAATAAACATCAACCTTGAATCATTATTTTTCCATTCATATACAGAGTGTAATCGTTAAGTGTAGCCAGGCGATTATTCAGTAAATATAACAGATATCAGAAAACTTTAAGCTGATGTCGAATTTACATTACCCAATGAGTAAAATTACATTAATAACTTTTTTTTAATAACCAGAATTATCACAAATATTAACTTCAAACCCTCCCATACATTTAGTACGCCGTTCGTTGAAAGACAATATAAGGCCTAGTCATTTCACCATTATAAAATGATTCATGAATTGTTTTAATACAGTTTATTTGCGTAAATAATGAATTTTAAGCACTTTTCTCTTACGACATTACTTGAGGCTGCGTGAGACTTACGGCCGCAAAGGAGAGTTTGAAGTAAATATTTGGGATATTTCTAGTTTTATTTAAAAAGTTATTAATGTAATTTTACTCATTGGGTAGCGTACTCTCGATATCAGATTAAAGTTTTCTGATATCTGTTACATTTACAGAATAATCGCCCGACTACACTTAACGATTACACCCTGTATAGAAAATTTTCATAAAATATTTGAAAGGTTTCATCACTAACACACAACCCGGCCGGGCCCGGCGGACCCGGCCGGGTTGACGACGAATGCAACCGGGCCCGGCCGGGTTCAGAAACATACCGGATTGCATTCTCTAATTAGTACCTACTGTATGGTATTGTGGTTTGTATAAGGCACTTTCTTAAATGACTGCTGCCAGATGTGAACTCTTACCAAATGCAACAATTTTATAAAATGAAGTCCCGATATGAACATTTCTTGATTTGACCACTTTCCAAAATGAGCACTTCTTGATAAAATCACTCCCAGTATTTCATAGCGTGACGTGACTTGACTACAAATCTACTAGCGACCCGCTGTTGCTTTGTTCCAATTTCAAAGGTTTTTTTCAGACTACAAAAGTATTATGATATGGCGGTGTGCCTTCCTTACTAGTTGAATT
The DNA here is from genome assembly GCA_963691745.1 of Ditula angustiorana. NCBI lineage: Eukaryota > Metazoa > Arthropoda > Insecta > Lepidoptera > Tortricidae > Ditula > Ditula angustiorana. Next base: position 3,475,879 of record OY829480.1, on the reverse strand, counting down.
TTTAAAACCGTTATCATTTTTGGGTGTCATACCGAAAAGCAAAAAGGAAGCTTATTGGTACGACTCGATTCGTCCGTCCGTCCATCTGTCCATCTATCTGTCATAGCGGCATATTTTAGCACAGTACTAATGGTTTCTATTTAAAATGTGGAGCAGAAATTATTTTTTTTTTGTTACTCAACCTGATTGCTAGTAAAAAAAATATTATCGGTCATATCGGGAAGTGACTACAAGTGTTCATATCGGGGAGTTATAAGGAAGGGGTCTCCTCAGAAATTGGTCATATCTTGACGAGATCATATCGGAATGCGGTCATATTAGGTGTGGTCTTCAAGCAAAATGGTATCATCTTAATTGGTCGTTTCAGAAAGTTATAGAAAAGCGTTCGGATTAGGGGTAGTTTTAAAAGGAAACGGTTTTATCTCGAATGGGTAATTTTAGAAAGTAATCAGTTTGAATCGAAAGGGTTAAATTACTTAGTTTTTTATAAAAAAGCCCAAATCTGGCTGGTAGCAGTTCCTAAGTTCTAGTTCTAGATGTCCAATCTCATTGGCCCCTGAACAGCTGAAAGCCTGGATTATGGGCATGTGACAAATATTCTTGAACTGCAGAGCGGTCATGATATGGTCACTTTTTGTGGTTACTAAGCACGGCGCCTATTTTAATACATTAACTATAACCACAGCAATTCCATGGGGATGAACACCGGCAAAATGCTTGGATATTTTTTCGGTACCAAGTAATTAGCTGTTTGTTGTTGTTGTTGTTAGCTTCGTAAGTGAACCAAAACAATATCACATTTTTGGTTGCCTCATTTAATTTAAAAAAATAAAAACGTAAAATGTAATAAAATGTTTTTATTTTTTACAATTATATGGCGCAACTAAAAAGTCTAATGTTATTTGGGACACTAATTACTTTGTAATGTAAAAATATCCAAGCACTTTGCTGCAATTCATCCAGAGGAAATTGTTGGACAGATTCAAAAGAAAGTATATACGAAAGACAGAATATCAACAGTTAAAAATCTAACATAAACATAACTAATATTATAAATGCGAAATTCCGTCTGTCTGTCTATTTGTCTGACCAGCTCTCGCGTGTTACTGGCTTAGTCTATTTATATATTGACACCTGCGAATGGATGCAGGGTGACTTTTTCTTTTTAAAATGTTCAAGTTTTTTTAATTACCCAATTTTATTAGTAAACTCGTTAATTTATTTCATTATTTGATCGCGCGATCGTTATAGAACCCAAGTAAATGTTGTTCTAAATAATAAAAATGTAACTTATCCATTTTATAAAAAATACGAGGACTACTCTAACACTCCACCGGTGCGTAGGTATGTCAATCTCAACAAATAGGCCTAGTTTCAGTACTGCTTTATTTATAAACTGTGTCTATAGGCCTATTGAGCCTGAAATGAATTGATTCTATTCTATAATGGGGGTGGACATTGGGAAGTGGTCGTTTTGGGAAGTGGTGAATTTATTTTAGGAAGTGGTTATTAACTTTCATGATATAAAAAAATCAGTACCTACAGTTCTTTGCAACTTTAGCAACAAAGTGTCATGACTCCATTTTTGAAAACAGAATGTTGCATCTTTCACACTATAGTTGGTGTGTCACAAGACATAATAGCTAACTGCTACCTGACAAGTCAGGCAGCCAAGGCCTTCCAGAATGCCCGTGAGATTCCGCGGGACGTCGAAGGCGCATTCTATCTTATTCATGTATTCTGTGATATTATTCAACGATGGCTAGGCGTTTAGTTAGCTGTTGTCTTTGGGTTTCTATCAACGGTGCATCATACGTGTCTTAATTATTATTTTCCTTAGGATTATCATGTGTCTCAACAATAAAAATGCATTACATAATTACCACTATTCTAGTTTTATTATCTCACAGACTCATAACAGCCCATCTTTTTCATTTCTCTCAAAAGCAGCGTGCCTAAACAAAGTGGCATTGTTGGCGTTGACGTTCTGGTAGAAACAACAACATTGTGCGGTTGACGCCAAAGACTGTTTACTGTTTTCCACCTTATTGCAATGGAATAAGTTATAAAGTGTTTGACGTCGACGGTGTAGTCAGCCAAATTGAACTCTGGGCCTCTAGAGAACTAGTAGCAATGAATGAAAGCAATATTATTAAGACGATTAAGACGTTTACTATGAAAAGTCATTTTGACATTTATTGGTAAAGGTTCTCAGACATATTTATAACATTATCGGGACTTTAGCGCGATAAAAATATATTGTTATAAATATGTGTGAAAGTCGCGAAAGTTTAAAACAATTTAAGGTTCTCAGAATTCACATTGATTGTCTGCACAGACTCGATGTAAGGGTGGCAAAAGCAAAATTCAAAAAATATTTTGATTAGACATACCTACATTCACGCTTCAACCCCAATTGTATGTACCTTTCTTTGTTGAGGTTCAATCGGATTTATAAAATATCATATCATCCATCAGGGTCCATTTAACATACTCAAAAATATGAACGACCGCTCTTATAACAATGTATAATTAAAGCGTTGGTAAGTATATACTTTTACACATGACCGTATCAGAGATTCGCAAAATACTTAGTCCATATAAGACATTTTTCAACTACCGGCACTTTCACACGCTCGCATTGAGTAGTGCGACACAGTAAGAGTATGAAAAAACTCATAATCATAGGTCATAGGTTAGGTTACAATAACCCCAAGCTATATCAAGGCTCATGAGCTTTGGGGGCCATGGTCAGATAACCCAGTGCCCAGTAGCGGAGTTCCGTCGACCCCATCCTGAGGAACAGAACATCCTTGTGCTCCTACCAGCAGTAGCACTAGAAAAAGCTCAAGAGTGGTTATCATTCGATAAACGCAAAGTAGAAGATTAACGTAGGCAGCCGGTATAAATATTTGTGGGAGATTCTGATATTTTGTGAGTTTAGTATTTGGAGAGTCAGGTATTTTGCGAAACTGGTATTCATGGACGTTTTCTGTGGGTAATCGTAACTCCACATGACTTTTTTTTATAAATAAATAAACTTCACTGTTTTGGTCGTACCCCGAATCTGGTATTTAGTGAAGCAAGTATTCTACTCAAGGGAGCTCCACCTCTGCCACGATGCTTCAGCTTATCAGCGAGTGGAGAAAGTTCGGCTTTTATGTAAGTATGGTAAGTCCTACCTACTACGGTCTGACGACGAGTGGAAGGCTCCTGTAAGTCTCTATTTTCCACTATACGTTTGGTTTTGCTTTGGTACAGGAACCTTCCGCTCAATAGTCGGGCTATTGCTAGCTCAGGAATCTATGCTAACTATATAAGTAAGGCTCTTCACAAAGACCAATTCTGTATCCAACGTCTTACCGCATCAGACCGTCGAAAATATTATCGGTCAAACCTATGGCAGTCAGCGAGATAAGCTTGGTGATTATTTAGGTACAGGTACCTTCTATCAGGAACCATAATCCTTAGGATCAGTCCTTCGGTCGACTTATGGTAACCGACCCTGTAATGACATCAGTAGGTCACTAAAGCCAGCAATCATGAGGCACTGGTATTTTAACAACAAAAAAGTTGTAAACATTTCGAGTAAGGAGTACCTAGGTGTGATGTGTATGATTGATATCACCTAAAAACGTTACTAAGACTTTATCTGAGTTTAGCACCAAAGTCTTTCATGGTCACCAGTTTTTACTACGATAATCACAATCACACTTGTGGGCCTTTATATCTTAGACTTGAAAGCCTGAAAGCATAAGAGATGGCTTTTCTGGTCTACACAAGTAAAACTAATAAAAGTTATGTATTTTAGTCATTCGTGTATTCAGGTATACAGAAATTAATAACACGATACAAATATTTTATATCAGTTTTATTGCAGTCTGAAAACGTACGCCAACTAGCTAGCTAACTGCCGCGAAAGATTGTCGCTAGCTGGCGCTGTATAGTTGCATGTGTGTGTGTGACGATAGTGTCTGTATACGCTCGTAAACAGATTCTGCATTTTTTCTCAGGACTGGCACAACAATACCTTCCAACTGTGAAGTCAAAAAATCAACCGTATTCAAATACCTACGGTAACAAAAAAATAACAAAAAAACAGCGATAGGTCACGAAAAATTACGAAAAAACCGTAATTTTTTTTACAGCGCCATCTAACGGGACTTTGTTTGAGAGCGACCCTAGTCGGTCCCCCTTAACATTATCATGTAATATTAGATTTTTTAAATGACATTTTTCCGATAAGCCAGATTTCCGATATACCAGATTTCAGAACACCAGATCTCCAAAATATCAATTATCAAACAAGTATGGTCAGGTAGATCCACGCAAACCCAAATTAGCTGAGTGTAAAAAAACCACCTGAAGTAATTTGAGAAATTGTTTCTTCTTAGCCTGCTGCGGACACTATACATAGACACTACATAGGTGCTTTTTGGTTTTGACTATCTTTATCATCTTTATTTTCATATTTATAGTCGAATTTATTGTCTATCCGTACAATCAAGTATAATCAGCATCTTGTGTGTTGGCAATAAAATAAACTGGCAATCTGGTATTTTGAGTATCTGGTACATTAAGAAACTAGGTGTTTCAAGTACATCGTGTTTTGCGAGCCTGGTGTTTTCAAAATCTGGTATTATGGAAATTCGGTTTTAAATGGAACTTAGTGTATTGAGAACACGTTGCTTTGGCAATCCGGTATAAAAGGAAACACAGTAACAAGAAAATTTGGCATTTTGGGAATTTGGTATTTCAGAAATCTGTAAATCAGCAATCTTGTATTCTGAATGGCAAAATACAACATATTGATCAGATATCAGTGATACCATCTCCATTTGTTTTCATACAATAAACAGAGACAGCATCATAGATATCTGTGGGATATAATACCAGGAACTTATTGGAGAGTGGTGAAAAAGCTGCCTTATGTGATAACGTTTTCAATGTTTAATTCTTGTTGTAGCAAAAGAAAGGCGGCGGCCTGTCTTTCAATTCAACATGCCAGCTGACCAAAGTAGACGAGAAATTGGTGCAAATGATCCTACACGAGTACAAGATATTCAATGCAGAGGTAACTTGATGCAATTTAATAAGGAGCAAAATTATCAATTGGTAGGCTCAGAGCCATAAACTTTTATTTCGTACTAGCTGACCCGGCGAACTTCGTACCGCCTAATTATTGGAGGCATATTTGCTCACCGTTTAGACCTACCCTGGACTACGACAAACATTTTAAAACCAAAATCAGCTCAATCGGCCCAGCCGTTCTCGAGTTTTAATCAGACTAACGAACAACAATTCATTTTTATTTACATAGATTATAAATTTCTGTACCCCTAGGATCCAATATGATGGACATACTAGTAGGTTATGTGTAATTTGTACTTTTTTATGGACTGAGTATTCTTGCATACTAGCCTGGGATCGATATAAGAAGACAATAGATCTGCTTACTTGTTCGGATTGTTACAAGCCTAGCGTCACCACTTTGCGACGGCGTGAAGCAGGTGAAGAGGGGCTTTCAATATTTAGCCATTAGTTCAACTTTGAATCTTATCGTAAGTGAATAAAGTGCTTCTAAGTTTTCTAACTAGCAGCGACACAGGCGTCGGATAGCAGAACTAAAAATATGATGCCAATTTAAAACGTACAAAACGCAGAGCTGTTTACTTGACAATTGGCACAGACAGTTTTATTCAGGCTATCCAACATAGTCTACCAAATAGACTATGGTCGGCTACTCTGCCACTGCTTTGTACACAGTTCTATAGTTTTCTCATTTCAATGCCTGGGGGGGACTTACACTACCACCATCTTGCTTGCTAATCCAGTCGCTAAGCAGCCGTGCTTGCAATGTTGTGTTCCGGCGAGAATAAGACAGCCGGTGAAATTACTTACCCAATTCTGAAGTCCATATCTGTAACAAGACGGGTTCCGTGCGTGCAGGTGCTGTTCCGCGAGGATTGCACGGCGGACGATCTCATCGACGTGATCCTGGCCAACCGGGTCTACCTGCCCTGCATCTACGTGTACAACAAGATCGACCAAATCTCCATCCAGGAGGTGGACAGGATAGCAAGGGAACCGAACTCTGTCGTTGTCAGGTCAGTCAGCAGTCTAATAGTGTCAAGGTGACGCTCATTACTCGAGCTACTTGGTATACGTGAAACAAAGTCGCTACCTGTTCCTGTCTGTCCAAGTTCTGATAATCCCGACTTGCATTATTAAGCGATTTCTGGCTCTAAGTAGTGTATACTGACTGTCTTTTTGAATAATACTTTATTGAGCTTCTTGCCGGTATTTTCGCATTAGAGGTTTTTCCTGACCGATGATCTATTTTTTGTAAGCCTAATCTGCATAAAGGTATTTCGGCTTTGACTCTGAGAAACTCCCTTTACCACGGCACGAAATTTCGACAACTACCTACCTAGTATACTGCACAGGTGGCTTAAAGAATACGTATTGCAACGTTGCTTTTCCAGCTGCAACATGAAGCTGAATCTGGACTTCCTATTGGAGACGCTGTGGGAGTACCTGGCGCTGATCCGCGTCTACACCAAGAAGCCCGGCCAGCCGCCTGACTTTGACGACGGGCTCATCTTGCGCAAGGTCGGTGCATTCACTCAACCAGGCTCTCGGCAGTCTTGGCACTCGGTTTTGTAATAAAGTGCCACTGAAGACTAAAGTGCTATTCAGTATACCTATGTTCCACAAGTAAAAGTATTCTAGTCTATTCTATTCTATTCTACAGAATGCATCCTTTCAATAATTCAATAAAGTTAGCGTTTGAAAGCCTATACTTACTCAGAAATTAAATCCCAGAACAGAAGTTGGGGGTTTATAGATGACATTATCTTATCTGATGACTGGTGCAGTCGCCCGAGAGATTTATCAGGTGACAAGCTTCCACACCACACGATGTTGATCCTGATCTGACCATAGTTTTCATCAGATCGATCAGATTATGTCATTTGTAGACCCTTTCTTTTGATCTCGGATGACATTTCCGACATTAATCTATAACTATACTAAGATGTATAGTCGACCAAGTAATTGCTTGACCACTTTTGAACCCTACCCCTTTGTAATACGGTCGAAAAGTGGTCAAGGAATTTCTTGGTCGACTATACTTCATCCCCCTTGTGTTAAAGTGAACAGACTCTTTTAAATTTTAACTAAAGTATGTTTTGTTCCTGTCTTTCGAAGTTGAACGTCACGACGTCAGATATAAAATGAAACGTATTAACTAAAGTAGGTTTCGTAAGAGTGGATGAAGGGCTAACACTATAAACTATAAGTCGCAGCAAATTACTATACAGAGATACGTTTATAGTATTTTATGCAACTGTTGCATAATGAGGGGTCTTAAAACACGAGTGTGGTTTTATGAAACGAGCGTGAGCGAGTTTCATAATAGGATCACACGAGTGTTTTAAGACCTAATTATGTACAGTTGCATACATTACTTTATCTACACACATATCATAAGTACTCTATGATGGGTTCAGAAGCCATAGGGCAATGACCTGCAATGCTACTAGCTACTAGTGCTAGGTACCTATTAAATATCTATAGACTGTACACATTAAAATAATGTAATAAAAAATGAATTTGAACAAATATAGAAACAAATTAGAAAAATTCTCATAATAATATTGGTTGTTATAATGCTGGTCATTGCCTACGGTTTCTGAACGCATTAAAGAGCATTTATGATATATGGGTAGATAAAAAATTTAAAGATGTGGAGAAGCGCGACTACGCGAGTGAGCAGATCTCGTAAGACAATTGTGTTGGATATACGAGTATGTTTTTTTATGCAGGGTGTGACGATAGAGCACGTGTGCCACTCGATCCACCGCACGCTGGCGGCGCAGCTGAAGTACGCGCTGGTGTGGGGCACCAGCACCAAGTACTCGCCGCAGCGCGTCGGCGTCGCCCACGCCGTCGCCGACGAGGATGTCGTGCAGCTCATCAAGAAGTAGGCCCGCGGCCGTAGACTGCGGACACGCTCGGCGGTGATAAAGAATGCCTTGGATAGCATGTTTGTTGCCCTCGCCTTCGGCTTGTGCTTCATATGCTTGCAATCTGAGACGTTCTTTATTTTACCGCTGTAAGGTAATATTGTTAGTGAAAAGTAAAACCGTCAAAAGCAATTGAGAAATGAGTTATAATCCGACAAGCAAGAGTAGAAATTGTAGCAATGGATTTTTTCTCAAAACTGTGACAGTTATGAAGAGAGCGGCGTCGACGCCTTCATTTCATTTAAACTCTCTCTTGTCGGATTGTTAAAAGAGTTGTAAACGTTTTAAACTTGTAAAAATAAATAACTTGAAATTACAGATGGGCGGTAAAGACTCATTTTACTCAGGCAATTATCATTAGTTAGAATGGCCTTTCGTTTTACTCTGTGTCGACTCGGCTGACGCTAATACATCCGCTTGCGAGCGACTGAGGGCCTCCGCTAAGGCGCGCGGACGCACGGAGCGGGTGCACGCCTATAGAAAAATAGTATGAGAGCGTCCGCTGACTCGCGCGGGTGCGGGTGCGGGCTCAAACTATTTGTTTGATAGGCGTGCACCCGCTCCGTGCACCCACGCGAAGTAGCGGACGCTCTAAGAGCCGCTTTCACAAAGCATCGGGAACGCCAAACACGGCGGAAGAAAATTCTTATCTTATACATGTGTTCTATGCTTCACGCTATGGCGAGCATATACATCATGCTAAACAGTCGCGCTATGAGAAGTTTCGTCACATTTGGACATTATTACATCGCAATAAAGTCTTAAAGTGGCGAACCTTTTCATAGCCCGAATGTACAGTAGGGGAAATATATTCACGTACCACCTTAGAACCCTATCGAAATGACGCGACGTGTTAAACGCCAGGCCATGTCATACAAATGTCATGCGTCATGCGTATGTCTCTTCGACTAGATTCTACGGTGGTACGTGTTTCAATTTCCTTGACTGTACGGCAATGTATGTGATGCGCCCTTCCTAGAAAAAATGAAATTCTATTTTATGCAACAAATTTTTCAGGCATAAGACGAATTTGACTGAAGACGATTTCAAGTTATTACTTTTTCATTGAAAATTCGAGGAATATCGTAAATTAATGATTTCGTTGTTTACGTTTTGTAATGCTAGGAGTAGCTTCATTATGTAAAAAAAATAGACGTAAGATACTGACAGATTTTTACTCTATACCTTGTTTATTTAATCATGTGACGTACTGGCCTCTTATTGGTTGGAATATTGGCATAGCCAGTGACGTCACTGGCGTTGCGTATAACAACCAATCAGCGTGCAGCATTGTGACTCAGTGCGCTGTTAAAAAGTTAAGGTACAGTCGATCGTGATTGGCTTACCGTTTCTAGACCGAATCCCCTTGTAATACGGTGGAAAGTTGTTAAACAATTTCTGGATTGAAATACAGTTGTTGAATAATTAAATGCTGTGAATACATACAGGCCTCAATCATATCTTATATCTTACAGAATCATTCTAAATTTAACCTAATTTAATTATAGGCTTATTGAATATACCGCCAAAATTGGAAATAAATGCGCAAAAATTTTAATATTGGTCGGTATTTTATTTATCAAAGTAGGGTAAACTAGCTTTTTAGGCATTCCTAAAGTTATTGGGGCTATAAATAGAATTTTTCTGAGTTACAGTGAATAAGTCATGGCAATAATTAGATGTAACGTGAAAATGATTGGATGGTTAATCCTGTTCTTTCGGCGTGTTCGTCTGCCTGTTACAGTCACTTTTATATATATATACTAGATGTCGCGTGGGGGCCGCGGGCCCCACGGGGCCCGCGGAGGGTGTCGTACTACAAGTCTGGGGCCCAACTTCACATTCAGTTGTAAGGATGGCATCGAGACGAATCGAAAGAGTACCAACACGAGGGGTCTAGCATTTTCGGTTTCCGAGATAGATCCAAGAGAAAGTAGGGCTGCCTTAGGAGAAGGGAGGAAGGGGGGGGGATGAATTCCAACTTCACACTGCAGCTCGCCCTCCGGGCTCGCAAGTGACTCGAGAGTATTTCGCGTCCAGTGGACGCTTCGGCGCACGCGCCTACGCGGAGCTCGCCCTTCGGGCTCGCTGGGAGGGGGGGGGGGGTAGTTCCAACTTCACACCCCAGCTCGCCCTTCGGGCTCGCTAGCGACTCGAGAGCACCGATGGGACGCTCCGGCGCAGGCGCCTACGCGGAGCTCGCCCTGCGGGCTCGCTTCCAAAAGTCCCTTGTATGGCGGCCATCTTGGAAAATGGCGGAATCGAAAAACTTTTCCCGGAATCGGAACCAGCGGCCCCCAGAGCCCCCGGGTGCAAAATTTCATCCCGATCGGACAGAAAAAAATTTCAGCCGCCATTTTGGATCCGCCATCTTGAATTTTTTTCAACTCCATCAAACTTCCCCCCTCCCCCTGAGTGACATTTGGTCGAGCACCCCCCCTCTATCTCTGATGGTTTTCGAGATTTTCCCGTTTAAAGTTTGTATGGCGGCCATCTTGTTTCGGCCATTTTGAAAAAATTTCGACCGGCTCACCCATCGGCCGGCAGTTCCCTACGACTTTTGTTCTGGAACTCGGCCGTACCTATCACGGTTTCCGAGATCCGCACCTCACATCAAGTCCTTTTCCACGTTCAGGTCGGTTTCGTATTTTTTGTCTACTCGTTGGAGCACCCTCTATACAAAAGTGTTTCCAGTTGTTCCCCACCCCTTCACATCTCTCCAAAACAGCATGTCAATGACCCAGTGAGTGAGTGAGTGAGTGAGTCAGTGGTAATCGAGCTATATATATAGTAATATATATATATATATATATATATATATATATATATATATATATATAAAAGTATACCGTTTTTATTACCCATATTAATAATGCAAGGATTTCAAAATAGCGTCCGTTCGCATGCTATATCGCTGGTACAGTCAGCAACGAAAGTCCATGAACACATCCTAATTTACAAAACACCTGCACACTATAAAGTTCCATATGTTACTGAACAGGAAGATATACAAATGTCTGTGGACATTTGAGAATAACAAAAGTCAATAAACATCGATTTTTCAATAGTTGCTACATGTCTGACTACATAATTAGCTGATATGTACAATATCAATAGTCGCTGAACATGTCTGACTGCAGAATTAGCTGATCTCTAAATTATCAATAGTTGCTGAACATGTCCGATTGATTAAATAGTTTAAGGTTACACGCCAAATGAAAGAGATGAAACGCTCACTGACAAGTGAGTACTCTTCTCAGTGATTGTCAAAATTCAAAATTCGAAGAGATGAGCGTAATTCTCAGTGAAAAGAAAAATAGGTCAGGCTAAATTGAATCTTATCGCGTATCGTCAATGTCACACTGGTTCTATTATATCAATTTCTCACTTTACCTGTAGTAAGTAACATATTCATTAACCCGAGATAAAATAAAATCTTATGTCATTTAAAATAAAGCTCAGTTTACCTTAATACTTTTAAAATCAATAATGTAATGACCGTTAAGACAAAGCACAAAGAAAAATTTGCAGGGTATGGTAATGGTAATGTGTCGAAACTGGCAAACGCAAGGCACGGAATGCTTAGGTTTCAGGTTCGAGTCCTGCCATTACCCTAATTTTTCTTTGTGTGTGTGTAATTATACATATACTATTCAGCGACTATTCCAAATATTTAAACAATGGTAGTGTTCAGCGACTTTTGTAATTAAGCTGTTCAGCAACTTTTGGAATTATGCTGTAACGTAATTTTTGAAATTACGCTATTCAGCGACTTTTGTAATTATGCTGTTCAGCAATTTATGGAATTATGCTGTCCTGTAATTTTTGGAATAAACCTGTTCAGCGACTTTTGGTATTTCATGGTGTAAATGTAATTTTACTCTTAACGCAGTTCAACGACTTATGGACAAATGATCTGTTTAGTGACTTTTGTAACGTTATTGTGTTCGGCGACTTTCGTTGCTGACTGTACTAATGGTGAATTCACAAGTAACGAGCGATAAAAACGTGTGATATTTTCTTTGACCAATCAGCTCAGACTTTTTTATTCCAGCTATTTTAACGCACTGTTGTTCGAACTTTAGGGTGAAGCCAGACGAGCGAATTTCTGCTAATTTCAGTTAACCGTAATTTCGGTTCATACAAAACTCCTGTTACTTTCGCACGGCATAGCAAAATGAAAATGTGTTTTGTATGAAACCGAATGGAGCAGAAATTATGCGACTCAAAACTGGAAAAATTACGGTAGTCTGGCTTCATCCTTATTTATAACCATACTCGTGCACAGCGGGACCGGATGTTTAAAATAAATTTGCCCCACCATGCCCGTGCTACGCCCTTGTCAACAGGGAAACCCCGAATAGCACGAATTTAAGTTGCTATAGTTTATCTGCTTCAGTGTGATTCCTTACAAGTTTGCTACTTGCCTTTAGTCGACAAAGATCGTTTTTGTTTTACATTGCCCTTTTGGACCATTACATGATACTTGACCTTCTATCTAAAGGCAGCCATGTACTTCGCTTATTTTTTTTACTACGGCATTTCCGATCACAGCTAAAGTATTCTTTAAAATAATTGTATTGTACAATCATGATTCCATATACCCTAATGTATCGAGGTCTGCCGAATCCTAGTTTAACAAGTTTTAATGTAGCTTACAAATACAAAATACAATTCTAGCATATTTTCAGCTTTAGTTTAGGGTGTTACCGCACCGTCGATCGATGTAACGAAAGGAGAGAGATCGAATAAAATTACATAACCCTCCCTAGGGGCAGTAGTTGTGTAATAAAGTAGATTGACTCGGGCACTCGACACAGCAACAATAGAATTCGGCACAAAGGAGAGAAGGTTCTTTGGCGACGATTCAGACCGGCCGGCCCGGTATGCTTTATTAATTTTGTGACAACCCTTGCATTTTTTTTGTCAGCCAGCTGTCGGCATTTTGGCAGAATCAGCCTATTTTGTAGACAGTCAGCCAAACTCGATTCTAGGCCTTTATTACACATTTTCCCAATAAAAGTACAGTCAAGGAAATTGAAACACGTACCACCGTAGAACCTAGTCGAAGAGACATACGCATTGCATTTGTATGACATAACCTGGCGTTTAACGCGTCGCGTCATTGCGACAGGGTTCTAATGTGGTACGTGAATATATTTCCCCTACTGTAAAATTAAATTGTCATAGTGAAAGTCTTAATATTACAGCGATTAATATCCATGACTTCTGTTGAATTAAGATGCATAGGTTTTTGGTGATTTTGTTAAGTAACCGCTATTATTATTTATTATTAACCGCCCTCCATGCTGTATCGAATTGTAATAAGCTGCTTGCCATGTTATTGGATTAAGTTTAAGACTCCGGTTTTGTTTGTAACACATCGACAAACTGTTAATTTTATGATTTTGTATCTGTTGGCAAACCAATTAATAAACAAAATACAAATTAGTCATTGTGACAAGGTCTACAGTGGATCAATTTAGTTTGGCTGACTGTATAAAGCCTGACCAGGAGTATAAAAACATGTTCCAAGGGCACCACATATATGGCGAGGTTTTTTATATTCCTGGGAGTCTAGCACGCTGGCTTTTATCGATGACATAAAACATATATCCCGTTCTAACCAGTACGCGTGTGTGAGAGGGACCAAAGCGTTTATGTGCGCGATAAACGCTAGCGTGCTACTCGGGCGCTGCCTTGCTAAAGACGTCGATCGATCTTATGCTTCAAAGACAGGGATCCGGTGGCTGTGGCAACACCCTTATGGCCGAGCCACACTGGATTAGTATGCAGCTCTACGAAGCTAAGTAGCTGGAGCCGTGTCCATACGCAACGTGTACGGAACCGGTGTGGCCCAGCCCTTGGGTTGGGTGTTAAATTTCAGTTAGTAGGTGTTGTCGAAAATAATACTGATTAAAAATATTGCAACTTGTACCTAAATTACCGAAAACGTAAGCAATAAACATTGGTTACTTCAATATTTATCTTTGTTGTATATACACGATTATAATTTTGTAATGGAATAAATACTTTTTTAAAAGCATATTGTTTTTCTTTTGGCAGGGACTCTCGACCAAAATAATTAACCAATTAAACCATAAAATTTACAGTTTTACTTGAAGCGATTAGGAGACATTTAGATGAAAGTAAATGAAACGTATTATTCTTACTTACATAATAAATTTATTATATCCACAATATACCGATAGACATATTTACCTATAACTATCATTATAATAAATACAAATTGCAACTATTGCCTACAGGGTTTTCGAAAAGAGTACAAAAGTGCTATAAATCGTTCTATGTATTCAGTGGAATGAAGAGGCTTTAATCCTGTAGAGCAATAATTTAACACATTCCAAATCCAATAGTACCTATACATATGAACTTATTATGCTATAAAGTCCCTGTCCGTCCAGTGGTACACAAATGGACCACGCTATAAAGTTCCTAAGAGGCCATTGGTATAAGACCACGCAACAACTTTCGAAGTGACATCCCTATTGTAAGTTGTATGCAGGACTAGGGCCATGTAGATGGTGCGAGTTCTCGCATGCGAGTTGCATTACATTGCGGACTACCGAAGTATGAAATGATCGATCGATTGATCGACCTGTGCAATGTAATGCAACTTTGCATACGATAACTGGCTCCATGTAAATGGCCTTTTATGTGTTGGTCGCAAACAGCGTACTCAAAACATTTTGTATGGGTACTGTGAACATGCTAAGGTGAGTTCCGAAGAGATATAATACCTGCAGGTTTACCCAGCGATATTTATATCGCATCCTGAAAACGCCTGTGATACAGTAAATTTTGCGATGTTCCACTACAATACTAACTGTACTGATAATACAGTCAATGAGGGTAACTTTTAACACTTTGGTTACATTGAACGGCCATGAAAATAGTTTGCAACTTCTAATAAATAAATGTATGTGATGGATAAGAACACCTCTGCCTGAAAAAGGGGTTAAACTTGGGCGGTCATGTGAGAGCCGTATCGCCGCTGTATTAGGATAGACAAAGATGACACAGTCAGTTAGAACAACTGCAAGTTGTGGGCACTTGACTCTCACTTGGTGGCCCCAGCCAACAGCTCTGCCTCGACGCCGGCTAGCGCCCAGCGGTGCTCGGTGATCTCCAGCGCCTCCCACTCAGCTTTGAACGCGGCCTTCGGGTCCGGCGGCATCGCCATCGCCGCGCCCGACATCTGCTCCTGCATTATCTTGGACTGGTCGGCCGCTGGCGAGGAGAAAGCATAATCAGGGCCTGCCTTAATCATGTAGGCGCCAGGCGAGTCAGTGAAGCTGGCGCGCGCAGCGGCCTTTACCCAGCCCCGGGTCTTAAATTATTTTTAGACGGGGCAAAAACTGAAAAATGCCGCCCCCAGCCACTTATATTTATTAGTTTGAATTTGGCCGCCCTCGGAACTTGCCGCCCGAGGCCCCCGCTTGCTCCCCCCCCCCCTAGGATCCGGGACTGCCTATACCTACATCCTGGCACCCTCCAGACGAAGGGGCCTTCCCTAAAGCCGGCACTGAGCGTAATTTTTAACCTTTTCAACGCTATATCAAATACAAAAACCTACAGCAACGTAAATGCAATGGGATGGTGCAAATAAACCATAGCCTGAATGTTATTCTGATGTCTAAGCTATATCACAAAGTACATAATACTAGTAGCTATATGTATACTGTATAGTTTAATCAAAATCTGTTCAGTAGGTATTGTAAAGTAGCAAAAAGTTACCATTATTCTCTCCTAGCACGAGCGTGTAGATGGTGCGGAGGCCGAAGACGTTGAGGAAGTACCAGGAGGCCGAGGACACCCAGGAGGCGTCCAAGTAGGTCAGCTCCACGCCGCGCTGCAGCATCGGCTTGAAGCGCAGCGTCAGCGGGAATGGCACCTTGGCTGCGTGTCACCAATAAATTATAATCCAGAAAGACATTAATTTCTGGGGTGTATTATAAATGAAATGTTTATATCTTGCACAGGGATGTTTGCAAGTGATCCTGACTTACATTGGAGATCCCTGGCTCCAAATAGTGTATACCTACTGTGTTAAATTAAGCAACAACCTATGGTAGTAAACCCTTAAAAACCAAAAATGCAAAGACCATCAAACCAAAACCTTTGGAAAATTCGCAATTTTTGGGGGTCACCTGTAGCTCAATTGAGAGCAAACCTCGGCTGCAGTTTTGAGTCCTGCCCAACGACCACAGCTTAGTCAGGAAAATAAACAATATTTGAATTTTTCCTTGAATTGTCTTTAACATCTCTCTCTGAGGCAAATTATAATAAGTTTTTTTTTAATAGTCTTTTGATGCCAGAAATTATTGCCATTTCTTCAGAACAATACACACATACCAAATATCAACTCACCCAACCATTTAATATAACAAATATGTGTATAATTGTAACTAGTTCCCCGCCTTACAGGCATTGCCCAGGGTGGGGACCCCTGACAAATTTTGTTACATCTTTATGCAAAATAAACAATTTTTTTTAGTCTAATCATAGAAAGCAGGCTAAAATCAGCTTGCAAGCTTCGTCAAACAAACTAACAGGTGTAGTTTCATAAAAGCTTATAATAAAATAAAGGTATTCTTTGTAAGTTTACTATTATTAGTTGGTATTACTTGTAAGGAAACCGCTGAACATCCAGTTGATCCATCCTCCGATGATGATCATGGGCAGGACATTGGTGACGTTCCCCTTCAGCATGTCAGTCATCATGCTAGGGTCTGTCATGGGGTTCTGAGAAAAAAATTAGAACAAGGTAAGACAATCTTCTTGAAAAAAAGTGGGACCTCCTGACATAGGTATTTCACATATAACATTGCTCAACCTTCCTGTTATTGCATTTCAATGTTTCAATAAAAACTTTTTCGTTTTCAAATAACTTACAGATCTGTAAGTTATTTGAAGAGAGTATATTCTCTAAGATTTATTCCCTTACCTGTGATGCAGGAGCCCTCTTCTGCACCTTGAAGTAGCCAGTCTCCTCATTGTTGAACCAGTGGCGGCGCATCGCGAATGACTGCCGCGGCAGGTACTTGCCGTTCTCACGGAGCAGCCGAGCTCGGATCATCACTTGACTGCAGTAAAACAAATCATAAGAGCCAGCATGATTCTGTACAGTAGGGGAAATATATTAACGTACCACCTTAGAACCCTATCGCAATGACGCGACGCGTTAAACGCCAGGCTATGCCATACAAATGTCATGCGCATGTCTCTTCGACTAGGTTCTACGGTGGTACGTGTTTCAATTTCCTTGACTGTACTTTTATTGGGAAAATGTGTAATAAAGGCCTAGAATCGAGTTTGGCTGACTGTCTACAAAATAGGCTGATTCTGCCAAAATGCCGACAGCGGGCTGACAAAAAAATGCAAGGGTTGTCACAAAATGTTTTGACGACCTGTATGGCACAGTGGCACATGTGTCTGCTTACTGTGCAAGAGGTCCCGGGTTCAAATCCTGGTATGGGCAAATATTTGTGTGATGAACACGAATGTTTGTACCTGAGTCATGGATGTTATTTGTATTTAAGTATGTATTTATCTATATAAGTATGTTTATCCGTTGTCTAGTACGTGTTTCAATTTCCTTGACTGTACTTATTGAGTCTGCAACACGGCTCCAGCTAGCATTGTAGCGTAGCGTATGTATGCGTAACTCAACTCTATGAAATGAGCTGTAAATATATCTAGTGTGGCATAAAGATAGGTCAAAGTATTAAGGCAGGATCTTTGTCATAATAATAATAATATCACTATTTCTAATTATTGATATCAGGTTCATATCTATTTCGTTACAAACGTGATACAAATGGTCCCAAAACGGACCCTAAAGTAATATTAAATATTTTAGAGATGGTACATTTTATTTGACCATAAAGGTCCATGGCCATTAGTTACTGGAAGTTAGTCTCGACTCATAAAAAATATACCTGACTTATATTGTTTTAAAGCAAAAAGCTTTTTGTAGCAGTAGCCTCAATTACTGGCGTGAGAGAAGGAACAAGTGGAAACATTTTGAGGTTGGGAATGAGATACTAGGATTATCGATAAATATTATGTTTTTATTCTTAAATGTTACACACTCTAGCGAAATGAGATTGATAGTAATTACCTGTCCTGCACTTGGAGTAACTCAATTTTCTTCTGTGAAGATAGTATTATTGAAACATAGTGTCGCACAATTCCAACTAAAAAGGTGATTATAACAATGGGAAGAAACACCCATCCTCGTATGTTAGGATCTAACAGTAACTCCGCCATTGTGCCAAAGTTTTTAATTAATATGCAGACTAATTAAAATATGTTTAAAATATTTTTTACACAAACTCAACAATTCTCGTTTCCCATTCACTAAATTGTGACAAGTACAAGTTGAGTTGAAATCAAATTGACATCATGACCATAAAAAAAAGCACAGATTAGAGAGATTTGAGATTTTATCATGACGACACTTCAGCTACTGCTAAAAACGCCTCTAGGTGCAATTTTTTCCTCAAAAATTTTCAGTATTTTTAGAGCGAGATAGCTGTCGCTTTGTCATAATATTTGGCCGGGTAAAAGCACCTTTACAGCAGTTTACTGATCGTTCGGAAACAAAGAAATCAACTTTAATTCCTAAACGCATATCAACCGTCAAATAATAAAAAAGAAATTTAGTACCTGCCTAAAAAAATCTATATGTTCGCATTCGGCCGGCGGCAAATTTCTTTTAGTTGTTTATTTTCTTCAATGTAATTTTTATTTGAATCAATTACTTACTTATATAAAACTTTGAACTACTTTTCTGATTAACGCTTGTAAGGAAATAATGGTGATGAACTTGTATTCATTAAATTTATTATCTCCAAATTACAGTTATTGATTACATTATTCAATCCTTGTCGTAACATCGCGTCCGAAGGAATCGAATGAATTGAGTGAGCGAGAGCGATGCCGAGTGAGCGAGAGAGGTGGTTCGGATGCGTTCAGAAATCTGCTATAATGCCCGCGTTACAGCCTCCCCCTCTAGCACGAAAGAACGCCCTCGTTTTCGTGGTAGTAAAAGAAAAGAAGGGCTAGTCTAGGTAGCGCCGTGGCCTGCCACGTTTACGTTTCTCCCTCACGGCGGGCTGGACATCGCCAACGAAGGGAGTGAGTTGTGAGGTGTGATACTTCCCCAAAAGCGACCCGTCACTTACACGTTCTAATATATAACTGGTAGGACTGACTGCTTCTCGCACTCGGTAGGGGCCATCCCTACGCGGAATGAATTTACTAGTCTGCCCTTTACCTGTATCGTTAAGACCTTGCGTCTTGAGCAAGACGAGTGTACCGGGCTCGTAGTCCGGCGCGGGGCGGCGGTGCGCGTCGGCGTACGTCTTCTGCCTCGCCTGCGCGCGCTCGTGCACGTCGCGCGCGTGCAGCAGCGCGCCGGCCAGGCGGCGCAGGTACGGCGTCACGCTCGCCACGACTGTGTCGCGCTCCACTATGGCGCGCATGTCGCTCGCTGCGTCAGCTGGCGCGCGGAGTTCCCTGCCGAACGTCAGAAAAGCGGGTGATCGACCCGTGCTAGCGGTGGTCGCCGAGTTCATGGCGAACCTAATGGCGGCTAGGTGCACATCCCATGTGTCGTGATCGTGACCGACGAGAATAGCCAGCTGCGGCTTCAGGTCACGGTTCTTCCTTTCTATAGGATTTGCCTCGGGATGGTAATAAGAGGTCAGCGATTGCTGGATTCCCATGACGTGGCATACTTGCTGCATGATCTCGCTGATGAATTGGACTCCGCTGTCGCTGACCATGCGGCGAGCGACTCCGAATCGTAGGAATACTTCCGTGGTGAGTATTTTAGCGCATTCGAGGCTAGTGGCTTGTTTCAGGGCGAACAATTCGACCCAGCGCGTGCACACGTCCTCTACGATCAGAATCCATTTATTTCCATCGGCAGTCTCAGGTAAGGGTCCAAATAAATCGACTGATACAACCTCGAATCTCCGAGTCACGGCGGGTGTCTCCACGAGTCCCGCCGGCTTCCTCGTGTCTGCCTTGTAGCGCTGGCAGGCGACGCAGCGCTTGACGTAGTCCGCGACGAACGCTCGCATGCCGGGCCAGTGGTACTTGTGTGCGAGGCGCTGCAGGGTCCGCTCGACGCCGAGGTGGCCGGCGGTCGGCGCGTCGTGGTAGTCCGCCATCACCTGAGCGCGCTCGTGTTCTGGAATTACAAGGCAAGCGTTATCATCGTCACCCTCTGGTGCGTATCGGTACAATATACCGTCGGAGATAACGTAGCCGCGATCTGCCCACTGTCTCCCCCTAAACGGGACGTCGTCTGACTCTAGATCGTTAATGATTTTACGTACCTCCGGATCTTTCAGTTGATTGTCGCGTATGTCACTCGCTGGACGCGCGGGGAAATCAACTACGGCAGAACATATGTCGCAATCGCCCTGAGACTCTTGCGAACACGGCGGGCGTGAGAGCGTATCTGCGATCACGTTCGACCTCCCTGGCGTGTAATCGATTTGCAGATTAAACTCTTGGAGAGTGAGCGCCCATCTCGCCAATCTGCCGCTAGGCGACTTGTTATTCATCAACCACTTGAGAGGTTGGTGGTCGGTTTTGACAATAACTTGAGCACCTTCAATGTATCCTCTGAACTTGTTAACAGCCCATACGACTGCTAACGCCTCCCGCTCTGTAGTAGTATAGTTACGCTCGGCGGCGTTCAGCTGGCGGCTCGCGTATTCGATCGGCCGCTCGTCGTGGCCCTCCCCCTGCATTAGAACAGCTCCGAGACAATACCCGCTACTATCCGTGCGCAGCACGAAGGGCTGCGCCTCGTCGGCTTGCCGCAGGATCGGCGCCGTCGTTAGGAGCGTCTTGATCATCTCGAAGGCTCGCTGTTGCTGCTCATCCCAGCGCCAGGCGCGGTCTTTCTTCAGCAGGTCGGTGAGCGGGCGCGCGACGTCGGCGTACCCGGGGATGAATCTCCGGAACCAGCTGGAAGTTTGGAGGAAACATTTTAGATGTTTTAGGTTTTGAGGAGAAGGCATCGCCGTAATAGCGGCTGTCTTCTCAGGGTCCATGTGAAAACCACCAGGGACAATAACATGCCCTAGGAACTTAACGGACTGGCAAGCAAAGCAACTCTTACTACGATTTACTCGGAGGTTGAACTTGGCCAGTCTTGTGAACACAGTTTGAAGGTCCAACAAATGTGTTTGAAAATCTGGGGACAGGATAATGATGTCATCCAAGTATGCGAGTATTGTACTCTTTTGAAGACTCAAGTTTGCCTTAAACCTGTCTATGAGCCTTTGAAATGTAGCTCCAGCATTTCGTAGACCCATCGGCATCCTAATGAACCTATATGTTCCGAAGGGTGTGATGAAGGCAGTCTTGTCTCTGTCCTCGGGGTGAACATCAACCTGAAAGTAGCCAGACCTTAAATCTAAAGTTGTCATATAATTGCTAGTCTTGGCTGCATGCAAGATATCCTCTATTCTAGGGAGGGGATATCTGTCAGGTTCTGTAACCTCATTTAGTTTGCGGTAGTCAATGCAAAGCCGCATCTCCTTATCCTTCTTTGGTACCATGACTACATTCGCTGCCCATGGTGACTCACATGCCTCAATGACATGAGCAGAGAGTAGTTTGTCCAGCTCCCCCTTTAATGCATCTTTTCTGTTCTGAGACATCCGGAAAGGCTGACAAGCAATGGGCTGCTGTTTCTCGGGGACTTTGATGCGATGGGTGGCAAAGTCAGTAGCTGGGCCTTCTGAGGCAAAGCGCTCCTTCCCGTTAAAGATTGCATTATTAAGTTGGGCTTTCTCCTCCATTGATAGTGCATTTCCTTCATCACTTCTCAATGCTAGGGTGCTGATATTTGCCCTCATTAAATCAGACTGATCTGATGACAAATAGAAGGATCTGACAAACTCAAATGTATTTCCTGGGCTATCCCGGAAGTACCAAGAAGATTGGGCAATGTCTATGATTATACCTGCGTTCATAATAAAATCATTGCCTAGTAAAGTTTTGCAGTCACTGTCGGGAAAAACAAGAAAATCTGCCAGAGCCGTACGACCTCCAACAGAGACTAAAACTTTAGCAGAGAGAATATCACGTACCTGTTGAGATCCATCAGCCAGACTTACTGTCCGCTGGGCTGGAATGAACTCGACGCCGGAGTTCACCAAGATCTTGTGCAGGCCGGGGCTCGCCACACTTTGCGTGGCGCCGGTGTCCAGGACGGCGACTCCTTGCCGCCCCGCGATAGACACATTTACCAAGGGGCGAGTGCTGTCAGTAACCTGAGAACTACAGAGTGACTGAAAATCCGCCGCCTTCGGCGGCGCGGGCTTCTTGTTACAAGTATCACACCTCGATTTCACTACCCCTGGCTGGTTGCAGCCGTAACATTTAATTTCGGCCTTATTGTTATCATCGCTAACTTTTGCTCGCGCTTTGCGACATTCGTCAATATTATGACCAAAGGTTTTACAATATCCGCATCGCGGACGAGATTTAAAATGACGGTCGTTCGTACTAGAGGAGGCGACATTCGATCGAGAACTCGTAGTAGTCGTACTGATAACGGGATCGCGCGGTTTGACAGTTGTGTCGATAATAGAACGCGCGGACATTTGAATCGCGTTATCACTGATATGAGATAAAAGCTTAGGTCCTACCTCATCTCTCGCTTCCTCCGCATTTCTCGCCTTAATTAAAAGACCTTCGATGTCGTCAACACTTTCACGCGGTACACTTTTACGCACTTTACGGTTTAAGAGTCCGTAAACCATGTCCAATTGCAGCGTCGCGTCGATCTCGTAAGGAAACTTAGATAAGATCGCACGTAAACGCGAGATAAATATTTCGGCGCGCTCGTCGTTCTGTTCGGTTGCGAAGAAATCACGCAGCAGCTTGTACGCCGGGCGCGGGGCCCCGTACATGCCGCGCATGCGCATCGTGGCCTCCTTCCAGGTCTTCACGTTCTTCTTGATGCCTCGCCACCAGGTCGCCGCGTCGTCGGTGAAAAGCATACTCAACCCACGTAGCGCGTGTTCCTCGGTGACGTTCGTGCATTCCATGAACATCTCGACGGCGTCTATAAACGTTTCAATCCTGTCGGCTTTGGCCGCTCCGCGTCCGTCGAAGCGTGCTGTACATTTCGCCATATTTCCCGATGACGCCGCGATAGCGGTCGATGACGCCCACGGCGCGGTGTCGCCGTCGTGAGGCGTAGGTACGGGAACCGGTGAAACAGCGGTGTGTTGCAACGCGCTCCGCATGACGTTGGATAAAAGGCTTGAAAGTTGCTCTTCGGTAATACCAATCATGTTGGGTGCTCCAGCAGCAGGTCGGCTGTTTTCATACATCGGCAAGGTGGGCACGCCCGCGGCGTCGGCGCGCGCGTCGTGTACGTACTCGTTGCGCGCCGCGCGCTCGTGCGCGTGCGCGTGCTCGCCGCGCGCCGCGTGCTCGTGCGCGTGCGCGTCGGTGTTGCTAGCGAGATCCTTGCGTTGACCGTCGGATTCTTCACTGGATTGAAATTCTTCGGAATCGTCGCCTTGTCGATGCTGGCCTTCACGGCTTTTTCCCCGTGTCATCATAGCGAAGCGGTGAAATGCAGTGTTGAAGAAAAAATGGCGGAGTAAAATTCCGAGAATCGGCGAAAATGGCGGTCTTCGGTATGAAAATTTTCACTGGGCGTCTTCGGTCCTTGTTCTTGCTATATTGCAGCCCCACGTTGGGCGCCATTGTAAGGAAATAATGGTGATGAACTTGTATTCATTAAATTTATTATCTCCAAATTACAGTTATTGATTACATTATTCAATCCTTGTCGTAACATCGCGTCCGAAGGAATCGAATGAATTGAGTGAGCGAGAGCGATGCCGAGTGAGCGAGAGAGGTGGTTCGGATGCGTTCAGAAATCTGCTATAATGCCCGCGTTACACGCTCTTAATATTTTAAACCTAGAATGCCGCGTGCAAAAGCTTCGGCGGACAGCAAGTCTTCAGCTACGCAAAGTAAAGCAAAGAAAAACAACATCGAATCAAGTGAAAATCAAGCAGATTTTGGTGTCTCAAAACTAGAATTGAAAACGGAGCCAGTGGAGGTGTACTTCGATGCAGAAAAAAAAAGCATTACCCTGGATTTAAGCAAGTTTAAATTTGAAAAGAAGCCCCATATTAAGATTGAATTTGAAAATGATTCGCCAGTTAAAGAGGTTTGTGCCTATCTAAAAGCTTCAATTACAATTATTGTTTTCTTGTACCGCAATTTTATGTTCTTGTAATTGGAATTGTTGTCGGCAAGAAATATTTTATTACTTGAATTAAAGCATTAGTCGCATATTGTCAACCATCAAAATAGATTTAAAGTTCTGTTGTTCTGTGACTACGGGACTCTAGAGGGCTTAAAATGTCAGGATTTTATACCCTTTTTTTGTTATGAGTTAATCCATTCAAACTACTGCAATTTCAATATATAACATTGCAAACATCAGAACCCAGAACCCAATAAGGTTGAAAATAATTGTAATAACCTTTCCAGGAGCCAAAGGGTCTCTGGGAGCCACCACACTGGCAAGACTTCCTTCTGAACCTGAGGAACATGAGGGCCAATGCCGATGCTCCCGTAGACACCATGGGGTGTCACATGTCAGCCGATCGCAGTGCACCCCCAGCAGTAAGCAAACCTGCTTCTGTTTTTCCCATCACGTGTTTTAAGTTTTAAAGTGCATTCACAGGAAACTTGATGGGTAACTTAGACCTATCATATTTATTAAATCATGTTAATTTACTTGCATCTGTAACTGCAATTTTCCAACATAAGATGTAGTTGACCCACCCTTTTTATGTATAGTTGACCAAGAAATTGCTTGACCACTTTTCGACCGTATTACCACAGAGTATATAACATTATACTAATATTACGAAGGGATAAGGTTTAAAAGTGATCAAGCAATTACTTGGTCGACTATACAAAAAGTCAGATACTCTTTATTAGAACAGCTGTGTTCCTATATTCAAACTATGGATCATTTTACCTACCAGCCCTTAAACTTTTATAAATATCCCATAAAAATTGTGTCAAAGTTGAACCATTGGTAGACCAAACAATTAATTGTTTGAATATAGGAACCATTCATAAGTTGTCTCTTTCATTTTTACTCTGAAGCAAAGGTCTGTTGATATATTGCCAATATTATAAGAAAAAAACATTTCAGGTAATTCGATACCAGCACTTAATTTCCCTGATGCTGTCAAGCCAGACGAAGGACCAGGTGACATTTGCAGCAATGGAGCGCCTGCTTCAGAGAGGCTTGACCATTGACAATGTCCTAAACATGAGCGATGATGAACTGGGCCAACTGATATACCCTGTGGGCTTCTGGAAGGTAACCATTAAACGTGAATAATTATTAAAAATAATACCAAACAGAACGACTACAAACTCATCCCTTAAGAAGGTTCCCTTTTCCTTTTAACTTTCGCTTATTTATTTAAATCAATCAATTTTAATACATCGTAACAGCTAGATTGTTTTGAAATGCCTGATATTGTGCATTGTTTCAATGTTAATGCATAATTAAAGTAGAATCAGAAGAAAACCTCTCTTTATTTTTTCAAAAATAAATTATTTTTGTCTGCAGACTAAAGTGAAGTACATAAAGAAGACAACACAGACTCTGAAGGAGCTGTACAACAGTGATATCCCAGATTCGGTGGAGAAACTTTGCAAGCTGACAGGAGTTGGTCCCAAGATGGCGCATATTTGCATGAGTGTTGCTTGGAATAAAGTCACTGGGATAGGTGAGTTTACAGGTTCAGTGTGTCAAAAATATGGAGGAACTTAATTAGATATTGTTTTGTGTACCATCAAAGTTGACAAGACTTAGCAATCTATTGCCAAAGTTGACACACATGTTGTTGACTGAGAATTAGCGGATAACTCCTAATTCTAAAATCTAGTTTTGTGTCAATGAAGAATAAAACTATTTGTATTTTTAATTTTTTACATTATTACAGTGTCTCATATTTTTTATAATTTGATGTACTAAAGTTTATTTTGCTTTCCAGGTGTTGATACTCATGTACACAGGATAAGCAATAGAATAGGGTGGGTGAAAAAACCAACAGCCACTCCTGAAGACACTCGCAAAGCCCTTGAAGCATGGCTTCCCTTTGAACTTTGGGGTGAAGTCAACCACCTATTGGTTGGCTTCGGACAAACTATTTGCCTCCCTATAGGCCCCAACTGCGATGAGTGTCTAAACAATGACATCTGTCCATCAAGAGGAATAAAGAAGTCGCCGAAAAAGAAATCTCCCATGAAAGTTGATACTGATTTTTCCAATGTTAAGGTAGAAACCGGAGTCAGAAAAGTGACTCCTAAAAAAGAAGATGAAAAGAATTTGAAAATAACAAGTGCCAAATCTCCAAAGATACGAAAGATCACTCTGAAAAAGGAAGATATGAAACATGAAGCTGGTTTTCATGTACCTGGAGTAAACTTAACAGTTCAAAATTCTTCTGATTTAAAATCCGAAAAAGCACCAAGGAAGAGAAAGGTTACCCCTAAAAAGAGTGATACAATTCAAGAAGTCAATATCATCAGTAATGACAATTTTGATGCTACTTCTAATTTGGAAACTAAAGTGCAAAAGAAAAGAATAACCCCTAAAAACCAGGCACCCCTCAACATAAATAGTGCAGCTGATAATTTAACAGCTCTCCACATTGGTGACATAAAACCAGCAAGAAAGAGGAAGGTCACACCAAAAAAAGTAGAACTGCCTGATGATAATGATGATTTCGTACAACCCGAATTGGAAACTAAAAGAAATACACGTAAAGCACCTGAAAGCTCAGACAAGATAAAACCTAAAAAACCACCAATGAAACGAAAATCACCAAGAGTGCAAAATAAAACTGATGATGTTCCAAAGGATGCCACTGTTAAGAGTGGCAGAAAGAAAACAAAAAGCTGTTAAAATGTGGTACACTGCATTTTTTAATATCTGATGGATTTAAGTGTTACAAGTACAGTTATCATGGGGGAACCTAAGATGAGGGGGAACTTTGAATGACCTGAGTAACATTGAATGTATATTTCTATTCAATTCTTTGCATTCTTATCTTAGCATAAGTTACACTCCAGGGTCTACAACAGGCACTCAGCACTCAACCCCATTCCGGCCCCAATTTTAAAACCGGTCAAACATACATTTTGCTGTCAGGAGTCATTGGCAGTAATGGTCGCTACCCAAAAAACAACCGGTTGCCATTAACAAAAAAGTTGAATTTGAAGTCATAAGTTACACAAGGATGAACTAGAGCAGTCTTGTTATGCCTAGTATCAAAGTAAGACATGCACTGAGTGACGAGAAACAAAATAGGTGTTCAAAATTACCCAAAAATTTATTCTTACCCCAATTTACTGTGACATGGATAGTATAATGATCCACTATGTGCATTTCATATGAATGGTTAATTTTTGACAGTGTCCCGGTGTAAATAACTTCTGTTATGTTAATTTGATTAATTGCTTGTGATAATGATAGTTTTAATCAAATGATACCTCAATTACTACGTACCTACTGTATCTTTATAAGTGTTAATTTTGATTGTTCTTTGGATTAATCATGTTTCAAAATAAATAAAAAATATTTTTCTAGTTTTTATTTCAATGTTTTTTCCTACCAAAGTTCTTTTTAGGCTTCTCTTTTCTTGGTTTTCCTAACTTAGCTTTAGTTCTTGCCTTGAAATCTTTTTTTTGCTGAGATTTCTTTTTATTCTGCACTCTGTCCAGTTTGCTCTTCATTTGAAACACTTTGCTCTTCTGCATCTTTTTCTGTGCTTGTTTCATGAGCATTTGCTTTAATTCTTTTTTCGATTTAGGTTTGACTTCCTCTTTCTCTTCCCCTGTGTCTTCTGCAGCTGATTCCACTTCAGTATCAGACCCCATGCCAGGAACACTAGCTGTTACGGTTTCCTTTGGCTTTTTTGTTTGTTTCTTTTCAACTTCCGCCTTAGGTCTATTCTCGCCTATAACTAGGTCTTTCTTTTGTAAAGTGTCTGCTGACAACTCTACTATCTTAACATTTACATCTTCATCTTCATATTCTTCTTGAAGCAATTGATCTATGTCAGGTATAGGGCGGCTGGAGACGACTAATTTTTTATAGGACTCTTTGTTCTGAAACAAGATATAACAGAGTTAGCTACAACCACTAGTATGATCTTCCTGGTTAATTACTAAGACAGTCGTATACTAACCTCTAGTTTTATTCTCTTTTTCTCTTCCTTCAGCAAACGCTGAATGTCTTCTTGAGCTTTCTTTTTTCTTTCTAGTTTCCTCTTGCGAAATCCGCATAAAAAATCCCTGTAAGTAAATGAAATTCGAAGGTAAACATCATGGTTGTTGGAACGAATAAATTATGAAAAGCATCACTTACTTTCTTTGACTTTCATCGAAGACTAAAGCAACTTTCTTCTTCTTGTCCTGGTTTTTCCGTTTTCCCATACTGTGGTTTTTTGATTTCCGGGGTAGAGCACTTAATGAATTAACCTTATAAGTGATCAAAACCTTATTTATACCTGTACTACAAATAACCCATAACCTAAAAATTGCTAGTTTGACGTTTGATTTGACAACCTAGTGCAATACTAATATTATTAGGTTATCGGTTTTTATAAGTCGTAAGAATTGCTCGACGATTAATTCGATTGTAACAAGTTTTTTTAGGGCATAATTCATTACATTAATAATTATCGGCGTTTTTCAACACTCTCCGCTGTACAGGGAATTTTAGTTTTGACAAAGAAAGAATTAAAATTAATCAGGACTAGAATCAACGAAGTTTACTAAGCTAAGAAAAGACATGTATTGTCATAAAATACGGTTTCCTTCAGAAACTTAACGCCACTTTTAATAATTTGCATGGTATCTAAAAATATAATGCAGATATGAAACTATTTTTTGTTTGATTACCACTTTATTACCGATTTTGGCAAGATTCCATCCAAATGTCAGGATTCTTAGATGTGATTGGAGGAAGTAAGCAATTAATATTTTTTATCAGCCTTACCTCGACCAATCAGCACGCGAGTCCACAATAAAGACGGACTCATCGGCAGCATGGCTGTCAGTATATATTTGAAGCTTGAACGATGCGCTTCCTCTCGTTACGTCGCTTTTTTTTATTTGTGCATTTTGACGAAAATGTTATCGAACGTGATTTTCAGTGCTATGAAATATGGAAAGATTTGGGTGCAGTGACCTGAGATCAGCCTTATTTTGCAAGGTGAGCCTCAAAATACGCATGAGGAGTGTGAATAACGCTGGGAAATATTGTTTTTATCCGTTTGTATAAGTCTGGGCGAAATTAATGGCACCAAAAAATCAATCCGAAAGTCGCTACGTATGTGCCTTTCGTCGTAATATAATTTTGACGTATCAAGGTTGAGGCTAGAGGTCTTTTGAGTCGCTGTGATGTGACCACGAGTGCATTAATTGGAGTAATCGATATCATTGTGCTAGCTCGGCCATATGTTATGCGTGAAAGGGTCATGTTACTACTTACCGTTACTATTTCTAGTCAATTGTTACGATCTTATTTCCGTTTTAGTGGACACTGACACTGTGAAGTGATAGCTAATGTGGTCAGGGACTGCAGAATTTTCGGCCGAGGGGGCGTCCCTCGAAATTAGATAACACTGCCCTTAGCTGAGTACACAAGCTCAGTATTTATTATGGATTTATCATAACAAACATTGTGTAACAGGACGGCCTATCTTAAGAGTTAAATCTTTTATTGACCATCATGTTAGAACTGTGTATATATCCTATGTTATTTTTGCAATAGTTTAACCCTTTTTCAGGCCCCATCAATATAGATAGGTTACAAAAAAAGAAAAACAGATGCAATTTCGTTGCGTTTTAGCCAATAAATAAGCCAATTAATAATAACAAGTTATTATAAAGTAGGTAGAATCAAATAAGTACATTTCAATTTGTATCATAATATGTGGAAAATGCGGTCAAAATTCAAAATAAACGTTTGTAGTCGATAAAATGCCTCTGCCTAAAAAAGGGTTAATGATGGTTGATATTTTTTTTGTTCATTTTGCAAACATTTTTTGCCATGTTCCTTATGTTTTATAAATTTGTATAGGGTATGTTAGTTATTTACATTGTAAACAACAGTTATTCTGGTACTGTTGAGTTTACAAATGCTTGTTTATTTATTTATTTATTAGTAGTAGTGTACTGTACATATATATGTACAGTAAACTCAAATGTGGCAGACATAACAGATACAGTAAAAACATAGGTACACTCAACATCCTAATAACTTGTAACAATAATCCTTTGCTACATGTTTTTGAGTGGTTTGAATTTATATGTATGTATTTTATTTTTCCACTTGATCATACTTCTGTTCCATAAATTCATTATTTAGTGCTTGACAAGCAGAGCTATTTCGGCTCTGTCTCTGTCACTCTTGTCATCATTACTGTCCAAATAGACTTCTGCAAAGTAACACCTGAATCTACTAATTGTTTATCATTCCCACAATAAAAGATTAATGAAATGTAATAAAATGATCCTATATGGTTTCCGTTTTTCCTTTTGCAGTATGTAACCCTAAAATGAACAAGAACATATTGAATCTTAACTTGATAAATTTCTTATTTCAATAACTACTTTATAACTACAGTATGTTAAATAGTATTTGTTCAGAAAAATACTACTTTTCTACAACAAATACAAATAATAAACAAATAAACAGGAATAGTAATGAAGTTATACTATTGCTATATATACACCACCATCTGTTGCTTTCCCTTTATATATATGTATAGAACCTAAAGTTTTATGATTTTACTGTTGCACAGAAAAAGTACTTACAATGCCTCTAATGCACACAATTAGGGTTGCCACCCGTACTCTAAAATAGAGCATTGTTCTCTTTTTTATGCAGGTGTACTTTATAATCTACGACACCAATGAAGTACGCTAAAATACGCTATGTACGTAAAACTGATTGTTAATGACTCGTTACGGGCAAATAATGGAAAAAAATAATAAATACTCTTTTTTTATGGTTTGGTACTTTAGTTTTGTTCTACCAAAATGAAAAATACTTTATTCACCCTAAAAAAGGTGTCACCCCTACACACAATGCCTAAACTGCCTTGAATAGAATAGAATAGAATATTTTTATAAACTGTTTTATTCTTTTATTTTAAAACGTCTTAAGTAAAAGAATAAAAATCTAATAGCTGAAACAATGAAAGTATTGAAAACTAATTTCTGTATAAAAGGTGTTGTCTCTCAGGGAGTCAGTGGAAATGACTGACTCAAATAAAATTCAATTTTATTTATTTTTGATTAAAGTTTTTTTAATGGATGGTTATTAAATTCAATTTAAATAAATTTACATAAACTTATCTTACAAGCGGATAGTGTTAACAATTATTGTTGTGTGTTATGTAACCTAGTTGATCATAGATTGCAGATAGACTTGTGAAGTAAAAGTTGTTTAACTATATAATCCAGACCACTGCACCAAGGTTCTTATAACATTGAACAAGATATAGAAATATAGAATGCATAACAAATAATAACAATTCAAAATTTAGAGGTGGTCATGTTAACAACAAATCTTTAGGGGGGTACTTAATTTGTCTATATTCCATTATTGTATGTTCAGCAATAACTTTTTACTATGTGCATAAATTTACATTTTAGGTTTTAAAAAACAAGTGAAAGTGAATGTATGACTGAATATACATATACTCTGCATAGGTAGTCCCATATACGTTTTGCCACAACCCACGAAAGAGTGCAAGGTAGGTACATTCTGCCTCAGAAATAGCTGAACATTTTATTGCCTTGTCACTGTCAGGGATGTGACAAATTTGAGCGATTCTCGTTTCATTTATTACTATGATAAGGTTCTTAAGTGTTAAGCTACTTATAGGGCTGACTGTACTACTTAAAAAAAAATGACTAGTCACTGACTTTAATGAGTTTAACATAACTATTTTGAGTTATCATTAGCCACTAACTATTTAGAACTTCCTTTCTCATATTTATGTTTTGATCAATGGATATTGATAACAGCTACTGATGATTTGGATAGTGTAAGTAGGTCATTCACTTCCTTTTGCATTTACACATAGAGATGTATTTAAGATAGATTTATCTGGCTGTCAACCTCAATTTCTAACATATATTTTACGGTTAAATATTTATTTGACTTTTAAATCAAATTAAATTATTTTCTTACAATACAATACAAAACAAATATGTATGCTTTATTGAATACCACATTAACAATACATACTAGCGTAGTCTTTTAAGGTTCCATAATGAAATGGCCAAAAATTTAAACTGTTATAATTTCGTCCCGTTTGTACTTTATTTGTCTAGAGATGCTACCTATGATGGTATCTATGATAAGTGCTAGCCGTTCTTGTAACTTTGTATGGAATTTGGAAGTAGACATCTAACTCTGCTTCTAGGCGGCGTATCAAAACATGCACCAGATTTTAACAGTAAAAACCGCATTAAATTGCGTGCAGTAGTTTTTGCGTGTTACAGACATTCGGACATTTCGGACAGACAGACAAAGAAACAAAAATTCTAAACATATTTGATTCGGCTTCTATAGCTCTTATAAATCACTCCTATATTTTCTCTTAAATATTTCTTATGTACAGATACTTACAATTTTAGGTAGACAACGTTCGCACGTTTAGAATTAAAGCGACCCATTTCTGAATAATACACGTCCCAAGATATCACCTTAATTAAAAGACATATGGTTTAATTTTGGGCAATGTCATATTCAAAATTGAGTCGCTTTAATTCTAAAGGTGCGATAAATTGGTATATATATATAGGTAGTATACATAAGTAGACTAATGTTTTGTTTGAATTGCGATCCCATGCTATTAATTACATCAAAAAACCTATACCTTTAAGTTATGATTTTCCACTTTAATATAAATAAGTTAGCTCTTCATTATCCTTATCAATCATAAATATAAATTTATAAATTGGAGGTAACTTCTTCCATAGCAATTTAATACGTAAATATATAAAATATATATATTTTATACAAATGTTTTTGCTGTCAGTATTTTATTACTGCAATGTCATCAGTGGCCCTAACATGACTGGCCAAGTTTGGTTTATCTCTATCTGCGTCCCTTTCTTATGACACTAGTTAGACAGAGACGCAGGGAGGGGTTAAACTAAACCTGGGCTGTCATGTTAGGGCCGCAGATGTCTGTAAAGAAAAAAAACGTAAGTAAAGTCCTTCTTGCATGTAGTAACACGTGTCCGAAGACAAGTTGACGCTCCATATTCGAAAAATTACGGAAGTTCCATATCAGTTTGTATAGTCGACCAAGTAATCTCTTGACCACTTTAACACCTTATCCCTTTGAAATACCAGGGGGGTGCCACTCCGCACTGTAGGTACGCTCGACCGCCCGGCCGCGCAACCCTAGCGTGTCGCCGGGAGTAGCGCGGGGAAGGCCGGCGCGGGCGGCGCATTCCTTTTGACTTGCGCCGCCTGACGCATGGTGTACGAAGTAATACGCACTTTTGAACGTGTAAATAAAGTTGGAATTCGTTTAATCGCGGTCGTAAAAGAGAAGTTTCTGTACGTTATTTATTCTGCTGTAATACGGTCGAAAAGTGGTCAAGAAATTTCTTGGTCGACTATACACTACTACACGAAGAAGAGGCTGTGAGTTTATTATCTATACCTACACAATTACACATACCATATTTCACGCCAATCCCTGCGCTGTAATTGAGTCAAAACCCGCTTACTAGATCTTACCTGAACATAGAAATAAATTGACAAGCAAATAAATAAGGAAACTAACTCAAATGAAAGCCTGTAAAAAGGTGACGATAGGTTAAAGTCACTGCGACAGACAGACACGCGATAAAGCTGATCAAGGTTGCATTCCATTAATTTGCATTGAATATAGAACTGTGTACCGTATCAGCTAATTTAAAGATTCACAGGTTGTCTGGAAGAAAGCTCAGGAAGGTTCACCTTTATGTTTCTTTATTCCTGTTTGATGAACTGTGTTTTTAAAATTATTAAAGTATAGTCCGCAGCCTCATATATTTTCTGAACATTTATCTATGTATGTATAAAAAAAAATAACAGTTTACAAGAAAACATGTAAATAACCATGTCTCTAAGTTTTTAACAGAGTCGTTTTTAATTCGACTGTTGCTTTTAATCACAAAGTACTTACTTGTTCAGATATTAACTGTTTATCGTCACGTAACGGAACCCTAAAAAATGAACTTGTGCTTTATGTAAAAGAGCATTACAACGACTATTGTGTATTTAGTACATATTTATGTTAATACGCGTGGTTTAAAGACCACACATGGCTATCTGCATTGTGTAGGCTCATACTTGTCATACCAATGCCATCCTATAGGTACGTACCTACTATAGGTATTGAAACGCTTAGGTAAATAAATATCGTTATTTGCGCTGCTTAAAGGGACATTACCTGCTTGTAGTCACAAACGAGGACAAAGAGATAGCAAGGAAAACCGAAGGAGCCGCACGACGACGTTTGCAAAGATGCCAACTATGCTGCCTCATGAAGTTTACTTTTTAATGGCAAAAGGACGTAAGCGAGTATGTGGGGCGGACCTGTGAGGTGATTCAAATTAAATTTGAAATGCTATATAATGAATGACAACACAAAGAAAAATTAGGGTAATGGTACTAATGGTAGGACTCGAACCTGCAACATCAGCATTCCCTGCCTTGCGTTTGCCAGTTTCGCCACATTACCGCTACCATACCCTGCGAATTTTTCAATGTGTTTCGTCTTTTACGGTCATTACATTATTGATTTTTGTTTGGGAAAACTACCCTCAGTGTCATCTATATGAGAAACTTAATCAAGTTATCTCATTCAACTTGGTCATTTATAAATGCCCGTTAGCTGACGAGAGATGACGCCATTTGTTGTAAAAATGTTGTATACGATTTTTTTTTTTAATTTTCGACTTTTTCTTTTTGAGGTGTCTGTGAGATGATATTTGAGTTTCGAACGCTCTACACTCGCCAGTCGCGCGCCTAACAATGCCGGTTAAAATATACGCTCGCGTCCTTCAGCCCAACGGCTAGCTAATGTCGAGTAGAGATGCAACGGATAGTTGTTTGGCCGGATACCGGATACCGGATATTCGGCCTGATCATCGGCCGAATATCCGGTATCCGGCCGCCGAGTATTCGGCCGGCCAAACGATACCTACATTTTAGTTTGGCAGTGGGCGCGTCGTGCAGGTTTCAACCTGTGTTTTCTAGGCAAGAAACGAGTTTTATTAGGTCAGTGTATGGAACTATTTCGTTCGTATGCAGTACACGTGCGCCCGCCTATTTTTCTGAATAGATAAGTTTAATTAAATTGTACGTTAAAAGTAATACTAATCAACGAATATTGATAATTTGTTGTTGTTTTCTTGTATACTAACCATTTTTCAAAGTTAAATACCGAACAGAATCACTATTCGGTATCCGGCCGAATATTGCGCAACTATCCGGTATTCGGCCGAATAGTAAAATAATGGCCGGATACCGGATAGCAACCGGATATCCGTTGCATCTCTAATGTCGAGCGCTCGAAAATCAAAACCAATCTCCTGCTCCTCGCAAATAGCATTAGATTAGCTTCGTACTAGACGGTTGCGTCTGTGACTCTGTGCTGTGCCAAAATTCATTCGAAATCCTACCTACCGCCTAATCGAATCGAAGCACCATCGAGACCAGATGTACTTATTACTATAATCTATTATGTGCCAGATGTTAAATGTTCGACCGACCGTTGCTTGATCGAATGACTATCTAATTGACTGATTGATGATGATAATAATTAGGTCAATAAAGTCAAAGTCAAATTATCTTTATTTAAATTAGGCTTACAGGAAGCACTTATGAATGTCATAAAACTTACAACCGGTTCGGAAAAATCTCTCATGAGTCTCTCTCTCTCTTTGGTAAAATTTACACCTGAAAAAAATGCAAGTGGGAATTTATGAATGGTTCTCCTCTCTTTATTTAACTTCTTTCTTAACTCAGACCCGTAATGTTGTGAAAGAAAAAGTATTTCGGAGAGAATCTGGGGGCACGGCAGTGCCCCCGCCAAGTCGAGCAAAATTGATTTTTCTGTTGAATAAGACGTCAATATTCAGCCGAACGTTGAAATTATACCCTTAATTAGGTACCTCCTATCACTGTGCATTCATCCCTTTCGCACTAGCTGACTTGCTGGAAAGTGGTAAATTATTTATGGCGGGCTGGCGATAAACTGCAAGTTTCAGTGCCGATGAGGCGACCCGACTAGCGAGTCCATTTTGTAGTTAATCGGAGAAGCTCGCCAATAAATGGTTTCCGCTATCCTCTTTGCCACGGAACAGTTTAGAAAGGTGTAATCCCAATTCCATTTAACCGCCTACATTCGCCTGGACTTTTATAAAACTCCATTCGTAAAACATTACCTACTGCTTAGGCAGTTTGAATAGACTATTCGTCGGAAGAGGTGAGAACCCTTCCGTACTGGCGGATGGCAGGACCTTGCAAGGTCCGTTCGGATCGCTACCACCATCTTGCTCACTAATCCAGCCGCTAAGCAGGCAGTGCTTGCATTGTTTTGTTCCGACGTGGAAAGCAAGATAGCCTGTGAAATTACTGGCATTTTTGATCTCATCAGCTGTGTACATTATCTGCTGCTAATGGCAGTTAAAATGTAGAATGATTTATAATAAACGAGATTTTACCCGCGGCTTCGGTCGC
Source organism: Ditula angustiorana (assembly GCA_963691745.1). Lineage (NCBI taxonomy): Eukaryota > Metazoa > Arthropoda > Insecta > Lepidoptera > Tortricidae > Ditula > Ditula angustiorana. The sequence goes on along the minus strand of OY829480.1, from coordinate 3,438,976 downwards.
GTGATATTATTTTCTATTCATTTTATGGAATAAAAAGTATCCTATGTTTTAATCTAGTATATCGCACGCTTAGTATTAAAGTGACCCATTTCTGAATAATACACGTTCCAAAATATCACCTTAATTAAAAGACATTGGGTTTAATTTTGGGAAATATCATATTCAGAATTGAGTCGCTTTAATTCTAAGGTTGCGATATGATCTATCTGTCGGCCAAATTTCATCTAAATCCGCCCAGACATTATGCGTGATTGAGGAAGAAGAAATAGTAGGAATAGGAATAGTAAGATTAGATTACGGCCCCAATTGTGCACTAAAATGGATGCATACACAATATATGCTTTCTGGTCCATCCATACCCACTTCCTGTGTGCGTCGTGATCTTGAAGCCGCTGGCGCGCAATTGCCAACGTGTCGCCCATTTAGTCCTTTACCTTCCACTTGTCCATTACGCGCAATCTACCTCATTGTCTAAAACGCTGCCAATGCCATTACGGCCCAGATTCTGTTTATGAAGAGAATACTCCTCCGTGTAACTGTTCTTTACTTTAACTTTTTGTTTCAGATAGAACTGCATCTGACAAAAGGATCTAGATACAGACCTCGCCATGACGTCGCGGTAAGTTAAACCATACATTGCATAACACTATATTACAGCAGATACACTATCTTATGCGGAAAAGGCACCTTTCTATCGCGGAGTACTCATTGCGAGCGAAATTGGCTATTTTGGTCCCTAGTTAACCATTAGAGGGCATTAGTAATGATGAATTGTGCACAAATCTTGAAGCTAGAAACTCTATCTGCTGATATTTCTTTGTAACTTATCATCTGCTTAGCTCTCAGATCATAGAAAGAACATTTTTGTTTTATTTCCTGAGGCCTAGCTTAGAACCCTGTGGTTATAAGTCACGAGTTAAGTTAACTAATTTTGTCAATTATAACGGGTCTTTAACTGAAGTTAACAATTAACATGTCAAGTTTACTCTACGAGTAGTCGGTGGGTTATTAAGATTAATTGTTACCACAATTTATTATGTAAATGACTGACTGACATTATTAATGGTGCTATCTAATGACGTCAGCATAGTAGATTCAAGGTGGTAGCTCGTCATTTATACCCTGCTGTAAAAAGAACCGACGCCAGGCGTCTATAAAATGGGGGCGGCTTTCATTTGACAAATTGTTTCCAATTAACAAGCCCTATTAGATTACTGTTAATTGGCCTCTCGTCCACTCGCCCGGCTTAGCTCGCACTCCACAGCCATTGTTTGCGTTGCTCATATCCTTATCAAACGTACGCAGTTTAACTGTTTGCTCAGATGAAATTATGCTCGAGATTATTGGGAAACTTATTACGTCTGTGGTTTCAACTGCAAGCCATTATGTATGTAGGTTTAATGGGTTTATACAAACCGCGAATTTATCACGGTTCTGTATCTAGGCGTTGGCCGTATCGTCACCTGATGTTTGGATTGGCACTTACAGAAGAGAACATATTATTCAATGTTCTGTTATAATTCTAAAAATAAGAACGAAAGAAACCCCATCTGTGTCGCAACTCGCAAGTACTTCGGTAGAAATTTTAAATAAATCTTTGCTGGATGTAGCCATCCCTTAAAGAGCGCCACAACAGATCGTCACTGGCTATCCGCATCCAACCATGACAAGCGACTCTGACCAGGACATCAGTCTACCTTGTGGGAGGCTTTTCAACGCTCCGGTTCCGATGCGCAGTAGCCCGCAGTACGCGAGAACCTTTTTTCATTAACAACAAGGTTCTTAATTACGTGTCATCACACAGAGACACTCAGTTGCACGCTTATAGAATCGCAAATAAATCGTGAAAAGCTTAACGTTGCATTGTGTCGGCAGTCTGGACCGCCTGTTCGTGCTGCTGGAGTCGAGCACGGGCCCCGCAACCCGGCGCGCGGCGGCGCGGCAGCTCGGCGAGGTGCAATGCGCGCATCCCGAAGAACTGCACAGGCTACTGCACCGACTCACAAAGCACTTGCGTTCACCGGCGTGGGAGACCAGAGTAGCTGCCTCGCAGGTAAACCTTGCATCACCCCTGTTTGCTAGCCTAATCAGGAAGCCGGCATCTGAGGAGTTACATAAGCTGCACGGACTACCAGGCGCATTTGCACCCTGGCGTCGAGACTCAGGGTAGTTACTTCGCGGGTAAATGATTAACATAACTCGCTTTGCTAGCATGCTACAGCTGTATTGACTTCCTGAGCGGCCTACCATGGAAAGACACCATCTGCCTCGCAGGAAAATTACATCCCGCCTCTTAAATAAAACACCAAGCACCTCCGCTTGCTTTATGAGAAGCTTTTGCATTTAAATACTTCAAGGCAAAGTGATGTAGAGCATCGGAATTTGCGCTTTGTCTAAAGAGCTCAAATGTCAAAAGTATCTGTGAAATGATGCGCTGTTTATCGCGAAATGGTTGATGTCATTGGTCACAAATAAATAAATCCATGTGGGCAGCTGTTTTGGAGCTTGCTTCACACAGCCCAATGTTTTTATTTTTATATTTCTGAATCACCTTTTACGCAAGGACAGGTCATATTTTCGAAAACACGAAACTAGTAGGTAGTCCTTACACGTAGTTTTGAAATATTTTTTTACTTCGATATTTTTTGGGATCGTTAAGTATCTCATTTTTGTTAGTTTTCGGAGTATAACGTCGTCCATGTCTGTTATACGAGTATCCTTATCTTACACCAAGGCTTCTCGGAAGCCTTACCAATGTGACTAATAGATAGAAAGACATACTATCGTATTTATAATATTAGTCATATTAAAACGCGAACCGTTCAAATAATTTAAATTCATTCCACAAAAACTTCAGGAATCATTTCCGACATGCTAACGATTTCGCAATAAGACGATTACGCGTCTCCGTCATAAGCGAAAGAAATCGTCCAAAATACTCTTACGAATAAAGCACGCGGCTGTCATTCACATAGTCCAGTTAAGTAATTCATTTAAGACTCTATCACATCAAATGCGTCGTTGTTTAGCGGTCGATTTGTAGTCGGCAGAGTGCGCGCGCGCAGGCGCCCGTATGCGTAATACGCCCGCTCTGTTTGCGAGCGGCATTGTTGTCGTTAATGCTTGCATTGTCTCGCCGGTCGCCGCTGTTTACAAATTCATCTTTATTGATTGCATTGCATTATATAGTAGTGCATGCTATTTTGGGACGTTTATTTCATATTTATTCTGACCTTCTTCTGAATGGTTCTCACTTTCATAAATGGGATAGCTTTGTTTGCGAGACGTCCTAGTCCTACTACCTACTCAGGATTAGAGGATTGACCCTTGATTTAATTAGACTAACTGCTGCTGCTCAGATTTTTTTTCCGATGAATTGATCCATACACGAAACTGAGTCTATCGACTCGCGTATAAAAAAAAACAATTTTTTATGGATAGCTTACGCTTGACCATAAAATTTACACGGCATTTCTTTCCATAAAAAATACCTAATAGATACTAAGACCGCTCCCTGTATCTCCTATGGTTTCGGATTTTCCCATACTGTCCCAGTTTAAAAAAACACTGTCATAGGTTCTTATGACAATTGTATTTTATTATTCCTGTACTATTTTTGTATAGAGTCCATACAAATAGTCTATTTCATAAGTTAAAAACTATTCAGCCTCGAAAGCAGATTTCTTCTACCTTTTACATAGTTATTTGCATTGTTGCATAATTTTGTTATTATGAATTCCAATAGCGACGTGGTTGGCATTTCATTATTACTAACTATCTAAGCTATGGTAAAACATGTATGATATCCAAACTATGGTATCGATGCCGCATATGTTGATGTTCTATCATCAGTCAGTTTCTGTTATCTGCGCATTCGTTGGTGTTTAATGACCCATGAAATCGGCTCGACGGGCCATCGCGGGCATTACGCAAATTATATTCGGAAAGCACTCGTTAACTTCAACGTGTGCGTTTATGTATTACATATATCGCACGCTTAGAATTAAAGTGACCCATTTCTGAATAATACACGTCCCAAAATATCACCTTAATTAAAAGACATAGGGTTTAATTTTGGGAAATATCAAATTCAGAATTGAGTCGCTTTAATTCTAAGGCTGCGATATGTTGCATAATTATTAGACACAATTCATGAATCATGACGCCTCGAGTAATAATAACCAATAATCATCAGCCGTAGGTATTTAATGTATAGTCAACCAAGTAATCGCATAGCACTTTTGAACCTTATCCCTTTTTGTTAGAGTTGAAAAGTGGTCAAGCAATTCCTTGGTCGAGTATACTATGCAACTTTGTTATTCATTTTTGAATAGTGGTAGAACCACAGCTATAGTTGATGGCTGCAGTAAGAATGGGCAGGCTTGATTGGGATTGTAAAACACTCACAGGGAACCGGTGTGAAATAATAATAATCTACACTAATATAATAAAGAGGTAAACTTTGTTTATTTGTTTCTTTGTTAGTTTGTTTGTATGTAAGGGGTAATCTCTGGAACTACTGAACCGATTTCAAAAATTCTTTCACAGATAGAAAGCTACACTATCCCTGACGGACATAGGCTACTCATTTTACGTGAACGAAGTCGCGCGCGTCCGCTAGTAATAAATAAATATCTTAGAATAATATACACCAATTGACCTAATCCCAAAATAAGCAAAGCTTGTACTATGGGTACCAGACAACGGATATACATACTTATATAGATAAATACATACATAAATACAATTAACATCCATGACTCTGGTACAACATTTGTATTCGTCACACAAATGCCCATACCAAGATTTGAATCCGGGACCTCTTGCACAGTAAGCAGACACATGTGCCACTGTGCCATACAGGTCGTCAACAATACCTCAATCAATAGTACCTAGTTTCTACGTCGACTGCTTATCTTATGGCGAGCGAGAGACCTGGATGCCAATTTTACTTAAAAGCCGGCGACGGATCGGCTTTTTGTGGTCTCTGGCTCCCATGGGCGGGCTTATCTATTCTGTGGGGCGGGTGAGTTGTGATCCCTTCCCATGATGTAACCACTAGAAGTGAGATAAATTGTCTCGAAATGTTTCAACTAAACGTACACGCGTGTACGTACACATACGTGTGTATGTACGTACACATACATGTAAAGTTAAATTAAAGCTTTGTGAAAACAACGTTAGCACTGCAGCTTTTCCTTGGCTTTTTGCGTAGTACTGGAAAATTGTGAAATAAAAATCTAAATAATGAATTATTCATTGTCTGGCTTATAAATAATTTGTCAGTGTTTGGTTCGCGTGTTTTGAAGCCTTCGTTTGTAAACTGCGCATGCGCTCTTACTTTTAAACGAGATGTTGTCTGTGTTTTGGAATGCTCCAAAATAATTAATTCTTATGAGGATTTTACCCGCTGATTCGCCCGCGTAGTTTTATTTGTCTTAAAAAAGTATCCTATATGTTTTAATTCAGGCTATGATCTATCTGTCTGCCTTTTATCTAAATCCATCCAGTCGTTAATGCGTGATTTAGGAACAAACATCCAAATATACAACTATCCAAAAATTATTACTTTCGCAGTTCTAATATTAGTAGAATGTTTTCGCGTCTTGTTGACATTATCTTGTTGTCAAGATAATTTAAACGGTATTGTTGTACTGTTTGTTAGTTCCTGTTGGTTGATTTTTGATTGAAATAATAAGGAGTTAAATTTTTTGTAACCGAAATTTCTTTCGATTTTTTTTTATGTTGTTGTTTTTTTCTTTGTGTTGTCATTACATTGCATTTTAATTTAATACGGAGTTGCTTGCTAAAATGTAAAAATTGTCGCTGACGTAGTCCCATAAAGAGCCATATCTAGCGACAAAGTAGCTAAAGTGGCAAAACCGGCGACCCTGGCTGGGACGACCCAAATGTAACTTAGTTTGCAGGTGAAAAATCTCTACTTTAAAGATTTATCTAGTCTAGATCCTTCGTCAACTGTATCTGATATATATTATATAACTGATCTGGGCCTATCGTGATGTATGTCATGCCTCGGGCCGTTATTATGGATATATTTCTTACAAAAAGGAAAGAATATCGAAAAAATAGAACTTGCTAATGTCGCTTACGTATAAATTTGATCCTTTTATAGGGCTTTAACTGGTGAACGTAGAAGATAGAATACAATTTTGGAACATATGCTCTGTCAATTATGTCCCAAATAAATGGTATTTTTTATTATCAGGTAAATTCGGATTTCCAAAATCACAGTTTCACACTGCGTTAAAATGTTATAGTAACCAATTTTATCATTTTTTCTGTCCAGTGAATCAATTGTTTGTTTTGAAAAACTGTAATAGAAAAGCATAGCATATGTACTAAATAATAATAATATATAAAAAACTAACTGGTTTACCACAGTACAGTCAACGAAATTGAAACACGTACCACCGTAGAACCTAGTCGAAGAGACATACGCACGACATTTGTACGACATAGTCTGGCGTTTAACACGTCGCGTCATTGCGATAGGGTTCTAAGGTGGTACGTGAATATATTTCCCCTACTGTACATACAATCATCGTAACAAATCTCACATCCACGCCTGTAGCACTGCCGCGGATGCGAAGTGGAAATGGTCCGAAATCAACCAACAGTGTGCAGCAAACCGCTGTCTAGTATGATTCGTCTATGCTCGATTTTATTTCAGATAAGAATTGTAGTAAACAATCCGCTTGCTGGTGCCCTAGATTTTTCTTTGTGATGTCATTGCCAGGCCTGCCGCTTGTTATTTGAACGCCCGTGTACAATACCGCTTATGCCGCCCCTGTTTATCTAAGACTACTGATGCTGAGCTTGTCGAAAGGCTGTTTTGTTGTGGTCTCATAAGGGTGGGATAAAAGAAAAGAATTGCCGCCCACGTGCGGTGCATGCCTTGCACGCTCGCTTACGGCGGGCCTGGTCATTGCATATCATTTAATAGATTATACTAAAATAACGTGATTTATTTGTAACTAGCGATCCGCTCGGCCGTCGCACGGGTACAATCGGGATAAAATGCACATAAAAACCTTCCCTATAAAAATATCTAAATGACAGTGAAAACCGCATCAAAATCTGTTGGGTGGTTTAGAAGGAGAAGGCGGCCGAGGATTCACTATAAAAAATTCGGACAGACAAGTAAAATAGCGATTAAACTTAATACTATGTAAAGATGAAGATATCTTTTTAGCAGATCTTATTTATTTTAAAATAGCATTTTTGCAGAAAAGGACTTGCCAAAGTTCTTTCCAATTTCTTATCTTAAAAGAACAGGTTATAGGCAAAATCATTCTCACACAGCGCGCAGAACTTGGAGAATTGCTCGATGCGCGCTTTTGACCTATCTACCTCTTATAATATGTATGTCTGTGTGTATTTTCTTCTAGACTGATCGCAAGGAGTGTGTTGTCTGTCCGTTTTTTGTTAAATCTTACGTCATGTTTATTTTTATTTGCAGGCAGTGGAAGCAATACTGACTAACGTCCCAGAATGGCATCCCCCGCCCTTCACCGGCAAAAAAGGTCAGTCTTACCAATGCATACCTTAGTATATCTACCCACCTAAACAAACTAACCACAGAATAAATAATAGTACATACTCGTAATTAATGTCTAAAGATTATAAGACAGATGATTGAATAACTCTAGCTGTGCTCCGAGATTCATTGATTGCTTTTTTTTTCATGAGTCATTCAATTGAATTGCGCTTCTTGTTTTGTTTTGACTCGCTTGTTTTGGATCGGTTGCGGTTTAGTGGTTTATTAGCGTCTCTACTTGTAGAGTTATTTGTTTTTTTTTGTTGCCTTATGACACCAGCCTTACTTCTGTGACCTGCATAATGAATTCACTGCGCTGCAGAATCGAACGCAATTGTAGTCTCCTCTTTTTTGCGAGAGGTTTTTGTTTATTTACTTTTAACAGGAAATACAACATGTAAAGTAACTGTTCTAGTGCTTGACAGGGCGCAGGGCATTGTTTTAACCAGCTGTTGACATCATTGTCTCTCATTTTCGCTGGTGTATTTCAATGTCTTCTCGTCAGTTATTAGGTCGCTGTCAATGACGTTGCCTTACCTATCCACAAATTATGTGTGAATTGCGGGTGGTAGGACCTTGTGCATGGTCCGTCCGGATGGCTACCACCATCTTGCTCGCTAATCCTGCCGCTAAGCAGCAGTGCTTGCACTGTTGTGTTCCGGCGTGGAGAGCAAGACAGCCAGTGTACTTACTGGCACTAGAGGTATTCAATATGGTTCTATCTTAGCCCTCTGGGTTGGCAACGCATCTGCAATCTCTTTGGTGTTGCGGGCGTCTATAGACGGCGGTCATCACTTATCATCAGGTGACCCAATTGCTTGTTTTCCTTCCTATTTAATAAAAAAAATGTGTATCCTCTAAAATAATCAACAAACATTGAAAAGAAACTATGTTGACTCCTTTTAGAATAAACGGTGTAGTGTTACTAATTTGTGCGAGGATATTGCCAAACATTTTACTTTGTACAATTTTTTTTACCACAACCAACTACTTTGTGTTAATGAATGTTCTTCGCAACAAATCGATACGAATCAACAATCCGGCCATGTTGAAGCTAACGCGGCGGTTGCGCAAAGCAATGCAATTTTATTTTACATTCCGATATTATGTACAAATCTCCAATAACGGAGACCAATAAGGAGTAGTCTGCATTTTCTGTCGCCTATACCATGGAGCATGTTCCTATTGTTTGGTTTAATACCGGCAGCTAAGTTTCATCAATGCACAACAGGCTTTCGTTTCATCCTCACCATCTCCATCGTTTTCCATCCTCTAAACCTTAATTTATAGCCATGTTTTTTAGTATGTTGTTATAAAGCCTTAGGACTAGGTTTGTATGTTATATTTTATAGATTTTTATTGATATTATCAAATGTATGAAGAATATCAAAAAAATCATAACCAACATAAGTTTCGAGGCACAAAAAACACAAACATAGATATACCTCAATGATATTATAATGCATGGATGTACAGTTTCATACTAAATGACAGCAGAAAAACGGCACGACCTAAGAATACAGGTTGACGCCAATGTTACAAATGCAAATATAGGTCAGTGATATACCTACAAAAAACATGACTATAGGTGTGCTATATAGGTTAAGGTTTAGAGGGTGGAACACGTTACCTCCGTTTGTTTTGAGAGCGCTTTTTCAGGCTTCGTTCACCATCCTCTTAAACGTACTTCCAGCGTCAGTGTTACTAAATAGATACGACTTTTACCTGATTGCTATGTCAAATCGATTTAACGCATGATACTGAAACAATTACATCTACTGAAATTATAGTCTTCAGGACTTAAAAAGAATAGAAATTTAATTTGTGTCGATTAGCAACAGAATAGACATATAACAGTAGCACGCATGAGCACTATTTTTTTTTATTTAAGTTGCCAAATTACAAAACAAAAGAAATAAATAAATAAAATTAAAACGATTGTATTGTAGGGAAAAAAGAACTAAAAGAATGAAACCGATCGTTCGGCTTGCATGGGCTGGATGGGAATACCTACCTCTTGTGCCAGTAATAGCACCGGCTCTCTTGCTCTCCACGCCGGAACACAACAGTGCAAGCACAGCAGTGCTCGCTATCGCTATAGCGACAGAATTAGCGAGCAAGATGGTGGTAGCGATCCGGACGGACCTTGCACAAGGTCCTACCACCCGTAAAAAAGTTGATTGCCGGGAACTACAATTCTGTTTAGCATGACAGACGTCTTTGTTAGTTTGCGAAGTGCATTGACAGTTCGACCCAGATCGCGAACAGTGGCGTATCTTGCCGACCTTGCACCTCTCCGATCCTCAGCTGCGTGATAGCGCTTTATTCGAACCAGTAACTGACTGCTTTGCTGCATTGCTTTGTAAGGGGGATCTATAGCTCAACATAATTCGGGTTCCGGTCGTTTTGCGATCGTGGATCACTTATTTGTGCCGTTTTGAGGCCTATGCGGATGATCCGCCCCTGGTCTCCTGTGAGATTTATCAGGGTGATAGGGGGGGGGGGGGGGGGACAGGATCTAACGAAGACCGTAGGTAGAGGACCTTAATACCAACCGAAAGGATCCCTCATGCGTAGAGAGATCCTATATGTTGAGCTATTTTCATTTGTTTAAAAGTTATGGGCGATTTGTGAAAATTTCAGAAATTTCGGATTCCAGCCTATTTTTTTGTAGCTAAACTATTTTTCCTACAAGACTGATTTTTTTTCAAATAGTGAGTCTAATTGATAACAATGTCATTATGACTCATGGCATCATATATTTTATAAAAATAAAACTCTTAAAAACTTGCGTAGGTATGTAAAAGTTTGTTTTCAAAGTATTTTTTTTATTATAACATACAAACCTAGTTCAAAGGTTAAAAGTATATTAAAAAAATCATGGCTACTGCATAAAATTTAGAAGGTGGCTGGAAAACTTTACGGCTGTTTGTATAGAGAGCTTTGTTTGAAGCTAAGTATGACAATCCTTAGAAAAACCTAATCCTGATTTAATCCTAATCCTGACCCGCATACACATTTGGCGTGATTCATTTCCTGCGCATGCGTCCTATTGCACAAATCGCATCGAGTCTTGTTTATTATAATTTATAACTATGTCGAGTTGCATTGGAACAGCGGGGCCGGATATCCTGCGTCCAGAGCGTTTCTATTGATATTTATCCACAAAAATAATAAATATACCGCCCAAATAAACTATTATTAATGGAATGGCTGCGATTTCTTTATTATTAAAAATCTCCTTTGTTAACTTCAATAACTTTGTCATCATGTTTTTATCTAACATATTGTTATGCCTACTGCCTACTTACTCAATGCACGTTTATTTCGTAATAGAGTAATATTTGATGTTTTTTTGTCATGATAGGAGCTATTATTTTTGAATGTATGTAGGTATATGGTACAGTTTGAATTGTTGTCCAATAATTATAATAAAATGAGTTTTTAATCATGGCAGTTTCCATCAGCTCTGAAGAAAATTGCGCGTTAATGGTAGATGCCTATTATTATTTTTTATCTCCCTGCCTTTGCTTTGTTGGTTTTTCCTTTAAAAATCCAGACTTACGAATGTGATGTGAATGAGTTAATCTATTGAATCGTGTATAAAGTACATGAAGATAAAGATTGCTTGACAGTAAATAATATTATTTTATAGCTGTAATATAAGTACTTTTTAATTTTTAGATTAGAATAACAACCTGTACACGTTTTTGCCAGACAGCCAACAGGGTTATGTGTTTAAGTAAAGCGAAGACGATATTAGAAAATGGCTGATCAAATTTAAATTATCCCATTTTGGCCATATTGCATCCCTTCCTTATGATAATAGTTAGATTACCGTAACTATAGATTACCGCAATAGCCGTACTGAGGCATAAGTTATCTTTGTGTTAGGCATGTTTAAAGCCCCTGCATTCTAACGATTTTATTTTATCTTCGTTTGGGTGAGGCCCAGGTGTACGGGAAGCTAAAGGCTAGCAATGGATCAGCAGTTCATTTGGAGTTGCTGGTTGCTATGGGGGGCAGAGTTCGTTTCCCATCAGGAAGACCCCGTATGCTCGTTTATATGCCTTCTTCACAAAAGAGCGTCCCACTACTGGGCATTCTGCCATGTGCGCCTCGGACTGCCGCACCGCCTGGCGGCCATCTTGTGGCACCTACGAGTCGCAGCACATTTCCACCTCTCTATGGGTGTATGCGCAGACGCGGCTTACTCCGCGGAGCTAAAAGAATAGCGGCGCACGACAGCAATGTGGCCGGTGCAGTTTAGTTGCCGCGGGTGCGAATTAATACGAGTTATGCGATAGACAGAGAGGCATACAGCAGGGCGCTTCTTACACCTAAACGCCGTTTTTGTTTGAAGTATGACTTCTGCACTTGTACTGTGGTATCCGGCAGGCAGCATAGGAAGATTTGTATATAAATATAGTTAGGCAAAGATAAGGCGGAGACTTCTACACGTGAAAAATACCCGGGAGTAAGTTTACCAACAGGAAACTGACAGGCCTGACAGCGCCGTGACTGGCTGTCACGCGAAAGAAAATGTTTAATATTCTCCTCTCACTTTTCTGTTTAATTCATGTCAGAATATGCTGTTGCCTAGCACATATTAAGGTTATTAATAGAATAATCGCAATGGAATAGTCCCGGCGGTGTGAGTCACGGCACTCATCCGTTTATTGCTTGAATGCGCAGGTCACCTTACTGCAGTGCCACCAATTCAGCTTGTTTACGATATGGATTCAATTAATAATGGCTGCATTTTGAATATTTATAAATTTCGCGCCGGTTCCTTGCCAACATGTGGTTGTTATTTCACCTTTGCAGTTAAAAGTCTGCGTGCAAAGGTCGGCCAAAACGGAAGCAAGCATGCGCGTAGGATTCAACATCTAAACCGTCGTCTTCATATACATATATACTCGACGGGGATCCGAAACGACTTAACTTAATTATTGTTCTGCATTGGTTATTATTAGGCATAACGTTTCTGACTCATTTGTACATCTTTTTTTGGTTCCGTAGAAAGACTTAATTTATTTATTTTACATCTACAATATAGGCTTACAGTATTGACAGACGGACCTATTGATTAATACCCTAAGTGGACAACTTTTAGATGAACCCTCGTATCTTGTGTCACAAATTCAAACTGACTCTGAACTTCATTGTCCACAGAGGAGAAGTTAGAATGCGACGGGCGCCTGCGCTGCGACACGTTCGACATAGAGAAGGTGCTGCAGCACGGCGCGCACCTCATGGGCTCCGAGGGGAACGAGTACGACCTCGACGAGGAGGCACTCAACTCAGCCGGTGAGTGCCAAGTGGCATGGCACCTTTGTCCGAATGCAAACTGTGAATAAATAATACGCTTTGCAGTAAGGCGTGGCTCGGAGAGTCCCTTGGCAAGGCTTAGGAGCCTTCGCCTTAATGTTTATATGATATCTCCGCTATGATATAGCCGCTAATCACATCGAATACTTTAGTTGTCAAATGAGCTCCATGATGAGGTTTTTTCAGTCAGGTACAGCATGGGGGTCTTCAAAGCGGGCAATAAAATGTTCTTGCAAGTTTGACAAGGTGCGCGCACCGTATGCCTGTTTTCCATTTACGTGGTATTAAACATAACTCTATGTTAGATGTATGATTCCGCGCTCGACTGCAAGCGACACTGACGCTCGGTCTCGCTCTGTTCCCTTCCATACAGACCAGTAGTGTCGCTCGGGTCGACTCACCCACCGCATTGAGAACCGCATTGAGGTCGTGCGCAGAATCACACCCTAAGAATTGCCAGTGAAATAAAGTAAGAGCTCTGTCGGCAGATATAAACGAGCGGTTGGCGCGCCAGCGTCAGCAGTTAAACGCGCGGTTAGGTCTCGATACCGCGTCCAAACTCGGCGTGGATCTCGCTGCTGCCCTGTACACCAGCGAGGACCTGTGCCCCGTGAAACCGCCAACCCCAGTCAAGATCGAAATCAGGGTGAGTGCTATGGGCTGATAGTTAACAAAATTGAAGAGTGCCCCCCTCTCACTCCTATTAAGGATGCTTTTTATTATGACAGTCGAGTCGTGATTTGTTTTGTCTCCTAAATATATAACTTTTGGACGAACTTTTCCGAAAGTTTCCTCAAATTGTTGTGAAAGCCTACTTATGATCGACTAGCTAGGCAAACGTTTGATGTACATTCCTAATGCCATTAATTTACGAAGGCAATCTCATTCGTTACACCATTTCTATCTGGCCCGAATTTTGTTCACCTGTTTATCCAGAAACATCGATATCGTTCCTCCCACAGAGGCCGGTCCAAGAGCTAGTCCCGTCATCGTCCAAGCCGCTGAGCTCCCGTGAGATGAACCTGGCGAAGCGCCGGGCGCGGCAGGCGGCGTTCTGCAAGCAGAAGTCGCGCGACTGCGACGAGCCCACCCCGCCCCCCACGCCGCCCGCCGAGCCGGACCGCAAGAAGATCAAGCTGGAGCTCGACGAGTTCAGTCGTGAGTGACTTCGTGTTTGCATACCGTGATAATCATCACCCGCAAAACAAATTTAAAACACTGTCGGTCTAATCTTTGCACGGTGTGCGCAGCGGAGCCTTCGCTGGCGGTGCCGGACTGCTCGGGCGCGTGGGGCGAGAGCGCGGCGTGGCCGCTGGAGGGCTGGTGCGGCGCGCTGCAGGCCGGCCTGTTCAGCGCCGCGTGGGAGGCGCGCCACGGCGCCGCGTCCGCGCTGCGCGAGCTGCTGCGCGCGCCCGTCGCCGCCTCCGCCGGCAAGCTCGCCGGGGACACGCCCGAACAGGTGACCGGCTGCTGCTTCCACAGCGCGGCGTGGCGCTGGAGGGCTGGTGCGGCGCGCTGCAGGCCGGCCTGTTCAGCGCCGCGTGGGAGCCGCATATGATCGCGTTGATCACGCTTTTTTGGGCTTGAATTTCCATTTTCAAAAGAGATAATGTCGCGATCTAACGAGGTAACGCTGTTAGCATTTTAGGCGACATGACACTCGGAACTTTATAGATTAATCGAGTTCTGTATTTAGTCTCACTGAAGTTTTATTTGCAGATGGAGGATGCGCATCAGGAATGGCTAGAAGACATGGCGCTCAGGTTGCTCTGTGTACTGGCGTTGGACCGATTCGGCGATTTCGTTTCCGACCAGGTAATTAAACTTCAGATATTTTCCGCCATTTTAAGCTCACTCGCGTCACTTAATAAGGAGGCCCTGAGTCGACCATGGGGGTGGGCGGCTCTCGTTGACGGGGCACTGTTTTTGTCTTGAACTGGAGGCTAACTGTGGACTCGCTGCAGGTGGTGGCGCCGGTACGGGAGACGTGCGCGCAGACGCTGGGCGTGACGCTGGCGCAGATGCGCGCGCCGCGCGTGCGCGAGGTGGCGGCGCTGCTGGCCACGCTGGCGCAGCAGCAGCAGTGGGAGGCGCGGCACGGCGCGCTGCTAGGGTTCAAGTACCTGCTGGCCGCGAGGCAGGTCAGTGGGGACCGCTGCGGTGCGAGCGGTGTTTGTGAATTAGGCCCCGAGTCGTACGCTAATTGAACCGTTTGCGGCAGGACGTGGCGTGCGAGAGCGGCGCGATAGAGCACCTGATCGAGGGTCTGAGCGACGCGGCCGAGGACGTGTCGGCGGTGGCGGCGGGCGCGCTGGCCCCGGCCGCCGCCGCGCTGGCCGCCGCGCGCGCCAGCGTGCTGCCCGCCGTCGTGGCCCGCCTGTGGCAGCTGCTGCACGACCAGGTGCGTCCTGTTGTCTGAGCGACGCGGCCGAGGACGTGTCGGCGGTGGCGGCGGGCGCGCTGGCCCCGGCCGCCGCCGCGCTGGCCGCCGCGCGCGCCAGCGTGCTGCCCGCCGTCGTGGCCCGCCTGTGGCAGCTGCTGCACGACCAGGTGCGTCCTGTTGTCTGAGCGACGCGGCCGAGGACGTGTCGGCGGTGGCGGCGGGCGCGCTGGCCCCGGCCGCCGCCGCGCTGGCCGCCGCGCGCGCCAGCGTGCTGCCCGCCGTCGTGGCCCGCCTGTGGCAGCTGCTGCACGACCAGGTGCGTCCTGTTGTCTGAGCGACGCGGCCGAGGACGTGTCGGCGGTGGCGGCGGGCGCGCTGGCCCCGGCCGCCGCCGCGCTGGCCGCCGCGCGCGCCAGCGTGCTGCCCGCCGTCGTGGCCCGCCTGTGGCAGCTGCTGCACGACCAGGTGCGTCCTGTTGTCTGAGCGAAGCGGCCTAGGACGTGGCGGCGGGCGCGCTGCCCCGGCATTTTAACTTAGATCTTGATCGAGCCTCCAACATTTCTCTTGATTATATTTTTTCCCTTCCAGGACGATTTGGCAGCGCCAGCCAACAGCTACATGGCGTTGCTCGCGTCGCTCATGGCGCTCCCTCAAGCCGCCAAGCTTTTGTACCCTATTGACCTGGCGGACGTGCTGCCGAGACTCTGGCCCTACCTCGACCACTCCACCAGCTCCGTCAGGAAAGCCTCGCTGCAGACCCTGCGCACCCTCACCAGGCCTCTCATAACGGTTCATAGTAGCGAAAATAATGGCTGCAGCACCCAAAAGACTGAAGGGACGAACGGAGATAAAGCTAGCGAAGAACTGAACGGTCCCGAAGAAGCTAGTGTCAGTAATGGCGTCCAACACTTGATGTGGACGCCAGAGTTACTACAGGAAGCGATGAGGCATATCTACCAAAGAATCCTATTCGAACACGTGGGCGACATACAGCTTATTGCCGTCCAAGTTTGGGAGAACCTACTGCGTTACGCGCCATTAGGGATAGTATTAGTCGCGGCGTGCCCGCTGTTAGCGACGTGGCTGTGTCTCGCCATGCAGCCCGCGAGGTTGCCCATCGCGCCGAACCTGCTCCTACATCCGCCGCCAAAGGAACGACGGACAAGGACAAACAGCCAATCAGAAAGTGTGCCGCCCGAACTCCGGCCCAATCAGAAATGGTTTCTCGGTGGTAGCGAATCGCAACCAACGTGCGTGCGTGACAAAAACGTCACCAGAGCGCGTTGCCTCGCCGCTGAAATACTAGGCTACTTATCGTGTTATCTAGTACAACCCGCCCCCGGTATCGAGTACAAAGCGGAAGACGAGAGCCCTATAGACTGTTTTGTTAAAGTTGTGTTAGTTTATTTAAAATCTTCGAGCGCGCTTCAAAGGCTGGTCGCCGGATTGGTGGTGTCGGCTTGGGCGCGACGCTCGCAACATCACAATCTCTTCCCCCCAAATGTGTTGACTCCTGATAAAAAAGACAACGAGACAGGCGAAGACGCTATATCCCGTCTCGCCCCGCCAGCGCTAACCATCGCACTACACTCGTCTCTAAACCAAGCTCTATACTACGATGAGGTCGCGTTAAGCTGCAACAGGATACTCCAAGAAGCCCGCGATTTGCTAGCCATGATGAAGCATTACAAGCTGCCGGTTGATGGTGAAGAGTTCAACAACATGCTGAGACTGGAACAAGTGATGCACATGACGACGGTGACAGAGGCGATGGTGGCGTCGTTGAAGTCGAAACGCGTCGCGATGACTTTAGAAGAACGGAGAAAAAATCTACAGACTGCTGTGAATCAGTGCTCCAGTGAACAGACCGTACTGAATATATCTGTCCAAGCTGCGCTGGCTGGGGCCTGTGCCAGCTTGAATTCGCTGCCGGAGAAGTTGAACCCTGTGGTGCGGCCGTTGATGGAAAGCGTGAAAAAGGAGTTTTGGGAGGAGTTGCAGGCGCATTCCGCTGAGTCGCTCGCTCTGCTGGCGGCGCGGCTGGTGAACCGCGAGCCGAGCCCGAACAACAAGATACTGCAGAATTTGAAGGCGTTTCTAAGGTTAGTTCTGCGTCTGTCACTGCTTAGTAGTGGTCGGCTTGTAGAAAATGGTAAGGGGTAGTATGCATGTAGCCATCTCACTGCAGTCACCTAAAATCTTGCTTCGGAGGTAATGTGTTTCGTACTCTGGGCTTCTAACCACAATTATTTATTTATCTAATAGAAGCGGAACTTCGCCCCCTCCTAGTGCCGTGTCCTTCTTCGGATCGGTACCCTGGAAATGCATGATAATGCTATTTCAATAAATAAGAAAGATAGAAGTATTTTAACCCACTTTGATGTCAACATCAAAGAAAAAAGCGTTGAGGTCATGAAGCGTCGCTTCTATCAGGCCTCTGTTCATAGGTTCTAACTATCTATAGTTCTACTCACTCCACTCTTGCATTATTCCTCTGTTGTCTACATTTAGAAATGACAAGATAATTACAAAAATTGTAGGAGAGTCAACGAGTTCAACACTTTCCTATTCCACACAATAAATAATACAGTACATAATAAATGTGCTTACAGTATGCCATTCGGTCTCTCGTATAAGTTGTTTTTATTTGCACGCGCGGCAACCCTCTGGATAGGCTTCACAAGAAGGGACCGATGTGACCTTCGTGTTTAAAGTGCTGAGTACGCCTGGCCTGCGTGTTCAAATAAAATTGCATTGTCCCCGTAGATGCGACCCGGAGTTCACTCCGCACGTGTCGCTAGCCGAGAACACGGAGGACAGCCACGGGGACTCGGGCAGCGGCGACAGCGGCGCCGAGGGCAAGGCCGACAGGCCGGCGCAGGGGCCGACCAGTAAGTCACTACGTCACTACTTACCAAAATGTAGGGATAATGTTGCTTTGTTAATAAAGTATTTACATACGAATATGAATAGTTCGGTCCACGAATACGCGTTGCACTCCTTCACTAAATATTTCTCTTTACACCAAATAGGTTTTGACGATTGGGCGACTCTGTGTCCAAAGTGCCAGAGCCATGTAGGGCACTAACTATAAATCTAACTTCTTGGCAATCTGCTTATTAATTGAGCTTTTTCCTACTGTCACATGTGTAAAATATAAGGCTCTCTCCTAAATACTAGCTTTCTGAGAGAGCTTGTCCTATATTCAGTTTTCGAAAGAACTGAGGTTATATCATTTAACGGCGTCTGCTGCAAAGCGATTCTGGTGCTCAGCCACTTTTAACGCTGACCAATTGACCATACAAGCCCGTTGAAGTCAGTGAGTGCCATCAACAAGGCGAATGAATAATGACCGTACTCCTCAAACTGGAACAAATTACCTTGCTACTCCGCGAAACCGCCAGCAAGTAAGTTGTTTCGCGGAGTAGTAGCAAGGTAATTTTTTTCAGTTTGTTGATATAGACCTCCGCAAAGTAACGCCTTAATCCTTGAATTATTGATCGTACTCCTGTCTCCAGTGGACAAGTACAACGGCATCCTGACGCTGTGGGAGCAGCAGCGCGCCGCGGAGCGCGTGACGCCGCGCCGCGGCCGCCCGCCCGCCGCGCCCGCCGCGCTGGCCGGCGTCGGCGCCGAGCTGCTCCGCCAGCACGAGGACGAGGTCAATTAAGACTTATCTTAAATCTTTGGACGCAATAGAAAGAAGATCCATTACCGGACAAAAACAACTCCTGGTGACACCAATTACTCTGGTCTTAAATAGATTGGAGTTAGTCCAGTCGGTTCTGTGGGCAACGTACCGCGCTCTTAGCTGTTCTTGTTTTTTTACTTGCAGTAGCAAGTAAAAACTATCATCTTTTTAGCAGAGTAAAAGTACTCCTGTTTTGCCATTTATTCAACGTCCTGATTTTTTATTTTTCGTCGACAGAACCGCAAAAAACTCCGTATCCAGCGGCGCGGCGCGACGCTCGCGTTCACGAGCCTCGCGCGGCACTTCGGCGACGAGCTGCCGCACAAGCTGCCCAAGCTGTGGGAGTTCGTCACCGAGCCGTTCGCGACGGTCCTGACCGACAGTGGTGAGTCGGCCGGGCGCGGCGGACGCTTTTGATACGAACTCGACACCGTTTCGCGGGGTACTGAATCGGGACCAAACTATCCGTTATCAATGCTGTATCAGATTCACACTTCGCACGTAACTTCCAGAGCTGGACAACCCGGACGTGGAAGCGTCGGAGGAGCTGATATCCCGGCTGCAGGTGTTCGAGGCGCTGTGCGGCGCACTAGGCCCGGGCGCCTGGGCCTCTGCGGCGCGCGGCGCGGCGGCCTGCGCGGCGCTGGGCCGCCACCCGCACACCGCCGTGCGCCACATGGCGGCGCGCGCGCTGGCCGCCATGGCGCGCCGCGACCCGCACCTCGTCATGGCCACCGTCATCCACGAGGTGAGGCTGGCGTGCGCGCGGCGGCCTGCGCGGCGCTGGGCCGCCACCCGCACACCGCCGTGCGCCACATGGCGGCGCGCGCGCTGGCCGCCATGGCGCGCCGCGACCCGCACCTCGTCATGGCCACCGTCATCCACGAGGTGAGGCTGGCGTGCGCGCGGCGGCCTGCGCGGCGCTGGGCCGCCACCCGCACACCGCCGTGCGCCACATGGCGGCGCGCGCGCTGGCCGCCATGGCGCGCCGCGACCCGCACCTCGTCATGGCCACCGTCATCCACGAGGTGAGGCTGGCGTGCGCGCGGCGGCCTGCGCGGCGCTGGGCCGCCACCCGCACACCGCCGTGCGCCACATGGCGGCGCGCGCGCTGGCCGCCATGGCGCGCCGCGACCCGCACCTCGTCATGGCCACCGTCATCCACGAGGTGAGGCTGGCGTGCGCGCGGCGGCCTGCGCGGCGCTGGGCCGCCACCCGCACACCGCCGTGCGCCACATGGCGGCGCGCGCGCTGGCCGCCATGGCGCGCCGCGACCCGCACCTCGTCATGGCCACCGTCATCCACGAGGTGAGGCTGGCGTGCGCGCGGCGGCCTGCGCGGCGCTGGGCCGCCACCCGCACACCGCCGTGCGCCACATGGCGGCGCGCGCGCTGGCCGCCATGGCGCGCCGCGACCCGCACCTCGTCATGGCCACCGTCATCCACGAGGTGAGGCTGGCGTGCGCGCGGCGGCCTGCGCGGCGCTGGGCCGCCACCCGCACACCGCCGTGCGCCACATGGCGGCGCGCGCGCTGGCCGCCATGGCGCGCCGCGACCCGCACCTCGTCATGGCCACCGTCATCCACGAGGTGAGGCTGGCGTGCGCGCGGCGGCCTGCGCGGCGCTGGGCCGCCACCCGCACACCGCCGTGCGCCACATGGCGGCGCGCGCGCTGGCCGCCATGGCGCGCCGCGACCCGCACCTCGTCATGGCCACCGTCATCCACGAGGTGAGGCTGGCGTGCGCGCGGCGGCCTGCGCGGCGCTGGGCCGCCACCCGCACACCGCCGTGCGCCACATGGCGGCGCGCGCGCTGGCCGCCATGGCGCGCCGCGACCCGCACCTCGTCATGGCCACCGTCATCCACGAGGTGAGGCTGGCGTGCGCGCGGCGGCCTGCGCGGCGCTGGGCCGCCACCCGCACACCGCCGTGCGCCACATGGCGGCGCGCGCGCTGGCCGCCATGGCGCGCCGCGACCCGCACCTCGTCATGGCCACCGTCATCCACGAGGTGAGGCTGGCGTGCGCGCGGCGGCCTGCGCGGCGCTGGGCCGCCACCCGCACACCGCCGTGCGCCACATGGCGGCGCGCGCGCTGGCCGCCATGGCGCGCCGCGACCCGCACCTCGTCATGGCCACCGTCATCCACGAGGTGAGGCTGGCGTGCGCGCGGCGGCCTGCGCGGCGCTGGGCCGCCACCCGCACACCGCCGTGCGCCACATGGCGGCGCGCGCGCTGGCCGCCATGGCGCGCCGCGACCCGCACCTCGTCATGGCCACCGTCATCCACGAGGTGAGGCTGGCGTGCGCGCGGCGGCCTGCGCGGCGCTGGGCCGCCACCCGCACACCGCCGTGCGCCACATGGCGGCGCGCGCGCTGGCCGCCATGGCGCGCCGCGACCCGCACCTCGTCATGGCCACCGTCATCCACGAGGTGAGGCTGGCGTGCGCGCGGCGGCCTGCGCGGCGCTGGGCCGCCACCCGCACACCGCCGTGCGCCACATGGCGGCGCGCGCGCTGGCCGCCATGGCGCGCCGCGACCCGCACCTCGTCATGGCCACCGTCATCCACGAGGTGAGGCTGGCGTGCGCGCGGCGGCCTGCGCGGCGCTGGGCCGCCACCCGCACACCGCCGTGCGCCACATGGCGGCGCGCGCGCTGGCCGCCATGGCGCGCCGCGACCCGCACCTCGTCATGGCCACCGTCATCCACGAGGTGAGGCTGGCGTGCGCGCGGCGGCCTGCGCGGCGCTGGGCCGCCACCCGCACACCGCCGTGCGCCACATGGCGGCGCGCGCGCTGGCCGCCATGGCGCGCCGCGACCCGCACCTCGTCATGGCCACCGTCATCCACGAGGTGAGGCTGGCGTGCGCGCGGCGGCCTGCGCGGCGCTGGGCCGCCACCCGCACACCGCCGTGCGCCACATGGCGGCGCGCGCGCTGGCCGCCATGGCGCGCCGCGACCCGCACCTCGTCATGGCCACCGTCATCCACGAGGTGAGGCTGGCGTGCGCGCGGCGGCCTGCGCGGCGCTGGGCCGCCACCCGCACACCGCCGTGCGCCACATGGCGGCGCGCGCGCTGGCCGCCATGGCGCGCCGCGACCCGCACCTCGTCATGGCCACCGTCATCCACGAGGTGAGGCTGGCGTGCGCGCGGCGGCCTGCGCGGCGCTGGGCCGCCACCCGCACACCGCCGTGCGCCACATGGCGGCGCGCGCGCTGGCCGCCATGGCGCGCCGCGACCCGCACCTCGTCATGGCCACCGTCATCCACGAGGTGAGGCTGGCGTGCGCGCGGCGGCCTGCGCGGCGCTGGGCCGCCACCCGCACACCGCCGTGCGCCACATGGCGGCGCGCGCGCTGGCCGCCATGGCGCGCCGCGACCCGCACCTCGTCATGGCCACCGTCATCCACGAGGTGAGGCTGGCGTGCGCGCGGCGGCCTGCGCGGCGCTGGGCCGCCACCCGCACACCGCCGTGCGCCACATGGCGGCGCGCGCGCTGGCCGCCATGGCGCGCCGCGACCCGCACCTCGTCATGGCCACCGTCATCCACGCGGTTGTAGCACGACTTCCGCCTCCCTTCTGCCCCCCTTGAAGGTTGAATTCAAAAAAAAATCCTGTCTGAGTCTACCCCGACACTTCTTAAAAGACACATCTTATTCCAAATTTCAAGTTTCTGGGTACGGCGGTTCAGGCTGTGCGTTTTTTATCAATCAGGGCGGGGAATCTTTTACAGTGTAATAGATGCGCGGTTCCGAGCCCCAGAGTGATGTTTATCTATGTGGTGTGTCGGGACAGCTGGTGCCGGCGCTGAGCGAGACGAGCAGCGTGCGCGTGCGCTGCGGCGCGGCGGAGGCGCTGGCGCGCGTGGTGGAGGCGCTGCAGCTGCAGGTCGTGCCGTACATCGCGCTGCTCGTCGTGCCGCTGCTGGGTCAGTCGCCGCAGCCGGACCCGGCGCTGGGCGAGACCGCCCGAAACTTTACTGTAGTTTGAATAAAGTGATACACTCCTGGGGGCGACGATAGTACAAAAAAGAGCATCTATGAATTTAACACGATATCGACATACTTTTGCTACTTTACATCAGTTCGTAAATGGTATTTCTCCTGACGTTGACATTAATTTAATAGAATTTTGCTACCTCGTCTGAGGCATCCAGTTATCCAATGAAAGTGTCGCCTCTGTGGCAATGGGGTGTTAGAATTATGAGCCAACGTTCACGGCGCATTCCCGGCCGCAGGGCGCATGAGCGACCACTGCGCGGCGGTGCGCGTGATGTCGACGCGCTGCTTCGCGTCGCTGATCCAGCTGATGCCGCTGGACGGCGCCGTGCCGGAGCCGGCCGGGCTGGCGGCCGGGCTGCGCGAGCGCCGGCGAGCCGACAAGCAGTTCCTCGACCAGCTGTTCGACCCCAAGTCGATCAAGGACTACAAGATACCGGTGCCGGTGTCCGCTGAGCTGAGGAGCTACCAGCAGGTCGGTGTTCTGTCCAGCTCTTATTTAACGATTTGTTATTTATTATCTAATTAGCAGGAACCTTGTCTTATGTATATGAAGACCGGATGTCAATTCAATACTGTAGTACAATCAACAAAATACTCGTCCTGGAAATTCGATTCCTGAATACTTATTTGCTTATTAAACTGATTGTCAATGTGAGCATGTGGCACGCTGCGTAGGATACTGCTTTGCATCGCACTCCACCACGGATCCACGTGAAATTTGCATCATTCCGGCCTTCAATTACATTCAAAGGTGACTTAAAGGTCTCTGCAACCAGGCCATAAAATACAAAAAAAAATACATTGGGGAAAAATGGTGCTTTAACGCCGATTCTACACTTTATACATAAACATATATCACAAAAACTTTCTTGTACCTATTTTCTCAGCTACAAATCCAAACCAATCATACTGACAGTATACTTTGCTACGGACTGCGACGTGCCGCCACAGTTTTGTTTTAGCTCGCGGTCTTAAAAGTTTCGCAACGAGCGTTGAGATGAATCGATTACACACACTAGTACACGGCGACATACAAAAACAAAAATTTGAAAATAGGAACGAAACTCTCCGGTGACACGCAGCAGTGTGCGTGACCGCAACCCGTTGCGTTACCTAGGTATATCGGTTTAATGGGGTTTCTGATCGGTCGCCATCGTGTGCCGGCAGGCGGGCGTGAACTGGCTGCGCTTCCTGAACGAGTACCGGCTGCACGGCGTGCTGTGCGACGACATGGGGCTGGGCAAGACGCTGCAGTCCATCGTGGTGGTGGCGGGCTCGCACGCCGAGCGCGCGCGCGCCGGGCCCGCGCCGCCCTCGCTCGTCGTCTGCCCGCCCACGCTCACCGGTACGCCCGCAGCCGCTAACCTATTCCTGATCCGAGATACTGTTTTACACGATTAATAATTAAGTCTGCGCAGAAAAGCTGACAGTATATTTACTTTGTGTGGTAATAAACGCATATTCTATTCTATTGTAAAGCGCAAACGTTCGCGATAGTAGCCGAACGTGTACATGCTTCATATTGAACTTTATTTGCAAGCGAAAACAGCTATATTGCTCGCCATTAGAGATGGGTCGAGTACTCGGTTGATACTCGGTACTCGGTGTACTCGACGGGTTTTATGATACTCGTACTCGGCCGGTTTTATGATACTCGTACTCGGCTGAATAACTCGGTTTGAATGCCGAGTATACTCGGTTTAAGAAAAGCAATATATTTAGGTGGATATAATTAAAACAACAGTGTTGATCAAAATCAGGTCATCACTGATCAGGTACTACACACAGTCAATCGTTAATTAACAAACTTTTTCAATTATTTATCTACTATGACGCGCAACGTGAAGTATTTGTTTGCAAACTATCAAGTGACTGGTAGTTGAAAGGCGCGGGCGGGGTGAGAGGTGTATCAACGCGAGTCGGCCGCTCGACCAGCGCGAACCTGTTTGTACTTGTTTACGCGCGCCAAATGGAAATTTGATTGAACCGAGTTACTCGGCCGAGTACTCGGTTGAAAAATAATTGAACCGAGTAATACTCGTTACTCGGCAAAAGTATTACTCGGCGCATATCTACTTGCTATGCATTTCTAGTACTATTCCTCTTACGCGATTCGATGAACAAGATGGCGCACGGACAGCCCAGCCGCCGCCATTTTGCCGCGAAATCGATCGACCAATGACAGGAAAAGATTTTTGCCGGCGTAGTACTCTACTTTGCCATTGGTAGGTCGAAGTTTCCCGCACTAAAATTAGTCTCCTGCGCAGGTACATCGAGAGGAATTGTTAGATGTGTAAAACTGTATTTTCGAACGCCCAAAAACAAAGATATTATCCGTATGCAATGGATAATAATGATACCTAAACGAATGGCATATCGTAAGCAGTACAAAGAAACTGCACGGAAGAATTTAACAGGTATATCTCCTTCCAGGTCACTGGGTGTTCGAAGTGAACAAGTTTATCCCCACAAAGTTCCTGAAGCCGCTCCAGTACGTGGGCCCGCCGGTGGAGCGCGAGCGGCTGCGGCTGCAGGTCAAGCACTACAACCTCATCGTGGCCTCGTACGACATCGTGCGCAAGGACATCGGCTTCTTCAGCAGCATCCAGTGGAACTACTGCATCCTGGACGAGGGGCACGTCATCAAGAACGGGAAGACCAAAGCGTTCAAAGCCATAAAGCAACTAGTCGCTAATCATAGGTTAATATTATCCGGGACGCCGATACAGGTCAGTTGTTTCTTGTTATTGACTATTAGAAGTTTCAAAAGTTGCGTTGGTAGCTAGGGCATGTGTTCAGATACCAGTTAAAAGAAGAAGATAGGCGTGGATCCAAAACATCAGGGAATGGATAAATGGTGATGCAATAAATAAATGATGATGATGATAATGAAGATGATACGCATAGCCAGCGTAGAAGACCTATTTCGTTAGTCAAAATCTGTGCGTGGAGCTAAAAGCCAACCTTTAATAGTAAGGAGGCATTGCAAGATAGACTTTAAAACTCTTGAAAATGATACTAACGTTCTCTTGTTAAAAGTGTCGAACTTTTTTTATATAGTGGGAAGGAAAACAAGCAAGTGGGTCACCTGATGGTTGGTGATCACCACCGCCTATAGACACCTGCAACACCAAGGAGATTGCAAATGTGTTGCCAACCCAGAGGGCTAAGATGGAATACCTCTTGCAAGCACTGCAGCTTTGCGGCGATCCGGACGGATCTTGCACAAGATCCTACCACCCCCAAAACTATGCGAACTATGAATGACTGATGAAATAACTCGCAAAACCGTTTTGAGTGTGTTTTGTGTTGTCACAGAACAACGTGTTGGAGCTGTGGTCGCTGTTTGACTTCCTGATGCCGGGGCTGCTGGGCACTGAGCGGCAGTTCACGGCGCGCTACTCGCGGCCCATCCTGGCTGCGCGCGAGCCAAAGGCGACGCCGCTGCAGCTGCAGGCCGGCGCGCTCGCCGTCGAGGCGCTGCATCGCCAGGTCGCAAGACAACTACAATCATTGCTTACGTGTTGTTTGATTATATAAAGAGAGAAAGAAAACAGTTTATTCGGCGCTAAGAAGTAAATAGGATGAACTTAAAACTAGAACACCGAAAAAATACCCACCCAGCATATGTCGAGGCTAAGTACCACGACGCTGGTCTTCCGTGGGCACCTTCCCATGGTAGACCAGCGTTTTGGTATTTTATGGTTGTTATACATGGAAAGTGTTCTAAGCATGCACCCTGCTAGGGCATTGCAATAGATATAATACTACCAAAAGCTAATTTGAGGTTTCCAAGGGCTCTCTGCTAAAACATTGACCGTCGAGCAAGCGATAGCGTTCGATATGTTCGGTCCCGACCACATTATACTTAAAAGCTGAACTAAATATTCCACCTCAGTAAATTAATTAGTATTTCTTACTAGTACAGTTCCCGGCAATCAACTTGAGCACTGACCATGACTGCGCAGTAGCCGTTTCTTGTACAAATGTGTACGCACAAACATACCCCTTCCACTCGATTTACGCTCCAGTTGTTTGCCTGCAACTATATTATCTTTATAATAGTTGTCTAAAAGAGATCGCTTATAGCGATAAGACCACCTACTGTGTGCCTTGTTTCTCTCTAAATGGCTTTTTATGCTGTTTTATAGTTTTTTTTTTGTTTTTTATGAAATAGGAAGGCAAAAAAGTAAGTGGGTCACCAGGTGGTAAGTGTACACCACCGCCTATAGACACCCGCAACATCGAAGAGATTGCACATGCGTTGCCAACCTAGAGGGTTAAGATGGAATACCTCTTGTGCCAGTAATTACACCGGCTGTTTTGCACTCCACGCCGGAAGACAACAGTGCAAGCACTGCTGCTTAGCGGCAGAATTAACGAGCAAGATGGTGGTAGCGATCCGGACGGACTTTGCACAAGATCCTACCACCCGCTTAGTGATCAATAAAGAGTAATTGCATTTCACTTGCATCCCTGACACTAACTTGCGTTCGTATAGGTGCTGCCGTTCCTGCTGCGCCGCGTGAAGGAGGACGTGCTGAAGGAGCTGCCGCCCAAGATCACGCAGGACTACTACTGCGAGCTGAGCCCGCTGCAGCGCCGGCTGTACGAGCAGTTCTCCAGGGCGCACCTGCCGCACCCGGTCACCAGGCAGCAGGTCCACGTGTTCCAGGTACGGACGGCAACAGACTTAGCCGATTGAGAGAAATTGTCTATGCTGCGGAAGATATATCAACTTCACAGTGCATACTATATGCCCCCCTTTCGAAAAATGACACTTTCTAACAGTTCCCTCTTTAATGGTGGCTTATGTGTCTTCGATTGTACCGCGAACCCGCTATACTGCGTTCAGTACTCGAATGAAACAATTCCCTAGGGATGAACACCACCGGCAAAGTGCTTGGATATCTTTTACAAAGTAATTAGCTTCCTGAGTGAACCAAAAACTATATCAGACTTTATGGTTGCGTCATATAATTATCTATCTATCTATATAAATAAAAATGAATTGTTGTTCGTTAGTCTGATTAAAACTCGAGAACGGCTGGGCCGATTGAGCTGATTTTGGTTTTAAAATGTTTGTCGTAGTCCAGGGTAGGTCTAAACGGTGAGCAAATATGCCTCCAATAATTAGGCGGTACGAAGTTCGCCGGGTCAGCTAGTAAAAAATAAAGACATTGTGTGAAATCTGGGCCGGATTAAAATACATATTTACCTTAGTCCATCAGATATTTAAAAAAAAACTTTGACAGATATGCCATTAACAGCTCATTTGTCAATGGCGGGGTTCCGAATGACGCTCACAGCTATTACAGCGCTGACCCGGTCTTTATTTGGCGTGAACGTTAACTAACGCGAACTAATCCGTCCCAAATTTTATAAAATGTTTTTATTCTTTACAATTATGACGCAACTAAAAAATCTGACATTATTTTGGTTTATTTAGGCAGCTAATTACTTGGTAATGAAAAAATATCCTAGCACTTTGCCGGAGTTCATCCCTAGGGAATTTAAACTTAATTTTGTTTTATAATCTCAATTGAAGAGTAAAAAAATAAAGAAGAAAGAATAAAGAATAAAGAGTATTTGTTGTTGTTGTTGTTGTTGTTGTTGTTGAAGTAGAATATTTGATGCATTAATCTGGAACCGTTGCCTGTTCCGCAGTCGCTCCACTACCTGCAGAACGTGTGCAACCACCCGAAGCTGGTGCTGACGCCGGAGCACCCGGAGACGGCCAGGGTGCAGCAGCAGCTGGCCGCGCAGCGCTCCAGTCTCGACGACATCGAGCACTCCGCCAAGCTGCCCGCGCTCAAGTACGTATGGAACTGCAGCCGCACCAAGCGGAGACTGCTACCGACGTTCGAAAGACCCGACGCGCTTTCGCATCATCAAGTTTTCACACATATTATTGGTGGTCGGATTTTTGCAGGTCGCGTTTGGCAGCT
Organism: Ditula angustiorana; assembly: GCA_963691745.1. Taxonomy (NCBI): domain Eukaryota; kingdom Metazoa; phylum Arthropoda; class Insecta; order Lepidoptera; family Tortricidae; genus Ditula; species Ditula angustiorana. Next base: position 3,410,069 of record OY829480.1, on the reverse strand, counting down.
TGTAGGGGCACAGCTCTGCTTCTTATCGATACTATCGGACTATTACTGTACCTATACGGTTAATTTAACTAACTAATTAATAATACTGCGTGGTCTACTCTGAGGACTAAGCTGGGATACCCCTCAGCTAGTAATTTTCCCGGCTGCCTTACCCTTAAACCGGAACACAACATTGCGAAAAATGCTACTTGGCGGTAGATTATTGGTTTCCGTAATTGTTACTCATTTAAATTGAGCGATTTAAACAGATTAAACTTTTCGATGTTTTGAAGTTTTTTCATCACGGAACGCTGAAAAGAGTTCGTAATATCGGGAATTATTGAGTCAGCAGTCCATGCAAGACAATTAATTTAAAAAGTAATGGTTTAAAAAATATATCGATGTGTCGATAACATCGATAAAAGGCGGTGCTCTCTACGAGCTGTCAAACGCGGCCCGCAAAAGTCCGAGCCCTACTCATAATCCCGCGCGCTTCTCGCAGGCAGCTGCTGCTCGACTGCGGCATCGGCGCGGCGGCGGACGGCGCGGAGGAGGCGGGCGCCGTGGTGTCGCAGCACCGCGCGCTGGTGTTCTGCCAGCTCAAGAAGATGCTGGACATCGTGGAGCGCGACCTGCTGCAGCGCCACCTGCCGGCCGTCAGCTACCTGCGCCTGGACGGCGCCGTGCCGCCGCAGCAGCGCCACGCGCTCGTCTCCAGGTTCAACAACGACGTCTCCATCGACCTGCTGCTGCTCACCACTGCCGTGAGTGACTGATACTTTTTGTTCTCAAATGGTTTTGCGTTTGGCCTCAATGAAACTACGAGTATGATAAAAGAAAACGAGGCCGAAGATGAAGCGCGCTCACCTAGAAGATGCAGACTTCAACAAAAAGAGTGTCTTCGGTTAGTGCACTATCTTTTTTAATACATCGAGCATATACTACAAAGACAGGAAATGTCACTTATTTAATTTGAAACCAATTTCGCAAAAACACTGCATTCCAATTGTTCGATAAATAATAAAACGAGATGTGATAAAAAAGGTCATTAATTGAAAACAACAATATCGAATGGTACCTACTAGAGATGCGCCGAGTAGCACTTTTACCGAGTAACGAGTACCGAGTTCTCCTCGGTTCAATTTTTTTTCAACCGAGTACTCGGCCGAGTAACTCGGTTCAATCAAATTCCCATTTCGCGCGCGTAAACAAGTACAAACAGGTTCGCGCCGGTCGAGCGGCCGGCCCGCGTTGATACACCCCTCACCCCGCCCGCGCCTTTCAACTACCAGTCACTTGATAGTTTGCAAACAAATACTTCACATTGCGCGTCATAGTAGATAAATAATTGAAAAGTTTGTTAATTAACGATTGACTGTATTTTGATTAACACTGTTGTTTTAATTATATCCACCTAAATATATTGCTTTTCTTAAAACGAGTATACTCGGCATTCAAATCGAGTTATTCAACCGAGTACGAGTATCAAAAAACCCGCCGAGTACGCCGAGTACCAAGTATCAACCGAGTACTCGGCCCATCTCTAGTACTTAGTGATTAAATGTGATTCTGTTTCTTTCATATTTCGAGTTTTTGCTGTTTTCCTACACCAACTATTATAAATGCATGCCATTCTACATAACGAATTTTATTTGAGTATGTATGGAGATTGACACAGCTCAGTTGTTGGCGCTGTACTTTTTTAACACAAATGACGGGTGATGTTTTCATGAGGAGTGTGAACCCAGCCCAAAAATGCGTTTCCTATCCGTTTTACGTTTTACAAACGGCGACAACGTTTTCCACCCTCTAAATCTTAACTTATCGCAATGATGTTTTGGTATGTTGTCATTATGTCTTAGAACTAGGTTTGTATGTGTTTTTTTATATTCTTCATAGATTGGACAATATCAGTGCACCTAGCACGAATTTTGTCGATACACGTTTACTCGCTACGTAACTCAGTGCGTCTCTCCCCCACTGCGCTAGTTAGGGAACAATATAGCGTGAATAATTTTGAAATTTCAAAGAATATTAAAAAAAATCCAAGCATAAATCTGGTTTTAGGGCATAATGACAACATACAAAAAAACATGGCTACAGGTTAAAGTTTAGAGGGTGGAAAACGTTACCGCCGTTCGTATGGAGAGCGCTGGGTACGGCCAGCCTCAGAAATAGCTGAACATTATAGTACCTTGTCGCCGTCAGTAATGTGACAAATACGAGCAACTCTTATAAGTTACTACGACAAGGTCCTTAAGTGTTAAGCTAGTTTTGAGGCTCACTGTACCCGATGGTCTTAATTCGTGGCATTGCACTAAGCCTCGCCGTGCCTCAGGTGGGCGGGCTGGGCCTGAACCTGACGGGCGCGGACACGGTGATCTTCGTGGAGCACGCGTGGAACCCCATGAAGGACCTGCAGGCCATGGACCGCGCGCACCGCCTCGGCCAGCGCCGCGTCGTCAACGTCTACCGCCTCATCACGCGCGCCACGCTCGAGGAGAAGATCATGGGGTAATCTGTTCAATTTATATAAATCACTAGCTGCGCCCGCGATTTCGTCCGCGTGGAATAGTGCCTTTGGGTAGCATTTTTAATTATTTAGGCTAATTATTTTGGAAATAAGACACGTACGTATAAATACTTTAATGAGCCATATCACGTGTACGCCCGTTCGGGTAAGCACACTTAGGCATATTTCCCCACCTGCACTCCTGAAAGCGCGACAGACAGACAGAGTTACTTTCGCGTTTATAATATTAATAAGGATCGTTTATTTCAAGTCTTATTCTTAGAGTTAAGTAAATATTTTACCTATATACCTAATGCAGACACGTACACATTAAAAAAATTGTACAGTTAATGAATATACTTATTACCTACTTTTTGTACCACCTCGAGGAAAGCCCAAAACTCGTCTACAAACGGTTTTTACTCAAAGTCACAAATGGCTCGCCAACACGGATACTGTAATTACACCGTCATGTTGTGCAATTCGGAGTGAATCAAAATTTAAATTGTATTTAACTTGTTGTAATTTTATAATTGAAGTATTCCATTTGACATAGTCACTATTTTAAATTTCATTAACCATAAAACTACTTCATTTTCTTTCCAGATTACAAAAATTCAAACTCCTGACAGCGAACACTGTGATCAGCAGCGAAAACGCGGCCATAGAGACCATGGGCACAGAGCAGCTGCTTGACCTGTTCCAGCTGTCCGCGGACAAACCGGGGGCCCAGCAGCCCCACCCGGGGCCCTCCGGGGACGCCGGAGGCTCCGGAGTCAGCTCGGTCCTGGAGACCCTCCCCGATCTTTGGGATGACCGGCAGTATGAAGAGGAGTACGATATGACGCACTTCATCCAGGGCTTGAATAAGTTAAACACTTAAACGAAGAGGCTTGCACCAAAAGATGTAATTGTTGGAAAGCATTTCTATTTTTAAACTGAATTTGTAATTTTAAGTGCGAAAGCTGCGGGCACACGGAGGCGAGAACGTTTGTGTTTTTTGAATTTGTATGTACCCTTACAGACTGAAATTGCGTCGGCGCACCGCTTCAGCTTTCTGTGTGCTCGCGGCTAGGTGTAGTGCTAGTACTTTTGTTATATCGTAGTGAGAAATTTCGAGAAGGCAGTGTCATAGCGGAACGTAATGGACGGAAGACGTAGCGTGAACAGACCCGCCACAAGGTGGACCGACGACCTGTTGCTGGTTATTGGAACCCGCTGAATGCGAGCTGGCAGGACTGGCCGTTGTGGCCATCTTTGAGGGAGACCTATGTATAGCAGTGAACGTCTTTCGGCGGTTATGATGAGTGCCTTAGCAATCAGGATCAATTATGCCTAGACAAAGATCTTTCATTCATCATTTCAGCCGGAAGACGTCCTCTGTTGGCCTAAAGGCCTCACAAAGATCGCCACAACGACAAGTCCTGCGCCATTCTGTGGGTTATCTTGCGTTCTATTTAATTGCTGTAACTTCCTGTTCTATAAATTGCGTGTTCGTTTAAAAGGCGTTTTAGAAAGTTTTCTAAATAGGAATAAACAGTCGTTAATAAGTATACAATTTACACTCATTGCTGTGGAGTAAAGTAAAAAATAGTTTTTCATAATTACGACCGTGACTGGAATGGAAACGTTCAATTTAAAGAACATTAAAGTACCTGTGTTTATGTGTGATCGGGGTAGCACAATACTTAGTAATTGTTGTTACTAATTACGGCCTGTGGTATTTTTTGGGGGTAATTAGTATACCAAAAGAAACGCGATGCGGCAATCCTGTCTTCACCAAATTTACACATTTCCACCATAATTAGGAGTTGTTTTTCACCTGTCTTGCAGATATTTCTGCATATGAACGTGTTAAAATTACTCTACAATTTAAATTATAACGACTGTTGGTCGATGATAATTAATTACAAAAAAATTACATTATTGATAGCAGTAGGATAACAATTGACAGCTTGGGTTTTATAAAAGTACGTTCGTGGCTATTATGAAGTAGTCTAAACAAATATGACTGGTCTAAAACCCAGTTTTAGTTGAACTTAAGCCGGGTCCGCAGCGCACGGGTTCGATAAATGTTGGCTAAACTGCGTACAGGTTCCATTCCCCCGCATTCACCTGCGCGGGAGGTTCGATGCTCTGCCAATATTCATCGAACTTTGACATCACGCGAGGATCCGGCGACGATTACAAATAGGTAGCGTTTTTGTAGAAGTTTGTATTTAATATAAAGTTCGCGTCTAGGGGATGGTTACATTATGTATCTTAAGGGTTCTGTTGGATCTTCGCAACCAAGCGGACACTAGAACAGCTAGCTCGCGTTCTTTTTTCGCTTGTCGTTCAGTGCGTCTCTCTCCTACTGGGCTAGTTAGAAGGAGAGCGACAAAGGTAATCGCACTGTGTCGTGCTAGCCAACGAGGTGTGGCACCATCCATAGAGTTGTATACGTTTTGTTGATAGCGCGAGGATAGGCGTCCTAAATCAATATGGCCCTTCTGCCCGCCACCGCTTCTATTTAATAAAAATGTATAACAGCTAATTCATTGCGATTTGATTTAACAAGCCTAGTGTATGCCAGACTTATAGCCCGACAAGAAAGAATTCATTTTACTCCTAAAATGCGAAAGTACCGCTTAACCAATCTTAATGAAATTCGGCAAGACGATAAACTTTATTTTTAGGATGGTAATCGGGTTTATTATAACAAAAAAATATTTAACAAACTGGAACAAATTACCTTGCTACTCCGCGAAATCACGCGGAGTAGCAAGGTAATTTGTTCCAGTTTGTTGACACGGACCTCCGCAAAGTAACGCCTGAATCTATTAATTATTAAAAAAAATTTTTTTTTTCACGCGAGGAAAAAATATTTGTATGGAGACGAAGTCGCACAAAAGTTATGACTTACCTTTTTAAACATGAATACTTAGTATGACAACAATTTTCTATGAATATTTATTCTTTAGTATACTAACTAACTACTATTTCTTGTCGGACTGCAGATTTTATTTAATCCAAGTAAATCATTACACGAAACAGAACTTATAAAAGTTTGCATCAAGATGGCTACCATGGCACACCACTTCTCGTTTTGTTACTAATTCCATCTCTATCATGCATGTCAAGTTAGAAAAAGACACAGCGGTCACTTATGTTAGCTATGCTGAATGATACTAAAAAACCGATGGCGAGTATAGTATTGCAACAGAAGTGACCATATTAGTACCCCACTGCCACCAGAAGGGAAAGATTATTAAATAAAATAAAAACCTTTAAATGCCTTTGTTTTTGTAATTTTTAAACCAAGTTTAACAACCATTATGAGTTGACTTAGTTTTGTTTATGTCCACGTGATTTGGAATCAAAACATTTGCTGTTATGTATTATTTTAAACCACTGTATTAAAGTTTAATTTCTATCCAGTAGCCGCTGTACTAATGCATTGCGATAATTTACCTTATATGTATTGTCTTTAAGTCTTCTTAAGTAATCATTTGATGGTGACGAAGGGATCAGTTATTGCAGGCTATAGACTAGTTTGTGTGTAGACACCAAAAAAACCATTGAAATAATTGCACTCTAAACTTATTCACAATTCATGTTAGGACTTCTGTGTATTAGTTAGCCTAGTCTAATAATGTGTTAACGTCACTCGTTTATTACGTATATTAACATTGCACTATGTGCTGGCTTTCAGCACTCGTAGGTCCTTTATGTAAAGGTAGCGCCGCACTGTTACTATGTGAATAGAAGCGACACTTCACTCCCTCGACGTGTTTTACTTTGATCGTGGAGGGGGACAAGTGTCGTTCTGTCAGGTCTATACCGACTCAACCCTAACGCGTATTCGTCATTTCGATAATTCTAAAGATGACTAAAGGGGAATCAACCGTGCGCAGAATTTACGAAAAGTGTGGTTCTACCTTAAAAATACCTCAGTTGTTCTCGTTATTGTAACCTTTATTTATTGTTTAGAACTAAGAAAGACAGTCATTGATTTAGTCATTTTCGTAGTTTTAGAGTGTTATTGCGTTTAGTTATATGTACCTGCTCAACTGAAAGGTTTTTTTGACAAGTCCTGGGACTTTATTATTCAATAGTGTAAGTTTAAAACCGTTAATGTTCAGCTAGTGTGTGGTATTCAGGTGGTATCCCGTCGGTGACGTCAAGTTTCAGTTTTCATTATTTGTACCTTAGTGTGTCGATGTTTGAAATAAAATAAAGTATGTTTCCTGATAATATTTGTATTTATTTTATGACTATCCTTTTTACAGTTCGTAAGGTGCCGCCCCCGCCGAGATCCCAGGTTCAAAGTTTTGTTGTTCTAAGTCATAGAGATTAATCATTTACTTTAAAACCTTTAATATTAAATAGGGAATTAACACAATTTTCAGAAGAGTGCTGCGATTACTTCAATTGCTGCACTAGTAGCACCTTAGAGCACACCGCGTCTATGGTTTTTAATTACAAGCGAATTCAAACGAAATTATAATAAATTTAGTGTGTAGTTTCATTTTGGTTAAATACTCAAAAGGCTAAACAAAAGCTTGTTGAATAGGCAATTCGAGAGCTAGCCGCAAATTCCACGAAATTCATAAGGGGTTCGTTTTGTATTGGACATACGCATCATGATTGTGTAGTCATTGATTGTATCTTATTCTTATTAAGCTTTAACCCACTCTTTAACCACATTTATTAATGTAGTGGAACCTTTCAAAAATAACGTGGACGTTTTCCATTAAAGTCTGGCTAATGAAAGTTGAGACTAGAAAGAAGCGGCAAATTTAAAAAAATCGACGTGCTGCAACACCGTGTACAGTGCGGAAAAACGATATGGCTTAAAGGTCTCTGTAACCAGGCCATAAAATCCAAGAAAAAAAAAGGAAAAACGATAATGATACTTGACCAAAAAATATAATACTTTTTCTATACACTATTTCGCTATAGCAAAAACGAAACGCAATGACAGTTACGTAAAATGCCACGAGAGGCCGCCAAAGTGCATCAACACTTCGGGCAGCGACGTCAATCGTGTGAATAAATTTTTGTTTTTTAAGTGAAAAATGTTGTTTTCTAGCCTTTTATAAGTTAAATTACTTTTTACAAAGTTACCACAAGTGTTTATCTTTAATCAAGTGTTGTTATTATCGTTGGAAAGTTGAAAGTTTAGTGTTTGAAGTTGTAACGAACTCTGGGATCGCTCACTTTTGGGAATTCAGGTGTCAACGAGGTAAGAAACCGAAGCTTATTCCGAGATTACGACTTCTATAATTAACACTTTTGGTACTAACCCGCGTAAATGCGCCTCTGACACTCGTAATTAGCTTAATGTAGTCTAATTTCGGGGAGATACAGGTAATGGTTATAAATAATATTTTGTATAGGTTAGAATGTTTTGTGTTCTACATGGATGTGTTCTTTGGGTAGTATAGAGCTGCGGACGATTTCGTAGGGACTGGCATTCCAGTTTTGTTGGACAAGGGATTTTTGGTAAACTTTTGTAAAACTTTTTTTCTTAAAACTTATTTCGCGTTGCGACAACAAACTCGAAACTGTATTTTTAGTTACTTTATTATGGTTATGACTGTTACCTCTCCATGTTCGAGATTATGCTAAATTTCGTTTAGATCTAATTAAGAATTATTGTTTTTTGCATTTGTCAGTGATGAAGATAGGAAATAATGAAAAACTTGGTACTTCTGAGTGCTAGTAGTTTTCCTGAAGAGTATGTAGTGAAAATTCGTCAAGGTGTAAATGTGAACCACGTCAAAATATCCTAAATGTTTGTTAATAATAAACACTTAAATGAATAAAGGTAGTTGTTGGCAAGAATTTGGATTTGCCAAATATAAACAACCATTTTGACTACAGTATAAATAATCTTTAAGTAATAATAACTCAAACTAAAACTAGCTTAACCACGTTCTTAAAGTGTAATAAATGAAGTAATAAGTACCTAACTAAACCATATTCAGCCTTATGCCCACAAGTACTAAAGTAGTAAACACTTGCCCGTTTGTTGACTTTAATGTAAAAAAAACAACAGTCTCACATAAAATTTTAGTTTTTGCTATCAACATATTGTTTTTTTTTTAAACAGATTCTAAAGCAACAAATTATAATTGTAATTTAATAATTTAATTATAATATATGTAATTATTAAATCACCTCTTTCTATTTCTAGCCTTGATTTCTTTTTGTTTAGGCCCAACTTATATTTCAGATTAAAATAAAAACACTGTATGTACACAACTAAATTAAACAACTAAAAACTAAAATAAAACAGTTACAGTTAGTTACAAATAAAACAGTTGTTCCAAATCGCTGCCTAGTGGTAGGGTGCCCAGAAGACTGGCAGCATTGCCACGTTGTATGGCAATGCTGATTCTTTGGGCAAGGAATGTTTATTTATTCTATAAACAATGTTTAGGTGACAAAAAGTGAAATTTTAGGTAGAATTTTGTTTACATGATAATACAAACGTGAATAAACAGATTTTCAAATTTGGTGTATAAAACACTGTTATCTGTAAATTTGACTGAATAACAATAGCAAATTATTTCTTTTATGGGTAAAGCGCAATACCATGTTACTTAATTTTGCTATTAGGGCTATATTTTTATTAAATATTACAAAAAAGTTTTATCTCAAAATTAAGTGTTCAGTATTGCACTATCCCCAACAATATAGACTTTTGATTTACCTGACCTGAGTTTAATTTTGACTGTCAAACTCATACAATCTAAAAGTTTTCACATGAGTACAAAAAAAAAACATTTGTAGAATGACTTGTTTGGGAACTCGGAATTGGTGATATGCGAAATTTTTGCTGGATAAGCAATTGAAAAAAAAGTTCTTCATTGCCTGTAAAATGTGACTGGAGTCTACCCAGCAAGTTGTGGACCATAACCAATGCAAACCATTTATTACCAATCCTAAAAACCTGTTATATGAGCAGCTATGTGAATCAAACTAGGTTTCGGAAGCATTAGTCTTCTCGGCCGAGAGGAGAATGGTTGCTTGTGCAATCATGCTAAAGAAGAGGGAGAATTATATTTATATCCTTAATTGCATAATTCACAAAAACAAAATACAATTGGTGAACTTAATGCTAGTAGGCATTCTGTAGCAGTCAAACACAACATAAATAGAAAAATAACATAAACGGCTGCACAAAAACAGAAGAACTTCTGTCAAAGTATCAAACTAGTTGTTATTTTTCTATTTCTTTAGAGTTTTGTAAATAAGAAGTAGGAGAGAAATAATATTAAAAATGTATGTAGAAAATTTCTTTATTTTATACATTAACAGTATTGCCAGTGTTAAGCTTATTTGGCTTTGTATCTACAAAAAGGGTTGACAATCCAAGATTCAATTTTTTATTATTAAATTTGATAAGGTTTTCTATGACCACTTTTTGCTGGCCAGACTATATCAATAAATTGTTCATTGACACAGGCCTTTTGCTGTGCCAGGCGCCCAGCACGCTTATATGATTTTTAGCACTTCATACAAAAAAATTACTCCACAGTCTTGTTACTTTCAGTAGCAGGAAAGTCTTAATTAAAAAACAAATTGTGTATGACGTATCATACTCGCTTGTTTTTTTTGTATAGTTCTGAGCTCAAAGGATCGCAATGGGACGGGACCCTATTTATTTACTAACCATACGCCGTCCGTCCTTCCATTTGTCTGACCAACGTGTTAAGGGCTCTATCTGTTGAACCGTAAGAGATAAAACTGTTTAAAAAAACAATGTACGTTATTACGACATCCGTCGTAAGAAATCATATTTTTTTCGTAAATACAAGCACAAATTTTGCGCGTGCCCGGCACGCTATGGACCGGTTTTTTTTTCAAGGTATGCTGTCATATTCATAACATAAGCGTGCGTAAAGTGTTAGACTCATAGGTAATCCATTAATAGCACATAATTTCTAACTTCTATAATTAAACTAGCAATCTAAGACCAATCTTCAAAATAAACACTAAACCACCCTAAAAGCAAGCTCAACCCTATTAGCATAGCACACAAACACATGTAACCCGTACAGCACGCATCTAACACGATAGAAACAAAGCAAAATGTGTCATGGATCCCTACTTTTTTTTAAAAAGAGTTTTGCAACAATCAATTCCCTTTGTGCACGACATCAATGGGAGCGGTTACTCTGTACCTATCCTTTGATCTCGCCGCCCTCTGAAGATGCGACCGAGCGCTAATACCGCCTCCGCGTACTGAAACGACGTAACCGACTTGTACACATTTCAATCTAGCTTTATCAAAACGTTTTTCGTTGATAAAATGTAATTTTATAATTGTGCCTTATTTTGTTAAATTTTTGGGTTATTTTTCGTTTCTGCCGCGTAGACAACAAGGACACCAACAACAATAAATAGTTCAGGAGATATGATTTGACCGACTGTCATGCTATTGTCTGGCCTATTAACACGAAACAATAGATCGCAAAGTAGATAATAGTCGCCCAGCTGATATTTCCTAAATTATATTTTAAATCGACATTTAGTATGGTTATCTAACTTGGTTATCTACAGCACAAACAATTTTTTTTTTATGAGTTGTTGATCTATTTTAAGGAGATGCCTACTTCTAATCCCAACTAAAAGAATTGGAAAATTTGTTTTTCCATGAATTTTGTATTTACTAGTGTATGAACAAAGAGCCCATTGGAGTGTAACCGTTTTTGATCCGTCAAGCTAGAAGCTTAATGCAAACTTTAATTATTTTTATATTAAACTACAAGAACTCCTAAATAAAAATATACCCAAAACACGAATTAAATTAACCCATTCTAATCATCTAAAATCATCATGGCTAACAAACGGTCTAAGAGAATCGTGTAAGAATAAAAGACAACTTCAGAAACTGGTTAATATGTCAAAAAATAAAATAATAGGTAATTATTACAAAAAATATGAGAAAATCTTAAAGAAATGTGTAAAGCAATCAAAGAGAAACAGCTATGCGCGGCAAATGAAAAAATCACAAAACAAAATCCGGACTATGTGGAGTATAGTACAAAACACTACAAAAAGAAATAAAATTGAAACATACAATAATATTACCTTAAAAATCGTTGATCAGAAGATAGAATCACCCCAACAAATATCGAACATGTTTAATGAGCACTTCGCATCGGTAGGTGAATCACCGCCGGCTTCGAACCTACCTGCCTCTGCGGCTCCAGCGCGCGCGCAACCGCCGCCCGGCCGCCCAGTGTTTACTCCCGCTATAAACTCAATATTCATTCGCCCGGTTACCGAATGCGAGGTAAATAAGACAATTCAGGAATTGAAAAGTAAAAAAAGTTTTGGTATAGATGACATCCCACCAACACTGATTAAATTATGTAAGACTGAAATGACTGCTCCCTTAACGCGATTAATAAATCAGTCCTTCGTAGAAGGGGCTTTCCCGGAGTTACTAAAAGTTGCTAAAATTACACCTATCTTAAAACCAGGCGGTGATAAAAATAATGTGGGTCAATATAGGCCGATTGCACTCCTGCCAGCTATCTCAAAGATATTTGAGAAATGTATGTCGAATCGCATTTATAGTTTTCTTGAGAAATATAACATAATTGATAAAAATCAGTATGGATTCAGGAAGAAACACTCAACGGTACTCGCTGTTTATACATATGTTCAGGAAGTCCTTACTCATATTGATAGCAAAAAATATAGTGTTGGATTATTCCTGGACATGACCAAAGCGTACGATAGGGTGTCCCATAACATTTTATTGTCAAAATTATACGGCATGGGAATTCGCGGAAATGCCCATAAATGGTTCGAGTCATATTTAAAGAATCGGTACCAATTCGTACAGATCGATTATTTTGACGAAAAATCGGGAGAAGCTTTGAAAATTAACTCAAAAATGCGCCACGTGACCTGTTCCATCCCACAGGGAAGCGTAGCCGGATGTGTCCTGTTCCTGGTTTATATCAATGATTTGGCGAAAGTATTAGATACGACTTGTGTCATGTTCGCAGACGACGTTTCAGTGCTATTTAGTTGTTTAAATGAAACTGCTTGTAACGAGAAATTGCAACTTATCTTTAATAATGTATCAAAATGGCTGGGCGATCATAATCTCGAAATTAACCTGAAAAAAACAAAAATTATGCAATTCAAACCCATTCAAAAAAAACCTTTAAATATTAAATTAGATATTGATAATAAAAATATTGAAGAAGTGAATGAATTTAATTTGCTAGGTATTAAAATGGATAGCGGTGTAAACTGGAAATCGCATATACAACAGGTGAAGACAAAACTGGCCAAATTTGTCTACGCGTTAAGCTTAATCAAGTCAAACACAAATTTTGAATCCGCCTTGTCTGTATACTATGCGTATGCACACGCGTGGCTCCGCTACGGCGTGGTCCTGTGGGGAGATAGCACTGATGCGCACGATCTCTTTGTGATGCAGAAAAAATGTATTCGCATACTTACCAACACGCATATACCGAACAGCTGTCGCCCGCTTTTTGTCAAACATAAACTTTTAACTTTTCCTTGCATTTACATAATGGAAGCGGCACTTTTTGTAAGAAAACACTCGAATTTCTTTAAAACGATAGGAGAGTCGTGTAGAACGAATAGCAGAAACAGAGATCATCTAGTACTACCTAAATGTAACCTTGCTATGTATAAAAATAGCCCCTATTGTCGCTGCATTAAAATTTCAAATAAGATACCGGAATCATTTAAACAAGAACCAAAGGAACACCTGTTCATCACCTGTTTAAAAAAACCCTCAAAAATTTCCTTACTGAGAAGTGTTACTATTCTGTAAGGGAGTTTATGGATGATAAAACTTAGATTGTTGAAATGAAATGAAATGAAATGAAATTTTGTTATTTAGGTATTCAGGAATTGTAATTTTAATATCAAATTGAACAGCTTTTCATTTTAAATTGTGAGTGCCTTGTAATCTTATTTTGCTTTTAATTAGGTTTTTGACATCATGTGACATGTGAATGTAAATATATATTTTTATTGTTATTATTATGGAAATTGTAATTTTAATGATTTTTTTTTTTTTTATTTAAATTTAAATTTTCATTGTAATTGTATTTTTGAAATTTCATTAATAGTATTTTATATTTTAATTTGACTGAATTTTATTTTTATATTTTTGTTTTCATTGTAATTGTATTTTTTATTTTTGCTAACAGAATTTTGTTTTAAATCGTAATTAGTTTTTAAGACGCAGCAACACCCTACTAGGGTAACATGTATTTTTAAGACCTTAGTTTGTACATAACTAACACATTTACTGTACCTATAAATACATGTATGCTAGCGATTATAAATAAATAAATAAATAAATAAAGCTATAAAGTTCAAAATAATGCGAAAGTTCATACTAAATCGAGCTTTTTTGGGGTGAGCTGTCATTAAAAAAAAATACAAATGGTGTTGTTCTTATGTTTATTTTTTGTTCTAATTTGTGCAACTGCTTTAATAGATTACTTTCTCTTCACTCTCAGTTACACAATTAGAACATCTAGTGTGTTCAAAGTTTTATGAGTTTTTTTATATTGAATATTTTTTATTCCGGTTTTGTTCGGTTTGAACTATGTTTTAAGATCTATCTAGGTCTTACATTTTTTATTTTATAACCAATAGTCCTCTTTATAAAAATGTAAACAGATATAGACATACAGAATATCTATACATATAACTCGTAACATAACTACATAATTATAATATCTTCACTATTCACTATGGATCATAGAATGGTCATTATAATATGACATTTAACTAGGCAATTAACTCTCTCTCTACCTAAAAAAATATGCATAATTTACATAATATTTAAAATCAGTTTTATATCATTAAAGTATTTTACAATTTAAAATCGACTGAAAATATATAATCCTAAATTAATATAGTTAAGTAACAATTAAACGTTACGCAAGTAAATCAAATATTCCTTTGATGCAATTTTCCATATACCAAGTATACCAACCTATCAAAAACAATAAATAGTTTTCCTTTTGTAGTCCGATATATCCGCCGGTAGTTCAAGACCGAAAGACAAAATATGCGGGTAGTTGTCAACTAACCCGATTGACAAAGCGGTACACCGACCGACACTCCAAACGTTTGGATTCAACAGCGCTTGGCAACCTTACTCCTAGTCTGCAGGTGCTGTAACATAAAAGGTAAAGGTAAGGTTTTACGGTACTAGAGGACCGTGTCATAAAATATTCCTGTCCTACGACTCCCACGATCTCCAGGTACTCAACACATGTTCGATTCGATCTTGTAAAGTAATTTGCGAAGGCATAATTAGTTTGTCTTTTATTGCCCTTTTGATGTGTCGCTGTTGGCTGCCCGTGGCCGAGCCGATCTTGACCTTTACCTGACAAGACACGTTTGCGTCTTCAAATAAATCTGTGGCAAACACAAACTTTCAAGATCAAAGGTATTTATTCGAGAGTGGTCGTTGTGATGCCGCTTGCGATAATATTTAGCTACAAAATTTAAAACGTACGCTCAAAGCGTTTTTGCTCAAATACCTAACAACTCGTCTTTAATTTGTACGGTAATCGAGAATGGTAATGAGTCTGATTTTAGTGGGACTATTACGGCGTTTTGGAATGGAGACAATCGCAGCCAGAGCCAGACTAAAGGGGACCATTCAGGCTTTGTCATGTAAGTGGGACTTACTGCCATTATACGAGTTAGGTACGTTAACGTGCTGCGGAATGAGACGTAGATATAGCAAAAGATGCTTTAACGTTTTTTGATCGGTAAGAAGGCGCATCTCGTCTACACGTTATTAAAATGGGTAGGTACTTACTGGCATTAAGGAGATTGGCTCAAGTTTTTTAACTTGCGACCTCACTAATACAAAGTTTCTTAAATGGAAATCCAAAGATTCCTCGTGTAATCCTTTAATGTAAAAGTCCGTCTCAAGTTGATATGCGGGCACGCTGACGCGTTTTGCCAACTTTTCCGAATCTTTCCAATGGCTATTTATCTTCGGGTATCTGCTTGAGAACTACGACTCGATGATTATATAAATGCGGGCTTAAAGTTTATTTAAACTCTTCGATTTATGTGAATAAGATGAAATATGTTTTTAAAGGTCGTCGAATGTCGCTGAATTTATCTACTTGCTTCAATTCATTCCGAGAAGTCGCTAGTATTAGATTTCATCTGTTTCTGTTTCTATGCGTAATAACGTCGCCGCTGTTAATTTAGATAGAATTCCAGATATCGTCTGTGTAGCGCACGAACATAAAGCTGGCGCCCAACCGGGAGCCATAGTCAAATTGATGGCGCACAATTAATGGCCACCTGGCTCCACTGCTAATCGACCGATAGAATTAAATGAACGGACCGCACTAATTGCCCGGTAAGACAAAGGGGCAAACACTCGGCTTTGAGCCACTAGTCTAGTGACACTTGAGGCGTGGACCGGCGATGCGGCGACAGACCGAGCCGTGCTCGGTTGTCAACAGTTGATGTAGAGTCGCGCTCGAGATGACAAACGGTATTCGTACTTGATACAAGGAAATCGTGCGCTCGTTGAGTCGTAGACAGACTCGACCATGTGGTATCGATGGTAATAAGTATTCATAAAGAAGGCAGTGTTGTAATATATTAGCGACAAATACTATGTCTATATAAAAAGGTAGAAAAAGAACTTTTAAATACTCTATTTCCGCTGCAGAAGCGGAACACAAGAGTAGTGACCCGCTGAAACGAAGCCTTAAGAAATCGTATATTGCTTCAACGGACGTTTGTTACTGTCTGAAAAATTCTTAAGTTGTAAAAAGCCACATTTCTGTGTAGCCGCCTGTGTGCAGTGCAGTTTAATTGCACTAGAATCAGGTCCGGTCGATAGCTCTCGCTCGGCCCGAGTGGGCCACACAATCTGCGGCGACAGGCTATGCCAATTACATTCATTACATCTCTGAGGACGTTTGTTTCCTAGATGCCATCTCAATCTTGACGTGTTTGCTGCAACTATGTGCACACTGTTTACTGCTGCTAACTTACAGTTAGCAGTAAACATCGGGGTTGGATCTTGCTAATGGTATCTGTATTACACTTGGTATTTCATTAGTAATTGAAAAGGCTTAGTAGACCTAATGATATTGCACATTGCACACATCATAGAAACATGGTAGAGAAACAATTTTTTCTAACAACAAAATTAACTGTTTTATGTTTAAAGAACACTAAGTAAATTTTCTGTCCTCTGGAACCCCTAAGCAGTATATCATACGCAATCCTCATTCATTATCGTTCTCACGTTTATTTATTAATTTAAAGTTTATTGCACAAAAAACAAAAGGCAGACTTTGAAAGCATTCTATTTTATAAACTAGTTAAAAAACTCAACAGTTTATTAAAAAATAGAAGAGTGTTTCCAAGTCACCAAGCAAAATAAACAGCGTTGCACCTTGCACCGGCAAGCACTCTTCATTCGCGGAACAATGTCAGCCGCCTGCGCCTTTATGACGCGAAGATACAGATAACAAACATGCACGTGAGGCGACAAAGTAGAATCGCGGGCATCGCGGCGCTTACGGCGAGGGTCCTCGCGGGGCGCGAAGAGTCGTTATCACGCTCTCGGCGCGCCCTAACGATACGTGCAACTCGTTAGAAAGGCTACTTCTGATACTGCGACCATCTGCGCTTCGGAGTATCGGAGCGGGATGTTATGCTGCTCTGGAGTGTGGAGTCTGTGGATGCTTATTACGATTTCATAATGAAATGCTTACGGAATGTTGACGCATGGTTATAAGAATGCTGGTAGAGCATGGTGGCATGGTGGTAAGAATGGTGGTAGCCTAGGTCACTCGGACGTGTATGTATGTAAGTTAGAGAGGACAGTTAGGTTACATTGTGGGGTTGCCATGGTTACTGATCTGACATTATAATGAAATGGGAATCCAGTCAGATTTTACTCCAACCGTGCATATCAAACCCAAGGAACTCTGACCTAACCTAGGCGTAAAAGTAGTTGTTTTCCTATATCTTAGGGGATATTCATAAATAACGTCGTAGTGATAGTTATTTTTAAATGCTAGAAACACTGACCTATAAATAATATGGACTTCTAATCAATGTTTAAAAAATGGCATATCAAAGGAGGCTAAAAAGAAGACTAAATCGATTATCGCTCGCGCTGTCTGTCTGTCGGACCGACGGCGCTGCTGTCAATACTATTATTTTGTAAAACAACCTATTTGCAACGAAACTCATTAAATTATTATTTTATGCAGTTAGACGTAAAGTTGTAAATCCAATGACTATAAATGGTAAACTAATAATTTGCATTTGTAACATTGGCGTCAACCTGTATTCTTATGTCGGGCCGTTTTTCTGCTATTATTTAGTACTAGCGGACGCGCGCGACTTCGTTGACGTTAGTAGCCTATGTCCGTCAGGAATAGTGTAGCTTTCTATCTGTGAAAGAATTTTTGAAATCGGTTCAGTAGTTCCAGAGATACAAACAAACAAACAAAGTTTACCTCTTTATTATATTAGTGTAGATGACACTGTATAGTCGGCCAAGAAATTGCTTGACTACTTTTCGACCGTATTACGAGGGAATAAGGTTGAAAAGTGGCTAAGGAATTACTTAGTCGACTACACTATACACCCATGCATTATAATATTATTGGCTAGAAATGAATACACTACTTTGGGAAAGAGACATCTGCACTTAGTTAGCTTAGCCAATATTTAATTTAGACTTAAAATTATGTCTTGTACGGAGAATTGTAATTAAACCTTCCATACAATTTCTTTACATATTTATTTTGCGAATGGAGTGTAGGAACCGTTTACAAGTACATATTATCATTTGACAAAATATGTAAGAATGTAAGTGGCTGAAGGGTCATCTTAAATTACCAAAGCATTTTATCAGTTGTTCTGGCTGAAGCTGTTCGCTTGTAAATGTTACTGAAACAACTCGTCGATTTGTATTTGATGCATGCTCCGGTCGCGGAGGCGGCGGGTGGTGGAAGACGAAGCGGCGCCGGCGACGCCGCGGAGCTGCGTTATACGAAGATTGATGGTGCGACAGATTTCAGAGGAAGATATTCGTTTCCTGAGACATCTGTCTTTGATGGTGGTATTCGTTGCGGTATCTTTCTTTTGGATTTTTAAGTCGCTGTAATGGAATATCGTAATAGCTTTATATTTGTAGTTTGGTGTTACTGTTGTTTGTGGTAACTAGCTTAGCTTACCAGTAGTTAATTTTGAATTAAAGGCTATTTTTGCATGCAGACTATACTTAATATACGCTGTTTAATCAGATACTTTTTTAGGTCAGCAGAGTTAATTTTGTTAAAATAAAAAGGTGACAAATGTTTCGACAGAACGGTGATTATAATTAATTAGCATAACAAATGACATACAAATATAAGGTACAATAAAAGAAGCCATTTGTAATTAATCCGTTGAAGATTTTTTTATTAACAATAATGAACGAAATGTAGTCGTACGCCAGCATGGTAATAATTATTCACGTGATCCGCTACATTTTATCAAATTATTTGAGTCGTCGCAAGCGCTATAAAGATCCGCTCTGTAACAGGAAGCCCCACGTTTGTCCCAAAACAGGAGTCAAACATTGATTAATTGATATCAGTTGTTCACACAAACTAGTGTATTAGTAGCTCCCGGAAAGTCGGGCCGGGAGGGTGTGGGAGTGTCGGCTCGGTCAAAGCGCCCTTTGATGTTTGCCGCCGGCTTAATGCAGCGCCCGCGGCCCCGCACCACTCATCATTAGCAATTTCCCCGTAATTTATTATCTTTACCGCTATTTATTTGTATAATTTCACGGGGCATGACGCTTCACACCTCGGGCACCTTTGACAAGTCATTTAGTTTGCGTTTGTGTGGAATTTAAACCCATTTGGTAGCTTCAAACGCTTTGCAAATATGGCAGTCAAGATTTCAGTTAGTTGGCATCGAGACGCCCGGCCTGAATTGCTTTATAACACATACCAATATGATATATCATGTACCTACGTTGCAGATTCACAAAGCGCCGGTGTCCGTTTTAGTTTTAATAAACCGGCGCTTCAAAGGTTGCAAGTTATTATGAGCACAGGTTTTATGTCGAAGTCGTGATTGATGTGGCACCATAAAGTTTATTGCCATTGTCCAGGGTTATGGCGAAATTGCCGTCATGTATTATTCATGTGCAGCCGGCGGCCATCTATCAAACAATTTGACACGCATCTATCGCCCTGGCCTGTAATAGCTTTCGAGACAGTTTTTACTGCTCAGTAGCTTTAACGTCGCACGAGCACTTTGTATCGTGCTTTTTGCTATCAATCGCAGTCCTATCTACAATTTATGGATGCCTTCGTAAATTGCATCTACTAGTGTAGTGTCATATTAGCTTAGCTCACGTCAAATGCAACGTTACAACATAAGTAAAAAGATATGCCATGTTATACAGTATAGCTAGTAACTACGTAGCGCCGGAAATCATGAAAATGCTCAGTATTCTAAATCTTTAATTATCAGAGCCACAGTCAACAAGTGGTCCTTCGAACCGGATTATTTTAAATCGCAACGCTAAAACCGTTATTTAATTATGCCTATATGTGCACCTTACACATTATTTGCATAGAAGAAACAAAATCATCGTAGTCTTGTTTGTGAACCGCAGAGATTTCCTTTGTGCAGTGAGCCAAGTTCGCCAAGAACTGCATGTGAATTAAAGCATGTGTTGGTACCGAAAAAATTCGCGAGCACGTGCCCGCCGCGGGCCCGGGCACACTTGTGGCGCGGGCGCCAGCTCATTAGCGCCGCGGCCGTGCGCCGCGTTGCGAACTTGCGACGTGCCGCCGTCTAGGAACTACAAAAAAATACAGAATCATTGAACCAACTGAATATTCGAAGTCCATTTGATTTTTAATCGAGTTATTTTAAGAAACTTGACGTCTTTTGGTACAGCGTTGCGTGTTTAACTGTCCTAAACTAAACAATTTAGCTACTAATTGTCGTAATTAGAAATGTACAATTTTGAAAAACAAAAATGTGGAGGTGTCAAACGCATGGAACGTAATGCTGAGACTGCACGTCGGAGTCCTGCCATTACCCTGGTTTTTCTGTGTTGTCATTACTTAGCATTAAAATAAAAATATGCCTTATCAGCTCATAAATGATGTAATTGATAAATTGAACTAGCCTGGCTGCAGCATCATTTCACTGCTATTAGAATGGAATTCCAAGCAAGACTTAATTCAAATTGAAGTAATAAAGGCGCGTTAAACAGAATGCTATTACAAAGCGAACAACACTACTCCAAACATATTGGCAGGAGCCGTTTATATTAAAAGTGCGCATGTAACGCCAGCAAATGTAATATCAATCACGGCGCGACATCAAAGCGGAGAGACAAAGGCCGCGGCGGCGCATTCTGCTGACCTTACCGCTTTGATACATGCTCCACTTGCCGACTGAAGTTATCTTCTAGATTACAAAGTGTTTGTAAAGTTAATTAACAATACAGCGTTAATATTAGGTATGACTGATAAAAAGTAGGATAAAGGCAAAGGTCTTTTTTTCCACTCCAGAGGATGTAATGTACTTCCTGTGACAAACAAGAGACGCACAGGGCATTTTCATAAGTTTAGTATCCGTAAACCAACACTTTCTGAAAAGCTGAAAAAGCTGAAAGTAACCTGGTATTATGAACCAATAGTCAAAAACTAAAATTGTTTTAGTGAAGAATTTACACCATACTTTAGGTTAAGTATCAGTAAAAAATATTAATGTCAAAATAAAAAGAATAAAAAAAAGGATATTAAAAAATTAACTACACAAAGTTATAACAATTATGAAGAAAAGACGTGCTTTTATTTCGAAAATTGAAATAAAAATGTAGTAATTTATTTATTTTATTATAAGGGTTGCGCTCCATATATTGTTACGGTGTCCATCCGTATAAGTCACTAGTGCGTGCCCTTTTTTGTATGAAGCGAGATGCAGCATTTTCTCGAGACTTATCCATTACCATTTTATTATACTAGTCGTAAAATCAAAACATGATCATAGAAAAACTCAAAATAGAATAAAGATACGGTAAGTACGTTCGGTAATGTCGCCCTGATTATTCCTAGCATCAAACCAACCAGTACCTACCAAATCTCAATTAAGTCGTAAAGTTACGCGAAGTCAAATAGTCATATTAATTCAGCACACAAACGAGTTATGTGACCGCACAGCGCTCGTCTCGTCAAAGGCGGATCACGACGACTGGGAGGTGTTCGCCGACAAAGCGACCGATGCAGTCGCGCGACTTATGATATTTGAGTTGCCGGGACTTTGGGAGACGTCGATACGATACAGCGACAATGTGTGCCAAGTAGGGATGGGATTATCGGGTTAACTGTGTCGATAAATGACGATTTCTGCTCACCTTTATCGAAGTGAAACAACTTGTCAGATTGCTGAATAGAAAATGCCCTGGATAACTGAAATATCTCGCAAAAAGAATCGGTTCGTCAACTAGGGAAGAGTCACGGTCAAACGCAGCCGAAAATCTGGCCAATTTTTTAAGTTTTTGAATGTTCATATCTCTTTTAATAATTTATTTATTGAAAAAAGGAAAACATAGGGACATGCATAATAGTGGCCATCGATTTTTTTGAAAAAAAAATATTGCTCTATTGGCATTATCCAGAGAGGAAACAGGGGACGACGTTTGTATGGAAAAACGGCCCTTGTGTTTCCTCTTAAACTCATAAATTCAAATATTTAAGAAACTCAGCAGTTTCAGACAGACCATAATAGATTCGCGATGCCGTTTCTAGACAACAAGCAATGCTGATGAATCTTTACCGAGAGGAGACAGAAGATTTGTGAGTCTTTGTGCTTTATAATATTGCAGCGGCGCGTCCCTAGTCAAAGCTCGCCACAATATTTATCGGCGGCGCTGTATCAATGCGGCACAAAGCGGCGCCGGAAGCCCACCTCGCGACGAGCGCGGGCGCACGCGGCGAGCGGCGGCGAGAGGCTATCTGCGACCGGCGACTAAAGTTGGCGACAAGATTTTAGTTGAGTTGACGAGGTCTGAATTTATTTGAAAATAATTGCTTATAGTTATTGATAGTGGAAGCGAGTCGTTAAAGTATGTTAAAAAAGTAAGAAAGATTTAAATGAAACTAATTTTAATGAATCCATTGCGCGTGCCGCGCTAAGGTGCCGCGTGCTCCCGACGGATTATTTTCATTAAGCATAATAATTCGTGAAATAAGTTCAGATTTATGAAACACAGTTATTATTTAATAAAATACAGTTTATTGAAACACTTAGAATAAAATGTATAATTAACAAAAATAAGGAATAAAAACACAATGAAAAAACAAAAGAGTGATACAAGGTTTCGGCGTGGTGCTGCGTGCTCCGGAGAGGTGCGCGTGCACACAGCGTTGATTTTAGCTCAGCCTTATCACCCTTTATGTTGTCAGTAACAAAACTTGATGTCCTGGTGAAAAAATCCTTAGCTTATAGCTCATTACGTTAAAAACCATCTTAATCGAAAGTAAAGGTATTACAAGCACTGACCTATAAATAATAGACTTATAGTCAGCGTTTAAAAAATGGCCGCATCAAAAGTCGAGCAAAGAGTACAATAAATCGACAATCGCTCGCGCGGTCAGTCTGTCGGAGCGACGGCTCTGCTGTCATTACTATTATTTTGCAAAAAAAGTTAAAAAACCTTTTAGCAACGAAACTTAATAAATTATTATTCTTATTTTTATTATTCTATGCAGTTAGACGCAAAATTGTAAATCCAATGACTATAAATGGTAAACTAATAATTTGCATTTGTACCATTGGCTGACGCCTGTATTCTCATGTCGGCCCGTTTTTCTGCTGTCATTTAGTATGACACTGTACATCCATGCATTATAATATCATTGATTACAAGTAAAGGAAGCGAGGTAGAGAACGGTAACGCTTGAAGTCAGTGCCTTGGGCCATTCTCTTATCTGGCCCATTGTTGACTGCCTCTATCACTGGATTCCTTTTTACACAGAGCCTTTGACGCCATAGCTTTGTTTGCCGGAAGATCAAAATGAGACACCAAAACTTTAATCGATGCGCATTGCGCACCTCATGCTGGTTTGGATGCAAATAATATTTGTGTTGCTTTTTGGCAACGGTTTTCGATTATTTAGGTATTCCGTTTTTAGGTATATTTTTGGGCATTCTGTTACATACAGATGATACAGATATTAAGTTGTGAGCGGTGCCGATCAAACCATAAATGATAATTCGCATATTAGGTAAGAGGTTCAAATTATATTTAGAGCTGCAGCAACTCGCAATATTCCTATTACATGTTGTCGATTTTTTTCATATAGGTAACCTAAAGCTTGGAAATTAGTGATACACGCATTTAAATCGCATATATTGTAGTCTGCAGCAGATATTTCTACATTGACGTAGAAGTTAAAAAGATCTACATTTAACTCTATTGTCAGGAGAGTTCTGACTCTCAGGCACTAACTTTGGCTTATGCAGATATTTTTAACCTCGAGTGTTCAGGTACTTCTGTTGTTGACTGTACTCGTAAAAGCCGTACTTGCAGGCCTCACGAGCTCTAACCAGATTGGGATATGGCAATTCATAATTTCAAAACTTTCTGATATTATTCCCTGTGAACCCTAAGTGAATGAAGACCCATTTGAAGATGGCCAGAAGTTTACCTGGTGCTTTTCTAGTTGACAATGCAATTTCGGTTAATTTGATTGCCGGTGCCGCGGGCGCGCATCCCGCACCGGCCCGGCCCGTTCCGGCGAAGTGCCGGACGCAAATAAACCGATTACCCTCCAAAGCGGATTGCAACGAAACACCAATCAGGCTTACGAGTTTTGACTCTATTAGTAATATTGCACAAACTCGAAATATACTCGGCCAACGTTATAAAATGTATGCTGTAGCTGTTATTAGCTGGTAGAGTCGAAATGCGTCTTATTTCACACATTATTTGTAATTTGACTGCGTCTCTTGAGCGCGGCTTTGTTCCAGCATCCATTACGCGTTATATTTAAAAGATGAAAGGCGGGGATCCGCCGCGCCTGGAGAACACTCGATAGCTGAATACAGGCCATATCTGAAAGAGCCTGATTTAATCCGAAGGAATGATTTAATTATGAAGTCGCAACACGATCGCCCCGCGAATAAAGAATAAAGGGAAAACCTCAGTTCAAAGGGAGATAAATGAGAACTTACACTCCTTTAAGTAGGGATCACAGGGTTTTATCGATGCTTTCACTTTGTATTTGTTGTGTAATTTGAAAAGCGGGGTTCTTTATTTTGATGGTTTTTTAAACTCCCGTCGGGAGAGTTCTCTGTTTTATTTGCAATTTTTAATCATTTTTGATTAAAAGGATATCGATACACAATTTTTCTCTGATATAGATTAAAGTTGTAGTAAAAAAAGTTCTAAACTCATTCTACCTTACTACCTACTACAAAGATTTGCTTGAAATTCTGATTCAGAATCAAATTTACATTCCGTGTTAACACCATTGGGGATATCTGAGATTCAATTGAAATTCACGCGCAAACTAAATAAAAACCTCTCAAAAGGTATCACAGACGGACATTCGCGAAATTAACAATGCCATATCCCTTTGCGGATAAAACGGGCAAATTTTATAAAGGTACGATGCTTTGTCTACGTTTCGCAATCAAAATCAATTCTTTGTATTAAAAGGATTCCACGGACTCCTCCGATAGTACCAATTTTTGCACGATAGGGTTGGCAGCATTGGAAAAACTTCTGACTAAAATTAGGTACTTAGCAAAAATCAGCTAAAATAAATCGTCTGATTTTACTGAAATAGTTACGAGTAAGTATAATACCTATTGTGTATATTTGTTTTATTTAATCACGCAACTATTTTTAATCAATAATATTTAGCATTTTTTAAAGCTTTAAAGTTTAATTTAACATGTACTTATCTGTTTTTGTTTTTAAGTCTTCACCATGCTTTAAATATGTATTGGCCAAGTATTATTTCATTCGAAGACAAACGGAGGAACCTATTGCCTAATCACCTTTGAGGAATCCAATACGCAAGTCGAGTTTGTCGCGTCGCCAACCCTAGCCCAGGTTTGTTGGGCCTGCTTCAAAGGAAAATTTATTATTTAAAGTGAAAGTTATTGAGTTTCGCTAAGGTTAAGTGAGCCTTTTGACTCGCCTTGTCTCTGGCGCGGTGTGAGGAACCGACTCTGTTCTTACATGCCTTCAATTTCATTCAATTATCAAATACCTGTACAGTTGTACACGCGCGGGAGATCAAACGGCTTCCAACCGACACGACTTGTGCCAGTTGC
The DNA here is from genome assembly GCA_963691745.1 of Ditula angustiorana. Lineage (NCBI taxonomy): Eukaryota > Metazoa > Arthropoda > Insecta > Lepidoptera > Tortricidae > Ditula > Ditula angustiorana. The sequence continues at coordinate 3,384,211 of OY829480.1, read as the reverse complement.
GTCTCAATTAAAATTAAAAAGTTATCGAAAATGAGTGGGAAGTTGAATGGTACAACTGTAGTTATAAAGACCGAAGAGGGATTCACTTTTGATTTTTTAGGGCGCCGTGGCTACCGCGAAAAATACAAATGGCGTTTAACTGCGCCGATGGAGTCCGACGCGTTCAAAAAGTGTGAATCGCCCTTTATTTTGTGTTAACTGTCAGTCAGCTTGCCAGTTACTAGTAAACAAATAAAAATCTACCATACGATCATGTCTGAGCATACTTTTGATAGTTTTAATACTTCATCAAGTCGTTATCACACGAATACCGTTGATATTCTACTTCAAAGCCGAAAGCTCCCCCATAGTTCCGGCCAGATCACCAACCACTCTTTTTGCCTGTTAATAAAACAGTCCTATGACCTGGTCCCATTATCCCAAAGTAACCAGGGCCTCTGTAAAAGACTGCACTGCCGTTTATTAATGCCGTTTGTTAAAATACGTGAAGTATCCAGGTATGCACTACATTTTCCCTCCACCACACAGTAGCCGTACAGTCATTGTAAAAAGTAAAGATGCAAGGTTTGTCGTCATACCAAATAAGTTTAACAAAACATTAGCGACATTTCCATATCTGTTCAGAGCTGATTTGTAACCATGTTTATTACCACTATTAAAAAAGGCCAACTTACGTTTATTCTGCTTGTGGTGCAAATTCATTACTGAAGATTGGCTCCATAAAATCTTGCCGTACCTAATGAATAACTGTAAAAAGCTTTAGTCTCTTAAAAGCAAATGGCCGTCGTATTGCCAAATTCAAACTTAATTGTTGGAAAATCTATTCATTTAATCGCAATAGAAAGTTTTGTAATAAATTTTAAAGAAAATGGCATTTGGGATTATGCTCTAGTGTTCCGTAGTCCATACTGCAAACGTTAAAAACGATTTACACGACCTTTTTAAATGTATGAGAGTTTAAGAGGTAGCCTAACTTTTTTTAAATATCTATACTTAAGTGTAACTGCAGTCGGCTGCAGATGCAGCTAAAGACTCGAAAAAGTGAAAAGAACTGCACGCACAGCTTGACACTAGAATCGAGTACAATTTTTTTTACCCTTTCGACTGACAGTTTTCGAGAAAAAGTAACTGACGTGACATATAGACTGTAAGCGTATAGACAGCTGTACAGACAGATATAGCGAAACTATAAGGGTTGCTATTTTGACTAGGGATTTACCGTAAAAATATATGTTGAAGCACCTTGTACTCGGTGGTACGTGTCTTGTTAGGTGGCATAAGCCAAGTTTGGATTAGTTCGCCCGCCACTGCGCGGCTTAGTGTCAAACCGAGCAAGTTTGATAATATCGCTCCACCAGATATCAATCTCTAAAGCAATATTGAACTCGTGACCGAAGTTTTAGGATTACTCTGCAAATGGGCTGCTTGTTCGGGAGTAATTCATTATGCTTATAGCCGATTGGTTGTAAAAGGAAGGAGCTGTCCTATACTTTATAAAATATACGCATATTCGTAACTACTACCTACTTTTTACTATAGCCGTTTGATACTTCCTAATACTTTAATCATAGCTTGCAATCTTCATCGTCTTGAATCGAAATGTATCGGTAAAAAACTTAAGACTTGAGATATAAATACATGTAACATACCTTTATGTAGTCGATATTTGTTCGTGTAGTGTAGAGTCTATACAATCTTACATACGCTTACATCGATCTTTTGAGTTCATCATAACTTTTTCAAACTAAACTCAATCAGAGGGCAATAAGCAGCAAAGCGTACTCAGATAGGTACTGAATTAGTCCAATTCTTTCCCTAAAACATGCAAATCAGCAAATCTCAAGGTAAAATGCAATTTATGTCTCTCCGGAGCTATTACATTATGGAGCGGTATCGCGGTGGCGCCGCGCCGTCTCGAACCGAATTTATCACATTGCCTATTCAATCCGGGAACATCTGCAGCCGAAGAATAGAAAAATGTACCGACGGGCCTCGCGCATCGCGCACGGGGAGGAAATTGAAAACGAGCCCCAGCTACGAAATATACGATCGCCTACTGGGATACTGTGGGCAGACGCGCGCGCACCTTGCCTGGAGTTCTTTCTGATACACTATGACTTCACCCTGATTTTTTTATAGAAATGCTGTGACTCTTACATTGCCAAATTGTAAAAATGACCATCGTTAATCATAAACATATTTAAAAGTTGGCCCACTTCTTTCAGCTAAAATGTTTTGTTTCTTTCATAAACGGTGGATGAATCAAACTGCGTAGTGTTTTCATAAACTGGGCGTTTATTGAATATTTTACAATATTTATTAGCGCGAACGTACATTCGCCATTCAAATCTTAAAAGGAAGAGAGTGTTGCCACATTAAAACTAAATAAGTGGCCACAAAGTAGAATTATATGTTTGGTATTAAACAAACGGATTAACTTTACAATGATAGATAAAGACGATGCATGCATACAATAATATCTTTATAGAAGTAGTTTTTTTGAGCGTTTATGAATATGCTTTGATTGTTTAATCTTTAGAATTATAATCTACACTATGTACATCTACACTAATCTAATAAATATGTAAACTTTGTTTTTTTTTGTTTACTTTTATGTAGAGAGTAATCTCTGGAACTTTTGAACCAATTCTAAAATTTCTTTACTAATAGAAAGCTACACTATCCCTGACGGACATAAGCTACTAATTCCACGCGAAATAGTAAATAATATAAGTAAGAAATGACTGATTCGCAATTATGTTGCTCGGGTTTTAACATTTAACTGTGTTTGTGGATGACAACTTGGTAATAAACATTAGATTCAGTTACTGTGTAACGAGGTCATGTACAAAGTTTTCGTATATCTTTCACCCTCTTTTCTATCTGGTCAAAATACTTTTAAACCTAAATATATTAAGGTATAGTGGTGAACTGCACCCTTCTTCGGGTAGCCTGAGCTATCGCGGCGGCATCGCGGATTTACTTAGCGTCGCGAGTGCAGCAGATTCCTCCCAAATTACTATTTCAATCTGCCATCCCATCTCGAGACGGAGACGCAATGTTTTTATTATACCTGATGGATGACAGGCGGATGGGATATTAGATTTTTCTGAAGAAACGACTGGGACTGGGACTAATGAGATGTATTGACAATTTCAGTATTGTGCTCGAACAGAAATGATGCGAAAATCCTGAAAGTTTGCATGCCAGAGTGTGTTAAAAGATAAAAGCTGTCATATCAAAAAATAAGCTTAAAATTCAGCCTTTCCCTTAACCAGTGGTATTTAAACTTAATTACCACTTAGTTCTTAGCCATATCCGCTTGAAATATACACAGTTAAAATTACATTTAAAAAATGAATGGTGAATTTGAACGTCAGCTCTATAGCTGACGCAAGCGTGCTACTATTAGCACGCTTACGTTTATCGCACACATAAACGCTTTGGTCCCTCTCGCACACGCATACTGGTTAGAACGGGATAAATGCTCTATGTCATCGATAAAAGCTAGCGTGCTAGGCCCCTTGGTGTTAAATCAAGCATGATGGACCAATATTTTGTAACCTCAGATGCCAGGACTACTTTCTGAAATCTTCGTTGTTTTTCAATTCCCTGAAACCGGATCGGTATTGAAATTGTCTTTATTAATAACATAGGGTACTCAACTTACAACGTTTTAATAACTTTCAGTAAGATCAGAAAACTGACGCCTATTCCCTTTAATTGTGAGAAGTTGCAATGAACATAAAAAAACAATATTTTTTGATCGTTTTTCTTCTGGACTTCTTAAACGAAGTCTTGAGTTCTAAAACTTAGGACGAGATAATTATAAATATTGTAATTTGACATTGTATTTTTTATGATTATTTATGTATTCAATATAATGTTACAAGATGTTTCGTAGTAACCAGGTGGATCATGTTTTTTCAGAGGCTGCATATTAACGCAGATTCACGGCAAAGTTGATAATAAGAAAAGCGTCGACTGGAGGATACTCCTTTCGTCAAAAGGAATGCAGTATAGGGCAGGGCTGACACTCAGCGGTTTATTACAAACTCATTGTAATTTAATGCGAAAATGCAATAAAAGTGGATTTAACCCCGTGTTCAAAAGTTTGTATGTTGTAACGACAACGCCCACAATAATGAAGTAGCGTCAGCAAAATTTATTATATTTAAATGTTTTTTAATAAAAAACTTATTTATTGTAGATTTTATACAGTTACTTTGCTAGAATTGTAACCATGTTAAAAAAGCATTTAGAACCATGTTACTTAAATATTATTTGATAAATCAAAATGAATTTTATGAACATAGGTGAGAAATCTCAAATCAATCAATCAATCAATTAAATTTCCATATTAGTGATGCCTTCTTGGGGCAATTTCTTCAGCACCTTCACCACTCCGATATATCTGATGGCGTCTTACACTGACCACTATTGGTGTATCTATGGTTATCTTTCAGGGGGGCCTGGCCCCTGACATGCCATGGCCGATACGATGACGCATAGTTGATAGTTAAATATTGTAGAATTTCGAATCGGTAGCCCAACATCTTGGGGTGGGCACGGTCTACTCGCCCCGCCCCCCCCCCCCCCCCCCTATACACCCCTATGCTGACCACGTTTAAAATCACACTAATTTACCACAGTGCAGCTATAAGTAACTTAAGTACCTATACATTTTTTATTATTCTGTTCCACAGACGAAATATCAAATAACATTACTTTAACCGACTTAACACAAAACGAATGATTAAAATATAATATCAAAATATCACCCATAACCTGTAAATCCTGTAACGATAGTTGCTATACATATAAGAATAAATAAAAAATATTACAAATAAGAACTTTAGAAATTGATGAAAACGAACGCTTTGAAACATTAAGCAATAGCGTCTTAAGACTGACTCAGCGCTCAGCCAGGTTTCTATGTTATTACGAAATTGTAACGAAAACTTATACTAGACGCTCGGATCGGTCGGAAGCTAAAAATATGTAACCAGACGTTTATTTCCCGGCCCGGCAACCCTGCGAACCTGCGAGGGCGAAGGGACTGCGTTCGGCACAAAGCTTTGTCTTCGGTTTGACTGCGCCTCGCCCCGGCGCCCGCAGTCGACCCCGGTCAAGGGTTGCTGACTTTTTCGCGTCGATGCATCCTTGTCCTTGTATTGCGATGATTGACCGTTTGATGGTGGAACCGACTCATGTGGCGTCGTGATTCCACACCAGTCCCGCACATCTGCATCGTGATTTGGATATTTCCTCTTGGTTATTTCTGATAACGTATAAGATGAAACTAGTTTACAATCAACATCATCCACCACCATCTTACTCGCTAACCCAGTCGCTAAGCTCCAGTACTTGTACTGTTGTGTTCCAGCGTGGAGAGCAAGACAGCCGGTGAAATTACCGGCACAAGAGGTGTTCCATCTTAGCCGTCTGGGTTGGCAATGTATCTGCTATCTCCTAATCCTTCCTTGATGTTACGGGTGTCTATGAGCGGTGGTGTTCACTTACCATCAGGGGACCCACTTGATCGTTTGCCTTCCTTTTATATATTCTAAAAAAATCCTGTTGCAAATCTGAGGGAGAGGCGATGGCAGTGTTATTTTTTATGAATGCACGTGGATCGGTGAACCATCGGTTTCCTTTCCATCGAACGAAGGCATATTCGTAATATCCTTAACTTTTTTGAAGCCTTCAATCTAACTCCATCCATGCTACGTTTGTGCGCGTAACACAAAAGGTGCAAATTCCTTTATCTCGGCGCTTTATTTTTTAACGTCTTCGTTTTTATAGTCTCAACTCGTTTATTCGCCGGCATTTCTTTGGCAGGCTCTTGATTTTTATATTTAAATTGGAATTATCGTATGAAGGAGAGGTTTTGACAAACAAGTTGTGTTTCATTTTGACTTGTTTGCTAGGTAGAGTTAATCTCTATTATATTAGAAAATTACGATTGTTGAATAAAAATAGCAAAACGACATAGTTCTATACATATAGGCTATATTTTAGTTTAAGATAGTGATCCGATAGTGACCTCTAAATAAAATTCGAAAATGTGGAGATACGAGTTACAACTGTCGAGTAATAAAATATTTACTCGATTGTAGTTCACATATTAAATTGCATTTGAATTGGAATTATTTTCGGAACAGAATGGGATTCAATAGGTCTAGTAATTATTGCTTTTTTTTAGTTTTATGTCCCAAGTTGGGCGCCAATTAAGTGTTCGTCGCATATTCACTGGCTGTGCGACGGCTACAGGGTTCTATATTTCCTTTTAATGTATTCAAATTTCACCTTTCCGTTAAAGCCACAGGTTTAATGTTTGACTACTCTTAATGCGGAATATATAACCTTTGAATTGTTGCTTTAAGTTTAATTCGAGCCGTATGCTTGAGTATGACGGAGTTCAAAGCACAAAAGTAATAAAGGGGTGTCGAGTGGTACTGCGAGTCGCAACTCGCAGCGCCGGCCGCACCGACCTATAATAGCTTGGTTAATTTCCTATTCCACTTGGTTATTAATAATTGCACGTATAGAAGCGGAATTCGTGTAACGTCACAAATTTTCTTTAGTGAATATTCTTTAGTTCGTCACAATCGTCCGTGCCGCATCAGTGTAGTCGGTCAAAGAGCGGCGCCGCTAATCGTAAAGAGACAGGCAAATTGGAACAGTAAAAGTGCAGGTGGAGGTGCCCGGCGCCCGCTCACATCAAAGGGGAACTCGCGATACCATACAAAAGCCCTAATGAGACAAACCCGTGGCGTAATCGAGGCGACGGAAAAAGATGAGGCCCGAGAGGTACGAGGCAAATTTTAATAATTGTCAAAGCGGCGGCGCCGATCAAACGCGCGGGGGCGCCGCGCCGGCCCCGCGACGTGTGCCGGGCTCATTAGCTGATCCGCGCGGCTTCGGCCGGGCCGGCTCGCCGCACCACCGGCGACTAATTAAACCTAAACAGACTTTCAATTATACGACTGAAATTTTAATACTTAAAGCTGGCGCCGCAGAGGTTCCGCAAAGGAAGCGCGCTCAAAGGCGGCGCGGCACGTTTTCGCAGATATTAAATGTGTTGACAATTTAATTTTAATTTTTCATTTCCTTTGGGCGGCGGCGCGCGGGCGGGGGCGGGCGGCGGGCCGCCGTTCCTTTGACGTCGCGATATTGTCTTTGTGCGCGCGTGGGGTGAGTGGGGGCGCCGGCGACGGAGACTTTGTCGCAATACAATGTGTATCAATAAAACTTAGGATTGGCTTTTAGTGGTTGCACTTACGCTTTGTGAGGCGGCGCGCTCACCCTTTGACATTATATGTGGAGCGTGCGGCTGTGTGGGTGCGGCGTGTGTAGGTGTGTGCGACGTGCAGCGAGGGCGAGACGGGCCGGCGCCGGCGGCTGCACGCGGCGCCGCGGCGCGCTGGTAGCGCTCTTATTAATATCGGAGCGATTGTAGCGCGATGCTTCAATATGCGGTCGGGGCGCGACGCTGCGCCCGCGGCGGGGACTTATGAATGCTACTGATGCAGCTCTTGCAACTGGGAATTCCGCTTGGCAATAAAATACCGCCTCATGGATACGGTCTTCGATGTAGTTTGCTGTTATTACACTGCAATAACGCCAGCTGTATCTACACTGATACGCGTACGTACACTTTTTTACAAACGTCACCTCCCATCGTCCGCCCGTGATATTAATCTGTTTTGGTGCTGGTCTTTGATGTGTGCATCAAAGGGCTGCGTAGTTACCGAAACTGCTTTAATACTGCCAAAGTCGTCAGCTTTTATCCTTTGACCGGTAATACGGTATCGGGATTGCATTCGCTGTCGCACGGCCGGCCGTGCTGCGGGAGAGCGGGGCGTTGGACCGTTATAAATCCACATTTTTGTAATAAAATTACCTGTTTTAAAAGGACGTTAGTATCGAGATTAAGGCGCAGAGCGATGTAGTTAGCTGTCGGCGGCTGATCAAAGGGGCTGCTCGGCCAATGGGCGGCCTGCATCGGGCTCGCCCCGCCCCCTTTTAAGGCCACGTGCGTCGCGCGCACGCGGCGGCAGCGGCAGTCCCCGCGGCAGGTTCGCTGAGCGGAGGCTGTGTCTCGGCCTTCTGGAGTACTCTTTGCGATTGACGTACACTTGCAATCTTACGCGAAACTCGATGAAACTTTTTAAGACACCATTTTAATTAAATAGAGCATATTTAAAATATCTATAAAGTGACTTTTCGTATCGATTAAACTCTTTGACTACGTTTGCGAAAGTTCTAATGTAAACTAGTGTTAAAATGTGTTAGTGCTTCGTAGTGTTGTGTTAAGTGACTTTTGGGATTGACTTAAATTGGATGAGACTTAGATAGCAGGTATAATTTTGAACTTAACAAAACTTGGGCGGTTTTTATAGGGTGGCGGCACCGGTGAGAGAATGCATGCTTGTTCTAAATGTTTATTGTAATGCCCCCTTTGTGCGCGGCTCGTGTTAGCCATTGTTGCGTTGTTACGCTGCTGTTGCCTTCTATTGTTTCAAAGCTTAGTGGTACTTTAGTGCGTTTGTTTATTACGTTTATTGTTTACGCTAGTTTTTATTGAATCAGTTTTTGCCGGTTGCATTTTTAATGCACTTCAGCGTTTGTTACGTTTGTGTAGACGACGTCTACTAGACGTGGCTGTTACACTGTAGTTTTTTTTTTAGTTGGTAATGTGGCGAAACTGGCAAACGCAAGGCACGGTGATGATGTTGCAGGTTCGAGTCCTGCTATTACCCTAATTTTTCTTTGTGTTGTCATTATCATTTAAGTTTATTACATGGTAGTATGCTTTTAAATATACTGGCTAAGAAATATTCTTGGCATCGTACTATGAAGTATCGAAGTTCTATCGTTTCTTTCACAAGGAAAAGACATCAACGCGTTCACACGTCAATGGACATGCTTTTAAAGAGTGCTGAAGATCATTTATTATTATTAAATGACTTGTTTTAGCTTTACTAGTTGTACCTAAGCTTGGTGTACTTTTAGTTTAGTTACTTATCTTCACTAATATAATAAAGAGGTAAACTTTTTTTTGTTAGTTTGTATGTAGGGTGTAATATCCGGAACTACTGAACCGATTACAAAAATTGTTTTGCTAATGAACAGCAACACTATCCCTGGCGGACATACTTAGGCTTCTAATTCCACGCGAATGAAGTCGCGGGCATCCACTAGTTGTATATATTTCGGTTATTAAGAAACAAATTATGAGAGCTGGTAACTTGAGATCAGAGAGTTTGTAAACTCTGTTTAAAAAATTCGGAAGCCGTATTTTTTTATATTAATATTCATTGATAGCAGTTTATCTGTTTGTAATTTTTTTTTAACTAGCAAAATAAATGTAATTATTAATTTAATTATTTATTTGTTAATGACATACAATTTAATTTAATTTTCAAATTATGATTATGTATTTGACTTTTCCATTTCTTTTTATTATTTTTTCTATTTGACATCCAAAGTAAAGATAATCAACATTTTAATTTATATTGCGCACTAACATAGTTTTGTAAGTAATTATTGTTACTAACACATTATGGGATCAGATCCTGCAATAAATGATTTTGATTTGATTTGATTGATTTGAAAATGCATGCCACGAGGTCATAAGTAGTACCCTGACTGAAATCGCTTGCGGGTTCGATTCCCGCGAGGAGCAAATGTTTTATAATGAATATGAATGCTTGTTGAATCGTGAATGGTATTTTAAGATTTATCCGTTGTCTACCGTACAGCAAGATTTGTTTTGTTTGCGAAAAGGTCGATGTGTAAATTATCCTAACATATTTAGGTACCGTACCTATTTATTTAAAACCCTTGAACGAAAAAAAAACCAATTTATCTCAAAGTATAAATATACTAAACTAAAATTGAATTTAGGTATTTTTAACTATAGTTACGAAGGTAACTAATAAAATAAATAAATACTTTTTTAGTTTAGTATAAATTATTCATAAATCTAATAAAGTAAAAGACAAGAATAACAAATATGCCTGAACTAGAATCCTCTCTTGGGTTGCAGGCGAAAATAACGCAAGACTGGCATATATTCTAAAACAGCCGGTGCAATTAATGGCACAAGAGGTATTCCATCTTAGCCCTCTGGGTTGGCAACGCATTGCAATCTCTTTGGTGTTGCGGGTGTTTATAAGCGGTGGTGATCACTTACCATCGGGTGACCCACTTGCTTGTTTGCCTTCTTATTAAAAAATACACTGATTTCGCGGAGTAGCAAGGTAATTTATTCCAGTTGGTTGAATATAACGCAAGTTACATTAAATACTTTAAAAAAAAACGTGATTAATTCATTATTTGCATTACTTTATGGCGTGAATTATACAAAGGTTCGTGAAAGCGTAATGCAGTTGAAAGGGTGCGCACACGCGGCCACCTAGCGCGAGATCCCACTGGTTTACGCTTTACGTCACTAGGTGATGCAACGACCAAAACTTAAAATATTTTTTTCATTTATTATTATCTGGAAAGCTAATAACCATTGTGAGAGTTACAATTGGTTGAATTTAAATTTTAACATTTTATCCCACTAATATTATATTCGTAAACGTGAAAGCAATAAATGAATGATGTTTGGATCAGGCATTAACGGCTTGATAGATTTAAATTAAACTTGGCTGACAGATCTTGTCCTGCATTAAAACAAAACCTTTATCTTATAATATCAGGCGGGTGAAGCCGCGGGTTAAAGCTCGTTTGACTATAAAATGTCAAACTTCTAGAAAATTGTGTCGTATTCATGAATTTTTTATTACTTTACGACATTGAGTTCCAATTAGCCTATGTTCACTATTTCTTTGCCTGTGATAATTCATCCTAATTGGGATTGTCTATACTAAAGACACACAATAGCTGCTTAAAGCCGGCTACTGACACAGTTGCCACGTTGCCTTTAGGATTAAGTGGTGGGGAGAGGAGCATAGGTTGGCTCGCCGATTTTTTTCCATGCGCACACGAGTCTTATTCTTCTTCCCAGACTCCTTGAGTTTGCACCACTTTCTTGATGGCTTTAAAGAGTTTTACATACATATATGTATACAAATAATACTCGTCATATTGGCTCAATGGAAATAGTCTATGATATTGGCTACTAAATTTCCGCAGTCACTGAGCACTGACAATGGAAATAATAAAACATTCAATCATAGACTACCATTAAAAGGAAGGGATACCACAAAAATGTATCGTTATTCACTTAACGGTTGTCACGAACTAAAACAGTATGGCGACTACCGTTTTTGCGCGGCATTTGTGGCTTTTAATCGATTTCTTTTAAAATATGACGTGCTTAATGAATGACGATTTTAAGCTGTTTTCTTAAAGGGTATAATACCGTTTTGCCCATTCTATCGAAACACGTGCCACATTGACGTCACTTGCGCGGCTTGGGCGCTCAGCGTGGAAAAAACTATAGAACATAATTATAGCTTTGTGCTAATTTCCTAACTTGGTTTAGCGGATAAGAACAGGCGGAGAAGGTCATTATTTAATGTGTTCTGTTTTGGGATCGTTGCATTCTAGATTTAGGTTAATTATTTTGCTTATTTGGATAATTATTTACTCGAACTTTCAATAAACAAACAGTACCTTACATAAACTTGGTCAAAGTCGCTGATCAAAGTAGTGTTTATGCTTTGGCTGCCTGCAGTAAAAAGTACTATAACTCTGAGCGACGGGATTTAAAAGCGTAATCAACTATATAAACACACATCGCGTTAACTGATTAAAATGACTTCCTAATTCCGTAGTGTGTCGTGTGATCCCAAGAAAGAAATGCCTCGACGACGTCACCTGCGCGGCGCGCGCTCGGCGTAGCCACACAAAAAGGATCGTCCTGTGCTAATTTCCAAACTCGGTTTCTCACAGATAAGGACAGGCGGAGAAGGTGTCTTTGATGTAGCGGCCCTCTGACTCCGGGGATGAGTGCTTTCAATGAAAGGATTTTTTTTCATCTTCTTTCCCTTTGTACTTAATTTAAATTTCGTTTATATCAATGCTCCGAGTTTCCTTTTGGCGTGTTTTCTCTTTTACTTTGTCGCGTTTATCCTCTTCAATTTGTTATATTCGAGTTCACTTTGTAATTAAATTTAGTGTTCCTAATCTGCTCGCTCTAAATTTATTTATTTGTGCTCCGTCCGGCTACCGATGTAATTGCAATTTGTCAATTACGGCCCTTTGATTTCTTCGCTGCTGTACTTCGAGGCTGCTCGTTTATTACGTGAGACGTTTGGGGGGGGGGGGGGGGTCGTACGTAATGAAATATTACACGCCGTGCAATGGTGTTTCTTTCCATCTACTCTCTGTTGTCATTGGGGCTGTAAGTGCCTAAAAATTGGACAAAGTGAAACAGTAACTCGAGTAAACTTGAGTAACTGTCTGTATAAAGATCTTTTGCTAAACGATGATTGCTTGTAAATACACTTTGGGTTAATGTGTTTTATAAACCATAAGTATAAAATTAAAGCTTTCTTAAATGTTTCAACTCACACTCGGTATTGTTTTTCGAACTTTCGCCGAGAGCCCCAAAAGAACAGGTGCGTTCATATGACTGCAAAGTGGTGACAATGACAGTGGCGAAAGGACCGAAAATGCATTTATGCGTTGCCGGCAGTGACTGCGTTAATCTATGTACATCTATTAACGTTAGTAAAAGGTCGCTACATGATGATTTTTATGGGATTCGATTAATTACTCTATATTTTAGAATTCTAGCTGATAACTTTAACTTAGGCAGGTAATTTTAGATTAAAAGAAAACGTCTTTATGGATTTTTTCAATTACTTACTTTCAGTATTAGCCTGCCACAGAATAAATAAACAATAGAACGACTACAGAAGTTTTACTTCGAACAAAAACGGCGTTTAGATATTAGAAGCGTCCCACTGTATGCCTCACTGTACCACTGCACTGGGGGCGCCGCAATTGAGTTGCCGCGCGAGCGAATGAATACGAGTTATAAGATAAACAGAGATACCTTATGCCTTAACGTCGTTTTTGTTGGAAGAGAGACTTCTGTACGTGTAGGTACTATTATTTATTCTGCGTCCACAAGAAGACACCGTTCATACTAAGCAGCTTACTCATTAATCATTATTTTTGGTCATAATGATAATTAAACTGTTCCTAAGAACCCCATACAATACAGGCTGGTTGCCAAGAGCGCCACGTTCGCTCCAGTTTGAGGTAAAACCTCGAATTTCCACGAAAAAGACACTCAGTTAAAAGTCCCTTTAGATTGGAACATCAAAGCCTATCGCGTCTTTGATCTGAAACAGGTCATCAATATTGGAAATTTTGAATATTTCGGCATTACAAGAATATATTGTTGCTCATGTAAATGCTCTCCGCTTTTACGTTAACGTTTTTAATGACAATATTGAGTGTAGTACCTTAAAGTACGTAGTATTTTTTTATTTGTATTTGATTGAGCCTGCTAACCGTTTTGGGATGAAATGGGACGTTGGATTAGTTTTATTTCGTCAATGCTATACAGAATATACAGATAGATATAAAAAGGCTCCGTAACTGGATGACAGACGATGCACAGCTTAAAGGTTTAAGCCCTAGGTTTTAAGAACACTAAAAAGTAGGGTTCAGAAGGTTTTGAACCCTACTTTTTAGGGTTCCGTATCCAAAGTATAAAACGGGACCCTATTACTAAGACTCCGCTGTCCGTCTGTCTGTCTGTCCGTCTTCTATCACCAGACTGTATCTCATGAACCGTGATAGTTAGACAGTTAAAATTTTCACAGATGATATATTTTTGACCAAATAAAAAGTTATTTTTGCTGTCGATAACAGTCTAATATTAATGTTAATTTTTACTTTTATTTGTAATGGCGACGGAACCCTTTACTAAGCATGGCCTGAACTGCTCTTGCTTGTTTTTTTTTAACTTTGATATTTTTATTTTGTGAGACTTCTTCTTTCCTCCATTATAACTTTCTCAGCCTGAAGTATTCAAAATTGTATTACCCTAATTGGTTAAATGATTAAGATGCACTTGTAAACTTTAATAAGAGATCATAACATATCGCGTGTGTTTTCTATACCTACCAATACCAAGTTGTTTCTATTGTGATATAATTAAGAGGAGTGTGAACCCAGTCCCAAAAAGCGCTCCCCATACAAACGGCGATAACGTTTTCCACCCTCTTAACCTTAACCTATGGCAATGAATTTTGATATGTTATCATTATGCCTTAGAACTAGGTTTGTATGTTTTGATTTTTTAAATATTCTTCATGGCTTTGACAATATTTATTTACATTTTAGGAGTTTTATACAAAACAATAAAGCGTGAATATTTTTCAAACTATTGATAGGGCATAATGATAGGGCATAATGACAACATATCAAAAAATCATTGCCATAGGTTTAGGTTTAGAGGGTGGAAAACGTTATCGCCGTTTGCATACAAACGGGTTCGCACTCCTCTTAACAGATTTTGAAAGTTACTTTGTAAATAAAAGTAATGTTATTTCATAGCCATTGGCTGTTGACAACTTGTTAAGTGCGTAATTGAAAGTATTGATGTAAACAAACAATGAACACAAACCTGTGTAAAAGTTCTTTTTATAAAGCATAAAATGTTAATGTTGCACATTGTCAATGAATTCGTTTGGTTTGGTTGTGCGAGTGCATTGTAAAGGCGTCGCTACACAAAGAGTTTGTCGCGAGGAGTTAAAACACACGGCGCTCAGGGTTGCCAACTAGTTTCTTTTTTTGCACCCACTAGTACTACAAATTGACTTAAAATTTGGTGTGTATCTGTGTAAAAAACCTGTATAATCTGTCTAATAGATATTTATAATTATTAAAAATATATTTCCAATGACATACATATCGCTGGCGTAGCGTACACTCTACGCTAGGAGGTTTACAAACCTGCTAAACCTCTAGGCAGCAGTCAATGTTTTGGGAAATTGTGTAGGTATTATATTTAGTATAAATGACGGCGCGAACATTCGCTTATATATAACAAGCATTCGTTAAAGAACATCCACGCGGTGTTGAACGGATGTCAGTGCGGTGTATAGTTGGCCCCGTCACGAACTTTATACACGCTTGCTGTCGCATTGTATTTTACAAATTTATAATTATGTTAATATATCCGTGCGGTATGAGGACTTGGAAAAAAATTGCTATTAAAGTAATTCGACCACTTATAACCCTTCCTTTTGGCT
Organism: Ditula angustiorana; assembly: GCA_963691745.1. Classification (NCBI taxonomy): domain Eukaryota; kingdom Metazoa; phylum Arthropoda; class Insecta; order Lepidoptera; family Tortricidae; genus Ditula; species Ditula angustiorana. The sequence goes on along the minus strand of OY829480.1, from coordinate 3,368,978 downwards.
TTGCCATAGTCGGGTAAAAATAGGGTAGGGACGTTTTAGAAGTTTGTAATGTAGGGTAGATAATGAGCGGACGGCACTTCACGCAGTCAACCAATCAAGATGTACCTACTTGCCAGCCTTGAATTAAACTACCGAGTCTCAGTGCCTTTTCCTTCTTGAAATAACAGTAGGTTAGTTTGTTATGAAGTTTGCTTGCGGGAACTGGCAACCCTACCCGCTCCGCGCGGCGGCGCACAAAGGCGCCACTTTGCCAACTCGTCTTTGACTTGCGCGAGTTTGCGGCCCCACATTAATAACCCGCAGCACCAACACCACGCCACACCACGCCACGCCACGCGCCACACGCGCCCCACCTAGTGCTTCGGCACATCACTAAATTATACATCAAGGCTTTCAGGTAACACAAAGTTAAGCAAATTCATCTTAAATAACGACAGTACATCCCCGAGATCGAGCCATCCTCAAACGGGATTTAATTTTTTACATAATTTAATTATTGCCAGTTTAATTAGCGCAGCTGCTCTGAGATTGTGAACGTTTCAAGTAAGATTTCACAAGAAAACGCTTTCAAAGCGAGCACCCCTAATAAGTACTGAAGAGTCCTCGCACGTGTTTATCAAAGACAGCCTTTCGTTACTCACCGTCTGAATGGCCTCAAAAGAAACTCGTGTAAAATGCTCCACAAAGTGCCGTATCAAAGGGAGAGGCGGGCGCAAATATCTGTTTCGTAAACTAGTAAAAACGAGCTCTCAAAGGTACAGCGTACTCGCGGCAAATTAGGCGGAGTTAAATACAAGCGCCGTTCTCACAAATGTATAACTTTGAAAGTGACTCTTCGCTCATCATTTATGTAAGTCGTCGTAATCCTCAAACGACTCCCTGGAGCTTCATTTTTGAGTATATTACCCGTTCGGCGCCGCGCGGCTAAGGGCGTCCGAGCGGCCGCGGCGCCGCCGCCCGCGCTCGCGAGCGCGCCTCACATGTGTATCCATTTAATGCCCAATTCCCATATAATTTAACTTTGCGATCAAAGCGAAATTTTGCAAAGAGCTTCCCGGCGGCGGCGGCCGGGAGGCGGGTGCGAGCGGGACGCAGACACCGGAGTTCTCGAGATCAAATGCTGGGCCAAATTAGTCACTCTCCGTCTCTCTATCTCAAAGCCGATCCGTAGCAAAGTTTGCGCGAAGATGACATCAAAAGGAAACCACACACTGGGGAGGCGCCGCCCGACGCCCCCGGCCCCATTCTTAAATCCACCGTGTCTCTCGCTGTCTTATTGACACGCGACTGATAACTTACTCGTACTTGCTAGCCAACTCCGCCGACTCTGTTTCAGCGCTCCTCGCTTTGCCAGCCTTATTTAGTTAATTAATACGGAATGTCCTATCAACTTCCGGCTGGCGCGTGCTTACACGACTATACTCTGCGGAAACTTTCTGCCTAGCGGTATGTTTGTGCTGATATATCCCCGCCCGTGCTCCCGTGCCCCACTGTAATTAAGGTACATGTAGAAATAGAATAATGATAACAAACTCGCGACAGAGAATAATCTAGGACACTTAAAAATTCTCAAAGTGAAAAGTACGGAGTCGTGAATGAAAATGTAATAGCAGTGAAAGAGATGAAAGGCAACGGTTAGGTTTCCCAAAGTTCTGAAGCCTTAGAAACAAGCATAACTTCTACTAAACTTGAATTTCTTAACACAAAGGCACACTTATTCTTATTTCTTGGAAATTTAGGTTGTAAAGGTTTGTTTTGAAATGGGTACAACAGGTTTTGCATTTTTCATTATTAAATAACAATTCAAAAACTTTTGTTTAGCAAACCAATACGTGAAGAAACTTCGCTGAAGGAAACCACATTTATTAGTTGCGTTTGCCCGCGACGCGTTCGTATTAAATATGTGAAAGAAAACTGTAATTTCTAAGATTCTTTCTAAGTCTTCGCTTAACTAGCAAATCTAAATTAGCAGGAGATTCACAGAGCATTCCTATTAACCAAATCATTGCTTTTGTCTTGATGCGGATGACCTCTTTACGGATTACGATTGGAATTTGACTAAAAAATAAAATTGGAATCTTAAACCCGACATGCCTGTTCGGGCCTGGCGCGGCATTGTGGGTGAGTTTACGACGGGCGGCGTTTCCTGGAACCAGGGCCCGAGCCTGCGCGCGCGCCGCTTTCGCGATCTCAACTCTACTCTCTTTTGGTAAGGTTAAAAGTGGACCCTGATTAGAGATGAGAGATCTGTACCTAGTTCACACTCCGCGTCCCTTTGTGACGTCACACACCCCAATGTTTGGTTTCTTGCCCCTTAATTGAAGTATGGTGTATGCTTGTTTAGCGTCTGATATTTGATCTACTTCGTCTGACTTCTTTCCGTGTGTGCTGTGGGTGTTTGCGGAGTGATTACGATGTTTGCTTTGTTCTAGTAGTGGAATTGTAATTCTAGCTTCATTTAGTGGGATTGTATGTCTATTTAAAATTTCAATACATTTTTATTTCTTTATTTATAGACGTGTTTAGAATTCGACCTCAGTATCATCTGAAGATTAGTACGACGAAAGCTAAGGCATAAGGCATGCTTTTCTAAAAGAGACTTTAGCTCTATTATTTTTTGTTTATTGTTATCTGATCGAAAGGAAGATGTGAATTGCTGTGAAATCTTTAATGATAGACGATGCGCTTGCGTCTACACTTCGTACCGCGGCGGCGCGATAAAGCATCTATTTAATATTCTGCTACCATCATGGCTACTTTTTGTCATGTTCTCCCGTAATATAATTACAAAATTGTCGCTACTATTTATTTAACAAAAGGCCTTGTATTGCTAGAGAGTAGGTTTCGTTTAGTCTACCGCGTAGAGACTCAACACATCCGTTGCGAGTTCCCGTCTTGACTGCCATTGCCGTCCCTATCTTTTACGTTTAGTACGAAGGGGATACGGATATGTCGAGTTATATTCTGAGTTCAGCCAGCCGGCCGAAGGGTTAGCATCAGCTTCGGCTTCCATTGAGCAAGGACCGGTCGGTCGGAGGAATGCCGTGTGGCGTCGGCGGCTTTTTGCTTTGGCTGCGTGCGCGCAGGCTGCCCACGCGGCCGCGCGGCGCCAGCCCTGCCCGTGCCCGATAAAACACGTTGCAAATATTTGATATGGCTCCGTACCTTAGAGGCGGCCTGTTTAAAAACAAAGGCTAAAGCAATCAGTATGATTTATGAAGGTTCTTGTTTGTAAAGGGATTTTTTTGGAATTATGGTTTTGTGTTGTACTTTTAAAGATTAATCTGATTAAACGGTGCCTTTTAACTTAATAAATGTTGACTATTTAAACTTGTTGACGTATTAGACTAGCGTTTTTTCTCGTTACTTTTTTCTACTTTTGTCGTATTTATTAATTAATCTTTATTGCTCGAAAAATTACAATAAAATGAACTAAATAATGACCTTAGGCATTCTTCGTATTTTCAGTGAGTCATGGTTGGTAGCAACTTAGGTTTTTGATAGGTCATATTTTTACTGCTAAAAATAGAGTTAATTAACATAAAACCTTCTATGAAAAACCTTGAAATATCAGTGAAAACCGTGTCAAAATCCGTGGCGTGGTTTAGAAGAACCAAGCGGCGAAACAGCCACGACGAGGACTCTGTCAAACTAGTGTCATAATAAAGGGACGCACATAGAAGTGGACTCAGATAAACTAAAATTGGCCGGTCATGTTAGGACCATGGGGGTCTACTTCCTACATCTTTGTCTTTACAAAGTATAGAACAAAGGCTCTATCCGTACCTATCTGTCTTCATATCTTAGGCAGCTTACTCCTTCTAACCACGCAGCGGATTTTGATACGGTTTTCACTGTAATATAGAGATTTTTTGCCTCAGAAGTATCTTGAAATTTAAGAGGTGTGAACCCAGCCCCAAAAAGCGCTTCCCATACAAACGGCGATAACGTTTTCCACCCTCTTAACCTTATCATATGCCAATGATTTTTTGGTATGACGTCATTATGCCGTAGAACTAGGTTTGTATGTTTTGGATTTTTTAATATTCTTCATAGATTTCTCAATATTTGCATTTTAGGAGTTTCATGCAAAACACAAAAGTGTCAATATTTTTGAAACTATTAAGAATATTTAAAAAATCAAAACATACAAACCTAGGTCTGAGGCATAATGATAACATACAAAAAAATCATGGCTATAGGTTAAGGTTTAGAGGGTGGAAAAAGTTATCGCCGTTTGTATAGAGAGCTAGGTTCGCACTCCTCTTAAGAGCCTTGTCATAGTAACGTATGAAATGAGAGTTGCTCGAATTTGTCACATCACTAACAACGACAAGGTAACAAAACGTTCACCTACTTCTGAGGCTGACCATTTTTAGCCGACGAAAGCAATCGGAGGAGGTTCTGAATTCGACATGTATATTAGTTTTATTTTTCGTTAGTAAATTGTAGCCGGGACGGGTAGTTAGTTTGTTTATTATTTGTCAAATCTTCCAACCCGTTATATTTATTGTGAAAATAAAACGCGGCAAGGGAGCTCGCGAAGGCTTCAAAGCGAGCCCGTCGATGGCACTGCAAACAGGATCAACGCAGCGTCGCATTAGCTGATTGTCGCTGGTATAAATAATAGATACACACTAACTACCTAATACAGCCTAGCGGTACTGCCAAGTAATTTTGCATAGTTGCATACATTAATTATTATACACACTAGTATTGCTGTCCGAACCGAAAAGGTGCTCGGAAATTAATAACTGCATACTATCGGTTGACACCATTCAGAATTTTTATCCCCTTATTTATAAAAGTTAAGCAATTAATTTAGTTTTATATAGTTTTGTTCCTCTCATTCGAGATCAAACGTCACAATGAGATGGCACATGTTAACTAACATAGGTTTACGCAGCGTTTATGAATAACAGGGTAAGTGTCGTTTGTTTCACTTACTTAACGTATCTGAGCGACACTTTTGTATAAAAGTACATTAAAGATTGACAGACAAAGCAAAACTTAAAACCCTGTTCTCTGTTCTTAAAATTATGTTCCTTAGCGGGTGCATTAAGAAAGGATTCGATTGAAAATTCCACCATTAAGGGGGTTAAAAAGGGGGCGCAGTGCAAGTTAGTATGTTATTCAAAATCTACGCCGATGATGTCGCATGGTAAAGCTAGTATATAATGTACCGTATAATAGAAAAGAGAGCAGTAAAACTAGGGCCATGGCCTGTGGCCCTAACATGACTGGCCAAGTTTAGTTTATCTCTATCTGCGTCTCTTTCTTATGACACTAGTTAGACAGAGACACAGGGAGGGTTAAACTAAACCTGGGCTGACATGTTAGGGCCGCTGGGCTGGCTATGTCCCGCGTGCACTCAGAACGGTGCATGCCACCCAGTGGATGCCAAGATGGTGGCCAAGGTGGAGTTGTGGGGATGAACAGAGGTGCTATTTTTGAACCTCACCAGGTGACTAAAGCTCACAAAAATGGACGAATCTGTAGGAAAAACGGCCATTTTGGTGAGAGTCACTCGGTGAAATTCAAAAATCGCGCTCCTGATGGTCGCATTCTCAAGTGACTGGCCAGAGATTGTTAAAGATAGGAGAATTGCAAGTCAAAAGGGCCTTTGCTCAGCAGTGGGAAACTAAGTATCACTAAGTGTCAGGCTAACATAAAATAAAAAAAACTCGATTGTTTCGCGTTTCCGATCTCATTAGGATTCCAAGGTATTTAATCTTCTTTCGAAGAAATTTCTGTTAATAATTAAAATGTATGGTTTCGTTATATTTATTGTTACTACTATTGTTTTTCGATTCTCCATCCGTTTGGTTTGCCCGGCACAACCGGGTCCTGGCGCCGGCTGACCCGGCGCTCCGGTTACCGGATGCAAACCGGGTACCGTCTTATATCTGCTCGAATTATCGGGATGTAAAATTATAAAAAATTAAAAATTTTGTTTATTTTGATAAAAGATATAACAAAATTTATCAGGGGTCCCCGCACTAGGCAATGCCTGCCTGTATCGCGGGGACCAGTTACAATTGTATGTGAATATAGATTCAACCAGTAAAGTTAATCGGTCAAGTTAGTTGTACTTCAAAATTACCCAACCTACCTTGGAACTTTTGTTGGTCGTTAATTTTGTTAAGGTAATCATTTTGAGTCGCACATTGCAAAATTTTCGTTTTTTCCTTGTAGCCTTTTTTCAATTAAAGCAATTTTGCGACAATGAAACCACAATAAATTAAAAACTGAAAAATTCGAAATTCCCGCCTCAAACAAAGCGAATCACGGAGTTAATTGGAAATGTGGGGGCAACTTAAACTTTGAATCTACTCCTTTTTTGAAGTCGGTTAAAAAGAAACAATAATAACGTTGAATTTCTTTTGTTGCAGGATGATATCCTCTTCATATTCGGCGCCGTTTAGCTAAGATTAAGGTAAGTGAAATTACCAAGTAATTTGTTTTGTTTAATGTTTCACAGTGATCCTCTTAGTGGGCAGCGAACAATGGTAGGCGCCATTCTTTTGAAGATTATTTATACCACAGAATTAATAATAGAATAACTACAGAGATTTCTCTTCGAACAAAAACTGCGTTAGGTATGTGAAAGGTGCATTGCGCTGGTCCTGCTTATAAATACGGTCTGTTTTTGAATTAATGTAAGGTTTAAAACAATACATTTTGTATTGTATCTTGTTTACAACGACATAAAATTTATTTATTTATTAAATCACATTATCAAATTATAAACAAACAAACTTAAAAACTAGCATTAAATAAAGTTATAAGTATATGTAGACAACAAAATAATATGCCACATAAAATTTGAATGTTTTCATTTGAAGGTCAACGTTGTGCTATGTAGCGACATAATAGAGATATTTAATTTAAATCAAAACTATATTTTTATAAAGCAAGCTTATTGTTGAAGGTACATCATTTTGTGTATTGACATCGGATCGGGATACCCCTACCAAATTTCAAGTCAATCCGAGAAATTGTCAGTGGGTCAAAATTCACTCGAAGTTAAACAAAGCACGACAAGTTAAATAAAAACTTGTTAAAATTAAGGCGTCTTTTAATCAGACTTAGCTTGGCTTGAACCAAAATCCGTGAACTATAGAAACGCTAAGAAACCTTCGGACTACGGAAAAAAGTCGCAAAAACTTCATTTATCCTTGCGGACGCACCAGAGCGCAGGCGCCGCCGTACAATTTTTTTTCATAGCGCCAAATCTGCAATATTGTTAAACGCGCTACAGTTGGTCAGGTTGTTTCGAAGTCGAGCTCGTCGCTGCTTCGCTTAAGGAATCGACCCCCAGCGCTTTTGACCACTAAACGCACGGATCACAAAAGGTAGCGTTTCTTGTCGATATTTATTCGCAGTAGCCAGCCGCGTTTAGGCTGGTGTATGAAAAAAGTAATAATACCAATGAAACCCGCGACATTTTGTGCCAGAAATCAGCAGAACGCGGCAGGAGCTGGGCCTTGTTAACGGCAGAAAATTACCAATTAAATTCGTCCTTTTCCCTGTCGCGTCAGCAACGTGTGCCACGGCTTCTTTATTGCGTCACGGTTATAATAGCGACTCATTTCGCTTTGTCCGTTTCGTTTTTTCGGTTTCTTATTATAAGAGTAGCTGACATGATACTTTCGGCACAGCCGACGGTAAAATTGAAATTTTATTATAGTTTATAACAAACTTTTTATTTTTGAAGTTATATAGATAAGAATTGACATAAGGGGACGCTCGGTGGTAGGCAGATTTGTAAGCTAGACAGAAAAAAATTAGAAACTTGTAGAAAATAGTTCTTAACTAGATATAACTAACATTAATGCGTATGCGGTTCTTTTTGGTGCTGTGCTCCGGAGACGAAAAACCAGAAAATCTCCAGAGATGAAAATTTTGGGATTAATCGGTGTTGATTTGTCATTATACTCGTAGTCTCCGGTTTTTTTGTGATTACTTTGTCGTCTACATTTATTTCTAATTTAGAAACTAATTACATACATGGAATTTCAAATTTTATTTAAAAGTTGTGCAAATCACATGATTGTTACAGAAACTTAATACCCTTCGTTTCGATAGAAGTTGTGCGAGGGGATGCAACAAATAGAACTAAGATAGGACTATATTTACAGGAGATTTTCCGTAGACTAGACTAGATATACATACAGAGATCATCACAGCCGTCTTATCGTCTCCAGTCTAAGACCTTTTCCTTGGAAATATAATAGTTATAAAAGTTGTTCCATATCTGATGGCTCACTTAATGGTACGTACAAAGTGCGTAAAGTTGAATCAGCAAGTTACTTAGTTATGTGCCCAAGTTAAGCTACAAATCCTCTTTATAAGTCCCTCTCCAGCTAATGAAGGTTAGCAGTCTGTTCAGCATATTTTCCCTTATCTCTGGCGAGGCCAAAATGTTGGTCCTCACTCAGAACCCCCAGGCCGCCTTCGTATGTTCCGGAGCCATTACTTTTGTCTACAACCTCCAGTTTTCCTGCTAATCGAGAAGTTAAATTATGTTCTAGAGCGCGCGATTTCCTATAGGCTTAAAACTATCCACAAATAAACAAATGGCTTTCATACAAAAATTATGTACCTAACCACCATTACACATTCGCGTCTGAATCTCGATCCCGTTACTCGTGAGCGTTTACACTCCAGAGTGGCGTGCAGCGTCGCATGAAAAAGGGAAATTTTTATATTAATCCAGCTGCATTCACGTAAGTAGGCTCTAGACGGCAAATTAAGTGACATTAGAGGCATAATGCTGGGACGACGTGAAAGCGGAGGGCTGTTGTAACGCAACGGTAGGCCGTGTAGTGTCGCCGCGACCCGTCACGCCGCGCGGCGCTTGCTGTTCGTGCCGTCGCTGCGTCGCTGGAATAAATACCTGAACAATCTAGTACCGTGTCGCTTTAACGTCATTAATGAGTCACAGCATCACAAGTGAGCACGGCGCGCCCATAGCCTTTGAGAAAACGCGTGCCGCTGTCTTGCTGGGCCAGCACAAATGTAACTCAATAAACCCATCTCAATGCGCCAAAGACCAGTAGCCATGAAATAATTTAGAAGCGGTTTTTTTTCTCTCATTACAAATGATAATTTTAAACGTACCGGATAATAAATACCTGCGTAAATGGTCCGACCGATGCCATTCCCCCACTTACCGGCAGACAGCTGCGATTCCTTTTTAAAGAATTCCCTCCTTATCTAATTCCGTTCCCATTTCTTTCCAATTACGTTACTAAATCGTTTTCTGGATTTTTTATTGACAGTTCAATAGACTTCGACGTCACTGTTGCAGCTAGCGCAATATTTCCAACAACAATTTTATTAGGTCTGTGTGTCTGTTTTCAAGAATTAGTTACTTAATGTTTAAGCTCTTTTTGCCCCAACGGAATGCATCTAACATGAAAATTATAAGCCAAAAAAACTTGCCAGATTCTCAAAGACAGAATTAAAAAAGCCCGGTAAAAGTTTCTCTCTTGGTTTTTTCGTTTGTTAGAAAACGGCATGATAGAGAACTGAATAAAATAATCTACTGAAAGCTTTATTTGGAACACGCCTTTGACTTTGACTAAGTTAATTTTAATTAGGCGCAAAAACTCGAGTTATGAAAACAAAGAGATGTTGAGAATAGATTTATACAGAATCCTGTTGTCGCCACGGAGCTAGTTAATATCAGAAAGTACCCAGGCCACTATACCTACGCAATCATAGCCACAATGGTCTCCACAAAGTCTTCTACTTTGTAATAATGTAGGAGATTAAGGCATTGTGTCTTACTGCAGTGGACGCGAAATCTCTATGGCAGAATATTGCCTCTTCAGTTATCTTATTAAAGTGATATGAGGGGATTTAGGTCTGACGTGAAAGGCTTTAACGAGCCCGTTTCAGGTTTAATTTTTTTCAAATTTGTTGCTTGTTTCTGAGCAATTTGCCTGTCCGTAGCTATTTTCAAAAAGCAGTACAAAGAAAATGAATCGTTTAGTTCTATTTGAATACGATTCAACCGGCACCGTTTAGTGCGAAACTAAATGTTTGCTGCGTCGTATAAGCTGTCAATTCTGTTACTAAAGCTGCTAAAGCTAATAATTATAAAGTGACGATAGAGAGCTATTGTTGAGAACATTCACTGTGGTTATATTAAGTGTAGGTGTAAATTTTTTGCGGGTGGTAGGACCCTGTGCAAGGTCCGTCCGGATCGCTACCACCACCTTGCTCGCTAATCCTGCCGCTAAACTGCAGTACTTGCACTGTTGTGTTCCGGCGTGGAGAGGAAGACAGCCGGTGTAATTACTGGCACAAGAGGTATTCCATCTTAGCCCTCTGGGTTGGCAACGCATCTGCAATCTAATTGGTGTTGCGGATGTCTATAGGCGATGGTGATCAACTACCATCAGGTGACCCACGTGCTTGTTTGCCTTCCTATTTCATAAAAAAACGAGTAATTTTATTTTTAATTTGCTTTTTTAAAAGTATGCTGTAGGCTGAAGTCTTTTAAGTAATGTCACGTTTTATGAGTTCTGTCGGGGTAACCGCCTTCACTGCGGTTGTTGCCCAATTTGATTGTTTTCCAACCTTTTAACTGTATATTTGTGGAAACGTCTTGCGAAATAGGAGTTTTTGTTTCCTGCGAAGCCAAAAACGCGGTAACATTTTTCACCCCTTTGGAAGTTAATTGTTTCCACTCTGAATTGTAACTGGGAAACCCTTCGCTCGTTGGGTACTTTATCACAAGTCACATTTTTAACTGGCGTTACCTTGCGTAGGTCAATATCAACAAATTGGAACTTACCTTACTTCAATTTGTTAACTTTTTTAACCAGATTAATATAACACAGTCCATATCTATCTATTATTGCCAGCAAACGTATTGCCTATTCAGATTTATTAAAATTTTAGACAATAAACTGTCGATAATTATTCAAAACCTTTTCACTTTAGAGCTGCTCTTTGCCAACAAAAATTCTTAATTATGGGTAAGTGCTAAACTTGTGAATAAGAATCCAAGAATCTACGTAACGTTAAGAAAGTGAAGCTACATCTGCATACTTTAATTTACTACTCGGGACGGAGAATGAGAAATCCCATTTGTAGCAAGAGCCACTCCGGTTGAAGCAATAAGTAATCATATTGCGACATGGCAATATGCGAGTGCATATTTTTACTTATTACTTGTTATTATTGTGATATCGAATGTTTTGAATTTACCTTACTTTGAATGTTATTCAATTTTCCTTCTAAACAGTCTATAGTATGTTATTGTAGGTGAATGTTTTTTAAAATCATCACTGACATGTTTGCTTTTTATTTTAACTGACTTCTGAAAAGCGAAAGAATAAGATCTAAATACATACATACATACAAAAAGTCCCGCCTGTTGCTCGGTGGGGTAGGCAGAGACCACGGATTTCCACTTGCTACGATCCTCATATACAACCTTTCCTTAACTTGCTCTCATAACATTCTTCACGCGTGTTCGTCGGTTTACTCCTGACCTGGCCTTTCTCCAGAATGTCTTCGACTTGATCGGAGTACGTTCGCCGAGGTCTTCCCCTTCCCATTTTTCCAAGATTTATTTGTATATTTTTTTAATTTTTACTTTGAGAGGCCTCTGAACCGATTTGGACATTTTTTTTAAATCGATAGGTGCTCCCCATCATTTCTTAGAATAAATAAAAATATTATGATTCTATTCTGTAGATAAGTGAATAAGAAAGACCAATTATTTAGTTAATTTAGTGATTAATTAAGTACCTAGTGATACTTAAGTTTAAGCCTAGGAACCCAAGGTTCAGTATCAACTATGTATCTACTGTGTAGAGTACTTCATTTTTATTATAAGAATAATTATTATAAATAGTATCCACTGATCCGTACAATATGTTTTGTAACTGTCAGCTCAATCTCTGTCCGACACAATGCGCACAAATGTAAATTCCCTCTGTCCTGGCGGTGACTGATTGTCATGAGCGTCAGTCGCAGCCCTCGGCCTGTCGGCTTGCGACTGGCGCACTGGCGGCTGCAGGAGGTTGGGCGCCATTGCACAAAACATTCGCGACTCAGAAAATGTATTTAGACAAGGTCTTGGTAGAGACAGAAATTAGAATTCAAAGTCCATATGCTCTAATGTATCAATTCAATTATATACTATTATTAAATCATTGTATACCTCAATAAGGTAGATTGCTGACAAGTTCTATAATAAAATGACATGTAAAATAACACCCTCATGTATAACGCAATCAACAGTGAATAAATGAATTATGAATTATGAAAGGCCCATTTCGTCTCTAAAATCATACATGCGGGATAATACTTACCTATTCTATTTTTAGTTTATCTATCTATGCTATTATGAAATAGTATTTTTTGCTTTGCTCGCTAACTAAATATGAGTATAATTTCTGAGAAAAAGCTTGTTTTTTGAGCACTGAAGCTGTACAATTGCTGACAATTTCGAGGTTCTACAATAGCAATTCTACAAGCGCATAATGTTTTAACATTTTATCATATTTGTATTTACAGCGCATTCCCCTTCTGATATCATTATGCTCCGAAAACTGGACCTATTTCCGAAGTCAGCCTGTTAGATCTGTAGATACAGACTAAGCTTAATCTGGCGGTAGTAGTCTAAGGCAACTCTTTTTAGCTGGGACCCTGTAGTTCATTATTAAAGGTAAGGTAAGTAAGGTAAGAGTGAATAGGCATCTTCTGGGTGAGCGTGCTACATCCTCGGCTTCATCTTCATTTACCACTAGGTGAGATTGAGGCCAAACGCAAACCCATTTCCAATAAAAAAAAAAGCATTACACGCTACGTAACTGAGTGCGTCTTTCTCCTAGGTACTGAGCTAGTTAGAAAGAGACGCAGCGAACGGCACGGGCACGGGGGTTACGGGCATATCGAAAAGGTTCCTGCTAGGAGCACGTCTAGCCAATTTATCTTTGTTACTAGCCTGATGACCGAGAAGTGTTAAGCGACAATTAAGACAATGACAAGAGAACTGTTTTTTTTATATTCAGTTTATCTGGGACCCAATTGTGGGACCCAATTCTCTTATATTAACAATATGCATCGATTTTGTTTATCCCAAAAATCAAAAGAAGTCTTAAAAAGATAAAATACTCTGTTTTGGATTACTTTTTGAAATAAGAATAGAAAAGTAGCAATGAGCAGAGCCACGAAGACGCTCCATACAAAGCGAGCGTGTACTGTGGAGTCACACTCTGCGTTATCACTAGTAAAACATACTCTCATACAAAAAAAAAATTACCTATATTACCTTCGTTATTTTTCTAACTTTGTATCACCATACTTAAATATATTTTTCAAGGATATTCAAACACAATTAGCTCATTTTCTTCGTGATGCATATTCCCCATTCATCTCGATTCCAAAGATATCGATATCGAGGAGGTTATTGGCTCGCTGGGCTTCAGGCCGCGCCGAGTGCCCGCTCGCAGTGGCCCCGCGGCGGGTCACGCGGCGCCGCCCGTGCGCGCTCTGTTTACCTACACCTGACTTCTTGGGCGGCGCGCCCTTGCGTAAGCATTCCCGCCCGGCTAATCACACGGAAACATTTGAAGAAACCCTTATTTAAATACTTTTTAATGCTTTAACTGAACAATACACATGGTGGAAGGTGAAGGTACTGCTCCTTGGTTTTAACTGTTTAGTGGTAAATAATGATTCGTGCCGCTGTCAATTCATGCAATTTAGAGAAAAACGGTTAATTTATGTATGCCTACTTTCATTCTATTAAACTTTTACTGATGTTTTCAGAAGTCTGTCGCCATCATCACTTGATGAGTTTAATACCATAACAATCGTTCATTTTTTTTATCATCTTATGTAAGTAAATCTTGCGCCAGCGAGATGGTCGGACACGGTGAAGAGGGCAGTGGGCGGCGGCATGCATCGTGCGGTCCACACATCTTACGATCGCAGTCTGTGGAAGGAAACCATATGTGGTCGCGATCCTCAGCAGTGAGGGACCGATGAAGAAGAAGAAGTAAATAACCATTTGGAGGAATTACGTTTTCATATGGTTTTCTCATATTTTCAAAATAAGTCGCACAGGGTTCATTGTTATTTTTAAATGACCTTAGTTTGACCAGAAAATTTGACGATTTGTTCTTCGAATTTGGTCCAAGGCGCGTTACAAATTATGCGACACAACAGTAATCACTAAAAGAGCTCTTTTCTCCAAAAAAGTAAACAAAGATTAACAAATGCAAAATATTTTAATCAAACACTTTAAATGCTCTGTTCGAATTAAAATATGAAATATACAAATATAAACGAAAGCCAGTAAATTGGGCCCTATAAGTTCCGAATGGCAACTAATAAATAGTTCAGTTATCCACAGTTAGAACCGTCAACATGTACACTTACCCTTGTTAATAAATGACGAGCCTTATGTAAATATATAAGAGATCCAAATAATTTAAGTCGTTTAAAAGCTTCTAACTCCTACGCATTGTAGCGAACTAAAACAATTTCAGCAAAACGGATATAGCGGTTACTGTTAAGTGATTAGATTGCGCAAGTTAGTTCAGTAACCGACATGAAAACAGGGTAACTTTTAACTGAACGCGATCCAGGTCGGCTTGGTACTTTGTTTCGTTAACTTCACTACGCGTGCCACCGTGCCTGTGATTCTGTTTATATGTACTCGTCTTAATTGCTGTAGTACCTCTCCGTTTGAATACCATTACCAAATATTCAGAAAAATAGAATAGACGTTCGAATAATTAGTTTTTCCATACACAATAAGAACATGATAGTCTAATTTTAATTATCCCGCAGCATGGCTTTATCTTACTAGTATCATAAGAAAGGGATGCACTGCAGTATTGCTTCAACTTGGGGTTATGTAAGGGTCACTGAACGGAGACTAAACTGCTGGGTGTTTTTTGGACGGATGCAGCGCAGTAATCTGCTTTTGGCGTAACAATAAACGTTTTAATAATTCAAAGCATTTCCTTCCACTCAATCGCTTTTCGATCATCTGCAATGCAACCCTTCCGCGTGCAGCAGACACGGGCCTCGCATGAATGGTTACTGCATGTTTACTGTATATTTTAGGGTACCTTTTATAAGGCAAAATGGTTTTGGGTTCAGGGTACCTTTTTATTGTAAACAAGGCTCTCTTTTCCGTACTTGATAACGGTTTTATTACAAGTATCCCATCTTACGCCCCAGTCACTATACGTTGACGATTGCATGTCTCTTAATTATACCCCTATTACTTATAAGTATTTATTGATCACGCCAGAAACAAACCGATAATCGAAATACTCGCTTTGTATCTCATTATATTTAAATACCTAGTAAACAAGACTTAATTGCATATTAAATGTCTCATTTGTCTCGACATTGGGTTGGATTTGCTGGGCTGCTTGCTATTGTTCGTCTAAACGCCAAAAATAATTGGTGGCGCGGCATCAGGACCGCAAATTGAGTGTCGCATAATCCGCGGCCGACCGCGTATTACACAAATTGACAGATCTTTTATTCATCAGACCAATCATCCTCCGCAAGTGCTCTCCGGAGGCGTCGGCGGACCCAAATTATTATATCTGCTGTATTGCCCATTCATCCTCTCATTTCAGCGTTTGTTTTCCGAGCGAGACGGATTGGCTTTGTTACCGTTCCCGTTTTAAATTCCATGAACATTATGGAAACGGTAAACGTTTCCATTCTAATGAATTCGCTTTTAATTAGAAATATGTTACGTAAAACGTAAATACGCCAGTAGCCTGAAATTGTTGTCAGTATGAAGTTCTATTTGTGTTGAAAACGTTGCAGGTTCTAAGAATTCAACGTAGTTCTAATTATTTAATAGTGAGATCTTCTCGTGATTGTGAAATCGTTTATGTTTTTTACATCATAGCTACCAAATAAAATATAAACCCATGACACTGTCCAACTAGAGTTGATAAGGTAGATAAAAATAAATTATGGGCTAGAGACTTGTGACATACGAACGGACGGACAGACAACAGTGACGGGAAAATAGTGCTCCATTTTACCTTTTGGGTTCGAAAGCCAATAAAAAGTTTTTCTATTACCAGCAGAATGTCCGCAAACGACGTGCAGCGACCACTGGCTGGATAGGTTTGCGGCGCAGATCCATCGAACTTGTCGATTGACGTTCAGGCATTTAATAAAACAATATGAATTTCGTCCGCAGCCAATTGTAAAAGCAGTTTGACGACAGATGGATTGACAGTGTGCGGTTTACGTATTAACGGATCCTGAACTACTGCAAAGCGAATACGCTGTGTGTGAGACAATTTATTGGAGTACAAGAGTAGCGGATGGCGGGCCTTCCTAACTTTGCGAGTTGAGAGTACAATTTGTAAACGTAAACTCCTTGTGAAACGCTTCGCTCGTAGGTGTACCTGATCAGTAATATTTGAGGTGAAAATCGTGTATTTTTTTGTTTATGAATCATACGTTACCATTGCATTAAATATAGTTTTCTCAAACATTGTCGGAAATGTTCACATTGTACTCGAAGAAACAAACCGCGAAGGACGTTGTTGCCGGATTTGATCAAATAAAAAAAAAAACTCATTGCTGGACAGCTAGCGCTCCAGGTAGTGGCATACGAATTCCATAGCTGGACAGAAATTACTTTTTAAAAGTGATAGGCTTACTGTCCACGGCGGCGTCACGCTTGCATGCAACCTACAAAAGACGACAGGCGTATTTTGCGTCCTAGGTGTGTCCACGTAATCGTCATGCAATCGTCATCCAAGCTTCAAAACGGTTAGTTCTTCCAAGTTTAGCATCGCGAAAGCACGTGTTTTCATTGTGGAAATGTCAAGTGATGATGAAGATGTGGTTATAGCATACAACTTTATAGAAGACGACGGCGGCGTAAATTGTATTGGCTTTATCCATACATCAAAAAAATATTAATTGTTGATTATCCGTTAAATCTTTCCTCGAGTATTCTTTTAACTTGTTATTATACAGACAAGGATACTGTTCAATGATGTGAACAAAATTGGCTGCTGAGTCCGCCATTTTGCAAAACAAAACACGGGTTTGCGTCTCGCAATGTAGCTTGAGTAATGACATGCCGCTGCACGAGCTACATGACGAACGGCTGACGATACGCAAATGCGACTTTGACGCTCCGTGGACACAGTTGCGTTCTTTTTTACGCAAGATGCATGGAGTCGGCACGCAAGCGTAAAATGACGAAAGCGTGCGTCTGACGTGCAGCTACGTGGACAGTAGGCCTTAGAAATATGGAAAAATGTCATTCAGCCAAAACCAGATACCGGGATTCAGTAATTTTGTTCGAAATTTTACATTTTTAATCATGTCTCAAACACCTTTTGCGTATTAAAAACAAACAAGTCCTTTTTTAAATATTAAAAAATAAGCGGGAACACGTAAATAAGTAACGATTTTAGATTTATTAGTGACAATAAAGTAAAACATGAACAACGGTTGCAGTACGTAAAAAAAATGCAATTGAAAGCGAAGCAAAATTACATGTGGCAAAGTTATACTTGCTAAAATCTGAATATAAACTTGAATACATAATGAGAAGATAAGAACTGTATAAAATGGAGGATAGAGGGAAGGAGGAAAAAATAATTAATTAAATATTGTAAAACTATTACATATTTATCTACATTTGAATGGGAACAACCCAAAAAAATAATATTTTACTCGTATTACCGTCGCTGAACATACGTAGTGACCAGAAGGCGTGCAATATTGACTAGTTGGAAATTGATGTGTTTGTACGTGCTAAATAAAAATCTTTATAAATATGTAATTCTTATTTTATTTCCTCCGAATGTTTGAGAAAAGTACTATATCTGCCTCGGCTGGAATGGCAATTGCTGGCTTCGTACTTTTAAAAACCCTCGCCGTCGGCTCGGGTTTTTAAACTAACTCGGCCAGCAATTGCTTACTTCCCAAGCCTAGGCATTAATCTACTATTAACTCTTGTCAGAGCATACTTTAGCAAAACGTATCATTGAAAGCAAACTTGTTGTGTATTGTAGTATTGTATAGCGGATAAAGGATTATGATCATAAAAATAAACCTGGTGACCTCATGTCGATGTTTTATCAAATCAAATCGTGATACAGCCGCTAGCACTTACCAAGTCTGGGAATCCTAAAGTATTTATTACCCGTACTTCATTTTAGCTGAAACACTTAAATTGCTTAAGTCTAACTTAACGAAATTTAGGGATTCATTTAAAGCGTTACAGACACAATTAAACTGGATACAAAGGCGAATTTGTCTGAAATAATTGGTCAATTTCGAGTCGGACTTGCGCATCGAGGGTTCCCTGCCAAAATTCACCATATTTTTACTAGGAGTCATAGCTACTCCCAAGTAAAGGCTAACTATCGGGAAGATCACTAAAAATGTATGAGGTGCTAGAATATATATAGAACCCTAAAAAAGCATCAAGTGAGACAGTCGCATTTTCGACTCATTCACGTCGAGTCATTGTATGCAAAACGTCGCGTGCAGGCAGAGGACGGTATTGTTCGCCAAGATTACGGGCTTTTCCATTATTCACGGAGCCGAGGGCTACAGATCCTATTCCACGGGTGATTGCAGCAGCCTCACCTGGAGACGTCACTGACAGCCGGGTTAATCAGGCAGGTAATCCGGAAAAACAAAGGCGAGTCTCTGAATGCGATGCGAGATTGAAATGTCGTAGCTAGTGGCCGGGGGTAATTTTCATATCGTTAGGTTTCCAAGGAAATGTAATTCAGGAAAAAGGATAGCGGATGCTAAGTGAAGCGTGTAATAGCTATGTCTTCAAAAGCTTAAAGTAGTCCTAAGTCATAGTGATTCGCAAATATTCCGCACCACATGGCAAACTTGATTCAATTCCCTGGTGACAATTTAGGCGTCTTCCTTATTGCATAAGAAATTCCGCACGAATGATTTTCTATCGAATAGAATTCAGCAACAGTACCTGCGGCGAGTACACGTGACTTTTCCACTCCTGTTCAGTTTTATTTGATTTTGAGTCGTATCTAGAGGTGTTTGGTGTAGTTGTCGCCTCAGTGGAGTCCTGGGTGTATCCATGTGGAGTCGGAATGAGTGCGGCACGTGCGATGGTCAATTTCCTCTCGCTCCCCGAAGGTACGACAAATTGTGAGGGGTCCCGCCGGGTTGGGTGACAATTGGAGACACATGAATGAATCTGATTGGACGCTTTGACTTGTAAAAGTGCTGTTCAGACTTTCGTTTCAATTAAGTAGAAACGTTCCAAGGAAATGCTGTCTGCCTCGATTGCTACATAAATGTTTCAATCTGTTGAGTTATTGTGCAAAATATCATGTAAATAGGTATAAGTACAGGTATAAGAGTAGTCATTTGACCATTGACCAAGCAACACCCGTATCCGTTGACTCCGTAGATTTAAAATAAATTTGGTGCATTTAAAGACAGTTAGTAGTTCAAGTGTATATAATTTTGTGGCTAATAGACAGTGCTTCAAATTGGTGCCTAGTACTTGAAAATCTCACCACGGATTCGTGAGATATTGAACAATTAATTTTAAAAATAATTCGTAACTGCCAGAAGATCTTCACCTACCTCAATTCGGAGTGCACTCGCTCATACCAATTAGCCAATAGGCGCCCGCGACTCGTGGTGACAAGTGCAAAGGTCACTGGCCAAACATACGGCAGTTGAGAGTGCGATAATTGATCAATATTTTCGCACAATTCCGTAACTAGCCGAGTAGCCGAGTGGCACAGTGCATTCGTTTGTGCTTGTGAAATACGAAGTGTCGGAAGTTCGAATCCCGTCATAAAAACTAAAAATTTTTTTTCTCGTGTTTTTGTATTGCTTAATAATATGGCACCAAACAGGATTGCAAACAAGATAAAAAAATGCCACAAATGTTCCAATGAAGTGACAAACAAGGAATACATGAGGTGTTCTATTTGTCAATCATTTTACCACCTTGACTGTACAAATGTCGGTGTTAAGAGATTTTTCCTTATGGCAAAAAGTAATAAAGAGACCTGGAAATGTAGACGTTGCTTGGATAGCGCAGCAACGGGTTACGCGTCTCCTTCTACTTCTGAACAAAATCAAATGCATCAGGAGAGTGAAGAGGAACATGATAACTTGAAGTGTAGGGCGGGTCGTATAGACAATGTTACTCTGCGAAAAGCAAAAAGAAACTCTTTGTCACCGAAGCAGAAGCCAATGTCACCTACAAACGCTTCACTCGAATCTGTGACCTTGACGGACTGTGATGAGATTTCTAATTGTGCAAACTCAACTATGAACGACAATACTTTCGGGTCAAGCATCAAAGTTTTACCCAGTAAATCCAAAACACCATCTGAAGAAAATATTACAATAAGGAAACCTGTACATCTGAAAAATCTGTCTACAAATGAACAATTGGACTCAGAATTGGAATCTGACTCTGAGATATCCACGCTTCTTGATGCGACCTCGCGAAGTCTGCCTAATATCACTACCCACGCGTGCGACTTGGACGAGCTGAATAATCAAATCGCCACCTTGTCGACTCATCTTGCTAGTGCACACACGGAGATTGACCGGCTGAATACAGAGGTCACAGAACTTAGGAGGCAAATAAATGAGAAAACTAAATTAGTTGATACGTATAAAAAAATACTCACTGAAAATGGGCCACCTAGTCTAAGAAAAACTCCTGCAAGAAATATGTTGGCAAAGAAACGCACAAACGCACAAAGAAAAAAATCACCAAAAACTGACAGCCAAAATCAGAACTGCCAAGATCAAAGTTTAACCGCGGACCAAAGCAAGAGCGATACTTCGTTGCTGAACCAAGGATGTAGTGAAGCGACGGAGCTGGGCAGCGATGTAGCTCCATCATCGGCGCCGAGCGTCACCGACCTCTCATCTGGCGCCAATAGCGATGAAGCAGCCGAAAAACGCAAATTATGTTTATTAAGCACGAACCGATACAACAATATTTTAAGTACCTCTGACCAATTTCTGGGCTCAGATTATGAAATTTGTCACTATCTCACGCCAGGAGTTGGAGTTAGGTACCTTTTAAAAAACCTAGAAAGTAAGTTGACTAATTTTACCATGAGCGATTATTGTATTATCTTTATAGGAGAACAAGATTTTTTAGTAACACAGGACTATGAAAACCTGGTTTTATATATAAAAAAAACATTGCAAAAAATTACCCACACCAACATAGTCTTATGTGTACCGACTTTCAATTGTGGAAACTACAGTAACATGTATAATTGGAGGATAGAAACTTTCAACGAACTCTTATATGTAGATTTATCGAAATATGAGTATGCGTATGCGCTAGACAGTAACCGAAATTTGGACTACAATAGTAGAATGTTTTCTAAACAAACCGGACGCTTGACTAATTATGGGTTGAAAACTGTGTTCAATGACTTGAGTAAAATTCTCGTGCTAATAAAAAAAGAAAATTATAGTACTATCTCTTTTCACGAAAATTCTTTGTTTTTTCGTCAATAAAACTCCTGAGCCGCAGGTGTACAATAATCATAACCTTAAAATAATGCATCAAAACATTGCGGGAGCATTGAATAAAATTGACAACCTACAAATTGCATTAAATGACCAATCTGAGATTAATAACCAAATTGACATACTCTGTCTTAGTGAAACGTTCATCCAAAAGGGTTCAGAAAAAATGTTAAAAATTCAAGATTATAAAATGGTAGCAAACTTTTCAAGAGACCGAGAGAAACGCGGAGGTACTTGTATATTAATTAAAAAAAAACTACAACACGTCAATATAGATTTAACTAAAGAATTAGCATGCAACTATAGCTTCGAGTGTTGTGGGACTTTTTTGCCAACGACCAACGTAGTCGTTATTTGCATATACAGAATACCCAGCAGTAACCTTGACATATTTTTATTAAAATTGGACATATTATTAAATTATTTAGTAAAAAATTTAGAAATAAAAAAATTGTGATTTGCGGAGACTGGAATGTGGATTTTTTAAAACAAAATAGATACTCTGAGCAGCTGTTAAGTGTCCTAAAGAACTATAACATAGGTATACATATTATTTCCCCGACTAGACAGCGTTCTTGCATAGACCAGATAGCAAGCAATATAAGACAGGTCAATTCACAGCTGCCTAAACTAGGTTTGTCGGATCATGAAACGGCTCAAATAATAACATTTAAGACAAAGGCAGAGAGAACCATTAGCCACTGGTATGAGTATAGAAGAGACTATAACAAAGAAAATGTTTATAAATTCAAAGAATGCTTAGCTGCACTTACTTTTAGTGATATTTATGAACAGGAATCCCTGAATGTAGTTTTTGGTAAGTTTCACGATACTTTATTGCTATTTTACAACCTCTGTTTTCCTGTAATACGAGTGAAAATGTATACTGGGACTAAAAAATTGAGATGGTTAAGCAAAGGCATAAAAATATCCTCTGCAAGGAAACGACAGTTATATCTAAATTATGTAAGCAGCAAAACTAATAAAAAATCAAATAAATGTAAATACAAAACATATTCTCAACTTCTAAAAAAATGCATATTTAAAGCGCAGCGATTAAGTAATAATAAATATATAGAAAATAATAAAAATAAATGTAAGGCTACCTGGAATACCATTAACGATAATGTAACCGGGAAAGCCATTCATTCTAACATTGACTCTATTGTTTATGACAACAAATTACTTTCCCGACCTGATGAAATATGCCAGGCCTTTAACAATTATTTTATAGATATAGTTAGTGAAAATAATGACATTGATAATAATTTAAACTTGACTTCCCACTCCAGGATATCTAATAACTTTCACAGTATTTTTCTTTCACCGACCGATGCTAAAGAAGTATATAAAATAATAATGAGTTTGAATAATAGTAATGCAGTGGGATATGATGAAATTAGTACTAAAATACTTAAGGCTTGTGGAACCAATATTAGTGAACCTTTAAGTCATTTGATAAATCTATCGTTTTCTGAAGGTTCTTTCCCAGAGAATTTAAAAATCTCAGTAGTTAAACCAGTATTTAAAAAAGGGAACCCTACTGATACTAATAATTATAGGCCTATAACACTTATTCCTATTCTTAGCAAAGTATTTGAAAAGCTCATGTATAACAGAATTGATAACTTTGTCACAAAAAATAATATTCTGATACCTGAACAGTACGGATTTCGAAAAAATAGTACAACTTCTTTGGCTTGTTTTGACCTCGTTAAATACGTCACTGAATGTGTTGATAATAAAATCCCAACGGCCACCCTGTTTCTCGATATGTCAAAGGCATTTGATTTCGTAAATCACAAAAAGCTGCTAAACAAAATGGAGAAGTATGGCATACGGGGTAAAGCACTTGACTGGTTGAAAAGCTATCTTGTGAATAGAAGGCAATGTGTAGTAGTCTCAGATAGCGATGGTAGCCAAAAACACCCAGTATTAAAGACGTACGCGTCTGATTACAGATATAATTTTAATGGTGTTCCCCAGGGAAGCATTCTTGGTCCGCTTCTCTTTTTGCTGTACATAAACGACCTTCCAAGCATCTCAAATGATAAATACGTTTTGTTCGCCGATGATACTACAGTGATCGTTAGAGCTGAGGAGGGAATATCTCTCGAGGATAAAGTAAAATCAACGTTAGCGGAGTTACATAATTGGCTGTCTAATAATAATCTGAAGATAAATTTATCCAAGACTAAAATTATCCAGTTCAACACACATAAGGCTAAAACGATTCCACTAACTATTACATCGATGAATGAAGAGATTGAAGTCGTTAATATGACATGTTTTTTAGGTATAAGAATTGATAGTTTATTAAATTGGAAAGCACACGTTAAATTTGTTTGTGATAAAATAAACCGCTTTGTATTTGCGTTAAGACGACTAAGACAAATTGTCTCACAGAAGGCAGCTATCACTGCGTACTATGGATATGTTTTCTCAACTATTACTTATGGCCTTATAATCTGGGGTAACTCGGTTGATGTCGACGATGCAATTAAAGCACAAAAAAAATGCATTCGGGCCATTTGTGATACACGAACCAGGGAAAGCTGTAGACCACTTTTTAAGTCGTTACGTATATTGCCTCTAACCTGTATGTACATCAAAGAGATATGTATATTTGTCAAGCTAAATCCTTGTTTATTCAGAGTGCAGATATATCACTCAAACCGACAAAGGCAAAATCAAAAGCACAAACTTGTTACACCATTTTGTCGTCTTGCATACAGTAAAAAAAATGTGTATTCCATGTGCATACGGGTCTTTAACAAGTTGCCATCGGAGTTTAAAGAACTGCAAATATCTATTTTTAAGAAAAGGGTAACAAACTGATTGCTACAAAACTGCTTCTATAATCTGAATGAATATTTTAATTATAATGAAAATGAAAATTGTTAAAGCAGTACGTACCATTGTAATGACATTGTTTAGTTAATTTGATTTGTAAAGGTTTGACTTTTTTATGAATAATTACTTCACATTATAGCTATTATTATTTTTGACATTTTTTAGAAATTTTGACATTTTTTTTTTAATTATTACTTTTGTTATTTTTTATTATTCTTGAATTTCTTATAATTTATTATTCTTGATTTAATTATTAAGAACTAGTGATTTGACATTAAGTTTTGTTTGTTGTTTCTTTTTTATGTGACAATTAATATGTAAATCAATCAAATCGAATGAAATTTTAAGTTTGCATGCTAAGTTAAGCAGAATGTATTGGACATTTAATATCTAATCTTACCACCATATATACTGTAATACTACATTCTTGCAAATAAATGAATTATGAATATGAATATGAATTATGAATTAAAAAAAAGGTTTTTTAATAGGAATGCACCAGGCGACAATGATTATTTTGTACAACAACTTTAAGTGCCGTCACCGTACTGTGGTTTTAAACCCATATTCCACAAATTAGTTGGTTGTTTCGAAACCATAGGTGTTCCGTCGAGAACTAATAATATGAATTTCTGCTGAATCGGAAGGAAATATTTTATAAAATCGTCCAACGCGAAATATATGCAGATATGGAATTCCAGGCGACGCTCGCGGTCAAGATGCGTGCGGCGGAGGCAAAAATTCTTCGCTCTGTCGGCCGCCAGACTTGCGGGCGGCGGGCAGCCCGCTCCGCCGGCCCGGACACATATTTCCCAATTTATCGTATTATTGTGTTCGATAGGAATACAACACTTTTTAATACATATAAGTAAACATTAAATGTCTGAGATGGTAATTGATCATGGTTAAAAAAAACAGTAAGTACTTTCTTTTCAGTGGTATCAGTCAGAACGACTACTCAAGACGTTACAGTAAACCAGTGTTAACAAGAGAACTTAGGGAAGGCTTTATGAACTAATATTTAATTAGCCCTGTTCAAGAGAAATGTTAGTATATTCACAAGGGCACTAACGCATTCAAGGAACACTCCATTAACGCAGTTAGTGCTAGTTAACGAAGTAAATTACCTTTATATGCATGTGCCGTACGCAAAATAGTAGGCTCATTATAACTCTACGGTACTGTATCGTAACGACGTTACCGTGCGTTGATTCAGTTTGCCCCGCCTGTGTAACGGAACAATAGAAATTATCATCTATCGACGATGGCACACCCGTAGTTTACTAGTTAGTTACGCATCTGATTGGATTAGCTATATGACGAACGATTTCATGATCATGAAGCTTTTGGGCTTTGTAAACGTATTCAACAAAATACGTTCATTAAAAAAGTACAGCTGTCTAGCGCTTCTAGGGGACAACTTAACCATGTGGGTTTAGGTACAAATCGTATAATTTTAGCGTTACGATGATTACCGTATACCCGTGTCCCTTTGAACGAGCTGACAGTGTAAAACTTTGCGACGTGAAACAAATATCAATAAATTTATTACTTAGTCAAACACCTTTACCTTTCACTCGACGCAGATTTAATATTCCCGTGTCCAGGAACATTGGGAGAGGTAGCAGCGTTCTGTCAACGCTTTGGTCAAATAAATTACCTTCCTTCCCTTTGCGAATTTCATTCTTTTGATCACTGGGAAATCAATTTCATCGCTTCCCCCACAAGTTACGGACCCGCTGGAATCCTGTTAAAACTTGTGAAATGAACATAACATTTCGCAATTACACACTCGCGCTCGGAATTGCCGTTTGTTTTTGTTGAGTATCATATTTGGCACTCAAAGCTTATTGCACCGATTCATCTGTCCTCTTTTGACTAATCCCCAGTGAGGGGGTTGGCTGCTGTTGTCATCGCTGATTCAAGATAGATGTTAAAGTCACTTTGAGTTTTCAAAGCAGTCATGGTTCATCATCGGCATTTACCCTGCCATCCTTGACAGTCTCCTCACCCGAGATCAGTTAACTAAAGTCCCAGAACCGGTTACTGTTATCGTAACTCTTTATCTCTTAATATTATTTATTCTAAAAACTTAAAAGTATCTTCTTATATTTTTCTATATATAAGAATAGAAACTTACTTATATAGAATAGATACTTGAGGGATGTTAGAAGTTACTACTGAACAGGTAATCCTGTTCAGTAGCAACTTCTAACATCCCTCAAGTCTCATTAATCAGTCATTAAGTCAGGTCAATCAGGTCTCCAGACCAAAGTGTTGGAAATTTTAATTAATGTGTTTATCATTTGTTATGATTACTTATGATGCCTAAAAAAGGCAGACTTTACAGCCGTCTGACTTCAACAAACTATGTGCCACTGTTAATTAAATCGAATTATGAAATGACAAGCTGTCAATTGATTAGCGAATTATAACGGCATTAGACATTAAAAACTTCACTTTGTTTGCACTTACATATATGTAATGCAAATTATTTTTAACCAGTTCTATGCATTAGAGAATAAATTTGCATAAATATAGCACAGCGGCAAAATGTAATATTCTCGTATACGGCTTTAGCATCCACATTACATGGAAACACATTTTGTGTAAGATATAGATCCTGATAGATAAACATGGGCTATGTTAGTGGCGCTAATTCGTCAAAGGGTACGGCCCTTTGTGCCAGCTTATGGTAATCAACGCACTCTAGCCGGCTAGTGGGGATTTGATACGTACGCAGGTTGAATTTAATGATCAGATTTAACTAGCCATGCATGCTGCAGCGTGGGATCTCATTGTTTTAATTCGGTTTAATCATTTCTTTTGTTACTTGCCGTTTTATATCTGTTGTTTACGCTTAAATTGAAAATTTACATCGTATTAGGACTCATTAGTGTAGCAGTATTGCTTGGTTTATATATTTTAACTGTAAAATATCTCACTTCTTTCAATTTCTTCTTATGGGATTTTTTGTCAGATTAGTTGATAAATTAGCAATGCAGTCAGCGTATTACAAACCAAAAAACTTATTTGTATAAGTTACTTAAATTGACCAGTTCTGTGAATTTTCTGCTTCTGCTTCTATTCCTATTAAAGCTAATCTAAGTCTTGAAAAAGTTATGGACATTAATACCCTCGTAGGCTATTGGAGTGGTACGTTACGTACCAGCGCAGGGCAAGGCCTTTTCCTGGTCGCTGGAGCGACGCTATATCTATGTTGTCTTAGGAGTTAAGACCTCTTTCGTTCCGCCCACATACTCTAAAGGGACTCGGCAATTTGTTTGAGTACAAACACGATCAGTGAAGATGACGATCCATTGTCAAGTTCGCACGACCGTCGCCGATCTCCAGCGATCTACCGTCCGAGGCTTAGGTGGCGCAAGCGGCATCGCGACTCAAAGGGCGCCGACAAAGAGACGCCGCGGTGCGGGCGGCATTAGCGGCCCGTTTGATGTACCCCCACCCTCCGCTAGGGTTGCCAGTTGCTGTATCTAGGACGTAGGTACACTCCAAATGTCCTAGCTTTTTGTGCTGAGGATAGCAAACCTTTAGACTCTTTGAGCGTTTCTCAAACGAAAGCAGAGCTTTGCAAGTCTTTGAGATAGCAAAGGAATGCAGTTACTTAGAGTCCTATTAAACATCTCTAAAGCCTCTCTCTATTGGATACGTGCTAAAGGAATATTTTAATGATTTTGGTTTCGGTATGGTATCTTCCTAGTTTCCTACGTAATGCGTAAGAGAAAAACACTACCTGGTTTTCGGTCGGCTCCTATATCACATATGTACGCGCCAAACAGAGGCCCAGTGGTTCTAACATGACCGACCAAGTTTCGTTTGTAAGAGTTTATCTCGGTGTGCGTTAGTTTCTTTTGACACTAGTTTGACAGAGACGCAAGGAGGGATAAGTTAAACCTGGGCCGGTAACGTTAGTGTCACTCGTCTTATCAGTGTTTCGCGGAGTGAACAGAGTTCTCATCCCGCGGGCAGCCCTACCGGGCCGGTGCCCCCACATCCCTGACTCAAAGTGAGTGTGTTACTCTTTAACCTGCGCGATTCGCGACCGGCTAAACTTACCACTCCGCTAAATAAAGTTAAAAGGCTCTTAGAGCTTTGTCTCGGCGCGCCTTTGATGTACAGAGAACATCCCCACGCTCGCAAACAGTTTACCGCAAGCTGAAACTATTGCCTTTAATGCCTTTTCCGATTGGGTATATCCCAGCGATTGATTAGTGTGTTATGTAGTGCTAAAGGAATTTCTCAGGAAGCGGTCCGATCAAAGTGGTCGTCCCCTTTTGATGACGAATCACTAATACTGAACAACCCTTGCCGTTTTGATCTCTAGTTACTATTAGTTACGCTCTTCATACGCGATGTTTGGTAACAGAAATCTGTTTCGCTTTGTAGTTGTTATTGTTTTATACTTTTATGTTAGTTCACGGAAAGGTCATTTTGTTAGAGGAATTTGCCTTCTTTCTTTTGCATCATACTTCTGAAATTGCTTTTGTTCAAAGCACGCTTTCTCGAACATTCGTTTATGTCCTAAGCAACCTCAATAGTGTAGTTATGGATGTAGATAACTTAAACACTCCCAATTGTTGGCTACTGTCCGATGATGGACAACACGGCAACAGTGGTGACAACACTGAAAAATCTACACCTATGACTGGTACTTTAGTTGCCAATAGAATGGGTGTTTAGTTAGTTACCCTTATAGAGAAATTCTTAGGTTAACTTAAAAGTTAAATTCATCTGCAGAACACCCCTCAAAGAGCAATCTTCCCTATTCAAAGTTCTCTAACTTAACTTGCAAGCAATTGTTGGTTAAGTGAGCAAACGAAATGATACATGTAGAAATTATAACTTTTCAAAGAGCAGTCTAGGCTCCTCCTCAAGCTGTCAAACCGCAAAACCAATCCTAACGCCATTGCAGTTCAGTATTTCTGTGATAATTTGCGTGATGAAATAAATCATTAAACTTGGCCTTAACGTACTCGTTTGTAGCGTGCGAAATTATTACGCTTTTTGCGGCATAAGTAATCAGTTCTAGAATGAAAGGATTACCCCGCTTTTGATGTCGTATTCGTAAAACCGATCATCTATTTTCCTCACTCACGACTTCAATTTGCGCTGTTTACCACAAAACCGATTTAAGCTAATTCGCTGATAGCTTGATAGTGTCAAGAAAAGGTGTTTTTTTTTTTACTTTAAACGAATTTATTTGTAAGGGGGGTACACCTCTTTGTTCGGACGTGAGGTCCTTTGGTACTATATAAGGTCGGCAATACAAAACTCTTCGAGTTAGGCATGAATGTAAGCCGAATTGTCGTTGTCACCTATCAGCTTGGTGGAATATACGGGCCAGGAGTGCGATTTTTGAATCTCACCGGTCGACTAAAGTTCGCCAAATTGACCGTGTTTCATAGAAATGCGGCCATTTTTGTGAGCTTTAGTCACCTGGTGAGATTCAAAAATTGCATTCGAATCTCACCGGGTAACTAAAGCTCACCAAAATAGCCGTTTTTCATAGAGATTCGGCCATTTTGGTGAGCTCTAGTCATCTGCTGAGATTTAAAAATTGCACCCCAGGTAGATACAATCGCATTGCATCACGCCGATACCCAATCATTGATCGCTGACCGTGGGCCGTTAATTGCCGAATCTGTCTCGTGCGCACCACACGCCGTGTTCGGATTACAAATGGGAAAATTCAATTAGTGTAATAACAGCGCGCAGTTCCATTATACCAATCAAAGGAAAACCGGAAAGTTTGCGCACATCAAAGAGTCGCTTAGTGCGCGCACGGGCTAATGACTGTTCGTGGGCCGCGAGCCCGCCACACTCGCGCGCCTACCACTTAAGAGGAAACACCAAGGCCTAGATAATTGAAAAATAGGTATTTGTAAAATCTATTGCTGCCTCCATCTATCAAGCCTCCCCCCGCAGAGCGCAATAGAGACAGCCGCAGCTTGGACTGAAAATACCTATTTAAAGTACACAAAATCAGTGATTCGTAGACCCCTGATTCCTTCTCCAAAAGTTAACCGATTTAACTACTTTTTTCATTAAAAATTAAAGAAAGGCTTTGGCAGTGTTTCTATGTTCTTCTTTTTTTTATATAATCTAGTAAAATATGTTTTCTGAATGTATGAACGCAGCCGAAAATCTGGCCAATTTTTTAGGTTTTTGAATGTTCATATCTCTTTTAATAATTAATTTATGACAAAAAGGAAAACATAGGGACATGCATAATAGTGGCCATCGATTTTTTGGAAAAAAAATTATTGCTCTGCTGGCATTATCCAGAGAGGAAACAGGGGACGACGTTTGTATGGACAAACGGCCCTTGTGTTTCCTCTTAATGCCCGATTTTAGCTTTCAAACAGTAGGTCGTTTTTGCCTACCAACCAATGATATTATAATACATAGATGTACAGTGTCATACTAAATGGCAGCAGAAAAACGGACCGACATAAGAATACAGGTTGACGCCAATGTTACAAATTCAATTTATTAGTTTGCCATTTATAGTCATTGTATTTACAACTTGACGAGTAACTGCATAAAATAATAATTTACTAAGTTTCGGTGCAAATAGGTCTTTTTTACAAAATAATAGTATTGACAGCAGCGCCGTCGTTCCGAAAGACTGACAGCGCGAGCGGTTGCAGATTTGTTGTACTTTTGTTCGACTTTTGATGCGGCCATATTTTAATCGCTGACTAGAAGTCCATTACGTATAGGTTAGTGATACCAACGATAAAATTTTGACACATGTAATATTTCGCCGACAACTATTCGCGGAATGTATTGATTCGCAGATTATTCGTTTCCGGGAACGCTATTTTTTAAAACCATATTTTTTTCGGCAATTGTATAGAAACCTAACCTAAGGTAGATGTGGTTAGGATAATGGTACGTATCTAACAAATGTACCAGAATCTTGTACTAGAATTTAATTTTAAACAAAAAAAACATACTTACTCATCGCAAAATTGAAAGGGCGTCATTTTTTGGTCATTGTCTGATTTTTCAAAAATGGACCTGGCAACACTTTTTTGGTTAATTTTAAAACCTATTTGAACGCAGGAGTGTAATGGACCTTTACAGAGTCTATCGGTGGGAGCATGGGGATTGATGTCGATGGGGACTTTCTGTGATTGGATGCGTGTTAACTAAGTACCGCGGTGTTCACGATGACCCCATGCTAAAGACCCACACGTCGGCCCAGGGCCCCAATTCTGGCGCTCATCGAGATGTGTCAAAAAATGATAGATTTTGAAAGGATCTGACAGCTCTTTCTGACATATCTCGAGTGTGACCGCGCGTGTTTTCGCTCTATTCGCAAAAATAAACCTGCGAGATTAACGGAATGACGTTATAAAAACACATTAAAGAAATACGTTAATTATTTTTAAAATTTTGGGATATATCTTGCCACTATCCACTTGTCGTCGTATTGTCGCTGTCGTACGTGTCGTCGTCGGTCGTACTTTATAAGATCCCGTCGATGCCGCGTATAAAGGAAACGCGCGTAAATCGTGTAGTTTAAGTGTCTCGTGGTGGTGGGGTGTAGTTGAGTATGTGTGCTATATTATGTTGTTTCATATGGAAGCGGAGGAGTGTGGGTTATTACATGAAAAATAAATAGGTATATGCAGAAGTACTTGAACACTCGTAGATCTGAAAAAGATCGACTCAAGCTGTTATTCTCTTGAAATCATTTTGACTTCTTCGCCTGTAGAAATGTCTGTTGCTTACTGTACGTAGGTACTGAATGATAAAAACAAAGGCCATAAATTCCGAATTCAATGTAATAATAAAATGTGACGGACAGGTTCATCGGGTCACATTAATTAAAACACCGGTATTAAGTCGATTTTATTGCTGAACATTTTAATTTATATGTTTATTGATGTGTTAATAGTCGTATCGTCGCAAGGCCAACTCGATTCCTACGTATGTTTGTTGGTATATTGAGGAATAACTTTTTTTTTCATTTCTCGTGCTCTAAAAGTATCTCATAATAGGCATCACGGAGGCGAACTAAAATGTTGGATTTAGTCTAACCCCCAAGGATTCATAAAAAGTTAACAATCTTTTTAAGCTAACAAATGTTTTGTCCCTTTCATTTGAGGGCAAACGTCACAATGACGGATAAAGACATGAAACATGTTAACTAACAAACGTTTACGAAGCGTTTATGATAAAACTGGTTCAATGTCATGTCATTCACTCCCCGATCATACTTAATATTTTTTGCTGAAAAATAGATGAACAACTTTAAATTGATATACTCATTAGAAATATTTGTTGCAGATTGTTATCTCGCCAAGGCCGTGAGACAAAAATAGCAAAATGCAGCGGCATTAAGCTGCTACACAGGTTAGTTAGTTAATAAAAAAAAACTTTTAAAGTTTATCTTAGAAGAGCTTAGATTTCCTTCTCATTCACCTCAGCTTAGCTCAGAAGCGAGCAAGTTCGCTTGCTCGTCTTGTGCTTGCGTTTCTTTTTAACAAAAAAAAGTTTCCTTTAATTTTACTTCCCGCCAGAACTGTAAACTTCCTTTTCAATACAGTTGCTCAAAAAGTGCACTTTTTTTGGCTGTTTTGCGTGCGCAAAGTTCGTTTTTGCGAACTAGTGCGATTTACTTTTCCAGTTTTTTTTTTAATTTGTACTTGTTCCCATTCACAACTACTTACCAAAGAGTTTTTATAGTTTTAGTTTGTACCAAGACGTAATAAAACTAAAAACCTATTATTAATGTAAGAATATCAAAATATTGAGATTTTATATTTTATTACTAGCCTGTTCATCAAAAAAATATGTTTTTGTAAATAATAACAGTCCTAAAAACAGTTCCTATTAAGGTGGCTGAATGGAACAAAAACATTGTTGGCCTGTTTAAAGAGCAAATCGACCAATCACATCAGCACGCTGATCACTGATTCGACCAATCAAAACACGACTTGTGCTGCATACGACATAAAATCGACCAATCGGAACACTGGGTCTTTTCTGGTACCCCATATTTATTTACATTAAAAAAATAAGGTTCCTTTTAGTTCCACTTCTTCGGAAATAAATGGCAAAGATATTCAAACAATAAGCGATTCTGGGTGTTTTTAAGCACTTCGAAGCGCTTCGCTAAATTAAAAAATAAAACGCCTTTGAATGACTGGCCACTAAGAACGGAATCGTTAAAAAAAAGTAAAAATAGGCGGGAGAGTGAAAATGTTAATGTTCCCGGCAAGAATATTTCGTTATCCTTTAATAATTGTCCTAACGCTCATTTTAATATCTATTTGAAAAAAAATCTTTCATTGATTTGGCTGAATAGCAAAAGCCATTGCCTTGTGACATACGACAGCTAACAAAAACGCGTTTAATTTGTCAAAAATGTTCACTGCTAAAGTTTGTACTTACTTTACTTTAATTAAGAGCTTCAGTAGAAGTCGCAAATTTATTGTATTTTTTTCGCAACTGTATTGAAAAACGTCGTTCGATACACGCGCGGAAATGTCATTCTTCACTCGTCCCGAGTCTTGCCACTTGCCTGCGGCTCGTGGCAAGATATCTCGGAACTCGTAAAGTAATGACATACCTTCCGCACTAGTATCGAAATGTACTATTATCTCAAAGCACGGACGGTACTGCCATCTCTCACGGACGTTTGACGTATGCAAATGCGCTTGGCGCGTGCTTCATGGCGCTAGCCGAAGTTTAGCGCGTCGTCGAGAGATGGCGCTAGTTGACAGCTGTCTGTCATGGTTGGTTGACTGTCAAATTCGTGTCACTGTTGTATACAAAACCAAACCAAGCTAATTTATTATTAATTTTCAAGAAACTTTTCCGTTAATGTCTCCTGTTTGGCTTTGGAACGGCCACCTTCATTGTTGCAACA
Organism: Ditula angustiorana; assembly: GCA_963691745.1. Taxonomy (NCBI): domain Eukaryota; kingdom Metazoa; phylum Arthropoda; class Insecta; order Lepidoptera; family Tortricidae; genus Ditula; species Ditula angustiorana. The sequence goes on along the minus strand of OY829480.1, from coordinate 3,334,681 downwards.
AGTAAGAACAGAACACTACCAGTGTTTCACTCATTATTGAGTGTTACCGTTTCTCCCGATTTAGCTGATGATTTCGTGATAAACACCATTTCTTTCGTTCCGTAAAACCTTACAATGTGATTTGGTGATTGTACGGAGGCCTAAGATGTCTTGTGCAGGCTGTAGTCAGTGTGATGTTTTCGTTTTAGCGAGCGCTACGGAATGTGACAAGTTTGTTTATAGTTTGTTTCCTGTCTTGAGAGTCGGGTTTCATCAATGGGAACCGCATTTATTACTGGATAAAGTTACTCCTGATATTATTACACTTATTACTGTAGACGCCCTTTGAAGAATTGCGCGTTTTTTTTACACACTGTTATCGTAATTCTTAAAAATAATACAAAGCGTAGCCTTTTACTGTCCTTGGTACGCGATATTTTGAACAATCTCGTTTGAAGTTAATGAAAGTGCTGTAATTTAATTAAGTGTCAAATCAAAATGTCAAAACTTATTTTTTAAAGCAAAGGGAAGAAAGTTTTTGTGTAATGCTTCGAACACATACATGGATATCAAGTTATTGATTTATTAATAAATTAAACCCTATCATAAACGCAGTCACTGCATAATTGGTTAGGGTCTGAAGCTCCATCGCTCGGACCCATTGTGTGGAGTATTCAGCCTCGGTGCGCGGATCACTCGTACCACAGCCGTTGCTTTGCGCAGTTGTGCCAGATCAATTCAAAGTTTTTTGCTCTAAATATTATTAAAGATCATCTTATAATATTGAAAAGTAATTCCATTAACTGGTGTAGTGCCTTTGGTGCATTGTTTGTTTACTCACAATGAGCATGGTAAGGTCTATTATAATTTTTTGCCCTTGTTTTTTTTTCATAACTTGTTCAATGAACTGTGAAGTTATGATTTAATGTGTTTTGACATGCCCTTATAATATTAAACTTTTTGTACAATGCATTATATGGATGATTAGTGAAAGAGATTTCTGGATTTTTTTAGAATTAGTTTTTTTTTTATTTGGGGTTTTGAAATTTGATATTGTTTGTTGTTATTTGCAGTTTAATTTGTAATGCTAAACTGGTTTACAAACGTTTTTGGGGCTTTTCATTCTGCCCGGAGCAACACCTCCGGGTCCGATCGATGCCGGAGACTCTTGACTTGGGTCCGCTGTCTCATTTTTTATTGTTGTCCCGTTCCAACCTATACAAATGAGTTATAATGCTGTATATGATCCTCATTGTGTGATGTATTGATTTTTTTGGTGGCTTGGTGGTTTCTCGTGACGCACAAACTTTTACTTCAATATGCTTCCGGACGTTGATTCAATAAATCAATGTTTTTTGCATTACAAGATTGGATTGTCTATGTCACTTGTTTTATTAAGAGTTAGCAATTTGCTTTTAAAAATTTATTAAAATTTTAAACTGTAGGTGTGATTAGCATTTATCAAAATGTTCAAAGTTCAAATTCATAATATTACTTTTTTAGAGTTTAACAGCTACTTTATTGAATCCATTTACATAGCCTAGATGCTTTTAATGCTATAACTGTTTAAACCATCTTTTAATTGTTTTTTTTAATGAGAATTTCCCCCACTTGTGTAGATAAATCCTACTTGCCATGTAAATTTAAAAAAATATATGAATAGCCCCATGTTTTCTTGTCACTTTTAGTGAGAAAGCGACGCGATATGTACCCAACACAAATCCAGCACTTGGTCTAGGCGGCGTATCAAGACTTTAAGTTAGACTTCCAACAATTCAACTTTAAAAACTGCACCCAATTTTGTCGAGTAGTTTTCGCGTTTGATGCGCTTACGAACATTTAGACAAACAGATAATAATTCTAAAGACAATTGCTATAGCTTTTATTGCTCTTATAAAGACCCCTCATCGGTTTTTTCTTAAATTTGTTCTATGTTCACCCATGCCAGTTACAACCTTAAATTTTTTATTAAGTTACATTAGTATAGGTACCTAGTTAAAACTAAGGCGATATCCATTTATGTCTATCCTCGTCGTATCTCCGGCCGCTTACTCCTTCTAAACTACGCAATTGATTTTGATACGGTTTCACTATGATTTAGAGATGTTTTACGGAAGGTTTTTATGTTCAACACATTTTAATTAGGTTTTCGTATAGTAGAGAAAATTCAATGTTTATTAATCAAGTCGTCCAAAAATCGATTTTTCACATTAATAAACTGCGCCCGTGCGAAGCCACGGCGGGTCGCGCGCTAGTAAATAGCCTAGCATATGTTGTACTAGTGGACGCACGCGACTTCGTTCACGTAAAATTAATAGCCTATGTTCGTCAGGAATAGTGTAGCTTTCTATCTGTGAAAGATTTTTTGAAATCGGTTCAGTAGTTCCAGAGATTACCCCCTACATACAAACAAACTAACAGACAAAGTTTACCTCTTTATTATATTAGTGTAGATTAGTGTATAAGCTCGTGTATAAGCTAAAACACAGTAAAGTTAAAAAAAAAAGCCATTCATCAGTTTTTGCGTGAAAGAGTACAAATCATCTGTCCCGTCCTCACAGACTTTCGCGTTTATATTTCATGAGAATGTCGTGGCTGTCCTGCAGCCCCGGAACTACGATTTTTTCGAACAGTGTCAAAACTGGATAGCGGCGCCCTTTCCCTTCATAGTGTACTAGCATAATATAATATAATGATTTTTGCGCCCCCTGAAACTGCCGCCGGTGGCAGGTGCCCCAGTTCCCACTCAAATTCAGGCCTGCTGCTCTGTCCAACGGTGTTGTATGACATTTGGCTAATGACGACTGTTTGTCCGCAGGTGGTATCTCGCCATGCAGCGCGCGGGTGGGAGCAGGGCCTGTGCGCCATGAGCCACACTCCTATAGGCGGCCACCCGCAAGGTAAGCACCAGGCCTATCTTTTCCACTGGCCACCATGGCATGTGCCCAGGGCCCCGCTATGCATGGACCCCTAGTTCTTGTCAGGTCACCAACCTATTCCTTTTGCCTGTTATTGATAGAATAGTCCTCTGTCGTACGTATATGATGGGGGCCTGACGTATCCAGGGACTCCAATAGGTTGTAAACGGGTCTGGCCCTCATCTCTTCACACCTCCAGTAGCCGTAGCGTAACGATAACGTGACCGGCCATATTTATTTTATCTCTATGTGCTTCCCTTTCTTATAACTCTGAGTTATACCTCGTTTTTTTGCAAAAGTGGTATCTTAAAATAACTAAGAGCTGCTAACACAGATATTAGAAATAACTTATGGTATTTCAGTGTACCTAATCTGTTTGAAAAAGTCTATTTAATTTTTTTTATTGTAACATTTGTAATAAGAGACTTCAAGATTGTTTAGATCCAGTCAACCAATTTGATTCATAGGCCACTGTAGAACGTTGTCGCAATGTGTTATCGTTGAGATATTATATCATTTATTGAGAAGTCACTGTGACATTAATTGTGAAAGGGTTCTAAAGTATGAATCAAATTGGTATACTATATAACATTTCTCATCTTTAAAAAAAAACGAGGTAGACAGCCGTTGTTATTAAAGTTGGCCGGTCGTTTCAGGCCCTGGTCACCTACATGTCGCCACAGACGAAAGTCGGTTGACATAAAGTCTGTTTTTAATTTTTAAAATTTATTTTGTCATTCGATCTTTTGCCTCGTTGTGCCGTGAATACAAACAAACAACCAAACACAATTTCGTATGTTAAATGTTAGTATACTCTGAAGCATTTCTTGTTCGAGCAGGTTAAAAGTGTTTCTTCTTTTCAATAGAACCTCAAATGGCACTTTGATGATTTCCGTCAAAGGAGGCGCGTGGGATAAATATTACTTTTAATAACGTTAGCGAGGCAAAAGAAGCCTTTATGAATTATCATGGTGCCGCCGTTGCTCATCTGCCGAGGTGATATTAAAATCCATCGTGAGGTTTAATTTTTTGAAAATGAATGAACATGAAAATATGTCATAAACTTTTATTTATTCAACGAACTTATGCAAATTTTTAGTGACGAAACCAAACACATTAAACTGGCAATGTCATGTCTTAGTAGGTACCTGAATAAAAGCCTAAAAAAAACTTATGTTTACTTTAAAAATGCTTACAGTTATCTCAACGACTTTACACATTACGATTAATAGTTGCTGGAATCATTAGTGACTACCTCATTAGTAAGAAAATGTGCTAAGATAAATATAAAAACTAAAATTCTTTAGATGCAATAAGGCTCAACGGCTAAACATATTAAAAAGCTTATAAATGTAGTTAAAAACATGTATAATATGTGAAGTAAAATGGAAAAATAGTCTTGAGACACTTAACATACATTGAACTAGACCCAAACTAGGCAAAGTTAGTACCATAGGACAAGTATCTAAGACTCGGCGCGGGGGGGGGGACTCACAGGAGTCGAACCCGGACCCTATAGGTTCGTTGTCGGTCAGTAACCGCCAAGGGCGAATCCAGCTTTGGCGCCAGGAGGGGGTCACATAGTCGTGGTCTTGTCATATTCTGTATGGTGACAAAATATAGAAATAAAATCATTATGTTCAATTAGTGGTCCATCTAAGTCCTGGAACCAGCTCAGGGGGTGAGGTCATGACCCCCCCCCCCCCTTGATCCGCCGTTGGTAACCGCTAGGCTACCCGGTCGTCCGTGACACACTGACGCGGCGCTTGTCCCGCAGGTTGGGACCACAAGCTTGCCGACAGGTCGTCGCTGCCGCCGGCGTCCGGTGAGGACAAGATCAAACCTCACCCCAAACATGTCTTCGCACAACCACAAATGTCCAAGTAAGTCACTCTGTTTGTTTGTTAGTTTCTGCCATATTTCTTATGCCGTGTTTTTATATTCAAACAACGGATAGTTTCACCTACCAGTCTTAAAACTTTCGAAGATGTAGGTATCGTCTTTTAATGGATTTAGGATACCGTGAATTTTTAGATTCAGGCGTTACTTTGCGGAGGTCCGTATCATCACACTGGAACAAATTCGCTACTTCGCGAACACGGATGAAGGAAACCGGGTTTCGCGGAGTAGCAAGGTACCTTATTTGTTTCAGTTTTTAGATATCCCGTATTAAATGTGTCAAAACCTAACGGCGGGTAAGTAAAACGGTCCGTTGTTTGAGTGTAGAAACGCGGCATTAGTGGGTTACGGGTTAATCAACTTTTTTACCCGTACTTATCAACCCGGCAACAATACTAAACCCGTCGCAATAATACCAAACTTTAGGAGCTAATGCAACGTAACTGCTCGGTCGACATCAGCAGGAATAGCTATGGCAAAGATCCTTATCCTATGCTATTAGACCGGTGCATAGAAGATACGGTCTTGGTGTAAGAAATGTATGGACTGACAGCCAGAATGATCACTCTTGCGAATAGTGTTTGTATTTCGAGTGTAGGTACGCGTGAACGTGGCGTGTTTGTGTGTGTAGACAAGGAGCGAGCGGCGGGGGCGCGGGCGCGTGGCGCTCGGAGACGGAGGGTTCGTCGGGCAGCTCGGCGCAGTCGGCGCGCTCGCTCGCCTCGCCGCCCTACATGCGCTGGGCCCGCAGCCTGCACGACCTGCTCGAGGTGAGCGCGCCGCGGGGAACCGCCGTGCCGTGCGACGACTATCATATCGATTTTTATATATCCATATAAAAATTGGCTTCGCGGAAGCGAGCAAGTAGACCTTGTTGAATGACTGAGTCTTGTTGTTGCGTTCTATTTCCTCACATGTCACCAACAGTCGACTGTGATAGTGCTACGCTCCCCAACATTTTCTGTACATTACATTCGGAACATTGCAGCAGCTGCCCACACAACTAAGAAAATCGCCCACTGCATTTTGCCAAATAACCCAGGTGTAAAGTTAGCATGATGGCGACTTATGACACTGAGTGTAAGTCAGTGTAGTGACTAGCGGTGCGTGTGTCGGCAGGACGCGGAGGGCGTGCGGCTGTTCCGCAAGTTCGTGGGCGGCGCGGGCGCGCTGCACGTGGACCGGCTCAACTTCCACTTCGCGGTGCAGGGCCTGCGCCAGGAGGCCGACCACAACAAGATCCGGCAGGTCGTCTCTGCCATCTACAAGTCAGTGCCACCGCCACCACATCAGTGCACACCTCACATGTCTACCTGCTCCCCAATGCGCACCTACAACGAACCTTCTTGTTAAACGTTTACCTTCCTAGTTCGAACGAGGCGCACTGATTTCTGCAGCGAGTTAACGCGTGTCGAGAAGCTTCGTGCTAGGTACACACTACATTGCTACCTGCACCGTACAACGAATTTGGAAATCGTTTATAGAGCGGCCTTTTCACTGACGGGACGCCCGCGGGACAATTTTATCTAGTTTAAATGGCGACAGCTCGCTGCCACGCAACCCCGCGTCATACTACCTATTCTACCTTTCCTATTCCTAGTCCTTAGGTCACGCTGTCCTCAACCACTCCTGCCACGCGGGCGTCCCCTCAAAAAACAAGTATATCTGTCACGTAACAATGTAGTACAAATACTAGAGATAATTAAATGCTCTGATGTATCAGCGTCATTAGATAGCTCAAAACAATACTTAGACAAGTCAAGTTCACACTTCGTTTGCCCTCTAGCAAACTGAAGTTACTCAATTTTCTTAAACTCGTCATCGCTCATTTGTCGAGTGTAGTGGTTGTCTGGTGCAGGTTCCTGCGCAAGTCCGCCCTGGCGATGCCGGAGGAGCTGAAGGCGCGCGTGAAGGCGGCGCTGCGCGACGGCGCGCCGCTCGACAAGACCGTGTTCGACACGATGGAGCAGGAGGTAACGTGCTGCGAGCCATGCCCAAGCATAGCAACACTCCAGCTGCGGGCAGCTGCTATAGTAGATGCGCTAAATGTGAAACGGCTCTTCGGTTTCGGAAGTTTTTTTTTTCTATAATTGATTTTGTTTGTGCAGGTGACGCGCGCCATAACGGAGTCCACGTACCAGGCGTTCCTGCGGTCCGAAGCCTACGTGTCGTACGTGAGCGCGGCCACGCAGCCGCTGTCGTCGCCCGACGCGTCGCCGCCCGCGCCGCTGCCGCCGCCCCGAGAGGTACACTACCAGCCCTCCTCCGCCCGGAGGCCGGAGTGTCTACGTGAGCGCGGCCACGCAGCCGCTGTCGTCGCCCGACGCGTCGCCGCCCGCGCCGCTGCCGCCGCCCCGAGAGGTACACTACCAGCCCTCCTCCGCCCGGAGGCCGGAGTGTCTACGTGAGCGCGGCCACGCAGCCGCTGTCGTCGCCCGACGCGTCGCCGCCCGCGCCGCTGCCGCCGCCCCGAGAGGTACACTACCAGCCCTCCTCCGCCCGGAGGCCGGAGTGTCTACGTGAGCGCGGCCACGCAGCCGCTGTCGTCGCCCGACGCGTCGCCGCCCGCGCCGCTGCCGCCGCCCCGAGAGGTACACTACCAGCCCTCCTCCGCCCGGAGGCCGGAGTGTCTACGTGAGCGCGGCCACGCAGCCGCTGTCGTCGCCCGACGCGTCGCCGCCCGCGCCGCTGCCGCCGCCCCGAGAGGTACACTACCAGCCCTCCTCCGCCCGGAGGCCGGAGTGTCTACGTGAGCGCGGCCACGCAGCCGCTGTCGTCGCCGTCTGTCGCACTCGTTCCGCTCTTGCGCTTAAACATCTCGTGTCTTTCATATAGGACGACCAACTCTGTGTGCTCATTTTACAGGGCTTGTGACCTAAAATTCATGGAAAAAATAGAACAACACATTTATGGTATGGTATGTTTCTGTATTTTCCTTATTAAAATATAGGACACGGCCTAAATGATAGCTGAAAAACAAGGACGTCCTGTAAAATACTTTCATACCTCGTTAAACAATCTACTATTGACTTTTACTTTAAAAGCAACAGCCTATTCTTGGTACTGAAACGCTCTGGATTTGATTACCGCTGATAACCCAGGAAGCGACATGAGCTTTCATTGTCACACTGAAACTGATGTCCTTGCTACTCCGCGAAACGAATATGGCTTCCGCAAAGTAACCCCCGGTATTAATGAGCTTGTTTCGCTTGATGTTTCCCCTAGGGCGGCGCGGCGGGCGGGCTGGCCACGCTGCACGAGGGCCAGGAGCTGGCGGCGGGCGGCGCGGCGCCGGCGCGGCTCACGCACGGCGCGCTGCTGGCCACGCAGGCGCGCCGGCTGCACGCCGAACACGCGCCGTCAGTACTCCTCACAAATTACCGCTTCTGGACCTGTGCACCCGGCACGGACCTTCGGCACGCGCCGACTCGCTACGTAACTCGCTGCGGCTCATTCTAACCAGCCGAGTGCACCTAGGACGATTTTTTTTTAACGTGAAAGGAACGACAGGCAAGCAGACGGTCCACTTGATGGAAGGTGGATACCGCTGCCTATGGGACATTTGCAACACCAGAAAGCTAGCAAGCGCGCTGGCGACCTTGAAAAACTATTTTTACGCCTTTCTTTATAACTCCAACGTCGTATCGCAATGGAAACACCGCGGCGGGGAGCTCATTCCACAACCCCATAAGTTCGCAGAAGAAAAGATCTTGAAAATCCGCGCGTAGTAACCTTGGGGGGCAAAAGAATGTGTAAATGAGCTCCACATCTGCGGCGAGCAGTGCGGTGATAGAAATGTGGCGTGGGCACCAGATCAAACAGTTCTTCGGAACACTCCCCGTTGTATATACGGTAGAAGACACAAAGAGAGCCAACGAATCTCCACGATACGCGTTAACTCGCTACGTGACTCAGTGCGTCTCGCTCTAACTAGCTCAGTAGGAGAGAGACGCACTGAGTCACGTAGCGAGTTAACGCACATCGAGATTATTCGTGCTAGGTGCACAGTAGGCGAGAGACCGCCTGAGTTACGCAGCGAGTTAACGCAAGTCGAGAAGTTTCATGCTAGCTGCCCTGCTTCACCATTCTCTGATGATTTTCTGGCATTATATCCAACGGATAGCTGTAATACCGTCTCTGGTTATGCTTTGGACATATACAGAGACGGTATCACAGTCTGTTAGACATGATATCGGAAACATATCAGAGAGTGGTGAAACAGGATCTCAACCTTTTCAACGCCACGTCTGATACAGAAGTCGCCGTTCACTCGCCAGCCTTTTTTTTAAGTGACGAAGTTCAGTCTTTTACGAATTTGAGTTACTTTTATTGTATGCGTATCATATATCCGTCTATGGCGTTGAGAAGGTTGCATTTGCTATGCAAGCGTATACTATGGGTTTACTATATTTGACTGCGGCGCACGCGGCGTACGCTTCATACATACCGATACATATCCGAGTTATATTTCTCTACGAAGCGTGGGTACCGTGCGACGAAGCTTCCACTTTCTACTCTGCTGATTACAGAAGATAGTTGAACAATCATTAGTTGTCTTATTATGTAGTTACCAAATCAAATGAGGTGTGTCAGTGACCCAGTTGGTCGCTGTTCAATAATCTGGAAACACATGTAATTCAAATCTTTACTTGAGGCCAAAATTGGAACAAAAGAAAGAATCTGACACACCTGCACACACGGCGTGACCCCATCCTTAGCAGCTTTGTTACGTTTTTGTTTCATAGAACGTTATTACGATTTTATAGCATGAAGCAAATTTATTTTAATACCATAGACCTGCGCCGAGAATTCAGCGAAGATATTAAACAAATTTTGGCACGTGATAAATTCAGTTCCATTTTCTATGAAAGACGAAGACATTCTTACTTGAAGTTTGTATAAAGTTTTAATGGTCCATTTTTATCCGCTGAGCAATGACAAATATTACTTCATCCCAAGTCAAAGTAACATCTTTATAATCCCCCTTTATTTCGCTCTTAACCTAGCCCGACTTAATCCTCGCAGAGTTCTCGGCGCAACGTTTACGCTATCGTTTGTACTCTATTTAGTTGCCCCGGCAGCTTGTCTGACGTGTACCGTTTGCCCCCATGTGTGTCCCCGCTGCATGGCCCCCGCACCTGCCTCGCTAATGCTGTGTTGCCACCGATGTAAACGCCTCCGACATCCCTAACCGATCCCTTACTCTTCATCGTTAAATTTTCCACAATCTCTCTACCACTATTAATATCCTTTCGCAATTAAAATCGTTACTGACATCCCCTGCCCTCTACTACATCACCATCGTCCGCCTCCCGAGCCTCGACCCTGGATGTCCCTTCGCGTTCCGACGCTCGTTCGGCACGTTCGGATGGCAACAGCAAGCACCGAGCGAAGTCAGTGTACAGCGCGCACGTAACGTACGCCGGCTACTGCCCCGCGTCGCGCCAGGACTCGGAGCGGGCCAGCCTCAGCAGCGGCCGCGCCGACAGCGACGCCGTCTCCGTCTCCGGCAGCAGCGTGTGAGTACCACAAGCACGCGCTGCCAGCGTGTGGGATCACTCGATTAATCATACACGTTAAGACGAGTGTGAACCCAGCCCGAAAAAGCGCTCCCCACACAAACGGCGATAACGTTTTCCAGCATCTAAACTTTAATCTACGGCAATGTTTTTTTGGTATGTTGTCATTATGCCTTAGAACTAGGTTTGTATGTTTTGATATTTTCATAATTCTTCATAGATTTATCGATATTTGCATTTTAGGAGTTTCGTACAAAACAAGAAAGCGTCAATATTTTTGCAACTATTAAGAATATTTTCAAAATCAAAACATACAAACCTAGTTCTAGGGCATAATGACAACATACAAAAAAAACATGGCTATAGGTTAAGGTTTAGGGGGTGGAAAACGTTATCGCCGTTTGTATGGAGAGCGGTGAGTTCACACTCCTCTTAAAGTGCAGTCCTATGTTAAAACTCAAAGTAACGGGGCCTACAGACAATACGAACGTTAAAAGTTTTCTCAACACGCGGTACTACAAGACAGTACCGCTCAAATGATGCGGTGTGATCGCTACGATTTTGCGTTAAGTCTATGGACCCCTTAATTCTTTGCGGTACCGGTACGAATAGACCAAGCTTGCATCCGGTGGGGGCTTAGATACAGTCCTGCTGCAATGGCGTGTGACGTTTTGGGCGAACTTATTACTTAGGTAAGTTCACTCTCCACTATTCTGCTGTGGTACGCCGTCTGATTCCACGCGCACGGCAGGCTATGAATCGATCTAGCTTCGATGTTCTAAAACAGTAAGTACTCTGGTCAGATTGTCTAAGGTAAGTGAAATTGGACTTTCAAGTCGTCAAAGGCAATGATTTAAACTGTAGCAAATCGTTTTGTGCCGCTGACGACTTTAATTTGCGATCCGTGTAGAGAATCCTTGCACGACTTTTTAGGTACTTTTATGTCGTTTTAATTAAGCTTTTACTTAGTTCCAAGCACTTTGCCTCACTTAATATCGTAGAATGTTCGAGCATCGTAAAACTAGTTGTCATTATTAGTTTTTTTCCCGCTCTCAGTTATATTCATTTGATAACAATTCCCATTATTTTTTAACTAGTGTGTGATCAATTATTATAACATGATATCAACGCCTAAGCTTACTGAAACTTGTGTTCTACCAAAATACATGCGACGCAGCTGAAAGGTTTTGAACGTTATATGAATAAAAGTATATCTGCTATAAACTCTTACGTCGAAAAAGTCGCGGGCAATAGGTAGACACATAATTACTAATTTAAATCTATGAATGTATGCAGATGTCATGTGTCACGACTGTCGAGAGGTAATATAAAGATAGACTCTGTGGGGAAAGAGAACCGTCGTGGTTAGTATGGACGCCTATACTTTGTCATGACGGTTCTCTTTCTTCACACAGTCTTTCGTGTACTAGTGGCGTTATAGACACGCGCCGGTCGACGGGTGGTCGGTAGGGGTTGCCACCTTCCAAAGACAGATCCAGAGGGTTTGGAAAGTTGCCAGTATTGTGAAAAAAAAAATTCTCGGCGTAACTAACTCCTAGCCTAGATATACGCTACACCATTCCAAGCCAGATTCTGGCCCAACGCTCTAGGCTGCGGTCCGAATCCGTTTACATCGCTCAGAAGACCACCTCAGAAGAACGTCATGACGACGTTATGGATTTGGCTCATATCGCCAACACTGCCAGGCATAAGCAATGTAGACGGAAAAGCAGTGGTTAGCACTGTCAACGTTTACTTTGCAGCGTTAGCGGTCGATCCAAAAACGTGTGCGCTCTGAGCGATGGGAAACGATTCGGACCGCGGCCCTAGTAGCGTGGCGCGGCGCGTGGTGTGTGTGTGACGTGTGTGGTGCGTGTGCGCAGGGACGGCGGTGCGGCGCGCGGGCGCGAGCGGCGGCGCGCGCGGCCGCCCGGCCTCGACCGGCTCGCCGTCATCAACAAGGAGCAGGACACCAACATGGTCAGTGCCCGACACGCTCCCGCAGATAAAGGTTACTTCCCCGACCGGACAGGGCGCGACACGCTCCCGCAGATAAACGTTACCTTCCCCGATAGTCTAGCTCTAGTGGTCGGTGACCCCGACTTCGAAGCTAGAGGTTGTGGGTTCGATTCCCACGAGGGGCGAATGTTTGTATGATAAATATGAGTCGTACCTGAGTCGTGGATGTTATATACGGCTTTAATTTTGTTTAAAATTGTATGTGTCTTGTTGACAAAATTGCATTGTAACTCGGACTATGTGTGGTGCAATCCGTTAAAATTGTTACACTGCCGTTATGGGCGGGATCCTGTAATTAGCTTATTGTATTTGCCGTTGATTTGTGATTTTATATAAGAGCTATTGGTTCTCCATATTAATCAATAAATAGTGTTGTAGATATAAATAATTACGTTCACTATCAAGGAGCCTTTCGATCTGTGCCACAAAACACGACTTTATTGTTTTCGATTCGCGGTTACGGAAGTCGAATTTTCAAACATTTAGTAATTAATTAGTTAATTCACTGCTTTAATGCAGTATTTATTGTTTAAAAAATAAGAGTAACTTTTTGCACACAATTTTCTATATCCAATATTTAAGGTAGTTGCCGTCCACGTGACGTCCGTTTTTTCCACACTTTGATATCAAATAGTCCATCATGTTGAACCGTTGTTGGTGGTGCGCCGGCGCAGGTGATCCCGCGCACGCAGCGCATCTCGGCGGAGGCGCTGCGCGTGCTGCCGCCGGCCGAGTTCGCGCCGCTGCTGATCGAGAAGCTGGAGCGCGTGCGCCGCGACCAGGACCTCAAGGAGCGGCTCGAGCGCCGCCTGCAGGAGGTAATCCACCGCGTCAGCTGTTCTTTCGCTCCTTAAGGGTCCTTGCCGCCCCGGATCTATGATTTTTTTGGAGCAGGGCAGAAACTTGAGGCTCCGTCAACATACGCCAACTTGTCTGTCTCTCCAGATCCTTACAACCGCGGACCGAGACGGAAACTTGAAGTCCCGCTCTATAGCGTTTGAAATATATTGTTATCAAACTATATTATATTATGATTTTCGCGCTCCTTGAACAGTCGACCGGAGCAGATGCCCCGGTTTGCCCCTCAGATCTGGAGCTGGTTTTTCCTTCTACTGATGTTTTGCAACAATTTCACTCTTTTACGCAATTGAGTTATGACCGTATTACCGCACTGTACGTGTGCCGTTGACCAGGGCGACGGCGAGGACGCGTCGACGCAGGCGCTGCCGCCGCAGCTCGTCGCCGCCGCCATCCGCGAGAAGCTGCAGCTCGACGACGACAACGACCAGGACATACTCGGTGAGCCGGCTCGTGCTGCGGGCGCTGCTAACGACCAATCTTTGCCAGGTTGAAAAGAAATGGGCACATCAGTGAATTCAAAAGCGGTGCCACGTTTTGTGAGATAACTAACGTTACTCGGTTGAATGAGATTATGACAATATAATTCGTAGACATAATTCATAGTATAATTTGGCGATAAATATCTAAAAAGTAATAATGTACGGGAATCAAAAGATAGTAATAAACTCGCAGTCCCGCAGTCGTCTGCAGCTCAGTCGGTAGGACGACGGAAAGGGAGCCGAGAGCGCAGGTGCCACGTCGGATAGCAAAAAAATTACTCGCCATCGCGTTTCCTCTCTTCAAGAAAAAAAAATAGGGAAGCCGATGCGGACCGATGTCGATGCGCGAGAGAGCATCGGGCGCACCGAGCGGCGCCGCAGTCGCACCGTCCAGGCGGGCGATCTCGGACCGGATCGCAGCTCTCGGGGGACAGGCGTCCCGCGGTCGTCTAACGGTGTTCTGGTGTGGTGTTGCAGACCAGCACGTGTCGCGCGTGTGGTCGGAGCGCACGCCGGGCGCGTCGCCGCCGGGCGGGCGGCGGCGGCCGCACGCCGCGCGCCGCGCGCCCTCCGCGCTGTCGGCCGACTCCGGCCACTGCGACGCGACCGACCCGCCGCCGCCCGGCTCGCACTCCAGGTACCGCCCCGCTCGCGTGGGGCGTCGGGACCGGCCCCGGACTGTCGCCCGCGCCCGTTCGCTGGCACGTCCTCGGTACCGACGCTCCAAAACGGTTTCCGTCCCAGCCACCCGAAAATCGCCCAAGTACGAGCCGAACACTCGCTCACGGTTGATGATTGAACGTGTCGCGAGGAATTTAACACCTCTCCGGTCGTGGAGGCCCGATCGCCCCGATGGAACCGCCGAGAGCGTCCGGGTCGTCCCCGAAGATCTCTGGAGCGAACCTGCGTCTAGAAACGGGCTAATAAAAATGGCTTATCCAAATTTTTAATTTCTACAACCGCTACATGGAGCGAAATATGGTCCAGCAGCCCCCGCCTGTTTTTTTAAGTAATTAATGACAGGCTGAATCTTCGTAAGTTCGTTCGGTTCCACGAGACGCCCAAGTTTTTCCTATTTACATATTCTCAAAGAGGTACCTAATGTATGTGCCGTGGAATCGAAAATTTCCAAGCGTAGGGCTAGGAATACGTAGTACTACATTTGGGGCCGTTCAAGTATTACGTAAGCAGGTTTACTACAATTATTTACCCCCCCATCCCCCTTGTCAGCAAAAGTAATCAAAGTCTTACCCCCCCCCCCCCCCATGCTCACGTAAACATTGATATGCATTTTTCTTTTAATGTATTCTTTTTTTTATTGATTCATGAGCAGCAGATATAATTCCAGAAGTAAGAAAATTAAAAAGTGCTCCTCAATGTTGTATGTCTGCTCACTTTTATCCGATTTTGGAATGCTTGCGTCGTTCTCATCTCATCGAACCACTCAACATCTTGGTGCTCTAAATTTTTAATTATGCACATCAGTTCCATATGTGTAAAAAAGTAAATATCTACTGCTGAATCACCATCTAGACCCCCTCCCCCCATGTCATCAAAAATAAGCACAGCAAGGACCCCCCCGCCCCCCTGTACCGCTCGCGTAATACTTGAACGGCCCCTCTGTAGGACTCTGGGGCCATCGACCGGAGCGACGCTCCCGGTTTGTGCAGGCCGGAGCGAGGCCGCGATATCAACTCTCGTGCACCCCGCAGGTCGTTCAGCAAGAAGGGCGCCGAGCTGACGGACAGCGGCGTGTCGGTGGTGAGCTCGGCGGCCACGAGCGGCGCGGGCGCGGAGCCGCGGCTGCTGCTGTGGCTGGCCGAGCGCCGCCACCGCGAGCACCGCGAGCACCGCGAGCCGCGCGAGCACCGCGACCACCGCGACCACTCGCGCGGCTCGTCCGCCGACCGCGACGACCACCGCCGCCGCGCGCCGCCCGCGCCCCGGCCGCGGTAAACACGCTGTTAATATTACTAGCGAACGGACCCTGCTTAAAAAATTCTCACGGGTGCGACCCTTAAAAAAATCTCTAAATGACAGTGAAAACCGTATCAGAATCCGTTGCGTGGTTTAGGAGGAGAAGGCGGCCGAAAATACACTGTAAGCATTTCGGACAGGCAGGAAAGTAGCGACTTGATACCATGTAAAGAATTATACACATTTACAGTACCGCTGCCGGTACGCGACTGGTGTTGCCGCTCTCGAATCGTCCGTTCATTACAGGGCTCACCCTGATCTATATAAACTGGAAAGCTGATAGTGAACGACAATATAAGTGCAGTACGATTACTTCAAATTTTCCTCTCAGCGTTAGTTTCCGACAGAGGTCATTTTTGATTTACATCGCTTCTATAGACCATTACGTGATACTCGACCTTCTATCTAAAGACAGCAATTTACTCCGCTTAATTTTATTACGATGACATTTCCGATGACAGACGAAGTCACTTCTTGGAATAATTGCACTGCGTAATCGTTGATGAAGCGAGCTGATCCAGAAAATTGATTTTTATTCAGTTTTATAAAGTGTTTAGTCGGAACTGAGATTGACTGGTAGAGAGTGCCTTAAGACATTAAGTCCGCGTTTTGTACATTTTGTAGTTTTAAGTAGGTGCATACTTGGAGTGGAGGCCTATGCCCAGCAGTGGGCGTCTTCCGGCTGTATGATGATGATGAATGAAGTTAGAACGCGAGTGTGTGGTGTCCGCAGCGGCAAGGCGGGCGGCGGCGCGGAGGCGCACACAGTGGTGGTGGTGTCGTTCCTGGACGAGGCCGTGCCGTACCGCTTCAAGGTGCCGGCCGCGCCGCTCACGCTGCGCCTGCTCAAGGACTTCCTGCCGCGCAAGGGCAACTACAGGTGAGCCCGCCTGCCTTAAGTGCCCTGCACTGCTTCTGTACCTTGTTTTTTAGGATGAGAAATAGAGTTAACGAAGAAGCAGCGATCGTAAACCTTATTCTTTTCAGGTTTAGGTAAAACATTTGGTGGGCCTCGACGACGTAACAAAATATAACAAAAATAACATGAACTTAAACTGTAGCAAGCTAGATTAAATAAAAACGAGTAAACAACGCAAAAAGCTTTCGCAACAAACAAACAATCCCACTCACACGCTACGATATTTGAGATTCAAACTAGTAGTCTAACAATTTTATTTGCTTGTATTTATCGTCACTTTTATGTAACTAGGGGTCGTAGTTTTAAACCGAGCTCAAGTTCCATTTTCATACTACGTTAAATAGTATGAAACTAGAACTTCAGTTCGGTTTAAAATTATGTATAATTATTAAAATTAAGTATGTAAATAGATCTATGAACTCGAATTGGACCCATTTCGCGGCATTTGATTGGCATTAAATTTGACATGCGTATGAAGACTGGATGACAATACAATAATAAAGGATATACAGTCAACAAAAAACTTGGCGCATAAATGAAATTTTTAAACTAAACTAATTTAATTTACCTTGCCGTTCCTTAATACTAAATGCTAAAATTTCAAAATTCAAAACGACCACTTGCAAAACTAATCATTCCCTTACCGCCTCCACAGATACTTCTTCAAAACGGAGTGCGCTGACCTGGACAACACCGTGATCCAGGAGGAGGTGAGCAACGACAGCGACACGTTGCCGACCTTCGACGGGAAGGTCATGGCACGGGTCAAGGCCATCGAGTGAACGCCCCGCGACGCATCAACGTCGCAGTTCATCTGGAGTCTTATTTAACCTGTCGGCACCCACTGGTGTCGTACGTCGCCAGTCAAAGTTTGACAGTAAACCTTTATAAGTCATTTAACAAGAACCAAAATTGCACTACACTCACAGAGGATTTTGAAAGGTTAAATTTAACAAACTGAAGAGCGACGCCTGGTTTTTATTCGTAGTCGTTTACGAGTGCGATGCGTTTTTACAGCCGTTACTAAAATTCGTCTATTGCGAAGCAGAACTTATAATAAGTAAATACAATAACTAACCCATTTTAATTTTTTACCGACACCAAAAAAGGAGGTACTCAAGTGGTCTGATTTTTTTCTGTGACCATATCTACGCCAATCGTGAACCAACTACAATGATTCTTTTTGGTTGATCCTATTTAAATTTGGAGAAAATATTCCACCTCTAAAAGTGCAAAATGAAGGGATGAATGAACTTTAAAAGTTATTGTATAACAAAATCTTAAGGATAGACGATCTACTTACCCATAGACGAAATACAAGTTATTTACGAGCGCTGTTGAATGAAAGAACACTTGTATTCGCCTCATTTCATATTAAGTTATTTGGAAAGTTACGTTTTTAAACTCCATAACGTTATGGTATGATAAACCAAGTACCAAATTATCGTACGCCAAACTAGCTATTGGAACGTTCTGTCGTTACGTCTTTAGCCAAAGCTATTATCAAAGTGACTTTGTATTTGCCCCAACTGTAGCATATGGTGACAACAATGGCGTCATAGTTTAGAATAGTCTCATTTTTGGAAAATAAGAGAAAGTAAAGATATTTTTTTAATTCCATATTGAACTCTCGCTGGCTCACTCAAGTATCTGAGTTTCCTTTTTATTGTATATACTATATACAGTACATGAAGCATATAGGTCAGTATCGTTTACGATCTATGCCATTACATAATTTTATCATACGTCCAATGGCTAAAACGTGTTTAAAAACCATTATATTGTTTATTGTGAATACAAAATGTATACAATATTGTTGTTCTGCCTGTACATACATGTTGTGTAAAACAAAATTTATAAACTATTATCATGGAATAGTTTTAATGACGACTTGCATACTAGAGAATAGGTGCGACGCTGGAATTATTTTTAAATTATTTATTCAAACTCCTACCCAAGTACAATCGCCGTTGTCGCGACTATTTGTTTGTATATTTTAACTCTGTTCCTCGTTCACTGTATAGGACTCGAACGTTCCAATTTGTGTTGACACTTGCCCTGAGACTGAGCGACTTCGCGGCGAGTGTCACATCGACTGGACGGTTAGTTTTAATTATTTTTTTACATTGAGCTAGTTGAGTACGCTTACTACTGTATGATATATTTTAAGGCCGCTTGGTAAGCCACGGATTTTTTATTATTATTTTTATATACAGCTTCACACGACAAGTTGAATGGATATCGCTGCCATTAGCATTAAGGAAAACAATGACAATGCAACCCTACTGTAACAGACGCGCGCCCTGCGGCCGTCCACGGAGCGGGTCGTGTCCAGCTGAGCTTAGTGTTATTTGAATGACTGCTTAGTTTGTATATTTTTAAATTAATAACCTAGCTATAGTTACGACGTGTTCTGTTTAAAATTATTATTGCTACGTTGAATTGGCTACGGAATTTTGAGATGTTAATGATAATGGATTACGGTTCGACAAAGGTGGTACTGATTTTGTATTGGTCTGTCATAATTTTATTAAATACTGCTGTTGAAATTAAAATCGTGAAATTTTGTGAACTCCATATTTAGACAAACTGTTTCAAGAAAGCCGAAGCTCCTCTATGTTTTTATTACACAAAGTCAGTATTATCTTTGTCCAACTGTCATTACAATGAATTTTTATATCTTTCATCGCGTGCGGGGATCTCAGTGGTTAAATTAAATGTTTAATATGAATTACGATAGTTGAATGAACAATGAAACAGAGAATATTTCCGTTCTGCAGCTGTGAATAGGACTTACTTAGCGAAATAGCATAAGAGCCAGCGTTTATTGCGGACTGGTGACACTTCACTATTCCTATCAAATCCGAGTCGTATCTGTGTAAAACAAAACCAGTATTATTTACAGTTTATTGTAGTAATGAATAACCCTGGCAAGTTTCATAAACATGCTAATGTCGACAGGTTTATAATAATTGTGTCATATCTCTTATATTCTGTGAAACATGCTAGATTTATCCATTATAATAATAACCTACGCGCTCACCCAAACCATTTTTACACTTTGTAAACTGGTGACGCGATTTGATATATTTTCGCTTAAAAACCACATAAATACAAACATATTCTTTAAGAAATATCAAATTGATAACGTTACTCAGTCGTGTCTTATATACGATCAATATAGAGATCAACTAACGCAACAAGGCACGTTCAGATGCTGGCAAATGTGTGAGTGAAGTATTTACAACGCGTCAGCAATAAATTCTGATTTCCTGTTCAAGTTCAACGCCCAGTCCGGACATGCACACGTGTGCGTCGAGACGGCTGGTCCTCTGTAAATGTTTCTAGTTGTACAACCGAGTCTGCACGTGCCGTGTTGTCGTGAAGTCTTCGTACCCGCAGTCTGTTCGACCTACAACTAGTCCACTTGTGCGGCCCACGGCGCGCGACCGAGGCGCGACATCCATTGCGCCTGATACTCGCAGCTCAACGGCAGCTGAGACGGACGCGTTTAAGCGCTAGAATGAAAAGCACATCTTGCTTCATTATAAATTACCCGAACCATGGTGTTGGGTTTCAGTCTCGCTCGCCGCGCCATGCGCCGCATAATGTCTCTTAAAGTACTTATTATTTCGCCTACTTGTAAAATATAGTTAATTGGTAAGTGAGCTCGCCCGCCCGGCCCCGGCGGGTGGCGGGCGGCGGGAGCCGCGCCGTGCACCGCGCGTGCACGAATCGAGAATCGGGTGCGGAAATATGTGCCTTCAATGTTAATACATTTTTCATAGTTGATGCTTCTATTTAGTCGTAAGTTAACACTTGTAAATATAGATATAACGCTACTTGAATTCTAACTATATTTTTTATTTAATTTAATGTCAAACAAATCATTTTTTAATTTATTGCCTTGTCGCGGACGTCTCAGACACTAGTTACTGAAATCGACTTCCTATTTAACGTAAACTATATTATAATCTCTACTAAGTTGCCACTAGTAATCCTCGTCTTGAACAAGACTCGTCACTGCCAATTTATTGTTGTATTTAAGCTCAAATTTTAATTTAACAGTCACTTCCTTAAGCAAATTTTACAAAATGTTCGGATATCGCATGGTTCAAGAAACTAACGGTTATCAAGTTGCTTCCGCTTTTATGTAGAATTTAATAATGCAGCTGAAATTGCCAGAGGTAGAGGGCGTTATAAAGTTAAACAATTGATAAATGTTATAAGTTAACCTGATGTTCGTGATTGCCCCAACCGTGTCTGAGAGGTGGCGTGCCCGGAAGTGTGCGGGCGGCGGGAGCCGCGCAGGAACTGTATAAATAGATCAAGTGATCATTTTTATCAAATTTATATAATTATTGGGCACTTTCAGTACTGTAGCGTCTCAAAGTACCTTATAAATAAAACTATGTACCGAAGTCCACGCGGACTCGCGTTGTCGAGCTTGTTAAAATTGTAAAAATATAATGTTTTCCAAGTTAGAGTGTATACGAATGTGCAGGTTATGTAAACTCTTAATGGTGATGTAAGTATTACTTTCAGAGAAGTCTGCCGGCTGCGGCCGCGCGGTTAAAGAATTTCATTGCTATAATCGGACTGTATTATTTTTTTATCTACGACATGTAACATTTAAAAATAAACTGGAACTGTGCCATATGCTTGCGACTTTCATTTACCGATTATTCTATTTATCAAGTACAAATGTTGTTATTTTTAGTATGAAAAATTTAAACACAAAATTGCATCAACATTTATCTTATTGTCATTTGTGATTGTGACACGGCGTAATTAGGTGAAAAGGATCGTAAGATATCGGAAATCTGTTTTATTTTTTAGGTTTCCGTACCAAAAGGGTCTAAACGGACTTCTAATGCTGTCGCTCATCCCAAAGAATATAACCACTACGCTCATCCGTCCGTCATCTGTCTGTCCTTCTGTATCGGGGTTGCATCTTTTGAACCGTAACAGCTAGGCACTTGAAATTTGCACAGAGAGTTTATTACTGTGGCCGCTAAACAAATAATAAAAAAAATTTAGTAAAAATTAAAGGGGAGACCCCCTTTATACACGAAATAAACAGTTTTGCAGCTGGCACCAAAAATTTTTTGCTACTACATATTAATATATGTGGCAAGTAAATAGGGTTTCCAATAAAATTCAAGCTAAAATCGAAATATTTAATTGCAATTTGCCAAATTGAATCATACGTTAAGAGATTACAGGATTTAAATTTTTTTATTTATCTTCAATCGGAGCTATTTATTTATTATTATTATTGTCTTGTATGCACCATCGACACAAATAATATAAAACTCAACTATAATTAACAAAATATTTCCAAAACTCAAAAGAATACTGCCATTATTACGTACAAAAGTATCTATTAGATAACTAGAATAAATATCTAACCTAACTAACCCATATCATATCGTAAACCTTCACAGTTTTGTAACTGCAGAATACGGCCGCAGCACTCAATTCTTATTGGTTAGAATATGACAAATCAAATGTGACAATGGCTTCTCTTACAACAACCAATCATCGTGCGGTATTGTCTCAGTAGTCTAACGATATACAGTGTATCACAAAACTTAATCAAATTGTTTCTCGCGCAGTTCACAGCTTTTTGTGCAGAAACTGTGATTTAGGCATGATAACTTTAGTTCTTTTTTCTTCTGAAAAACGTCACTTTCTACAAAAAATATGGCTAGAAGGTAGGTCAACGCATTAGTTAACAATAACGCCATAATGGGCCACCTTAGCTATCCATAAACCACAATTACACGAACTCTATACTTTGTCCTTATATTTCGTTTCTTTTGACAGCTGCTTGGAAAGATTGACTTGTTGATCTTTGTTATGCAAAAACGATGCCGATGGCACAGGCGGTAGAAAGGGTTAAGCTTTTAACCGATAGTGTCTAATATTTAACACAATATCCAGCTAATTTCGCCGCAGTCTTAAGACAAATGTCATATAGTTTTTGTATAAGTAGCTACGCGGGCTTGTCGGATGAAAATTAGAGCGTCAATTGGGTTACTGTGTCCACGAATAGGGTCGGTGAATAATTAATAGATTCAGGCAGATTTAGCAAGGTAATTTGTTCAAGTTTGTAGGGTTGGTGGACTATTGATAAAGTATCGATGGCCTGGCGGCTACGTGCTATCTGAAGATGTCCCGGATGCCTTCAACGAGTAGCGTCACGACGGGGTCCGTGTCCGCGTAGCCTGCCGACCGCAGGTGCTGCGTCACGCTCGATATGCACTGAAACGTTCATTAGCATTAACCTTTTCAACGCCAAAGATGGATATATCCGTCACTCCGACGATAGATGACACTAAAGGTTCAAGGTCAATTACGGATATATCCGTCATTAAAGGTTTAACGCCAAACTCAGATATATCAATCATTAAGGTACCACACTAAAGATAGATATATCCGTCGTAAGTACAAAGCCAATGACTGATATATAAACGTGATCTAAGTGCATTTTCATAAAGTTCAACAAGATAAATGACTGCTTTTATATCTGGCATGGCGTTGAAAACTTGTTTTTTCATTCCATGGGAAGTTTATAGATACATTTTCTCCGTCTAGGAGGTCGAACTCACTACCACTATAAACAATTAATGCAACTCTATTTCTCTTTCCAAAACTTCTAAACACCATCTGATTTACCACCGTCTTAAGGGTTTTTAAAACGGAACAGATATGGATTGTTACCCATATCCCCTCTTTAGACTACGATTTGTATTTTTTCTCGTTTATCCCCCCCCCCCCCCCCCCTAACCCTCATACATAAACATTTAAAGGCACCACGCAAAACCAAGCAATTAACATTTAAAACACTGACAAGGTTAACCCACCTTCTCCAAGTACGTGAGGTTGGCGTTCGGGCACACGTCGACGTCCATGCGCAGCGCGCAGTGTTCGCGCAGCAGCTCGGCCAGCTCGGCCAGCAGCGCGGGCGCCGAGCGCGGCGTCACGTCCGGCTGCAGCCGCACGCGCAGCTGGTAGCCCACCGGCTCCGCGCTGCCCGCCTCCTCCTCCACGCGGAAACATCTGCAAGCGTTGCTTGGGTCAGAAGATGTCAAGTGTATTGTGGTGGGTGGTGTAGCTCGACGGGGATCCTTCTACTGATTACTCACAGTAAAACAATAACTTTTCACTTCTTGGTTTATTATTTGAAGCACGTGTTGTCTCTAAGGCTTCTGCCTCGAGACTCCTGTTTGGAACCGTCCTTTCTACCTTCCTTAACAATTCAAATACTAAACATTCATAAAAACGGACAGTGTTCCAAACTCTTACCGTGAAGGCCCTATTACAGTATTCACCCATACTTGTATTACTGTATAGACAAATTCTAACCTAAAATGTCACTTTTTGTCATCTAAACACCCTTTATCGCCTAAATAAATCAAATCGAGGCTAGCAATAGAAGAGGTTATTTGTTGCTTTAGAATGTTTTATTTAAACAATAAACAATGTTGTGACTGCAAAAACTGAGAGGTTAGAATATTGTTTACTACTTAAGACAGGCAAGGCTGAATATGGTTGGTTTATACGGCATCGTATGCTAGAGGAGGGAGGAGGTCATGCTGCCAATAGATTACATACTACACTATAGATGCTATTTGTGTTTAATTTTTAAAGTTTTGATTTCTTCTGGGTTGAATTCTTTGCGTGGTTTAGGAGTAAGCCGGATAGCGACTTTATTAGGCGTGTCGCCCGGCATTATGTGTAGTATAGTACTAACAGCGTGAGAGATGTTTACGCATCTACTGCCGCCTCTTTGTTTCAAGAATTTTTCAGGGTAAACGCACGTGTCCGTCCAAATTACTACAAAATAATGAGAGCGGCACTGGGTGTAAATATTGAAAACGCATACATACTTGCGTCGCCGGTAGTGAACGCGCGCGGCCTCACCTGTACATGGAGGCGGCGCGGCCGGCGGGCCAGTGCTGGCTGGTGACGAGCGCCAGGAAGGGCTCGAGCGCGCGCTGCAGCTGGCGCTGGCTGCGCAGGTCCTGCAGCGACGGCTGCGGCGCGAACGTGGGGTGCGAGTGGTGCCAGCCCAGCACGCCCAGCCCGCGCGCGCGCAGCCACGCGCCCGCCGCCGCCTGCGACACTGCAACGGCCGCAACGGTTACGACTGTCATCATCGGTGATCATTTCAACCAGTCGAAGCTGTGGCTCTTATGGTGGTTTCCGTGCTCGGATATAATCTTAGGGTACTAATGGAAACAATTTCTTTGCTAATCCGCGAACCCAGTGTCAGCAATCGAGAAAAAGACAACGCCCTTGCTGAATACCTCATAAAAGAAATAAAACGAACAACACAAAACGCGACCACAACCCAACCACCGACACCAAAAATACCACTCGACACGTGTTTCACCTCTCCACGAGGCATCATCAGGACCTCTCGACTGTCAGTCGACGAATGAGGTTGAGGTTTCTGGGCAAACTGTTTCCATTAGTATCAATATGGACTTCCGCAAAGTAACGGCTGAATCCATAAACTATATAATCTTAGGGGTCGAATAAACGTAAATAGTCACCGGCAAATCCAGTCAAAGCTTTACCCCCTTATTCATAAAAAATTAACAATCTAACAAATGTTTTGTCCCTTTCATTTGAGGGCAAACGCCACAATGACAGATAAAGACATAAAACGTGTTAACTAACAAACGGTTACGAAGCGTTTATGAATAGGAGGGTTAATCTACAACGTTACCCGGGTCCATGTCGCAGTGCGTGGTCCCGGCGGCGGCGCGCGCGGCGCGGTAGGCGCGCAGCTCGAGGAGCGCGGCCGCGCGCGGCGCCGCGCCGCCCAGCAGGCCCATGACCTCGGCGCGCGACGCGTGCGCGTGCGCGTCCATCAGGATCAGCGCCGACACGTGCAGCCGCACCGAGTACGGCGCCTGGACGTTATACGACATGAACATACTATACGTGTATAGCGATTTGTCTGATTGTACATAATTCGACCAGACATCTTTAGCTACCATGGGACTCAGGGTCGATTGACTTTGTCGGCGCTTCGCGAGATTTCAAGGGTTTATTTCAATCTAAAATAATAATAATACGAGAGATAACTGAGAGCTTAGCCTCTAACGGAACCGCATGCCATTCTATACCGCCTCGAGGTCCACATTTTCATGGATTGTGGGAGACTGATATAAAATGAATCAAATACTACAGAAAAAGAGTAAATAAAGGGACTCAACTTTGACTTTAGATTTGAAGAGATGTTCACATTAATAAACCAAATCGAAGCTTGGTTAAACTCGCGGCCAGTATCAATTCTTCTCAATTAACCGAGAAGTCATTTCCTAATAGGCGAAGCTCTAGTGACGACTGTCCAAGAAATGAACTATGAAGAAAATGTTGCAAAAATTTTGAGGAGGATGGCTAACGGAACATCAGCTTATTGTTTGCATAAGTGACTTGAATTTGGAGACATCGTTTTGATGAAGGGAGACGATTTGCCTTCAACTTTAGCGGCTTTTTGCCAGAATGCTGCAAAAAACATTCTCGTACCGATTACTCGTATGCTAATTAGAATTGTAACACTTAAATGTAGAATGCATTGGCTGACTAAACGTCAAGTTAAGTATCTGTCACGGTTGGCCTAATACAAAGCGTATAAAACGTGCCGATTTGAAAGTCTAGCTAAGCCGGTGATTCATTCCGATGTCCAAGGCAGTACAGGTAGCAGCGCGAGTACTGACCGGGCGCTCGTCGTTGTAGAGGCGGCAGGGCACGAGGCTGACGGCGGCGGGCCGGGCGCGCGGCGCGCGCTCGCGGCGCGGCTCGCCGTCCACGCGGTACAGGTCGCCCGCCGCCGTGTGCATTATCGTGTAGCCGCCGCCGCCGTCCTGGAGCGCCACGCGCTTGGTTAGTACACACACGCACGGCCGCGGAACCCGCAAACTTCAAACTATAACTTATGGTTAACCTTTCCAACACCAATAAATAAAATAAAAAATTACACCCACTATGTCGTCATAATTTTAAATGGAAACTGAAAACTTAAGCATATTATGCACATATTATGTAGGTCTCTGATGTTCTAGGCATGACATCTCGCACTACTTTATTAGTACTTAATCTCTTGCTTTGCATTTTAAAATACTTAACTAAAAACTATTATTTATTTTTGTTATGGAAGCAAGCCTCACTGTTGCATTTGAAAACGCTGGTGACGCGTTCCAGAGGCAAATCTATGCGAACCAAATGCTATCGAGCTTTTTCCTTCTGCCTTTACTTTCCAAGGGCTCTTGCGAATAAATTCGAATAAAAAATGTCCAATTAAATTCAATATTGACCATGACTTTAATTAATAAACAATTTCATAAAACATAAATTAATGATCTTACCAGATTTATTTTTTTCTGTCGCTTTGGCATGGGCTCAAATTTTGCCAACGGCACAGCTATGGGGGCTTCCACGTCATCAGAACATTCTGGTTCAGTCTTAACATTACGTTTCTTGTTGGTCCCTTCATTGTCACTGTCTACATCTATCTCTATGTCGCTGTCGGACTCAGAGTCTTTCTTTTTTTCAATTTTAATCTAAAAAAATAGACAAGACTTTTGTAACATATACACAACAATCTTGATACAATATCTATTCTGTAATATAATTAATACATAATTTCACTCCAAAATTGGGGAATCAGTATGGATGGTTTTTAGCACATAATTATTGGTAACTGTGATTACTTAAGTAGGTAAACAAATTAAAACACAGTAAATAAATGTAGTCCCTGTAGTTTAAAAAACAACAACATTATCAAAAGCAATTAAAACGAACTTACCACTTGTTCCCCTTCAGAAACAGGCAAAGCTTGTCCGGAACCCAAAACAATTTGCAACTTCGGACTCTTTTTGCTTTCCTCTGACAAACCAGAGTCCTTCCTTCGCCTCTCCTGAGGTGACTTCAACAGCTCCTTACTGCTGGTCCTAGGCCTGCCTTTGTCAAAGTTCCTTGACACTTTCCTCCTGTGATTACCAATCTTCTTAACAGCCTTCACTTTCTCCTTATGTTGTTTAACAATATTCTTAGCTACTATGTCCATGGAATCTAAATCAGATCCTACAGACTCTGTGGAACCTATTATCAACTCATCATCATAAAATATTTCTGAAGGATTAACAATGAGTTCTGGTTTTTGTTGAGCAGGTTTTAAAAGGCTTTTAGATTTTACTTTATTGTTTTTCTTTCGAAACGGTTGTTTGTTAGGCACAGTTATAGTCGGAGATGCTGTGGCAACCAGGCTTAAAACATTAGTAACACTTGAATCATCTGTTACAATTTCTTCCTGTACTACATTAGGCACATCTTCCTGGTCTTCATTCTTTAAGAGTCCAAATGAAGGTGTATCTAAATTGATTCCGTGCTCTGCCTCTATTAAAGCTTGGATTTCTGCCGCAGTCTTGGTTTTTAGTGTTTGAGAAATTTTATGTATGTTTCTTCCATATTTTGCCTGGAAACGAAGATAAGCATCTCTGAAGATTATTTGTTGTTGTATTCATAGATAAAATTTGAAACCACTGTTGTTTGAATTTATTTTAAATTGTAATTTAAGAACTGATTATTAATAATGATAATAAAAGATGTCATACAATATGTTGCAACACATTTACACCTCCACCAGTATACCATTACAGTATTACCATTTCTTTGACTAGTAAATCCCTCTCTGCCTGGTTCCATGACGAGTGCCTCACCCTGTAGCTTCTGTTCATGGCACCTGTCCCTGATAGCTTCCTCGCAGGCCCAAGTTTTACCCTGAAATATAAATTAGGAGTAAAAGTAAGAGTATTAATGAGGTACCAATTTTTGGTGTCAGAACCTTATAGGCATATCAGTAATTAATTGCGTCCCTAAACAAGACCAACGACAAAGACTGATCTTTTTTGAGCATAATACCAACTCTGTGCTAAGGATAAATTTAGAATTAGGTCAGGATGTGAAAATAGAACAGAGAGTAAAACAATTCTATTCTCACATTTATAATTAAACCATATTCATCCTTATTAGTCATAATCATAAACACCAATCTACCCTAAAATTACAGTTTTTGCCTCAAAACATTGTTAATTGTAAAAATAAAACATTCTAAATCAAAAAATTATAAATATACTACTTCTATCGACATTCTCGATTTGTTTTATTTAGGCGATAAAGTGGAATTTTAGGTTAGAATTTTATTTACATGATAGCAGGTATGGAGAAACACACTTTACTTTGGGTGTCTCTAAATGTTTTATTTTTGTTTCCACACAAGAAAGTATTTTAATTAAAACAATTAGAAATACCAGGAGCGATAAATGTACTAATGAGATAAGATCATAACGCACCTTTTCTCTCGGTCATTGTCATACCAGTTGGTAAGTGTGGTAGTGGGGGAGTCCAGCAGCCACTGCGGGTGCACTGTGTCCTCCCGACTTGAGCAGGATGGTCTACCGACATAAATGCAAGAACCAACTAACAATAACAAATTAAGTAAAAGAATGAGAACAGACTTCAAATTTATTAGCCGAATTGTCATGGATTGACGACAGTTTATCAGACATGTGGGGTTAGATTAGAATTCAATTGATAAAATCAAGTTGCGACCCTACGAAGATAACAAGCAGGTTCCTATTATGAGAAAATTAAAAATAGGTCAAACGCATTAAGTGATTTAAGTGCCAAACAGCAAACAGTAACCCAAAGAAATAATATTTCGTATGTTTTGCTTGCAAGTCTTAGGAAAACAATCAAATTAGCATTCCAATATAAGTTAAACGTTTCTAATAAATATAACAAAAATGTTATGGTGCGAAATCTGATGTCAACAAACCCAAAATATAAACATTTATTATGGAAAACAACGTAAGCCCCTAAAAAATACATAATAAATATATAAATTATTGTTGTAACTGATAAATGAATACTCACATTCCTTGATTATTTTGAGCTAAACAAGAATTAAATGAAAAATCTCCTAATACGTCAATTTCGTCATCGTCCGCCATGTTTTTGATTGTTTTGATTTGTTTGAGCTTCGGCTCTTGTAGACATTTAATTAAACACCAATATTTTTCAACGTTTAAGTTAAAAGGTAGAACACGTTGGCTATAAAAAAAAAATAACTTGGCTAGTGCAGTACTTAGACGATTATTAAAATCGATATTTCGGGTCTACTTATGTTGTTTCGATTGCTTATAAAAACCGGTTTTAAGAAAGACATAGACACTCACTACTACGTAACTGTCAACTGTCACACGGCTCTTGGAAAATTTAATGAGATATAATTTTAAACTTGCATATTTACACAAATAAGACATTCACCGCTGATATCATGAACGGTATTAGAATCCTCAAAAGCCTGCCCTTGCGCCAGTTGCGTTCATTTTCAAGATGGTAAATTTATTTAATTTTGAGGTTATAATAACCCTATATTCCGATGCTTTCATAGTATATTATTATATTCTAGGTCAGTATTGCACCAAGAAGTAGTGCAGGCAGCGGCGCCGCTCTCTATTCCGGTACCGGAGGGGGTTGATAAGCCCGCGTCACCTAAGATCGAGAAGTTGGTCGCTGAGATTACGACTCTGAACCTGCTCGAAGTGTCTGAACTGAGCCAGGTGCTGAAAAAGCGGTTGAACCTTCCGGACGCGCCGGTGATGCCGGTGGGCGGGTTCGCAGCGGCCGCGCCGGCATCTGAAGAGGAGGAAGCCATTCCCAAGGCTGTGAAGACCAGTTTTACAGTAAGTGTTGGATAGAGTTATAGACTTTGTTATGAATTACCCCGTATTTGGTTTTAAATAATGAGACTTCATGCTTTTTTTGGAAAAGTGTTCTTAGAACACCTGTTATGTCCCTTTTTCTCACATCTTATAACAAGCCTTTACCAAATACCATAGACTTCAATACATAGAACATTCTGAATTGACAAGAAACAGTTGTGGTATAGGTCTGAATGTTATCTCTGTTTTCAACAGGTTAAAATGACTAAATATGATGACAAACAAAAAGTGGCACTCATTAAAGAAGTAAAGAGCCTGCTAGAAGGGTTCAACCTGGTCCAAGCCAAGAAGTTCGTGGAGAGTGTCCCCACCGTCGTGAAGGCTGACATTTCCAAAGATGAGGCAGAGAAACTCAAGGAAGCGCTTACCAAAGTCGGAGCCATCATAGAAATTGATTGAATTCACATAGATGTAATTTTTAGCTTGTAATTATATTATACCATAGAGAAATAAACTAGTGATGTTTCTTATGGTATTTATCATGAATTCCATAGTTATTGAAGTTATACTTTGGTCAAAATGACAGGAGAAACAATAGTCGTCTTTCCTGTAGTCTAAAGTTAACAACCTAGGTAACAAACAAAACAAATGTAAATTGGAAGTACAATTTATATTTTCTTTAATAAGTTAAGACTAGGCAGGTACAGTGCATGTGGATTTTTAGACTATAGACCCTTAAGTTATCCAGAGAAAACTCATTTGCAAACCATTTCAATTTTGACCCACTTAAAGGTTTCAGTAATTATAGCACTGTAACACTGAAGCAAGATCTGGATTTGACTTTAGTATTAAAATTCACTAACTTCCAATTTTAATTCTATTTTGTTTGTCTAACTTTTTCAGCAGAAGAAGCTCCTAAATAAAATGAGCCAAAATGGTTTATTAGTACCATGGGTTGAGCAATTTTTAAATTCATATACCTCTTTCTCGTTTATATCAATACTTCGTTTCATACATATCTGAAAATGGAAAGCTCATATCTTGTTTAATTTATTCCAACTCCATATTTTTTTGGATTGTATGGCTCTTGATAGTGTTCTCTTATCTGTAGAAAAAAATACAATAGCACACAAAATTAATTCTTAAGCCAAAGGCTTATTGTTGTCTTCTAAGGAACACTCTAGTGTGACACAAAAAAGGCAAAGGAATGCACTATGTACATTACGGCCGTAACGTCGTGCGGGAAATACGCTTTATATTTGCTCAACACTTAAGTTGGCATTTAATTACTCAAGACAATGGGTTCTATAGAATTCTGTTCTACCGAAATGTTATAAATGCGAAAGAATTTTTTCGTTTGGATGTTTGTTTCTCTACCACGCATTAACGGCTGGGCAGATTTTGATGAAATTTGACTAACAGATAGATCATGTCCTAGACTTAAACATTCTTTTGATTCTGTTTAATCTCCTAAAATGCATTGAAAATAAAGTCACGCGGCCGAAGCCACGGGTAACAGCTCCTCTTACATAAACGTTAAAAGTTGCATGTCTCATGATTTGTGAAGGCTCATCATCATTTCATTAGTGTACGAATGAAATGTATAATTGCATACCAACGTAAACATGGGATGTACAGTACCTACTGAAATTACAGGTCTCGAGCGCATAAAAAACACATGACAGCGGCGCCACTGTCTATGCAGAAGTACCTGATCGCAGTTATTTACACAATTAGGTATATTTTTCATTGTCTTGTGCTATTTATGTACATGCTCTTTATCTTGTAGCAAAAATGAAGTTATTTCTACTAGCTGTCCTGTATAATGGGTATTTTTTGATGCTGAATTTGTATTAGAACACAAATTAACAAGAACTTTTCTTAGGATGATTTAAGGACAGTCAGCATACTCAGAGAGTTAAAAAAATATGCGCAGTAGAGTCGCTACACTTGGCGATCGTCAATCTTTGTCTTGTGGTGCTGACCGTACCTAATTAACATACGTTTACAGGGTATCACATACGAAGCCTTAAAATCATAGGACTGTTTATAACATTGCCATAAGAATGGTCCATTAAATTGTACGATGTTACAGTTTTATAAAACAAATCGGAAGTACCACGGCGAACGTTATCAGCACTTGTACCTTCGCTCGGTAATCGGCGATAGATTCAATGTACGCTGTAAACATCTATCAATACGTCAACACCACATTTCCGAATACTGCACAAGCTCTCGGCTCGTGTAAATAATAACAAGCGAGAGCTGTTTTTGTGTGTCTGGTGTGGGAGCGACCGGGCGACACCTCATTGCTGCGGCGGCGCGGCCCATGCGCGCATCGCCGGTGTTATCTTTATCTGCTTGGTATTATCAAGCCGCTCGCTGCTAGTTCGCCGTCAACTAACACGGATTCAATACTTTACGCTCCGCGATAATACAGTGAAACGTGTTTTGATTTATTAATCACATGTTAAAATGGACGTTAGTGGTTATAAAAAGAAGTTTAAGCTGCTATTTGATAAATTTTTAGAGCCTAACTACGAAATAAGTGCTTATCATTCGGAGAATCTGTTCAAATACCTCGACGGCAGCCGCGGGCACTGTAAGTTCGTCTCTTCTCAGTTCAAGCGTGTTTGTCCTCCAAACTTGACTGCCTTGAACTCAGATAATTCATAACTCCACAATGACTCCTCCTCTCTTCTATCTACTCAATGAGTTAATGTTCTACGTCGCAAAAGCGAATTTCTCGTAGTGAAACTTTAAAAATAGCAGTAAATCCATACAAATATGATTCAATGTACAGTCAAGGAAATTGAAACACGTACCACCGTAGAACCTAGTCGAAGAGACATACGCATGACATTTGTATGACATAGCCTGGCGTTTAACGCGTCGCCTCATTGCGATAGGGTTCTAATGTCGTACGTAAATATATTTCCCCTACTGTAAGCTATCCCAAGGACTATGCATGCCCGTTCGACCAGTTCAATATATACATGGATTTGATTTAAGTGACTGGTAACGTTTCGATATCGGTAAATAACAATTATTTTAAAATTGTTTTTTTTTTGTACCTATATTATCTACTTGTGTGTCTTTGTTCACTTACTGTAGGTTTTTGCATCATCCCCTTTTATCCAGCCTAGAGATGATTTTATTTGCACAATATCATTAACATATTGGCACATTGAAATTCACTGTAGCAATAGGTAGGTAGAACTAACAGAAAACCCAAGGCGCTTTAAGTGATTTAATGACAGCTGGTACGTTGACCTTTGCTTTGCTATTTATTTCAGGCGCCGGAAAAATTCTCGAAACACCATTCTTCACAGATCTGATTGTTCACGCGTTGGAGAACTATGACTACGTGACCACTTCAGTGCAGGTGTTCATAGTGAAGCTCTTGAGCATAGGTCTGCGCAATGAAGTGCACTTCAACCGGTTCCATCAGATTCAAGGTTTCGAGAGGCTGGTGAAGAAAGAGAAGATGGACATGCGTTTGATGCCGCCCGAGCTGCACCTGGCCTACGTGGAGCAGGCCGCCGCCCTCACCGCGCACTACTCCGGCGTCAAGTTCGTCATGGAGCAGAAGCTCTGCGCGAGGATCCTGCGGCCCTACACGCACCACCGCACCGCGCCGCTCGCTCGTTGCATCTACGACGTCATGGCCAGATTAGTTTGGAAGTTGAACGAATACGACGAGGAGGCATTGCTACTGGAAGCCCTGCAGACTATCGTGCAACCCATAATATCCACAGACTATCAGACCGCTGTACAGCTGGGCAAGGATTGTGAAAGAACTACCGCCGATCAGCTCATAACGTTTCTCCATACGCTGGTGGCAATCTTGGGTGACATAGAACGACTGAACGAGCTAAACTACGTGGTACCGCTACTGTCGCAGTTCTTCTTCATCGAGTCCAAGCTGACGACGATCCTGGAGGAGACGCACGACGCGGAGCTGGCGTGCCTGGTGGCCGAGGTGTGCCTGCGCTACTACTACGCCGCGAGCCGGCAGGCCGTGCTGCGCGACCACACCGACGAGAACCGCATCAACGAGGAACTGAACATGGCGTTTAACAAAATCCTATGCACTCTAGTCAAGAAGCGATGCGTTTCGACCATCCTAGATTTCATCTGCAGGTGCCACGTTTTCTGGTACAAAGTAGAACAGACCGGGCAGTCGGCTACTTTCGAAAGATTCGGGAGGCAGTTTCAATTACACAATCAATTTTTGATCATGGTAATGTTGCCGATTTTTGCGAAACACAAGGCGAAACAGAGACTGGTCGACGACCGCGAGTTGCACGAAACGATAGAAACGTTCACTTACGGGCTGGCCGAGTCCGTCCCGCACGACATCATAAAAGCGGCGTATAGCATGCGGGACCTGGTGTACGCGACGGGCCTGCTGCCGGCGTGCGTGTGCTCGGTGCGCCAGGTGCTGAAGCTGCGCGGCCAGCTGAGCCAGCGCACCGCCGGCATCGTGTTCCAGACGCTGTACTACGCGCTCACGGACTACGTGCTGTCGGACGGCTCGGGCGCGCTGGTGCTGGGCGAGAACCCGCTGCGCACGCCCGACGACGTGCTCCTGCTCTCCGCGACGCTCGACGCCATCAAAATGCTCATAGAAGACTACGAGATCAACTGGTACGAGAGCTTAGAGATAATAAATCTTCAGGCGGCCCTGATGAATCTGATAAAGCAGAATATACTGCCGACCAAGGTGAGCTGCACGTCCTGTGGCGTCGTTCATCTTTCGCTTTTACTATTTTTTCTCTTTCGTCGTCGAGCACCGACTCGGCCGATCATGTTCATGCGCAGACTTAAAAAGCGTCTGCCGGGTCCGTCCCGGTCCTGGCGTAGCCGGCGGCGTGGGCCGCGAGCTGACCGTGCGCGTGTTCGCAGCTGCTGGTGCAGGTGGTCGAGCTGATCACGCTGAGCGTGCGCAAGGCGCTGTCGCCGGAGCTGGCGCTGCTGCTGGAGAGCGGGCGCGGCGGCTCCCTGCGCGAGGTGGGCGGCGCCGCACGCCGCGTGCTCGACCACAGCGAGCCGGGGGCGCGCGAGGCCGCGCTCAATCTCCTCTACAGCTTCACGGATATCGCTTATGTCAGTGAGTATTGGTATTTATTCGTCATTGAATCGTAATTGTGACGTTTCCAGGCATAAAAGCCTTGAGCGACAGGGCGTTCGTAAAGTTAACCAGCGTCAGTTTATAACTAACCACAGTGACGCAGTTGCGTCTATTTGAAGTGATTTTATGTTAGCGTGGGATTGTTGTTATGTATATACGAATACGCTTTGAAACTTTATTCTGGTGCGAGGTGTAGGTACCTGCTGCGTGAGATGGGCGCATTCCTGAGTCCCTTTCTTTGTACTACGCCGGGAGAGAGTCGCATCAGGATACATATTTATTTCTGATGAGATGAGGTCGAATGTTGGCAGTGCAATGCGACCTGTGATAAGGCGCTGCCTCGATTGCAAGCAAAGTGTTTTCGGCTTCGAAATAACATTGTGCAAAAAAACCATGTCGTAACCGGTTTTTGTAAAGTCATTTCCTACCTATCTACTTACGATGTTGTCTATCTACTTACCAACAAGTAAGTTATCCTATTGTAACGCTGTTTGGGTTGAAATTATCTACGCGAAGCGAAGTAGGTATTTACCAAAATCTTAATTTAGAACTTTGATTAGGTAAGGTAACGGTCCAAGTCATTGACAATAACCTTTGAAAACCTGATGATACCTGATGATGCATTACCTGCATTATTCGAATTAAAACCCCATTTGAACCCCTCTAGAAGAATAATACGTACCGACTAACTTATGATGGTTTTCACCTGTGAACAACACTTTCGACCTCAATGTTATGATAATTTATCCCGTTGTGCAGCGCTACTAGTCTCATAAGAAAAGGACGCACAAAAGAGACACATAAACTTGGCCGGGTCACGGAAACACTTAAAGTCCCACCCTCCCCTTTCAGAGTTCATCCCGCTCCGCAGCGTGATCTCTGAGCACGGGCTGCTGGTGGCGGCGGCGCGCGCGGCGCTGGGCGACCCGGCGCCGCGCGCGCGCGCATGCGCACTGCGCTGCCTCGCCGCCGCCACACAGTGCGAGTGCGTCTGGAAGGAACTCCTCACGCACTACAAAGACCTATATGTAAGTTATAGTCATCCTCCGTCATCCAACGGCTTTAATACGATCGCCCAACTTTCACTGAGTCAGTGTTTCCAGCGGGGCTATTCTCGGTTTATGTGAGATGCGTCTCGCACGGAAACAACTGTCAAATCCCTTGGAAATTTGTCACTTTTAGACGTATCTCGCACGTGAGATGCATCTCGCACGAACCGAGAATTGGAGTCCAGCACTGTTATTCTTTATGCGCATCAGTCGTCGGCGCTTCGCCCTGTTTCGCTCACTCGAGCTAGCACGCTAGAGAACAGGGCGCTGCCCCAGCGTCGAGGTCGAGCTCGTCGCTGTTCCGCTCAGATAATCACTCTCCAGTTAGGCACGACTCAAACAAAAAACTGGCAGGTACAATTATTTTAAGAAGTCGTTTGTCATCGCAAATGCCGTGGTAAATAAAATTAACCGAATTAAGTAGTTTGTTGCCTTTACATAGAACTTAACCTTCTACAATAGTCTAAGTTAGTACTTATAACTCCATGGAAATGCCGCGACGGAATGTATCAGCGACGCCCCGCTGCGTTAGCTGCGAATCGTGCTTTTGTACTTATACGTACGTAAAAGTCAATGACCATCGGATGTTTTTTCTAATCCTTGAATCGATTTAGCGCATCAAGTTTTTGTTACAACAAAAACGATTTAACTAACTTGTCCTATTGTTAGTGCTAAGAATACATCTTTTAAACAATAGACACTCGTACCTAAACTAAACCTTGTATCTAATTACCTACTTAAAATCTGAATTCACAAATTAAATAAAAGGATCATTTTTAACACTTTCGCAGTCCCCATACAAAATGTTTGGAGTACACATATAGCCCCGGATTAACCTCGACTGGTATATAAAGATGTTATTTCTAAAACTCTCGCGCAGAACATATGTATACCATAGTGGCCCTAACATGACCGGCCCAGGTTTAATTTATCCCTCCCTGCGTGTCTGTCAAACTAGTGTCGTAAGAAAGGGACGCACATACAGATACGCAGTTAATTTAAACTCGAACGATCATGATGGGCCACAGGACTAAAAAGGAAGGACTTTATAGCGTGGTACCTACATAGCTATACCACTGGACTTGGAACGTGTTATATCTATAATTTCTTCTACACTAATCTACACTTCTACACGGGTTATCTTTGTTTGTTTGTTTGTATGTAGGGGGTATGCTTGTTTGCCTTCCTATTTCATAACAAAAAATCTCTGGAACTACTGAACATATTCCAAAAATTCTTAAACCAATAGAAAGCTACACTATCCCTGACGGATATAGGAATTCGACACGAAGTCGCGCGCGACCGATACTGTATTATAAGGTAGGTACCAAAATTATTGCTCATTTGAAAATTGTAGGCGCTACAATTACCTAAGTATTAATTTTTGTACGTATCATTGTTTGGCAATTACGTTATCAGTAATGTAAATACTTTGCAATAAAAATAGAATAATACCCTTGAAGTGATCCATTCGTCGGTCACGTGCGAACCAGTCCGCCTGCCGCTGTATAGCGGACGGTATACCGTCCCTAATACACAATTGATTTCTGTTAAAATGCAGTTAATGTGAATTGTACATATGCTCATTGATTTCATCAGAAACTTGTATGGCTGGCGACGCAACAATGAAATATTCTTAGTTTTAAAACCTTATGGTCTTTTGTCTATCTATCTACTTACCTAAATTTAAACGATTATTATTTTGGAACTCTTGATTTAATTTTAAATTGTATTTTTATCGATGCAGTAACACTAAATCGCGTCACAATAAACAATGGAACCAATGACGGATCCAGGGGAGTCATAGGGGTTATGACAGTTGTATGGGGGGCTGGGTCCAGGTCGACCGCTGGTTTTTTTATATATCATTGATGATGATGACCCTAAATAATTAATAGATTCAGGCGTTACTTTGCCGAGGTCCATATCAATAAGCTGGAAGAAATTACCTGTTAGTCCGCGAAACCAGTAGCAGCTAATCTTGCACGTGCACGGCACTGGTCTCGCGGAATAGCAAGGTAATTAGTTTCAGTTTATTAAAGACCCTGTCCTGACTGAATTTCGATTGAATAACCCCCTCTGTCTCGAAGGCTGGATCCCTCCTTGAATGGTCCGGAGTAGCGTTGCCAGGCGTCCGGATAAAGCCGGACATAGGCTTTTAGAATGCGTGTCCGGGCAAATAAGACGGTGTCCGGCTTTTGTTAGGCTTTCTGCATTTGACCAGTGACGTGGTCTGTCCCGCTCCACCTGCCTGGGGTTGCATCGCTACTATACAAAAAAACTTAATAATTAAGCATGTCCGGCCTTTTTACCCAATCATCCGGCTAAACTGGCTGGTCTGTCCGGCTATTCAGGGTAAGGACCTAGCAAACCTAGACTGAAGTCATGTAATTGTAATATAATGCCCCGTGCATCATTTGGTACGATCGGCTGGTAACAACCAAGTTTCACATCATTTTATCATCCATGGCCTCTTCCATCACTATTTCATGATATAAGTTGAATGTTGTGAGTAACGAGTAAATACGAAGCTATTAACGTAGATAAAAAACCTAAAGATTAAGAAGATAGCAAGCTTGGTGATAAATCGCAGAACGATTACATGGAGTTAGTAAATATCAAAGTCAAAATATCTTTACCCACACTAGGCTAACAAGAAGAACTAAATGTCAATAAATTTACGTCTGGTTTGTAAAACACCTCTGATGAGTCGAACCCAGTAAGGAACGCAATAAGGAATAAATTTTCGAAGAAAAAAAAATGTTTTTAAATCTTATAAGTGTTTATCACGGTTAAGGTATACAAGCAGAGGCGGCGTAAGGCGTGGGCGGTGTGGGCCACCGCCCAGGGCCTCGCGGGGCACGGGGCCTCGTGCCTCACAGCCGAAAATAAATTTGTTTATATTCCCTTCTTCTTGCACCATCAGAGGGCCCTGCGAAATGTACCTTGCCCACATTAAGTTTAGGTCTTGCGCTGCCACCGTATAGCAGTATACACTATTTGGAGTTAGGGACCGTTATCAATGCCAATGCAAGTCAGGACATAATATCCAAATATCGTCTAAAATATAACCATGTACTTCATAATGCTCCCGAGAAATTCATGTATTCTTGACTTGACAATAGGTTTCAATTTGTATCTTTTAATTCAATTATTTTTTTGCTGTAAAATCGTACACATTTTCCAATGAATAGGACTTATAATACTCCTACCGCCTAATAAGGCAAGACCTTGAGACAATAGTCTCAATAATCATTATAATAGGTACGTATATGGTACTTTTTCCTCGATTTCAGGAGCAGTTGGTGTACATATTGCGGTACAACCCGGAAGGCGAGGTGAGAAAAGAAGCAGCCAACGTCCTCACACACGTGTACATAAACCATAGAGTAACTAAAAACTTCACCACCCACGTCACCAGAGTTATGGCCATGGCAGCAATCGAAGACACACACTGGGAGGTCAAAATAGCCGCTCTAAACTACTGGAAGCAGTTAATGAAGAATTTATTTTCTGAAAGAGGCATGATCGATGGAAAGTTCCCGACGGTCACGTTCTCGAAGGAAAAAAGAAAAATAATAACGCTAGACGATAAAGAGATACTGAAACAAATAGAGGCTATCATGGACCGGCTGTCGTCTACGGGCTGTTTGACAGTTCTCTTGAGGTGCATGAGCCCATACAATCATATAGAAGTGATAGAAATAACATATAATTTAACCAGCAAACTCGTTGCTGCGTTAGATTATTATAAGTTTCGGCCGAGCGACAACCTGCCGATAGCGCCCAGAGACGGCTGCAGTAATAGCAGAGACAATGGAGACGTCGAGATGAAGCCAGTTAAGTCTTCGTCTCCTAAGGCAATCAAACCGGACCAGCCTGACTTTATTTCTGAAATCTTCGAGTGTATAGACTCGAATTGTTCACAGAAGGACAGCTCAAATAACCTAGAAATCCTCCATCCGAACAGGTTCATAGATTTGTTCAAGTCCACGGACTACCAGGCCATAATTAATAGCAAGAAGAAACCCACGACGCCCGTAGACTTGGACACGCTAATATACGAGTTGGTGTCGCCGGGGAAGAACAGCCAATGCAGTCCGCAGTCAGATTTGTAACTCTACAATTATAGTTTCTGTAGCCCTGACATGACTGCCCAAGTTTAATGTATCTCTCAGTGCGTCCTTTCTTATGACGCTAGTTAGACGAAGCCACGTTATTCTTGTGTCGTTCCTGTTAGGGCCGCTGAGCATGATGGGGACAGGTACTCGCCACTATATGCACCATTGCTGTGGACAGCATACTCTGTACACAAATTACAAAACAACTGAAATATGCAATTGATTGTGTTTTTAGAAAAATGAATTGTGAACTTTATAAATGCACAACTTTTAATAATTTAAAACGATTGAATTTGTTTTTTATTCTTTCGGTGAGCGTTACAACCGCCTTAGACACCTTGCAAGTGACATGCCGACAGCAAGGGATTACAACCAGTGTTGCCAGATACACAGCATTTAAATGTCATTTTAAAATGAGAAAATCCGCGTTTTTCAGCACAGCTACTACATGTTTAAATCTCGTACATATTTGTATGAGGCTCAGTGTCCTAGTACCTCATACAGAAGACTACAATCTCGTATTTATATGAGGACCTTGTACGGTTGGCAACCCTGATTACAACTGCCTGCGTCAATTTTTTCTTAATCCTATAACCTATGATTAATGTTCAGTTTTTTAAATCAGTTTCTTGTTCAGAGCCCTTAGTGTAAGTTTTCTGTCACATAATCCGTCGTACGCGCGTTAGTGTCAACTTCTAAAATGCTATGGAAACAGACTTGCGTGACCAAGTCAAGATTAGAGTTGCTGAACTATCGATAGGTGACCTCGAAAAATAGTCACAATATCGATAGGCATCAATACTATCGATATTAGCAATAGTATTGATGCCTATCGATATTTTGACTATTTTTCGAGGTCACGATACTAACAACAATACTATCGATACTTGGATATATTGCCGCAACGCTAGTCGAGACTATATAGTCCGCCTCTGCCAGCGGTGCTCGTTGAGCATATCCTGCCAATCTATTTATGATGCCTTCAACTGATTCTGCCAACTCTCTCTGCTTCGATTTTACAGCCACCGGATATGTGCAGTCGAAGAGATCAAAAGCTCTGTACACGACTCTATGCCAAGGGAGTTAGGACTGTTTTTTTACTTTTCGGGCTAAGTTACCTCTGTTGCAGACTGTACCATTTTACTGCAACAAATTACGTTACATGTTTTGAACTGGCGCTAGGGCTTCTAAACATACTGACTGCTGTAATGCTCTTATCTGAGCTGTTGCATAGAACCCAAACATTATACGCGAGGCGAGAGCCAATGATATTATAATATATGGATGTACAGTATCATATTAAATGACAGCAGAAAAACGGCCCGACATAAGAACATAGGTTGGCGCCAATGTTACGAATGCAAATTATTAGTTTACCATTTAGTCATTGGATTTACAACTTTACGTCTAACAGAATAAAATAATAATTTATTAAGTTTCGTTGCAAATAGGTTTTTTTTATAAATAACATTGACAGCAGCAGCGCCGACCGTCAGACTGACAGCGCGAGCGATCGTCGATTTAGTGTACTTTTCTTACTTTTCTCCTACTTTTGATGCGGCCATTTTTTAAACGCTGACTAGAAGTCCATATCTTATAGGTCGGTGGCGAAAGCGTATCAACTTGTGTTGTGATATGTTACTGAAAAATTAGAAACGTGATTTGAGCCAAAACTAAGGTATCAGTGGTATCGGATGGTATCAGTAAAAATTCAAAAGATTATGTACATTTTATTTTTTAGATTAATTCTAATCTAATCTTAAAATTACAAAACATTGAGTCTAAGGCCAAGAAGGTGGCACGCTTAGCAACAAGCGATATGATGGATTCAAGACATCCTAGTGAACTAATGTTCAGCGAAGTGTTTAATTGCCAAGAGTTTATAAATTATCATCCGCCAAGTTTTTCGTAGATTAAAAAAAAAGCCAAAATTTTCTGAGACACTTATGTGAAAAAGCGAAATATCCCCTAATCTGGCAACACTGAGGTGATGCTTGGCGTTAGTCGTATCGCGCGCTTATCGCACGTTGTGCGCCGTAATAGGCAAATGGATCTATGACCATACAGCCATTGCTAAAACTGTAAAGACAGAAACCAACACATATTCCAATGTGTCGCTAACAAAGGCCTAGTATCCTGGTCATAATCAGCGCAATAAAAAGTTAAGCTAGTTAAAGGTGAGTTATCTACGCCCATATTCGGAATCGGATATTAAATCACTTTTCTACAAAATTTTCGCTTCTCTGTCTTTGTTGCCGAAAAATATACCGCTAACTCCAAAAACACCACTTAAACCAATTAGCAGGACCATATTTTCAGCTATATCTGTTCTCGGGTAAAAGCAGACTAGCACGGCCATAAGTTTAATTTTGCCTCTAAGCATGCCATCTGAAAAAGGCATTAGCCTAAAGTTATTCACTTGGAACAACAGTAATCTCAGTAACAATCCAGATTGTTGACTTCTTCGCCTACTTCGTAAATGCCTAGCACGTCGTCTAGAAGCGACTCCACGCTCCTGATCCCATTCCTCCACTGCTTCTTGTACTCAATAACACCTTTGAAATCCTTGCTCATCAGATGATTCACGAATAAATACGGCGGAACGTACCTCAGCAGCTTGATCAACGGTTTCGCTTGCAGTTCCGGCTTGTCCGTCTGTAATTTCATATGCCTTTCGTAGATATGAGCCAGTAGGTTCATGTCGTCAACGTTTAAGATACTCTCTATGACATTATCAGACTCTGATTCCTCCGTTTTTATTATAACGTCATCTTCCTCCATGCTCTCGGTAGTCTTCGTCGTATCAGCTAAGAAGTCTCGCATCGTGCGCGGTTCTCCGTCGCCCGGCTTCAAGCATTCCGGGACCTCGTACCGCTTTAAAATATCCAACAGCATTAAAGAGAGCGACAGGTTCGCGTCCATTATTTCGACTTCTGTGTCCTCGTGCAACAGTTTCGTTAGGACAGTGAGGCATCCGACTGTGGCGAGGTTATCCAATATTCTTAGGAGTCTTCTCTGTATTTCTGCTTTGTTTAGGGTGACGATCTTCCTGGATTCTTTGGAAAACGTGACGGGTGGAAAGGTACCGTCGAGCATGCCTTGCTCGCTCAATGTTGTTTTTATGACGTTCTTCCAGAACTTGAGCGCCGTGAGCTGGACCTCCCAGTGGAAGTCGCTGATGGCAGCTGTGACCATCTGCTCGTAAAGCTTCTGCTTGAAGGGGGGCGTCAGTTTGATGTTGAGGTAGATTTCGCTGAGGACGTTGCAAGCTTCCTTGCGGACTATGCCTTCTTGGTTGTTGCGTAGCACGCTTAACAG
This sequence comes from Ditula angustiorana, assembly GCA_963691745.1. Taxonomy (NCBI): domain Eukaryota; kingdom Metazoa; phylum Arthropoda; class Insecta; order Lepidoptera; family Tortricidae; genus Ditula; species Ditula angustiorana. The sequence goes on along the minus strand of OY829480.1, from coordinate 3,290,744 downwards.
GCATTCCTGGAAATGAGATATAAACTATAAATAAGCGCGAAGATAAAATTTATTTATTAATGTTTCATTTGTTAGTGGTATGAATCGAAAGTGGTAAACTCTTTGTTGAGATTCATCGATTCGCGTTTAACGTTGTTCTTTCGTTTTACGCTGTAGGTATACCTAGAACGCGTAGTTTGTAATGCTCATTTGTCTGTCGATTGCTTCATTATTTGCCAATATTTAAAGTAGAATTTACTTATTTCAATATCCATAGCGGTAAAAGCAAGGACCAAAAAAAGACTTGATTCGGGCATAAACATCCGTTATTGTGAATGGCGACGCAAAAAACAGCTTCGCGTGTAATATGTGTCTCTTTCTATCAAAGTAAAATGCAAATTGACAAATCATTACAAATAATTACTACTTTTGAGGTAAACGACTATCAAAAGCTTTCAGCGCCATTGTTTAAATATAAAATAGGAAGAAAAACGAGCAAGTGGGTCACATAATGGCAAGTGATCATCACCACTATAGACGCAAGCAATACGAAGGCGACTGAAGATTGCTGTCCAGGACGCAATAGTGCTGTGTGGTTAGAGCTGAGTGCCGCTGACCTGTATGTTGGGGTGTTTGTTCTTGAGCTGGTCCCAGATGGCTGTGACCTTGCAGGCGGCGCCGAGGCACTTGAGCGCGGAGGCGGTCACGTAGAACTCGTGGTCGTTCAGCGCCACCGCCGCCGCCACCACCGTCAGCTCGTTCTCGATTATCTGCTTCTGGAACGGCGGGAACTCTGGAAGACGATGAGATTGTATTTATAAAAACAGAGTTTTAAAAATAATTCCCAGTCATATTCTTCTTGTCGCAAATTTAGAATGAAAGCGACACATTTCTGAATAATACAAGTCTCAAAATGACGCCTTCAGCTCAGTCTTAAACCTAAAGTTTTCAATTTTGGACAATGGACAATGTCATTTAGAGTTACTTATGCCGCATTGCCCGCTTTCATTCTAAAGATGCGGAGTTATCGGGATCTTGACAAAATTTTAAGGGTTTTGTATATTGGTTTGGTTTGTCAATTTGTACGTTCGGGTGAAATCTTGCAAGCGAATTTTGATATACTTTCAGTGGCTGGCGGGTAACAGCGGGTATGCAACAATAGACTTTAAAGATTTAGAATTTTATCTTTAAAACTAAAGCCAACTACATACTACAGCGAAGAGGTCGGTAAAAGGGTACTTTACGCGTTTTTTCCGTTTGAAATATTCTTATAAAATAATATTTTTGGCTTCTCTAAGGCCCCTCGCACCCATTATATACATACAATAACAAAGAGTACAAAAACGTCGCCTGCTTAGGCTCTAATTGAGGAGTGACTTGTCAAAATGATCTTCCACAATAGTTATCACAAATTCCAATTCAGACCTAATAAACTTGAACATAAAGTTGATATCATATGATATCAAATGAAAATATGTTGTTTTAAAGACTCCAATTGACCTCCAAGTCTCGCCCGGCTCAAATCTTCCGACAAAACGATTTTATTTATTACATAATCCGTCGCTTTAATGTTGGCTGCAAACGTTGGCCAAAGCACAGGACGCGGTTATATGTTAGAGTGGGAAATGGAAATTTGTCTCATTCTGACATATAACTGCGTGCGTAAGAATAAAGATGTAGCTATAGTTTATTTCTTTTGGTACTTAAAATAAGGTAAACAAAATAGCCACGTGACTCGGCAAATCAACTAATCAAGTAAATATCTTGAATCTGTGGAGACCCAAAAGATTGATTTGATTGGTTCATTTGCCGAGTCACGTAACTTATATTGTTTACCTTATTTTAAGTACCTAAAGAAATAAACTAAAGAGGGGAGCATCAAAATAGGCGAGTAAAGCTGAACGATCGCGTTTCCGCAACGTTATTGATCAACAGTTGAAATATAGATTATTTTGAGTTCATTGAATTCAAGATAAACTTATTTAAGGGCACTTGGAGTTGTGTTGTGGCTATTCATTCCAGTGGGTGTTATCTGTAGAAAACAGCGATCATAATGAATCATTCTCAGCTTCTTTTTGGGATGAATAATCGCCATAAAGTACCACTAGAAACTCAGCAGGTTTTTTGTTATAGCTAATTGTAAAGAAAAACTATTAGATATCTACTACACAATTTTAGCTGCATATTATAGTATGTATTGTATATATATGTTGTTGATTCTTCTTTTTTCTCAACTTTAACTAGCTCGATCGTATTAGGTAATGCAAACCGGTTTTAACCGGTTATTTCTTAGAAAAAAATAACCGGATTGCATTCCCTATTACGTATATGGGTTGTCATCAAAGAAATCCATGTTTCTTTTAATACAGACTGGGGTTCTTAAGGAGTAAACCTCCAGACCAGAACATCTGCAACTAATAATACCTCAGCGTAAAAATATACTTAGCTTTCGTTAATCGTTATCATATAAAGATAGACTTATCTTATCGTCTGGGGTGGCCTGTTACAGCCACGAAGGTTCGCGATAGCGTTACTAAATATTAATGGGGAACAACACTTAGGTGTAATTTCCGACAATATTTTTCCAAGTGATGTGATAGTAATGTTATTTCCACAATTGAACAGATTCGCAGCACCAAATCAACTGATGCCGCATTCCAAATTCAAACAAGGGACGTTTAAGTTTTGACACTAGTTCTATGGGAAATCTGCCAAAATTTAACGGCTGTTATGGTAGATAAAGATCCGTTACTTTAATATGAGAGATGTATTCTTTGAAATATGTAATTTTGTAGACATATCTCGAATTTGAGATTAATCTGGATGACTGCGAGAATTGAGGGTAAGAAGTTAGTGAACGACAAAATACCACTAGCTCAAGTGACATAGATGATCAAATACAATTGAGAGCAAGACAACTGTTAAGATGGGTATTTATTTAAATAAAACATTATATGCGACAAAGCGTCCTTTTAATTGCGGCTTCTCGTCACCGAGCGAAAACCACAGATAACGAGCAACTCTCTACCAATTAAGGATGCATTCAGAACTACAACTAATCTTACAACATCTCTCTCTTTCTAATTTAAATAAGGATACATTATAATCACACTATGAAACCACACTAAGATTAACAATGAAAGTTACATACATGTAGCTTTAGCCATTAAAGAGTCAAAATAAAATCTGTACTACACCTCAACCTAACACAAATATTTGTAACTTATTTGGTCATTTATTTCTATGATAAGTTTTCAGTTTAATAATCAGTCTCGTAATCATCTAAATACCTAGGTCTTCTAACAAGCCTTCTAGGTGATCTTGATCGCGCATTGTTGCTTTGTTCATGTATCTCCTCTTCATTACCTCCGGTACTATTATAATCACAACTGTTTTCATCATCACTTGACATAATTTGCTCTTCTTCGGCAGTATCACCTGGAAGACTTGTTGGTGTAATACAATTATCTTCACAATATCTAGAGGAGCCATTTTGCTGCACTGGTGAAGTCTGATCTGGTGCTCTTATTAAGTGCCACCGATTTCGCCTAAACCTTCCCCTTACAGTACTAACAATATATGAACGGGGCTCATCACCTTTCTTTTCAATGGTACCATAGATTTTTAAGTCTACAATCCAAACTCTATCATTTGGTTTTAACTCATTTAAATTTAAAGTTTTGTGTCTCTTGTTGTAATAGTAAGCATCCTTGTATTTTTTCTCCATTTTAAAGTCTTTTATGTTCTTTTGGAATTCTACAGGTTTATTCAATTTACTAGCTATTATGGGTAAATTATCCCTCAACTTACGGTTGAACATCATTTCTGCAGGGCTATAACCTGTCTCTGTAGGAGTATTCCTATAAATCAGAAGGGCCATGTGGATATCCTCATTCTTTGAGAGTAGAGACTTGGCAATTTTTACTCCTGACTCGGCCATTCCGTTACTCTGGGAAAAATAAGGACTGCTGGTAATTGTTTTAAACCCATACTTTTGAGCAAATAAATTAAATTTTGTTTTAAATTGAGTTCCACAATCTGATCTAATCACTTCCGGGATTCCATATCGAGAAAACACATTTTTGCATGCCAGAATAACAGAATCCTCTGTCAAGTTTGTTAATTTAAAGATTTCCAAGTACCTGGAGTAGTAATCAATCATTACCATATACCAACCACTGCCATGTTTAAACAGATCTATGCCAATTTTCTGCCAAGGTCGATCTGGAACAGGATCAATGATCATTTCTTCTTTATGGTTTTTGTATAATTCTAAACATTTAGAACATGACTTAACTTTTAGTTCTATTTGTTTGGACAAACCTAGCCACCAAACTGCTTGTTTTGCCCTACTTCTGCATTTTGAAATACCTAAATGTCCCTCATGAATTTGGTCTAGTATAAATGATTGCATGCTTTCTGGTATGACTATTCTGGAATTATAAAGAAGAAGGTCTGCCTCTATTGAAAAATTGTTCCTGTACTGAAAGTAATTTTTTAGGATTCCTAATTGATGTTTACTTGGCCAACCTTTTACTGTAAATTCTTTAAGCTTTCTACATACATTACATTTTTCCTGTTCATCTTGTACTTTTAATAATGTTTCATCCTGCAATGCTTCACTGACAAACATATTTATGTTCATATCTTCATCCTTTTCACACTGTTGATCAGACAATGGCTGACGCGACAGCATATCTGCCACTGTTTGATCTTTGCCTGGAATATATCGGACATCATACTCAAATCGAGTTAATTTTAATCTAAACCTCAAGAGTCGAGGACTTAGATCGTCTAATGGTTTGGTTTGTAGGATTTGCAATAGGGGCTTGTGATCTGTTTCTAAATGGACCTTGATGCCTACAACGTAATCTCTGAATTTTTCCACTGCCCAAACCAAAGCTAGACACTCTTTCTCAATTTGAGCATAATGCTTCTCCGCATCAGTCAATGTTCTACTTGCATACATCACAACCACTCTTTTCCCTAACTCATCCTCTTGCATGAGAGCAGCACCTAGCCCAAAAGAGCTGCTATCCGCAGACACTATGATTTTTGCTCCTGGATCATAGTGGGCCAATGTTGGTGCCCTCAGGAGTTTTTCCTTGACTTCCTTGAATGCTTGCTCTTGAGCATGTCCCCACACATACATATGATTTTCTTTTAAAAGACTATGAAGTGGCTCCAAGATATGTGATTTGTTAAATATGAATCTCCCTACAAAATTAACCATACCTAAGAATTGGAGTAATTCTTTCTTGTTACTAGGTGCTTTTAAATCAGTAATGGCTTTAATCCTTTCAGGGTCTATCTGAATGCCGTCTGCATTAATTACATGGCCTAGGTAACAGATTTCAGTAACACCAAATACACATTTGTTCCTATTGATGGTTATGCCTTCATTACTTAATCTTTTTAACACTTCTCTAAGTACTCTGTCATGTTCTGCCTTAGTAGCTTCATATATTAAAATATCGTCCATATGAATGGCTATTTTTAAGTCTTTGAATAGGTTTGTAAATTTCATACTGAAATATTCTGGTGCGCAATTTAACCCAAAAGGTAACCTGTTATAGACATACCTCCCAAAAGGTGTTATGATAGTAGTCAGCTTTTTAGAAGTATCATCCAACTTGATTTGATGAAATCCGGAAGTGGCATCAATTTTCGAAAAATATTTTGCGCCTTTCAACTTAGCTAGTGTATTTTCTACCTTGGGAATAGGATATATAGGCCGCAAAATATTTTTATTAACATGAGTGTAATCGCCACATATCCGGACTTTATCGTTTCTGAACACAACTACGATAGGTGAAACAAAATCAGTTGGTTCCTCTATTGGACTAATAATACCAAGCTTTTCTAATTTATCTAACTCTTTTTTCACCTTTGGCAATAATGGAATAGATATATTTCGTGGCGAGGCTTGTATATAGGGCTGAGGATTATCTACTAGTTTTATTTTGAACTCCTCTCGGAATACTCCCAACTCATTAAAAATATTAGGAAATTCTTTTTCAACTGAAACTCCTATATCACTTGTTTCACTACCTACTTCTAGAGCTGTAATAGCACAGATGCTTACTATTTTCATGCTTTCTATAGAGGATCGACCTAAAATAGCTGTTTGCAACCCTTTTATGACATAAATATTCCCCTCATAAATTCTGTCTTTGTATGTTAGCTTTAAATCTATGGTACCAATTACCTCAAGCTTGACTCCATCTGGGCCTTTTACCGTAGCATCACTCTTCACCAGTGGCAGCTTAAATGTTTGCGCCCAGTGGGCTGGCACAGCACTTATATCGGCTCCTGTATCAATTAAAAATTTTACAGTATCAATAAATACATTTGCTCGAGAAATATTTACATTAATTTCATAATTATGTGTTCGTTCACATATATTAACCTTATACACAGTGTCATTTTTAACCTCTTCCAAATGTTTTATTGCTTTAGAGCGACACAGTTTAGCAAAATGCCCAATGCGTTGACAATTATGACATGTTGCTTTGGAAGCAGGACACATGTTTCTCTGATGTCGGTCAAATCCACAGAACCAACATTTATTACTGGTTTTTTTCCTATCTTGTTTTATCCTATTCAAGGATAAATCCTCCTTGACACCCAGCAACTCTTTTCCTTCTTCTTGCATTTCTGCTTGTCTACACATAAAAGTGGCTTCGCTAAGAGTCAAGTCATTTTTGAGTAGCATTCTTTCACTGGCTTTTTTATCTCTGATTCCAATCACTAATCGATCTCTGATTAGATCGTCTTTTAATGAGCCAAATTCACAATTTGATGCCAATTTGTGTAGTTCTGTAATGAAATCATCCACTCTTTCGTCCTCTTTCTGAATCTTACTGTTGAATTTGTATCGTTCGTAAATAATGTTTCGTTTTGGCGAAAATAAATCGTCAAACTTCTTCAATAACTCTTCGTAACTCTCGAACTTACTCCCGAACTGAACGATGACGTCTTCCGCCTTCTCCCCCATACAATACAATAAGCAGTTGATTTTATCTTGTTCCTCGCACTTGTCGTTTCCTGATATGCTCATGTATCTTATGAACCGAGATTTGTACTTCGCCCATTCCTCCGGAATAAACGTGAACGGACCCGGCACCGCAATTTTCATAGAATTGCTTTTATTCTTGTCGTCATTCCCCATCTTGTAAAACTGATATCACTGACTTTACAACCGTTTTCACTCACTACTGACTGTGTATATCTTAATACTGAATTAATACACTCCTTTTACCGCTGCCACCATGTTAAGATGGGTATTTATTTAAATAAAACATTATATGCGACAAAGCGTCCTTTTAATTGCGGCTTCTCGTCACCGAGCGAAAACCACAGATAACGAGCAACTCTCTACCAATTAAGGATGCATTCAGAACTACAACTAATCTTACAACAACAACTATCGAAAGGAAAGAGTCAACAGCGTTTTCTGAAAAGACAATACCTTTGGTGGTATCAATAGTGTAAAGATTATCAAGGCTCAACAACCTTAAACTAACCCCCGACATAACATAAAAGTTACCTAAATATAGGTAGCTTAGAAAAACCGCAATGAAATCTGCTTTTATGTAAGATAAACGGAACACAAAACTATCCTGCTGTTTGAGAGCTACGATGCCACAAACAGACACTCAAACGCGCATAGAATTCAAACCTATAGTTATGGTATCCCTCTTTTTGCGTCAGGGGTTAGAAAAAATACAAAGATTACTTTTAGAGAAGAGCATGCAAGAAAAATGGCCGGCAATGTCGACATCTCTTAGTCAAACTTGATAAAACTTCACGAACCAAAATCGAACATTATGATGTTGCGATGGGCGATAAATGTTTGTCGTCATTATGATCTCCACAGTTTTACAAACCATGTGGTACTGTGTTTCTCTAACCCTGCACATAAGACAAATATAGCAATCTCGTCAAGAATATCGTATTTTGGTGTACGGTCGCAGTTAAGCTGATAAAAATTATGACCTAAACCGAATAAATGAACCGGGATTTGATAACGTTTTTATAACAACGATGTAAACAAGGGCCCTAGTATCAAATATTTGTGTCGTTGTCTACACTAATATTATAAAGAGGAAAGATTTGTACCTATTTTTGTATGTTTGTATGTTTGTAATGAATAGGCTCAAAAAGTACTGGGCCGATTTAAAAAATTCTTTCACCAATAGAATGCTACATTCTTCCAATTTGACATAGGCTACATTTCATTTTGAAAAAAATTAGGGATCCTTGGTAAAATTTGAACAATGTAACCGAAGGTGTAGAAAAATGAGTCTTAAAATTGATTGTACCCGTGCGAAGCCGGGGTGGATCGCTAGTCTTTAATATAGACGTCCATTTTACTCATTCTAAAACTGGTGTTGGAATAGTCAAACATTCACACACACGTTCGCCTTCACACTTTTCGGCGCTACAGTATTGGTGTCTAAGTTACAATTGCGATGGTCAGTGTTACTATGACTTGGCATATTTAATCCCAAAGCAGGATTTACATATTTATAAGAATACTTGCTCTTTATGTGTTTAGGTATGAGGATCAGACTTGAGGTCACGGACACTGCAGCATGTCACGTGTGTGCCGCAGTTTCGTTCCAATTTTCGAATTTTTGTTGTGAATGGCGCTGTATAATCGGCCACCTCAACTGTCGTTGCCTATAACGATTCGTAGGGACAAAACATAGCAGGCGCCCGAAGCGCGCTTCCGGGGCACTGCGTTCGGTGCGCTCCGTTAAATTGTATAGCATTGTATGTGACGAATTATAGCAAGCGGCCGAGGCGCCGCCGCAAACGGAACGCGCGCCAGGCGCACGGAGATCGCGCGGATCCAAGTTTGTAGTGACAAAATACGCAAACAGAACGCGCGGCCGGCGCTCGCTCTACGAGCGTTCTCCGCGCGTCCCTTTTGCGTTCGTAACGCTCGTGAACTATCTTTTATCTTTTATCTTTGTTTGTTTTTGTCGTTTCCTCCATAATAATAAAATAACAATTGTAATTACTCCAGCTAGTTTGTTGACGGATCCAAAGCCGGCCAAAAAGTGGCGTCGTCTTAGCCGACCGGGCGCGCGCTCGCCGCGCGACGGAGGCGCTGCGCTCGAGGCGCTTGCTTATGTTTCTTGCCACGGCTGAATTTTGTGCATTGACTTTAGGTTGATTTTGCCTTTGTAATTTGTAATAAGTCACTTACTTATATATGAGATCTCGGTGCAGACGTGGAGCAGTTCCAGCGCGGAGTCCCGCACCTCCCAGTGCAGGTCATGCATCTTCATGTAGATTAGGCGGCCAAGGTCGTGGATGGCGGAGCCGGGCTTTGACTCCATGAGGAGGGACAGGTTCGGCGGGAGGAACTTCTTCACCGTGACCGCTATCACGTTCAGGGCCGTCACTACGAACTGCAACCAAGGACGATAGATATAGGCCGTCGCGTAAAGGACACTACACGGTACAGAAAAAGATAGGTAAATAAAATAGAAATTGAAACTGAACCAAATACTAAATATCAGTTTTTTTTTGAGAAATTGTTCACTTTTTTTTAAATATGGCGATACGGCAGAAACGTCCAGAAAAATAAAACATTTATGATGTGCGATAGTCTGTTATAAACAGATCTATTATGCTATTAATTGTAACTTGTCTATCTAATTCAACTATACCCCGTAAATATGCAAGGAAAATATAACTTGCAAACCATATATGAGAACAACAGGTATAAATAATACTAACCTAACTATTAAGTGATAAAAAACTTTAACAATAAATAAATGGCCTAATTAGAAAAAACAATGAAATAATATTTGCTAAGAATATTCAATCACATTCATTAATCTCTTTTAAAAGATTAAGATTAAAAACCGTTTACGCACGCCTTAATATTCGCCTGTTAGAAACAGCTAAATGAATAGTTTTTTTACATGTAACATTAGCTCTCCACTCTTGTTATACAAGATTCATTATGCCTCAAACATACATTCTGCAGCTTGACTCTTTTACAATACACAGATCACTAAAACATACAAACATACATGACATCCATGTTACTCTCCTTTTTGGTTTCGCCCCAGTCGGATAGTAAAAATTCTGTCAACCTACATGCAACAAACCAAATATACAGCAAACATAAAGCTTGTGAAAGACAGACATATATGATATATGCTTACCTTAGTTGATAGATTTGGTTTCTTCAAAATATTATAAACAACATTGTACAAACAAATTACTTCCAAACTTTCCTGCCAATTGATGTCATAATTCTTTACCAGCAAAAGCACGGCTTCCAGGACGTAAGTGAACACAAACAGGTTCTCCTGATCTTCCTGGAACATTGACTCGGGAGTAGAGTCTCCGCACACTTCGGTGGGATCAAACTGCTTTAGAATGTAAAACAAACCTTGGAAAATTAGGTTAGCTTGTTCATTGTTCATTGAATTGTTCAAACTGGACAGCCTTTTCACGCTCTGCAGAACGATGGACTCTGTGTCTAGTTCTAGAGTCAGTTCCCGGAGCCCGATAGCCGCCTTTGCAGTGTGCTCGCAACTGGCGTTGATCAGCCTCATAATGTAAGCCTGCACCTTGTCCTCCATAGCATTCATAGGCTGGTGCCTGCTTATGTAAGCTAATGGTGGCACCAGGCACAAAAACAACATTTTATTCTGCAAATCCACTTTTTTACCATCAGGTTTACACATTTCTGGCTTCCTGTCATGCCAGACTGTGTTCCAAATTACATTACATGAATGGCAGTAGTCCAATATTGCCATAGCATTGCGCCTCATTATGCAAAACTGTACTGTATTAAAATATATGACCCGTAGTTCTAGGAAGTCCTCAACTCCATAGACAGTTTCATCTGTTAATGGTTTTTGATGGAATATTTTTGCAAGGACTAAACGGAAGACCACTTTATTTAGAACGGTCGTTAAACTTTCTTTACGGAATCTGTCACATACAATAAGTAGATGTGAAACTACTTTGTAATCGTTCAGGAACATGTTCATGACCAAAGTGGACTTGATTACGTGACTGACATCGCTCAGGACGGAGTTCAACACGTGAAGCATAGGTTCAAATTCATTACATGTTTCCTCTTCCTCATCAATAGTAATTGAATTTTCAATAACAAATTCAGTTTCCAACGGCTTCATTATATAATTTAGGACTAGCTTTAAATTGTCTTCATCTTCTAAATCATTGATTCTCCAAATAAGTTTAGAGATGAATTTGTATTTTTGCCTAGTGACAAACACAGTTTTGAAATCATTGCTTGCACTGAGGATTTCCTTCCACATGCCACTGTCGAGCAGCCAGTAGAGACCGGTGTGGTGCTCCACGAGGGACAGGGCCACCTCCAGGTATGCCACACGAAGGCTCGGGACCATAGCCGGGGAACCCAGCTCGCTGTAAGCTTTGCTCAGAGAATTACTCTTCTTACACATTATTTTAGTGAAGTACAATTCTTTGCTCACACAGAACGCCAATAATCTGATCAGGAACACTTGGACAGAGACATGATATTTTTCCAAATTTTGTATAGGTTCAAGTAGTAGGTCTGCTATGTAACAGATATAATTGTTATCTGGAAAAAATAATTCACCTTTAATACTGGCAAAAATAAGAACTACACTTAAAACATCCTGTCTAACAAACAACAAACAAATATCCTATATTTTTCAACACATGACACATACAGGTAGTAGCCATCTGTATGGATAAAGCTGGTGTAAGGTTTTAAGAGTTCTTGTCTAGACAAACTTAACTGGATTTGGCCCATTCGGCTTTTGCTAGGCTTTTGATTTCTTACTACAAATCAATCTTTTATTTAAGAAACTGAGCTTCTATAGCAAGTTTCCAAGAGAAGAAAATATGCAAATTATAACATTGTGATTACAAAAATATGTTTTACTCAAATTCTGAGTCTCCGGCCCTAGTGTCTAAAAGCACAAGTGTCTATCAGCTTATTTAGCGGCCAAGCTCTGCTGCCCGATTTAAAAAAAATACAAAAAACAAGTACTAAAAAAGCAACAGCATTACAAATGTTACCTTTTCTGGTCTCTATTATTTTGTTGATTAAGCTGTCTGTGTAATAATTGTCCATAACACAGTTTGGTTCAGTAATTTTCGCGAACAATAATTTAAATTTATTTACGGTCGATGTTTCCACATTTTTTGGGTTACAGGCCATTTTTAGTAAGGTTAACACAATTCTCACTTAACTAACTAATAACACTTCCTTCTTTGCTAACATAACACTACGCAGCAGCAAATATACTCCATCGACATTGTGCGTTTCAGACACATGAGCTAAACGTCACCACCCACACCGCATTCACACCGTCGTATTCATTCTAAATTGACCTGAGTGAAGTTAGCTTTGATTTGAAAGACCAACCAATTGACACATGTTGCTAGTTCAAGATATTCCTCAGATATTCAAACGTAATCGTTATTGCACAGTACAGTACGTCTTATTTTACATTACTGTTTCTGTTCTGTGAAGCGAGAAACATACTGTGACAAGTGACAGCTTTGGGACGTTTTTATTCTGCTGCTTAATTTTTTTTTTTTTTGGATTTTATGGCCTGGTTGCGGAGACCTTTAAGCCACGTCTTAAATGTTCAGATTTTTCCACATTTGGTTTACACGTAGCTTCTTCAAATTTTTTCTACTGTGTTTTTGATAAACTTGTACAACGGTCTATATGTATTTACATCTTTGAGCAATTTATTAAGCGGCGGCGGGCTCTGCTGCTTAAAAAGCATGTAAACCATTAAGGTATAATTTTTTAACTGGAGTTCGTATTTTTTTCCACATTTTGTATTGAAGTCACAGATTAAATTGCATTCTAAATCAATGTTTATGTTTTTTTTTTGTTAAACCCTTTAAAACATAATTATTATTGTAAAAATAAAACTAGACTAACTAGAGTAAGTCATGTAACCCTTCCAGCTATAGTAACACGCTAGCGTTTTTCGCGCACATAATCGCTTTGGTCCCTTTCGCACACGCGTACTAGTTAGAACGAGATAACTGCTTTATGTCATCGATAAAAGCGAGCGTGCTAGACCCCCAGTAGTGTACGGCAGAGTGACGTTTCTGTTTCGCATAGTAACGTGTCTTGTGGTGACGTAAACGTCGTTGTGTAACATCTAAGACTCTGGTACTACTATTCTTATTGATCATAACATCAAAATCAATAGTAGTTTATGCAACTGCCATAAAATGACAGTAACAGCAAAAAACCAACAAACGAATGACAACAGTAATAGCGGCAATTCGATCCATCTGTCAAGCCGAACTTTTTTTTTAATCACAGACAAACGAATGAAGTCCCAATGCTCATGTCACTCGCAATCTAATGTCTTGCATTTATATAAAAAAAAACATACTGGATTGACGTTTCGTATCAATAACTGTTTTAATATATAGATTAGGATACTAAAATAGAGACCTACTTGAATTTTGACAGCTGTTCCAAATTTAAATTCAAAACGTTAGAGATACCGGTAATTTGCTGACCCTTAAAGTACAGATTTACCTACTACCACTGACAAGAAAATTCTTATAATAACATTGGTTGTAATAATGCTGGTCATTTCCTACGGTTTTTGAACGCGTTATTGAGCACATATGATATGTGTGTAGGTGTAGATAAAATATTTTATTGTATAACAGCCCCTCTAGCACACCAGCGTTTATCGCTGACATAAAGCATTCGTCCCTTTCGCATACGTTTACTGGTTAGAACGGGATAAATGCTTTATGTCATCGATAAAAGCTAGCGTGCTAGGCCCCCTGTAGGTGTTACAATAGAATAGTATTCGCTACAGCCTACCATAATATGGAATCGAACCCAAAGCTTCTAGCTAACTGGTCAGGGTCACTAATCACTAGGTATTCTACTAAATCGGACTGATTCTAACAAGACCATGATTTAAATAAGCATGATTTTTAGAAGTAGGTGTGTTCAGGGACAGAGCCTGATTTTTTCAAGCATGCTTGAAAAAAGCATGTGTACCTATTATTTTTTTTTGCCTTATATAGGAGGTCAAACATCACATGCCTTGGGGAAGTGCACGCTCTAATATATACTAATTAATACCTCCATGTGCAAAAGCGTCCGAGTCTTATCAATCAGCATTCATAGACTAGCGCCTAAAAAACGCTTCAAGGCGTTTCGTTCACTGCAATGGCACAAGTTTATTTCACTTAGTTGAATTTAGTGATGTTTTGTTAAATATTCTAAACCGCAGTCTCTGTGTTTATAATAATATTATAATTTACTTATTTAATTGGCCTAAAAATTTATATCCATTACTTGTCATGTTTAATTACTGTGGCTTGCATCATTTACGGATGGTTTACGGCATGTGATTGTTCTAGAAACGAACGAACTCTGACTGCTGCTGTGAGCTAAGCTGTCAAATCAAATTTTTATCTGCAGCCTGCAGCAAAGCAAGCAACATTAATGCCCCGAGAGAAAAGGCAGTTTAAAGCACAGTTTTATATATTTTGTTTGTGTAAAGAGTGTTCCTTATTGTTAAATTAACACATAAATTGAAGAAGTGAGTGTTTTTTTTTTAAATATTTGACTGAAATGCCGCTGAGAGGAAGCAGTTTCGTAAGTGTCTTTGCCGTGTTACTCGATATCTTCTAACCACACATTTTTTGTCTTGCATTGACTACTAGTTTTTTTGCATCGTTGAGTTTGTCATCACTGTTTTATATCCTTGATGATGACCTTGGTCGGATGCACTCGGCGTCATTCCCCCGTACGTTACAGTGTTAACCTAGTTAAAATTTTTGTTAAAGAGTTACGTTTGATTGAACTCTTTTTGGTAAACTAGTAATCTTATGTTACTGGCATATAATAAAGTTTGAATCGGGTTTGAATTTAAAACTAAAAAAAACAACATCTGTCTTGTGCTGTCTCGAGTGTCAAATGTGTACCTATGTGATATAAATAATAAAATAAAACTATTTTATTATAATCCATTCTATTTAATGCTGCCGCTGCGCCCCTGCGTTCCCACAGGTTATGGGCCCAGGAAGAACGTTAGCAGCATCGGTATTTGAAAGTTATGGATGGCGATTCTTTGAGTGAAAATCGCACAATGAGTTCACTGCCGACATTTGCCAGGTTAGAAGGTTCCGCGAATTTCTCAACATGGAAATTTCAAATGGAATTGTACCTCACCCATGAAGATTTATGGAAGTATGTGTCAACTACACCAGAGATCGCAGATGTTGAAGGTAACAGACATGATCAAAAGGCTAGAGCAAAGATATGCCTAATGTTAAATGCTGATTTGCTTGTTCACGTGAGGCAATGCAAAAACGCGAAAGAGACTTGGTCATCGTTGGTGAAATCTTTCGAAGATAAAGGTGTCAATAACCGATGTAGATTACTTGGAAGACTTGTAAGCCTTAAATTGTTACAATTCAGTAATATTAGAGAATATATTACTGAGATATTGAGAGTAGCCCAACAATTAAGAGATATCGGTAAAGAAGTTGATGACGAGATGTTAGCAGCCTTAATGTTGCAAGGTCTAACAGAAGAATATACACCTTTAAGGATGACAATAGAGAACTCCAATATTGAGCTGACATCAGATTATGTCAAGACGAAGCTGTTACAGATAGAGAATCCCTGTGAACAACCGTCGACATCTGGAACTGCCTTATATTCAAGAGGAAAGAACTCTATAACGCAGAGTACTACAAGGAACAAAGGCAAACCAAAGAAGCAGAAAGAGATAAAATGCTTTATTTGTGGAGGACCCCATAAAGCTATGATATGTCCAAGGAATCCAAACAAGAAGACAGATAATAAAGAACAAACATTACTCACCGCATTTACAGCGAGCACAGAAAGAGATGATGAATGGTTCGTCGACTCTGGAGCTTCATCCCATATGACGAAACGACAGGACTGGCTTTCGAATTATAAAGACTTTAGTGATGTTAAAGAAGTTAATGTAGCTAATGGTCAAAAGCTGTATGGTCGAGGTTTTGGTGATGTAAGAAATGATGGTGAAATGCCCTTTGGTGTGAGAGAGGTGATGTATGTTCCAGGATTATCTGCCAACTTATTGAGTGTGAATACTTTGGTAAGTAGAAACTTTGTAGTCATTTTTTCAGAGAATGGATGTGACATTTTTAAAAGGAGTGAATGCCATATAAAAGGAAAAGCGAGTTATAACTGTAAATGTGAGAATGGAATCTACAAATTTAAATCTGTCATTACAGGAACTAATTCGGCTTTTGCAGTTACTGAAGATACTGACTACCAACTATGGCATAAAAGACTGGCACATCTTGGATTACCAAACATGAAGTTGTTACGAGATTGTATGGCTACAGGAGTAAGTTTTAAGAATCCAGAAGTATTACAATGCGCGCCATGCTTGAAAGGTAAGCAAACACGTACATCTTTTAAAAAGACAGGAGCTACAAGAGCGTTAGAAGTACTAGAGCTTGTACACTCTGACATTTGCGGACCTATGAGTGTAGATTCAGTAGGAGGGAACCGCTACTTTCTTTTGTTTATTGATGATAAAACCAGAGAAACTTTCGTTTATTTTTTGCGTCATAAAAGTGAAGTATTCTCAAAACTAGTAGAGTTTAAAATGTTAGTAGAGAACCAAACGAACAAAAAGATAAAGAAGTTTCGGTCTGATAACGGTAAAGAGTTTGTTAATAGGCAAGTGAGTCTCCTATTCAAACATAGCGGTATTATCCACCAACTTACTTGTGAGTATACTCCCCAAAGCAATGGCGTTGCTGAGAGAGCTAATAGAACATTAATGGAAAAAGCAAGAAGCATGCTTGAAGAAGCTGGCCTAGAGAGGAAATATTGGGCAGAAGCAGTCCAAACAGCTGTTTATTTGAAGAACAGATCCCCAACAAAAGGTGTAACAGGAATGACACCTGAAGAAGCTTGGACCGGAAGAAAACCTGATTTATCAGATTTAAAAGTTTTCGGATGCAAAGCTTATATGCATATTAACAAACAGAAGCGCACAAAGTTAGATGCAAAAAGCAAAGAGCTAAACTTTGTAGGATACTCAACAGAATCTAAAGCGTATAGATTAGTGGACCTTAAAGATGGAAAACTATATAAGTCACGAGATGTAACTTTTTTCGAGGACCAATTTTTAAATCAAGAGAAGTCAAATTTTTCTACAGAGAAGAATTATCGAGAAATAAGAGAATTTATTCCTCTAACAGATCAATCTAACGAGTATCCACCTCCAGCAGAACAACAAGATTCGTTCTTTGAGTGTGAAGACACAGAGAATCAATTAGAGATTAATGATCCTTTAGAAGTGGTCAACCAAGGAGAAGGAAGAAGTTCTTCGTGTGAACAAAACATAGATGAAGTGGAAGCTACAAATGATCAGGAAGAGCTGCCTGACCAATGTGTAAATGAGAATGAAAATAGAAGATATCCTCTTCGCGAGAGAAAGCAAAAGGATTTCTCAGATTTTATTCTATATCATGCTATGGAAGAACAATCCAATGATCCACTTACTGTAGAGGAAGCACTCAATAGACGAGACAGAGATAAATGGCAACAAGCTATTGATGCTGAACTGAATGCTTTGAAGAAAAATGGTACCTGGAAACTTACAAAAATCGATCCTCGTGTTCGTGTTAATGTTGTCGATTCCAAATGGATCTTCAAAATTAAAAAAGAACCAGGGGGAAAAGAGAGATATAAAGCAAGGCTCGTAGCTAGAGGCTTTACACAAGTTCAAGGTATAGATTATGAAGAAACATTTTCACCAGTTATTCGACATAGCACTTTGAGATTGTTGCTAGCGATTGCAGTTGAAAATGATCTACAAGTAGATCAAATGGATGTAGTCACAGCCTTCTTAAATGGAGATTTATCAGAAACGGTTTACATGAAGCAACCTAGACTTTGTGAGGAAAAAGGAAAGGAAGATCATGTGTGTCTACTAAAGAAAGCTTTGTATGGACTCAAACAAGCACCAAGAGCATGGAATGCTAAACTGCATGAAGCTTTAATTGAGATGAAGTTTAAAAAATCTGAGAATGAGCCTTGTGTTTACATACGTAAACAAAACAAGATCATTACAATAATTGCAGTATATGTAGATGATATATTGATATTTTATAATAGCACAACAGAGAGAGATAAGGTCAAGAAGGAACTTAAAAAGAAGTTTGAAATGAAAGATCTTGGAAAAATAGATATGTTCTTAGGTATGAAGATTAGTCAACAAGGGAGAACCATAAAGGTAGATCAGAGAGATTACATAGAGAAACTACTCAAAGAGTTTGGGATGAGTAACTGTAAACCAGTGAAGACACCTTTAGAGATGGGTCAAAAGTTGACCAAACCACATGATGAGAATTATGTACCACCCAAAGAATATAGCTATCAAAAACTGATTGGTTCTGTTATGTATCTTGCAGTATGTTCAAGACCTGACATTAGTTATGCGGTGTCATATCTTAGTCAGTTTAATAATTGTTATACGAGTGAACATTGGACAGCAGCCAAGAGAGTCTTGAGATATTTGAAAGGAACAATAGATTATAAATTAACCTTTATGAAGAACGGAGAACATATTACTGGTTATGTTGATGCTGATCATGCAGGAGATATATGCGATAGGAAGTCGTATTCAGGATATGTATTTCTTCTAGGAGGAGCACCTATTTCTTGGGAGAGCAAGAAACAAAAGACTGTTGCTTTATCAAGTGCTGAAGCAGAGTATATAGCTCTATCAGAAGCTTGCAGAGAGACTATATTTCTGAAGAGATTATATGCTGAGATTATTGGTGTAGATACAGCAATAACTTTGCACAGTGATAGCCAGTCAGCAATACAGATAGCCAAAAACCCAGTTCATCATCAGAGGACTAAACACATAGATGTGAGAATTCACTTCATACGAGATGCAGTGAAAGACAAAGTGGTAACACTAAAGTATCTACCGACAGAAGAGATGGTCGCAGATATCTTTACAAAGCGATTACCCAGATGCAAAGGTGAGTTCTGTGTGAAAGAAATGAACTTGATTGAGTGATGGTGAATGAAGGATATGAGTCGTAGTGCAATTGGTTTTATATGTGTTTTTTGAGAAAAACTTTTATAAATTGATAATGTATATGTATTGCTGAATAACATGAGATTAAGGAGGAGTGTTAAAGAGTTACGTTTGATTGAACTCTTTTTGGTAAACTAGTAATCTTATGTTACTGGCATATAATAAAGTTTGAATCGGGTTTGAATTTAAAACTAAAAAAACAACATCTGTCTTGTGCTGTCTCGAGTGTCAAATGTGTACCTATGTGATATAAATAATAAAATAAAACTATTTTATTATAATCCATTCTATTTAATGCTGCCGCTGCGCCCCTGCGTTCCCACAATTTTCCGTCTCTGGTAAATCGAAAATGTTTTGGTTGATGATTTTCATTTTCGCATGTTTCATCTGTGCAACAAAAATTTTGGCACTTTCCCAACATTGGTGTACTTGACTGTGTAATAACCTCCGAGGGTATGATGCTGGTTTGACTTGATTCTAATATTTACTGTCCTGTGGTGTTGATGCTGTCATTAATTGTTTAGCCACTATGGAACTCTGTCATATTAACATGGTCAATCCTAAGCTAGGGGATTGTAAACAATCAGAAGCTATTACCTAAAAGCCACAATTCCTAAAAGGCTCAGTAATTAATGTCTACCATTGTACATCAATTTGAGTGGGACATGCTCATAAATCATGCTCTTGCCTTTATATTTAAATATATGAGTGGAATTTAAGAAGTTTGTATGCAAGTACCTATGAAAATGAAACTAAAAGTTTTACTGCATAGTGAAAAATAACAAAAACAAACTGCATAGTACAACTTCGATTTACAATGGATTTATAGGTTTTGTCTCAACTCTTAACTATTTACTGGATGAATTAAAAGAAACGCTTAAGATAAAACATTACAACATTGTAGAACAAAACAACCACACACTTTGTTTTTTAATTATCATTTCACAGTTGAAAGTTTTTGATATTTCTTGGTAACTTGTCACCTCGTTTTTTAGAATCACTCATTTAGCTGCATCCCTGTGTGTTAGAGCCTTCAGTGTGGGGCTTTATTACCCGACAGCGGAGAAGCGGAGTAATGTTGTTTGCTGGTGTGTTTGAATGAGTTCTGATGAGGTGGTCTTCCACAGGACTGTTGACGCCTGCTAACACTAGACTCTAGTGCTCCCGAGTGGCCCCTAACTGCTTGCGAGGTCAGTTTGAATTTTGTTTTGTTTATTTTTTGTTATTGTAATTTTGGTAGTGATCCAATTGTTTAGTGCAAGATATTATGTGGCTCAGTATAACAAAAACATGTCACTAAAATATTTAATGTTAGCAAGGATTTCTATCAGGTTCTTTTAAAACTGATATTATTTCAGTGACATTTTTTTTTAATTACAAAGAAATAGAGACTACTACTAAAAACTTAAATTTTTGCAACTGAAATTTAAATTATTCAATTTAAATGATATATAATGAATGACGACACAATGACAAATCGTAGCCATCTGGCAGGACAGGAACCTAAAACCTGTCAGATGCCTAAGATTTTTCTTTGTGTTGTCATAACATATTAAAAAATGGTAAAAACGTGTAAATATAATCTACTGTTTTTGTTTCTGAAAACACATAAGTAATTTAAACTATGAATTTCATCATTGCCTTGTGTTATCTGTAGTCAGACTGTAGATAATTTGATTATATTTCAAATTAAAATAGTACAAAACTTAAGTAAGATATATGTTTTTTTTTACATAACAACAAAATTTTATTTAGAAAAAGAAACAAAGTTATTCAGAAAAGGAAGACGAAAAGTTAAAATTTTAATTTTAATTAAAATGAAAAATATCGCCCAAGCTGCTGTTTCTGGGTCAGGTGTCCAAAAGGCTGGAATGCCAATACGTTGAGCGAGGAACCCCAGCCCGTGGGTCACCAGTGGTGTTAAATATTTTATTATTTCTGATCTATGTTATTCTAAAAATTAACATTTTATTTTAGTTATTTATTTCTTCTATTTTCATCTTATCTTATCTAGTTCTTTTCGTAAATACCATTAACTATTAAATGTAAGATTCATTTAAATTTTTAATTTATCCAAACAATGTTCTTAATCTCAAATCAGCAAAAATAAATCTAACTGAAATTTTCCAGTCCCTAAAATAACACACATCAATCATAACATAACTATGTAAGAAACAAAATAAGAAATTGTTTTCCTGGATAGACCTAAGAATGTAACAAATAGTGTACACTAGAGGAACATTTAAGAGGCCCCTTTCAAAGTCACTATATGTTGCACAATATGTTTGAATTTGCTTTGGCACAGCGACCTTCCGCACACGCCTCTAGCTATACTGTTACTTAAAGAAGTCGCGCGGCACTGCGCAACAAAGCAAGTCGCGGTGGGTCGTGCTAAACATCCTGATGACAATGCAATAATAAAGTAACGTCAAAAAAAATTACCAATAGCGAAAACTTTGACGAAAACTTGTCTCGTTTTTGGTGAAATTCTTCAAACGTTAGTATAATATAAACTAGGCGTTAAGGCAGAATCAGCTGCGCGTGCGCACGCTTCTGCGCGACTCCCATTAATCTCGGCGACGCATCTATTATGTTGATCAGCGGCGACACGAAACTAATTTTACACCATTTTGCGATTTGCCAGAATCATTATCTCGGTGCGTGACCTTGGCGCCGCCTCTACCGAGAACTGAGGTTTCTCGTATTTGTCGCTTACATTCCAAGCCTTATTGTCTTGCGTTCCCATTATCTTGATGCACGGTAGTGTAAAGCTAAGTTCGGAAAAGAAACGAGTAAGGCACCGGTCGGCTGGTTGTAACGTTAAAAAGAATTCGAGCTACTCGTGTCTGACGTAGGGTTCCCACCTCTCTCGGAATTCCGGGAGCCTCCCGGAATTGAGCTAACTGAAGTCTCCTGGCTCCCTGAAATAATTTAAAAAAAAAACTCCCGAAATTTCAAGTTCAGGAGCGGCGAAAATCATACGATCGCGTGCAGTTTTGATGAATGAGGCGCGAAGTGCATTCGTGAGTAAACTTTCTCCACCACAAGTGCCAAAAAAAACTACAAAATACGGCAACTATTCTATACGTCGTTTCAAGACAACTAGAGAAGTTAACTTTATTTGACTAGCTTGTGAAGAGAGACAACATTTACGGATAATGTAAATTATTTCGCATTTTTTTTGGAAAACAAGTTACGAAAATCGATCTCTTTTTTCAGTAGGATTTAGACAGTCAAGAGGCAACCCTAGTCTGCTCACTATGAAAAAAATGACACTTTTACCGCTTTCTGAAACAAGCCATAAAATAACAATCAACTTTTTAGGGTTTCCTGCCCATTGGGGTGCCAACAGTATTTTTATTTCTGTCCGTCCGACGGACGGACACTTAAAGGGTTCTTTCTATCTTTTGAACCGTAACAGGGCAGATAGAAATTTTCTCAGTTATTTTATTATGGTTATTTTATTATGGCGGATATCCTAAAGAACAAGAGAAAGAAAACAAATAGTGAAAATTAGGAGATCCCTTCCATATTTTTTGATTTTTTTCTTGGTAAGTATCTAGTTTTTTATAATACATGCGTGTTCTCTTGCACTACAAATCCCCTTTTTAGGCCATAATAAGAAATAAGTCGACTTACTGTCAATGAGCGAGCGAATTCAATGAACGGCCGTATCGAATATTGAATGAAACTTGCGGTTTGCATTAAAACAATTGAATGAATTGTGTAGAAAATTTTAGAATTGTAGTCAGTGGAGTTGGTGGTCAGTGCACGTGCACGTAAGGTGATAAGTGAGTCAGTGGGCGCCACGCTGACAGCTCAAGGAGCCGAAACACTGACGATTTCAATACTAGAAATCTGAAATGTCGTAAGGGACATGTCCTTAATGTCCTTTACGACATTTGAGATTTCCACTGTCGATTTATCAAGTAACTGCTGTGGGGTGACTTTTGACATTCGATCGCTCGACACTCGCCAGCCGCGCGCCAGTCAATCCCGGCTAAAATATACGCTCGCGCATTTGATTAACTTTATTGCCGCACAAGATTCAGCGACACTTGTTAATCGTGGTTTACCATAAAACTTTATATAATTAAAATAATCCACATGACAATGCAAACCGAATTTTTCGTTCCGCAAAACGCATGAGTCAAAATGAAAACATTCGGTCCGGGCGGTACTTAACATAAAGCATAATCGCGATTGATTAATGATTAATGAGTAATCAGTGGATGATTCAATTATGTACGTACCTACATCGACGTTCGATCTCGTTACATATGGCAATGTTCGATTTCAACAAATTGTAACATCGAATTTCATTTTGAAGGATTTTTTAAGTAACTTTTCTATTGGACATTTATACAAGTTTTAAAAAATCACCAAACTTTGACATGAACACCTACTAAACGGAGATACGGACATAACTCATTTATCAACCAATCAATCATTTATTTGTCAAAAGTAGGTTTACAGAGAGATGGCGTAATATTGGTTATTATAATGCTGGTCATTGCCTACGGTTTCTGAACGCATTATAAAGCATTTATGCTATATGTGTAGATAAAAAAGGTATAAGTTTCTCAACTTTTTGCCACTTTGGGCGTAAAAATTTTAGATAGCTTAAAAACTAACATGCAAAAATTACAAAAACATAAGGTGTGGCACTAAAACGAATCTAAGGTTCAAATAATTTATGCCCTGGTTCCTATACTAAGCGACGGATTGTTTTGCCTACCAGCTGTCAAATTTTGACAGATTTCCTAGATTTCTCATAGAAAACATGTAAAATTTTAAAACGATCCGTTGTCTGAATATAGAAATCGGCCATTAGTCAATCTAAAACAGATATAAGGATTTTTTTTCTCAAATAAAATAAAGCCATCCTACAGCCAATGTGGGTAACATCGTAACATTAAACATTTGACTTATCCGCCAATTACCAGTACGTATTTGAACGTTTCATATTATTTTTAAGAGGAGTGTGAAGGTGAACCCAGCCACAAAGAGCAGTCCCCATACACACGGCGATAACGTTTGCCACCCTCTAAACCTTGACCTATGGCAATATTAAAAAAATCAAGCCATACAAACCTAGTTCTAAGGCATAAGATAACATACAAAAAAATCATGACTATTGATTAAAGTTTAGAGGGTGGAAAACGTTATCGCAGTTTGTATGGAGAGCGCTGGGTACTCAATAGTGTCGAGACCGTTCAATATGTTCAACATCAAAGCTACCAGCTTTTGCTGTAGCAGTGCTGTGCCGTGACTGGCGTGTCTAAAATTTTATTGGTTTTGTTTTAATTTGCTTTTGGATCGATCGCGAGAATCAAACTCACAGTTCAGTCCGATTTAACCCTTACCAGGCCCCATCGAACTAGAAGTTTCCCCAAAAAATCGAATAGAGACACATG
This sequence comes from Ditula angustiorana, assembly GCA_963691745.1. NCBI lineage: Eukaryota > Metazoa > Arthropoda > Insecta > Lepidoptera > Tortricidae > Ditula > Ditula angustiorana. The sequence goes on along the minus strand of OY829480.1, from coordinate 3,266,239 downwards.
TGTGTTTGAGACACATGTGTGTTACTATTTGGACATTTTAGAAGCATGTTGTTTTTCACTTTAGCACAATTGAATTTGTATCAGAATATGTAGTTAAAGTTGCATTTTGAAAACATATATCCCTTAGCCTGGTAAAGGGTAAACCGGTCCAGTGTAGGCACAGAGTGGAGGTACTGTAGGGGTTTAGTGTCGTAGTCCGTAGTAGAGTCGTATTGTAGCTCTTCCTACCCGACTGCCGCCTGAAAGTATGTACATTTATATATTTGTTTATTACCTAGATATATTTTCTAAATACTTCATCTGTATCTATGCAAAGTTTCATAAGCATGCACCGATTCAGGGGTCTAGAAACATAAATGGACAAGTCCATCGGGTTAGATTTACCATGAAATTATAAAACAAAGCGTGCGTTCTGTCGGCTGAAATGGACTTACCGCTTTGACATTGACATAATAAGGGCTTGCCCAGTTTTGTTTCTTTAAACTGTGATTTAAACTCATAATTCCTGTTGGGCACAGCTTTGTACATTTATTTCATTTGAAATTAGAATATTATTTTTACGTAGTATAACCGTATCAAAATCCGTTGCGTGGTTTAGAAGGAGTAGGTGGCCGAAGATATAAGCAGTGTGACCATATGTGGCAGGATCCTGCCTTTTTGGCAGGTTTAGCCCTTCTTTTTAACTTCTGGCCGGATCGGTTGAAGTTTTCAAAATCTGGCAGTATCTGGCAGGATAGCAATATAAGCTGGCACGTTTGGCAGTATAGCCTTAGACTGGGTTCACAGTAAGCATTTGCGAGCGAGAAAAACGCAAAAACGCGGCCATTGCCCAACTAGAGACAGCCATTGCCGCGTTTTTCCGTTTTAATCGCTCGTAAACTCTGATTGTAATCCCAATCTTAAAGGACCTTAGCCATAAGAGTGGCAGGATTTGTCAGTTTTCTAGCCTAAGTAGGGCAGGATCTCTAATTTGAAGTTGGTCACACTGGATATAAGGACAGACCGAAACGAATAGCGACTTTATACTATGTAGTGATGATGATGATGTTGGTCTGTTCAAGAATATCCACTTTTTGTACATTTTTTTTTATACAACATAGGAAGGCAAACAAGCAAGTGGGTCACCTGATGGTAAGTGATCACCACCGCCTATAAACACCTGCAACAACAAAGAGAGTGCAGATGCGTTGCCAACCCAAAGGGCTAAGATGCAATACCTCTTGTGCCAGTAATTACACCGGCTGTCTTGCTCTCCACGCCGGAACACAACAGTGCAAGCACTGCTGCTTAGCGGCAGGATTAGCGAGCAAGATGGTGGTAGCGATCCGGACGGACCTTGCACAAGGTCCTACCACCCGCAATGTAATGTAATGTTTTAATGTTGTACAATAAAGTTTGAATGAATTTTAACTGCTGCTGACCGCAATTAGAACAAGAATACTTTAGTTGTCGGTGTGTTTGTAACAAAAGCTAGAGAATAATGGTTTTTCCGGCCTTGTACTTGGCGCCGGTTATCTAATAAGTAATAATGTGGTGTGACGCATCACTGATCTGTCGGTTGTCAATACATTAACATAGTCTTAATAAACGTAATGATTTTCAATAATGGTGGAGCCACACTGTAGCCAGTTGCTGGTTGCAGTACAAATGGGCCACGAGCGCAGAAAGAGGATACTATGGAATGCTGGACATCTTCCTTTTTACTCGCACAAAGATGACATTTCATCACAGTATAAAATAAAGTCACTAACTGTATTTGCCCTCATATCTTCGGCCGCCTACTCCAAAACAAGGCAACGGATTTCGACACAGTTTTCACTCTCATTAGAGATTTTATTAAGGAAGGGTTTTATGTACCGTAATTGTACCCCCATGAAGCCGGGGCGAGTCGCTAGCAAGAGATAAATAGTAAATTGCTACTGAAAAAAAAAACCTTGATATTTCTTGTTCCTTATCGCGTGCCTGTTTTTTCAAGGACGAATTATCATGATCTGCGCAAATTGCATGTATTTGCTGTCCCTTTCGGCGACACACTCGACCGCAGTCTTGATTATTTTAAGTCTTAAGGCCAGGCCACGGGGTAGTAACTAACACACTCGCATAATACTGGCACAAGAGGTATTCCATCTTAGCCCTCTGGGTTGGCAATGCATCTGCACTCTCTTTGTTGTTGCAGGTGTCTATAGGCGGTGGTGATCACTTACCATCAGGTGACCCACTTGCTTGTTTGCCTTTCTATTTCATAAAATAAAATAAATAAATAAATACCGCCGGCCGTGTAGTAGTAGCTTGCTTACTGTCTTTCATGCGGTGAGTGAGAGATCTGAAGTTTATCAGTTTAATCAGATAATATCGAAAAAATATTCGGGAATCGGGTTATTGGAGTCTATTGCCTACCTCTTAAAAATGCCATGGAGACAGAAATCTGACTCCGTAATAAAATACAACCGTATTTAGTACGGACTTCCTCCACGCTTCATTTCATCAGTTTTTGTCCTTCGAATTAAAATCAACACGCCTTAAGTATTTTGTACTTCGGCTGTAACAATGAGACAAACCGACAGACCGTGAAGCGGCTCTCAGGAGTATACGTTACGTCTGGACAAAGTAATATTGTTGCTGTACAATCACAGACACACTTATATGACCACTAGAGACGGAACTGAAAGGTGTCATTTTTCGAAAGGGAGGTATATCATTATATGCACTATAAATCTATCCATTTCGAGCATAGACAATTTCTCTTAGTTCCCTCTTTAATGGTCAGTTAAGTTTGTCTGTTTGTATAGTCGACCAAGTAATTGCTTGATCACTTTTGAACCTTATCCTTTTGTGATACGGTCGAAAAGTGGTCAAGCAATTTCTTTGTCGACTATACTTACGTACAGTATACCCCATTCTGAAGTACAGTCAGCCTTAGAAGTTGCTAAACACTACTAGCAATTTACAACTTCTCTCGTCCTGTGAGAGCTTGGTGCCGGCCAATTTTGCAAGCAGCAACCGGTTACAGTGGCTCTAACACTTTCATTAATTTGTCCAAATCATAAAAGTTCCAAAAGTTTTTTTCTCTGTAACTGTAAATTATAGTTTTTTATTAAGATGATCGACACTATTACAAACGAAGGTACCCCTTAAAACATTAGAATTTTAGAAACCGATGTTCTTTTAAACGGGTCATTTATAATAATTTTGATCTCTTATAAAATCCGGTTCGAAAACAGCAAAGAAATAAATCAATTTCTAGTTTGGACTATCTAAAAATTGCCTTGCCAAGTTGTCAACCCACATATTGGCTCGTGTCTGTATTTTTAATGTTTCAACCCAAAGTTATGTTGTAAATGTACAAATTAGTTTTTGATTTAGTAGTACACTTATTCACTTAGAACCATTGACAGAAACTAACGAACAATATGGTCAGAAAACGTGAACGAGATACAATAAGTGAATTTGAAGTGCACGTGAAGTGAGAGTGGAACATGCGCAAGACATAAATTTGGCTGAATGATGAATTAAAATCCGAGAAAACCTTTCAATAAAAAAAAACTGACTTCAGGAGTTTCTTCAAAGCTAAAGTTCCTAGTTCAAAAGACAACTGTTTTTATCCCATTTGCACATCGCTTTGTAACTATTTAGGATGATAGTAGCGATCTGATGATTAAATGTTGAATCACTATTGTTATTAGTTATTACAGCAGACACCTAGCAAACTCTGTGTAACGCCCCTTAATTCGTTTTGTTAATTAGGAATTCATTTCATGACAAATGTTTATTTGGATTTTGTTGAATTATCAGCTCATTTCGTGTCTTTATCTTCTTTACTTAATATAAAACGAAAGTCGCTATCCGTTCCTGTCCGCCTTCATATCTTCTTTATAGTCCTTCTAAGCCACGCGACTAATTTTGAGACTGTTGTCACTGTTATTAAGAGATGATGGATGATTTTTATACAATCTCCATTTGTACCCGTGCAAAGTGCAAAGCCGGGGCGGGACGCTAGTAAATAGGCAATAAACAAAACTCGCGTTTCTCGCGCCTTGATTCTCAACAAATTATGTTCTGTCCTTTGCGTTTCCACTTGACACCTGGCTTCGAAAGCGCTCGTTTCCAGTTAATGAACAACTGACTTTTACGGGTTCGTGACTTCGTGTGTGTGTGTGTTATTTTGAACACAAGTCTTTATAATGTAATTCCGACTGCATGTCAGTTGTCCAAGGTTCAAGGGCAATTATAAAAGCACCGGACAAATTACCGGTGGCCGATCGATTTTCCTCGCTCGAGCGATAGATTCGACCGCCGTTATGCGTAATGTCATTTAAATGACAATTCAAGTCGTATTATGCCAAAATGTAGCATTGAAAATTCTACTAACTTCCTCTGGCGCAACGACCCAAAGAGTCTTGGGCTCCGATACAAGTAAACGCCACCTAGTCCCGGTGTTGTGGGGTTTCTCGTCATTCGTAATTGAATCTTTATCTTTACATCATCCTCATCATCATGATCAACCGAAAGACGTCCAGTTCTAGACATAGGCCTCCACCAAAGATCACCACAACGCCCGGTCGCTGCTCGCATCCAGCGAGTTTCCGCAACCAACATCAGGTCGTCGGTCCACTTTGTTGCGGGTCTGCGCACGCTACGTCATTCAGTATGCGATCGCCATTCCGCGGTTTCTTTACATGTTAATATAAATCAAAGTCGCTCTTTCCTGTCTGTCCCGATGTCTTCGGCCGCCTACTTCTATTCATCACGTAATGCATTTTGATCACTGATTTTGATACGGTTCTCAGTGTCATTTGTTGTCAGTGTTGTTTGTTTTACGGAAAGTTTTTATGTATATTATTAAGTTGACGTCCTAATTGTAGCCGTGCGAAGTCACGCGTCACATATACCCAGTCTGCAACCTTTCATTGTTGCTGTTGCTTACCTAAGTGCTCAAGGCCCTCAACCTTCCGTTCGTGGTTCGATTTACGTCCTTGATGCGTCCAGTCAACAATGTGTAGCCATTAGTCGTTAAAATGACGAAGAGTACATTTGTCGCAGTAAACAAAATCGCAATGTATTGCTGGAATGTCCCAGTCTGACGTCAGAACAGGGATAAGTCATTTCGTGTTCACGCGATCAAACTAGCAACATAAGTTCTGTAATAAGAAATTTGTCGCTTCAATTTGTCTAAAATATTCAACGAGAATTTGATATTTTCATGCCGCACCCTCTCGGTTGCCGCGGTTTGGTGGTATAAGTATTTCCTACCCCTCCCTAAGCTCTCTAGTTACATAGAAACCAATAGTATCAACTCGACAAGCAGGCCGGCATCGCGGCACTTCGTGCTCTGTCAACCATTTATAAGCATCAGCGTTGGTTTGTCTGAGCTATTGTAGTTGCACATTTCACAAAATTATGCCTAGATCTGGCACATTAATCATCACTATTATCAGCCTGTAATCGCACTTCCGGTTGTAGGCTTCTCAAGAATATTGCCATAGAGCCTGATCTCACCGCTTACGCTTCATAGCCAGTACCAGCTATAACCACACTATCGAAGATGTCAAAAAGATCTTCGCACGACAGACAGAGGTCTGTTGTTACTCGTAGTAAGGGCTTGTATAGACCTTTTGACTTCTTTAAGTACTCAGCTAATTATGCTGCTGGCTTTTATATCTATTTAGCTTTTTCCGCTCTCGTGTCAGGAATATAAAGTCGTAATAAACCTACTGATTTTATATTACCGTTCTCTCTGTACCAGAGTTGAACGACACGAACTCTAAAATTGCGTGTAAAAGTTTCATTATCCATGCCAACATTCCAGTACACTATAGCCTAAATACCAAATCAAAGATATATAGATTAATTTGAAAGAGCATTTAAAAATATCCACGTTTCATACTAGCCATTACTGCGAGTTCTGGGAAGTTGCGATTTATCTGCTAATGTGCTTAATATAATACGATCGATTGTTGCGAAATAGGTCAGAGCTGTTTTGTACTGATTTCAGGACTACGATCTAGACAGGCTTGGTCTCAGAGGTCCATAACTCAAAAGGACAACACAGGATTACATACATTTTACAGTAGAGCGCTTAAACTTCTAGAAATGACGTCATGCTCAGTACAATTGTATGACATGGTCATATTGTAGATTGTCAGTTATCTAGTTTCCGAGTTTTCCCTGTTTGCTTACAGTCATGACCTCATGGTCATGCATGATCAGATGTAATCAGGGACGACAAACTCGAAAATGTAACGACACATTCTGACGTCCTTATGTCAGAGCGCGAGCGCAAATATAATTCGCTAAATTAAACATCTATTTATTTATTTATAAACGCCATGTCTGCTCCGATATGTCATATAGCGACGGTTCGTACACCAAATGTAGCTATAGACTACTAGCTTTTGCATAAGGCTTTGTCCACGTGGGTTTAGAAAGGTTAAATACTGGTTAAATAATTTTAAAACTGACATCTGTAAGCTTATTTCTGCGCTGCATGCATTCTGAAGTGTTATCTATACATAAATAATTCGATATTTTTGGTAAGTTGCAAGGATTCCCTTCTGAAAATCGTTTCATATAAAAGTATGTGTTTATATATCGCACGCTTAGTCTTAAACTGACTCAATTCTGAATTTGATATTTCCCAAAATTAAACCCTATGTCTTTTAATTAAGGTGATATTTTGGGACGTGTATTATTCAGAAATGGGTCAGTTTAAGACTAAGCGTGCGATATATGCACAATACAGGGTAGATTTCTAGAATGTAGTAGAGCTGTGACAACTAGATTAAACAATCACAGTGTCGCAACAAACAAATGAAATGAAAAGAAAGGAAAAGGGTTTATTCCAATAAAACTTTACAGAAAAAATTCTACCGAGGGCCCTGTGCTAGGATACCCTGTGTCAAACAATAACGATTACACAAATATAGAGCTTTAATTAACAATACGGTTGTGTTTATTACCAGGCACCACACGTAGCCACACGTGCAGTCAGCTTTAGAAGTAGCTTAACACATAAGAACCTTGTCGTAGTGACGTATGAAATGAGAGTTGCTCGAATTTGTCACATTACTGACAGCGACAAGGTACTGAAATGTTCAGCTACTTTAGAGGCTGACCGTACGTATTTGTTAAAATGTTTCATAGTACAATTTTATTTCGGGAAATTAAGGTCGAGTACTCTATTCGCTTCTGCAGGCTTAGGAAACCTCCCAACTATCTTCAGGAGCTTGACAATTGTCAAGTGTACAACTAACCTCCATCCTACTCAAAATTGACATAATCTAATTTAATGCGTTTGGAAAAAATTGCTTTTTGTATGCCTGTGTTCTTGTTCAATCTGTTTTAAATACGCGAAGGCTTATTTTATAACGTTATCGGGACTTTAACGCGATAAAAGTATATTGTTAATTTACCTAGTAGACTCAGTCTACTCGTGATCACGGCCGTTGAAACATGGCCGAAACGTCGAGGTAAGTTAACAATATACTTTTATCGCGTTATAGTCCCGATAAAATTATAAATATGTGTGAAAATCGCGAAAGTTTAAAACAATTTATAAATGAAGGCTTCGTCGCATTTTGAGTCAAATCATCACCCGGTAGATAATTAACGCTCCCTAAAGGTTGCTTTTACTTAAATAAATGGTATAATTTCACACTTGCGTGACATACACATTTTAAATGTGACATATCAGGCGATGTTAAGTTTTATAGAGGTTTTACTTCCTACAATTCGAGAGGCTTCTTTATGCGGTCCGGTCCATGTATAAATAGAGGACAGAAAACAGTTTTAAATTGTTGTCCTGGAACTATTCTAAACGGATTTTAAGCCCCTAGATAACATAGTTGTTGACGGTCGGGCTCGAAAATTAATACCACTTGTGAACTAATAAGAAAATATATTAAACCGAGCGGAAAAGACAAAGACAGTAGAAAAGTACGACTGACAAAGGTATAACAATTTTTTAAAGCAATTGTCACATTTCAGGTATTCCAAGGAGGTCGCATGAGCCTGGCGCTAACAATAGTTTTGATTAGAAGTTACAAATGTCTGACACCAAAGCATTTGCTTTTAGGCTATTTAGTTGAAACGTATTCTCGCACCAAATACTCTCTCTATTTAACTGACTGCGCGACTCAAAGGAGGGTAATGTAATGTGTTTATCACCTTATTTTTGTATGTATCGAATTCAGTAGCCTATTATAAAACCGGACTAGAGCACGTCGAACAGTATAGTAATAGTATACAGTATAGTAATAGTAAATATGATAAATGTAATCTTTATCTATCTTTTCTTTACATAATGTAGAGGGAAGTCGCTAGCCGCTCCTGTCTGTCGTAAATCCTTGTAGTGTATGTTCGGCCGCGTTCTCCTTCAAAACCACGCAACCGGTACCGTACCGGTTTTTATGTATTTCATAACTTAGATATGTAACATTTTAATTGGACCTGTGCGTAGTATAAAATATAATAAACATTATTTATGTTTAGTTATTTTACCGGTAACAATCACAAGTTTGTATATTGTAATATTTTTAACATTTTATTTATCAATATGGTGCATGTTAAATTTCAGCTTTCTAGCACTATGGTCCGCTGTTTAATATCTGTGACATACGGGTCGGACGGACATGGCGAAGTTCTTACATTTTTTGATTTCTTTCAAAGGGGTCACAAAATTAAAGTCAAAGTGATTTATTTCGGTTTAGCTATTTTTGAGTTAGATATAAGCGTAGTACATTGAGAAGAAATTACTTTGTAGACTAGTAATGAATAAGACAGTCAGAATATTCAGAATCTAAGAGGAGCGATTGATTGCTAGTCATGTGCCATCAAGTCATCATAGTAAGATTCATAATCATGGTATCACAGAGTTTACGAGTACTAGTCGCACTAGGTAATATTATATCAGAGTGGTTTATTAAGATTAAATTTCACAGTACATGGCGAGTCAGATAAGTACCTCGTACCGAAAACCGTAGTGACATTTATAAACTAAAAAACCCTTTTAGGGTTCGATTTCAGTACATTTTAACTAGCCTCCTTCTGAATAGAAAAATCATTTTAAATGAAGAAGTAGAAAAATACAACGCTGAGCCTAGCCGGGTATACCTAAAAAAATCGTTTTAAAATAATTATCAGTGGCCCGTTTCACTAAGCTACAAGTTACAATTTTACAAGTCTAAACCGGCAACATTAGTCAATAATGACCAATGGCAATGGGCATCATGACCAATGTTGCCGGTTTAGACTTGTAAAATTGTAACTTGTAGCTTAGTGAAACGGGCCACAGATCGTAACATTCCAGTCCACATTTATTACCGTTAGCGCAAGTAGTTTGGCGGAATAATTGGTTAATAGGGTTTAGGGTTGTTCTAGGTTAGACTAGATTAGATTTGAAAAAAAAAACACTAAGGTTACTAACTGCCAACTGCAACGGACAGAATCTATCTCTAAAGAAACTTTTTTAAATAATATTTTTATGCTTGCAAGTCTTACAATGAAATTTGAATTGAAAACGAACACTACAGTTTTATTTATATTAAGATAAAAAAAATAAATTTCCTAATGGATTATAATGAATGTAGGTAGTGAATCAGTTGTATTGTAACGTATTGCACAGCGGCAGCCCTAATCGATGCACCCACGCTGCAGTGATGCAGTAGAATAGACTCTGACTTACTATTCCAACCAATGGCTTGCAATTTGCTCAGAGCGTGTGGGTGCTAATGATTCAAGCTGGCTTCTCAAGGACTCCCTTCTACTACGACTCTAGAGGAAGGAAGCCATTTAGCTTTTGTGCAAATGCGCTGTCGACATGAAAGATTGTTCGAACAAAATGCGTCGCATGAGTAAACACCTGTGCCTCGTGACCCGGATTAGATTCAATGGCATTGCCGCAAATATGTATAGTCATACTTAGAAAGATAACGTTGCACTCTCTACTGCACAGGCGCTTGGCAGACGTTTCGTTTTCATGAAATCGGTCACCGCGACCGTAAATCATCAAGTTCATACTCCGAGCGACGTGTATCCGCTCTTGATCTTCATCCCGTCTAGTATTCTTTACGGAGTGACGCAGGCAATATAATTTGTGTAGAGTTATTCCAAAAGTTCTATTTCGGTGTACGCGGCAACCACCCACAGCACATGCAAAACGAAACTCAGAGCTGGCCGAGTGAGTGGTGTTCCAAGCGAGGAATAAAAGCGTTGTGTTGTGTCCAAGTCAAGAGTATAACCCTCAGTGGTTAGAACATTGTCAACAACTGAATCACCAGACGATGACATTGTGAGATGAAGCGAAACGTGAGTACGCCGAGACGTTCGGCTGCTGTCGAACGATCACATGTTATAAATAGTAAAAATATCTGTGTTGTTGGTAACGCCACCGCACTGCCAATATCTTAACGTTTTGTTTACACTACATTTCAGCTTTGATCATGTTTTTATTATTTTCCTGTGGTTTTTATAAAAGCCTAGTATCGTAAACGAATCGACAGATGTCATTTGCTGAGGGTTTTGCTTCCACTTTCCCTATCATAAAATCATAACATTTACTAATGCTCTGAATACAATTAGAGTGTTCGTAATTTGTTCATGAAGAATGTAGTTTTTTTTAATATAATATATTAATAAAATTTTAAAATGTACTTTCAAACGTCGCGCGTATGAAATATACCTCAGTCGACCCGATTTCCCCGAGTGTTTGAGGTCACCAATAATTATCGCGTGTGTTTATTACGCAATATTTACCAAAACTTCTGTATTTAGAATTCAGTCGGCGTCCTACACGCTTCGGCATGCCCCAGTTGTGTTGTTTACTGGTTTCGATCAACCTCGGGAGTTCCAACTCTAACCGATTCGGAATGCTGTAGACTTCACAACCGCTCGGATAAACTGAAGCGCAAACAACCGCCGTCTAATCCTCTGAAACAAAGACTGGTTTAGACGGGGAAATGGAAATGTTTGCTTGAATTTCTTTGTAATCAAAGCAGGTTTATTGGTGATAAAGTGATTAATAAGAATGCGTGGCAGTTGCGTGTCTGCACGAACGGAATAGGTACCGGAGGGTCCTTTGACTTGTATGAATGAAGTCTGTTTTTAACTTTGTTAAGTTATGAATTTATTTTAGTGTTTGTAAATGGTTCTACTGTAAATTTGAGCTTTTACTAAAAGACAGTTCACAGAAACCGCCAGCGCGCCTAAAACTGAGGCAACTAAAACCACTCTTAAATGGAGTGGTTGCGCTTTATTGCGCTTAGTCGCTCCTTTGCAAGTAGCGCGTCATGACGTATTGTACTACTGCCAATTTTAATTGTAAAATGCCGTCTTGTGTCGTTCCTTCAAGCAAAAATGCTGCTGGACATACAAAAAAACAGGATAGGACCACATTTCATCTGCTAGTAGCTCTTTTAAAAGTGAATTTATTTAATTATTTAATTTATTTTACTTATTGTGATTGACTTGGAAAAGAGGGCGTCCATTTTGTAAGTGTTGCCAGTGTAGTCAAAAATGGGATCAACCGTGTAAGTATGGGGAATCGGCCCCAGACGTCAATTGATTGCCCAGATTTATTGGCCCAGATATAAGATGCTGATTCACCAAATATTAACCCTAAAATGCCACAGGTATACGAGATTTTTTTTTTTTTATCTAAACTACAGAACCGATTTTTATGAAACTTGGATAGAATATGTAACTAACTTAGGTTTAACAAACTGGAACAAATTACCTTGCTACTCCGCGAAACCAGTGCCGGGCTCGTGCAAAATAGCTGCGTCTGTGCGACACATATATGTTCATGCAAAAACCCACCCTCCTCCGCTTCCACGCGAAACAACATATATCACACAGACTCAACTACACACCACCACCACTAAACACTAAAACTACACGATCGACGCGCGTTTCGCCTCTATACGAGGCATCATCAAGACCAAAAAAAAATTTTGCTTGGGTGCTTTTGTTTTTTTGCAAAAATGTTGGCGGTAGGCGGGATTAAAGAAAAATGTTTTAGTTTGTCAGTACGCCATTCGTTCAAGTACCGAACGGTCGTACTGTTCGATCTTGATGATGCCTCGTATAGAGGCGAAACGCGCGTCGATCGTGTAGTTTTAGTGTTTAGTGGTGGTGGTGTGTAGTTGAATCTGTGTGATATATGTTGTTTCGTGTGGAAGCGGAGGAGGGTGGGTTTTCGCATGAACATATATATATATGTCGCACAGACGCTGCTATTTTGCACGAGTCCGGCACTGGTTTCGCGGAGTATTATTATTATTATATTATAGGCGAGCAGCATCATTGCTGATATGCCTATCTCAAAGTTCCACAAGTTATTTCAAAGTCTTGAGTAGCAAGGTAATTTGTTCCAGTTTGTTTATTTTGTTATTAATAATACCGATTTTTCTTTAAAAATGCCGTAGAGTTCTTGCCACTTCTTCTCACGGAGCTTTTAAAGTAGCAGATAAAAAATAAAATATTTGTATTTTTGGAAAGAATAATTAAAAATTCATCTCCATTCCCGTCGTCTGGGAGGCTCGGTGCTGAGACTCAGATTGGGTACCCATCCATTAGATTTACTGCTAAGCAAGTTGCTAGTAAAATAAATAGAATGCAAAGAGGGAAGTCACCGGGACATGACGGCCTCAGCATCGAGCATCTCAAGTATGCCGGTGGTCATCTCCCGAGGGCACTATCCTTATTATTTAACCTATGTATCAGTCATAGCTACTTACCCGACGAGCTCATGTTTGCCACAGTGGTGCCTATTTTGAAAAATAAAACAGGGGACGCCTCTGACATGTCCAATTACAGGCCGATATCGCTAGCCACGGTTGTAGTGAAGGTGTTGGACAGTTTGCTTGATGACATACTAGGGAATAATGTTCAGCTTAACGATGCCCAATTCGGTTTCAGGCCAGGTCTATCTACCGAGAGCGCAATTCTATGTCTCAAGCAGACTGTACAATATTATACATCTCGTGAAACGCCGATATTTGCCTGTTTCTTGGACTTGTCAAAGGCTTTTGACAGGGTGTCGTATGACCTATTGTGGCAAAAACTCAGTGACAATAAATCTGTTCCGCAAGAGGTTACCGCTTTGTTCAGGCACTGGTATAATAGTCAAAGAAATAGTGTGAGGTGGGCTGGCGCTCTCTCTGATTCTTATGTATTGCAGTGCGGGGTTAGGCAGGGGGGTCTGAGCTCGCCTAAGCTGTTCAACCTTTACGTGAACGGCCTGATCGAGGAGCTCAGCAGTTCTCATGTCGGATGTCACATAGAAGGGGTTTGTGTAAACAATTTAAGCTACGCAGACGATATGGTGCTGCTGAGCCCCTCGATGGGGGGGTTAATAAAGATGTTACGCATTTGTGAGGCATACGCGGAGACACACGGACTTAGGTACAATGCTTCTAAAAGTGAAGTCATGCACTTTAAAGCGGGTAATAAAGCCTACCGAATGGAACAGGTCACACTTTGTGGTACGCCTTTAAAGAGAGTTGACAAGTTCAAGTACTTGGGCCACTGGGTAACTGAGACGATGTCGGACGTCGAGGACATCGAGCGTGAGCGCCGCGCGCTGTGCGTCCGCTGTAACATGTTGGCCCGCAGATTCGCTCGCTGTAGTGGGGAAGTCAAGCTAACTTTATTTAAGGCTTTTTGCCAAACCTTCTACACGTGCGGCCTGTGGAGTAACTTTACTCGGCGGGCTTACGGCGCGTTGCGCGTTCAATATAATGACGCGTTCAGGATGTTGTTCGGGTTGCCACGGTATTGTAGTGCGTCGACAATGTTCGCGGAGGCGCATACAGACTGCTTTTTTACCATCATGAGGAAACGATGTGCGTCTCTCCTCAATCGCAGTCGTGGCAGCTCGAATAGTATCCTGAGCATGCTAGCCCACCGCTGGGACTCGCCGCTTCTGTTGCGTTATGTGCAACTGCACGCCCCTGTAATGCCGGTGCCCAGGCGCCTTTAATTTAATTTAAGTTTAGTATCATTATAAAATACTAACCATAGCTTTAAGTTTGTAACCTCTAACACTATGGACTTAAAGTCCGAAATAAATGATTTGAATTTGAATTTGAATTTGAAAAAAAGATTTAGGCTTAGACTTTGAATTATGTTTTATTATTTGTATGACTAACTAAACTTAACTAAACGACTTTAAAGCAACTGGGTAAAATGATTGAATACTGGTTGTATACAACGTTAGTTTTAACAAGTGTCCTGGGTGGGTGCAATGTTTCCACAAAAAGTGTGGAACTGCTCACGAGCTGGCAACATTACGCGGGCAGGGGGCGGGGCTTGCGCGGGACGTGCGCATTGCTTTTGGACACAGCGCCGGTTATGACGTTTTAGTTGAACGCGCCTTCTAGTTAATTCTATGTGCATACCGATCGTTTCACAAAAGATAAGAAGAAAAGAAACAACCATAAACATAGACACATAGGATTCATTAGAGAAATTTTGTTAATTGCTTACAACATAAGATAAAATAATATTAAAATCATATGGGAGTTAAGTCTATTTCGAGGTTGGTTAAAAAAAGGAAACAATTAAATATAATCAATAATTTACCCCCAACGCAACACATACTTGTTAATTAAGTATAAGAATAAGAATAAGAAGAATAAGAATCGTTTATTTGTAAAACATAGGTAAGTGTACAAAGGTCGTATAATTGTAAAAGTTTCACTATGTTTTGCCTAGTGGCATACAAATAGGGTGGAGTATGGCATGCAGCTTCATAAAGTCTCTGCTTCTGCTATAAGCTTCATAAAGTCTCTGTCCGTCTCTTTTTTTGACTCTCTGTGGCTCTTGATCCGATTAACAGACGTCGAGGCAGCTTTACTGTTTCTACTTTTTTCTTTTCGTAGTTGAATTAACCCTTAACCTTATCCGGTCAGATTAGATTAACCGACTAAATACGTCATCACATACATGAGTATAGAAATTGAAACACTTTTATTGTATTTATGTGAAAATAGCTTTATTTTAAATGATTCTCCAGTACATGAAAAATATATATGTCGCACGTGAGTATTATAAAACCGCGATTAGAATATAATTGAAGAGTAACGTCAGCATACTATTATTTCATAGAATTGCGTCAAGCTTCATTCCTATTTGTATGTAATTAGTTGCAGTGGGCTCTGAGCTTACTCGCCAATTATATTCTAATCGCGGTTTGACAATACACGACACGGGTTTCGCGGAGCAGCAAGGTAATTTGTTCCAAAGTATTGACCAATTGTTTTCAGTGCGTTACGAACATGAAACTGTTAGAATTTTTCGTAGCATATCATATACTAGCGTACGCGAGCGCCTTCGTTCGCGTAGAATTAGTAGCCTATGGCCGTCAGGGACATGGTGTAGCTTTCTATTTCTATTAGTGAAAGATTTTTTGGAATCAGTCCAGTAGTTCCAGAGATTACCCCTTACAAACAAAAAATCACAAAACTTACCTCTTTATTAGGTGATACATGCACCTGCATTCACTGTATGAAGAGTTAAACGAAGTTTGCTTTAAAACGAGAGAGCGGTTTTCGAGACATTAAACTTTTAATTTGACTGTTAAAATATGTAGAGAGTTGATTAACCTTTTGACCGTCAACGTCTGATATTTAAGGCGCAAAATATCCAGATTATTTGGCCGCAGTCTTATAATAGAGACAAAAAGTCTTGTAGTTTTTGTATAGAAGGCGACAGGGGCATGTCCGATGAAAGTTTTATCGGCGGTTACAAGTAGTTATAACGACTTTAAAAGTAACTGGTCGTTTAACTCTGTAGCGTTTAATTAAAATACCTAAGCATCTACACTGTAGACGCTACAGTTCAATTACAACACATACGGACGTGCGCCAGTATTCCATCTGCATTGGTGATCAGCTAAATACGTTTTCTATAACGGGTCAACGAACTTTCACTGAGCGAAATAAATACCACGGCGTTGCTGTAGTGTAGTCGACTGTTGAAAAATTACCTGAACTGCTCTCAATCATGTTTACCTGAACGACCGAGCCCTGTTCAGGACTGATACGGTTGTAAAACGATTTTTTTCAAAAATTACACCTAGGTTGATCTAATTTTATTCTTGGTAATCTAAAATAGTTTTCTTTTTGAGAATGCGATTAAAATTATTCTTTTGTCATTGCCATGGATGCCACTTCTATGGATGACGTTTTGTTCCAAAATCCTACAATTAACTACCTCGGTAAAAATATTCAGTATCTTAGGGTTAATAGGCATAGATCTTATACGATAGGGATGGAAGAGGTTTATAAAATGTCATCCATAGAAGTAACATGAGAATTACCGATATTACTTGTAGAAATAGTATGAGATAATAAACTGTTTGGAAGAGGCCGAGCTCTATCCTTTTCTGTATTGTTAAATTCTGGACATCAAAGGCAACAGATGTAATTTTTTTACCAAAATCACTTTATTCCACTTTTAAAAAACATACATTCGTTTTTTAATATTTATTCTTTATTAGTTATCTTACTAAGTCAATAAAGGAGATAGCTATATAATGGTCTGAAAGAGGACAAAAGTATGTTTAAAAAATTATATTTTGGTAAAAAAAAATTGGACATATGACTTTTGGATCTGATGCCAGATTATAGATGAATGAATGATCCTGACGATCATTTCAAGTTTGAAACCCAGACTTTACAGTTAGTGCTCCACCCACCCATTGTTTTAGATGCTTGGGCTTTGTATTGACGCGGTGTTAAAATTGTTTGACATGTTGAATGTGCAAGCCGTTTTAGGGTTCCGTACTAAACAACGAACCTATATAGTTTCGCCGAGTTCTCCCGCCCGACCGTTTATTGTCACAGGCGTTTTATTAGCAGACTATAAATGCTGGAAAGCTAAAATTTTGCATGATTAGGTATATGTAGGAGTTTTGAAGAACAGGTGTTAGAGTATACTTATTATTTTGACCTGCTCTTACCCAGTTTTTGACCCTCTTTCGAGATAAAAAGCACAAAAATAGCTGATGCTCGTAGCTGATGCTAGATAAGATGAGGCCTACCTACACAACCCTATCCCTAGATAGGGTTGTGTATTACATTCTTGTCAGGTAATGGCAAGGTTCTTCATGGACAAAAGTAAAAACTGGGAGGGTCGCGAATATAATTTAATCTTTAAAGTCTTTATGTCCTTATCTATCTACAAGAAACCCTGAATTTTGTATACCTGAGTAAACAAAATTTTTGCTTAACATGTAACTTTTATACGGGTAGCGGGTTATGTATAATTATTAACGTAGAAAAAGAGTTTTTTTTTATACAACATAGGAAGGCAAACAAGCAAGTGGGTCACCTGATGGTAAGTGATCACCACCGCCTATAGACACCTGCAACAACAAAGAGAGTGCAGATGCGTTGCCAACCCAGAGGGCTAAGATGGAATACCTCTTGTGCCAGTAATTACACCGGCTGTCTTGCTCTCCACGCCGGAACACAACAGTGCAAGCACTGCTGCTTAGCGGCAGGATTAGCGAACAAGATGGTGGTAGCGATCCGGACGGACCTTGCACAAGGTCCTACCACCCGAAAAATATATATTAATATACATATTATAATAATTAAAATATATTATAATATTTTTAATCTTAAAAATAAAAACTTACGTGCGGAGCCGCGGCCAAATCTTAATAATGTATAGAATGACAAATTATTTAATTAGGACATTTATTTTAGACGAAATTATGAGATGTTCTATAAGGTTTGTTAAAGGAAAGTGTAATAATAAATTCGCACTTGTAGTTGGCAATATTGGCATTGTCGTGTCGCTACAACAAATAAATTGCATTCGGTGAATCACTTATGGCAAGGAGTAAAATAAAACATAAATTATTCTTTTCATGCCCTATCTGGTAGAGTTGGTAATTATGTCAAAATATAGAAATGAATTGAGGAAAATATTCTTACAAGTTATGAATAAGTTAATAACCTTATTTTATTTAAATTGCTTTAGTCTGCGATCGTAAAAGGACAAATTTTATCCTAAATAAAGTAGAAAGAAGCACTCGAAAGTTCCAAAAGGCGAGTGCGCAGGCGCGTTTTTGTTCTCCCTTAGTAGGCGACCGAATTGTAAATTCCTCTCAGCTACGCATTGCCGCTTTTGTTAAGAAAATGAACGCGAAGCGAGCGGGTGCGCGTGTCTACAAAGCAATGGATGCGTTGTACTGCCAACGATCGAGTCGAAAGGTCTTGTGGGAGCCGCGTTCTCGAACGATCCAGACTGTTCTCGAACGGCGCCCACCGCCTGTATAAATACAAGCGTTGACCGCCACCGGCTTTAGTTTAAACTGAGACACGACACAGAGCGTTTCATACTTCAGTATTAATATTTCGCGTGCTACACGCATTCGAGTGAAGTGTTTATTTGTGATACATTCCAGTGTTTAGGATTAATGAAATGGAATCACCTGTCGTTTTAGACAAACCCCCGGAATACCACGGCAAAGACGATGAGGTAAGAGTTACCACTAAGGGACTTTGAACTTTTCGCTAACTTTTTTTCATATAAAAACTGAACATCGCCATATTTAGATTATTCTCTTTCAGGGTTTAAAATGATAATTATAAAAATGAAATAATAATTTAAAAAAAAAACGATATTTTTTGAATTATGCGAGAAACATCGTTAGTTATTTAAATTATGACTGAAACCGGAGTTAATACTCGAAATAGAAAATGTTTAAACAACTACCATGTGAGTAGTTGGCAGGCGGCCAGACTTAGGGGCGCAATTAGTGAGTGAGTAACACCTGGACCCTGAAATAAAGACACCTCATCGCGCCTGTAAGGAAATTAACTAGGTATACTTTGTGTGGAAATTAAAGAGCTGCCTTGACGAAAATACACTTAGTTATATTATCCTTAAAATAGCCTTCATTAGGCTTAGTGTTCGGTATAGCATTTGATATGATAATTTTAGAATGCGTTCTACATTGAACCCTGCCTTTTAAGACAATGGTTATAAGCTTTGGGGTATAAACAGATCCTTGTAACACCTGCTGAGTAAATGTTATAAAGAATATTTCTTGAGGTGTTTTGTTAGAAACTTACCAAACGCGTGGATTTTTTGCACCTTTTAAAATTGACATTAAGTTCTGCCTCAATTTTGCCTGTAGGTTGTGGCGCATAACCCGTGGGTGGTGCTTATGAATCACAAGTAACCAGCCACTTACACTTAGCGCACTGCGTATTAAAATAATTCACTGCCTACATTGTACAGAATTTCTTTCATTTCATTGCTCCATGATCCTGTCAGTCTGGTTTCTCTGGAACGGGGGTTACGGAGTTCAGATGGCAGTCGCTCCACTGTAAAAACCTGACCTGTCAAACCTGGGATCGTGGTCAAAGCTTACCCTGAATTAAGAAACGGGGAAAAGCGCTAGGAAGGATCAGGGGGCCTAGCACGCTAGCTTTTATCGACGACCTAAAGCATTTATGCCGTTCCAATGCACGCATACTGGCGTGTGCGAGAGGGACCAAAGCATTTATGTGCGCGATAAACGCTAGCGTGCTACTATACCAGGTGCTAAACTAGGTACTTATACCACACTGTACAAGTTTTAAGTAAAAAAAAATGGCCATCGAATAAGTTATTCTTAACCTCAGAGATCAGAAACAACTTTTTTATGCAAACTTCTGACTGACCAGAGACTGGTTTAATCAAAAAATTGCCTACAGTCGTATTCCTTTTGGCAAAATTACACGAACGACTAATTTAGTACAAACGGACGGCAATTTATCCACCCATTTTGAAATAAAAAGTAACTAAGTTAAATTCCGTTTAAAGTTGTTTGGGTTGTTGTCGCGTCGCGTCTGGGGTTAAGTTTGAATTCAGGATGCAGGCTGCAGGTGCAACGACCTCTTCAAAATTTGTAATCAATACTTGCGCTGCAAGTTGTGAAACTGGCAGCATAGGTTAATACTATTGCTGTAGTGTTTTACTTATCCGTTTGTGTGCAAATGGTGTGACACTCTAGTTACAAACAATATCTGGAAGCGATTATAAAAAAAAACAAAACATGGAAAATCTCAGTAATGAAGTCTGAGATCAAAAGTTGGGGTTTACGGATGACATTAACTGGATACCTGATGTGGTCGGACCTTGATCTGTCTCGTCCGAGAGATTTATTGGGTGACAAGCCTCCACAGCGTATGGTATTGCTTCTGATCTGATCTGACTATAAAATTCACCAGATCATGTCATCTGTACTCGTGGACCCTTACTTTTGATCTTGGATTCTATTTCCGAGTTTAGTTTAGGTATTAGTCTTACCGAGACTATTTTGGACTAATTTCCATTTGTAATATTAATGCCCTGTTGCATTGCGTTCACTGCCTATATTGTCACCCTTACCTAACTGGCAGACGTGGAATCACATTTTGATGGGAATTTTGTCTCTAGCATCATGACATTACATATTTTCTTACGATATTTAATTAACAAGGCTTAGGCCTTTTTTAATTTCCCAGCTATATTCAAATAAGATTTTTGCACGTGCAAAGCTAAAAAACTTCGTACGAAATGAACATGAAATTTCTTTATTCATTTGCTGCGAAATGATCGTGCAAACAGGCCTCACAATTATAATGAGAATGATATGATGGGATAATTTTAGGGTAAAACGATGTTTTTGGAATTGTTTTTCTTTTTTTTGCAATGGTAAAGTAAAAAATATACCATGTAGAAGATTGCGAATGTAAACATTAGCGCGTGACGTCGCGCCAGCCGCGCGCCGTGACTCACCTATCAGCGCACGCGTAGCAGGCGCAAGCATTGCCGATTGTCTCGTAATCGCGTTACGAATACATGTGTCTGTCTTTGCTTGGAAATATGTGTTCGGTGAAAATACATCGCGTTGACTTTATTAATATTTCGTTTGGCTAAAGACGATTTTAAACGTGCAAAAAAGGACGTAATTACTTTGATAGATCAGGAATTCGATTTTTGAATCTCACCGGATGACTAAAGCTCACCAAAATGGCCGCTTTTCACAGAGATTCTGCCATTTTAGTGAGCTTTAGTCACCTAGTGAGATTCAAAAATTGCACCTCAGGTGATTGTTTCTGTATGAGAATTAATTTATTTCGCGAATTTTGCATAAGCAAGCAATGGAAAAGATTTCAATATCTTCAGAAACGTGGTTCATCATTATCATCTTGGTTAAGCGAAAGTTGACCACGACAAACCAACCTGTAACTATGACAATTGCTTTGGCTTATGAATATTCAATGTCGAAAATTTTCCTCCGAGACAAGTGTGTAAATTTTTCTCTCAAAAAACACAAACAGCTTTACGACCCCGTTTTAATGTACGTAGTTCTAAATACTCTTGACTTTGAAGATTTGTGTAGCTGTTCCTTTTAATTACTTCTCTCGAAAGACTCCGCCTGGCCTCCATCAAAACTAAATAAAACAAACAAACGAACACATGCACCTTGCCTTCTTGCCTACCATAAGCATTCTAGGTAGTACCTAATATCCCTATTTATCACTTCGGTTAGCGCTTGTCCCAAATACATTTAATCTTCGTGAAGGCGCGGTGGTGCAACAGTTGCAAGACTTGCAAGATTGCAGCTGAACACGTGTAAATTCTCCGAGCTCGTAAACACGAGTGTAAATGGGCCACCATTAGTTTGCTCGAACATTGTCGGTCGGGTATCAGTAAATATTGCTTTAGGCTGGAAACTGAGTGCTTCTGTGATGTCTAATTTTGAGTACGTACTTCGGAGAAGCCACGAATCTTGATATACTCAATTTGTCTTATCAATGTTTAACAGGGAGAACACATTTCAAATGTATTGTTTAGCAAACGTTTAATTCGACAACAGAGACACTATTCGGGAATGTTATAAGATTCAACCTGTTGGGTTCTTTACGAACCGTACCTTTTTTATAAAATAGGAAGGCAAACAAGCAAGTACGTCACCTGATGGTAAGTGATTACCACCGCCTATAGACACCCCGCAACGCCAAGGATATTTTGTTCATACTTAAACTTAAAACCATCTCGCTTTCTCAATTCAGCAAATAAAAATACTCCTAACTTCAGTGTTCTTCGCGTTTTGTTGATTGTTGACTTAAGGCCTGATGTTCGGTCACGTTCACGGCAATTCTTCTTGTAAACATCTCAAGTTGAGGA
This sequence comes from Ditula angustiorana, assembly GCA_963691745.1. Taxonomy (NCBI): domain Eukaryota; kingdom Metazoa; phylum Arthropoda; class Insecta; order Lepidoptera; family Tortricidae; genus Ditula; species Ditula angustiorana. The sequence continues at coordinate 3,244,069 of OY829480.1, read as the reverse complement.
GATGATGTCATCCCACATGTAGCTTAGACGGCAAATCTATCGTTTGCACATAAACGGACTCGAAGTTGTCTCGTGACGCCACCGCGACGTAACGCCTACACTCTCGAACAAATATGGCGGATTCAATACTGTTCTCGATGACCAAACACTATTTCTCTATTAGTATACGAATAATTACGAAGATTTCCAAACGTTTCCTTCTACGAACGGAAGTCGTCCTCATTCTTGACCATCTTTGTAGGTTGTGCGAGGAATTTTATATTTGTAGCTCTTCCTTTTGCGACCAAGTTATCGGAACTGAGGATATTAATCGTTTATACGTAGTTATTGTCGACAACAACTGGTGTACAGAATTTTCAAGAAGGCTATGGTGATGTTTGCGTAGATTTGCAGTCGACCAAGTACTGGTCACGGCACATCCTCTTTTCCAAAATGTTCACACCAATAGGCAATGCCAGCCATTAAATTTAAACGCTCGGATATTCTACCGAAAACACTCTTGGTTTTTAGTTGTGAAACACATGCTGCGCTAAATACTAATAAATGGTTCCTTATTGTGTTGTCGCCGCAAGATAATGTCCGAACAGCCCACGTCTCGTTGGCCAACAATAACCTTAATTTTTTAACGTTCAAAGATTTTTTGCCTCATTGCCATCAACGCTTGGTCGTTGACTTGCGAGAAAAAAAAACTGGCGAAGATCTCCTTTATTTTGCGACGCAAGACGCAAATTACTCTTTAGCACCTGAAACGACTTGTAATCAATTTGCTATTAAAAACCAGCACCCAAAGTCTATTTTTGATAAGATCGCAAAAAGTCGTCTACCTTAATATGGTAAAGATTTGTTTATATTTTCATGCGACGCAGTTACCTAATCAGCAGTGCTAATATTGTGGTAATCGGGTTCTGCCTCGTCCACCCGATGATCTCATGCTATACAATCATCCATCGTACGGTCGTTGCGGTCGACTCCATAATTCGGATGATACGTAAGAGAGAAACTTATTCGCCAGACCGTATGTTGCTTAATATTGTAAACAAACATTTCGGGTGCTTGAGTGAGAAAATCCTAGACTTTCTCTAAACTTAGAAATAGAATCCAAGAAGTAAGGTCTACAGTTGACATGATCTGATGAATGTTATAATCAGATCAGGAGCAATAGATAGTGGTGGTGGTGTAGAGGCTGTCACTTGGTAAATTTCTCGGACAAGACGGATCGAATCCCCCGAGCACATCAACATCAGATACCTAATGATGTCAACTGAAATTTTTTTAATCTCGGATTTCATTTTTGAGTATAGACGCCTTTTGTGTAGATAAAGGTTACGTTTTACAAAAAAATACTTGGTTGAAATGGAGAAAATTGTTGTCTACGAAGTTTCATATACTTGTTTGGATGATAAGACTGTGTAAATTATACCAAAACTCTACCAATAATTTGCCCAAATATGCAATTTTTGTATATATAGCGGCATCTCAAATACGCTGTCGCTATTTAGTCAACATAGTAGATGATCCCGACTCTATGTTAGTTTTATCATTAGCTGCAGTGAACGTGTTAGTAGAGTGCTCGACGCGTTTAGTAATGATGTGATAAATAAAGACAAATTAACTCTGGAATATTCTTCTGCTATTGGATTATGAAATAGAAATTTGATCTTGAATATAGGCCCATTCGTTTCTTTAAGTTCGACCTCGGTGATTTTCGCCCAGGGGCCCTAGCACGCTAGCTTTTATCGCTGACATAAAGCTATATCTCTTTCTAACCAGTACGCGCGTGCCAGAGGAATGGATGCGTTTATGTGCGCCATAGAAGTTAGCGTGCTTTTGCGTGCAGGTGGTCGGGCTGCGTTTTATTGATTAATAAAAGTATTTACGAATGATATTACGAAATTCTATTCGAAGTCTTAGCTTCCTTTTTTGCTCGCCAATTACATAATAATTTATGGTTATAAACCATAATTTTATCGAGTCGTTATGTCATTAATTATATCATTAAGTTCCTAATGCGTTGCACTCGCGATGTTTCTGGATTGACACATGTCCACTGATTTACAGTTTATTTACCTACAGTTAATATAAAAGAGCATAAAGCGTCCCACGCAGAATTTAAATGCGAATTTGTAGTTCTGAGAAGTCGACCTAATTTATTCAGAGTTGGATTTGGTCAGTGCCTAGCATCGATGAATGGCGTTGAGGTAAACATCGATGTACCTACACGAATAAAGTCACAAGTTAATTTTAGAATGTCATAAACGTTTTATAATAATTTATTGACTTGTGTCAGTTCAAGACCGCAAGTCCCAACGACGGCTGACACTCGGAAAGTTTTTGCTGTTCCTTGATGACACGACTACATAAATATTTTATGTCCTGTAATAATGAAATAAAAATAAATTCACATCTAGGGTATTTAGTTGTCAACTCTTAGTCGACTGGAATATTGTAGTAAAAGCGAAAACGCGAAATATATAATTTCATAATAATTTATAATAAACATACATACTTCACCTTAAAATAACAAAGTAATTTCTGAACATAAACCGTAAGATAAATTAATATCAATTTGTCAAAGATAAAATCTCCATAAATTTATGTCGGCACGGCAATTTATTTTGAATGGAACTGGACTCTTGAGTTGCCAAGATTGCTTATGAATATGGGTTTTAACTGTCTGATAAACAAGAAGATGGTCGCACGTCGTTCGCCAAATGTTGCGATTAAGTTATAATTGGAGCGCATTTGCTGTAATCGCTAGTCATTTGTGCAGTCATCGGCTTAGTCGCGACAATGGCATGCTCATCGTTGAGCGATGACGCTGCGCGGTGTGGACACAGTTGTCGTTCGGACAATGTTGTGTTTACATAGCTTCAGGCTTGCCTAAAGGTTTACGAGCATTTTTAAACTTCGCCTGTTCAGTTAGAACGAATCTCTGGTGCGGGTTTTGGCCATTCGTTTATATTTATACAGCCTGTCGCGTTGCTTGGCTTAAGCAGTGCCGGATTTACACTTTCCTTGAGTAGATATAGTGAAGGTCACTCAGTTTGTGCCGCCCTAATCCTTCCTTGTATCTAAATGTAAAGCGAGCTAGTGCCCTCTGAAATATGCTGTCCCTAGGCAGCGGCCTGTGGGGCCTATTGGCAAATCCAGTACTGGGCTTGGACCTGCCATACATTTCCATTTGCGGAAAAACGTAGTTGCCAGCTATTCACCCAAAGAAGCTTATGCGAACTAGCAAAAGACTCTGTCACTTATTTCCAGAAAACGTTTGTACGGGGCCACGTTCACATGCATTTCGTTTTACGTTCTCACGTTCATCCTACTCTACCCGAACACAAGTTCAAAACAATATTCGATATAAATTTATTTCCGTAATTGAAGCCGTATCGAACTGGAATTAACAAAACACGGTCCGTAAGAAAGTCTCGGCGTGAGGCCGCCCTCGCCCGACCTTGCCTTATATGGCCGGCTCTTCGCCGCTATAGGTATACTACCGTACTCCGCACCTGGGTTTTTTACTAACTTGTGACACGTTAAAAGTAAACAAGGTTTCCTGTTGTTACTATGACAAATTCCCGCTGAAACAGGATGTCGTACGACGGTATGGCCACACCAGCCTCAAACCCTGTTGTGGATATAGCACTTTCGCAAAGATTGAATTGGCGGTTTTTGTTTTAAAAAGTACCTATTTTATCGCCGACCTCAATTTGTAGATAACCCGTGCCATAAATTTGCAGAAACTAGCGACTTACACATAATGTACGGTCTCGCAGTTTCATTCGTTTAAAAAAAGCTGCATTGCAAGGCTCTAAAGTGATCGTCTAAACTTTTGACGCTATCAATTAAAGGGAAGCTCACAAAACAACGTTACAGACTCGACAGACTGGTTGACACTTGGAAGTATGAAAATGAAAAATCAGTTACGTTTTTTTTGTCGACACCTCTTCTGACTGAAGAGCTTCTTCTGCTCATTCTCGACTGCATCCACTTATAGAAGTAGAGACTAACGGGCACGATCTCTAACCCGTGTCTTTGTTGCCAACAGCGCGGCTTCCCGTTTGATGAGGAGGAGGGTTCGGGCGCGTGGAGCTCGCTCGCGGCGCGGCACCCCGACATAGCGGCTCGTCTGCGCCAGCGGCCCGCCACCTGGGCGCGTAAGCGGCGGCCCTCCAGCCAGGACGCCGGCGACGGTACGTACTGATGCAACAAACTTTATTGACCATGCAAGAGGTAACTGAGATAAAGTTACCTATGCTTTAAAGGGAAAGATATATCAACTTCGTAGTGCATATTATATGTCTCGCTTTCAAAAATTGACATCTCTCAGTTCGTCTTTAATGTACGTATGTGTCTGACTGAAAAACCGACGACACTTACCAGGGAATCATTGGCTTGTCCTAGTTTACTTTAGGTAAAGCGCTACTCTAATAACGTAGTAAAAAATACAGAGAGATGTTTCACGTATAAATATTACAGTTTGTGTGATATAAAATCCTTACGGTTATCGTAAATCTACCTAGCCCACCTGTTATGGCATAGTTTTCATTCGACCTTCGAATCGTGCGAACAGAACGACATTCTGATCGAATGTTCATCTGCTTGCAGGTTGTGTAGCGAAACGTTTCATGTTTGCAGATTTCGGCGAGCGATTCGGCGACTTCGACAGATTCCCCTTCGACGACATCCCGCCGGAGTTCCGCGACCACTTCCCCGCGCACTGGGGCCGGCGGTTCGAGGAGCCCCCGCCCCAACACCCGCCGCCGCAGCACCCGCAGCAGCAGCAGCAGCAGCCGGCGCCCGCGCCCGCGTCGCCGCAGCCGCAGCAGACCACCGCCGCCACCCAGACCGAGCTGCCCGCCGGCGCGCAGCAGCCCCCGCACCTGCCGCAGTACGGGCTCCGCAACACCGTCGACCTCGGCCAGCGGAGCGCCGCCGACCCGTCGGTCGATGCTGACGAGCGCGGCCAGAGGTCCATGTCCGCGCCGCCCGACGCCCGCGCCGAGCCGCGCACCATGAGCGCCGCCCAGCACGAGCCGGCCGAGCAGCCGCCGTCCAACGTCCGCCACATCCCCATCTTCGTGGAGGGCCGCGACGAGCCCGTCATCAACCGCGCCGAGCACGCGCCGCGCGCCGAGCCAAAGCCGCACTACGCGCCGCCGCCGCACGTCGACCGCGACCAGTACTTCGCCGACGACGGGCCCACCACCTTCCACCACCCGCCCAACTTCTCCAGGGCTTTCGGCACCCCGTTCAACAAAGGCTTCCGGCAGGGCCCGCAGCCGTTCGTGCAGCAGAAAGTGTATCCTCAGACCGCGTTCACGCGCGGAGCTTCACCGCAGCGCTCGCAGTCGCCCAAAGCGCATCCTCACCCGGAGGAGCAGCACGGCAAGCACGAGCCGGCGCCCCGCGCGCAGCCCCCGCCGCCGCAGCAGCACCCGCCGCAGCAGCACCCGCCGCAGCAGCACCCGCCACAGCAGCACCCGCCACAGCAGCATGCGCCACAGCAGCACGCACCGCAGCAGCAGCCGCCGCAGCAGCCGCATGCCGCCTCGCCGCCGCCGCCCAAACCGCAGCCCACACCCAAGGATCCCATCACCCTCATCCTCAGTATTCAGACCGACGTTCTGAACCTCATGTCCGAAGTTGAAAACTTCGTCGGGACGAAAAAAGACAAGAAATACATCTACCTCGACGAGATGCTCACCAGAAACCTGATCAAACTAGACAATATCGAAACGGAGGGCAAGGAGAACATCCGGCAGGCGAGGAAAGAGGCGATCAAGTGTATCGAGAAGTGCATAGCCGTATTGGAAGCTAAAGCCGACGGCAGGACCGCCGCGGCGGCCGCAGCGAAGGCCGCCGCGCAGGCCGCCGAGCCGGCAGCGGAGAACGGCGAGGTCGATGAGAAAGATGAGAACACCAAAGAGGAAGCGAAGATTGACGATACTCAGGAAATGAAGGAAGTAACGCAGGAGAACGATCAACAGAAGCCTGAGGAGCAGGTGAAAGTTGAAGCCAAACCAGAAGAGATTAAAGAAGAGTCCAAGCCTCAAGCGGCCGACACGCGACCCGAGGAAAACCGAGCCGTCCTAGTACAGAAACCAGAAGAGAAGAGCGAGGAAAACGACAAAAAAGGCAGTCCCAAAAAAAGTACAAAAGTCGTTAAGAAACGAGACAAGAGCAAAGATAAGACTAAGGATAGCCCTAAGGAAGCCGCGGATAATGAGAAAAAAGTAGAATCTATGCAAGTAGTAGACGATAAGGGTGATAAGACAGACCCCCAGGGGATGGAGGTCGACGGTGCTGCAGCTAGTCAATGAATTGCCTTAGTGAATTGTTTCATGTAGATACGCCACGAGCGAACGCGGCCTCGTGATCATTCTTGTGCATAATATAACAAAGGTTGACATGTGTTTATGTTTGTACATTAAGTCTCTAATATAAAATAAGGACAGTGTCCTTTACGCCTAGGATTTGAAGTGGTCTCTTCTTATTTAAATCCTTATATATTTAATTAATTTATTGTTTATCGCTATCTGATAACACAATTTTCTCAATAAATGATGATTTCACAAAATGTATAACGTTTATTTCGATCTTTCCTTAAATATTAGGTACATCATTTTTAGAATACATGGCGAAAAAAAGAGAATAGATTATCATATCACAGAAAGCAGTTTTAATTAGGGGAGTGACGAGGAACCGGAGATATCTCGGCCGGCTAAGCTGGGTCCAGACGAGTGTAACGTGTAATGTAACGAGTAAGGTTACGTACATAAAGTTCGCGTCACGTTAGAAGTCACACCCGACTGGACCTGGCTTTAAGTAAACCGCGGAAACCGGGATAAAATAAGCATTAGCTATGTATCTCGATCGCATTACGGACTCTGGCATTTCTGACCCAAATTGAGCTTGGGCCCTGTTATATAAACACTACAGGTGCTACCAGACATAAAACTTTACCATACTAAAATGTGACCCTTTGGTTCGTTTTCGTAAACAGCGCAAAAAAGTGTTATTTCGTAGCCAATTACGAAAACGAACCAAATATTACGGGAGGTCACGACAAATTTGGCAACGATCACCAATATGGCTGATCGGCAGCTCACAAGATAAAGAGCAACTCCGTGATGCCAAATATGTCGGTCTGCCTGCGCTAAGTGGTTGCGTTATCGAAATATGGCGCCTGCAAAACCAGTTATTGTTCCCAAAAAAAAACGATAAGTAATATGGCTGAATAAAGTACAGAAAGGAAGTACCGGTTGCACTCATGTGAATTCTGCTAAAACTGAACAAATATTTGGTCGCGTTTCGAAGTTCAGCTCGTTTAAAGACCCTTGATCGTTGCCAAAAAAAAACGATAACGGAAATGGCTGAATATGACGTGGTATAAAGTATCAGTATGTACGAGCTTAATGCACCAAAACTGAAAAAATCTTTGGTCGCGTTTCGTAGTTATGAAGCGGTCTAGGTTACAATATCTCATACATTGTTGGAGTATTTTTTCAAAAGCATTGGATAAATCAAGTTCAAACATATTTTTGGGGAATAAGCACAGTGTCAAAAACATCCTCCTACACTTCTTTAGCAAACCTACCCTCCTCCGGTTAGGGGTAAGTAAGATCTGGTATCCAAATAGAAGACAAGTCCTTCCTCATCTACCGAAGCTTTTCCTTTTTGAAATGTCACCTCTAGTCTTGCTTTGATGTTCAGTGCCGTTCACAGAATTTTTAGACAGGGTAGACGTTTAAGTGACGGTTTAACTTGCGTTTGGTTTCCATTAATTTCAAAGCAGGTGTACAAAAGCCATTTACTATCAAGCTAACTGTTCGGAAAATTTCGGTAATTGTTGACGCTCAAGCTGAAAAAGACACTGTTTACTCTGTGCTATTTTATGCGTTATTTATATCATTGTGTGCTACTTATCTATAGGAATGCACACTAATCTGTATCCGCATGGTTGCGCGGCACGCATGTATACATTTTACCGGAATAGTTTGTGTCTTTCCCGTTAAGCGCACAGTGGCGCTTTTGCAACGCGATGCGAAGTGGCGTCGTTGAGCGGCAGGTAAGATACCGATGATACGCCAACAAATGGAGCTTGTTTATACTTTTAGAAGTTTTTTTATTGATAACAGGAATATTAGACGTAAGGATCAAATAAAATCAGTTTAAATTTAGCAGATTGGCAGGGTGTTTTTATGTCTATTATTGAATTTAAGCTGTAGTATGTATTTTTTTTATGTTTCGTCATACTCGTACATAGGCTATTATTATATCAGTCTGCCACTAAACACGAGATCTGAAAAGGGCTCAGAGCTTTGGGGATGAAACTAGTTGCAAATCCATCATCATCATCATAAATCAAAAGAAACGCAGCATTTGAAAAATAAACTCACTTTAGAACTATAAACGAAGCCTTTTTATAATTATTATCATCAAACCTCGATTTGACGGTAGCAATTATGTAATGATGTCGTTACGTTCATTAGAACGTAACTACAACTGTTAAGTTTAAGGGTTGTTTTTCGTTAAATGTCGATGTGGATGAAAAAGAAATGAATAGGATCCAGCCCCTCTAGCACACTAGCGTTTATCGCTGACATAAAACATTCGTCCCTTTTGCACACGCATACTGCTTAGAACGGGATAAATGTTTTATGTCATCGATAAAAGCTAGCGTGCTAGGCCCCCAGAAACTGATAAGATTCAGCAGGTGAGAAAGAATTTGTCTTCCATTTGGATACCAGATCTTACTTACCCCTAACCGGAGGAGGGTAGGTTTGCTAAAGAAGTGTAGGAGGATGTTTTTGACACTGTGCTTATTCCCCAGAAATATGTTTGAACTTGATTTATCCAATGCTTTTGAAAAAATACTCCAACAATGTATGAGATATTGTAACCTAGACCGCTTCATAACTACGAAACGCGACCAAAGATTTTTTCAGTTTGGGTGCATTAAGCTCGTACATACTGATACTTTATACCACGTCAAATTCAGCCATTTCCGTTATCGTTTTTTTTTGGCAACGATCAAGGGTCTTTAAACGAGCTGAACTTCGAAACGCGACCAAATATTTGTTCAGTTTTAGCAGAATTCACATGAGTGCAACCGGTACTTCCTTTCTGTACTTTATTCAGCCATTTTACTTATCGTTTTTTTTTGGGAACAATAACTGGTTTTGCAGGCGCCATATTTCGATAACGCAACCACTTAGCGCAGGCAGACCGACATATTTGGCATCACGGAGTTGCCCTTTATCTTGTGAGCTTCCGATCAGCCATATTGGTGATCGTTGCCAAATTTGTCGTGACCTCCTAGTCTAAAAGGAATGTGACAACTATGTCAACTTGCAATGTAGCACTTGACTAGTCACGTTTATTAAACAGGGATAAAAACAAAGCCTGTTAATTATATTATAGGGCAGTACAGTAGTGTCAAATCTTGCAATGATTGGATATTTATAATAGCAGACGCGCCTGCCAAAAGGACGGCGCAAAAGACTAACCACTAAAGTCTTAACAAAAACGATTGACCCATCACTCCCAATTCCTTATAGTTAATTAGCCTCTACTCCCACTCCTTCATGACTCTGTCCCAGTCTTCCTCGGCAATGAACGGCTTGTCGATGCAGTTGATCATGTGCTCCCCGCAGAAGATGCACTCGTTTGCCACTATGTCGTCAATCTCGTTGCGAAGGAGTTCCCGTAGAGGCAGGCCGCTGGACGTGAGGGTCGAGAGCTCTATTTTGGAGAGGACGTTTAGTTGGCGCTGCAGGTCGGCCAACTTGTTACGACGAGCAGGACCTGTGGGATGGAAATTTGTAATTATTGGCACGAGGTGACCACCTAGCCAACCTAGTGGAATGTTGAGGTTCATTGTTTCGATAGTCCTAGACGTATCTCAAGAGAATGGTCTCACAAAGAAGTTTCGATTACTAAGAGACTATAGACGTTCGCGTCAAGGGTCCGATACATATGGTAGTTCAAGGTCCTCACTCAGCGGTTCAAACCAGCAGTATTGCGAGCCAAAGAGAATATAATCACTGCGTTGCTCGAGCCTTGTCCTACCGGTGGCACACTAGATTGGGCTTTTAAGCTTTTTAAAACAAAAATCATTCCTGCAAAAAAGGCATGTGTTCGAACAAGATTATGTCCAATCAGAAATCTGTCAAAGCAAGATTATGCTCAATGAGGAATCAGGACTCTGCATAAAGAAGGAACAATTTGTCCTTTGTTGAAAACACGCATCGTATCATGTACCCCCACACAAGGGTCCCACTGAAAATCAGCGTCTCGATTTACGGTAATTCTCCAGTGTTTTCACCGTTGCTCATTATCGTTCCATAATTAATTGACGAAATTTTATTCTATTTTTAATTATTTAGCACCAATTTCTGCTAAAATTAGTATATTAACTTCGAGTAAAGCTTCTGTTCTTGCCTGAAGTCCATGTTTATAGACCTGTATTTCAACAATTAATGAAGAAACGGTAATGATAATGAGCCATGGTGAAAACACTGGAGAATTACCTTTAACCGAGGCAGTGTGCTGAGTGAATCCCTGTTTGATCCTGTTCAACATAATATTGCTGTTTTTGGACTCTGTCCGTGTTGTGTCTATGTATTGTGTTGAATGGTTTTAAATATATTTCTTTCATTCTTTATTTCCTTACCAAGTATAGGCTGAGCCTCGGCCAGCAGGCAGTCGCTGTGGAACTTGTGTCCGCAGGGGAACAGGTAGAAGGGGCGCAGCAGCAGCGCGATCTCGCACAGACAGCACGTCTCCGAGACGGACACCTTCACGCTGCGGTTGCGGAACGACTTGATGTCCGAACGGACCTGCACACAGAAATAAAGGGCTATGTACATGGAGCGAGTTATCGCATGCGAGTTGCATTACATTGCGCGGCTCTATCGCTCGATCGATCACATCAGTCCTCGGTAGCCCGTAATGTAACACGACTCGCATACGAGAACTCGCCCCATGTAAATGGCCCTTTACGTTTACGGCATATATTTTACGACAAGAAACAAATTATAAGCTACTAGCGGAAGCCTGCGACTTCGTTCGCGTGGAATTAGTAGCCAATGTCCGTCAGGGATAGTGTAGCTTTCTATCTGTGAAAGAATCGGTTCAGTAGTTCCAGAGATCACCCCCTAACTACAAACAAACAAAGTTTACCTCTATTATATTTGTGTAGATTAGTGTTGATAATTACTGTTTTGAATAATTGTCTAGGTTTTTTAAGCATATTTTCTAAGTGACAGGGAAAGTTCCAGCAGAAAGCTCCTTCCATAATTAAAAACTTTTTTCATGCGCATCAAACAGACAAAACGTACGTAAAAATTATGCCAAAAATCATAACCAACTATTAGGGTTCACCATAAGAAATGGTCATATAGTTTAAAATATTTCTACTTAGTGGGTTGTAATTCAAAGAAAGTGGAGTCAGTTTCTAATCTTACCGATTCAGCGGCTTGGGTGGCTTCGTCCATTTCTGCTTTTAACTCTTTAATTTGGCAGTTGTATTCCTGAAAAAAATACGTAAAATGCTTGTAAAAGTACATTCTAAATGATTCTTTATTCATGATGGGTGATGACTTACAGATCACATTCAATATGACAGTAGATACTAAAGTCTACTACAGTTTACCTGCAGCGACTGACAGATGGGGTCCCGGAAGTGGTCGATGGTGACGACGTCGCTGAAGAACGGCAGCAAGTCCTCGATCTTGAGCAGCGGGCACTCAGCCAGGAAGTTCATGGCCTCCTTCAGGTCCTGGTTCTGAGTTATCACGTGCTCCGCTGCAATACAAAAAGTTTAATGTTCTGTTTAAGTTTTGTTTTGTTTAAGTTTTTGATCAGTACAAACTAACACATAGATATTATGTAGTGCTTACTAACAATTCATCGTTTATATTATGTACCATGATTATTTTACTAAATAATTTTAATTTGAATTTGAATGAAAGAATGAGCCGAACGAGTATGTGGGGCACTCGATGTGAGGTGATCACCGCTGTTAGGGGTACCTGCGACCTCTATTGCTGATCTGTTGCCGGGTTTTAGTAGAAATGTACTAATCGCCATGTTCCGGCTAAATTTACGGTTTTCGGATTTTACTATTTTAATTGGGCTTCTTGCCAAATTTCATGATTCTAGGTAAACGGAAAGTACCCGTTTTGATTCCCTTGCGAGTGTCAAAATATGCGGCATAAAAAGCCTTATCCTTTGATCGGGTTGACTTTGAAATTTGATTTTCCCACAGCTCCTAGGAACTGCAGATCTGAGTATTGGATGCTAATTTCAACTACCAGATACCTTCACGCATTCCTAAGAAAAAGAATCTCGACACGAAGTGATTCCATAAGGAGCCTTTTTGCCTTTTAAGGTACGGAATCCTAAAAAAAGTGGAGTATAGTCAGGGGGGGTTCCACTCCACACTGTAGGTACGCTCGACCGCCTTGCCTGTGGCATAGGCAAATCGCAGTAGGCTGTCGGCTAGCCGCGTGCCCGCAAGCTCGCTCCCGCCGCGTCAGTGCAACTGAAAATGAATGCCGCGCAACCCTAGCGTGTCGCCGGGAACAGCGGGGGGAAGGCAGGCGCGGGCGCCGCGTTCCTTTTGACTCGTGCCACCTGGCGCATGGTGTATGAAGTTTTCGAGCGTGTTATTAAAGTTGGCATTCGTTTAATCGCTGTCGTAAAAGAGAAGTTTCTGTACTGTTACTTATTCTTTGGTATAGTTACCGATAGTGAGCCACAGCGTGCGCTGCAGCGCGGGCGCGGCAGGCTGCGCGGCCACGCGGCGCGCCAGCGCGGGGTCCACGCGCAGCGCCAGCGCCGCCGCCGCCTCCCACAGCCCGAGCAGCGCCGACAGCTTCACGCAGGCTTCGGACAGCTCCTTCTCGCGGCACAGCCTGCAGCCAACAGCGTCACGTTAAGGACTAGCGACCGATGACTCCTATGCATTTTCCCATTTAAAAGTACCTCATGCCATAATCCAGCATATGAGCTATCTGCTTTTTAAATTTCATCCAAATCTGTCCAGCCGTTTATGCGAGATCAAAGAATAAACAAACTAGAAGACGCCCGCGATTTCGATTGCGTGAATGTCAAAAACGCCGTCCGCCCTTAGAAATTAATTGTAGTCTATTTGGGATGCTGATATATTAACTATTTAACTGTGAAGTTTCATCAAAATCGGTTAGCAGTTTTTGCGTAAAATAATAACAAAAATCCAGGTAATTTTCGCGTTTATATTTGTATGATGAATCTAATCTTTTAAATGCATAATCTTTGCTTTAATGAGTACCACTCTAAATCAATTTATTTAGTCTACCATAAACCTACCATTTAAAATAACTCTGAAACATGAGCGGCACGTCGTTGCCCCGACCATCATTTTTATAAGTCCTTACATTAGGGAATACCCAAGACAACAATAATCCTAATCCTGGCATTTTCCACACTTTACACCCCAAAAAGTCCTAAAATATAACAACAACCAAGGAATACCAGCGCCAACTAACTCTTCACTCACCTCAAAGCGTAATGGACATCGTAATTAACCAGCATAATGTCCTGCCCCTGCCGCTCCAGGTACCGCATGAGCGCCAGCTGGTCATGCTCCGCGTACAGTGTCAGAAGGTAGTTGTGGATCGCCTTGTCCTTCACGTTGAAGTTCAGCATCACAAACTCCAGGTACCGCATGATCTCCGACACGTGGGCTTCATCGTTCTCGCACGAGAGAAACGCTGGCAACAGCTTCAACGCGCTCAACCGCATTCCTTGAGAGATCAGCGCGTTCACGGTAATCTTTGGGGCCTCCTCCATCAAAACCGGTGCAAACTGGTAAAACAGATCCGGCTTCTTTAACTTCTGCAGCGTTTCCAGCGCTTCCTGGTATGATTTCTTGTAAATATTCTGCGCTATCACGTTCTCATAGTCCTCGTTTAGATTGGTAAGTTTGATTAAGTTCTGTTTATCACCGTGCGATGACATCAGATCGTATATGACGGACTTGACGTGCTGCATACATTTCTCGACTCTAGGCTGCACTAGGAACACCTCGAAATCGCTTTGGATTTGGTGATATTTTTGCGAGTCTTGTTGTCCCGTTCGCCTGAGTAGACCTAGCTGGGACAGATACAGCTCCGTCATCCAGATAACTATCATTGAAATCAGAGTCTTGTCATCTTCGTTTAGGGATTCCAACCGTCTGTTCAAGTATATTTTAAGAGCGTCCGTTTTATCGGCTTCCAGGAATTTGAGGCACACGGTTTCGAAACTGCTCTGCGTATCGGCGTATATCTCCGCGCTCTTGGAATAATCCCCTTTAGTGAACAACAGTTCAGCTTGCTTCACGTTTATGACGTCTATGTACGCCGGGTTGTTGAAGCAATATTCCTTGGCCAAATCGAACTGCTCTTTCTCCGAGTAAATCAACCACACATCCCTTTCTTCCCTAACAATTTTGTATCTGAACAGAGTCTTATCGGTGACCGCCCAAATCGTCCGTCGCCTAAAATCCTTGACTATATTCTTTAGCTTCCCGTGGGCTTCAGAATAAAAGTCTTCGTAGACCAGTTCGTGGTTGAGGAGTGACACTGCCTTGACGCGGTCCGAGTACATGAGGAGTGCGTGGAACTCCGTGAGTACGAAAGACAGGGGAGCTTTCTCCCTGTCTCTGTCGTCTGGAGGGTAGTTGATGAGCCCTGCCTGTGTGAACAGGGAGTTTGAGTTCTGCTGAGAGGTTGGGTCCAACTGGAAATGAAAGACATTTAAGTCAAATTGGTTTCTTTGTGACTTTAGAGTGGTAGAGCCACACAGTAGACAATTGCTGGAAGGAGTATGAATGAGCCCCCTTGACCTCCAGGGGTAGCACAGCACTTTCACAGAATATTGGAGAGAAGTAGTAGCTTGTCATTGTTTCGCACGGTGAGTGAAAGATAGGGAGGCCCACAAGGAAAGGGACACTTGAGTGCTTGCAACAGATTTCTATAAAAAATATTTATCTATAGTGGCGACCTTCATAATTTTCATAAATATTCACCGAGCCAGTCTTCAGACAAATACATAACGCAGTGAGAAAGCAATTTCAAGGAAACCATGTTCACGATTGAGGATTACAGCTAATAAAATATCTACGTCGTTATCACAGCCGAAATGAAAAGCAGAGAATTGGTTAGACAAATTTTGGTAAGTCTTTGTTGAGAAACCCAAAATAATTATTCTACATGTACCAAGCATGTACCCCATAGCCATTGGGTTGGAAAAGTTCTCGAGTAGAGTCCGCGTACCAGAAGACGAGGTGTTGGTAGGTCTCCCACAAGTTGGACCGACGATGATGAGGATCGTAGGTCTCCGATGGATGCGGACAGCAAAAGGCCAACCGTCGTGGAGAGCCTTGAGAAAGGTCAATGCCTAGCTATTAGGGTCTTCCAGCTAATATGCAATGATGATGACAAATACCTGTCCGTAGAATATACCCGGGCCGGTCAGCCATGCGAACGTCTTGGGCACATTGTTCTTGTCAAAGTAAAACTGCAGCTTAGAATACTTCAGGTTCGAGGGTATTTCCTGGATACCGGTCTCTGGTATCGTCAGGTATCTGTAATGGATAGAGGCATGAATACTTGGATGGAACCTTTAATTATGATGACAAACATCTCTTTCTAACCAGTAAGCGTGATAAAAGCTAGGGTGCTAACAACGCTGAATTCACCATAATGTCAGCATAATAAAAAGTTTAAACTATTAAACACTAAAACCAGTATACTAATAGTATTTACTAAACACTACCTGTGGAATATGGACTGCAGCGATAGTTTCCCGTCTGTGGTGACGGCGTGGCCGATGAACTGGTACAGCTTGGTGGGCGTGGTGATGAACACGAAGAACTTGCTAGTGTTGTTGACCCGGTGGAACTGGATGCCGGTGATCGGCGGGCTCGAGTCCTTGTCCACTATGTCGAAGATCTGGCGACAATCATCATCATCACCAAACAAGTAAAAAAAACGAGCACACAGGTTCAGAATGAGCAACCGCAAGAAAAATACTGATCAGTTGCCAGTTGCCGGTTTATTGGAAATATCGACGTTTTGGTTACCAGAAAAAAAAGATCTCAGGTCAGCTAAAGAAACTCTACTCTAACTTCTAAGCTAACCTTGCTTATGCTTGCAGATTTTTTTTTGCACACCAAGAAGTCATCTATATGGTACCGCTTTGGCAGGGTAGCAAGGTAATTAGTTTCAGTTTGTTTAGAACACTATAAGATGCAAGAAGTTATTAAAGTGTTAGTTTATTGCGGATAGTTACCAAACCGTCGATCTCCTTGCCCCCGTACAACGGGAGGTAGTTAGGCAGCTTGCGAGAGAAATATGAGAGAATAAGAATGAACAAGTTATTTAAAAATAAGTACAGTCGAAATAGAAAGGTGTTAAAGAAGTAAAGTTTTAAACAATCAATCAATGAAAATGCAGTAGATTACAGAAAATGCAATCTAGCACCTACAGACTGAGAAATTAATTTCTAATTTAATTTGAATTCAGTTGCTTAGTATGACATCAAATCTGTGTATTACGTCAAGACGCATACCATACTGAGAGAGCCTGGGGTATTAGGCGCCTGTCTCAGTCCTTTAAGCATAATTCATTTATACGAGCGATTATTAAAGTAATACATTTACACAAAGTCAAGGTCAAAGTCAAAATAGTTTATTGCACATAAATTTCTAAATTAATAAATTTATACAATCAATCAATTTTTATCTATACATATTAATTATAATAACAAAAAAAAAGTTATTACCTGCCGCCAATACTGTTGATTTGCTGTAAACATCTTATCGCTGTCTGCCTCCAATTCAGTCTCCAAAATATGCCCCTTTGAAGTCCCCAACAAAATAGGGCCAGTTGTCACTTCTGACGTGTTCTCATTATTCCATCCCACTTCCGTTACTTCGTAATTTCTAGACTTGGTTACAGATTTTAGTTTTGAGCTCCTGCGGTGTAAATATACTAACTCGGGGTTGCCATCCTTGCTTCTAGCAGCGAACGCCAAGAGAAGGTGGTAGCCAAGAGGGTCGAGAAATATGCCCGTTAGTTTTGTGTTCGGTTGGACGAATTTAGAGTATTGTAGTTCTGAAAAAGAAAATTAAGTCTCAAAGTAAAGCTACGACTACGACACGTGTTTTGTGCATGTCTGCACAGCACTAGTTTTGCGGAGGAGCAAGGTAATTTGTATCAGATTGTAAAAAATTTCTACATTGATCATGATCTGGATTTTGCACATTTTTGATTTAGATTCTACAGTGAAAGAATTATTGAATGAACAAATAAACAAATTTTATCCACACATATATCATTAGTGCTCTATAATGCTTTCAAAAACCGTTGGAAATGACCAGCATTATAAAGACAAATTCTATTATGAGAACTGTCTTGCCTGTGGTAGTAGGTAAATCTGTACTTTAATGGTTGTTACAGTACCGATTTCTGTAGTGTTGAGTTTAAATTTTGAACAGCTGTCGACTGTAGCCGCCATTACTATTGTCATTTGTTTGTTTTTTCTGTTACGGTTTTTTGCTGGTATGATATGTGTGTAGATAAAATAGTGTATGCACAACTACTACTATAACTTTATAATATAATGATGGTATACAAAAGATAGTATAGAATGAAACTTATAACATTCGTCTTTTATCCCTGGAGGTATAAAATAGTTGTTCTACATACAAAGTTTTAAACATAGCCTAATAACTATGCACATTATCAACTTTGTTTTGTGACATAATAATATATTAAATTAATAACGGCGTTGTTTGAGGAAAACTTCCTAGTTATTTATCAGTATTTATTCGTATAATTACTCATTAATATTTAGTGATAATGGGGTACATACTCTGTAACAGTCACAGAGTAGCATATAGTAATAATAGAACTAAGTAACTTTATTGCACAGAAAAATAAATTATAAATCACAATGGTAATATTACAACTTTAAGGAATTGTGCACATGTTGCTGTAAAAAGAACCCACAAAGATCCCCAAAACAAGGCAAAGCATGTATTATTGGCAGTCAATGGTATGCTTATATACTTATTTTATGGGCAGCTGGTTTTTTTGACATCTCTGCCACCATATGCACTCTCTTTGTTGTTGCAGGTGTCTATAGGCGGTGGTGATCACTTACCATCAGGTGACCCACTTGCTTGTTTGCCATCCTATGTTGTATTAAAAAAAAAAGCATCACATTGATATGTAGTAAGTCTAAAAGGTTGACAATAAATTAACAAGACCAAATTCAGTATAAAAGTTATTTTTCTTTAAAGTTCCCGTAACCGCCGAGCATGTATGAAGAGAGGAATGTGTGTGGAGGAAGCAAAGGAAGTATGCTCGGACCGGAGCAAATGGCGTTCTGTGGTCTAATAATAATTCTTTAAAATCTACTGTAAATAGAAGAATTTATGAACTATAGCTTTGTTTTGTTAAACATATAGGAAATCATCACAAATATAATAATTACTGAATTAAATGACCTACCTACCTAGTTATATTAGTCCAGAATATAATTTAGAATGATATCATAGAAGACAAGCTAGAAAATCTACACTCACAAAAGTAGCATTGTTAAGTGCTGTTTGATTAGTACCTTACAGGAGGAACATGCCACCCCATTATTTCAAAATATATGCACAAAATAGTTATATGCAAACCTTCATTTAGTTCAGGCTTTTTTAAATCCATGCGGAATAACTTCCCGTTGGCCATAGCCAGCACCAGGTAGTCACTAGCGACGGCGACGTGGGTGATCGAGTCTGTCGCATTGAACTTCATTTTCTGCTTCGAAAACATTGGCGTATTGTCCTCAAGTTGCATGTTTATGTAGCCTGATGACGCCATGGGCTCCGGGCCAGGCTGGAGCCTCGCTGAGACCTGGGAGGCCTGCTCCATCTGATCGATTATCGAAGTCATCGTGACTTCGAGGCCTATCACTTGCTAAGTTTCAACGCCCACTGCAATCAGTTCATCCAGACGTATTGATACATTGAAAGAGTAATACTTAAGTGAAAATATTGCATCAGTCTAGTAAATAATTCAAAATCTTACCCGATTTACCATCAACTATGTATTTTAACGAATATTTTGTACCACGAAATAAAACTTTATTTACGTAAAATGACAGCACAAAGGCGTATTTCCTTTAATTCTGCCAAGAAGGCACAAGCAAAATTATGTCAAAGTTACAGGCTTGCTTGTCATTACACTGCCCGAAAAACACCTTTAATGATAAGGAGACGTTTTCCTTATTGTTAACCAAAAGCATGCACGCTAATAAGTGTCAATATAATAATATTTTGTATTAATTAAGCTTTATTCTATCTATGAAATGACAGTGTTCTGACGTTACAATTGTATTCTAATCACAGTTTGATAATAATTATCTGTAATACAAATAAATAACAATACAAGGAAATATAACATTAGTGGATAAACCATAGTGGAACTGATAAACGCCTCAATGCTGTCAATCACCTGTCAATGTCACGTAAAACGCGCGGTACGATACCCGCGGTACTGTATTCTGGATAAAAATATAATTTTCTTTTAATTTTTGCAGTATTTTATCAAGTATTTATAGCGGGTTTCACTTGAAGAATGCTTCACTAAAATAAGAAAGCTTAGCTGACCATTTGTGATCACATTTTTGTTATCGAAACACTGTCACTTTTAGTTAACAACTGGTAGGGAAAACAACTTTACGAAGTTTTTTGTGAACGCGGCGACCTTGGTTTTTATCATACTTATCGTGTATTTTATGTCAACTGTTATTTCGTATCTGATTCGTCTGTCCTGTGATATATTCTGGTTTTATCTCCGTTAAACATGGCAGTGGGAGGGCTTCTAAAATCAACCAAGTTAACTTGTAAGTACAAAAAAATATATAAAAAACTTTTTCTGATTCCTTACAAACTCATGCATACGAGTTATTAACTACCTAATTAGTCGGGTATAATTTAATTAAAGGTATGGGGCAACTTAAATTTGTCAACTCTTAAAATAATTGAGCAAATAACATGGGTCTTTTAAAGAAGGTTGACCTCATTGTCACTTCTAAGTTACGTATTTAATTAATGCAGTCATTATGTCAGAAAGGTGTCCAGTATTCATGACCCACTTGCTTATCAATTCTGAATGTCAATACTGAGCATTAATTACCTCGACAATTTCAAAGTACCTATTGTTTTATTGTTTATTTTGTGGTTTTTTGTAGTGTATCGTTTTTTTTAATTCAGTCCTCTTTCAGGGTTGAGCATCTAGAATCTGAGGTTTACATAATTTAATGTTGTAAAAATTTTTGCATAATTACTGCAATTACTGAGCTTAATTTAAAAACCACATCAGGAATAACTACTGTTTTTAAAGTAATGTTCGCAGTAATCACGTAATAGTATTTTATGCAACTGCTATATAATGAGAGGCCTTAAAACACGAGTGTGGTTTTATGAAACGAGCGTCAGCGAGTTTCATAATAGGATCACACGAGTGTTTTAAGGCCTAATTATATACAGTTGCATACATTACTTTATCTACACACATATCATAACTGCAAAAAATCGTAACAGCAAAAAACCTAAAAAGAATGACAACTAATGGCGGCCATGTATATTGAAAAAGTACTCTGTGATTCGATCTATCCGTCAGGACGAACATTTTTTTTAAACCATAGACGAACGAATGAAGTTGCTATTTTCATGTCACTCGAGATCAAATGTCGTGCGTTTAAATTAAAAAATCATACTGAGTTGACGTTTCGTATCGATAACTGTTTTAATATCTGTGGATACTAGAATAGAGACCAACTTGAATTTTGACAGCTGTTCCAAATTTAAATTCATAACGTCACGAGCAGTCACGAGATATCGGTAATGTGATGACCAATAAAGAACAGATTTACCTACTACCACAGACAAGAAAAGTCTTATAATAACATTGGTTGTAATAATGCTGGTCATAACCTAGGGTTTTTGAACGCGTTATTTAGCCTTTATGAAATGTGTGTAGATAAAATACTTTTAAGTTGTCCCATTTTCTTTAGAGCACATAGTTTCCACTTCATTATTTTTAAGCACCATGGATGACGTAA
Source organism: Ditula angustiorana (assembly GCA_963691745.1). Taxonomy (NCBI): domain Eukaryota; kingdom Metazoa; phylum Arthropoda; class Insecta; order Lepidoptera; family Tortricidae; genus Ditula; species Ditula angustiorana. The sequence goes on along the minus strand of OY829480.1, from coordinate 3,222,919 downwards.
ATATATCAGTTTTTTTATCAGTTTTTCAGCATTCACATGTCAGATAAACACTCTTTAGTACTGATACTGTCTTCCTTAACCTTGACATTTGCTGTTCGCGTTGGCTGACGATGTCAATGATTTTTAATTGTGTATGACATATGCTGCTTTTTTATTTTTATGAAGTTTTTCTTGTTAAGTTGATTAGTAATTGGTTGACCCATGGTTGGCCTAAGGGCTAATGTGACAAAGGTATGACGCCCAAAGGTATGATTAAAAAAAACCTTGACATTGACAGAAACATTGATAAATGATAAAAAAATGCCATTGATACGGGGCTGGTGTTAGTAATGTCATAGTCTATTGTCTTTCTTATTTAATCCTTATGAAGTCTGATATCAGATAGTTATCATTGTTATCAATTAATTACATATATGGGTATTTTTTATAATGTTGCAGTTACATTATGAACAACTCCCCACACAGCTCTGAGTTGTTTACTATCAGAGGATTTTTTTTCCAAAATTGAAATTGATTGATTGTTATGGTTTTTATCTACACTCAATATTTTTGTAATATCATGAGTAGTAAGATGACACTTGCACAAAACCAGTCCATCAAGCTCCATACAGCGCTAAAGGCTCACCATTGTTATAATAGTCACAACACTAAATCTAAATTCTAATGAACATATTTTTAAAGTGAATATTTTTCTCTTCATCACTTTTGTAACTGTGTTTTTTTGCAGATATCTTGTATGTATGACATTCATAAGTGCTTTTAAGACTACTATGACTTTGACTTGATTTAATTCCAACTTGAATTCGATTTGACCTTGACCTTGACTTGACTTTGACAAATTAAGTTTAACTTATACAAAAAATTTGCAGTGTACTCGCTACAAACTGCAAAGACGGTAGCATCACAATGCCGGAGCTTCACAAGCCAGCTGACGGAGCAGCAGCAGGAGATCCAGGAGCTGGCGCGGAACTTCAGCATAGAGCAACTGAAGCCGCAGGCGAGCAAGCTTGACAGAAAGGGCCGGTTCCCTTTTGACCCCGTAAGTTTCTTTTTTTTTTCACTGGCACAGAAAAACCTCTGATAGAACGATGCTGGCCAGCTACTTGTCGAGGTTTTTTTCAAACAAATCATTCAATTATATTTTTTAAATATTCTACATAATAGCTAGGTCAATATTCTAATATTCACATGCAATTCTGAAATAATGTATGTATGTAAATTCTTTATTGTACAAAAAATATAAATAGATACAGTAATGTACAAAGGCGAACTTACCCCTTTAAGGGATCTCTTCCAGTTAACCTTTGAGTGAATAATTGTTTGTTCACGTTTGGTGGTCTACACAAGTCAACAGATAGTATATTAATATTTCGTTCCTTTAAACTAAGTCCATACTTAAACTACTCAATAACCTTATAAGAGGGTGGAATGTATCTAATCTTGCTAAGGTAAGTAAAAAAAAAACTTAAGTAAATTGTTTTAACTTTCGCGATTTTCACACATCTTTATAACGTTGACGGGAAATCCTTATTATTCAACTCAGTAGGAATACAAACACTAATTTGATATTGTCAATGAAAGTCGGGATCATTTCAAAATATGTGTCAAAACTCAAAAACAACTGTCAAATCCTGTTGATTTTTTTATATATCTCTAATGTGAGATGAATCTCGCACGATCCTGCGAACGCGGAGTTTACAAAGCGAAAGGGGTCGTTAAGCAGTAATATAAGTAATTGCCATCCCATGTTTATATTTTTGTGTTTACACTCCTTTCATAGGCAACTTTTGTTTCATAAGCAAATAATACGAGCTTAAGATGCTGATGGTGCTTTCAGTTGTACAGTTGTCCTTCGTTTTTATTACTTTTAGGACCTGTTTTGGCTTCGTGCCAAAACATGGGTCATACGCGGCCACAGAGTTACTATACAGGCGTCGCCTGCACTGTATGCAGTATGCAGCATGCAGCCTTCATTTATTTCACCAGTTTTTGCATGTGTACCAAATTATATGAAAATCTATTCAGTAGTTTTATTTTGGTTCCAATCCCGAAAAAATTTTTTTTTCTGAAGTTGATATATCTGGTAACGGCTGGAAACTAACGATTAAAACTAATATAAACAGTTATTTGATAGTTTGTAAGTTTTGTGGCCCCAGATTGCATTGAAGTTTGTAATTGTTAGCGAGAATGATTACAATTACTGCTACATATATATTTCTTGAAAGTTTTACAGTTGATGTCACAGACGTAAGCTAACATGAACGCCAAAACTGGACTTACCACTCCGTGAGTCCATTTATTATTTAAAATGCTATATAATGAATGACAACACAAAGAAAAATTAGGGTAATGTCAAGACTCGAACCTGCAACATCAGCATTCCGTGCCTTGCGTTGGCCAGTTTCGCCACATTACCGCTAACCGCTTTTTAGCGGGCACAGAATTCTGATGTTTCTTTGTGTTGTCATTCATTATAAAGCATTTTAAATTTAATTTGAATGTAAAAAAAAATACAAAAAGAAAATCGAAAAGATTTAAAAAGAAATAATTTCGATTACAAAAAATCCCTTTCTTATGATACTGGTTAGATAGAGCAAAGGGGGTGGGAGGAGGGAGGGGAAGGGAGGACTAAAGTTGCGCGGCCATGTTAGGGCCGCATTAGAAACAGTATAGATACTTGAACTGGTGGCTTTAAATTGGTGCGCGGCGCTGTGTCCTTGAGCTTGTAAATATAAGCTTTGGTTTGTGCATTGCTCAGACGACGGCTGCTGCGTCACTGCCACACAAATCAAAGCTGTATACTTGGAAGCTCATGCACACGTAGTGCAACGCGCTACAATGGGTGAAAAGTTGAAGTAGGTATCTACCTACATCATAGATACATATCTATGTATGCAGTTAGCTGTAGTAATATTTTTGCCGGAATGTCTTTTCAATAAGCCACAGTTTATCGTCACTGTTATCTTAAGTGCCGCGCTCTATATTGGCATTGTCTTATATTTTATTACGTAATCCTCTTTATATGTGTATATTGGGTATCCCCATGGAGGTTTAATTTATCACTCACTGCAGCTCTGTCTAATTAGCGTCATAGGCTTATGAGAAAGGCGCGCTCTTAGAGATAAATTAAACTTGGGTGATCATAAAAGACGAGCGCTTCTTGGGGTCTCACTTTCCACGAGGTGACTCGCATGCTAGTTTACCTCCCTTTACCATAAAAAGTCTCAGTGACAGATAAAGACGACACATATGTGTTAACTAACTAAGGTTTATTGAGCGTTTATTAACAAAGCTGGCAAGCACATTTAGCTTTAGCTTATGATATCTACTATCAGTGTTTGTCTGTGTACTTCAAATTAATTATTTACAATAAAGAGTTTACATACATATACATACATACAAGCCATTGTCCGCGGCTTCGTTTGCATAGAATTCGTTTATCGCTATCCCGCGAAATTTGCATCTTTTCGGGATAAAGTAGCCTATGGCTATTCATGCAAACATCTCCATCAGCAGTTTAGCGTTCCAATATAAAGTTTCATTCCCAGACAATGATATTATAATGCATGGATGTACAGTTTCATACTGAATGACAGCAGAAAAACGACACGACATAAGAATATGTATAGGTTGACGCCAATGTTACAAATGCAAATTATTAGTTTACCATTTATAGTCATTGGATTTACAACTTTATGTATAACTGCATAAAATAATAATTTATTGAGTTTCGTTGCAAATAGATTTTTTTTACAAAATAATAGTAGGTATGTATTGACAGCAGCGCCGTCGGTCCGACAGACTGACAGCGCGAGCGATTGTCGATTTAGTCTTCTTTATAGCCTCCTTTGATACGCCATTTTTAAACACTGACTAGAAGTCCACATTACTTATAGGTCAGTGTTCCCAGATGATTTTTGAAAAATAAAAGTAGACCATGTCCATCCCCGGATGTCAAACTATCCCTGTACCAAAATCATCCAAATAGGTTCAGCCGTTTTAGCCTAAAAGCCGGACAGACAGATAGGCAGACGTTCGCATTTATAATATAAGTTTGGATTTAAGACCAAGCAGCAAAATAAATATTAAGGACAAATAAAAATAATAATGCTCTATAGAAGGCGCATACCAAAACATTGTTCCAAATGTAAATAGAGGTGTGTGTTTGTGCGTTTCAACACATTCCACTTCTGTTATAATAAATACAGCTCGGTGTCGCAACCGAAGCAGCTATTGAACCGTGTTGTCAGGGCATTAAGTTGTTATTTATTTGAACAACAATACAAAGTTATAAATATAGAGAAATGTCACAAGGCAGACGCATATGAGGGTAATGTTTTTATTATTATTATTATGAAATAGGAAGGCAAACAAGCAAGTGGGTCACCTGATGGTAAGTGATCACCCGCAACACCAAAAAGATTGCAGATGCGTTGCCAACCCAGAGGGCTAAGATGGAATACGTCTTGTGCCAGTAATTACACCGGCTGTCTTGCTCTCCACGCCGGAACACAACAGTGCAAGCACTGCTGCTTAGCGGCGGGATTAGCGAGCAATATGGTGGTAGCGATCCGGACGGACCTTGCACAAGGTCCTACCACCCGCAAAATACTACGGTAATGCTTATTCATTTTAATTTATGTTCGAATTTCAGATAAAAAAACTCACTAACCTGGGTCTCATGGGGGCTTGCGTGGACGCCGAGAACGGAGGCCTGGGGCTCGACTACCTGTCCCTGGCCGTCGCCGTCGAGGAGATATCCCGCGGCTGTGCCAGCACGGGCATGATCCTCTCCATACACAACTTCCTTTATGCCAACCTTGTCAATGAGAAGGGGACGCCGGAACAAAAGGAGCTGTTTTTGAAGGAGTTTACGCAGGGTGCTATCGGGTGCTTTGCGCTGAGCGAGCCAGGTTCGTATTGAAATTTCTTTTAAAACATAAATTTAATACTGATAACTGACAGGCTAGTATGGTGACAGTAACTCTATGTTACAAGTTGTTGTCATCCTACATCAAACTGATGTTCAATGTGAAAGTCAAAATATCTTGCTTGTATGCCTTCCTATGTTGTATAAAAAAAAAGTAGGTCTAAATAAATAATACGATCTTCCCCAGACGCGGGTAGCGACGTAGCCAGCATTAAGACGACGGCGCGAAAGGACGGCGACTACTGGATCCTCAACGGCAAGAAGAGTTGGGTGACCTCTGCCATAGAGGCCAAAGCCACCGCCGTCTTTGCAACTTTCGACCCGGAACTCAGGCACAAGGGATTGGCTTGTGAGTAACTACTTAGAACTAGTTTCAACTGGTTTCGGAAAACTTGTCTCATATGCCAGAGACGGCACGGCGATAGCTGCAAGACAAGAAGATTTTAGTTTCTTCTGCCCTAGAGGGCAATCAATAGTTATTTTATTAGTCAGTAAGTATACTATCTGGAAACGAATATATTGAATTGCAATAGTTTTAACTAAATAAGTGCAATGACATTTGAATCGTGAGCCAAGATGGAATTATTTCACAGTAATTGATTGCCTTTGACTTATTTAGCAGGCAATGCCATTATGATATTTATTTTGATAAGGTTCAATACTGCCTCCCTAAATCATATGACGGGACACAATATATGTCTACTAGAGACCCGCCTTGGCTCCGCAACAGCACAACAAGGATGTAATGTATAGTCGACCAAAAAATTGCTTAGCAACTTCCTGCCATTACCCTAATTTTTCTTTGTGTTGTCATTTATTATATAGCATTTTAAATTTAATTTGAATTTAAAAAAAATGCAAAAAGAAAAATCTAAAAAAAAATTGAAATAAATAATTTCGATTACAATAGTAACTTTTCGATCATATCACAAGTTGAAAAGTGGTACAGTCAGCGGCAAATATACCAGAGAGGGCAAGGAGGTCAAAAATATCTGAACACGCCCGAGCGTATTTGACAATAGAGTCGAGTTCAGATATTTGACCCCTTGCCCGCTCTGGTATATTTGACGCTGACTGATCATAAAAACCTTCTACAATTTTTTTTTAAAATTATTGTGAAAACCGTTTCAAAACCGTTGCGTGGTTTGGTTTAGAAAGAGTAAGCGACCGAAGATATGAGGAACGACAGGAATGGATAGAGACTTTGTTTTATATCAGGTAAAGATTTTGAAGAGAAAGATTCAAAAAGTAGTAATCATGGAAACTTCCTCAGGTTTCCTGGTGCCGATGGAAGCCGAAGGTGTGTTCAGAGGCAACAAGGAACCCCTCATCGGAGTCAGGTATTTGTTACTTTGTCTGTCTGTGCTCCGCTTTCCTTGCCACCTGGTCTAGTTTGGGAAATTGGTATACGGGGTGTTTGGTAACGAGTGGACAAATTTATAAACTGGTGATATGGTGGCATTAAATTCAAATATAAAAAAATAAGTTTAACAAAAGTGCTTTTTTTCAGATTTTTACACTTTTAGGACAATAAAGTACTTAGATTTTTTTTACAATTGTCTCGAAATTTGTAGCACTTTTAGCAAACTTTGTAATGCTGTAGGGTTTAGACGTATTAGAGTAGAGCCGCGTTGAAGCCTGTTGCTGGTAGCCTTACCAAAGGACCGGCTTGACCGAGATAATACCACACTCGAAGAATACCTGTATGTAGTAGAAGCCTTTTGTACGGTAAGTCAGAGATCCGGAGGCCAACGGGTGGGCCCTAAAGGCTGGCAACGGATAAGCAATTTTCTTGCGATCACAGGTTCCATTGGGCGGCGCTGATTAGATAGATGGATAGATAGATTCATTTATTACTTATTGGAAATTACATTAAATTTAGAATGCCAAACATAACAAATTAACAATAAGATCGTCAAATTACTTCCCATTAGGTGATCTGAATAGTCATTTTCTTCCTTATTTCATTAAAAATATCTTACGTTTTTTGACTGACTACTAATTTAGCTCGACGTTTCGACCATGATGCAACGGCAGAAGACTCAATCGATCAATCCATTTTATCGCGTTAAAGTCCCTTTGACTTATAAATATGTGTTAAATCGCGAATGTTTAGAACAATTACCCCTATCACGAGTTTACGGATTATCCACTCATTACAAAACACCCTGTGTGTATAAATGATCACATGTTACTTATGAAACGCATGGCGCTTGCTTACGGTCCGGAGCTGGTGGTGATTGTGTCGGCAAAGTTACCGCGTGAAGCGATGGAAACGAGAAGCCACGAAGATCGCTCGTGCTGTCAAAAGAAACATCACTTGAGGCTTTTTAAGACTTCATATATAATACTCTTAATTATTTTTTTTTATATATCAGCAAGGCGCAATGACCAAACGGGTCACGTGATGGCAAGCAAATACCCTATGGATGAACTTCAGCAAAGTGCTTGGATATTTTTTCATTGCAAAGTATTTAGCTTCCTAAGTAACCCCAAATAATATCAGATTTTTAAGGTTCGTCATAAATAATTGGAAAAAATAAAAACATTTTATAAAAGTTGGGACAGTTTAATATACATCTTTCCTTTGCCCATCACTAATTTTAAAAAAGTGACATGTGTGACATTGGCTGCGATCCGAATCACCTTTATAGCGTCAGAGTAGGGCCGCTGTAATCGCTGTGTGCGATGTAGACGCGATTCGGAACGCCGCCATTGAAAAATAAGCTGTCAATGGCATATCCGTCATACTGTTTTTTTATATGTGATGGACTAAGGTAGTCAATATCAGTATTTAAAACATTGTAGGCGTCATACAATATGAAATATGAAATATATTTATTCAAAAGTAATACAACTCATGGCTACAATGTTTTTATTTTTTATAATGAAATGAGGCAACCAAAAAAACTGATATTATTTTACTTAGGAAGCTATTTACTTTGTTATGATAAAAATTTCAAAGCACTTTGCTGAAGTTCATCCATAGGGAATCGATGTAAATTGTATCTTTTTCTAATGGTTGTCTGAAAGAGATCGCTTTTAGCGATAAGCCCGTCTATTGTGTGCCTTTTGTTGTCTCTATATTGTACCTTTTTGTGCTTTGTGGTGTTCAATAAAGAGTTATTGTATTGTACTGTAAATTGACCGAAGGTACTTTTACATTTCCTCTCTATTGGGTATGTGGTCCATGCCCGTAAGTAAAAGGTGCTAATAAAGCAGCAGTGAAGCGTGTGCCACAGGGCGGCGACGGCGTGCGACCTGACGCTGCAGGACGTGCGGCTGCCGGCGCGCTGGCTGCTGGGCGCCGCCGGCGACGGCTTCCCGCTGGCCATGGCGCAGCTGGACCAGGGCCGCATCGGCATCGCGGCCCACGCCGTCGGTGAGACACGCCACCACAGAATAAATAATAGTACTAATACTAACGTACAGAAAATTCTCTTTTTCGACCACCATTAAACGAATTCCAACTTTATGATCCGGAGTGCGACTTTTGAATCTCACCAGGTGACTAGAGCTTACCAAAATGGCCGAAACTCTATGAAAAACGGCTATTTTGGTGAGCTTTAGTTACCCGGTGAGATTTAAATGCAATTTTTGAATCTCACCAGGTGACTAAAGCTCACCAAAATGGCCGCATTTCTATGAAAAAAGGGCATTTTGGCGAGCTTTAGTCACCCGGTGAGATTCAAATATTGCGCACCAGGCACAAAAGTTCGTATTACTTCATAAACATTCGCCAGGCGGCATGCATCAAAAGGCGCCGCCCGCACCCGCCTTCCGCCCGCAATGCCCTGGCGCACCGCTAGGGTTGGGCTGCTTACTGTAATACTATCACAACTCGCGACACAGTGAACGGGCGCGCGCGCGGCAAGCCGGCAACCTACTGCGATTAACCTATGCCATAGGTAATGCGGCGAGCGCACCTACAGTGCGGAGTGGAACCCCCCTGACGCCACGCTGGCAAGCCTGCTGGCGGATCCCCTTATAGAACACTAGACAGTCCGAGCTGGATAGAGACTTTGTTTTATGCAATGTATAGAAAAAGAATGCAAACGAGGGATCACCATCGCCTCTTGGAAACATCCTAAAGAATGGCTGAGCCATTGCCGGCTTTTAAGACTCCTCTCGTGGACCTTTGGATCGCTCAATTGCCGATATTTTACGAGAGTGTGGCACTACCCCGCTTGGGCCGGCCATTTCGTACTGCAATCAGCAACTGTCTACATTCTGGTTTGGCGCTATCACTACAGTCCCGCTTCTCCATAATCGAAATGGAAAGCAGAGTGTAACTTATATGGAAATAAAAAAATATCCCTCGATTAGCAATTTAATGCACGCTGAAGAAAATTTCTCGCTAGTGGATATACTTATTAGTTTTCTGTTGTTTCCTAGTTCATCGAATTTTTACTAATATGAATGTTGTTTTGTACAGGTATTGCACAAGCCGCTCTGGACACTGCTATCAATTACGCCAAAGAGCGAATGGCTTTCGGCAAGAACCTCACGCGGCTGCCTTCTGTCAAGGTATCAATTATTTAATTACTGACATGGTATTATATTGTTCAATCTTATTTTCTTGTTAAACAGCATCTCTGAAACTCACTCTGCTTTCAGGATCGATTGACAGACATGGCCATTTTGGTAGAGACCGCCCGCCTGTTAACCTACCGCGCGGCGACGGACGTCAGCACGAAGAACAGCTCGATGGCGAAGTACGTGGCCGGACGCAACGCGGCCGCGGTCGCCGACCACTGCGTCCAGATACTGGGCGGCCGAGGCCTGTCCACCGACTACGCGGCCGAGCGTCACTTCAGGTACACAGTCGTAATAAGTGACCTGACGCAACATCCGCAGTCGCCGACTACTGCGTCCAGATACTGGCCGCTTGAGGCCTGTCCACCGACTACGCGGTCGAGCGTCACTTCAGGTACACAGTCGTAATAAGTGACCTGATGCAATATCCGCAGTCGCCAACCACTGCGTCCAGATACGGGTCAGCCGATTAGACGGAGAAGAATGTTTCCTTTTATACAAATTATATTTCCTACGACTAACTGATGTGTTGTTCGCAGGGACGCGCGCGGCACGCAGATATACGGCGGCGTGACGGACATACAGAAGCGGCTCGTCGGTCACTTCCTGCTGAAGGAGCATAACGCGCTCTGAAGTCGCGTGCGCAACTAGAGATGCAACGGATATCGGGTAACGGGGCGACCCGGACAACTTCTTTTGAGTAGTAAACCACGTTGGAGCTAGTAAATAGTTACACAACAACGGGCCCGCTCAGCCGAGGTAGTACCATCCACTCACTAATATAAAGAAACTATTTGAAGACATTCTGGCTTTCAGGGGTGCATATTTTGAATCTCACCAGGTGACTAGAGCTCACCAAAATGGCCGAATCTCTATGAAAAATGGCTATTTTGGTGAGGTTTAGTTACACGGTGAGATTCAAATGCACTTTTTGAATCTCACCAGGTGACTAACTCTATGAAAAGCGGCCATTTTGGCCGCTGAGATTGAAAAATCGCACTTCTGGCAATTTGTGTATTAAGCACCTGTACCTTATTCCAAGCCTAAATAAATTGAGATGGACTTCCGTTTCCGCTTGTGAACACGTGACTATCACGTGACCAGCGCTATTTTACCTCCATTATCCCTCCCACTATCCAGCTGCCAGGCTCGGCTGCGCGCCGAGTGGCTTCATTGGCGTTCTGTTTCTTGCAGAGGCAACACGTGCCAGTAAAAAATATTCAATATTTTTTACAGTTTAAAAGTGCTAGTGGTGCTACATAATAGTGTGTAATATGAGTAACGTTGTCGACGAGAGTCGTGACCATGGCGCAGGCGTCCAGCAGGGTCCAGTGTCGGAGAACGAGGATTCATCGAGCTCGTCGTCGAGCAACTCAACTGTGCAGTCTCGCAGGCGGGGACACCGACGCCGGAGCACGCGGCGCGTACGCAAATTAGAAAAAATTGTGGGTAGTTTGGCCAAGGAGGTAAGGTCAATACGTGAGTATTTTAACACTAATAATGGCAATGATTTGGATGTGTTATCGATCTGTGCTCCCGATGATCTCGAGCCTCCCCCTATACCCCCCGCTGCGGTAGAGGGCGTACCGGAAAGAGATATTACTTTTAAACTCGAAACTACCCTCAAATCAGCGTGCGCAACCACGTCTAAAGAACATGCTGAGGTCTTAGAGAAATTACAACATTTCAATTCAAGCAATTGGGCGCAAGTACGTTATATAGACGCACAAAAGACATACGTTTCATCTCCCGGTTTTACGGAGTTAGAAAGTAACGACATGGTCAAATCTTACGACCGCAACCGAGCCTTAGCTGTCACTGAAAACACTTTAGCCGCCGTGTCTCATGCGCTTATTATCCAAAATGAAAAATTAAAACACGGTTTCGACGATTTAGTGTCATGGTTGGCAGCTCAAGCTGAACCTATTACGGTAGCTACAGTTAAGGACAAAATTAATGAAATTTTTTCCGAGGGTGAGTATTCTCGAATCCACTTAGATATGTTGCAAATGGTTTGCGGCCGTCGAGCAGACATTATACAGCAACGAAGAGACGGCGTGTTACATTTTGTGAAAGACAGGTGCATGAAAGAATTACGTAAAATTCCTCCCACACTAGAACACCTTTTCGATGATCAGCGATTCTCTGACTGTATAACAAAGAACGGCGGTATTGAAAAGGTGTTCTTTAGTCTACGCACTCCTGCGCAAGGGGCTGCTGCGAAACGATCTCTTGCGCAAAGAGTTCCACAAGCGGAAGTTCCTAAGAAGTCCGCAGAGTATCCGAGGTTCCGTGTGCTGCCTGGTCCGTCCACAAGTGCGGGCCCTACTCGTACCCAAGAGAGAAAACGCAGGTCTGAGCCCTTTCGTTCAGCGCCCCGAAACGATAAGTACTACAAAAACAAACACGGTAAGCGATCCCAGAGGCGCTATGAATGACTATACCAATTTTCAAGCGGGTCAGCTGGTCAACTTTCTACATCGGTGGAAGGCATTGGGTGCTCCCGACTACGTCATCAAGATTCTATCCGGTTACCGGATACCGTTTTTCAAAAAACCACCTCTAGTGCACCCATCTCGAATTTCGTCAAAAGTATTCACAAAAGAGACACGAGAAATGATTCCTCAGATCAAAGTCCTGTTAGAACAAGGTGTTCTAGAACCAGCCCCATTGACGCCAAGTTTTGTATCCAACATCTTTCTTGTTCCGAAAAAAGGGGGGGCCATGCGACCAGTCTTCAACCTGCGATTGCTCAACAAGTATGTATGTACGACCAAATTTCGGCTTATCAACATGTACAAAGTTCCCGACTTCCTTCAACAACACGATTGGCTGGTGAAGTTGGATTTGCACAACGCGTATTTTCACGTTCCGGTCAGCGTGAAGCACCGGAGGTTCTTAAGGGTAATATATCGGCGCCGGCTTTGGCAAATGACCTGCCTGCCTTTCGGGCTCTCCACAGCGCCGAAGACCTTCGCCTCAATTACCAACTGGATCGCGCAAGTGCTCCGATCTCGAGGCGTCCGGGTACTTGTATACTTGGACGACTTTTTTCTGGCATGCCAGAATCGGACATTGCTTCAAAGCCAAGTAAGTCTCACTGTCAATATTTTGAAGGATCTGGGCTGGACTATAAATTACAAAAAGTCCTCTCTTATTCCCCAGCAGTCAATGGAATTTTTAGGGATTCAGTGGGATCCTTGGAACAACTTAAAATCTCTACCAGCCGAGAAGATCAGGAGTGTTCATCAAAAATGCCACGAGGTGCTGTCCGCGAGGGTAATCTCACTAAAGCAAATACAATCTCTGCTCGGTTCATGCAACTTTGCCAGTTTTGTAGTCCCGAGAGGCCGCCTCAACAGCAGGTTGTTATTAACATTCTGCAACCAGATGTTAGACCTGTCTCCGAGTGTCAAGGTAGAACTCCCGCAAGCTCTAATATCCGAGCTAGAATGGTGGGTCAATCATGTAGATCTCTCTTCACCCGTTCATCCTCCGGCACCCCAGTTCTTCCTCACGACCGACGCGTCGGCCCGAGGCTGGGGCGCTCGTCTGAACAACAAGAGCCTGGCAGGGCAATGGCTGCCGGAAGAGCTACTACTCCATTCCAATGTCTTGGAAATGATTGCGGTGAAAAAGGTAATAGTATCACAGTCTCTGGATCTGGCTCACTCTTCTCTGTTGATCATGTCGGACAACCGGACAGTAGTGTCGTATTTGCGAAACGAGGGAGGTACAAAATCGCAGCAAATGATGGACTTGGCATACCAAATCCTAAACATGTTAGATCGATATCATATACACATGACAATACAGTTCATCCCAGGCCGTTACAACACCGTAGCCGATCGGCTCTCGAGGTTTCGGGGTCAATCAGAATGGCATTTGCTCCCACCGGCAACGGATCCAGTATTCCAGATTTGGGGCACTCCGGAGATCGATCTTTTTGCGTCGCAGAGAGCTCACGTTGTCCCGGCATACGTGACATTAGAGCAGACGGACCCACAGGCGGTGTTCGTCAATGCATTCAGCCGGAAATGGACGTACCAGTTGGCGTGGGTGTTTCCCCCGCCTTGTCTGATTCCTCGCGTTCTTGCTCACCTGAACGACGCAAAAGGTATGTTTCTAGTAGTCGTGCCGAATTGGGAGAAGGTATTTTGGCGCACCGACCTGAAGAACCGATCGCTGGCCCCTCCTATCGAGATTCGTCACCTCCAAACTCGGTTAGTAGATGTTCTGACACAAAAGCCGCCCTCCGATGTCAAGCGGATAGCTTTAGAAGTCTGGCCGATACGGGGTGGGCCACCCTAATGAGCAATTGGGACGAAAAACAGAAAAAATTTATTAGCCAGTGGATGGCGCAAGTCCTCATTAGCGACCTATAAACCGGCTTGGCTTAGGTGGTGCCGGTGGTGTATTACTAATAAAGTTTCCAAACATAATCCGGCGCCACAGGACTTAGCTAAATTTATAACTGATCTACACCTCTTAGAAAAGCTGTCTCATAGTACAATATGTTTACATAAATCTGTCGTATCAACTTTTTGTCCCGTTCAGTCTGGCCCGCCACTTAGCTCCCACATATTAGTCCGCCAGGCTTTAAAAGCTATCGCGCTAAGCAAACCCAAACTCCATAAATCTCCTATCTGGGATGTTAAAAAGTTATGTTCATTCGTGGAAAACCACGAACCTAATCAAACTAGTTTATATGAGGTGTCTAGAAGATGTGCTGTTCTATTATTATTATGTTCAGGCCGTAGAATACACGACTTAACGTTATTAAGTATAAATCATTCTAGCTGTGTGATCGAATCTGATTATATAATATTCTGGCCCGATTTTGGTTCTAAGACCGACAACGCAACTCGTAGACAGTCTGGGTGGAAATTAATAAAATGTTCGTCAAATAATAATATAGATCCAGTATACTGGATCAAAAAGTTGATTTTTCTGTCTCAGAACCGAAGAGGAGACATAAGTAATTTATTTATTTCTACATGTGGAGTCGTTAAGCCAGCTTCACGAACGATCATAGGAGGCTGGATTAAATCAGTCCTGAAAAACGCTGGCATAGACAGCAGCGCGGGCAGCGTGCGCTCCGCGGTGGCTTCGTCAAGCTGGCTCGACAATCATAATATTAATGATATTTTGGAACGAGGTAACTGGAAAAGTGCTAATACTTTTCATAAATTTTATAAGAAATGTGTGATTTCTGTTGATTCTAACTCAAATTCTTTACATAATTGCTTTCAATCAGTATAGATGAAGTAAGTTAATATAATTATCGCATTACATGATTATCTGCTGGGGTTTGTGTTTATTCAATCATTACTCTATTCATGAATATATTATGCCTTTGGTTTAAATATATCCTAGTCTTATTTTCACATTGGCGTTCTACTTATTAGACATTATCCCTAAATACTGTACTATCCAGCAGCCGATAACAAACACTTCTCAATTTATTTAGGCTTGGAATAAGGTACAGGTGCTTAATAGACAAATTTTACCTGAAAATAAAATTTATATTAAGCTACTTACCTTATTCCAAGCCTAATTTAATTGCTGCCTGCTGATACAATATGCACTTTGCTATACTCCAGAGTCTCTAGAGATAACATCAGTCAATTAAACTTATTCATACTTTCGTTTTATACAGGACATAATTTAGTAGTAGTTAAGGTTATATTTCAGCAAACTCAGTATCCGCAGCATACTTACATAAGGTGGTACAAAATACAAAGCATTCACCTCCTTCAGGATGGTATTCATGAAAGATACAAAGCACCACCTGTCTAACACAGTGGCCGTCTACCGTCCTGCATATCAACGGACGGTAGACCAAATTGAGGATCCAATGAAGCCACTCGGCGCGCAGCCGAGCCTGGCAGCTGGATAGTGGGAGGGATAATGGAGGTAAAATAGCGCTGGTCACGTGATAGTCACGTGTTCACAAGCGGAAACGGAAGTCCATCTCAATTTATTTAGGCTTGGAATAAGGTAAGTAGCTTAATATAAATTTTATTTTCAGGTAAAATTTGTCTATTTTCTAAATTTATTTCTCGTACTTTTTGTATTTTTTTTAATAATTGAAAAAATAGTCACTTAATGACTAGATATTATCAAGATAATAATATAATTATTCTTTTAAATCCTGGACTTGGGTCCCCTGGTTGGCTAGAATAACGCGTGAAGAACCTGTGTACAATTTGCTTTATCAAACTGGAACAAATTGCCTTGCTACTCCGCGAAACCAGTGCCGTGCTCGTGCAAGTTAGCTACGTCTGTGCGACATATATATGCTCAATTTACTTTATAAGATATGGCCCCTTAATGGGTTGTTTATGTACTAACTACTAACTGAACAGTTATCCGTTATATCTCTAGGTAAAACTCTAGTCTGGTAGGTAATGAATGCTTAACGTTGAAAGAATTTATTTAAGAGTAAGTACAGTAACTTAAGTAACAATTGTAATGAATTTGACAATAACTTACAGTTCTTATATTGTAATAATCGAAGAAGACGAGCGTTGATGGCCTAGTGGGAAGGATTCATGATCGTGAGGTACCAAGTTCGATCCCTGCCATGAACAATCAACAAAATGGAACCCTGACCCACCATGGAACTATGTCAAAGTGAAGTTTTAAATCAAATTGTAACATGTCTCTTTTTATTTCAGTTTGTATGTAAATTTGACACGGTTCTGCAGTGTCAGGGCTCCATTATGCTGATAGTACATAGGTACCAGTTAGTTTTTCAGACTTAGTTTAGTAATCATTTTACGGCCAAGGAAAACATTGTGAGGAAAGCTGCACATTTATGTAAATAAATGTGTCGGTCTGATTTCCCTGTAATAAGGGTAACGAAGGTCAAGGTCACCTACCAAAACTGGATTATGGTCAAAGCATACCCCGAATTAGGAAACGAAAAAAAGTAGACTAGGATAATCGTTTCAATTTGGACTGAATTTAAGAGTTCATTAAGTTAATAAATTTAAAATCATTAAAATTGCTAAAAGGCTTTTTTTAAATCATTGTGTCTTCTTTTTTTCTTCGTTTATATTGTGAAAGCCATAATATCTTATAGCTACGGTAAGGAAATATTCTATAGTCTAAGCTAGTCTATGAAAACGCTTTATTTTTCCTAAATATTGTTATTGCATAATATACTGATTTTAATTTGACCTTTCTTAACTACTTATATTCCAGTGAAAATGTACTTATTCTAGCTAACATTCCATAATATTTGTTTTAAATGATATGATTGATTTGTATTCTTTTTTTATTTCATATTTAAACAACAACGGTCATAAAACGGTCTAAAATGCTGAATTTAAAAAATAATTAAAACCATTAAATAAAATTGTCAAGTGGTTTTCGAATGTGACAACTATGTCACAGATTTATTGACGTTCATTTAAATGTTTGACCGTTGTTATTATAATTTGGAAAAACAACCTCTGTTTTAAAATCGAAGTATGGGATTGTAAAAATTGTACAGGGTGTTTGGCTTAAGGAATATTTCATATTAATTGATGTAAAATACGAACATCGTGCTTCTTGCTTTTATTTTAACTGTTCTTATTTTTGTAAAATAATGTTAAAATCAGTCTTCCATAGCTATTTTAAATTGCTCATAATTTGTGGATACTCATACTTTTAAAGAGTTGCAGGTAAATATTTAAGGTAATAAAAGTATGGAAAGCAATATGTATAAGTATAATTGTAAACAGAATGTACCCGAAAATATTATTATGAAATATATATTTTTTTCAAAAAAACATCTTTTTATCACAACGATGAACGTCTTTATACTGTAGAGCCAGTAACTACAGTTAACCGATCTTACTTACCAACAGTTACAT
Organism: Ditula angustiorana; assembly: GCA_963691745.1. Taxonomy (NCBI): domain Eukaryota; kingdom Metazoa; phylum Arthropoda; class Insecta; order Lepidoptera; family Tortricidae; genus Ditula; species Ditula angustiorana. The sequence goes on along the minus strand of OY829480.1, from coordinate 3,205,588 downwards.
TTTGACCTATTTTCAATGGGAGATAGTTTTTTTAACTGGTCACTCACATAAACTTCTCTTTTACGACCGCGATTACACGGCTATTGCCGTAGCATTGGCAACACTGTGGAGAAGTATATCGATTGCTCTAGCGATGAGAGAGTATAAGCTTTAAGATTTGGAGCAGTTGCCCCTAAACTAAACATGCCGGCGTGACGTCACGCTGTTCAAAGCTGCTAGAAAACACAAGGTGCTCGGTTTCAATTGAAATTAATCAAAAGTGTGCCTATAACATTTGAGAACATAGTTCAATTTGCAATATACCAAAGGTAGTAGATAAAACCTTGCCACAATGGGCCAGCAATATCACATGCCAATAGCTAATGACAGTGATTCGTAATGTAGTCATTAGATCGCCGCGTAACTTGAGACGCAGCTAGTCTTACACACGGACACCGGATAGGCCAGGAGTTGTAGCCATATTTTCTAAAGCAACTTTATAAGGAACAAGTTTTTGCTAAAGAATTCATTTTTAATAACAAGCTTTTTTTGTTGATGGCACTTTATTATTGCATTGTCATTGAAATTACATACTGCTACCAAGTTTGAAATCCACTTTGCTGCCACTAGTATTTGACAGATTATATCCCCCCGCCCCGCTAAACCTCGAGCGTCCCGTCTATTAAACAGTTGCTCTAGGAGTGTCACTAGCACTAAATTGTGTTCATATTTTTTAATTGTATCTTCTCATTTTGCGGTCGGGCAGGCCTCTCCATTTGTGCTTGGATAGCAGGGTGTTTGTACGCCGTGCCTAAAGTCATTAGTTACCTAATTATAGATCTAATTCTCCTAAGTAATTTATTTTAATGTTTTAGTTTCTTGGAAGTCAATGCAAATAATGTAAACTACTTAAGTGCTCTGCCGCGAAACTAACTCCTATTGTCTCGGAGTATGCTTTATTGTTGTTTAAATTAATGTAAGGTATATTAAGCTGTCGTTTCTATGCTAGTTTCAAATTGTAATTAACTATTTGAAATAAAACGTAGTCCGGAATCGTTTTTAATAGGAGCTTGAAGTTAAAAAGTTTTGTTATCAAGTGACGTGTTATTTTCGAAGCTAGCTCTCTTTCTATAACACGATATATGGCCATTGAGTCTATAGATTCAGCACAGACCGCGCGGTTGTGTCTAACGCGTGTTATTGTTTGCATATTCAGATTTTAGTGTTATGAGGTGTAATGTTCCTCGTTTACCGAATTCCTTGAATTTAAGCTATGTTTGTGTACAAACTTCGATATGTGTACCACACAGTCACCAGTTCCCTTTAATCCATTATCTATAGCCTGCGTCACTTTCAGCAATGTACACACCCGATTTAGAGATAAGGCCTCGATAAAGTACCTTATCATTTCGCCTCGATCGAGAGCCGAACGCGCTCGTATCAGTGCCGCGATTAAATAAAAAAAAACAATGCGCGCCAAAATTTTGACGTTTTCCTTTTTACTTTTAAATCTTGCGAATGGCCAGGATCCTACCGAAAAGCCAAAGGATTTGATTAAGTTGTGTGAAGTTTGCACGTGTAGTGAAATACCTGAGATTGATGGAACTCATTTGGTGTTTAATATTCAGTGTTCCGAGTTGGATAGAATTGAAAATGTTCCGGATTTGGATAAGATCGAATGGCCGGAGAACCCCAATGGCTTGAAGATATCCGCGGCGTTTGAAGGGTTAGGACTTTCGACTTTGAGCAAGTAAGTTTTTTTTGTTTGTTCTATTTGGAGTTGAGACCCTTGGTGCCAGAATTCCCAATAATTTTACCGATATTTTAAGGTGATCTTTATGTTCAATGAATTAACGAATTAGCCTATTGTTTTTTACCTTTGTGATCAGCGCGACCTTTTAACATGTCCGCGCCAGTATGTTGTCCCGCAGTATATGTATACTAGTTGAATAGAACCGCCCTGTAAGATAAATTAAACTTGGGCTGACATGTTATGACATGTTATGTCACAGGGCTGTATCTTTTAAATCGTAACAGACCGACACTTGACAGAAACGTGATTTTTTATTATAACGCCATCTGTTGCGTTGCGTCGCGTCTGCTGTATTAATTTTGGCGTATCTGGTACGAGTACCTATTGTATGGTGGTGTCGGTGGTACGGACTCTTCGTATGCAAATATCACTCGCATGAGCGTCGCCAGATTGCGTCAAAATACCTAAGTGTAATCTATTAGGAAATTTTCATCAATTGTACTAAAAAAAGTACGGACAAGGGGGTGGTACGTGGTACGGACTAGACCCGTGCTAGGGGAGTACCCCTAGAGACGCCCGTTCACACTGACACTTGGAAGAGTTTTTTTTTTAAAGTCGCAAGTCCAATTTCCAAGCAAATGCCGTGGTTAATCAGCCGCAACTGGCACTTCGCCTTGACTGCTTATCTTATTTACTAGCCTTATAAAAGGGCCCGTTACGTTGTTTATTCGACACTTAATTTTACGTATTTACCCATTCTAAGACAATTGTATTTTCGTAAGATAAACCTATCGGGCGTTGAGTTTTTAATAACTACGTTATACTATAACCTGCCGAGACTGTGTTGAGAGGTTTTTTTTGTGACAGCATTTTAACAAAAAATGATAGACCGGTTTGATTCACCGTGATGAATATAACTCATTGTCAGACTTAATAATAGACTACTTATAATATTAAAGTTATGTTGCACGAGACCTTACACCATATTCATCCTTGCTTGTATAGTCGACCAAGTATTTGCTTGACCACTTTTGAACCATATCCCTTTGTAATACGGTCGAAAAGTGGTCAAGCGATTTCTTGGTCGACTATACAAACAACAACAAACTTAGCCGACCATTAAAGAGGAAACAGAGAGAAAGTGTCTATCCTCGAAAGGGATAGATATATTAACTTCATAGTGCATACCATATGCCTTCCTTCCGAAAAATTACACTTCCTTGCAGTTCCGTCTTTAAAGGCTAGTTACATGGAGCAAGTTCTCGTATGCGAGTTGCATTACATTGCGGGCTACCGAGGCATGATTTGATCGATCGTTAGGTCAAACCCCGCAATGTCGTGCAACTCGCATACGAGAACTCGCTCCATGTGACTAGGCCTTAATGGTGACCTATATGAGTCTTCGATTGTATTAAGTGGTATGGTAAACAACATTCTAACCTAAAATTTCAGTTTTGCCAACATAATATTGTTTATTGTTTAAATAAAAAAATGTAAAGCGACAAGTTATAAATTAACTCTTCTTTTTACAGCCTCGATTTGTTTTATTTAGGCGATAGACAATGTTTAGGTGACAAAAACTAAAATTTTAGGTTAGAGTTTTGTTTACACTATAAGACAAATGCCTATAAATGGACTTTACAAGCTTAATAATTTACTATTTACTAGAAGATATAAACATACAAGTATTAATTAACAAATTCTTTCATTCTAAATCAGTTCAGAAACGTACATTAATTTAAAAAACATTGTTTTCAAAAATATCCGCCATAATTAAAAATAAATATATACCAAAAATAAATTGGTCCTTTTAACCGGATTAAACGGACGAAATTTTGTTTTAACTACTACTACTATAGTACTACATAGAAGATATTAGTTTTTTTTTACTAGACAACGATTGAACAGCGCTTAATCTTGGCATATTTCACAATGCAACTTGATAAAACTCGTTATCGCTGTCTATGCGACTATTTGTTAAATGGATACTTTATTACAAGAACCGATATCAGAATATAATCTAAATATAGTTCTGATTAAGTGCGTACCTGAGAGTTAAGAATTCTGAGTCACATTGAACATCATTTAAACAAATAAGTCATCTGCACATGCGTACTAACCTCAAAGTTTTTATTTTCTTGTAATAATGAGACATAATATGATTCAGTACAGTAAATATCTTAAAGATAAGCACGGGCAGACAAACAATTTGCGTAGACTTTTATGATTATTTCCACCAAAAGGGGAATTATAAAAATCCGGTTCGAAGGACCATTCTACAGTAAAGGATTCGTCTTTTTGTTGCATCGACAGCTAAGTTTAGTCGCAAATGTCCAATACGGTTACATACTTATAGTTAATTAAAGTAGATTCAGGGTGAAACAGTGACGGATTTATATTTTTTATGAGTGTAGGCCAATTTATTTTCACCGCCCCATGTCCCATTGTCCTCTGAAATCTAGTGAGCGTCCTCTGAAATCTGCCGCCCCTAGGCCCCTATACGGCCTATTTACAAATCCAGCGTAATTTTTATCCGGTTCAAAGGACCATGTGTTACAAAAAATCTCAATTTCATATCAGTTCGCTAATTTAGCCTAAGAGAAGGTTAATGTCCATGTTATCTAGAACAAACACGCTGTTTGCCCGTCGCCTGTCACTATCACAGTGATCATCAATCAAGACTCTGGCTAGAAACTACAAACTTATTCCTGCAGTTAGCCAAAGATGGAACTAAACGATTATTTAATGAAAGAGCAATTTATAATATGGATACTCGTGAGTCATTAAGGGAATTTTTCAAGGAAATAGACATCTTAACCCTACCGTCGCCATATATTTTTAAAATAATCATGTGCGTTAGGAAAAATATATGCAATTTCCCTACCAACGTCGATAAGCCAAAGACTACTAGTAATACGGGAAAGCTTAAAGTTCAAACTTACAGACTGGCTAAAACCAATAAGTCGTTCATGGGAAATTGCGTAAGATTTCAACAAAATTCCAAAAAACATTACTGAACAAAATGATGCAAAATTCAAATCTATTGTCAAGAAGACATTAATTTCGCGGGCGTATTATAAAATCAATGACTATATCTTTTACAGTGATGTTTGGAAATGATGCTGATTTGTATTAGCGATGCCTGGCTCCAAATATTATACACCTACTGTGTTAAATTGTAAAAATTTTAAATACTTAAGATGTAAAATAACATTGTAATTATGATTTATTTAAAAAATTACATCTCGCTGAGTTTCTTGCCGGTATCTTCTCATTAGAGGTTTTTCCGAACCGGTGGTAAATTTTATGACATTACTAAGTGTTACCTGTAAGCCTTATCTGAATAAAAATATCGCGCTTATAAACGCATCCGTCCCCCTCGCACAAGGATACTGGTTAGAAAGGGATATATGAAATAATTAATAAATTCAGGCGTTACTTTGCGGAGGTCCATTTCAGCAAACTGGAACAAATTACCTTGCTACTCCACGAAACCAGTGCAGTGCTCGTGCAAGTTAGCTGCGTCTGTGCGACATATATGTATATGTATGAGTACGCCATTCGTTCAAGTAGCGAACGGTCGTACTGTTAGATCCAGAAGATGTCTCGTACAGAGACGAAACGCGCGTCGATCGTGTTGTTTAGTGTTTAGTGGTGGTGGTGTGCAGTTGAGTCTGTGTGATATATGTTATTTCGTGTAGAAGCGGAGGAGGGTGGGTTTTTGCATGAACATATATATATGTCGCACAGACGCAGCTAGCTTGCACGAGCACGGCACTGGTTTCGCGGAGTAGCAAGGTAATTTGTTCCACTTTGTTCAAGGGATATATGCTTTATGTCAGCAAAGTAGATCAAAGATGATCACTGCCGACTTGCCGATAGTTAATAGTACTGTAAACAACTCTTAGCAACGCGCCAAGTAAATTAGCTTTGCGAATCACACGACATGTGCCGGAAACGACCGAGTTGAGGCGATTGGATGAGTACGGAGACGGCATATCTTCATGTATTGTCCTTGTCTAGCTACCTAAATATAGTCTAGTGGCAGGTACTAAAGGTAAATTAAAATATAACTCCCTTATTCACTTTCCTTTACGCTGAAACCGTGTCATATGACATCCACGACTAAATTACAAATATAAAAAATTTCATTCATCATAAAAATTTTAGCCGTTCACAGGAATCGAACCAGCAATATTTAACTTTAAGTTCAGGAGCACTAATCAGCTGTCCGGTCGTCGATTTAGATTTATTTACGTACTTATATAATTTCTAAAATATGTTGGTAGGTATCTATTTCTTTCTGTTCCCTATTTATCTGTCTGACTTCAGAGACTTATCTTTACATGTATAGTAAACACAAACTCGCATCCGTTCTCATATCTTCGGCCGTTTACTCCTGTTGGAATCTTACTTTGCAACATTAATAACCAATTTAATATTTTTATTATATTGTGGCAACATTTCTCTTGGCTTCCGACTGGACCCCAATTCTCGGTTCATGCGAGATGCATCTCACGTGCGAGATACGTCTAAAAATTACAGATTTCCAAGGGATTTGACAGTTGTTTCCGTGCGAGATGCATCTCGCATAAACCGAGAATAGCCCCGCTGTACAAGTGCACACACTAATAATAAATATCGCAGACCCCAGACCTAGAATCGTACAACTCCCAATGGATTTTGATACGGTCTCGACTGTAATTTAGAGACGTTTTTACGAAAGTCGTGTGAAACCGGGGCAGGTCGCTTGTCTTAACTAAACTAGGCGCTTAGCATTAGTCCGGCCGTTCCGGAAACCACCGCGATCGGCGCAGGCGTCATTCAATGACCTAAACGGCAGCCGCCTACTCGTGAACAATGACAAGGAATGTCGCTTTGATTAATCAAGTGTTTGTCACGAATGAACTGGTCATTTTTTGACACGTTTTTGCAGCAGTCATTGTAGTTTTACAATAAAATAAGTTAATAGGCACTTAATGAAAACCGTGATGCCTCATAGTGATAAGACAAAGATAATTACTTATAATCTTAATAAAAAAAACACGCGGAAAATATTTATTTTTGTAAAATACTAGCGGATGCGCGTGACTTCGTTCGCGTGAAAATAATAGCCCATGTCAGTCAGGGATAGTGTAGCTTTCTATTAGTGAAAGAATTTTTGGAATCTGTTCAGTAGTTCCAGAGATTACCCCCTACATACAAACAAACAAAGGCATACGAGCAAGTGGGTCACCTTACAAAAAAAACACTTATTAATAACTAGCGGACGCGCGCGACTTCGTTCACGTAAAATTAGTAGCCTATGTCCGTCAGGAATAGTGTAGCTTTCCATCTGTGAAAGAATTTTTGAAATCGGTTCAGTAGTTCCAGAGATTACCCCCTACATACAAACAAACTAACAAAAAAACAAACAAAGTTTTTCTCTTTATTATATTAGTGTAGATGTAGATTAGAAGATACACTCTTACGAAATACCGGCGTAAAGTAGTAGCTTACTAATGCGTTCGTACGGTGACGGGGAGATTCGGAGGCACAAGGGGGGGGGGGGGCTATATGGCAACGGATCAGCAATCCTCTTTCAATCGACCTTCCATCAGCCCCCTGTACCACAAAAATTACAACTACTACAATTTGACACAATTCTAGAGTTTTTCATACAAAAATGTGACAAATATGTTAAATTGTAGCACTTGTAAGTTTGTGATACAGGCCCCAGGTGACCTACATGTTCGTTTGCGTTGCCTTTCCCATAAAAATGGCAAAGAATTGGCGGTCTTATTGCTTAAGAGCGATCTATTCCAGACAACCATTTTGCATGAGAGACACGAAAAAACAACAATATTAAGCAGGTGGTACATACAAATAATAGTAATAACATACCAATTTTTTCGTATTAAACACGAATTTATGGTCTTATTACTTTTTTTCAGACTACCGCCTAACTCCCAAGTAGAAACTCTTCGCTTCAGCAACAATGCCATCCAAACGTACTGGCCTGATCCGTTCAGCGACGTTCCAAACTTGAAAAAGCTCTCCTTCGCCCAAAATGACCTAACTGAAATCACGCCAGATTTATTCACGAAAGTCCACGCTTTGGAAGACCTAGATCTATCCTACAACAAGTTGGCCGATTTCAACTCCATGGATTTTAAAACTTTAGTCCACGTACGAAGATTGAATTTACAAAGTAACCAGTTGAAGAAGATACCTGTTCGTGCGTTGCAGCCGATGTCCGCATTAGAGGACTTGGATTTGGGGAAGAATGGGATATTTGATGTCTTGCTTCAGAGGGTGGACGGGGACGCTTTGCAAGCGTTGAAGCGACTCAACTTGAACGGGAACCGGATCAGATCGGTTATGAGGCATGCCTTCCCCTTTAATAACAGCATGTGAGTTTATGTTCCTTTTTTCAATTCGTACTAGCAATCTCCTTTAAGAGAGGCCTGGCCAAGCACGCAAGCGCTATGAAAGCTGTACAGTAGTACATACGTCAGTACTAAAAATCTTTTCATTGTATTCTTTACAAATTAGGAGAAGATCCGTATTTCCTTACAATTCTTGTTGCTTGGAGCAGTTTGTTTTAAAAAAAACGGTTATTTTTAATCCGTAATCTTTCATCTTACGGACAACTCTGTTTTGCACCAAAGCTAAAAATAGAAAAGCCGTAAAAGCTATTGTACTGAAATACAGTAACAAACGCATCGAGATGTAGTAAACAATTTAGGTCCGTCTTTGTACTCGGCTGTCCATTTAATAACTTCAACATTTATTTTTCAGTGAACTCCTAGACCTGTCAAACAACATAATCGAAATAATAGATCCTGAAGCCTTCAGCACATGCACCAACCTACGCGAATTGAATCTTGCGCAGAACAACATAACGTTCACATTCGCTTTGCCGCCGTCCCTCCAGATCGCCATGCTCAAGTTGAACACCCTGTATCACTGGCCCAGCTTCCCCGCTGGGATTACGTACATAGATCTCTCGTATAACAGGCTTTCAGAATTATATGATGAGATTGAAGCTAGATTTGATAATTTGGAGGTAAATTGACGAGTAAAATGCATGGATTTTATTTTAATCCAAAAATTAAAAGAACTTGTAAAAAGAAAAATTAATCTGTTTCAGGTTTTAAACATCGCAGGAAATCAAATTAAAGAGCTAACTATAGAAAAGAAACTACCAAAGCTATTCAGCTTGGACCTATCCTATAACTTATTTGCTGAAGTACCAAAGAGTTTGAGTAGCCAGAATTTCCCCAATTTAGAGGAACTGCGATTAGATGGCAACCCTCTGGAGAGTATTTATTTTAAGAACATAATCGCAGTAAAGAGGCTGTATATGAATGAGTTTAGTAAGTTGGCAGTAGTGGATGATAAGGCGTTCAGTAACGTAGTGGGGCGAGGTTTAGACGGGGCTGACGAAAACTGTTTCTCTCTTTTTCTCTCTAACTGCCACCACTTGAGCGAGATAAGGGATGGAGCGTTCGATGCTACGTCTTTATGTATGGTGAGTTTTTAACCAAAGTAAAATTGGTTTTGGTTAACACGAGAGGTCTCTTTCGTACCAGTCGTTTAAGAAAGGGATGCACGTAGCAATAAGGCGACCATTTGTGCTTTATTTGGCAACTATATTATACCAAAACAAAGTATACTCCTACGCTATTCAATAGTCAACATCATTTATTGATTACTGACCCCTTCTGTAACGAACCTTCTGAAATTAGTTGGTTTATTGCGGTAAATTTATCACGTAAATTGTTAAGTGTTAATTTTTTTACATTTATTCACGGCTGTGGGTACAAACTCAAATAGAAATTTATTTTGCAAGTAGGCCGCATAGGCACTTTTACGTGACTGATTCTTCAAGAGCCGTTTAGAAACAGATAATGCTTCACGTCCGCTACAGAAGATAGTGGTATGCTAGTAACTCTCAAGGAACTTCTCATACTTATAGGCTTAACACACAATTTTTTAATGCCTCTTACCATCATGTTTCAGCTGGACTTGAGCAAGAACAATCTCACCCATCTGTCAAAGAACCTTCTAGACTGGACGAGCGTCTCCGAAGGCGTCGACCTCCAGCACAACCCGTGGCACTGCACCTGCGACCTGCAGTGGCTGCTCGACGAGCTCCTGCCGCAGATGTACGTGGAACATTCCAGACTTCTGGCAGAACTGAGGTGAGGCTGGTCCTTCGAACCGGATTTTTTAGCTGAGCTCCTTTCAACCAGAATAATACCTTCATTTGATGCTGAAATCTAACCGTTGAATCCGAATCGGTTGGATACGCTCTCGGTAACAGAGGTATATACAGGGGGAAGGAGCCGTGGAAGTCGTGACCCCCCCCCCCCAAGAATTTTGCCATCAGCATCATACTTTGTGGATAAAGGTGATCTAAGAGTAATGGGAGCCATGACCCTCTTCCACCATATGATCCTGTATACACCTCTGTTGGGGTGCACATCTTCTCAATCAAGAAACCGCGGTATCGGAATACGAAAGTCTGATCATGACTAATGAGTCTGTGTTGGCACTGTTGCCAGTGATGACTTATGGTGTGATGTGGTCGCTGACTAAGGGTCTTATATGCAAAAGCTCAAGGTCTCACAGTGCAATGGAGAAGAACAAACCGTATCAAATTACCTTGCTATTCCGCAAAACCAGTGCTGCGCACGTGCATGACAGCTGCGTTTGTTTGAAATATATATTTTCATGCAAAAACCCACCCTCCTCCGTTCCACACGAACGTATAATTTCACACAGAATCAGCTATAAACCACCACTAAACACTTACACTGGTATGGATTTGTTGATATCCTCCGCAAAGTTGTGACGTTTTTTTATAACACCTGAATCTATTAATTATGCAATGGAGAGGGTTATGATCAGAGTTTCTCTGCGAAATCGAATCAGATATGAGGAGAGCACAAGAACCAAAGTCACCTATTATTATCGATTATCTCGCACGCGGGAATTCCCCGCAAACATGGTAACATGGACCGAGCTATCGACCAATGTTATCTTACCACAAGGAAACTCGACATCTGCCGTTTGTTGTCAGGTGCGGCGCCCCGCGGGCCATAGAGGGGCTGCGGCTGGTGCACTGGTACAACTGGACGGAGCAGGCGTTCTGCGGGGACAACTACCTGCACTCCGGACCACACGGCACCTACATGGTAAGTCTGCAATTCGTATAGGACTACTCACAATATCCATATTTATGAAAGAGTTCCGTTATTGAACACAGCCTAAACTGTTGTAGATAGAAACATGACTTTTAAACATGTTCTTTGCGGGGTGTGGTGTACAAGAAATCCTAATTTAGTGCTCTTTTCCAAATTCCATTATTAAGGGGTTTAAAAGTTAGCATGTAATTCAAACGTTAGTATTTCGTGTGATACGAGCAATGGGTCACCTGATGATAAGTAATCACCAAAGTCACCCGCAACACGAAGGCGACTGCAGATGCGTTGCAGACCCAGAGGGCTAGGATAAAATACCCCTTGTGCCAGTAATTTCACCGGCTGTCTTGCTCTCCACGCCGGAACAGTGCAAACACTGCTTAGCGGCTGGATTAGCGAGCAAGATGGTGGTAGCGATATGCCTTGTATTTTTACCGCTCCGCTGACAGCACTGGGGTCCTGAGGCGCAACCGACGCGTGAGCAAACTATATTTAGCTCAGCGGTCTCGCTGAGTCTCATTTCCATTTTTCCACATTGTATAATGCGCTTTATTATTTGTATATTTTTTGTAACATTTTACTTTAACTGTGTTGAAAAAAATATATTTTATTATTATTATTATTTAAATAAACTTTCTTCCAGCTACAACCCTCCACGGACCAAGGCGTGCCGACCATCAGCCGGCTGGGAATAATCCTCGGTTGCTGTGTGATCGTGGCGCTTCTAATCGCTATAGCGCTGTCAGTGTACCTGGTGAAGAGCCGGAAGCGCTACCGAGTGCGGCAGGCGGCGTTGAAGAGAAAGAGGCAGAGCGCGTACGACGAGAGAAACAGCAAAGACCAGTTTTCTGCGTTGAATAAGGCGTAAACCAAAACGTACACAGAAAATATAAAGTAGAGCACTAGCTAAGAGGAGTGTGAACCCAGCGGTCATACAAACGGCGATAACGTTTTCCACCCTCTAAACCTTAACTATGGCAATGATTTTTTGGTATATTGTGATTATGCCTTAAGACTAGGTTTGTATGTTTTGATTTTTTAAATACTTGAGGTACTGCTTAAGCTTTATTTACTGTGGTACAGATGTTCTAATCAGTTTCATATGAAGACGCCTCAAGTTGCTACCAAAAAACGGCGTAAGAAAGCGTGTGTTACAATATATAATTATAAACTCCTTAGGATAAGACGTCACTTCACTTTATTCGCCGAATACGTGCCATAAATTAATTCACTTACAACTACTTGGAAAGTCAAGTGCAAAAATGTTATCAATTAAACGACTACCAAATATGTAGCGATGGTCGGCGACCTTATTACGATGGCATAAGAGTGTTTGGTATACACTTTTGAGATGTTCAATGGACTCATATTTTTACGATTTATCGTATTTAGCTCGTACAATGTATTGTCGACCAAGAAATTGCTTGACCACTTTTCGACCGTATTACAAAGAGATAGGGTTCAAAAGTGGTCAAGCAATTACTTGGTCGACTATACGAGTGTTATGTAAGAAAAACCGCAAAGTATGAAACAGCAATATTTATAGTTCCTTTGTAAATATAGATTTAGCATAATTTCTGTATAGTAGTTTCGTGAACAAATAGTATTAAATATTGTAAGTTTGTATTTAATAAATATAAATATATTTTTGTTGTCCATTTATTTTTTCTTTCCCAGCGGGTTGATCAACCGGCGCAGCTTCCCCGGTCCGTCCCATTTTCCTTTGATCGCTTTGTTCCAGTACAAATGGGGCAAATAGTCCCGTTTCATGTAATAAAACAGTTTTCGTTCTTTACTCTGAAAAATAAATTATACTTTAAGTTTTTTTTTAATGAGGGAAACTTAAAAAAAACCGGCCAAGTGCGACTCGGAATCGCCCACGAAGGGTTCCGTACCATTATCTATAACAAATATTTATTTAATTCTGGTTTTTAGTATTTGTTGTTATAGCGGCAACAGAAATACATCATCTGTGAGAATTTTAACTTCCACGGTTCATGAGATACCTACAGCCTGGTGACAGACGGACGGACGGACAGTGGAGCCTTAGTAGTAAGGATCCTGTTTTACCCTTTGGGTACGGAACTCTAAAAATTCCTTAAAAACGATTCCGTACCACCGTATAATATATCTCTAGCAAATATGACAAAATTTATACAGCTACCTACTCTAACTACAACAGCGGCCCTAACATGATAGCCCAGGTTTAGTTTAAATCCTCCCTGTGTCTCTGTCTAACTAGTGTCATAAGAAAGGGACGCAGATAGAGATAAAAAAAACTTGGCCAGTCATGTTAGGGCCACAGATAGCATTACCATCAAAAACACCGTTTAATTTAATTAGTTGTTGTAGCGGAAATAGTAATACACACTATAACGGGTAAAAGATACAGCCCTGTGACAGACAGACGGACGGAGGCTTACTACTGGCTCCCGTTGGCACCCTTTATAAAGAAAATTTTATAAATATAAATTAAACTATCCAGTAAGGCTTCAATTTTAGTTAGGGAGCGATTTGATCCGGCAAGTTTTTCCGAATCGGTGGTAAATTTTATGATATTCATAAGTGCTAAATTCGCCCCTCCCTATTAAAAATGTCGGATCTGCAAATTTGCCATTTTCTGTTTATGTCATTAATAGACCTTGAATTACGGTAACTTTCACCCCCCCGCAAATAAATATTAAATTTAATGTATAATTTATGAAATACGTAGATTAAAAACGTCTGATCTTGCTTAAGTATTCGTTAATAATGTCGGTAAAAATACCGACCGATTTGCAGATCCGACATTTTTAATAGGGATGAGCGAATTGTTTTAAACTTTCGCGATTTTCACACATTCCATCTTATTCCATCTTAGCCCTCTGGGTTGGCTACGCATCTGCAATCTTCTTGGTGCTGCGGGTGTCTATAGGCGGTGGTAGTCACTTTCCATCAGGTGACCCACTTGCTTGTTTGCCTTCCTATTTTATAAAAAAAAAAACATATTTATAACGTTATCGGGACTTTAGCGCGATAAAGATATATTGTTGATTTACCGCGACGTTTCGGCCAACTCGCGCGGCTAAACAGAAGTAATACCCTCCACTTCAGTCTACTCGTGACCACGACCGTTGAAACATGGCCGAAACGTCGAGGTAAATCAACAATATATTTTTGTCGCGCTAAAGTCCCGATAACGTTATAAATATTCATAAGTGCTTCCTGTAAGCCTAATCTGAATAAATCTTTCAATCTTTTGACTTGAATTTTGACTTTTGAAACTAGGGTTGGGATTTTTCAGGGGTAGACCCAGGTGCTTTTTAGAGGGGGTTTGAGCCCCTTGGCCCTTATTGGCGATCCCTTGCTCCAAATATTGTACACCTACTGTGTTAACTTATTAAATTTTTAAATATTTTAGTAGTAAACTAACATTGTAATTTTGATTTATTTAAAAAATTATACCTCGTCGAGTTTCTTGCCGGTATCTTCTCATCAGAGGTTTTTCCGAACCGGTGGTAAATTTTATGACATTCGTAAGTGCTACCTGTGGGCCTAACATGACTGGCCAAGGTTAGTTTATCTCTATCTGCGTCTCTTTCTTATAACACTAGTTAGACAGAGACACAGGGAGGGGTTAAACTAAACCTGGGCTGTCATGTTAGGGCCATTGTAAGCCTAATCTGAATAAAAATATTTTGACTTTGACTTTGACTCTGCCTCACTTACCTGGTCGAAGGGGAATGTCTCGCAGGGCCGCTTGTTGTAGAGGAACTCCGCGAGTATGCCGGCGCGGTATGACGTCATCAGTGCGCACGCGCCGTAGCCATCGTACTTGTGCGTCGGCTCGAGCCCGGCCATCGACTGGGTGAGGTTCCTCTCCACCACGTAACTTTGGCGAGCTAGAAATGAAGAATGAAGTGAATGAATTCTTTTTACTTGACTGCCATTGTTTTGACGGCCGGATAGCCTAGTGGTTAGTGACCCTGACTATGAAGCTTGAGGTACCGGGTTCGATTCCCGGGAGGGGCAAATTTTTGTATGATGAATACGAATATTTGTACCAGAGTCGTGGATGTTATATGTATTTAAGTAGGTATATATTTATCTACATAAGTATGCATATCCGTTGTCTAGTCCCCATAACACAAGCAGCTTTAGTTGCTTATTTTGGGACTAAGTCAATTGGTGTTAACTGTCCTAAGATATTTATTTATTTATTTATTGAAGTGAAGGTCGTGAAAAAAGACACGGTATTAGAGTAACTAAAAATACATGTATGGGAGGTAACAAATTAATAAAACATCATTTTTATTGTTGGTATGGTATGTATGCGTGGGATAGATTTCTATACGTATATAATCTTCAGCTTTGTATATTTTAAAGTTATATGACATACAGGCGGACATAGTGAAACTTAAGCTCTCACTGTAGACGACGACGATGACGGGGATATAGCAGATAAATATTTAAGTTTGTCAGTAAGTATGCCATTCGTTCAAGTAGCGAACGGTCGAACTATTTAGGATCCCGTTGATGCCCTGTATAGAGGCGAAACGCGCGTAGATCGTGTGGTTTAAGTTGTGGTGGTAATAGTTGAGTCTGTGTGATGTATGTTGTTTCATGTGGAAACAGAGGGGGTGGGTTTTTGTGTGAATAATATATGTCACACACAGCTGTTTCACGGAGTAGCAAGGTAATTTATTCCAGTTTGTTGACAGCGAAGCTGCAACCATATAAGCTCACCAGCAGCGGCCGCAGTCTTGCTGTTAGGCGTGTCGGTGCAGTCCCCCAGCCCGTACACGTTGTGGAACTCCCTGTGGCGCAGCGTGAAGGGGTCCACAGCGAGGTACCCGGCGCCCGAGGCCAGCGGGGAGCCCGCGAGCCCCGGGGGCGGCGCCATCGGCGGGGTCACGTGCAGCAGGTTGTATGGGAGGACTATTGGCTGCGGGCGCGGACATTACCGATTTTAATAAAATAATAATAATAAATTATTGATAATTGCGGGTGGTAGGACTTTGTGCAAGGGCCGTCCGGATCGCTACCGCCATCTTGCTCTGGTGAAACACTTGCTTGATTGCCTTCCTAATTCATAAAAAAAAACCCCGCCACAAGGTGGACCGACGACGATGCAAGCAGCGCAGGAGCGGTCGTCTAGACGATCTTTGGGAGAGGCCACGTCCAGTAGTGGTCTTTTGGCTGATGTGATGATGATTCATAATAAATTCCTGGGATAATTAATATCAATTGAACTAGTCTCAAACTAAGCAAAAGCAAAGCCTGTAATGCAACGAACGTGTTAAATTGATTTTTAAGTAAATCTCTATATTTATTATGTTATCTTGTTATTCAAAGTTTTAGTAAATAAACTATCTAATCTTGATGTTTACACCTTTTTATTATTTTAATTTATTTATTATTATCTATGTAAACTCTTATGTACGTTTATTGTGAGTGTGTTAGGTTCTTTTTTAATTTTGCACTGCCCGTTGTACTTTGCCAAAGGTTGTCTGGAAGAGATCGCTGCTTAGCAATAAGACTAGCTGTTGAATCCCATGTAAAATTTCCCTGTGTGTGTTCCTTTATTTTTGTTTACTTGTGTGAATCAATAAACAGTATTTGTTGTTGTAATCTTAGTACTTACAATACTGAGTACCTATAACACCTTACCACTCCAGAAGCATCAGTAAAAATGGCGTGATGTGGCGTAACCTCCGTCAACTCGCAGCAACAGTTGACGGCGATATGGCGTTTACTGGCCACGCGGTTAAGTGCTGCAGCGTACTTGGGTACGCCAAATATGGCCTCTGCGCCGGTGTTGTACGTTATGTTGACGAGATCGCGGATCTTTTTCTGGATAAAAGTTAACATTAACAATGACACTGGTTATAAATTAAGTTTTTAGCCTCCTGTCCTATAGGTAGACCATGCACGCAAGTCATTGGACCGATTGTGGCCATTATAAACTGCTTCAGCGGCCCTAACATGACAGCCCAGGTTTAGTTTAACCCCTCCCTGCGTCTCTGTCTAACTAGTGTCATAAGAAAAGGACGCAGATAGAGACAAACTAAACTTGGCCAGTCATGTTGGGGCCACTGATTGTTTTCAAACAAATGACCGACGGACATAAGTTTATGGTTAACCTGATAGGAGGTGAATGCCGCCTGTGTAGCATTTGTAACATCTAATGTTAGTAAATGCGCTGCTAGGCTTGCATATTATACTTATGATAGTTCTTTACAAGCCTTTTTAAAAACACCCTACGTTCTAACGCAGTGGAAATAAATGAAAATCATCATTCTTATCGCCAATATTCCGCAGAGAATAATGAGGTGGGAAGCCCATTTCACAATCCCACAGTTCTTGCAGTAAACGAGTTATTTTACGAAGATTTACTATGATCATAATTATTATAAGCTCACGCCTCTTTCCCTTTGGGGTAGGCAGAGACCACAGAACGCCATTTGCTCCGGTCCTGGCATACTTCCCTCGCTTCCTCCACACACATTCCTCTCTTCATGTATGCTCGGCGATTACGGGTACTTCTAATTCTGCTTATTAGATTTTTTTATGTAGGTATTAAAGTTCTACTTTTTGTGTCCATAGACTGAACTGACTGAACAACTGCAAAAATTGTTTAGTCACTTTTTGAGCTGTCAAATAATCCATTAATACCTTTCTATACAAATCATCAGCCAAGTACATGATCTTCTGCGCTGCGCCGGAGCATTTGGCCCCTGCGCCGGGGAACGTGAACAGGGCGTGGCCGCCCTTCATCTGGTTGATGACGGACCAGGTCTTGGTGCAGTATTCTGGCGCGTATATCGTGGTCACCGGACTGCAGGGGTCGTCCAGAGCTGGCTTCAGGCCGGGGATCTGAACACGACGAGATAGTAGTCAACCAAGCAATCTACGGTAGTTCTCCAACGTTTTCACCGTTACTCATTACCGTAACGGTAATAGGGTGACCAACCCCGTGTGCTCATTTTACAGGACACGTGATCTAAAATTACAGGGTTCATGAAAAAATACAGGACAGGCGTTTATCGTATGGTATGGTCCTGTATTTGTCTTATTAAAATACAGGACACAGCCATAATAATAGCTGAAAAACGGGACGACCTGTAAAATACAGAACAGTTGACCGGTATCGGTCTGCAAACATGAACATCCTGCCGCTATGCAGCAGTGCTTGCACTGTTATGATCCGACGTGGAGAGCAAGACAGCTGGTGAAATTATTGGCACAAGACGTATTCCATCTTAGCCCTCTGGGTTGGCAACGCATCTGCAATCTCTTTGGTGTTGCGGGTGTCTACAGGCGGTGGTGATCATTTTAAGTGACTCACTTGCTCGTTTGTCTTCGTATTTTAATTTAAAATTTATTTTAAACAGCTATTTATTCCAGAGCAGCTTCGTAACGGATCGTTTTACCTACCTACCTTTTAACTTAAATTAAGAAAATATCTCAAGCTACGGCACATTACCTTATAATAATCATTCATGACTCCCATAGCAACTACTAAGAA
This sequence comes from Ditula angustiorana, assembly GCA_963691745.1. Classification (NCBI taxonomy): domain Eukaryota; kingdom Metazoa; phylum Arthropoda; class Insecta; order Lepidoptera; family Tortricidae; genus Ditula; species Ditula angustiorana. Next base: position 3,187,161 of record OY829480.1, on the reverse strand, counting down.
GTCATAGTATATTCTATCCCCGCGCTGCGTATGGACTACACTGTTGCTCGGATCAAACTCGTGGGCGTAGTCGTTCAGCAAGCAGACGGTAGGTGGCAGCACTGATCTGAGAGGTTTCCTGCTTTGCTCGAAGGGTTTTATGCCGGCGGCAACCATTGTGAAGAGTGGTTGGTAATAATGGAACTGGAAGTAAGATTAGCTGGTGGTAGGACCTTGTGCGGACGTCCGGATTGCTACTAACTATCTTGTTCGCTAATCCAAAACCTAAGCAGCAGTGCATGCACTGTTAAATTCCGGCGTGGAGAGCAAGATAGTCGGTGAAATTACTGGCACAAGGTATTCCACCTTATAGCCCTCTGGACTAGCAAGGCATTTGCAATGTCCTTGGTGTTCTGGTTGTCTATGAGCGGTGGTGATCATTTTAAGTGACCCACTTAATTTTGAATTTATTTTAAACTGTTATTGATTCCAGAGCAGCTTCTGTTATTGTCACAAATAAATGACAATCATCATTCTTGTCGCCAATATTCGGCAGAGAATAATGGCGATTGAAAGGCTGGTATTTTCTTTCTCTCACACAATCCTTTAGCTGCGCTGAAAACGGCAACAGGCAAGCCAAGCCAAGCCAGGCAAAAAAGGGTTTCAACGGACATTTAGTTTCGATCTTACCTCAGCCGGGTCTACCACACAAATTTCATTATCCTTCAGTTTCCGCGAAAACCGCCAGGCGACGCTGCAGCCGCCCGTGCCGCCGCCAATTATAAGCAACTTACATCTAAAACGAGACAATCATTACAGTCGCGCTGAGTAACTTTGAACACTCAGGTAACATAACATTATAAGCTCACGCTTGTTTCCCTTTGGGGTAGGCAGAGACCACAGAACGTTATTTATCTCTGTCCCAGCATACCTCCCGCGCTTCGTCTACACACATTTCTCTCTTCATTTATGCTCGGCGGTTCCGGGTACTCCTAATTTGGCCTGTCTTTAGCACACCACCGATTTGGACGATGAAAATACGCAAAGGCCCTTATAATTTGCTTGCATAATATCTTATTACATCCATTCGTTTAACATGTCCAAATCAACGCAGCATTCCTTTTCCTACCTTAACACAATAATGATATAGTAATGTGGTGTTGCGGAGTAGCGATTCCACGAACCCGAGTGCCCCCAGGGAAACCCCAATCCCTCACCTTCCTCTTACCCCTGCGGCCGGGAGGAGTGAAGCCTGACGAGGGACAGGTCACCTATGGTTTGCCTTAACTGACCAGAGACACAGTGCAGCCGCAAAAGATGTATCCTTAAGTAGGCGTGGAAACGGAAGTGGCGAGTTGGCGATAAGTTGAAAGCCCTGTGACACCTCTCTACCCATAGCCTTCCGCACCGATGTTGCCACTGAACCATTTTATTTGTCGCTCCTAAGGAGGCCCATCTAGCGAAGGGCGAATCACCTCGGCCAGGATCATCTGCGACATTTTTATTTGGCAGACCTTCAGTTGTCTTAATCATTCATTAAGCCATAAGTTAGTCCATCATTTTTCTCCCCATATTCCATTTCTGGTTAAGATCGCATCAATCCACAATAGTTCTTACGCCTGTGGTTACTGTGTTTATTATGCCCCTTGCGACGGGACAGTCACACCTCGTAGTGCACTGAAATGTTATGACACAACGAAACAAAACTAAATGACGTAAAATACTTACTTATACTTGTTTCCAGAAACTACAGAGGATGCCAATCTGATACAGAGTCCAGACGAAAAACAATTGCGAATGTTCAGTTTGTTTAATAGAACAGCCATTTGTATTAAGTCATTAAATTAATTCAGGTCATTGTTACTTGCTTATTTGGCGTTTTGGTGTCAATTTAGCCAACTAGATTTTATTCACAGAAATAATAGACTAAAGAATCACTTATAGTAAGAATCCAAAGCCAGCCCTCCAAGTATGGACACGTGCAATCTTATTTCAAGGCAATATAGTTGACAATAGTTAAAAAAATGGAGTTTACACCATAAACTTTGAGACTACGGCTTGACTGTGAAATTGAGAAAATAATATATTATGTCAGTTTTATCAGTAAGAGAGAGAAAAGAAATGCAACGCCATTTGTAACACATTATGACATTTGTAGTGAAAAGTCACCTATGAATGAAATTGGTACATTTACCTAGGATAAGGTACCATAGGAATAAGCTATCAGTTGACACGTAAGGGACAATAAATACATTATTCTTTTTAAAATCAAACACATTTAAATTGTAAAAAAGATATATTTTCCTCTAAAACATGTAAGTATACATAAAACCCTAAAAAATCTACTTACAATTTTCACATAAGATATGTTAGATATGTAGGTTTAAAGGAAATAAAAAAAACTTTAATATCTGATTGTATTTACTAAGTGCGTTGCAATAAGTGTTGAGTTTTAAAAGAGCACCATCAAAACCAATAAATGAGTAAAATTGAAATAATCTCAATAAAGTTATCTAAATAGATCCCATAAATTTTAAAGTCTACCTATGAGAAAATAAAATATATAGCCATCTCTATTATGGGTCTAACAGTATTTTTAACAATAACAACAACGGTAAATAGAAACATTCATATAAAATCACAGCTAGTTGGAAAAAAAGTTAAAAGTCTTACAAAACAATTTAATAAAAATAATATTCGATTTGATATGACATTATATAACCATCCATGTTTCCCCATATTAACATTAAAAGTCTAAAAAAGCATTAAAAACATTTACCCCCTTATTCATAAAAACTTAACAATCTTTTTAAGCTAACAAATGTTTTGTCCCTTTCATACGAGGGCAAACGCCATTATGACCGATAAAGACATAAAAAATGTTAACTAACAAACGTTTACGAAGCGTTTATGAATAAGGGGGTTAGGCGTAAACTCACGTCTCTTCAACTGTTTCTGTTAACCCTTTTTCAAGCCTAATCTTTATCTTTACATAGTATAAAATAAAGTCGCTATCCGTTCTTTTTGTCAGTCTAAATTTTTGTCCTGCCAGGGACCATTAAACACTTCTTAGTTATATAGTAATGCCTAATATGATTATCTACTAAAATCATTCCATGACATTATAGCATACACATCAAGTATTTCGCGGACCACTTCGGACGCCGCCACGGACCACCAGTGGTCCGAGGACCACAGGTTGGGAACCACTGTTCTAAACCACGCAACGGATTTAGATACGGTTTTCACTGACATTTAGAGAATTTTTCAGAAGGTTTTTATGTGCTATACATCCTAATCCGTGCGAAGCCAACGCCAGTCTGATATAAGTTACAAAATAACATTTTAATTTAAAAACTGACTTCATACATAGAGCTTCTTAAGAGCCTCGTATTTATATGTAGATATTTAATAATATTGTAGTGTAGATATAATAATTAATTTAATTTTCCGCCCTTATAGGTGGAATAATTTCACCAAATTTAAATGGAACCAACCTCGAGTGTAAAAAATTAAATTAAAAAAGAATCATTGAAATCGGTACACAATTGGCGGAGGTCTGCTATTACAATAAAAACAAATATACAGGTCGACGAGAACCTTCTCCGTTTTTATTCGTCGGTTAAAAATCCGTCCAATTGCGAACTACCTCCTTTTAATAAATCGTTTAAAAAAAACTGAACCAGTTTCATTACGTTACGGCCAAAAATCATGAAGCAAGTAAAATTTCAAACCAGTATCGGCCGTTTCAGGAGAGCAGCCGCCGCAAATGTATGAAAACGTCATTAATTTCTTGTAAAACGATTTAAATCAATCATGCGGATAGTTAAATCAATCAATCGAAGCGTTTTTTTTTTATGAAATAGGAAGGCAAACAAGCAAGTGGGTTACCTGATGATAAGTGATCACCACCGCTTATAGACACTTTTAACAACAAAGAGAGTGCAGATGCGTTGCCAACCCAGAGGGCTAAGATGGATTACCACTTGTGCCAGTAATTAAACCGGCGTTTTAACGCTTCTGCCTGAAAAAGGGTTAAAAACACACAAAACATCACATCGCTTAGAATTAAAGCGACTCAATTCTGAATATGATATTACCCAAAATTAAACCTTATGTCTTTTAATTTAGGTGATATTTTGGGACGTGTATTATTCAGAAATGGGTCACTTTAATTCTAAGCGTGCGACATGTCGTTTCGTATCTTCAACGTTATTATAGCTATAGGTTTACAAACAATTCTGATTCCAGATTTTCGCGTCATACGGAGAACAAATAGATGTAAGATTCTAGAAGATTCTACAGCAAAATTGACCGTAACACTACCTCCTTGTAAGCCATTTCCACGCACTCAGCTATAAACTAATGGCCTTAAGCTTAGAATACCTTCACTTAGCGTTTTTAGGGGGTGGATTATTTCGCCAACGGATTGATAATCTTGCGGACAAATTCCGGTCCGTGGTAGTAACCTTTCAGCATCACGTTCCAATATAGGAACGGAAAGAGATCTTTCTTCATATAGTACGCTACCGTGCTCTCTCTTGCCTGTAAAAGAGATAAGGATGAGTGGTTTTTATGTGCGGTGAGCGAGTGTGAGAGATTCGAAGGCCAACGGACGAGGTGACCTAAAGGCTGGCGATGGAACAGAGATTCTCTTGGGGTAGCTAGGTCCATGGGTGGCCATGATCAGTTCCCAACAAACAGATAAACAAATAAACACTACGATCACTCATAACTGTGCTCAAAATCATAAACAGACTCTCAATGAGCAAGAAATTAATTTGGTTAAACGTACGAGAATTGAAAAAAAAAGAGCGATTTATATCGTGGATATTATAACGAATCTAATTCCCGACGGTTCGGGATATACATCGTTCAAATTTATTTTCTTTCAGTGTCTACATATCCGTGGTCTCTGCCTACCCCTCTGGGAAACGGGCGTGATTTTATGTATGTATGTATGTCTACAAGTCAACGAAAAAATATGAAATTATTTATGTCCGAGAATTAAAGTCTTTGTTAAAAATCTAATCTTTAATACAAGCTTCTATGTTGACGATGCTTTGTTATTACAACTACATACATATATCAAATTTCAAGCTAATCCGGTCGCTGAAGTCAAAACTCACCGGCAAATTAAATCAAAACGGAAGCAAACGAGCATGCTGTCCATCTGAAAGGAAGTAATCATCGCCGCAACTGGGAACCAGCAACAATAACAACAACAAATATTCTTTATTGTACGCCACATAAAAATACAAAGAAAACAAAGAAACTAATCCACCAGCATTTCCAAGAGGATCGCCGATCCGTTCCCGGCCTTAAGATCTCTCGTGGGCCTTCGGATCTCTCGTTCGACGTAAAGAGCTTACCTGGTTGAACGGCAGCGTCTCTCTCGGCACGCCGTCGTATATGAACTCGGCGAGTATGCAGGTGTTGTATGAGGTCACGAGCGGACAGGCCCCGTACCCGTTGTACTTCTCTCTGGGACTATCACTGGCCATAGTCGCCAGTAAGTTCTGTTCGAGTACGTAGCATTGTTTAGCTGAAAAGATGGTGAATGTAAAGAAATTTGGGTTTTTTAACCGCGAATGAGATATGCTGATATGTCGATACGGCATAACAGTGTAAAATTTTTGTAGAATTGCAGATCATTGTTGCATACATTTATGTCAAAAGAAGAAAATAAGAAAAAATATATTTTTGAAATTTGAATTGGAAAAGGATAAAGAAAAAGTTCGGTTACTTTGTTTCGAGATATGTTAATTAGACCCCAGATAAAAATGTAGGAAGTTATATTATGTGAGCAATTATTTAAAAGTTGGCAGTAATCAAATCACAGTGTTTTTTCCATAAAATCACAATAGAGCGCGATGGAGCGTTTTCAAGTCGATTGATCAGTGTTGCCAGATCTCCTGATTTTTCGGGGGATTTACTGATTTTTCCAGAATTCTACTGATCTACTGATTTTAAGTAAAAGTCTACTGATTTTTTTAAATACTGTCTTTTCTTTAAAATATGATATGTAATATAAAAACCTGAGTGAAATGACACACAAAATTATCATGGTTTGGTTGGCACTGTAAAATTGTGATCGTAAAATAGACTTAACGGGGTGGACGAATAGTTAATCTTGCTCCACAGTCAGCGAAATAAACCGGTTTGACACACTACGCCAAAATGATTACATGACTAAATTAAATATCACTTAATACGATTCATGGAGAAAGCGATACCATTTCTATTTCACTTATGCGTATTTGTATATAATATATAGAAATTGTTTTTTTTTTAATCAAAAATGCATCTACTGATTTTTTGAAAATGTTCCCCATACATCTACTGATTTTTTCTAGTTGCATCTTCTGATTTTTCAAAAATGGATCTGGCAACACTGCGATTGATATTGTATGCTATTATTGCTATTCATGATATTTCAAAAACCAATGAACGTAGAAAAAAACCAAAGGCGCGGTATTTTTCTTTTAACGAATTCTTTCAAATTTTTCTTACCGAAATTTCTTTCGATTTTTAGTTTTTAATGTTAAACATTCAAATTATTCAATTAAAATACCATGCAATGAGACCACAAAGAAATATTAGGGTAATGGCAGAATGGTAATGGTAAATCGAAGCACATTGAAAATTTCGCAGGGATGGTAGTGGTAATGTGGCGGAACTGGCAAACGCAGGGCACGGAATACCTACTGATGTTGCAGGTTTGAGTCCTGCCATAACCCTATTTTGAATTCTTTAAACTTTGGAAATACAAAAAATATAAGAATTCCGTGTGTAACTTACCAATGGCGGCCGCAGTTTTGCTATTCGGCGTATTAATACAGTCCCCTATACCATACATGTTGGGGTATTTGGTATGCTGCAGGGTGTATTTGTCGACGCTGAGGAAGCCGGTGCTGTCGGCGATGCTTCTGTTCCCGCAGACGAAGTCTGGAGTCTTCATGGGTGGTGACACATGGAGGATGTTGTACGGCATGGTCATTTCCTGAGGGACGGAAGTATGCACTGAATGGTTAGTTAGCACTGACGGACAGACACAACGACAGCCTAAGCCTAGATCTAGAAGTATAAAAATACTGCACAGTTAACCTAGATAGGCACTAAAGCTCGTCGAGTTACTTGGCGGTATCTTCTCATCAGAGGTTTTTCCGAACCGGTGGTAAATTTTCTGACAACCCCATAAGTGCTTCCTGTAAGCCTAACCTAAATTAAGATATTTTGACTTTGACTGGTTTTCTGTCAAGTCAAAATATCTTTATTCAGATTAGGCGAACAACAATTAAAAGGCCTTCTGAATGTCACAAAAATTGGGAAAAAACCTCAACTGATCGCGATATCGTATAAACAACCAGGGACCAATTTCATAAACGCGACAGGTGACAGTGACAATTCGCCGTACATTACGGTGTCGACCACTAACGCTACACACTTAACCACATAGTGGTTATAGTGGGCAAGCAATGTATAGCGCATTATCGCTGTCAACTGTCGCCAGTCGCGTTTATGAAATTGGGCCCTGGCATCTGTTTCCCAATGACAAAGCTAAGTTTGTTCCTCATTTCAAGTTATCTTTTCCTTAGAGCAAAGTTCGGTGCTTGTTAAGTTTGTACGCACCCTCGGTGGGACTTGGCCGGTTTTTCTCCTTACCTTACACTAACATATAAGTAATGGACTTCTAGTCAGCGTTTAAAATATGGCCGCATCACAAGTCGAACAAAAGTACAACAAATCGACAATCGCTCGCGCTATCAATCTATCGGACCGACGGCGCTGCTGTCAATACTATAATTTTGTAAAAAAAACCTATTTACAACAAAACTTACTAAATTATTTTTTTATGTAGTTAGACGTAAAGTTGTAAATCCAATGACTATAAATTCTGCACTAATCATTTGCATTTGTAACATTGGCGTCAACCTGTATTCTTATGTCGGTCCGTTTTTCTGCTGTCATTTAGTATGACACTGTACATCCATGTATTATAATATCATTGTTACCTTACTCTTGTCAGCGGTGTTGAAGAACACAGCCTCGTTCCTGTCGTGGTGCACTTCCTTGAGCACCGTCTGGTAGTTGACCTTGATCTTCTTCCTCTCCACGACCTTCATGAGGGCGTCGGCATACTTCTTCACGCCGAATATCACGGGCAGGCATGTGTTGTAGGTGATATTCGCTTTCGAACGGACGTTGGTCTGGAATATAGTATTACATTTTTACTAACGACCCGCGCCGGCATCGCACATGGTACGTGTTTAAATTTCCTTGACTGTACATGAAATCCCGGTTGTATATCACCGGGATTTCATGTACAGTCAAGGAAATTTAAACACGTACCACCGTAGAACCTAGTCGAAGAGACATACGCAAGACATTTGTATGACATAGCCTGGTGTTTAACGCGTCGTGTCATTGCGGTAGGGTTCTAAGGTGGTACGTGAATATATTTCCCCCACTGTACTTCTGTAAATAATTCTCTAAATGACAGTGAAACCGTATCAAAATCCGTTACATGGTTTAAAAGGAGAAGGCGGCTGAAGATGCACTATAAGGATTTAGGACAGACCAGAACGGATAGCGCGGGTGGACGCCTATCGAATAAATAGTACCGCACCCTCGCGTATTAGCGGACGCTCTCATCCTATTTTTCTATAGGCGTGTACCCGCTCCGTGCGCCCGCACGACTTGGCGAAGCCCCTCATACTATGTAGTGAGAGTTATTACGGACTAACTTTTTCCAGCGGCTGCGCTCGCACTGTTTAATAAACATTTATACATATAGGTTGAATTGGGGCTTGATATGTTTATTTTATTGTATGGCAACAATTTTATGGAAATTTTAACATTGCTACACTCACGTCTCTCTTAAAAACATTTTAGTATGGCATGTCTAAAATATTTAAAATTAAATAAAGTCTCTTGTTAAAAAACTCAACTTGCATTTATTTGTACACGCGCGATGTTATTTTTTCGTGCATTTTACGGGATACAATAAGTAAATTTACATACGTAAATTTAATTTATTTACGAGCAGTGTCACTGTAAATTTGTTCTCTTCCTTCCGCTTCCGTTCATAAGACAGCACATAACTATTGTATGAAGCTATTAAAAAACTGTCTTAATGTTACTATATTGTGAGTAATAAAGAGGTTTTTCATGGGGATTCAAATCCAATTATTTTCTCTAAGAAAAACCGGTTAAAACCGGTTATTGCGTAGAGAAAACCAGGTTTGCATTCCCTAGTGCTTAAGCGTACTTAGTCATTGTTTGCTCTGCATTTATCCCCTATAGCGCCACTGAGTAGAACCACGAGGCTTTTAACACACACCGACAAAGCGAATCGCGGCCACTCATGTTAGCCGCTCTAATGTGCTAAATATAGCACCGAAGTTTATACATTTATCGCCTATACCTGCGCGTTCTAGCAAAGTGAGAACTTATGTAGCTGATAGCAACATTGTGAAATCGAAGAGGGTTATCTATCACTTCAATGACTTTTCCCGTTAGCGACACATTGTAGGATTCCGTAGTAAAACTAGAAACCCTTACAGTGTCACCACAGCCGTCTCTCTGTCTATAGGTACGAGACAAACGAGTATATCTTCCGCCATCTTTAATTTACTAAATACTTGTGCAAGTTTGATTGATATTATTCTAATCGGAACACATAGAAAGGGACGCACAGAGGGATCACGTCAGTCTTACACCATAAGTGTAACAAATTTTTCCCAAAATCTAACTTTTTTATAAAATAGGAATAGAAAGGTGAACGAGTAAGTGGGTCACCTTATTGTAAGTGACCACTCATAGACACCCGTAACACCAAGGATATTGCAGATGCGTTGCCAACCCAAAGGGCTAAGATGGAATACCTCTTGTGCACTGATACTGGCACTGGCGTGAAATTACTGAATTTCCCCGACTGTCTTGCCCTCCACGCCGGAACACAACAGTGCAACCACTGCTGCTAAACAGTAGTGTGTATGTGTGTGTGTGTGTGTGTGTGTGCGTGGACTTGTAAAATTACTTACATAATGCATGTTTTTAATCTGTTAGGATCTCATTTCACGCTTAACCACAAACATAAAACATATTTTGAGAAAACCTGAGTCATCCGATGCTATATTATGTCAACATGATGTGAGTTGACAATGGATAACTATTTTGTCGGACCGTATCGTATTTAGAACTAAAGCCGAATTTATTTAGTGTTTTGTTTTTAAGTTTAGCTTGTGTACAGTAGGGGAAATATATTCACGTACCACCTTAGAACCCCGCGTTAAACGCCAGGCTATGTCATACAAATGTCATGCGTATGTCTCTTCGACTAGGTACTATGGTGGTACGTGTTTCAATTTCCTTGACTGTACCTGTGAGGCATATATTGTGTCCCATAGTCAAAACGAGTACAGTAGGGGAAATATATTCACGTACCACCTTAGAACCCTATCGCAATGACGCGACGCGTTGAACGCCACGCTATGTCGTACAAATATCATGCGTATGTCTTTTCGACTAGGTTCTATAGTGGTACGTGTTTCAATTTCCTTGACTGTACCTATATTTATTTCTATTATCATGATTCTTACACTGATTCTATTATTATATGACATCATTTATATATTTGCTTAGAAAGACGATATCGCTGTATAAGCTTTTCATTTTATAATTATTTATTTCTCGCGCTCCAAATATTTTTACGACAGTGACGTCACTAGTGGCTTGCCCACACAAAAAATATCATGCTCTGTTTCTGTCTTTCACAAGCAATTTAATATTTATCTCATACTCGCTTCTGCCTGCGACTTCGTCCGCATATAGATCTGTGATATACCAATCCTCTGTGCTATAAGATTTCTAACTAAACTAAACTAAAAACTCCATTATGTGTATACCATGATCCTACAATAAATGAAAATGAAAAAATGATTTAATCCAGAACAATTAGCTCCATATACATGCTGTGAAATCATATTAATAAAATAAAATAAAATACCTAATTACAAATAAACAAGACAATAAAGATTATTTCCATTTCTATTTCTCACCTTGGTGAAGTAGGAATCGGCGAGGTAGGCGATCTTCTGCGGCGCGCCGGGACACTTGATGGGCGTGTCGGGGTAAGTGAACACCACCTCCCCGGCGCTGAACCGCTGCAGGTCGGCCCAGGTCTTCTCGCAGTGCCGCGCCGAGAAGATCGTCGACACGCCGCTGTCCTTGCGCGCCAGTGCCTCCGTCAGACCTGGGATCTGGGGAAGGGGTAGAATACTAAGGGGGCATTTACACGAAGCGAGTTCTCGTATACGAGTTGCATTACATTGCGCGGCTCAATCGATCGATCGACCGCATCATACCTCGGTAGACCGCAGTGTAATACGACTCGCAGGCGAGACCACGCGCCATGTAAATGGCCCTTAAGTCTCGGTTTATGCGAGATTCATTCGCCAGATGTCGGTTGGAACCGTAAAAGTTAGTCATCGTAGTGTACGCATTTTTTACTAGATGGTGACGCAAAATAATGCAAGTTAAGATGAAGAGGTGAGAAAGAGTAGTGGGGAGAGAGGTAGCTGAAACGCGCAAGGTCATTGGGACAGGAGAGCCTAGGATCGCCCCGTTTTGGTCACCTACAATTCTTACAAAACATGATTTGATCAGTATAGTATTATATACCGTGTGTTTTTAACAATACGGTTGTTATTACTGGCGAATAAACCAACTTGATGGCTAGGATTTCAATACATGATTCGATTCAAGATTTGACAGTGACTGTCAGGAAATAGTCGAAGTTTGGTCAGAACAGGGTTGTTAATGAGATCAGAAAAATTACCAGTGGTCGACCTGGACCCAGCCTAGGGTCATGACCCATATGACCCCACCACCTGGATCCGCCCTTGACCATACGAAACGTGGTGTATATTCAGTGGTTTTTTTAAATATAAAACAACGTGGGTGACATGATGGTAAGTGATCACCACCGCCAATAGACACCTGCAAATCTAAGGAGATTGCAGCTGCGTTGCCAACCCAGAGGGCAAAAATGGATTACCTCTTGTGCCAGTAATTGCACCGGCTGTCTTGCTCTCCACTCCGGAGCACAATAGTGCAAGCACTGTTGCTTAGCGGCAGAATTAACGAGCAAGATGGTGGTAGCTATCCAGACGGACCTCGCACAAGGCTCTACCCACCCGCAAATTTATTTGGTAACGGTACTTTAACCTACCCTGCATTTACGTTGTTATTATTGAGCCATGTATGTTTTGTCAAGAATAAAGTTATCCATATACCTTGCAGTAATCGTTCTGCAGTCCAACGGCGACCACGATGTACTCGTAGTCGATGGCGTCCCCGGCGGCCGTGGTGACGCGGCGCGCGGCCAGGTCCACGGCGGCGGCGGCGTCGCGCAGCCAGCGCGCGCGGCCCGGCAGCACGCTGCCCGCCGGCCGCCGCGTGCTGGCCACGCTGGTCACGCCAGCGGCCACCAGCGTCCACAGCGGCTGGTAGTAGTGCACCTGGGGGCGGGACATCGAAATGAGAAAACGATAGAACTGTGTACAACGCAGTGGCAGAGTGACCGACCATAGTCTATTTGGTAGACTATGTTGGATAGCCTGAATAAAACTGTATGTGCCAATTGTCAAGTAAACGGCTGCTCTGCGTTTTGTACGTTTTAAATTGGCGTCATATTTTTAGTTCTGCTATCCGACGCCTGTGTCGCTGCTAGTTAGAAAACTTAGAAGCACTTTATTCACTTACGATTAGATTCAAAATTGAACCAATGGCTAAATATTGAAAGCCCCTCTTCACCTGCTTCACCCCGTCGCAAAGTGGTAACGCTAGGCTTGTAACAATCCGAACAAGTAGGCATATCTATTGTCTTCTTAAATCGATGGGGGTACTTCTTTTTAGGGTTCTGTACCTCAAAAGGAAAAACGGAACCCGTATAGGATCACTTCGTTGTTCGACTGTCTGTCTGTCTGTCAAAACCATTTTTCACAAGAATGTGTGGCGGTATTGAGTTGAAATTAATATCAAATACTCAAGTCTGCAGTCCCTTAGAGCCGTGAAAAAATCAAACTTCTAAATCAACGGAATCAAAAGATACGGCCGTTTATGCCGCATGTTTCATACATTCGCAAGACACTCAAAAACCTATGGGGTACTTCCTGTTGACTTAGAACTATGAAATTTGGCAAGAAGCAAGGTCTCGCAGCACAAATAAAATAATAAATCCGAAAACCGTCAATTTGTTTTTATCACACATAAAAAAAGAAACCTGGTATTATAAAGCAAAAATGCGATACTAGATGTTGTTGATGACGGTACTCTCGGTGCGCGAGTCCGACTCGCACTTGGCCGGTTTTTTACCCGACTACGGCAAAGCCAAAAGGAAGGGTTTTGTTTTTAACAGCCTATGTAGGTATGTTTTTTTAATGCTAAACATTCAAATTATTAAAAAATTGCTATGTATGACTTGTACTAGAAGAACATTGACATCACTAGTCTGTTAGAAACAAGTTGTTGTCAAGTGCTACCTAAGTCGCCGATGTCATCATCACTGAGATATTATGACATTAAGGCTGCGTTTCCACCAGAGATGTGCGAGGATGCGTAGCGAGGGATGTGTTTGCAAAGAACCAATGAGCCGTTTCCATCAGAGCTGTACTGACCGAGGCGAGGTAAACGAAGCGATTCTATTGGTCCTTACAAACACATCCCTCGCTACGCATCATCGCACATCTCTGGTGGAAAAGCCTTATTCAGAAGTCATTATGACGTTTACTGTGAAAAAATTCTACAGTGGCACATGAATCCAATTGTTTAATGGTACCTAATCAGTGAATATTACATCAGCACATCACCTACTTAAATAATATTTTGTTTATATTTACTATCTTTTGTTTGCTCTGCGGTTCACACTTACCTATAGGAGTATTGACAAGATATAAAAACACTTTAATGAGATAACATACACACTTTTAATTTTTTTTCTTTCAACTTGTGCTTTCAACATATTTTTAAGGATGATCTACAAAAATTCTAACAAATTGGAACAAATTACCTTGCTACTCCGCGAAACCAGTGCCGTGCTTGTGCAAGTATGCTGCGTCGGTGCGACATAAATATGCTCATGCAAAAACCCACGCTCCTCCGCTTCCACACGTAACAACATGTATCACACAGACTCAACTACACACCACCACCACTAAACACTAAAAAACACGATCGACGCGCGTTTCGTCTCTGTTCGAGGCATCATCCCGATGATAATTCTACTTTTAATTTTACCATATCTGTAATGATTACTTGACTAATATAATAATAATTTTCGTTTTTTTTTAAACCCACTATTGGGACAGTTACTTGGGCAGGCTGACCCAGAGGAGCAGCTCTAGTTTTAGAAAAATGCTGAAGATAATTTATGTTATGGTATCGATTGTTTCCTTACATAAAACTTACATCACTTGGCTCCAAGACAATGACAGCATCCTTCGGGAGCCTCCGCCCAAACTTTGCTGCAATTGTGCACCCCCCCGTCCCTCCTCCCACCACTAGTAACTTACACCTGCAAGAAACATTGATAATATAACTTCGTCGTGGCGCCGGGGCTCATGATTAAGGACCACGGACTGGTCCGAAACATGTCGGGCATTTCTCGACGTAAAAATACGTGAGTGATCCGTTTTATTAATATGTTGTAGTCTCACAGTAGTTTTATGTTAAAAATATAACTTTGTTTCAAATGCATGATTATCAGATTATAAAATACTTAATATGGTTTACAATTTTACAGTTACTGTATTTTTATGTATTCAGTGTGGAGAGCAAGACAAGAAATGAAATTACTCACACAAAAGGTATTCCATCTTAGCCCTCTAAGTTGGCAACCATGCATTGTCATCCAAACTAAATGTGTATACTAAATTTCAGCTCAATCGGTTACAAACATCTGCTTCAAAATTGAGTTGCAAGATGCCACCCGCACAAACATTACATGAATACATTGCATGTTAAATCAAAGCTTGTAAAAAAAACTATTGAAATTTATGATCTGTGATTTTGTAGTAAGTTGTTGTCAAGGTCCTGACAAAAACTGCACTTGAATTGGATTACATTTGTTACCTCCATTGACATCATGTTAGCACAGGGTGACATCATTCTTTATTTATACTCCTTTATCTGTTAGTATGGAAGATTCATACATGAGTCTAGTATGGGACTTCCCTTAAATAAAACTTTAAAATTAAGTCTCAAAAAGTATTACATTTGTTTTCTAAAATATGTATGTTTCACAAGTTTTATTTCAAATGAAGTAAATTTCAATAAAGTTCTACTACAATTTTACTAGTAAGTTTAAAGACTGGAAGTCTAAAATATTTGGATGTATTAAATGAAATTAAATGAATTTTAACTGTAAATATTTTGTTCATATGTAAATAAATAATATACAACTAAAAAAAGTAGGCAGATATCTATACACAGCAGTAAAGAAATTAAATGAAGTTATTTGTTGCTAAATAATTGTAGGCAACAATTTCAATGTACAGATGGACCAAAATTTTGTTATATATAATGGAACGTGGGTTAGTACCAGATTTGGGAGAGTGAGAATTAAGAGAAAAGTTTCTAGTTGTCTACTAATGAAGTTTCACCCTGACCAATAATAAGGAAATAGACCACAGCAACTAGCCAAGGTCATTAAAACAATGGTCAATCTTCATATCGTTATGCCCATGCATGAAGAATGGTCATGGTTTTGATGCAGGCCGATAAAATTCCATAATTCTCATTGCGCAATCCCTGCCAGTAACTAAGCTAAAATAACATGAAAATTGCGTGATCTATGATATATGGCACTTAGAACCAACACGTAAATTCTACTTGCTTAAAGTAACTTACGAATGGGTTTTGTTGCATGACGCGGAAACAGAAAAGAGTCTGTGCCGTCCGAAACTCAGACACTTTGAACTGATCGCAAGAGTAACGCTATTCATTTTGTGTAGGTAACGCACTCAAAACATTCTCCTTGGTATTATACTGGATGCGCAAGCGGCCACGGTGACGAGCGGGCGGTCGCTAAATAAGCGGCTGCTGATGTTTTGCAAATTCATCTGAGCAATCAGCTGCTGTGATTTAGGTATTTTTAGCTGTTTACGAGATTGACAATTGATTGACATTGACATGACAATTGACAGCTGAGTTTACGTCAAACTGACAGAAAATAAGCTTCAAGGCGTTTTTTTCCTTGCCTTTATCAATAGTTTTAATTTAAATAAGGATAGTTTTAAGAAATTAAGCTAATATTCCTCTTGTATTTTATAGCGGCTGCTTTCAAAGCTATTTCTAAATGAAATAGCATGAGTTGTGCGGACTTAAAGTATTCCACTACGATTTCTAGCAGTTTTATATTATCCTTAAACAGCGTGGACACATTGACTTCTTGATGTTGCCGTTAAAGCACTAATACTGGTAGTTCTGGTTAATTAAGGGACCTAAAAAGACAATCAATATTTTTTATTCTTTTTCCGTATGTGTTGTATAAATTCATCATTTATTATTTAGGTCAGGTTTGATATAAAGAAGAAAATACATAAGCTGATTAAAACATCATCCTCAAAGTTTAAACAACCAAAACACTATTGATACTAAACAATTAAACTTATTGTAGTAATTATGCGTGATGTGACAATGTTTCATTCAAATGATTTCGATTGAATAAGTGAGACGAATAAATTGGTGCTAAAAAGGGCATTCTCATAGCTACCTCAGATAGACAGCTACATATCGCGAGGATAATAATTTTATCGTTTTCGATGAGTTTAATCATTCCAAAAAAAAAAAATCCGACATAAATCGACGATACGATGCACGAAAGAAAAAAAGGAGATCATTGCCTAAAGTGAGTTTCTATGGAACATTATTTGTTAGCCTATTTGTGTATTTTAAAATTAGTGATATATCAATAAATGAACAAAATCATAAAACGAGCTTGGCAACATTAATAAAACCATACGTCAAAACTAGTTTGCAAATTTTCTTGTATTCCAAAAAAAAAAAAGCTTTACTGCATACGTGATAAGGTTGATTTTTGCAATTAATCTAGCCACTACATATTGACGTCCATATATTCTGTTTTTTTCCTATGTTGTGATTTAATTAAGTAAGAAGTTATTGTTTAGAGAAGTAGTACTCGAGCACTCTTTACAATTATAAGTTGAACATTTCAATATATTTATTCCAGCAGGCTCTCAAACGTGAAATGTGGTCCTAAGTTTTTCAACAGATAAATCAGTCAGGGGTAAGTGAACTTGTTTATTTTTTAGTTTCAACTTTAATACATAATCTGATAAAGCGAAGGTTATATGTATTTAAATTGACGTTATTTCTATTTAACAAAATATTTAATTTAAGAAAGAAAGAAATAAAATGTTTAATTCAGCAAAGAATAAGAAACAGAAAGAATACAGATGCAACATAACATGGTTGACAAGGAAGCGCTTTAAAAACCATAATTAAATTATGAACTATTGTGAAATCATTGAATATCTCAATAAGGTTGAATGCTGACAAGTATTGTAATAAAATGACATGTAAAATAATACCCTCGTGTTTAACGCGATCGACAGTGAATAAATAAATTATGAATTATTATATGAACTCTGAAAAGAGCACTAAACTTCTTACTACTTTTTACCTCCCAAAGCAAGAAATACAAACTAAAACCCAGCCCTGAACTTTGTTATGAGGTTTTAAAAACCAAAAATAATATTTTGATCTACAAAAAAGTTTTATTAAAAATTAACCAGTCATTTCTACATTAACTAAACTTATAAAAATCCTTGTCTTGCCTGATTAAAAAGTTTTTATTACACTGGATTGCCTTGCTGGCTGGCAATAGAAACTTGTTGAAACAGCCACAACCAAAAGTGGCTTATTTCCCGGAGCTACAAGAATATCAGCCCACCTCTGCACTGGGGGCTGCGCATGCGATACTGTTAACAGACTGGCATACAGTTGGACCCTTTTTCTAGCTAAACGCTGTTTTTGTCTGAAAGTTCTACATGTATTTTACTTGTACTAGTGTTTATTCTGTGCCACAACCCAGAGTGGCTATTGCGGACCCTATCTCGGTGTATGTCAATTTTATTTACTTTAAGTCTTTGTTTTAAATGAATAGTAGTGTCATTCTGGCAACAACCTTGAACCATGATGATCCCTATGAATTGTTATTTATTTCAGATACTTGGGTAGACTCAATGTTCTTTAAACCAATTTTTTTTTTATTAAAGCTGCTATCAGTCCTGAGACTATGATCAGTGGCCCATTTCACGAAGCTACAAGTTACAATTTTACAAGTCTAAACCGGCAACATTACGCCCATCGCCCATTGCCATTGGTCATTATTGACCAATGTTGCCGGTTTAGACTTGTAAAATTGTAACTTGTAGCTTCGTAAAACTGGCCACAGATGGGTTGTGTGATGCAACCAAATAGTGTTAAAGTATAAAATAGTAGTACATCGTCATTTTAAATACATAGTATAGCGATAAAGATAGAATAAAATCAGTTTATTGCAGATGGAGTCCTAATAAGCATTTGTGTACCAGTGTATAATATAAAGGTACAAACTTATTTTTTTTTTTATATTTTTTTTTATGGGAGTAACCATTCGTAGGAGTAATTTAAAACACTTATTATTGCAATAAAAGTGGGTTAAGTTTTAAAGCTTCACTAGCAAAGGTAATAAACACTTACATAGGTGTGACGTCATACCTATGCGCGTGTCGATGTCGTAGGGAGCGTTTTTGTTCGGCTTGTATTGCAATTTTTTTATTTGCAATATTTCAATAAATAGCGATTTTTGACAAAAACTAAAAATACGCTTTTGCTTCTTTTGATGGGTTCTTTAAATTTTGAGTACAGCTAAATATATCTCACCATGCCTAGTATATTTGAATCCATAAAACGTTTATCACAGATTTTTACTTAATTCTATACTAGTCTGTTTTATAATAACTTTATTAAATACACCAATTTACAATTAATTAAATTTATCAATTTTCTACTAAAATTATAAATGTGAAATTGTGTTTGTTCTTCAATCACGCATAAATGGATTAAAACTTAGGATACTTTACCGCGCGGGTAGACCCGCGGGTAAAAGCTAGTAAAGCTAAAACGCGCGAGAGTTTGTCAGGATGGATGTATGTTTGTTACTCGTTCACGCAAAAACTACTGAACATACATCTGTGCACCTAGCACGAATCTTGTCGATACGCGTTAACTCGCTACGTAACTCAGTGCGTCTCTTTCCTACTGCACTAGTTAGAAAGAGACTCACTGAGTTACGTAGCGACGACGCGCATCGAGAAGATTCGTGCTAAGTGTACAGAATAACATTAAATTAAATTAAATAAAAAAATTAAAAAAAGCTTTATTCATTCCATACAAAATTATTATCACAATTTGCAAAATTATACAATATTCTTTGAGTAACATAAAGATATCGAGTTATTATAATGATTAAATATCATGCTCCTCAATTAAATGTTTAACACAAACACATTGATGTACCTAACGTGCACATACGTAGACCACAACTCTTATAATTATCTGGCTCCTTTATCTAATTTAACTTTTTTTTTTTTTATAACTTATTTATGTATGGACCCCCTTTCGGGTAAAAGCCTCCTCCAAAGATTCCCAATTCTCTCGGTTATTAGCTGTGTTTAACCAGTTTCTGACCAGAATAACATACAGGCTACAATTTATTTAGACTTCGTACGGCGTTTTGAATTTCACGCGAACAAAGTCTGCTAGTCGTTCGATATTTTTTTACAGTTCTGTTAATTATTTGCTATATTTGTAATAACACTATAGCAGTGTAACAGAAGCCTTACAAGCACTTAGTAACCTGCTAACAGGAAAATATAAGGCTGCATACACACGAAGGGCGTTTCTTCACTGGCCAACCTGGCTATATTTTTCGAAAAACGTTGTTTTCTCGCTGACTGTTTTTCTTTCAAAATCTGTAAATGCCGATGGCAATAACTCAAAATGTAAGTAATACTCTTTTAAGACCATTTTCGCGAGGCTTCAACCTTTAAGCTGCCCTTACCTCAGAATAAATAATAGTACAGAAACTTCTCTTTTACGATCGCTATTAAACGAATTCCAACTTTAATAACACGCACAAAAAGTTCGTATTAGTTCATATACCATGCGCCAGGCGCTGCGAGTCAAAAGGACCGCGCCGCCCGCGCCCGACTTCCCGCCGCTACTCCCGGCGACACGCTAGGGTTGCGCGGTATTCGTTTTCAATTTCACTGACACGGCGGGGGCGAGCGAGCGAGCGCGCGGCAAGCCGACAGCCTACTGCGAGCTGCCTATGCCATAGGCAAGGCGGTCGAGCGTACCTACAGTGCGGAATGGAACCCCTAAAGCTCCACCAAGATGGCGGTTTTTCGTAGAGCTTCGGCCATTTTGGTGAGCTTAGGCTGCCCACTGGCATGGCGTTCCCGTACCGATATCGTATCGGACATTGTGTACCAGCCCTAACTTGCACGTGCATGCAATTGTTTCAATACGGCTATCAAATACACTGCATAGAAACGATACAAATCAATAATACAGTATGATACAGAAAAACTACTCTTACGTCGTTCTTGTAAGGGTTAAGTTAACTGCACTGTCGAGGCATTAGGTTTTGTAGAGTTTCGGTCTCGTCGTTTTACTTCAAAATAAACCTTAACTTCTTCTAATAAGGGTGGGATTGGTTTGGTGGGTTCAAGTTTGGTATACTCGTGACACTGTGAAACAACTCTTAAGTCAGAGTTATAAAGATTATATCGACTGCAGAATTACTTTCGTCTGACTACATTTTACATAAGCTACTCGGTAAATAGCTCTTATGGTATAGTAATAAGGTGCACGCTTACTGCACGATTGGTTTTGTGGTGTTCGAGTCACGTGGCTAGCTAGGGAATGGTTATATAACTGAGATTGAGTTCGTTCGTAGTTACAATTCTGAGCCCACTTCGAACCTTTTCGGATTAAATGTCATGATAAATAATTAATAGATTTAGGCGTTCTTTTGCGGAGGTCCATATCAACAAACAGGAACAACTTACCTTGCTACTCCGCGAAACCAGTGCCGAGCACGTGGAAGACAGCTGCGTTTGTGCGATGTTATTAACCAAGGGTTA
This sequence comes from Ditula angustiorana, assembly GCA_963691745.1. Taxonomy (NCBI): domain Eukaryota; kingdom Metazoa; phylum Arthropoda; class Insecta; order Lepidoptera; family Tortricidae; genus Ditula; species Ditula angustiorana. The sequence goes on along the minus strand of OY829480.1, from coordinate 3,165,964 downwards.
ATTTAACAATTGAGTTCATGCATTTAGTTCTCCGTCATGAACTGAGCCAGAAACACTAATTTTGAAGTTTGTCATCCTGTACATATGTTTTTCATGCAAAATCCCAGTTTCCTCCGCTTCCACACGAAACAACATAATATATCACACAGACAGACTCCACTATAAACCACCACCACACCTAACACTAAAATTACACAATTTACGAGCGTTTCGCCTCTATACGAGGCATCATTTGGATCAAATGTCATTCGTTCAAGTAGCGAACAGTAGTACTATTAAATATTCGCACCAGCCCGAAAACTGGTGCAGAAGTACAATGTACATTGCAGTCAGAAATTAAAAAATTTACTCCTCATAGATTCTGTTTGTAAATATTGGCTCACGTAGGGTAAAGTTAGCTCATCCCTGGTATGTACTCGTAGGCAGACTGACGAATACGCAGGCCTTTCAAAGAAAACATAAATTGTATGTACCCAAGTGGTTATGTTTTGGCCGCAAGACTTTGACTGTAACGTTTGTTTTTACTTTGTTTTTGGCCCAACTGTAGCTACAGCCGGGTATCCACCGCGAGCATTCGCGTGTAATGTAGGCCCAATGTAATGTAGATCTCGTGTAATTCGAGTTACATCCGGTGTTGAGCACCGAAGTGTCGCTACTTTTCTATCTCAATAATTAAAAAAAGCCATTATGAATTTTAGCACGTTTAATTCAACATTTTTAAGCAGACAGCCAAGTCACACTCGAAAAACGTAAAAAGAACATATATTTAAAAAAGTATAAAATACAAGTAGAAAAAGAGGTTTTCTGTCGCCAACATGGCACCCCGCGGTGCAAAGCACCCAATAATTAAGCGACAGTTGGCAGGGGCACCAGCTTCCTCACTGGACGGCGCAAAATTCCCCCTTTCGTTGCGACGTCGACACATCTTATAACTCCTTGTGACCCGGGCCACACAGCAGTTACTCTGCCTCGCGGCCAAGTTCCTCTGGGAAGGGAGCCATCAGCAATCAGAACAAGATCCCCTATCTTTAGCTGTACTTTTGGTTGAGGAGGTATGCTGCGTCTTGGTATCAACGTTGGCAGGTATTCGTCCACCCAACGCTTCCAAAAGTGATCAGCTAGTCTAAGACCCTTCTTCCACTGATTTCGTCCACACAGGTCGGCATCGGACACAGGGCGCAAAGGTGGTTCGTTACAAGCGGACCCGATCAAAAAATGATATGGCGTCAGAGCCTCCTCTTCGTGCGGTTCCACTGAGACTTGGGTAAGAGGTCGAGAGTTGACCAAGGCTTCGGCTTCCAACAAGAGCGTGTGCAAGGTCTCCTCACGCGGTGACCGCTCCTTTAGTGTGACAGATAACGCGGTCTTTACTGATCTTACGAGTCGTTCCCAGGCTCCTCCCATAGATGGGGACACTGGTGGAATGAACTTCCAGATAATTTTTTGGTTAGCAGCAAAATCGTATATCTCACTGAGTTTATTGTTGGCTCCAACAAAGGCAGTTCCATTGTCTGACATAATCACAGAAGGACAACCTCGCCTAGCTATAAATCGTTTTAAAGCCATTATAGCTGAGTCGGTTGTGAGGCTTGCTACGATCTCCAAATGTACCGCTCGAACCGTTAGACAAGTAAACAAGGCAACGTAGCGTTTTTCAGATCTTCTACCGATAGTGATAGTGACGGGACCGAAGTAGTCAAGGCCGACGTTTGAGAAAGGTCTCTGATGATGGGCGAGTCTCGCTTCAGGAAGGTCTCCGGTCAAAGGTGTTAGCGGTTGAGCTTTTCTTATTCGACAGAAGAGACATAATTTGGCAGCTTTCTTAACGGACGGTGTCAGGTTGACGATATAGAATCTACGTCTCAGTTGGTTTACCACTGTCTCGTTATTCGCATGAGCGGCCTTTTTGTGAAGGTACGCAATCATAAGCTGAACAATGTCATGTTTGCCGTCTAAAATGATAGGGTTAGGTTCCGTATCTACGCCTTGAGCGCGTGGAATCCTCCCGACGAGGCGGAGAAGGTTGTCTGCAGACCGATGAAATTCAAGGTTCTTTAGTCTCGAGTTTGTTGAAGTGGGGCTATCCTGAGTTAATTCGTTAGGAAAGTTATCTAGCTGAGATTTAAGGAATAGCCTTTTCTCGGCTGCTTCAATGAGATCCGCAGTCAGAGGATGGAAGTTCTTCGTATTTATGAGTTCCTTCTTCAAATTTAATTTTGAATTTTGACCTTTTAAATTCAAACGAGACCGAACCAAATTAACGAATTGTTGAACGCGAGCCGTTGCACGGACTAAACGCAACCACTCTGAAAACCTTGAGTGATCCGCAACAACCGGTAAAGGTAGTTCATGCGGCTGGACGTTAATTTGTCCCACTATTTCAGGCAGAAAGGAACGTTTCACCTCATTATCCTGAGATGATGGGACCTCGCTCAACGGTTCACTTGGCCAATGATAAGATGACTTTAGCAGAAATGGAGGTCCTGTGAACCATCGAGCGGACGTGTCGAATTTGGATGTGCTGGGGCGCGTAGCGTCATCCGCAACATTATCGGAAGTTGGAACGTAACGCCAATTGGCAATGTCGGAAATTTCTGTGATTTCACCAACTCTATGCGCCACATAGGGCTTAAAGGTGCGGGCATCGCTGCGCAACCACCTAATCACTGTCATTGAATCGGACCAAAAGGTTATTTTGCGCGGTTTGTGCTTATGAGCTTGAATGATAAAACTTGCAAACCTTGCAGCTATTAGGGCTGCTTGAAGTTCAAGCCTGGGCATAGACACAGGTTTTAAAGGCGCAAGCCGAGCTTTACCACCGATTAAGGCGAGTCGAACCTTGCCACTGCCAAAACTCAAACGCCAATAGGCGACGCAAGCGTAGGCATGCTCACTGGCATCAGCGAATACGTGTAACTCCAAATCAGGCTTCTGGTGATACGACAATCCTTGATACCAACGAGGAATCGAACAGGCGTTTACTTCCGAAAGGCGTTGTAGCCAGGACAACCATTTTGATACAGTGCTAGCAGGAAGTGGCTCATCCCATAACACGCCTGTTCTCCATAATTCTTGGAACATAATACGACCTTGGACCACCATCGGAGAAAGAAAACCGAGGGGATCGTACACTCGCATCAACAATGAAAGCGTGGACCTTTTGGTTAATGGCGAAGGAACTTCCTGAGGTACACCAGTTCGAAAATACAGATTGTCTTCTACCATGTTCCAAGACAAACCTAAAATTTTTACGCAGTCTGATGAAGATGAGCTTGATGAAGAGGACGATGGACCCAAACCTACTTGAGGCGTGGTGAGGTTACATAGCTCAGGTGGTAGTAGGGACAAGGCTTCAGGTTTGTTTGAAACCCACGATCTCATCTCAAAACCGGCCAAGCTATGCACCTTGACTATTTCGGCTGCCAGACGAGCGGCTTTATCGACATCGTCTAAGCTTCCAAGATAATCATCCATGTAATGGTTATCTACAATGGCATGTGAGGCATCAGGATACTGGTGACGATGATCTAGTGCATTTTTGTTTTTTAAATAAAGTGCAGTGCATGGACTAGATGTTGCACCAAAAATCATTGATGACATCCTATATACTAGAATGGGTGATGAAGGGTCGCTACGCCACAGGAAGCGCTGCGCGTCGCGATCGAGTTCACGTATTTTAATCTGAGGGAACATTTCACGAATGTCCGCATTTAGCGCTACGCAACGAAAGCGCATTAAAATTGCGACCAGGTTTTGTAACAAGTCGGGTCCCGACAGAAGCATAGAGTTAAAACTTATACCCAGAAACTTAGCCGCAGCATCGTGAACAATTCTTAACTTACGCTTCTGAGGGTGGAAGACTCCGAAATGTGGCAAATACCAAGTTATACCCTTAGGAGTTTCAGTACAAATTTCCGCGTAGCCCTTGTCTATAGTTGCCTGCATATTTTGACGGTAGGCTTCCGCATACTCTGGCTCCTTTTGAAACTTTCGTTCAAGGCTTTTAAATCGTGATAAGGCTAATTCATAATTGTTAGGAACTCCTGTTAAACCATCCCGCCAGAGGAGGCCAGTTTCAAAGCGTCCTCCGGGGAGACGCTGCGTAGTACTTTCAAGTATTTCTATTGCGCGAGTTTCGCTTTTTGTGCGGTAATCTTTTTTTTCAATGCCAATAGAATCTAACTTGTAGTTTTCCTTGATGAGTGTCTCTATGGATTCGCTTTCGTTAAAAACACAATGGTTTACGAAATCGACTGGCTTTGTTTTACTAGAAGAGAACCCATACAGAACCCAACCTAATGGAGTGCAGGTGGCAACTGGCTGTGACTTAGAACCGTGGCGGACGGCAAGGGGAACACTCAGATGCCAGTTGTCAACCCCGATGATCAACAAGGGTTTCGCTTGATCATAACACAACTCTTCAACTAAATCCGATAAGTAACTGTACTGAGAGATATCACCCGAGGTAACAGACTGACAGTTAGTTATGTCTAACTTAGACATAGCGCGAACATTAGAAATTTCGAAAGATTTCTCGCTATGTTTACCTTTAATGTTCAAGTTTACAAATGAAACGTCCGAATTTTTAAAAAGCCCTCCTATGCAATTAACTCTAATGTGGCCTTTAGGTCCCACTGCACCAATCTCTTTAGCCACTGACGAATCAATTATAGTCGCTGTTGAGCCATCGTCCAGAAGAGCGTAAATATTTACTGAACCGAGTGGGCCACTAACTGTTACCGGAATCACTTTTAGCAACGGACGAGGACGTCCAATGGGCTGCTGCGAAGTGGTAAGAGCAACCACCTCGTCAGAGCTCAGATCGGGTGCGACACTGTTCGCATTGGAGTGCACGGAAACAGAGTCAGCGTCTGCGGTCAGGGAAACATGGTTGGTCTGCTCCGACGGCATCGGCGAATGAAGCAGGGTATGGTGACTAAATTTACGGTTGCAGGTAGGTACCTCGCAATTAGCTTTACACGTTTTGTATAAATGCGAACCTTTCTTTAAACATTTTCTACAACATTTATTTTCAATAATCCACTGCCATCTATCGTCAACTTGGAGCAACTTAAAGTCTCTGCAATTGGTTAGCTCATGGTTGACATTTTGACAAAACTTGCAGGGAAGCTTCACGTGATCTAATGTAGATGGCGCTGCTATTCTTTTTGCCATAGAGAATTTAGGTGGCGGTATAGAATTGACAACAGCGACGTCTTTAGTCAAGTAATTTTCTAACGAGTTTTCTTCGTTGTCATATGTACAGGCCGTATATATTTTTTCCTCCTTGGATTTTTGTCCGTCTGACATTGACATTTTTATGTCAGGAATAAAGCCAAACTTAGAATGAATGTCAGATTCATGAGTAAGGAAATCGGAAATAAGTTCGAGCCTGTACTTAGTATGACTACGAACAAAAGCATAATCTGCCCATCGAGCCCGCAGCAGCGAGCTTAATTTACCTATAATAATATTGGAGAGTTCAGGAGAGGCCAAATATTCAATTTGGTTGAGTACGCGAATGGTTTCTACGCAGCGGCGTACTCGACAGGCAAACTGGCACAAATCCTTACCTCCATCAATGTTTGAAAGCCTAGGCAAAGCCTTGACCTGAGCTGTCTCGTGCAGGACTATGTGCGCGGGACGACCGAATCTAGCCTCCAAGGCGCTCATGACCACGTTTGGGTCTTGCGCAGAGGCTAAAAGCGCGCCAACTTCGTCCTTGGCTACACCCCGCAAAGCAAAATTTAGTCTAGCTTGGTTTTCTAAAGGAGAGAACCCAGCTTTAGTAAAATCAAAAGTTCTTTTAAATAGTAGCCAATCTTGGATACGCCCATCAAACAAAGGAAGCTTTAGGTCACTCACCCTCGGCGACTTCGGCTTCGATGTGGCCAGGCTCGTGATAGCTTCGGCTAGTTGTTGAATATCAGTAGGTGTACCCTGACTATAGCTAGTTTTATTAATGTCGTTACATAGTTCACGTTTTGTGTGTGTACCTAAATGCTGTGCATGTTTGGGGAATTGTTCCCACGGAGGTAGACACTTTGCTGAAGTAGATGGAGGTCCGGCAGGTAGAGGCGGCTCCTGCCGGTAGCCGCAGCAGCAACGCATTTCGTTGCTTCTATAGGCCACGACGACCCCTGGTGTGGCTTTTCAATGACAGGATGCAATGGGGGTGTAACCGTAGTAGCAGCGCCGGGTAATAGTACCCTCCTGGGTACCGGCACTGACGGTAAATGTACACCATCATCAACATCATCATTATTAGGCCTGGACACCTGAAAATTAGGAACAGTGTTACTACACGAGTCTACCCAATCCGCTGTTCTACTATATTTACTACTAGAACCACTGCGTGCTTCGATCGTAGCCAGCTCCGCTGTTAGTTCCAAATCTGCAGCTGCTCGCGCCTTCTCCATCACGGCGCGTTCCAGCTCGACGATGCGGCGAGCGTGCTCGGCCTGTGCCGCTAGCTTTTGCGCTACGACAGTTGCGCTGGAACGACTTGAGTGCGCAGAGCGACCCAAGACTGATGATCGTTGGCTGGTATGGGGCAGTTCCGGTGGCTGTGCCGACGCGATGGAAGCGGCCGGCTCTAGGGCGGTAGCGGACTGCTCTGGCATTTGCCCAGCACTGCTTTTGCTTCTAGTAAGCATCATAAATTACGGAAAAAAAAATCTAGTATGACGCTACGGATAAATTATAGAATATAGTAGGCACCACACAAAATATAATTAAAACTAGTTCAATACTTACGAAGGACCATTTGTTGAGCACCGAAGTGTCGCTACTTTTCTATCTCAATAATTAAAAAAAGCCATTATGAATTTTAGCACGTTTAATTCAACATTTTTAAGCAGACAGCCAAGTCACACTCGAAAAACGTAAAAAGAACATATATTTAAAAAAGTATAAAATACAAGTAGAAAAAGAGGTTTTCTGTCGCCAACATCCGGTATGCGTCAAAAATGACCCGCAGCCTCGGCTCCGACTGTGAGAACAGGTCTAGTATAGGATCATACAAAAGTATGCAGTTTATATGGTTCAGTAGGGGACTAGTAGCTAGGGCTTAGAGCTTTCATTAGGGCGACCGTGTGTGTATTGGAAACTGCAAATAGGGGACGTCGGCGGGGACGGAGAGTATTTCTGATGGGTAGCGGTACCTATAGAGAAATGAATTTCTACCTATGGATATCTACTTATCTGGAATGTATCGAATCTCTACTGACCCGAGAATCCGAGCATTATACAGCGGCGGTACTTACATTAAATAAAACCGTTCGACGTGGAACAAATCCGAGCGTTGGTACAAAAATATTACTGTTGTGCACCCAACAATTTGTAACATTTATTACAACTAATGCTCGCGATTGATACCCAGCTTAAAAAGTTCCTACTTTTAACGGTTTCTGAGATAAGTTGTGCGTCTGCTACTGACAGTCCGTCTGTACACGCCACGTGACTGATCTTGTAAGGGTTCTATTTTTCCTAAGTTTGTCCCTTTGAGAAAAGGAAAAGTACAATCAACAAAAAGAATCCCTGAACCACCATGGAGCTATGTCAACACGAACGTGACGTTATGAATTCAATCTCTTGTGATTTTATTTATTACTGGCAGCCTGAGTATGACTGCAGAACGGTTGGATTCGGGCTTGCTCGACATATCGACCTACATGTTTGACATGCTGGTCGGTAAATCGGATGAGGCTGTATTTTTTATTTTTTACTTATATTTAAATATTGATGTTACTTATAATTTCGATTAGATTCGAGATGGAACACCTTGTGCCATTAATTTCACCGGCTGTCTTTCTCTCCATAACGATAAGTGAGCAAGATATGGTAGCGATACGGACGGACATTGCTTGTGCAATCAAAATCTCGCAAAGCGATTTTTATGTGTTTAATAGTCAGGTTTATTTCAGCGATGTTACGTGATCATATTTCTTCTTCAGGGAAGGGAAAGAACTACGCAATGCTCAAGTTATTTTTAGATCTCCGTTTGTCAACCCCTTGTAGGGATATTCCGATACTAGTAAATACGAGTAGGTACTCGATACTTTTGATTCGATACCAAGTATTTATAGTATCGAATCAATCTTGCGATACATACTCGGTATCGGAACAAAAGTACTAATACTAAGTATCAAATCGGATCAGTACCTATCTCCAAAAAAAAATTCCGAACGCATCAGACAGAATGAGAGAGCGAGCAAAAGCCCTCTCGCTCGGTTACCGGTATGCTCGTGTCGCGACGCGTTCGTGTTGCGCCAGGGGAGCCGAACTCGTCTGACTTCACCCGAGCCCAAGCCGAAAGCGAGAGAGCCGCCCGCCCGCGGCCGCCATGATTGTCAAGTGTCGAAAAATAAGCCCAGGGATGCGGTTCAAATCCCGTTGCGGGCATATTTTTCAATCACATTTTTAAAAATTAAAAACGTGCTGAAAGTATCGGTATCAGTAATTATCGATACTTTAGGGGTATTTATATAAGTAGTATCGAAAAAAGATTTGAGTACTATCGAAATGAGTAGGTATCGATACTTTGATGGCATCGGAACATCCCTAACCCCTTGTTTGAGTAACAATATAGTGCTCGGAAACTTTCAGATGATGTCGTAATTAGAAATCTTTACATAGTATAAAGAGTCGCTATCTGTGTCTGTCTGTTCACATATCATCGGGCGCGTAACCCTTTTAAACTACACAATGGATTTTCATACGGTTTTTATTGATATTTAGAGATTTTTCTATGCAAGGTTTTTATGTATATTACATCTTATTTGTACCCATCGACCGTGCCCAGAGTAGGGTTCGGTAGTCATCACATCACTACGACTAACCGAAATGATTTTGTCAAGTTTGTTCAAGATTGACCTGCGTTTTCTGTTCAAAGTTATTTTAAACTACCTATGCTGGTTTTTAGTTTAAAAATGTTAGTCGCCTGTAACCAATGTTATTATAATACATGGATGTACAGTGTCATATTCAATGACAGCAGATTGTTGCTTTATTGTACTTTTGTTCTACTTTTGATGCGGCTATTCTTTAAACGCTGAATAGAAGTCCATTACTTATAGGTCAGTCAGTGCCTGTAACTCATCAGACTCATGAGTCATGAACCAATGAAGCTACAATTGTTGTTATAGTTGTCCTTTTTTTTCTACAACATAGAAGACAAATGAGCAAGTGAGTCACCTAATGGTAAGTGATCATCACCGCCCATAGACACCCATAATACCAAGGATATTGCAGACGCGTTGCCAACCCAAAGGGCTAAGATGGAATACCGATTGTGCCAGCAATTTCACCGGCTGTCTTGCTCTCCATGCCGGAACACATGGGGCCGTTCAAGTATTACGTAAGCAGTATAGGGGGGCGGGGGGGTCCTTGCTGTGCTTATTTTTGATGACATGGGGGGTGGGGGGGTCTAGATGGTGATTACGTCAGCAGTAGTTATTTACTTTTTTACACATATGGAACTGATGTGCATTATTCAAAATTTAGAGCACCAAGATGTTGAATGGTTCGATGAGATGAGAACGACGTAGCTCGTAGGCATTCCAAAATCGGATAAAAGTGAGCAGACATACAACATTGAGGAGCACTTTTTTATTTTCTTATATTTAGAATTATATCTGCCGCTCATGAATCAATAAAAAAAAGAATACATTAAAAGAAAAATGCATATCAATGTTTACGTAAGCATGGGGGGGGGGGGGGTAAGAGCTTTGATTACTTTTGATGACAAGGGGGATGGGGGGGTAAATAATTGTAGTAAATCTGCTTACGTAATACTTGAACGGCCCCCATCAGTGCAAGCGCTGCTGCCTAGCGGCTGGATTAGCGAGCAAGATAGTGTTAGCACGAAAAGCCTATCACAAGGTCAAAACAACGGAAACCCAAGCTTTTTTTTTTATACAACATAGGAAGGCAAACAAGCAAGTGGGTGAGCTTTGCGGTTCTTTGTAAATTCACGTTTTTCCTTCGATGTAGGGCTTCGTCTGATCCCATTGGCTAGTTAGCTGTAGTCACATTGCAGCGTTGGCTTTACCTTGAGGTTGGCTAAAGTTATGGAAGCTTCTGGAAGCTTCGCGAAAGTGCCGGGAAATGGCGACGCAGTTTCATTTCAGTTTCACTGCGAACCTCCGGGCGGGCAGATGTCCTTTGCGATTTAAAAAAACAGTGTTTAATTTGTCTTAAAGATCCTGTATTGAGACTCGAGAGGTAAGTTTTTCAACCTTTTTGAACCACTCGATGTTTTAAAAAACGGAACCCCAAACATATCTGTTCATATTTGAATTTGCTACAGCGTTTTTATCCAGTGTCTGTTTTGTTACTGGGTTAGCATTTGATTTTTTAATTCTTGTTTAAAAATATTCCTCACTTTTTTACTGAGTAAATTAATTGCCATTTTTTTTATGCTAATACAGCTGAATTTTTTTTATTTTGTTTTTGAAATGGAACCATCTTAACAGTTATATCGCGTATATTGTACCGTATGTAACTCCCGACTTTCCGAGCCCCTTTCCGGTGTCATTTTTTATTTTATGAAATAGGAAGGCAAACAAGCAAGTGGGTCACCTGATGGTAAGTGATCACCACCGCCTATAGACATCCGCCACAACAAGAAGATTGCAGATGCGTTGCCAACCCAGAGGGTTAAGATGGAATACCGCTTGTGCCAGTAATTACACCGGCTGTCTTGCTCTCTACGCCGGAACAAAACAGTGTAAGCACTGCTGCTTTGCGGTAGGGTTAGCGAGCAAGATGGTGGTAGCGATCCGGACGGACCCAAGGTCCTACCACCCGCATACAGACTAAAATTGTTTCATTTCAATGTTGTCAAGTCGCGAAAAATAAGATTTTTTTTGTATAAAAATCCTTTTTTTTTAAATAGGAAGGCAAGCGAACAAAATCATCCACGCGATTTCAGCTCGCACTTGCCCGGTTTTTTTAGCTGTATTTTCGATATATATTTCGCAACGGCTGTACTTGCGAAAGAACGTTCTTTAATTACAGGCTAAACACCTACTGATTGAACTAGGTCAAACAGTTTACTATTCGTAAATTAGTACATACACGATATGTATACATTAAGCATTGTGTTTGTGACGATTTTTAACCGACCACAAAAGAAGGCGGAGATTCTCAATTAGACTGTTTTTTTATTAGTGTATGTTACGCGATAACTCCGTCAATTGTGAACGGATTCCAATTATTCTTTTTTTAATTGCATTGGTTATATTAGAGGTTGGTCCCTTTTTAATTTGGGGAAAATATTACACCCCTAAGAGTAGTAAATTAAGGGATGAATCCCCGTCTGCTAACAAATACAAGGATCATATAGAGTACAGTTAGCCTCAGAACTAGCTTCATACTTAAGGACCTTGTCGTAGTAACGTATGAAATGAGAGTTGCTCGAATTGTCACATTACTGACAGATACTTTAGAGACAGTTACTTCTGAGGCTGACCGTACCTATTTGGGTCACCTGATGGTAAGTGATCACCACCGCCTATAAACACCTGCAACACTAAAGCGATTGCAGATGCGTTGCCAACCCAGAGGGCTAAGATGAAATACCTCTTGTGCCAGTAATGCACCGGCTGTTTTGCCTATAATTTTAGCAAGTTATTTCTGCAACTGCAAATACTGCAATCACAATTGAAGGATCATCGCTAGGTTTAAAATGAGGTATATACGTAACTAATTACAGCACTTAGCTAGTTATGAGCGCCTTTGTCCTTTCAAATTCTCACTTGTGACTGTGAGAAAACAGGCGACGTAATAAATAATCAATAGATAAGCACCTATATGTATAGTGAAGGTCAGGATTATTACATAAGATATTGTGTTCGCGTATCAGGTGTCAATAACAGCTATACAACTATATGTATTAGCTTTGTGGTATTAGTATAACTATGTACGTCAACAGAAACTTGAGAAACTGTTACCGAGCTCTCTTTGACCTTTCAATAACGATTGCAAACAATCAATACGGTATTCTAATGACTTTTTTTATTTCCGAAATTGATAGAGTTGGTTAAAGGAAGAAAAACTGTGTTTTTATTTTTCTTTTACGATCATTCTTTTTCAAAATATCACGAGTAATAAAATGACGTTGGGCGTGCGTCGCGAAAACGCTCTATCGCGCTGCATACAGCACCAGTGACGTCACTATAGTGATTTTGTATGGAGCTAACACTAAATCGTGTTTATTTTAATACCGTAAGCTTTTAACTAATTACTCACATATAAAAATTTTGTACATTTTTTATTTGGATTCGAATGACATTTTTCGAAACAAAAAAAAAACTTTTTTTTCTTCGTCATCTTTGTAACTTTGTATCGCTGTAACTTCTAAAATATCAGGTTATTTTACCTAGTTCTTTGGACATAAGTATGTTTTTAGTGGTCGTCTACAACAATTTTACACTTTTATGCCATTAAATTTTTGAGTGAAATACTGTATTGTAATCAATATCGAATCCATACGAACGTTTTAGTCTCGTCTACGAGTAACGCAGAGGTATACACTCTAAAATCCGTTTTGAAAGCTGCAATTAAAAATGGCTATTCAAAAATGACGAAAAATTCTGATTAAAAAAAACAAAACTATGTTTAAATGATATACGCAATGTCATTAGGGGTCATCTGTACCTCAGTTGGTAAGAGCAAGGCACAGAGGAATAGTGCTAGTTTTATTTTTCAAAACGTCCGGGTTCGATTCCCGAGCTGACTACAAGTTTTTTTTAAATGTATGGATGCAGTTTTTCTTGTCATTAAAATCGATGACATGGTTCCTAAGAACAGATCTTCGTATGTCTTATAGTTTTACCACCTTATTCATAAACGCTTCGTAAACGTTTGTTAGTTTTTTTTTAAATCAATGGCTTCCCATCTCTAGGTCGAAATGGATTTCGCCAATTACAACTTTGGTTGACATTAGACACATCGGGAGAATGTACGGTAGGTCTGGTAGGTACGGTAGGTCTGGTAAGTACGGTAGGATCGGGTGTGTGTAACCTAAAGAAATTAGAAAAGACATTTAGTGTTAATGACGACACAGACAGTACAGGACAATAACAATTATAGATGCACATACCTAGAATGGAAAATCGGAAAGAAGTAACAAGTGGAGAAGAGAAGAATTATAAAGAATATAATACTTGTTATAATTTTATGTCATTTATTTGTATATGTTTGTAAGTTAACATGTTTTATGTCTTTACCTGTCATTGTGACGTTTGCCTTCAAATGAAAGGGACAAAACATTTGTTAAGTTAAAAATATTGTTATTTTTTATGAATAAGGGGGTTAGACTTTCTCATATTGACCGATCTAAATGAGCCACCCCGTATACATAGTATGTAGAATGTGTGGAGAGGAGGCCGAAACAATGGAACACATTATATGTGATTGTAAGGCCCTCGCCAGAACAAGAATGAAACTCCTCGGTAACGGATACCCCGAACCATCAGAATTCAAGGCACTACCGCTAAACCACATCATCCACTTTATGGAGGAAGTGGAAAAAGCGATGGACTAAGTGCGAAGGAGGGGTATATACATAAAAGATCCGAAGTGTATCCGAAAGGACCCCTTATAAATAAGATAAGATAAGATACATAGTATAGGTACCTTATGGAAGCATGCCTTCTCCAGCAGCAGCAGTGAAGCATGTTGGGCGGCAGCGTGCTCTGGTTCCGGCACGGGCTCCGCCTGCACGACAACCCGGCGCTGCACTCGGCGCTCGCGGACCGCACCAAGCCGTTCTTCCCCATCTTCATCTTCGATGGAGAAACTGCTGGTGAGTTCACACCTAAAGTCTATTTTTAGTCATCGAGACAAACATGAAGTTTCATGTGTTGCCTGTTTCTTAAATAGTGTTGCGCCACAACTGATATTTAAAGTTTTTTTGCCCGACTGCCGCAAGAAAGATGGTTTACGTTTTTTTAAATATATATGTTGACATAGGATTGTTATTTTTCAAATGAGTAACGGAGATGCAATGCCCGAAACGCAATCTTAAAACACGAAGGAAAGTGCAGCCATAAAAACATCGTAAACGGTCATAAAAATCATTTTTTAAAGTAATTAAGTAATACACTTACCTTGCCTTCATTATGCACAAAATATTATTTTTGACGATTAATCTGAATTGAATCTAAAATCGGAATCATAGGGACAACACTGTTCACATTAAGCAGGTCACATTATTTTTACGTTTCTAGTTGTCATTTTTGTCTCAGAGTTTAAAAAAAAGACTTTAGAGTGGATCCAGCCTTCGAATCAGGGGGGCCACATAGTCGCGGTCCAGTTAGGACAGGCTCATCAATGGAGTAGAAAATGTATCAATGGTGGACCTAGACCCCTCCCAGCGGCCCTAACATGACAGCCCAGGTCGAGTTTAACCCCTCCCTGTGTCTCTGTCTAACCAGTGTCATAAGAAAGGGACGCAGATAGAGATAAACTAAACTTAGTCATGTTAGGGCCACTGGATCCGCCAGTAGTTGAGACTACTAAAACGCCCAAAATTGCGTTTTGTAATAGGATCAAAATCACTCATAAGGCACTGGAATACTTAAGTGGACCTGTGGACCCATTATTGCCATCTCGAATATCATTTCAACCTCGCAATGGAACCGAACTGGCCTCACCAATTCGCGCATGCTCTACACTCAAGTCTGTCTGCAGGTACTAAGGTGGTGGGCTACAACCGGATGCGTTACCTGCTGGAAGCGCTGGAAGACCTGGACAGCCAGTTCCGAAAGCACGGCGGCCGGCTCATTATGCTGAAGGGGCAACCCAACGCAGTCTTCCGCCGTCTTTGGGAGGAGTTTGGTGAGCCCATCGTTTGATATTAACTATTTGCAAGCTTGGATTAGAAAAAGTAAATTTGTAGGTCGTAAGAACTTGTGCAGCAGTGCTAGCACTGTTGTGTTCCGGCGTGGAAAGCAAGACAGCGGGTGAAATTACTGGCACAAGAGGTATACCATCTTAGCCCTCTGGGTTGGCAACGCATCTGCAGTCTTCTTTGCCATCAGAAGGCCCACTTACTCGTTTGTTATCCTGTAATTAAAAAAAAGAAAAAATACCTGATGGAAATGAATCGCCGTTGCCCATAGGAACCAACAACCCGAAGAGAATCGCTACTCCATTGCCGCTCTATAGGTTTCCTCCCCGTGGGCCTCTAAATCTGTCACTTACCATGCGAAACGCCGTAGTAAAACGACTATATCACGCCAGTATTTTGTGACGCTATGATACTACCCCAGGGGAATCGACCATTTCGTACTGGTACTTAACTAATTACAGTGTGGCTTTACCACTATGCAGTGACTGATTTATATTTTTTATGAGTGTAGGCCACTTTATTTCCGCCGCCCTATGTCCCATTTAGCCTCTGAAATCTAGAGAGCGTCTTCTAAAATCTGCCGCCTATAGGATGCCGCCGTCCCTAGGCCGCAGCCAATACGGCCTATTTACAAATCCAGGACTTGTAAAAGACCTGAAATTCAGGCGTTACTTTGCGGAGGTCCGTATCAACAAACTGGAACAAATTACCTTGCTACTCCCCAAGACTCCTCTACTCGCTACTACTCGCGTTCCAGTTTGTTACTATGAAAGCCATCATATTGGATCTTTCGCCACCCAGGCATCCGAAAGCTGTGCTTCGAGCAGGACTGCGAGCCGGTGTGGCGCGCGCGCGATGACAGCGTGAAGGCCGCATGCCGCGAGATAGGCGTGACGTGCCACGAGCACGTGTCGCACACGCTGTGGGAGCCCGACACGGTCATACGGGCCAACGGGGGCATCCCGCCGCTCACCTATCAGATGTTCTTGGTGAGTGTGGTCACAGAGCAAAAAATTGTACCTACTGTTGGCGACTGACTGCCGCGGGGCCTCTTTAGATCAAGGCATTCTTAAGAAGCTGTTATTTTCGTTTGAATTTAGTTTTGTTTTCCACTCCGCCAGTAGTTGCAATGCCAGGTTCGCACAAGGCGGAGTGATAGTGTTATTTTGCCTATAAAAAGCCTTAAATCTGTGCAACGTAAATCTGTGTTTCCATCATAGCGTAGCACCAAGCATACTTTCTATAGTTTATTCGCTAACAAGTACAAATGTAGAGAAACTTCTCTTTCATGAACGCGATTAAACGAATTCCAACTTTATTTACACGCACGAAAACTTCACATTACTTCATACACATTCGCCAGGCGGCTCGCGGCAAAAGGAACGCGCCGCCCGCGTCTGCCTTCCCCCCGCTACTCCCGGAGACACGTTAGGGTTGGGTGCATCGTTTTCAATTAGTGATCTTTTAACAAAAAGTGATTGTAGACAAAAACTAAAAATACAGTTTTTCTTCTTTTGAATAGTTCTTTCAATTTTGATAACAAACAAATTTAAGTCATCATGCCGATTGGCATGTTGGCTCCTATTACTGTAAGGGCGTCCGCTAATAAGGCCCGCTGGCGTTTGGAGCGAGTGCACGCCTAGAAAAATAGTATGAGAGCGTCCGCTAACTCGCGCGGGTGCGGGCTCGTACTTGTTCGCTATGCGTGCACCCGCTCCGTGCGCCCGCGCCCTGAAGCCGGCACTGCCGTGGCTGTCGGCAGCACACGGTGGCCACGATCGGCGAGCCGCCGCGCCCCGTGGCCGACGTGGACCTCGAGGGGGTCACGTTCGGCACCCTCCCGGCGTGCTTCTACGAGGAGTTCACCGTTTTCGATAAGGTACGTTTTCTATCTTTATCTTTTTTATTAGAAGTAGTAAGCGGTCGAAGGAGCGAGGACAGACGGGACCGCATAGCGACTTTATACTATGTAGTGATAGTGATATAGATACAGGCGATCGCTTAAGCGTGATGCATATACCCTAATAGTTTATAAAAAATAGCCAGGGGTTACCCCTGACGCAAGGCGCTATTGCTAAAAGTTTTTGTCTGGCCGTCTGTCTGTGGCATCGTAGCTCCCGAGTCTTCGGAACCGATTTCAACGTTATTTTTGTTTAGTACCTACCTGAATTCACCATCTTTTAAGATAAATGTGTTAAGATAAAAGCACACTATTTTTAGAAGTTTTTATTTAACTTGCAATATTCAATGTCCGTTTTTAATTTATTTGCAAATTAATTTTGTTTGACCCACTTACAATAGTTAAATCGTTTCCATATTTGGCATTTATATTTAGCTCTGAGTATAATCTAATACTAAAGTACCGTCAACAAAAACAGCTTATTTAAAAAAAGCCTTTTTTTTTAAATAAAAAACTTATGTTTATTCATACACAGACACCCAAGCCGGAAGATTTCGGTGTGATGATTGAAAACAAGGATGACATCCGTATGATCCGCTGGGTTGGCGGCGAAAGCAGCGCCCTCAACCACATGAAACAACGCCTCAGCGTCGAGCACGAGACTTTCTGCAGGCGAGCTCCTTTTTTAACGTCTTTGCTATGTAATAATAAATAGATAAATATCTTGGGACAATTTACTAGTCCTAAGCTAAGCAAAGCTTGAATTATGGATACTAACAACGGATAGACCTACTTATACAAATAATATCCATGACTCAGGTACAAACATTAGTATTCGTCACACAAATATTTGCCCATGCCAGGATTTGAACCCGGGCCTCTTGCACAGTAAGCAGACACATGTGCCACTGTGCCATACAGATCGTCAAAATTAATAGATTCAGGCGTAAACTGGAACAAATGCCTTAATTGCCACCACTACCTTGCCACTGCGAAACAGGAGGGTGGGTTTCAGCATAGAAAAAAACGCACAGACGCAGCTGTTTTGCACGCGCACAGCACTGATTCCGCGGAGTAGCAATTCGTTCGTCCGTCAAGCTCCGTCCTGATCGCTACCACCATCTTGCTCGCTAATCCAGCTGCTAAGCAGCAGTGCTTGTGCTGTTGTGTCCCGGCGTGGAGAGCAAGACAGCCGGTGCAATTACTGGCACAAGAGATATTCCATTTTAGTCCTCTGGGTGGGCTGGGTTGGCAACGCATCTGCAGTCTCCTTGGTGTTGGAGGGGGGGGGGGGGGGGGGTCACTTACCATCAGGAGACTTGCTCAAATTCAAATTCAAAATTCATTCAGTTTTTTTTCAAACTTCCATTTAACTTTATTACTGGCCTCTTTGACGTATCGTTTGACATATAGTGGTGTACAGTGTGTAATGTTGGTCTATTATTAAAACAGGGGCTCGTATCTGCCCACGCATGGGAGCCCGGATTTGCTCGGCCCGCCCATCTCGCTGAGTCCGGCCCTGCGGTTTGGTTGTCTGTCTGTTAGGAGGTAAGTAATTTATTATATAGTAGCGGACGCCCGCGACTTCGTTCGCATAGAATTAGTAGCCTATGTCGGTCAGGGATAGTGTAGCTTTCTATCTGTGAAAGATTTTTTTAAATCGGCTCAGTAGTTCCAAAGATTAGCCCCTACATACAAACAAACAAAGTTTTCTTCTTTATTATATTAGTGTAGATAAATTGAAGTAGATAGGTTATGTATGAGCCCGCTAAAAGAGTGCCAAATGGCGCTATTTTCCTCAGGTTACTAAGCAACAAGCGATTGGTGCGCTTGTTAACCTAAGCTGGTGTTCAGAATATTTTTTTTTGCGTTTTTGTATGGTTTTAACTTAATCTATCTATGCTAAATAGTCACTGCTTTTGTCCCCATCTCGAACTACAGTTCACTCACATCTCTATAGTCAGCCATGTCTTTTATTACGTTGCTAGCTTTTGCCCGTGATTTCGACTGCGTGCATTTTGGATAATATATTGTCTTCCACCTCCCTTTTTACTCTCTAATTGGTGAAATTTCCTAAAAATCCTTTCTTATTGGACCTAACATGTAGCAAATTTTATGTTTATATCTTCTACGGGTTAGACTGTTCGTTTTCTGCCAGTAAGGGAACTCTTCTATGTGCATAGATTGTCACAAACCCACCGATGATTAAGAGACTGGACTTGGAAAGATGTCGAAACTTTAGAACTTAAGTTTCCAACAATAGACGCAAAAAAACATTGCACTACCATTGAGTTATAAGAAGAAAATGCAAGAAACTTCCAATAACAGCTGCAGGCATGTATAATTGATGGCTGTTGGGTAAGGTCTGTTTTGCGAGACGTCGACGACGCACACGTTCTGATTATGTGTATGCAATATGTATCAGGTGGAAGACAATGATTTATTTATTTAAACGAACGATACCGAAGCACAGTAAGATGATTATTTTAATCCGTTTAGCGCAAATACAGAATAACTGCCAGTAAGTAGTTCAACGGCACGAAACCTGTTTGAGGTAGTTAGCAGTCGTTTATATTATTTTATCTACACACTGCTCCATAATGCGTTCAGAAATCGTAGGAAATGATCAGCATTATTACAACCGATTTGATTATGAGAACTTTTTTGTCTGTAGTAGTAGGGAAAATCTGTACTGTGATGGTCATTACAGTATCGATTTCTGTACCGTTATGAGTTTAAATTTGAAACAACTGTCAAAATTCAAGTGAGTCTCTATTCTAGTATCCATAGATATTAAAACAGTTATCGATACGGAACGTCAATCCAGTATGTTTTGTTAATATAAAACGCACGAAATTTGATCTCGAATGACATGAAAATGGGAACTTCATTCGTTTGTCTATGATTAAAAAACGTACGTCTTGACCATGTCTTGACAGATGATCGAATTGCCGCCATTACTGTTGTCGTTCGTTTGATGTTTTTTGCAGTTACGGTTTTTCGCAGTTATGAATGTTATGATATGTGTGCAGATAAAGCAGTGTATGCAACTGTATATAATTAGGCCTTAAAACACTCGTGTGATACTATTATGAAACTCGCTGACGCTCGTTTCATAAAACCACACTCGTGTTTTAAGGCCTCTCATTATATAGCAGTTGCATAAAATACTATTATGTTGGTAGGTGTTTATCGCACTAGAAAAATACGGAAAGCGCTACAGCTGCACTAATTGAGGCGCCTACTATAGTGCAGCGTTACTGCCACACAGCTAAAGTTGCCTTCAGTTGGAACGGCCTTTTGACAGCTGTCATTCCAGTACAATTCTTAACCTAAAACTCGAAAATTGTACTGGGATGACAGCTGTCAAAGGTCATTCTTTTTTTATGGAGAAAAACGGACTTCGTTCGTCGTTATGCCACATCACATTAGCTTAGCCCATATAGGGCAATGCAAGGCAAGGCAAGGGTAATTGTTATTGTCTTGTACTGTCGTCTGTGTCGTCACTAACAGCGAATGTTATTTGTTTTAGGTAACCTACCCGAAACCTCCCTCGAACCGTTAAAACCTACCTACCGTACAATAGTCTCGCGGCGTGGCTAATGTCAAAGTCGTCATTGGCAAAATTCATTTCAACGTAGAGATGGGAAAGCCATAATAAAAAAAAAATAGGGCAAATAATTACTATACCAAAGCCAATCTTAAAACTCGAATTAAAGTGAGAAAACGCTCTTAAATGCGTATTTACTACGGTTGTGAGTATCAAAAGTAATGTTTTCTATGCCTGACCATTGCAGCTTCTACTGGTCCATTCAAGATTTGTTCCGTCACGTGCATCAGGACCGACTGCCTGCCTCTCCCTTTATAACAGGTGAGAAGTATGTATTATGTTGGAAAAAAATATGTCGCTTACCCACTACATTACGTTTTGTTCCAATTGCTACTAAATATATATAAGAAGAGTGAAGAAGTGTGAAGAGTTTTGGCCGAAAGGTGTCGCGTTCCGGCGGTTTCGTGGCCGGTTAACTGACACCGTGAAAGTGTTCACGTTACAAACTTCACGTACTAGCAATTAAGTCATTGGTTATGTTATCAATATTTATGTAAGTCTTTGAGGTATTTATCTATGGGTCTATGCAACCTGATATAAACTTATTCTATTCTGTTCTATTCTATATTAAAAACTTGACTTTTACCCGCGGTTTACACGGTTTATAATCTGCTTCCCCGGCATAGGCATTAATCTACTATTGTTGCACTGCCCGTGCAGGCCAGCTGATCTGGCGCGAGTACTTCTACACCATGAGCGTCAACAATCCGCAGTACGGGCAGATGAGCGGGAACCCGATCTGCCTCGACATACCCTGGAAGGAACCCAAGGGGGACGAGTTAAACAGGTATCCTTTGTGGTGTTATTAGCTTATGATTGATTAAGGGATGACTAAAATAGTATTTTAAATGGCACTTAGCTTAATTTAACAGCGATTTTTACAGAAAATGCAACAGATATTCAATAAATATATGACTGAGGGTCACGAATTATAATAAAGAAACATTATAAAATAAGTCTAATCTAAACAATGTACTCAATAGAACATAAATTTTAACCACCCAAAGTATATTTAGCGGCTAGAAATACTGCTATACTTTTATGTTCGCTGTACTATCGTTAAGTTTCTCGTTGGTTCTAACTCTTTTTCGACCCGCTGTTTAATTTTCTGACATTCAATTAGTGCTTTATGCTAGCCTAATCAGTATAAAGAAATTTGGTCTTTGACATAATCGTAGCAATCCCCCGCCATCTTGCTTTTATATTTCTATTTCCGCGTCCCCAGTTGGATCGAAGGCCGGACCGGTTTCCCGTTCATTGACGCGGCGATGCGTCAGCTCCGCATCGAGGGCTGGCTGCATCACGCCGTGCGCAACACAGTGGCCTCGTTCCTCACCCGCGGCACCCTCTGGCTGTCCTGGGAGCACGGGCTCAACCACTTCCTGAAGTACTTGCTGGACGCTGATTGGTCAGTACACACATCGAGGGCTGGCTGCATCACACTGTGTGCAACACAGTAGCCTCGTTCCTCACCCGCGGCACCCTCTGGCTGTCCTGGGAGCACGGGCTCAACCCATAGATTACCTCCAGAAGATACCTAATATAAGGCAACAGACGCGAGTACAACGTCTATGATTTAGCACGTAACCTGGCATTTCGCATTGATTCCCACTTTCAGTGTTGACCAGTTATCGGACCTGTGCGCAACGGGCGTGGTGCGGAAAAAGATTTATTCCGTTCACTTCCATTTCAGGAAAAAGTATATGTAAAATAAGTTCTCGCGCTATAAAATGATGGGGGAAATCGACTAGATCTTCTAGTATAAAAAAAGATGGCATAACATTGCACCAGTAAGTGAAAAAACTTTCCTTTTAACATTATTATCTACCTACGTAACAGAGTTCAACTTACAATGGTCAACTGAGGTAGCAATCGTAGAAGGTCATTGACGCCTGTCTCTTTCCCTCGTAAGTTCATCGCTAAAGCTATCTCTTTCCAACAGAAGCACGTGTAAGGGATTAGTGATGTGCTGTCATTTAAGTTCTAATATCGGTAAGCTTTATTAAATCGACGTGTATTCATAAGATTTAATTAATTTCACACATTCTTTGAATTTTTAATATTATATTTTAATATGAGGTATCCTAAAAAAGAATCTGCTGTATTTTCTACAAGCTTTTAGTTGACCTTATCTGCTAGTTCGTAAATAATCTAAGTGTAAACACGCCGTTTTCATGCTTAGTTCGTTTTATGTAAACGCGGCAAAATTTATTTATGCTTGTAATCCCCGTATTATACATGGTGAAATTTTGGTGATGTTTTCCTGTGGCGAGATGATTTTATTTCGTTCGTACAATCGATTCATGAATATATTTTAACTAGAGAATCATTGTGCTGCGGAAAAACAACCATTTAAATTTCACGTATTCTATTAACTACAAAGGTAGATACTGTAAACTATAAACTATTGTGTACGTAATGTTCCTACTGTCTGTTGTGATACAAAATATCTATAAATTAACTGTACTGTACTATGTACTGTCACTATACACTATGTTTGTCTGTCTGTCACGAATATCACTATCAACACTGTCTATCCTGAACATATTCATTTCACCTTCGGCTACAGAATAGATAATAATACTACGTACAGAAGTTTTCCTGTCAAACGAGACTTACCTTATCTTCTCACTCTATCGCATAAAACTTGCTCTTTCTTTCAAATGTCAAAGTGGAGTGGTGTAATGTCTGATTTATTATTTTACAGTGCTTATTATCTATTCAGTGCCTACAAAACCTTACGTTTCGATATCCTTTTGACATGTCGGAAGTGAGGAAAAATTGTGGTACGAATTCAAATAATTGTTGCTGCAACTCGCTGCAATGCAATATCTATTTCTGATATTTAAATACGTAGGTAGTAATATAACAGGACGAATGTGGCAATATTAACTTGCAGCGTAAGGAGGCGGCGGTAAGCGCGCACGTGCGATCCGCACAGTGCGTAGTGAGTGATTATACCATACCTCAGTACTGGGGCCGCCAGTATGTACTTGTAGCACCGTCACGTAATCGCGGAGTAATCCACGCCTGCTTCAGCCTCATCTTATATTAAGTTATCTCATTAGGGCAAACGGGTTTACGATCACTGCTTCTGCATTTCCGTTAATTCAAATGTTAAAATAAATAGACCATGCTTCTCCTGAGCTATAATGAGCCTACAAGTGTAAAATAGGCAACATTTCATCTCGTCGCGTACTGTGTAATAGTTAAAAACTAGCAAGCTGTTTTTGTACAACTTTCTGCTATCCTATAACGTTGTAACCCTAAACTAGTTCAGTTTTGATACAATACAATGCATTTATTTAATAGTATTACTTAGTGTTAGACAATCCTAAAACTTAAAGCAAAACTTTTCACGACATAATGCGACTTGTTGAGTTAATTTTAGTATCTTCTGCTACAGCGTGGTAGGCAAGATAAAAATATGCTCATTTAAAAAATAATCATTCTCTTATTACTTTTTGGAACCTACTAGTAAGATTACCTTGAAGTAGTATTAAAATAATGTGTAAAGCTTACACATTATTTTATATTTGGAACATAATTTTGTCAATAAGAGTGCAAAATTTATCAAATATGTATAAATTCTTTAAAATATAATCATATTATGCGAGGTCCCTTTATCGACAAAATGGTACTTAGAAATTTGATGTCCCATCACTAGTGGGCGGTGCCTATCAGGTACGACCTTGAAACAGCCAATCGCGTCGCCGCTACTTCCGTCCCCGCAACCCGCGCCTTCCGCAGCAATTGGCGCAATCGAAACAGTACATTTATTGCAACAACCGGAGTCTACTGGCGGTAGTCTATGGCTCAACCACTTCCTGAAGTACTTGCTGGACGCTGATTGGTCAGTACACACATCGAGGGCTGGCTGCATCACACTGTGTGCAACACAGTAGCCTCGTTCCTCACCCGCGGCACCCTCTGGCTGTCCTGGGAGCACGGGCTCAACCACTTCTTAAAGTACTTGCTGGACGCTGATTGGTCAGTACACACATCGAGGGCTGGCTGCATCGCGCCGTGCGCAACACATTTCACTTGCACAACACACATGGGAAAATTAATTTTAAAGAGGTTCTGATGTCTACCGCATGCAACACGGAATCTGTGAAAGATTTCAAATGAAGAGTTGATAGTTAATCAAATATCTACTTACCCAGTTCATATTTTTAGTACAGAATTATCCTGGTCACGGCACCAAATTGTTCTGGCTGACACAAAACTAATAATCGATGAATTATTAATAAAACGGATCACTCACGTATTTTTAAGCCGAGAAATGCCCGACATGTTTCGGACCAGTCCGTGATCCTTAAACATGAGCTCCCGCGCGGTGGCGCGACAACGACTGCATTTCTCGACTTAAAAACACGTGAGTGATCCGTTTTATTAATAAGTCATCGATGATAAGTTTTTGTGTCAGCCAGAACAATTTGGTGCCGTGACCAGGATAATTCTGTACTAAGAATATTAACTGGGTACGTAGGTATTTGATTATAGACTAAGGGACAGCAGCAAAAATTTCACGTCATTTTCTAACGATTTAAATTACTCTAGTCGTGTTCTGGCGTGTTTCTGGACTACCATTAAGTATTAACTCTACATTTAAAATCTTTCAAAAATCTTTCAAGTATCACGGTAGTTTCATGTTAAACATCGATGACTTCTCCAGGTCAGTGTGCGCGGGCAACTGGATGTGGGTCTCGTCGAGCGCGTTCGAAGCTCTGCTGGACTCGGGCGAGTGCGCCTGCCCCGTGCGGCTCGGCCAGCGGCTCGACCCGAGCGGCGAGTACGTCCGCCGCTACGTGCCCGAGCTGACCAACATGCCGGTCCAGTACATGTGAGTGTAGACACACACACACGCGCGTGTAGACGATCTTTACCAGTTGAAGATCGTACGTTTCGTCTTCGTGTTGGAGGCTAGCAAGTACGAGTTTTAACCTTTTTGCCGCTATTGTCTCATATTTAAGACACCCAATGTCCAGCTCTATTCGCCGCAGTTTTGGAATTAAGACAAATGTCATTTAGTTTTTGTGTAGGTGACGACACAACATGTCTCGGTGGTTAATCTACACTAATATAATAAAGAGGTAAACTTTGTTTGTTTTTTTGTTAGTTTGTTTGTATGTAGGGGGTAATCTCTGGAACTACTGAACCGATTTCAAAAATTCTTTCACAGGTAGAAAGCTACACTATTCCTGACGGACATAGGCTACTAATTTTACGCGAACGAAGTCGCGGGCGTCCGCTAGTGGGTTAATAACGTCACTGATCATCTTATTTATCTTTGTCCGTCCTCATATCTGCTGTCAGTCCTACTCTTACTAAACCATGCAACGGATTTTGATATGGTTTATGTAATTTAGAGAAAAGTCTAGGAGGGTCGCTAGTAAGACATTAAGTGATTCGCATTCAATATTGTACACCGCGTTGACGGACACATCGGCATTGTGAAGGTTAAACGGTTAAATAAATAAACTCATTGATTTCAGACTGCGTAAGATAGATACCTTAAAGACTAACGTACATACATTGTTATAAAACCAAATATTAAAATATTAATATTAGCACGTTACATCGTTGAACTCACAATGATCCTTTGCGCTGGCAGCTACGAGCCGTGGAAGGCGCCCATCGAGGTGCAGGAGCGCGCGCAGTGCGTCATCGGGCGCCACTACCCGGCGCCCGTCGTCAACCATCTCACGGCCGCGCAGCGCAACCGACACGCCATGCAGGTACTACCGGCAAACATCTTGAGCATTGACCTTGAACCTTGACCTTTTTACGCCATTCGTTCAAGTAGCGAACGGACGTACTGTTCCTTTGATCTTGATGATGCCTCGTATAGAGGCGAAACACGCGTCGAATGTGTAGTTTTAGTGTTTAGTGGTGGTAGTGTGTAGTTGAGTCTTTGTGATATATGTTGATTCGCGTGGAAGCGGAGGAGGGTGGGTTTTTGCATGAGCATATGTATATGTCGCACAGACGCAGCTATTTTGCACGAGCCCGGCACTGGTTTCGCGGAGTAGCAAGGTAATTTGTTCCAGTTTATTCATTGACCTTGACTTCGCCGTAGCCGGTTTTAGTACTAATGTTATATGCGCAAACGTACCCCCTCCACTCGATTAATGCTCAAGTTGTTTGCCTGCAACTATACAGGCCACCTTTGAATTTTATAAATCAAATTGAAAAGGTCAATTTGAACATCGGTCGAATATTAAATTACTGGTATAATGTATTCACATCGTGTGTTTAAATTTTGCGAATAAATAATTATGTATTTTCATTTATGGTCGGGCGTAAAAATAAGCATGCATGAAGAATGTCATGAGAGTAAGTGAAGCGAAAGTTGTATGTCAGGATCGTAGCAAATGGAAATCCGTGGTCTCTGTCTACCCCTCTGGGAAACAGGCGTGATTTTATGTATATGTGTTGTATGTAAAAATAAAGGCCCATGCAAATCCTGCCAAACGAACGGACAGATTGTTAAAATTACTAGCACTCCACGATTCTGCTTTGATGTTTAATTTTATGTAGTCTACCAATAGCCATAGATCACAGTCACAGGCGTTCGTGAAACGCGACATCTATAAGTGTTGGTGGAAAATTCACGCATGATCTAACTGCATATCGAGTGAGCGCTAAAATTAAAACTTTAAAGGTAATCTTTAACCATCGATATAAGAAGACAATAGATCTGCCTACTTGTTCGGATTGTTACAAGCCTAGCGTCACCATTTTGCGACGGGGTGAAGCAAGTGAAGAGGGGCTTTCAATACTTAGCCATTGGTTCAACTTTGAATAAAGTGCTTCTAAGTTTTCTAACTAGCAACGACATAGGTGTCGGATAGCAGAACTAAAAATATGACGCCAATTTAAAACGTACAAAACGCAGAGCTGTTTACTTGACAATTGGCACAGACAGTTTTATTCAGGTTATCCAACATAGTCTACCAAATAGACTATGGTCGGCTACTCTGCCACTGCGTTGTACACAGTTCTATAGTTTTCTCATTTCGATGTCTTTAACCTTTTCAGCGGGATCTCAAATACAAAATCTACCACTCAAACGCCAAATGGCTAGTTAGCTACACAAATTTCAATCTTACACCAACTTGTAGGTTTATTTTGCTCTACACACTGACGGATATATCCATCGTCATTGTTGAACCTGTGGCGCGAATATATCTTGGCGTTGATAAGGTTAAACTGTCACTGCGACCATGTTTATTGCAGGAGCTTCGTCGTTTACTCCAGAAGGCTCCGCCGCACTGCTGCCCGTCGTCGGAAGAAGAAATCCGCCAGTTCATGTGGCTACACGACGACGCCCCCGTGCCAGTTAACACCGCATGAGGGAAAAACAAACCCAACTACCAAAGAATAAGGCTAAATCGCTTAGTGGTTAAAAAACGGTCGGTAATCGCATTTGGTCCTAAGAATAATGAGAGAGAAAAGCATTTACGTAAAGGTTAAATTGATTTAAAAGGTTAAGGGTCGGTTTTACCACGCTCAGGGCCCAATTTCATAAATGCGACATGCGACAGGTGACAGTGACAATTCGCCGTACATTACTGTGTCGACAAGCAACGCTACAGACTTAACATCATAGTGGGCAAGCAATGTCTACCGAATTGTCATTATCATCTGTCGCCTGTCGCGTTTATGAAATTGGGCCCTGATAAACTGCTGGTATTATATCCAATAGGCATTTCGCACGCTTAGTATTAAAGAGACTCAATTCTGAATATGACATTTCCGAAAATTAAACCCTATGTCTTTTATTTAAGGTGATATTTTGGGACGAGTATAATTCAGAAATGGGTCGCTTTAATTCTAATCGTGCGATTTGTTATACTGTCTTTATTTTTTCTAAGGATAGAAACAGATATTTGTTAGATATTATATCAGGAATTTATGTATGTATGTATGAGTCTTTATCTCTCTAAACACATAAAATAACAGATAACAGGACAAAACAGATGTACAAAATCGAACTTGTCCCTTTAAGGGATCTCTTCCAGTTAACCTTTGAGCGATTGACAGGACCCAAGATCTAGACTAAGTGTTTAGGTGTCTATAGGCGGTGGTGATCACTTACCATCAGGTGACCCACTTGCTTGTTTTCCTTCCTATGTTGTATAAAAAAAAAAACTCGCAATGGCGAACTGCATAGAAGCTCACTCTTATTCAGTGGAAGCGCTGCTATGCGGTTCACCATTGCGAGTTAATGACTCCGTTCGGAGCCCGTTCCGCTTGCAGTGGAAGGTGGGCATTATAATGAAGTCAGACGGACGAGTAAGTTAGCGTACTTACGGCTCGACGAATTTATTGCTCGTGCATCAACTTTGGTCCTAACATGACCGACCCAGGTGTGTCCTACCCTGCGTTTTGTCAAAATAGTGTCACAGAGATAAACTCTGATAAACCAAACTTGTCCGGTCATATTAGACTCGCGGGTCGCAGTGTCGTGCTAGCTATCCAAGAGTAGTTAGAGTAAATAATTGTTTCAATGTCTATTTAGATACTGAAAAATAAACAATTTTTTTGGTATTTATTAAAATTAGTAATACTTTATAAACGTTATAGGATCATTTATAAGATAGAGACCATTTGACCAGAATTCCTTAAGGTATGGAGCCAAAATTCTGACCCTCTTACTCATAAACGCTTCGTAAACGTTTGTTAGTTAACATGTTTTTGTCTTTATGTCATTGTGATGTTTACCCTCAAATGAAAAGGACAAAACATTTGTTAGCTCATAAAGATTGTTAATTTTTTATGAATAAAGAGGTGAATCTCGTAAATCAGGCGTAAGTCTTACTAAGAACTTGAGGAATTAAAAATCCATGAATAAAAATGGAATTATAGATTTGTCATATAAAGCGATTTCTTCTGTAGAACCGGTGATGCTGTCATGGGTTTTTGTCTGCTCGCGTTTGTATTATTTATAGGATACACTTAAAATCTATTCTATCTATCTTATACCTAAAAAAAATTATGATGATACCTATCAGGTATCATCATAATTTTTGGAAAATACACGGATCATTTATAAATTTTAGCGTTTTAAAAAGTGTAGAAAATAAAACTTTACTAACAATGAATTAGGTTATATTTCATGAACCAAATTAGAAACAAGATATCAGGGTATTGTTACATTTTGTACGAATTTTTATACACTGAATTATATGTATTAAAACAACATACAATAAACCTGGAGAAAGAAATGCATTTTATAATAAAGTATGGATATTCATATACAACATTATACTTAGTCGAATAATAAATGTGAATAAATAAATAAAGTTGTTTCATTTTATATCCAAGAAAGAAATTGATTTAAAACACTCTTACTTACTTATATGTGCTTATATCGAGAATGGCTTCACATGTTTTAGACCTTTGTGATCCATTGTTTTAAAGGAATCTAAGAAATATTGCTCTAATAAGTTTTGTAATCGAAATTTACTTTTTTTAAACATTCAAATTTTAAATGATCATGAACACACAAAAAAAAATAGGGTAATGGCAGGACTCGAACCTGCAACATCAGCATTCCGTGCCTTGCGTTTGCCAGTTTCGCCAACTAAATAAATAAATTAGTTGCATTACCAACTAAATAAGTAAATTATAAATTAATTTTTCTTTGTGTTGTCATTATTATTTAAATTTATTTGAATGCTTTAATAATTAAGTATGTTAAAGAAAATAGAAGTCCAGCCATTTTACTATTTCAAACAGGGAGAACAAATAACAACAATGAACAAATTTACTGAAATATAGAGCGTGTTACTAACATAAAAATTAAAATACTATATTGCAGTATTAAAACAATTTTAGAAAAAGTAAATTGTTTAAACATCCAGTCCGGTACACGGACGTGGCGAAACTTTTAGGGTTCCTAGTTTAACTAAGGAGCCCTAAAAATGATAGGAATGCATTCTTATTTATTATACGATAATATTTATACTTAATCAACTGAAACCAATTTTATAAACCTATCTATCATTATTATTTAATGCTTTAGCCAAGCTTCATTCCTTCTATAGTTGGGGTATGAGCGGAATGCCCCTGTACTTAACGGTAAGCAAATGTATCACGCAACCAATGGTGACTTTGACAGAGGCGTTCTGCGTGTTCCTAGACCAGTGTTTGTTAACCTGTGGTCCGCGGACCCCTGGGGGTCCGCGAGCATATGTACGGTGGTCCGCAGTCTTATCTATGGACCATTTAACAATCATAAATAATTGCAACCAAAAGTCTTGTAATCGCTACGCACGTATATTTTTTTGTAATTTGTAGTACTAAAATAAATGGTCCGTAATTTATTGCTGCTTTTTTTATTAAGGGGGTCCATAAAATTGTGCTTGATTTCCTAAGGGGTCCGTGGACAAAAAAGGTTAAGAAACGCTGTCCTAGACTGTAACATTAGGCTGTGACCTTATAAGTTGAGAGTTCAGAGCACCTAGCACGAACCTGTTCGTCACGTCGGCGCTGTGGCTCGATATACATATAGCTCAGTGTATCCCTTTCAAACTAGACCAGTAGGAGAGACGCACTGCATTACAGCGTTTCGATACGGTTTATGCTAGGTGCAGTTTGCCACCCTATACATTTTAAATGGAGTGTCTACCCAGCGCGTAATGTACAGTTTGAGAGCAGTAGGCGAGGTGCTGTAAGGACCATTCGTTTAAAAGATAAAGGGGGCAAATTTTCCGGTTACTTTCTCAACTTCACTGTATAGTTTACCATAAGGTAGTTTTTACAAGTACGTAATTATATATCCTGGTACTATTTGCGCATGCATGAGTGTTTATAGGTTAAAAATTATATCAGGATGACAGCTGTCAGGATTGACTACTTACCATGCCTCAACTATACAATGAGGTTGAGAAAGTAGTAACCAAAATTTTATTGTCTTTTTATTCTTTTCCAATATTGCTACTAAGCTCCATTGTTAACATTAGATAGTAACCCAACTAGTTCATTGAAAACTTTGCTTGTATTGGAATCAGGCAGTTCTTTAACAGCGGCCAGACCCTGCCCAGCCAGCTTGCCCACTCGTGGGTCAATGGGCACGCTGCCCAGGAACGGAACCTTGGCGTATTCGGCTAAGGATTTGCCGCCTCCGCTGGAGAAAATGTTGGTACATTCACTGCATGTTGGACATTCAAAGCTGAAACAGAAATTGGTTTAATTTAGCTAAAGCAGAAGAGTACTTAGCTTGTTTAGTATGATGTCTTGTTTTGTAGTGACAAGATCCAGAGCTCGGCTCTTCTTACATCTAAAATTTTCAACAGTTTCAAAATAAAGCTTTCACAAAGAATGTTGAAGTACATGAACATCTGCACATGTCAGAAAGCTTTTTATCAATACAAACATAGCTGGAACACCATGTTCACAAATTAAATTTAACATTCCACCTCAAAACAAAATTAATGTATTGCCTCAATAAAAAAAATAATAATTTGAATTAATGTGGAAGTGAATCATTCAAACTCAAATTCATAAAACATCTCATAAAAAAGGGAAAACTTACCCGCTCATATTTTCAATGATGCCCATGATCGGTATGCCAGTCTTTCTGCAGAAGGTGATCTCTTTCCGTACATCTTCTATCGCCACCTGCTGAGGTGTGGTCACCAGTATGGCTGAGCACTGTGGCACTTGGCGCAGGTTCTCCATTACCGTTATATGCTCATCTGATGTTCCTTTAGAAATTTTTTAAAAATCTTTGTGAGACCAGTCTTGTAACTAGGGTGATGCCAGGCACCAGCCAGTGGAGCGCAAATATGACCATAAACAAGTTTTTGGTTGTTCATGACATGGCATAGTTATAGAAAATCACACCAGGCACATAAAAAACTAGTAAAAAACTGCCAAAATGTTGAATGAAATCCTGCAATTTTGTACAAAATTTTCCAAAGACGGAATATATTTGAATGCATGAATTTTAAGTTTACAACCAATTTTGCAACACAAATATGCAATAATAATTACTATATACCATACCTGGCGGGGTATCTATCACCAGATAATCAAGCTCTTGCCAATAAACGTCTTCCAAAAACTGCTTAATCATGGAGGTCTTCTTAGGTCCTCTCCACACCACTGCATCATTCCGTGAACTTAGCAAGAAGCCTATGGACATCACGCCGAGCCTTTGATCTGCGTCGGTGTACACGGGGACCCATCCCTGAGGCCCCTGGTGCACGTTTTCGTTCTCTAGGTTCAGTAGATATGGCACGCTAGGCCCACATAAGTCGACATCCAGAAGACCCACCTGAAAATATATTATGAAATTAAATCTACACTTTTATGGAACCAGACCTGTTATGGCAGCTTCATATTGTTATTTTATAAGAAATTGACGTGTTAGAGGAATGATATGAGTAGAAAATGAGTAATACAATAGGAAAAACTTATGTGAAAGTTCTTACCTTATAACCTCTTTCTTTTAAAGTTAATGCCAGCTGCGTGCTGACTGTGGATTTTCCTACTCCTCCCTTACCAGATAGTACTAGTATAACGCGTTTAACGTCGTCCAACATCTCAAAATCGAAATAATAAAAATGAAAATAATTGCGGAATTTGCGGAAAGTCAAACAAAAGTCAAAACACAACTTTTACTTTCTTCTCCGGTCCGATTAAAACTAGCCAAAGGTATTAAAACCATACAGCCATGTCTTATGGGTTCATGTGAACAAAAAACTTAAGTTTTGATTTTTTTGAATATGGATGAGTTTGATGATGAGAAATAATGGATGGAATTGGATGATATCATACCGACTCTTGATATACTGGATTTGGGTTCGTTAATAGGCGCTTATTACTTTGGTAAACTCATTCGGCAAGCAATAAAGTAGTTCGAATCATACCTCGTGATTATAAAATCGATTTAACATTCCAAAATAAAATAATATTTTAATCAATAAAGGCCAAAAAATTGTTAAGTAAAGATTTTGTAAACTCTGGGTAGCTTTGTACTATCTAAACCTCGTTCATATGGTATATTTATCGTATATTATATCGCGGGTTTCAGAATCCAGCCCTACTTTTGACAGCGCTTGCGCGTCGACTGTGGCGCCGCGGTGGCAAAATCAAGAATTCTTCAGTTTTGTAAAGATTTTTGTAGCGGTGGCTGTGTAGATTGCGAATCGGTATTCTTATTAGGAAATGAATTATTTTTCTCAATACACACAGGATTATTGGACGTTTTATGACACAATTTGTTTGTGATATCGTCTTCTGTGTTCATTTTCTATAGAGTAGCTAGTGTTCCGCGCGTGCAAGTGTATTTCTTTTGCGTAGATTTTGAGTTCATTTTGTGGTTGTGCAAGGATTTTGTTCTCGAGTTTGGCTCGCGGCCGTCGGCGTTAAGAGATTGTTCTCAGGTAATGTGATTTAATAAGTTAATGTGACTTCTTATGACCGATGGTGGTATTCGGCATGGTGTAGTAAACACCTTGTGGTGCGGGCGGCGTAATAAATGCGGGTCTCGTAGTATCGGCTCGGCTCCCGACCCACCCCTCGTTACGCGATGGAGGGCGCTCACGAGATGACTTTATAAACTGCGAAATATGCCCTTACTTTTCAATATTTTTCGTGTAAACGTTTGCTTTGAAGATAATTCCCATTTTCTCAGTCATTAGCTCGTTGTCATTTATGTTATTTTGATCGAATCAAGATCGAATCCCGGGAATTTGTTCTAATTCATTACATTAATGTCATAATAGATACACATAGCTAGTAGCTAAATAACAAATGAAACAAATGTATTGATTAACTGGTTATGGGTTAAACAGGTACTTTTGAATTATTTTATTACTCTATCCTACTAAAATAACTTGCCTATTTGACAGGTTTTGTGAAGAGAGAAAAAACTAAATCAAAATTCGAAACCAAAAAGATCAAGCAGAAGAGTACCATAGATGTGATAGAATTTCCAGCCAGTCTTTTCAAGCTTGTTGAAGTTCATTGAAAACAATATCTGTGTAACTATAGGATTGCCCCACTTGCCCTAGTATATTTTAAAAAGCATTTTGTCTGTCCCTCTGTAAAATAAAAATTGCATATTCATGTTGACGAACAAAAGCCAAGCAACAAATATCAAATCCACATTAGTATTTAATTTAAATATTTAAGATGTGGAAAATGACAGTGTAAATTTGATTTATTTGCAATGGAATTTTCTTATCAGATGTTTCTTCGGAACTGGTAGCAAATTTTCTGACATTCATAAGTGCTTTCTGTAAACCTTATCTAATTATTTAGATATTTTGACTGTGACTTTGACTTTCTATGAATATCCTGATAAATGAAGTATTTTTTTTCGAATAGACACAAGTCGGTTTTCTGTTCGTAGATGATTTTCACTACTAAGCAGGAAACCTATGCTACGAGTTCCGAGTGTAGCACATACCTATACATAGTAGTTAATATTAAGTATATCCAAGTTTTATGGTGTGTCTCAAATAAAAAATACACCAAGATATTCTACATTAATTCAGTAGTTTTCCATAAAGTAAACATCGCGGCTCAGCAATTAGCTTTGCAAAACGATGATCCTCTCAGTCCTGTGCTGGCCCATTAACATGCCACACTTGCTGAATACCAACTCGCTACAATGCCACACCGTATGCAAATTCCCACACTACTTTGTATGTATGATAGGTTTGACCCACATTTTACAAGTTCAGAATTGATAATTTGGGCATTTTCGCTTGCTTAAACAGTTTGGTGATTCAACACATGTTGTTCAGTTTACTTGTACTATGATTACGAGCATATTATAAAGATGTTTATGCTAATACTTAACTTGTTATCAGTCTGTATAAAATAGTATCTATTGTATTGTCTCCTATGACTTGGCTATGCTAAATAGTGTATAAGGGAGGCACTTCAATTGTTATGCCTTTATTATACTTACTGACTCAGAATGCCACTATATACCTAAGGCTCTTATTACAACAATACAAAGCTGTCATCTTTTTATTCAAAAGACATCCACTGCTGGATATAGTCTTACTCCAAACATTGCAACAACCACCAGGGCCCTGCTGCATAATACCTTGTAACTTGTAATACAAGCGGAAGTCTCTTTTCAACTCCTAATGGATAGAGCTTTCCATGTGTATTACTAATTACAAACTATTATGCAACGGGCCCTGTTCTCCATTGCTTGCATCTGCGTTCTTGCAACCATAACCAACTCCTCAGTTAACATTGTGGTGGGGTTGCACAATGTGTGCCCGGTGTGCGAGGAAAAATTAAATCATATTTTTCAACATGCTACTCTTAGCAGTCCTGGTGCAAAGATAGCTTCTGTCCTTTACCTGGTTGGTTGAACTGAAAGGGATGAAACTATCCATGTCACTTACTTAATATTTGGAGAAGCAAAGCAGAGTCCCAGAAAACAATCAACCTCTGAGTACGCCGTACATTTGTCTTTGCAGACAGCAGCGATCTCATATTGAGTTTTCTTTATACGCTGCTACGTTGCTTGCTCGTACAGTTCTGGTTCTGGTAAAAACCCATCTGGTTCCTTCCCACTGAGTGAGAAGTGTATGGAAACGCCGCAACTCTCCGCTCCCCTCAGTGAAAAGACCAACTTTAACTCGGCATGCTCGCACCTCAGCTCAGACCTACGCGGCGGAACCTAATTATACTTCCAAGCCCCACAGTTCTGTTATCGTAAACCCAATTCCGCGTTAATTACAATACAGGGGAAACTCAAGGTCGGCTCCCCAAACAGGGGTGATCTGTTACCCCTGGTCACCCCTGTGAGTCACGTGCTTTATGGCGCGACGGGGAATCGGCATTATTGGAATATTAATTCGCGTATTAGTGGCAGAATGGGCGAGTGTGGCCTTTGCCATGTTTTGGTTTCAAATCAGCGATGAAGCGCGATGTTTGTTTTGCTTGTCTATGTATAGTTGGGGAGAACGGGAAAAAGCGCCTTGTGCCAAAGCAAAATCAAATGTATTGTGCAGTTAATAGCGACGTTGATGGATGTACTTACATATATTCGATTAATTTTAACAATGGACTAGGCTGCATGGTATTGGCGGAGTTTCCTTCACCTTTCCCGGTAAAGGAAATTAAACAAAGTATGCCTATTGCTTATATCTTTTTCAGCCTTGTGGGTAACAAATGACACTACACGCATATCGTGATCATGATACTGATTTGATACTGATGATAAGTAGATACAATCGTCAGTTAAACTGAATTCCGGGCCCCTGGACGCAAAGAGTAATTCGCTGTTATTTTAAGATATTTACCATATGAAATATCCTTATGATATTATCTGTCGCATCGTCAGTGGCGACCTTAAGTGCGTGCATCCCTTGTCCAAAATAAAATCCGAGAGCAGCGTTCAAATGGCGCGCCCTTAATCCAACTAAAACTTTATGACGCATAATAAACAGCAGATTAAAAGTTTCCTAACAACATGCCTACACAAAGCTCTTTTAAAGCAATTAAGCCGAACCAAAACAGTCGGGCGTTCAAGCTCCTCGGAGGCTCGCCGTTGCGTAAAAAGCGAATGCTAGTGCGAGTTACGAAATCGTGTTGCACCGCTCGCGAGTGAATTCTTTGCACTTTTTAGGGTCCAACTTTATGAACAACGTCGGTGGCAAACGAACAGACGACTTCTACCCCGTGTTGCCAACTTAGTTTTGTAGAAGTCGCTAGAAATGTTGCAAAAAGTCGCCAGTTCATGCCAAATCGGGTCCAAATGTCACTAGATGTAAGGAGCACTGGTCATAAGAAGCTAAAGTGTATGAAACACGTGCAGAAATGGTAGCCAACGTAGTGCCAAAACCCGCCTGATCTAGCGACAAAATCGCTTAATTGGCAACACTGCTTCTACCGCATCCTAGTATACGTAGACGCTTGTTACATACAGGTTAAAAGGCGGACGACAGAACAGCGATTCTCTTGGGACAGCTGATTCCGTTTGTGGGAGTCAATTCCCATCAGGTGACCCGTATGCTGGTTTGCCTCCCTATTCCATTCCCTATGCGACATGCTTATGTCAGCTGCTTGAATAAAGTGCGCTCTAAATGTGTACCTATCACTATTCCCACAGACGTGTTTATTCATACAGCATCAGCATCGTCAGCATCACATGCTGGGGGCGGGGGATTACGCTACCATAGACAACCCCCCCCCCCGTTTACGCCTATGGCTATTCCGGGGTCGAATCTCTGCAGGATGCACTCATCCAATCTGCAGTAAAACGAATGCACGACATGGCGCGGCTCGTTTGTCTGGTTTGATATTCATATTAGATCTTTATTTGTAGAGTCTGGCCAGTAAAATGTGACGCGACTACTCAGCCGTCGTAGAATTTAAAAAAAAGTATCGCAACCATAAACCAAGTATACATATTTCACATAAGCATTAGCGTATAGACGTACAAAGATCTCATTGACGTACAACCATTTTTATGTTTCAAAGTGTGTTAGTGTTCCAAGTAATACGAAAATTCATACTAAAGCGGAGTGATTTAGGCTTAGGTCTTAGAGCTTTAAGTACGGGAGAAGGCATTCAATGACTTACCTTTCTGCCAAAGGTATAGGCACGATGTGACTACGCGACATAAAAACTAATTTACGCGACATAGAAACTGCAGAATTTTGTGTAAGCAAATAATCACACAAGGCTACTCCCGTTCTTAATGGTCTAAAGTTTAGGTATCCATCATTCAAAACAGTTTACAATGTCATTTTTCGTTTCCTTCTAAATTGCCGTGCAATCTCCGTAGGAAGTAGGAAATATCCATTTTGGTCACAGCGTCATAGATTTTTTTTATGGGTTCCATTTAGAAATTGATTAGTTTAACACTGTAAGAACGGTATAAAAACATATTTTTTATTATATAAAAGTACATAATTTTTTTTTAAATATACATTTTCGTAACCTAATCAAAATCAGATTCTTAAAATCAAGTTCACTTCTCAGAATCACTGCTTGTGTCACCGTGACCACTTCCAATAATCCCAATGATAAAAGATTCTATCGCTTTTACTTTTTAATCAAATTTCATGAGCGATTAACGGTGTGATTACCTTATCCCCTTTGATTCAACATCAAGCATCAAAACTTCTGGTTCTAAAGGGCTTATTACACTATGCGGTATTCAGACAGTCTTAGTAAGCACGGCCGTACCCATCCGGTCGATCTAATTAGACAGGCTAACTTACACTATGCTGAATCTTAGTAAGACTGTCTGAATATCGCGTAGTGTAATAAGCCCTTAAATGGCCGGCCAAGTTTAGTTTATCACTAGAAACGCAGAGTGTAATAGATGAGTATAACGCAAAGTAATTTAAAATTGTAGAGCCAATCTGTATTCGGAAGAGATAGGCAAAATTAATTGACAGCCACATAATAGATTAAGGCGTCACTCAGCGGAGTGGAACAAACTGGAACAAATTACCTTGCTACTCCGCGAAATCACTACCGTTTGGGGGCTTTGTTGGTTTCGCGGAGTAGCAAAGTAATTTGTTCCAGTTTTTTGAATTGACAGCCACGTTTTTTTCGTTACTAGGGCAACCTAAGATCAT
Organism: Ditula angustiorana; assembly: GCA_963691745.1. Taxonomy (NCBI): domain Eukaryota; kingdom Metazoa; phylum Arthropoda; class Insecta; order Lepidoptera; family Tortricidae; genus Ditula; species Ditula angustiorana. Next base: position 3,127,019 of record OY829480.1, on the reverse strand, counting down.
TCATTACGTTACACAGAGAGAGATAACTTAAACCTAAGCCCGTCGTGTTAGGGTTACTGGAGAGTTCCGTAGCTGCAGCCTTTTTTTTAAATTATTCGGCAGGTGGTCCAATTTAGTAAGAGATCTGATTTTGACATATCTCATTAATTCACTTCACCACAGAATATCGCACGCTTAGAATTAAAGCGACCCATTTCTGAATTATACACGTCCCAAAATATCACCTTAACTAAAAGACATAGGGTTTAATTTTGGGAAATGTCATATTCAGAATTGAGTCGCTTTAATTCTAAACGTGCGATATATAACAGACATCGTATCTTCGGCCGCTTAAGGCCGGGACACACCGGTTGCGTACACGTTGCGTATGCGACCCGGCTCCAACGAGCTTCGTAGAGCTGGGTTACGCGCGTGTACACGCACCCGGTGTGGCCTGGTTCTTACTCGTTCTAAGTTGCGCAACGGATTTTGATTCGATTTTCACTGTCATTTGTATATTTTCTTACGGAAGGTTTCTACTTACAATACTTCCTAAGTGAAGAAGTGTGTACCTTTGGGAAGCCAGGACGGGTAGCTAGCATGAGAGAATTAATTTACAACCTGTTTAAATGCAGTAGTTACAGTTGTAAACAAACATCCAGTTCAATAAACCCTGTAGTTATTTTCAATCGACTTTATATCGATGCCAGTTTCCATCTTATCTCTGACATGTCGATGGTTTACTATAAAAACGTAGGTTCGTCAAAATTGAACCTTGTGCCTGTCACCAGAAGGTTCGATTTTGAATGCATGTAAATGATATAGTGAACTAACTGCAGTTTAGATAGGGTTGTCAGCCTCAGTATTTATTACGGGTCGTGTATTATAACAGTAAAAAATAATAAAGAATTACCTGTTTACCTGCTTTTTTGCTTCGCAAATTGTTGCCATCATACCTGACCAGTGAAGCCATTAGCTAAGCACGAGGTTACCTACCATTAAACAAACGTTGGCAGCCCTAGGTAGTATCAAAGATAATGCAATCAATAGACTGCCAATAGCCTCATGAAAATCGAGTTAGAGCAGTGTTCCCAGGTGCAGAAATAGAAAATGAAATAGCTGTGCTGGTAAAACGCGGCTTTTACACAAAAAGGTTAAATTTGTGATTTTTAACATTTATATTGACTTAACATTCTTAAATTTTAGGTGTACCCATCGGTGTTTTAATTGATTTTGAAACAACAATTTGGCGTTGATATTCTTTTAGCGTTATTATTAAAAATACTAGCTAAGTTACCTTTCTGGAGGAACCGTAGCCTTCATATCAAGAGATGCAGTTGCGCTAACAGAATTGCACTTCAACGTCACTCTCGAAGAACACTTGTCAAATTTATTTTCGAGTTTGTTGGGTTACCGTTTGCTGTGCGGCGTTTGCAGTCTCTACAAGAACTGTAGGGCAAGGGCAACGTTTTTCGATTGATAAAGTTACAGGTAAACAACTTGAGCATAAATCGAGTGGAGGAGTAAGTTTGCGCATTCACATTTGTACTAGAAACGGCTACTGCGCAGTTAAGGTCAATGCTCAAGTTGTTTGCCGGGAACTGTACAACCATTTTGAAGGGTCTCTATAGCGCCATCAAACGGGATAAATGTCAAGATCACCGCTCCCCAAAACGTAGACTCTGTAGTCAGTCAGTCTATCCAGTACATTGTCTTTGTTAGTTTTAATTTATGACGTCTCTGCAGGGATTATCAGGAGGCCTATAAAATAACTCGCTCCGTAATAACTTGGGCGGTAGTCAGTGTTATTGGTACCCAGCTGTGAATTGTTTTGTTTACTCATTGGTTCTATTTAAGGCACATATAAAGGCTGGCCAACATGGAATACATAATATATGACAAATGTCTAGCAACCGGACGGCTCCGGAGACGCGCGTGTACACGCCGCCGGTTGTAATGTATGAAATGATATGTTGAGCTGCCACATCGCTTGCGTTGCGTGCAGGTAACGCAGCTCTACGAAGCGAGCTGGAGCCGTGCTGCATATGCAACCGGCGCTGAGGTATATTGTCATATATGTTATATATCGTTGAGGTTGAATTTTACTGGCGTTAGGTGTCAAAGGAATAAACGTACTTGCTCTACGCACTGTCTCTCAAGGAACAAGGTAAACTTTTTTTTTATTATTATAAGCTCACGCCTGTTTTCCTTTGGGGTAGGCAGAGACCACAGAACGCCATTTGCTCCGGTCCTGGCATACTTCCCTCGCTTCCTCCACACACATTCCTCTCTTCATACATGCTCGGCGGTTACGGGTACTTCTAATTCTGCCTGTCTTTCTTTATATCATCATATCATAACAAATGCACGCTATTCAAAGAAAATTAAGGTCAAAAACCCTCGGCGGTCAGTGTTCTCCGAGATAGCACCCGCGATAATATGACGTCTCGTTAGTACACCATTACAAGGTCCTATGTTACGTTTAAAGGTAATTTTAAACCACGTGCCTCAAAATACAAGGCCCAGTTTTGAATACGCGAAAAGTGAACGAGTTGCACTCGGGACTCCGGGTGCTAACGAGCCACGAACTTGTTAAAAAAACTTTAGAAAAATACACGTCCCGACTCATTACTGGGCGAGATAAAAAAAAAAAGGAAAATACTCCACGGAATTGTCAAAAGTGTTGCCAGTAAAACACGAAAAATTTTGGTCATTTAAAAAGGTGCGGTGATGTTTCGCATGTAACGCGAATGAAATATGTTCTTTTAGGGTTTCGAATGTGATTGTAATTTAATGCCGTTGGTATTGAATTCCAAGGTATACAGTCAGCATTATATTTAAAAGGAACGATAGCAAAGAAGGTGCTCAAAATATCTGTCTGAACTACACTTAATATGTCTTAGCTAAAATTAGTTTTGTATATTTTTTAATGTCACAATGTCAGAAGAGCCTGAAAAAGGGGAAATATTTAGTAGGTGCGAGACTTTCGCCTAATGGACAGGTTAAAATGGGGATTATATTATACATTTTTGCGGGTGGTAGGATCTTGTGCAAGGTCTGTCCGGATCGCTACCACCATCTTGTTCGCTAAGCCTGCCGTTAAGCAGTAGTGCTTGCACTGTTGTGTTTCGGCGTGGAGAGCAAGACAGCTGGTGTAATTACTGGCACAAGAGCCATTCCATCATATTCCATCTTAGCCCTCTGGGTTGGCAACTCATCTGCAATCTTCTTGGTGTTGCGGGTGTCTATAGGCGGTGGTGATCACTTACCATGAGCTGACCCACTTGCTTGTTTGCCTTCCTATTTCATAAAAAAAAAAACAGACACGTTTGTATCGTTTGTAACGACAGATTTGTATCGATACAACAAATCTGTCGTTACATTTTGTCAAAATTATGACTAGCTACGGAGTTTCTGTTTAAACCTCTTACAGTCACACTGTAATACTTTGTTGTACATTTTACAACTGTCTATATTCTGGTAAACTAAAAAAGACTGTATGGTAAATGGTGTTAACGTTGCTTTTTTTAAACCTATAAGAACAAGAATAAAGATACGTGAAATATCGTAAGGACGAGACGCCATACTTTCCTCTTTGCAACGGAGTGCCGAGTGCCACAACGTTACATTGCTATTAACCGACTTCAAAAACGAGAGGAGGTTCTTAATTCTTCGGGATGTTTTATTTAAGTGAATTGTTTGCTGTTTCGAATGCGCTTATTCTGCGTGTTCATTTTTTACGCGACTTGTGTCATAAGTTTGCAATAAACACCTTATCGATTTAGGTAGGTACGTTACTACGGTATACTTTCCCACGCTCGTATATCAAGCGATCCTGCAATTCTTAAATAAACCTCACGTTGTTCATAATAAAGTTATTTTTTTTATAACAAGCGCAATAGGGAGATAAGATGTTGTGAAGGCAAACTCGTTTATACGTATAGTAACGTTAGCAACGCCACAACATTCAACCTTATAAAATACAGGTTTTTAACGATGTCTAGGTATTTTTTGCGGCTGAATAACATAGCCCGGTTGTCATAAGGCGTCATATTAACTGCATTTTATCATTAATTACGTCATTTAGGCCAAAAGTGTAACACTAGTTATAAATGTCGAATACGACATCGTAAAGAGTCATCCGGACTTGGACCTGCGTCTTCTGCTAGCGGCCCTAACATAACAGCCCAGGTTTAGTTTAACCCCCTCCCTGTGTCTCTGTCTAACTAGTGTCATAAGAAAGGGACGCAGATAGAGATAAACTAAACTTGGCCAGTCATGTTAGGGCCACTCTGTATACAGATAGTGTGCGCATGATTTGTAAAATACAAGGAACTCAAGTCGATTCATCCACACATGTCTTAAGTAGGAAACAACATTCTAACCTAAAATTACAGTTTTTGCCATCAAAGTATTGTTTATAGTTTGAATAAAACATTCCAAAGCAACAAATTACAAGTCACCTCTTTTACTTAAAGCTTGGATTTGCTTTATTTAGGCGATAGACGATGTTAAGGTGTCAAAAACTGAAATTTAAGGTTAGAATTTTGTTTCTTTGATAAGACAAGTGAATATATATAGACTTAAATTACAATGAGTGGAAATTATAATAAATAATAGATTTAGGCGTTACTTTGTGAAGGCTAATCTTAACAAATTGGATTAAATTACCTTGCTACTCCGCGAAACCAGCAAACGAAACTCTGGTTTCGCGGAGTAGCAAATTAATGTGTTCTAATTTGTTTATAGTAGTACATTTGCGCCCTCATGTTTGGATTCGGAGGGTGAGTTGATTGGATTCCCGTACCCACTGGGACAAGTGCATTGGTACTCCCAATAAGTTGATTATATCATGGGAATGCCGGATCACGCAGTGTCAATGGCACAGCACAATATTTTTTGCATTGGAGAATGGAAAATTATTTACAATTGGTTTTGGACGGTCTTCATATTCTTCTAGTACACATATTGTCTTCACATTGAATACTAGCGGACATGCGCGACTTGGTTCACGTAAAATTAGTAGCCTATGTCCGTCAGGGATAGTGTAGCTCTTTATTGGTGAAACAATTTTTGGAATCGGTTCAGTAGTTCCAGAGATTACCCCCTACATACAAACAAACTAACAAACAACAACATTTAAAGTTTCAAATAGTAGGTATATCTGATACAACCAGTATTTCGTAACATACTACTAAAATTTTACAATTTAAGGCGTAATTTTACAGTTTAAATGTTGTTACTCCTTATGAACTTTGACAGAAGGTTTACTACGGGCGGCCCTTGTTCGCCCACACAAATTCCATAGACTATTTTTTTCATTTTATTTATTCCGTCAAAGCCTTGGATTAACAAAGTTTATGACCACGCCTGGCTTTAAAACACTAATCCGCCTTAGCCTAAACAAAAAAAACTCGTTTCACGAAATAATGTTTAGTTCCTGCTGGATACTTTTAATAACTTTCATTTTAAGCCCAGCCCAACTTTTTACAGTTCAGTTATTGTTCAGTTGTTAAAATTAAAGCTTGATTAAGCAAAAGTTTAATTTGTACCGAAATGCTTGGACTCGTTGGAAAGGGCATGTCTGTCGTAGAATCGACAGCTTCTGCGGAAGATAAATTGTTCACAGGCCACAAGCCTGGCAACACTAGACTACTTGAAGAGGGTAGGCGGTGCTGTATCTTTGCCTCGAAATGATTTATTTTACTTTTTCTTTGAGTGGTTTCCAGGGCCTTGTTTTGTTCAGCCAGTATGCTACGTGGTAAGTTAGAATGTTCTTTATTATTTTATCATTACGTAGTATATAACAAAGTCTCTATCCGTTCCTGTCTGGGCTCATATCTTCGACCGCTTATTCCTTCTGAACCACGCAACGGATTTTGATACAGTTTTCACTGTCATCTAGAGTTTTTTGCGGAAGGTTTTATCTACATGATATCCCATTTGTACCAGAGCGAAGTCGGGGCGGGTCGCTAGTTGATATATAAAAACGGAGATACTTGTACCATCTGTGCAAATCGTACCTGTTTGCCTTTACAGATCCCAGGACAACAAAGTGACGTTCTTAACTGGAAATAAGTGGAGTTCTCTGTTTTTTTTAAGAAATTAAGTTCTTGATTTTAAGCTTCCTTGCCAAGCAGGTATATATTTTCAGATATTTACTGCAAATGGAATCGGTTTATTCTTTTAAATATTGCTTATACAACCTTACTGTAAATGAAAATACATAATAGTTTTACTTTCTTTTCAAACAGGGCCGAAAGAAGAAAGATAAATTAAGCAAATTGACGCATTCGAAAACAGGTTTTTATTTTGAGCTCCGCCGAACTCTACTAGTTGTTTTATTAGTTTTTTATCGTCTGTTTACGCATTTTAACTTTAAGCTGTCTAGTTCTAGGATACCCAAGTAGCTGCTATAATAGAAGGCAGCGGTTACGTCTAACTGCACTTTGTAATTGCATTTTTCCCATTCTCCAGCCAAGTCACGAACGGATCTGCGCTGCACAGAATACAGCACAATAAAGGGTACGCAAGACCGATATGGTGTCAGTAATCCGTGACCTCAAAACCGTAAAGGTTAACGTTACGTTACGTAAGTTGTTTAGTCATGTTGGTACAGTTGGGAATTGTAGCGGTAGTAGCGAGATGCCGGAGAATTGTACGCATCGATGGACTGACGTATTTAGTAAGCGTCATTTCTAAGCTTTAAGTGGAAGGGTTCAGAGGCTTCCGAAATTTTGAGTGGGTTCGGATCCAGTAGTTTTTTAAATCTTTATTTAGGAGCTGTGTTCAAAACCGCAAATATCAGCCCATCCAGTTGCTATAGAAATGAAATATGAGTAGTGTCGAGGGTCGCGTCTCAGCCTAAGTTAAATTTTACCTCAATAAATCATAAATCATTTCTTTAAATAGTCACAGAACAAAACATAAATGGGTAGAGTCGCTTTAGTATATCTATATTAGTACACAATATACTGAGTTCTATAATAATGATAAGACTTAATTATACATGCGCTTGCGCGCCTACTACAATAAAACTCTTACTGAGTGCTAGTTTTAATTTACTTTAATTAACAATTTAATCAAAAACATATTAGCGATAAAAAGTATCATTAGCAGTAGATAAAACTGTTGCATTTAGTAAACAAGCCAAAGAAACGTACAAAACAGTTGGTTCCAGTTGACCAACTAAAATAATGATGCATACTGAGAGGTGTTCACCAAATTGAATCAGGCCACTAATTCACAATATCCCATATCATCACAACGATAACTTGTTACAACAAGGTTCTGAGTGGCTTAGAATTTTTTAATTAAAATTGGTTGACCGTACAACGAGCTATGTTTAAAAAAAAGTTATTTGAAAGCATGCTCCTTTCTATGTGGCCAGTCTCTGAACCGGTACAGTTAGTCATCATCATACATCACTAGTCAAACGTAATAAATTTCATATCGTCATGTTGGCATACAACATTATACTGAGTGAAATAGGGACTCGCCGCGAGTTATAAATCGGTAATCGGCCCTCGTGAAAGATGCCTTTGCCCTCTTTATAGTCGAGTGAAATCGAACATTATTCATAACTACTCTTATACCTAGCGGTTCTATTTATACGTCGGAGCTAAACAGAGATTTCAATGACTGTATTATTGGAATTTAGTAATGACTTCTATTTTTGCTTTGTTTTTTTCATAACCATAACCTTCATGTATTTTTCGAGGTTGAAACATGAGGGTGGCAAAATATATTAGCTAGTTTTAGGCGAATATAACTTTCAGAAGCAAGTATAAATAGTCTAGTAAGATTTTTTCCATAGGAATATTGAATAGTGGCTGTTAGAGACATTAATAAAGTGACAATTCGATGGACAGAGTTAGTTTCGGCATCCGCCATATTGGATTCCGGATGATGTCATTATTTATGCCTAGTGACACCCAGGGATATTGCTCAATCATTTGACGATGCCGTAGATTAGGTTATCGAGTGGTACCTTTTTGAAAATAAAAACTAACCAATGCAGAAAATGTTGCGGTACATTTTTGTTTGGCTGCAATGTAACCGTGCAGTGAGAACAAAAACCTTGGTTCGCCGAATTACAAATTACAGAGTAACAATACAGATAATTGGAGTCAGCGAGAAATCCACATAGTTGCAGTTTCACGAACACGCGTAATCTTATCTGTGCGCATGCGCGTTGGCGGCGTCCGGGGTTGTCCGGCGTCGATAGCGCACCCGCTGTTTGTTGTGCTCTGTGGTCATTCATGTCATTGTTAAATACTTTTTAAGAGTTCCGCAGTCAATTCAGGGGGCCTAGCACGCTAGCTTTTATCGATGACATAAAGCATTTATCCCGTTCTAACCAGTATGCGTGTGCGAGAGGGACCAAAGCGTTTATGTGAGCGATAAACGCTAGCGTGCTACTATAGCAGGACCCTTTAGAGTTTCGCCATGTTCGTCTATCAATCTGTGTGTCACATTCATTTTGCACGAAAAGTATCTCAGTATTTCTTTTAGAAAAAAAAGTAAAGCTTGATTGCGGGATCCTAAAAAGTGTAATGAAATATCTTGCTAGCTGTTACTCTGCTGTTTCTAGCTAATATAATTTTGTATCGCATCCTGTACGTCGGTTTCAACTTCGTTATTGATGGAAACCTGATTTTATCCCCTACTTATTAATCAACTTTGTTATAGGTTCCCGGTGCTCCCTCGAGCCTGTCTGCAGATTATTGATCGCTGCATCAGGTTACTGGAGCGCCACTTCGTTCTTGCACAGAAGTACTTTTTACGTTCTAGAAAGAAGAATGTTTTACATCGTACGACCATTTAGTAGATGCACTGTCGCCAGCCGATTACAAAGAAGAGCCGTGTAAACGAGGCGTTTCTATCGCAGCCGATGTGCTTTTTTTAAGGTATCACGTATTTGGCGCATTTGGCCAAACGAGGAACTTGGAAAATTAAGAAAAAACCGGGGAGGATATTAAAATAAATACTAAACAATATTATATGCATAAAGATTGTCAATTTTATGTGATATATCATGCTAAGTGCAACAGTGTTCTTTTCGGATAGAAAAACAAACTGTGGCAATCGAATTCTGCCGATATAGACGTTTCATCTAAAGCCGAGTATCGACCGAGAACAGTCCCAATAAGGTACTTAACGAATTGTAAGCTGAGCTACATTACACGTGGATGCGCGCGGTGAATACCCGGTTTAATAAACAGTATAGCCTTTACAATCAATGCGTAATCCTTAACATCTGCGCATTTAGCCGTCACTGAAGGTACACAAACTGAGTTAGACATGACGCGTGCCCATGTAGATGTGCCTATGTAGATTGCTATAGTGTTGACGCTACATAAACAGTTGAGGATCGTAGCTTATAATTCAATCAACGAATTCAATCTTGGTGTGCACCGAAATAAGTACTTCCTCAAGCTAAAGGTGTACGTATTTGGCCGCTTCAGCGGATATGGCGCGTTTCAATGCACCCTGCGTCCGGCTGCGAGCTTTAGACGGCTTGTCTATGGTTTGTTTGTCTATAGCTTCCTGCTGCCCATTGGCATTCCTCCTGAATGACAAAATTTGGATTCTAAATTTGTTTTGGTTTGTAACCGAATCGGTAGTCCTTTGTTTAGTTAAGAACGTGCTTATTAATCTTGTTAGTTTTTCAAGTCGTTTGTGACTTCGACCAATACCTACGGTAGTTGAATGTTATTGGTAGAATGAATATTACGTAATGCCACTAGTGCTAAGTAAAATATTTACGAAAATGACACAATTTGTTAAATGCTTTGTTATATTTTGTCTAGAACAATATGCTGCTCTTTAAATGGTATTCAGTAGACAACATTTTCAAATTAGAGCAAATCAAATTACCTTGCTACTCCACGAAGAGTTCGATTTCGCGGAGTAGCAGGGTAATTTATTCCAATTTGTTAATATAGACCTCAAGTAACGCCTCAATCTATTGCTTAAAGGATATTTCGTGTCGCAAACCATAATTTTAATCATTTAACCCCTGACAGCGCGTTCTTAAACCGACTAAAAGCGTTTCAATCAACGCCTAACGCGATCACCGGCCGCAATTACGTACTGTCGAATATCTTGATTGACGCTTGAATATTTAAAGCTTTGTTCGCATCTCGGAAATGGAATATTGTAAAGGGTACTAGTTGGATCGAAAGGGCAAAGGTAGGGCGCGGGGTTAATCCACTTTTTTACGGCCTGCCTTCTCGTGAACTTGATATTGTACTCGTACCTCCACGGAATATTTAATCAGCCTTGGTGTAGTCGGGACTCAATCTAATGGCTAAACCGTTTAATGTCTTAATCGGTTTGGTGTAAAATTGAGATCTTTATTAGAGTTTCATTTCCGATCGACTCTTGGTATAAAGCAGTCTTGATTATGCGTTAGAACGCATATCTATAGCGAAATTAGTGTTCATCGTAACAGTTTACGCGAGTGAATTTTATATCGAACTTCCTTTTATTAAAAGTGGGGAATGTCATAAAAGAAAGAAAGGTTAAGAGCGAATCATTAAGGATAGCTACTATCAATCTGTAAGTACCAAAAAGAGGCCAATGTACCATTGTTCAACAGAGTTGTGATGCTGAAACTTAGCGGGTGATACGACCATGTGCAAGGCCTTCCGGATCGTTACCACCATCTTGCTTGCTAATCCAGCAGCTAAGCTGCAGTTGCACTGTTCTGACTTGGAGAGCAAGAGAGTTCTGGGTTGGCAACGCATGCAATCTCCTTGGTATTTTGGGCGTCTATGTCGGTGGTGATCACTTACCATTATACCATTTGTTCATTAGCCTTCCTATTTTACATGCCTACTTCTTTTTTCGTCGGTGTTTCTCTATTCACTGATATCATGGGTCTTTCCACGATGTCTTGCTTGACTTGTTTAAGTTGGCGGTTGGCCCGAGTGCGATGTGCCCGCATGGCGTCTGGACATTCGATCCTAATTCTCGGTTCATGCGAGATTTATCTCACATTCGAGATTCGTCAAGAAATATCAGAATTCCAAAGATTTTAGCAGTTGTTTTCATGCGAAATGAATCTATCATAAACCAAAAATTGCCGCGCTGGTCCGACCATCTCGATCGTGCCAGGGGCCACTCAATTTTAATTTTAATACAAATGGTTTTCAAAGTTTTGGACGAGTTCATGTCCACTAACGCGTGACGCATGAGTATCGAATTGGTTTTTCAATAAAATTGACCAAAAGGGATCTTAACCGCTTTAACTGCTTGAGTTTTCCGTATTTTCGCTCATTGCGTTGATCGCATAGTTGCTGTATTTCTAACTGAAATTCTTAAGTACTCGGATAAAAAGGAGGCGACAAATGCGACAAACTTTGCTCTGTGCTTTTACTACTTTATCTCATGACAACGATCGCGTAACGCTTTCCAAACCCTTAAAAAGGGTAATATGAGCGTTGTGATTGCGAAGTCCTATAAGGTTCATCTGCTAAATGTCATCCACTTTCAAAACTCAATGAATAAACACATCGGTGACGCATCTGTATCAAACCGACCTTCGCCCGTCAATCGATGAGGTCACTCACTGATTTGTCTTGCGTCAATGTAGACACTGAACTGAACCACTTTAAAAATTGAAATCTAATTTAGGTACCCCATTTCCCTTTGATAAAGGATACAGGCTTGACTTCAAAGCAAATTTGTGGATTTGTGTAGCGCATTTTTAGTTGGGAGTTCACCTTATTAGTGCTAATATTTGAAGCAACTGGTGCTCTTTAGCTCATTGAGAAAGACTGAACAGAACTATATGTAGACAGAGTCCATCACCTGCTCAAGCTCCGTAAACATTCCAGTAATAGATTTCTAGAGGCGCCATAAAGTTCAAATTAGGAATCGAATGGGAGACATAAACGTGATTATGGTTGGCTCTATGACGTCCGACGACAATGGAAATGGAATGAAATGTTCCAAGCCCCAGTCTCAATGCGACCTTCCATATTTTATTTTTGAACTGACGTTGCAGTGTTCTTTCCGGCCAGTAATGGATATCGAATTATTACTAGATCCGTTACTTATCTCAGATCCGTTGGAAGCAATTACTGGCTAGTGAATTATGAAGAGGATTAGCAACAATTCAACCATGAAAAAACAAAGCTTGTTCGACCGACAGACTCATCTATCGAATCCTACTTCTTATTACGTTATAACAGATGAAATTAACTAGAAAGATTTATTAATAGCGGTCTAAAAGCACCGGCAGCCACTTGAAAAGATTCGCTCCATCGAATTCATTAAATTAATTGATCCGTGCCATCCTCAGAGGAATGAGACGCCAATTTGGAATTTTATTTCGCGCCGGACCGTGTTCCATTCTGTAACTTATTTGTATCAGCAAAGAATATCCAGTGCCGTTGCAAATCGTTTAACCGCCGACGCCATATTGGAGTAAACTTTGAATTGTACGCTGTAAAGTTCCGTTTTAAACATCGAGGGCAGAATTGCGGAAGTGGACTTGATCTAAACATAATGCGATGGGGTTTGTATGGAGATGGATGGCGTGGATATAGTTCTCGGATCCGGTTTACCTTTTATAACATTCTTGGTTAGGATTAGGTCAGGAATTTGGGTGAATAAATATTCAAAATATGAATCAACGGTTCTATTTTTCGGTTATTCTAACAGCGTGTAGTTTTGAAATCAAATATTAATAAATGATGACCAACGATATTATAATGCATGGATGTACAATGTCATACTAAATGTCAGCCGAAAAATGACCCGACAAATGAGAATAGGTTGACGCCAATATTCAAAATGTACACTCTTAATTGACTTTTTATATTTACTTTAATTTCAACCTTACTACGTCGCCATACTGTATAAAATTATCATTTATAAAGTTTTGTCGCAAATAGGTTTTTTTATTATTGCATTTCTAAAAATATGTCTGGCAACTTATAAAAAAAACATTGACATTGATACACGTCCCAAAATTTCACCTTAACTAAAAGACATAGGGTTTAATTTTGGGAAATGTCATATTCAGAATTAAGTCGCTTTAATTCTAAAGGTGCGAATTACTCCTCTTTTTACTCTTCTTCCGATAAGGCCATTTTTTAAACACTGACTAGAAGTCCATTACTTATAGGTCAGTGATGATGACAAATACTTGCGGGAATAAATAAGGTAAACGAACTAGTGCTTGACATGCGTAGGACATTATTTTTATAATTGTCTCTCTTTTACTCGTACGTTTCTGTATATTTTTGTTATGATTGTCACCGTCAATGATTGGGACCGTTACCTTATTCTCACATTCGGTTGGCGAAATATTTCCTTTTTTGTCAACTAAAATAATTTGTTGATTATCAGAAAAACTATTTGTCGCCATGATGGTTAAGCTAACGACTAGGTTAAACTTAGCTGTTCTTTTTCTGCTGAAAAAATCGACAATATTCTGCTAGGGTTTTAAATCATGTCCAATACTTAATACTGTTTAAGTTTACAACTCTCTGTGTCATTAAGTATTGGAATGGCCTTTAAATTGTCTTCGAACAGTGCAACGGGCGGATACACGACGTTTAATTATAGTTCTCGCTATGGAACACTGCTTTGTTTCACCAAGATTTATTTAGGTGTTTATATTTTTTAACGCCCTGTAGGAACACAATACAAGATATATTGGGCTCTGGCTTCCTTTGAAAGAATAGGAATATGATTCACGAGCAGACATTAACATATCTATTTACACAACAAAACATTTTAGCATAGTCGTTATTGTTGTACAGCCAGCAACAGATAGCATACACAGTTGAATAGATAAAGATTGCCACACGACTCTATTGTTAAGAGAGATAGAGTTTATGCATGTTAGACTTCCTCGAAGGCTTTGAGTCTTCAGCTACTTCTGTTACTTACTGTACCTATAGTTGGTGTCGTATAAAAGCGCTGTGACTCTAACTTGACCCGCCTCGGTTTAATGTATGCCTCCATGCGTCTCTTTCAAACTAGTGTCATAAGAAAGGGAACCACAGAGAGATAAACTCAGATAAACTAAACTTGGTCAGTTTTGTTGAGCCACTAGCATACTTTACAGTGCAAGAGATAAGTCTTCACATAGCTCGACTGACGCAACTGTTACTAACCCCTCATCCTCTAACCATAAGACCAATAAATCGCTTGCTGCTTAGTTGGGCCGCTATTGCCTGACGCGAACTATTCACGAATTCCTAGAATATTGTACGTAAGTAGCAGTAGCGTGGGGTCGGAATATAGGGTAGTAAACTCGGAGCAAAAAAACGTGGGTTAGAAATATGAGTTACTCAACTCCGAGCCAAAAAAAGTAAGTGTTACCTCGTAGCTTCTGTTCTTTGAAAACCGGTGCAGTTGGGGAAGCAAAGCGTGCTTGTGACACTACTCTAATCAGAAAACAACAGACATGGAAAACAAAATAATTTGATCAGCTTGCAGCTCCCGGTTAGTCAATTATACTTTTCGTATAATGAGCTGCGAAAATGTTTGAAAAACCCGTCCCTTCGTTTAAAATTATTTTTTAAGACCGGACGAGCGCGACCCAAACCTATAACATGTTTCTTATTTTCAAAGGACAACTTTGAAAATTGACTTGCTTTATTGAGCAAGTAGTCAGTAAGACAACAATCAATTTGCACTAAAGCAGCCATTTATACCCACTTAATTTGTTGTGCCCAATGAAATCAGACTACCTATTATGAATAAATTTTTAAAACGAAAATATGAACTAAAAAAACCTGAAAATAGATCAGCCACACAAAATCACGGTTGCACAAAACTAGAATAAGATTAACTTTCACTGGTTTTCCTTAAAAATCGCGAAATTATTCAATAATTCCAAAAAAACAAAAGTGATTCAGAAAGTCAGTACTTTCGTTCGTAATGCGAACGCAGCGCGTTTGTTTATGTGGGAAAACAACGAATTTCCACGAATTTCAAACTTCCAATTTCTAAATAGTAGTGTTGCCATTCTAATCATGTGCGTTAATATTAGTCTAGAGTTAACATGGGTTATTTATACTGAATTTGCAAGGAAATGTTTACTTCTTTGATTGATGATATTAAATATACCTTAATAACATTTAGATAAAGTAAATACGACCACCTTATTTTTGAATTCGATATATTTAAAATAAAAATTTCCCTTTTCATCATTTATTATGACAAGAATTACGATAACTTAAAATGAAACTGCAGACTTATTCTGTTAACGATAAGATTTACTTTACTACGACACTAGTTTCGACCCGGCATCACGCTAGGACATTAAGGGCTTGGAAAAGAAGTAAACCTTACGCTTAGCACATAAAGTCTGATTTCAAACGTAATAACCCGCTGCATCGTGGCCGTACCGAAGACCATAATTTCTTGGAAGCGCGTTGAAAGTGTGCGTCATTTGGTGAATGAATATGCGCTTGTGTGCGTGCCTCAACTCCCAAATTTTCGAGCGCATTACCGGAGAAATACAATTAAATAAATTAGTGAATCGATTGCGTTTCGATTATGCATTGGTGTTAAGAAAAAAGTTGATTTTTGTTATAGGCGAGTGAAGCTATAGTACAACGGATAACTTAGAGTTGCGTTTAGTTTTGGGTTCTAATGACCGTTCTGGGCTTAGGGAGGCTACGAGGAATCGGCTTCTATGGGAAATTCGCCACTGGTAAGTAGCTTACAACGGCACGGCATCAAATCCATAATCTTCAGCCATGCGATATTTCAATACCAAATGCATTCCATATTGTCGATGTATCGATACTCTTTATCCGGCGCTACTCGTATAGGAGTTTTATATGAATTTTGTTTTAAGTTTGCTAAAGACGATACTGTATGGTCGACAAGAATATAGATATTACGCAAGCATGCTTGAGTCTCCACACTATACGAAGACTGATTTTATTTATTTAAGAGATAAAGAGATGTGTGTGTGACATAAACGGGCAAAATCCATGAAGCTAAGTGTTATACAAACAGCGCTTACGAATTGAATTCAAAGAGTACTTACTTTTGTTTTTTATTAATCTTAGGTAGGCAGCACTAGAATGATATTCATCCTCAATAGTTCAGACGCGCAAGCAAGCGTGCACACAAATGGTTCAACCGCAAGCAACGAGGTGCGTCTTCCTTTACCAGGTTTAAGTTAGAATTATTATTTGTTAGACCAAGATATTGTCATTTTGTTGGTTTCACAGCCACAGCAAGATCATTTGCAATGCTTCAAACTATTCTTACAGTCAAATTGAGTTTAAAATGAAAGTTACCCAAATGATAATTGGTGTGTTCCTAAGTCAAACTGACAAAAATGTTTGGTTGAACAATTGCTCCAGATTTTCATAGATGTGAAGCAAAACGTTTTCCGTGAATGTAGTGTCGAGGAGTGTAAAGTTTTGTCACTTTTGCGTTTTATCACATTGGAGTAAGGTGCAAGCAAATGGTATGTTTAATCTCTGCAGTAGATCTGCACTGTTTTACGACGTCGACGTCCTTTGTACCAAGTTGAGCGAAAACTTCTCCGGAAAATTGTAGGTTATTGCAAAGTATTACCTTACGCGTCATTGAAGTGTGAATTAATTTACTTTTAGTATGGTTCAAAACATTATATATTTAGATTTTTGTCCAAAATTCGGATCATTCTTGAACATAAGTACAAAGAGGTCTCTTTCATACCTTTTTCACCTAACATATATTGCCTAACTATCTTAAAAATGTTGTTGGCAACGTCAATAAGATACAAATTCTTTGATAAGTCTGTCATAGGTCAAGAGCCGACCTTCATCGAAGCTCAGACGCATCCTCGTCAAAAATAAACATTACTGACTTAACCGAGATTATATGTATAACTTTTGTTAATGCAAAATATTCTAGAAATTCATGTCTAGCCTAACTATTTTCGTCTTGTAAATTTATTTACAGACTGACCTGTCTGAGCCACACGTTTTAGATGGTTTTTCGTTTTGGTTTAACAAAAAATAACTGTAGAAGTTTTTGTGAAAGAAGTCAAAGGGTAGGTTTAGAGGAAAAATCTGTTCTGCAATCAATAGGTTTCAATGGTATTTATTAATTGAGACAGTAAACCAAACTATCGATACTTAGTTTTTTATTTCAGTAAACTTTGTAAAGACTTAAGTCCAAATAGTTTTATTTATTCATTTCTTGTTTATCAATTTCTCAATATGCTTCAAACAGTTGCTTTTTGGTTCATACAAAAAACTTGTGCAGCGAAACAATTTGTAACGAAAGCTTGGTTTTTGGTACGACTTGCTCGGGCGAATGCTAAAAGTTTTCACTTGAACTTCGTTTAAAATTTCAAACACCACTTTCAGTCTGACATTTCTACTGCTTTTTTAATTGAAAGCACACGTTTGATTTTTTTATAAAACCAGAAATAGTATTTTTGTTGTTGCCAAGTTGACACTTTTTTTCTGTAATATTTTTGTTTGGCGTATTTGTTCAATTCTCAGTTCTCACTTAATTTGCTTCGAATCAAAACATTTAAATGTGTTAGAATCTGCAATACCGCTGTGGTTTGTTAACTAAATCTGATGAAGGTTTACAAGTTGGGTCAAAAGTGAAGCCTGATTGGATCAACCGTTAATCCAATCAAGGATTGCAGCTGGTGCCACGATCCGACAGGCCGGACAGACCGTGTCAGTTCCGTACCAATACTCGACAAACTAACCGATACCAACTAAGACTATGTGTATAAGTAGAGTTCAAACCAATACACGTGTAACACGTTTCGTCCAGTTTCGTTAGCATATTGTCATCAAGGCTAATCTTTTCGTAAATCTGGCCGTGTAGACTTGGAGTAAGTACTCGTATTTATCATAATTAGGGAATGCAAATCCGGTTATTTTCACTAAGAAATAACCGGTTTTAACCGGTTTTTTCATACAAAGTAAAACCGGTTTTGCATTCCCTAATCATAATGTATGTTTTATGTGTTGTTTGAGGTTGTTTATATCATTGTGCAATATTACAATGTTGGATAACAAGGGATCAACAATATCATCAAATTAATTTTAATATACTTCAATATTAGGGACAATCTAGGGACAGCCAGTAAAATGAATAAAACTACTATCACATCAATTTCGCGATTGACGTCGGACCTTATCTACTGATGCATAACGACCTTTATATATGTCAGGTCAACTACGGAAAGCGAATATATTGCAATAAATGAACGCGTTTACAAATTGTACGATGATATCAGGAGTGTAGCTTTCAGAAGTTCATAATGAATTAAAGAGACTATTTCTGAACCGTACTCAAAGTACTCAGACTGGCTTGCACGAATTAATTAAATACGTCGTCTGGTAAATTCAGGAAGTTTATACCTGGATTTCTGACAATTCCAATTGGAACTTTTGAAGTACTACGTACTTACATGTGCTTTGTAATTAAACTTAGTTCAGTGCGAAAATGCACTGCCTTGCTAGGATCGAAGCTGTTCCTTACGGTTCTCATACCATTTGGGATTATATGTGATCTTTTGTAATGTAGTGTTTGGCGTATATAGCACATTAAAAGCCCAGTAGCAAACCTATACGTGCCTTTTCACTTATGATTACCTTGCTTATGCCTATTTGCAGTAGAGTCCCACATTGGGCGCCAGTATGAAAGTGCCCAAAAATCAAATTACTACAAAGACTTTGTGCCAACTCAAATGTAGTTCTATTTGCTACCAAAACTAGTTTTATTTTAAATTTGGGAGTTGTTCTCACGTGGTTGTGTGCCGGTGAATGGAGCACGTGGCTCGGTGTCGGTTCGGGCTCGCCCGTTCGATACTGCGGAGGCTGCGCGCTAAACCCCCGGCCGGAACTCGCTCTCCACACACCAAATTATTCAGACCTCCTCGCCCGCTCTACTTACCTCATCTCCGAAACAAACGACGTAACAACGCCGAAAATCAAAGCTCTTCTTTATCTGGTCATCCGAGTACCACAGCCAGCTACGCATGACCTCTAGCGTTACTACTCTATCGCGTTGATTGCGGTATCGTGGAAGGTCTATCCTGCTTGGTTGGTCGCGTGAGAGAGCTCTCCCGGTGCTGAGCGTACGTAATGACGGCTGTTTTGATTTACGATACGGTTTTCGTTCGTAAATTGCGAAGAATATTTTGAGGATCCTATGGTATAAATATTAGAAAGTTTTCTCGTAGAACACTTACAGAACTTGCCACAAAAATCTTTTTTCTTTTATTAACCCGCTTTCGTTGAGCGTATCATATTATGTTCATGGCGGTTTCTTCCTTAGAAATGTGATATCATCGCTATTGAGCAAATCAGGAATTTAATTTGTCCCTTTTAAAGCAAAGTGTTTGGGATCTTCAACTGGTTTCAAGCAGACAAAAAAACGATTGAAATCGCCGATGTCAGCCTGCTAACACAATAGTTCTCGTCTGCCAGTTGGCCTGTTTTATTTTTAGGTCGTCCTGCGAAGGGAAGCAGTTCCGCTGGGGTCCGACCGTCATTATTCGCTCGCCTAACAGATATAACTATGGAAATCCTAGTTATAAATTCATTTGGAAGTCTGCGTTATTGTTTTTGAGAGGCCGTTGGGCTTGTTTTGGACGAAGTAATGTAGTGCCGTTAAGGCAGTTAAATGGAGTCGGTAAGGACTTTATCTTAAATATGCGTCGGTTCTAAAGTTTAATGTCGAGCTTTCTTTTTTACTTGCCTCTGAAATTCCAATGGTATATGATATTTATTTATACATATAACTTAAATGCTACGGTATAATGGTAGGTATGGATAGTTACATCAAGGGGCAAGGTAATTCGTTGTTTACTTTTATTATCGTGATTTCTTCGCCTAACTTCCTTAATGCTTAATGGTTTTTTCTATTAATATATCATTATTGTTATCGGTATAATTAGGGTCATCAGTTGTGTGGAGGAACGGAGTAGTTTACTGATACTATGCTAGTAGATTAATGTTAATCGTTTACCAAACGCGGCACAATTGAGTCTGTTCAGTTCGACCCTTAACTTTATCTAATCTAGACAAATATTGGCACTGGCTTCGTCGCGAAATTCGAGGCGGCCTTAATATCGTTCCTGAATCACTTACACGGAATTGTCGACTGTAATTCTCTTAGCGTTAAACTCAGAATCCCTTAATAGGGGATTGTATTCCGGGAGTAACCTCGGGAGACGCTCTGGGTTACGCTGTATTCTTACTGAATTAAAGTTCATTTTTGTATTGAGGATGTTGAAATTGTTCGAAGGCGTGAGGTAGATGTGAATCGTGGATAGATAAAGTTGGTGTCCGAGATAAGGCGGGTCATTGAACTGCCCGGGCTCCAGAAATTCTTTTCGATTCTTATGTTAATTCTGTTTCGATTGAAAAAGGTTAGTATTACGTGTTGCGTTTAGGAGCTTACGTTTGATTTGAATGTGGGAAGAAAATTTGTATAATACGTGCTATGTTTGTAGAAAGGAGGAGATTTGGCATTATACAAGATAACAAGTAATGTAATCCAACCTTTATAATTACACGTTCAAGCTGTCTTCGAAAATCCTTTAAGTTCAGATCGTGAATCGTTAGATTTTTAGCTGTTGTCTTTATTTGTTTTACTCTTTAATTTTTTTTTGTAATTAATGTTAAAAATTAAAACATACATTCATTTCACTTCGATACCAATTATATCTATTTGCTAAGACGTTTGATTAATTTAATTGAACTTTGTGGTTACGATGTCAAGGTCCAAAGATATTGAAACTTGCTTTTATTTAGTCAGAAAATAAACACGTCAATATAAGAGGCGATCCGGTTTTGAGCTCAACAAAATTAAATAGACAAAAATAAACAGGCGTCAGTCTCAGTAATGAATGCATTAGCGTATATTAATGTATAATGAGTACATTTAAGCCTCTTCAGTTAGTAGTTTCTTAAATAGTTTTTTCATTAAATCTCAACTTTAGTCTTTTGATCACACTAGATCTTACCTATCATAGATCATACAAGTGTCTTGGCCTTTCAACATGGATTCGGATTAGTTTATGGCTCCTGCGGCCCTGTCATGACTACCACAATGATGAAGCATCCCTCAGTGCGGTTCTATTTACTGTCAAAAGAATGGGATGCAGGATCCGGGTAGTTTAAACTTGTGTTATTGCTTTACGAACAACTGCAATTTAATTTCCGGCTTACGGTACTTCTAATAATTGAAAATATGGAAATGTAGACATTTTATACGCAATGCTATTTTCTTTTATTAAGGTACTTAATGTGTTTTCATTATTACACCAGTTTCGAAGGTCACGTCATGTGTACTTAATGCGGTTATTTAGCGGAAATGTACATTTGATTTGATTTGATTTATTTTATTTCAAAATATAAATTACAATATACATTACATTAGATGTCAAAATATATGCAATTCACATTAAGATCGTCATAACAATTTAAATTATACAAGAAAAAATTACAATGTCAATCAATAAATGTCCAATTCTACATAATTATAATGTCACCGTTACCATTAATTCATTAATCCATCAGTAAAAAATGTAAAAATAATAAAATACAATATAGGTAAAAATAATTCAAAGTAATACAAATGTCAAAATCTAATAATCTAAAATGTAATGTCCATAAATTCTTTGAATGAGTATATAGGATTTTTCAACAAAAGATTTCTCAGTTGGCGCGTGAATGATTCATCAGAGGTCTTAAATTTAAGATCAGCAGGCAAATGCTCGTATAAAATACATTCGTATAACATACATTAAGTTATTTAGTATAACTTGCCTTATTCTTCCGCAAATTAGTATAGTGTTTTAGTGTATCGTATATTTGACTTTCATACATCTAGAGATTTAGACTGGCAGCATTGTTTGTCTGTTCACTATAAGTACCTAATGAGTTTACTTTCGTTTCGTAGTGAAATACTTTTTTATGTTGTTTTTATCCTTTACGCGTTAAACTGGATACTGGATGGTGATATAAATCATCCTAAAGGAAATTTTCAGTTCCCAAATGTCTCCTCTAATTTATACTTTGTGATGGCCGAGGCGATTATCCGCGGTGAAATTTTGACGATTAGAACTTTTGTGACAATGGTAATCATTGGGGAAATTTGTCAACTTCTCCAACAAACCTTTTAATTGATTTCCCTTTTGAATTAAACTGTCGAAGTTTTGATTTTGGAATTAAGTGTCTTTCAAATGTGGCTACTGCTAATATCATAATACTAGAGGTTGTACGTAGACGATATTTGTATAATTCTAGTGTTACCTATAGTTTAACTCCGTGTACAGTGAACGTTTATTCATATCATAACATACAATGTTTACTAATTAATAAAACTAATGGAATCAATTACTTTTCCAGTCCGCTAACCTACTGCCAGCAATCTTAAAAAATAGTAACGCTCGTAAAAAAAATAACACAAACGCGACCATAACGAAACCACCACCACCAAAAAAATCACTTGATACGTGTTTCACCTCTCTACGGGGCATCATCAGGGAGTGTTGTCTGATCGACGCTCAGTCAACGAGTCGTTTTTCGTCGACTAAGAGTCGACAAGTCAACAGCTCCTGATGATGCCTTGTAGAGAGGTGAAACACGTGTCGATTGTTTCTATTCATGTTAATCGACTTCCGCAATGTAACGCCGGAATCGGAATAATTTATAATCTTTGCTACATTGCAACACCCTGCTGAGTTTCGTGCTGGTATCGTCTCATCAGATGTGTTTCTGAGCCCGTGGTAAATTTTCTAACATTCATAAATGTTTCTTGCATCAAACCTAATCTGAATAAAATTACTTTGTCAATTTGAACAAACTACATATGAAACTATGTATTATGTTATTCGTACTAAATTAACGACCCGACCCGGCTTCGCATGGGTGCAATTAACTAATCTAAACTAAGCATTTTAATACATTAAAGCGTTCCGCTAAAAACATCTTTGTTTGTATGTGGGGGTAATCTCTGGAACTAAAACTACTGAAGCCATAAAACCTTTCACTAAAAGAAAGCTTCACTATCCCTGACAGATATAGACTACTAATTCCACGCGAACAACATCGCAGGCGTTCTCTAGTTTGTAGTATGTTGTGAGACTGGAACAGATAGTACTCGTAAATATCGCAGAAAACAATTATTTCTGGCAAAACACTGACTAAAACTGAAGCCGATCGCGTCTACCTGACCTGACCCTTTTGAATCTTTCCCAAAAACCGTGGCAAACCTGCACCTTTTGGTGCACGTTCGTCGCAGAATGTGCATATCGCGAATGCAAAAGTGAACCATCGGGTAAAACACGTCACCCCGAACAAGACGTGGGTTGTCGAGCTAACAATCCCTGCTGCGAACAATATGACACACGACCACGTAAAAAAGCCACCCCACACTAATCCCGACAACGTTCAAAATTCAACTTTAAAACTCTACGAACAGGGTACAGGTACCTCAATAATGCGTTTATAATCTTGGCACACGTTGCGTCCCAGTTTGAACTTTGATTCCGTGTCGACGCGTCCTTTTTTGGAAATAACAATTCGCAATCCATTCGAACTTAGACCGTACCTGTGGTAGTCTTGGGTTTATTATGCCGTGTGGATGCGATTCTTTGTTACGATTCATGGTGGAGGTTTGTGAAATGTGGCCGCGGCACGTGTGCGTTTCTTTTGTTACAATTATTGTTGCCAGTTCCAGTGTATCCAATTTCGGGATAGAAGGTGAAAGAATCGGGAATCGGTTTTTTAAATCAGGATAGTTTTGGGATAATATACAAAACAGATTTTTGTGAATCCGGAAAAAAACCCTGTTGCTAAGCCTCCGTCACAGTTCTAAGTCACAGGTCTGTATCTAATGAACCGTAATAGGTAGACACTTATAATTTTCAGAGTATCACTACGGCCACTAAAATAACACATTTAAAACAGTTAAAATGATAAGGGTACCCAAGTAAAGATCGTGTTTTGTCAGTATTTTTATACGGAACTCTTACTGTGGAAGTCCGACTAACTTTTGGCCTTTTTTCCTGTAAAACTTATCGATCTAAGTACAGATTAAGGAAAGTTAGTGAAAAATCCGGACATTCGGCATCCCGATCAAGGGTGAATTAGGATTAGGGAATGCAAAACCGCTTTACTTTGTATGAAAAAACCGGTTAAAACCGGTTGTTTCTTAGAGAAAATAACCGTGCTTGCATTCCTTAATTGGGACGTATCACCCAGTCAGACCCCTGAAAATCGCGACGTCCCGCGCAATTCCATACTTCTGGCACTGGCAACATTAGTTATGAGGTTTCGTACGACTTCGAAGCATTACTTGACATTTTCTTTTGACGTGTGTTTTAAAAAGATTGCTGTTATGCTTGTAGTGGTATAGGTAGGTAGGTAGGAGGGGGAAGGAACCACTTTGGGGTCGTACATGACTTACACGCTTCTGTTCTGACATTTCTCGTCATTGGAATTAAGTGTCCAATCCGATTTACATATTTTATAGCTCCCTTCTAACAACCAACCGTAAACGTGTTAGATTAGTTTCTACTATGTCGCTTATGACTTGCATAATATTATTTTATTGCGGTTCGAACCCTATGCAGGCATTGAGGTGTAATAAATGAATGGTTTTGTGTATAAGATAACATAGGTCCACGACAATACATTGGTTAAAACACACATAAAAATAAAATAATACTCAAACCATCTAAATATGATCAATTCAATCAAATACGCCATTGTTAAATAAAGCATAATTAATTACATATTATTATCATTCTCTAATTTTAAACCCAATAAAGTCATTAATATGTAGTTTGTAAGCAGTGACCATGTGCGAGTTAGTTTCTATTTTTTATTTTGACATTATCGTAAAGTATTATAGTAGCTGTTATAAAGTAAAATACGAATAAATCAAATCACCCAACATACACACTCGAAGCAGCGGATAAAAGCATCACCTTTTTTACGTTCAACTCTGTCCGACCAGCTGCCAAAATGTCACTCGACTCGACCAATCAAAGCGCCATATGAAGTCGATTTTGGTCGAGTTTTGGCACGGAAACCCCAAAGCTAAAACGTATTTCAGAGCAATTTGAGAATAAAATTAATTGTTTCAAAGTTGATTTTTCGGTTTCTTTTGAATAGAGCCGAATGATGCCAAACACAGATGCTAAACGCAAAGGAAACTTTGATACTATCGGGGAAGGACAATGGCGCCTGGATTATTGTGCAGGACAATGGCGCGTTCTTCATTGTGTTGACTATTATGTCAACACTTACAAAACACCCATTATCTACGATTGGCTGTTTCACTTACACCCACGGAGTTCAACTATGCCAAAGGTCATGGACTAGCGACATGCACAACTTCGAACTGTTCGAAGAATCGATACAAGTCAAAACTAACACGTCTGTGTATTCAAATGCATAGTTTTATTGTTGTTCAATCTCCTAGCGCTTTTTCCCGGTTTATAATTCGGGGTACGCTTTGACCAAGAACCCAGGTTTGGCAGGTCAGGTTATTACATTGGAGCTACTGCCATCTGACATTCGTAAGTTCCATAACCACTGTTACAGGGAAACTGGACTGACGGGATCATGGTTACACATTCATTTACACGTCGATTTTTCTTCACGATATTTTCCCTCATCATAGAAATAGTTCTATTGTTAAAGACAATGTTAAAATTGATGGGTCTGTTACCTGTCTAAAAATTACCACAACATCAGTGCCGTTGGAGAGTAATGGAATTAATAGTCAGGTTAGTCACAACAGTTTCTGTCTACTTGCTATGCTACAATTAATGTAATTGCCGTTTTAATGAATCATTCTTTTCTCGCTGTCGACGCTTAAGATACCTAGGTTTGATTAAAAAAAAAAATGCCATTGAAATCGAAGTTCTGGTAGCTCAGCAGCTAAAAGCGTTGGGCAAAATCTATGTTTGAAGAGATGGCGGAGCCAGATGATAGTGGCGTCAGTTGAATACCTTTGTCATTTTTGCTCGTAAAAAATTATAATTCAAATTAAAAAAAAACATTGGTCCGGATTTGTTAGTAACATTAAGATAGTTATTGACTACGTTGGGCTCAGGATGGGATAATATTTTATGGGTTTAATTTTAAAAACCTACATTTAGAGCATGCAACGTTAAATCGAATTAATTTGCTTAGTATTAGATAATAGAAATTATCATTAAAATTCTTGTCCCTGTTATTACGAGTATATTATAATAACTATATCGAATATATTGTATCTTCATTCTGCATAACCAGTGCAGTACAAAACATGTCATCCGCTTCTACGACGCATCGCAAGCTGCTTATGCAATCTTTAATCAATTCCTATCGCTGTTAAAACTGCTTGTAGCTGCATAATAGGCAACGTGAATCTTTAATGGTACTGCAGCTTCGACCCGGTATCGGGTATCGGTTGCGGTTGCGGTTGAAATGATTCTTATCTGTGTAACGGGGGGCTAACTGTTGAAATGTTAGCGAATTATTTATTTATTCAACACATTCTCTGCCGGAACGCATTTTTTTTATACGCCGTAGGAAGGCAAACGAGCAAGTGGGTCACCTGATGGTAAGTGATCACCACCGCCCGTAGACACCCGCAACACCAAAGGGATTGCAGATGTGTCGCCAACCCCGAGGTCTAAGATGGAATAACTCTTGTGCCAGTAATTGCGACGGCTGTCTTGCTCTCCACGCCGGAACACTACAGTGCA
The DNA here is from genome assembly GCA_963691745.1 of Ditula angustiorana. NCBI lineage: Eukaryota > Metazoa > Arthropoda > Insecta > Lepidoptera > Tortricidae > Ditula > Ditula angustiorana. The sequence continues at coordinate 3,100,327 of OY829480.1, read as the reverse complement.
AGTACTGCTGCTTAGCGGCAGGATTAGCAAGCAAGATGGTGGTAGCGATCCGGACGGACCACGCACAACGTCCTACCACCAGCAATATATGCGTAATGCAAATATTTGCGTTACTAATTTCTTGAGATTTTGTTTAGTTAGTAGGTTTATAGTGTTAGTTCAGAGGCATTACCTAGAACTATAATACCTAATATGTTATTATTTGTTGCAGTTTCGTGACATCGTGGCGATTTCCTGCCATTGTGTTAAGGTGAGTCCACCACCACGCTGATCGCATCGGCTCACCTTGTTTGTGCTTGCGACGCGTGCGCACATGATTTTAATGTGACTGACATGAAAAGGCGATGCGAATAAAAATCGTGCTTCGCCTATAGAAAATATAAACTCGTAGTTTCTTTTTTTTGTGGAATGGGGATGAAAACGAGCACGCGGGTCACCTGATGGGAAGTGATCACACCATATGAACCAGTGACCCTATAACTGATCCGTTGCTTCTATCTGTGGATGTTTCACGCATCTGACGGCCTGTATGGTACAGTGGCACATGTGTCTGCTTACTGTGCAAGAGGTCCCGGGTTCAAATCCTGGTATGGGCAAATATTGTGTGACGAATACAAATGTTTGTACCTGAGTCATGGATGTTATTTGTATTTTAGTATGTATTTATCTATATAAGTATGTATATCCGTTGTCTAGTACTCATAGTACAAGCTTTGCTTAGTTTGGGACTAGGTCAATTGGTGTGAATTGTCCCAAGATATTTATTTATTTATCTTACGAAACGCAGTAGCACAGCTACTCCACCTCCGGTAGGTATTCTGTGAGGGCCTCAGCTATCGAACAATAGTATGAGCACCCGCGCGAGTTATAGCGCCCGCTACTTCGCGCGGGTGCACGGAGCGGGTGCACGCCTATCGAACAAATAGTATGAGCCCGCAACGGCACCCGCGCGAGTTAGCGGACGCTCTCATACTATTTTTCTATAGGCGGGCTCCCGCTCCGTGCGCCCGCGCGACTTAGCGGACGCTCTCAGAACATTTATCAATAGGCTTAGGGGCGTTTATTGCAGAAACTAAAATTTCGTAAGAATTGAAGCCACGGCCGCGGGGGCTCATAAGTAAGGACCACGAATTGGTCCAAAACAAGTCGAGTTCACATGTCGAGAAACATTCGGCTTTAAATGCGTGAGTGATCCATTTATTTCAATGTCTGAATGTCATGGTAAACACTTAAGAGTATTTGCAGAAGTATCAATTTTTTTAATTTCGCTTCAAACTCGAGCGCAGCCGCAGCTGCAAGCTTATCGTCCCACGCTCCGGATGCGGAATCCATATCGCAGTCCGGTGTTTCTGTTTAGCTGTTTACCTATCGGAGCCGACGGGCAAGGCCAGCGCTGGGCAAGGCCAGGCCGGGGCGACGACCGACGACCCGCGGATATGGGCCACGTGCTCAGCTGACTCCTACCGTTCGCCGGGGCTAACTCCGCTATTACTTTAATCAAAGTCAAAGTCAAGATATCTTTATTCAGATTGGGTTTACAGGAAGCACTTATGATTGTCATATTTACCACCGGTTCGGAAAAAACCTCCAATGAGATAAAACCGACAAGAAAAGCAACGAGGTGTTTAAGCCAAAATAATAGAACATACTCGTACATACATTCGAAAAACATAACCCTCTCTTCTGGCGGTAGTCGGGTAAAAACGTGTTATATTATCTTTTATTCAGTTCGAGGTCCTTAGCGCGAGTCCGATTTACACTTGGCCAGGTTTCATTATTCGTTGTCATACTTTAGAGTTTGCGGTTGAAACATAACCACTTGAACGAAGCCCTCTCAAACAGAATATTTATGGCTCTTTAGTCTAAACGCCGATCAGTAACAGAGAACCACCAATAAGTCATTACACTATCGGCCCAGCGACGGCAGCCATTAAGGCAAACTTACCACATAGGTTGGGATCTGGCTGCATGAAAGCTTACGGCGTAGGTTTAAACGAGAATGTAATCTATTACGACATTTGCATACATAAGAAAGAGAAAGCAAACAAAACGCCACTGCGATCTGTTGTGAATAACTGGTCAGCACAAGTCAGTCCGCATTAAGTACTTTCGTATTATTTTAAACCCTATAAAGTAGATTTCTGCATATCAAAAATGGTAACATGCCAATGAACTATTTAGTCGTCTACTTATGTACATATACGGTAGTATCTACTAAGTTTATGTAGCTGTAATGCTGGCTCTGCACGTTGGGCAAGTGTTGGCCCACGGACAGACGCAATATGTTAGAGTGGAAAATATATATTTCTGTCTCATTCTGACATATCACTATGACATATGTATGACCTGCCCCGAATTTGCACGGTTGCGATGTACTAATGCTAACTTAAAAAGAATGTATCACACTCATATTATAAAGCTGAAAGTTTGTGTGTGACTGAAATGTTACATCTTCACGCTAAAACAGCTAGACGGAAATCCGTCGTTTTGGATGAAATTTGGGAAAGAGATAACTTATGCATTGGATTAACAATTCTACGCAGACGAAGTCGCAGGCTTTTGCTTAGTTGTACGTGAAAACCTTCTGCGGCTTCTTTGAAAAAATCTCTAAATTACATTGAAACCGTATCAAAATCCATTGCGTGGTTTAGAAGGAGTAAAGCGATCGAAGATACGATGAGGCTAAACAGGAACGCATTTATTTTTTATTTTATTTTATTTATTTATATAACGGATAGCGACTTTGTTTTATACTATGTAAAGAACATGTAAAGATAGAGATTTCACACAAACGACCAGATAGCCTAGTGGTTACTGACCCTGACTATGAAGCTTCAGGTTCCGAGTTCGATTCCCGGGAGGGGCAAATGTTTGTATGATGAATATAAATGTTTGTACCCGAGTCTTGGATGTTATAATAATATGTATTTAAGTATGTATTTCTCTAAATAAGTTTGTATATCCGTTGTCTAGTACCCATCAGACAAGCAGCTTTAGTTGCTTACTTTGGGACTAGGTCAATTGGTGTGAATTGTCCTGTGATATTTATTTATTTAAACGCCATACCTAACTCCGTAAGGTCGCATACAGCGGTGCCCCAGTCTACCACGGCACGTTTCACGGCACAAACTAACGCCCCCTGCCGCCCACTCGCCGCAACTATCGCTATCCCGATTGTGAAACTGTTCGAGTTAGGCTGTAGACAGACGGACTGCAAACCGACTGCCAAATTGCAGTTCCGATGCAGTTTGAATGCAGTTGGCACGACTGCATTGAAACTACAAGCCAACTGCCCGTGAACGTGCTGTTTGATAGCAGTCGGTGTGTAGTTACAGCGACTGCACACTTACTTCAGGCTAACTGTATTGCAGTTAGGTTGCAGTCAGTGTGTAGTCGGTGTAACTGCACGACGTCTGCACACAAACTGCACGTTGACGGGCAGTTGGCTTGTAATTTCATTGCAGCCGTGCCAGCTGCATTCAAGCTGCATCGGAACTGCAATTTGGCAGTCGGCTTGCAATCCGTCTGTCTACAGCCTAACTTATTGAGCGTAAATCACGCATCGCGGACCGACCGCTGACGCCTGTGCAGCGAATTTGAGAGTCAGATCGTGAGGAAAGTTCACTTTGTTTTAATTTTATTCCACTTTGCCAGGTGTTTGGGTTTCCCCGGATTTGTGATGGCCCCAATTATATATACGTTACAGCGACTGACGTTTTTGCTACTTAAAAGAGACATTGGGGAGTGAGATGCCGTACGTGTGGCGTTTAATATTTTTATTTTTTATTTTAGTAGCGATGAGCAAGTTGCAAAACGATCTCAAAGCCCGGTAATGAACTCTGAAATTTTAGAAAATTTAGAATATTTCGAATAATTTCCATCGGAACAACTCCACACAATACTTTGCAGCTCTGGGGTGCAATTTTTGAATCTCACCAGGTGACTAGAGCTCACCAAAATGGCCGAATCTCTATGAAAAACGGCTATTTTGGTGAGTTTTAGTCACCCGGTGAGATTCAAAAATCGCACTCCTGATGCTACTAGCATCAAAATTTGACGAAATTAAAAACCACTTTAAAAACTCACGGTCAAGTTAGAAGGCCTGACTTTAACGTAAACAATTGCATCACGATCGCAAATAAAAACACATTGCAGCTTTAAAATCAGTAACTCAAACCGTTTCCTAAATGGAAACTTAAACTTAGCTCACCTATCACATCGTCACTCGTCAACCATTGAACTATAGGTTACACTAGATTAGCAGATTAGAACAATGATCTTGGTCCTCGTGCGTCCACTGACGCGTGCAATGGGGCGCACGACGTAACGGCGCCTTCCGCTAGTAAAAGCTAGTGAGGTGAGATGACGGAGCTGTAGGTCTGTGGAACACAGTGATAGTTTAGAGCACTCAATCCAAACCATAACATTCTAACTTAAAACAGGTTTTAGTCAGCAAAATATTATCTATTGTTTAAATAAAACATTCTAAAGCAATAAGTTATTAAACAATCTCTTCTATTTGGCGGCCGGATAGCCTAGTGGTTAGTGACCCTGACTATGAAGCTTGAGGCACCGGGTTCGATTCCCGGGAGGTGAAAATGTTTGTATGATGAATACGAATGTTTGTGTCCGAGTCGTGGATGTTATATGTATTTAAGTATATATTTATCTAAATAAGTATGTATATCCGTTGTCTAGTACCCGTAATACAAGCAGCTTTAGTTGCTTACTTTGGGACTAAGTCAATTGGTGTTAATTGTCCCAAGATATTTATTTATTTACTTATTATTATTTATAATGTATTATAGTAGTTGTACAAAGCAAGAATGACACAACAAATACAATTGACATTGTATCTTGTCCAAGTCAGCACGTTAGTGTGAACTTTCGCGTTACTTGGAACCTTGTCAGTCTATGGCATATAAAAAATGACATGAAATGTAGTTTCTTTTTTTTGTGGAATGGGGATGAAAACGAGCACGCGGGTCACCTGATGGGAAGTGATCACACCATATGAACCAGTGACCCTATCACTGATCCGTTGCTTCTATCTGTGGATGTTTCACGCATCTGACGGCCTGTATGGCACAGTGGCACATGTGTCTGCTTACTGTGCAAGAGGTCCCGGGTTCAAATCCTGGTATGGGCAAATATTGTGTGACGAATACGAATGTTTGTGTCCGAGTCGTGGATGTTATATGTATTTAAGTATATATTTATCTAAATAAGTATGTATATCCGTTGTCTAGTACCCGTAATACAAGCAGCTTTAGTTGCTTACTTTGGGACTAAGTCAATTGGTGTTAACTGTCCTAAGATATATATTTTTTTGTTTACAGAATCGATTTGTTTTATTTAGGTAATATACGATGTTTAGGTGACAAAAAGTGACATTTTCGGTTGGAATTTTATTAATTTACTTGATAAGACAAGTACCTATGTATGAACGGGTTCAGTAAGTACATAGATATCGTTGTCGTCAGCGCTGCAGTGATACCAGCGTCACAGTAATGGAGCTGTCACACTTGCCTGTCGTGTCACGGGACGGGCGTGTCGGCCCGTCACTGATATAATCCTTTACGAGGTTACATCGCATTTTGTAATTGCAGTAACATTATGACCAAGGGCATAAACTTAGTGAATACTGCCGTGTATGTAGATGAACGGATATTACGAATAACTCATTGACGTGTCATTTTTTATATGCCATAGACTGACAAGGTTCCAAGAAACGCGAAAGTTCACACTAACGTGCTGACTTGGACTAGATACAATGTCAATTGTATTTGTTGTGTCTTTCTTGCTTTGTACAACTACTATAATACATTATTTTCTCACTGGCATAAACAGGACGTCCAGTATATTATAAGTTTATACTAGCTAGCTAGGGGCGACTGCGACTGCCCACGACTTTTTCCAGCGACACAGTTGCAAAACGGTCGCAATACTAACGCAATGCTGGCGCTGCCCGTTTAGGTACCGTACCGTAAAAAAAAATCATTTGACGCATATTCGCATGAAACTGTCAAAATGTTTACTTGTGATATGTCGTACGTTTAGAATTCAAGCGACCCATTTCTGAATTATACACGTCCCGAAATATCACCTTAACTAAAAGACATAGGGTTTAATTTTGGGAAATGTCATATTCAGAATTGAGTCGCTTTAATACTAAGCGTGCGATGTATAAAGATACGTATGGGTAATGCAACGAGAGTTTCGTTCGAATTTTCAAATTTTTTGTTTTGTTTTGTATGGCGCTGTGTGGTTGTGTATGTATTCGGCAACTGTCGTTGCGTTAACTGTACCTTTATATTATTATGACCCTCTTTTATGACCAAAAGTAACCTTTTAAATAGTTCACGCAGAGTACAGTCACAAGCGCCAACATCTATACAGTCAATCTTCCATAAATATGTATACACAGACCTTATGCCTCTAACAATAAGGTTGATGTTTACATAATTTTGACAGGTTGGGAAGGATTGGCTGTATACATGTTAGTGCTCGTGACTGTACGAGGCCTGGGCCCAATTTCATAAAGGCGAGAGGCGTCAGGTGACATTGGCAATTCGGTATACATTGCTTGCCTACTATGAGTTTAAGTCTGTAATTCTATAGCGTTACTTGTCGCCACTGTAATGTACGGCGAATTGTCACTGTCACCTGTCGCCTGTCGCGTTTATGAAATTGGTCCCTGGATGAATTTAAGATTCTCTCCATACTTTAGTCGCTCCCTTGTTGCTCTGTTGTTTCAATAACGTCTTGTTTACGATAACAATTAAAGTCATAAAAGAAAAACAAAGCTAACTTTTTGATTCACGAAATATCGGTAATGATCACTGGTAATGACTAATGACCGAAATGTTAAGGAAGGAAGGAAGTTTGACCTGAAAACTTTAATTTCCAAATAACGGGTGACTCACCTTTAAATATAGTCGTTTTAACGTAGGCGTTGCAAAAATTCCGTACTTTATGTGTCTAAACCAGATTTTTTTCACATAATGCCATAAAATGCTGCCATAAAATCGGTAAAGCCGCATTTCCTGGAGAAAGTAGAGTTAGAATTATCTTTTTTTGCGACCTAATTACTAAGAGATTGGAATCCGGGCATGTGTACAACGCAGTCTATAGAAACCATAAAAACGATAGCGTCAAGACAATGTAACTTTCTGTGAGCATTGACTTTTTTTTTATGAAATAGGAAGGCAAACAAGCAAGTTGGTCACCTGATGATAAGTGGTCACCACCGCCTATAGACACCCGCAACAACAAAGACATTGCAGATGCGTTGCCAACCCAGAGGACTAAGATGAAATACCTCTTGTGCCAGTAATTGCACCGGCTGTCTTGCTCTCCACCCTGGAACACAACAGTGCAAACGCTGCTGCTTAGCGGAGGATAAGCGAGCAAGATGGTCGTAGCGAACCGGATGGACCTTGCACAAGGTCTTACCACCGGCAAACTTTAGTAGAAACGACACCGTCTATGGCCTTTACGTAACGGAGCGAAAACAAACGTCAAAATGCGTCAATTGTCAGTGATAAACCCATTCTGGCGTATCTACTAGCGTTGAGGCTGAGTCTTACTTTGTCTCCACGCTGTCTCCACGCTGTCTCTAACGCATTCGGGATAGGTGGGGATTATGCGCAAAATGAAGACAACATCGGAAGCAATAACGTTACAATATCGCTTTCGCACGCGCTAAGAAAGAGGCGCTGTGCTTTTTGTTTGTTTTGCAATGGTCTGAATACAGCTGCTATTGTAGCAAATTCTGCGTCAGTCATGATGTAACGGACGTTATAATAGATTAGTATGTAAGATATATTTATATTAAGTTTATTTAATATCGTGGTATTCTATGGTCTTGCTCGGCGCATAACAAAATATTGTTTCGTACTTTCCCACATTTAGTAGCTACGTACACGTGCAGTCATTAAACAATTTTAGTGAATGAACTGAAACTTTTACGACCCTTTAAAATAACTAGACAATATTTATTGCGATAGTTCCTTAAAATCAAACAAAGGGCACCAAATTTGTATTGCTTTACTGTCGGAAACGTTAAAAATTATCGCTAGAAAGCGCCGACAGAAACAAAGGAAAGATTGCACGCAGATGTGGACAGCCATGTCGAAATTGGTTAGAAATTTGAACTGATAGTCAATGGGCAATTGAAGGTTAGGTAGTGCGGAAGGAACAAAGCCCAGGGGTGTGCGGGGGTGATCCAAGCAAGGAATATGCTTAGGGGATGGACGCTTACGCTAGTATCTCGGGGCAGAAGATTTTAGGACGTGGTCGCGGAAACTTCGTTAGGTTGCGCGGGAGTGTTAGCATTTTTCCAATCAGTTTTGTGTCGGACAGCTAGTCTACGTTGTACTAATTTAGTCAGAGTGTGTGTGTGAGTGAGTTGTCGGGCGGCCAACGCGAGGAAACCTGTTTGCGCAATCATCAGAAATCGGCAGCTAAGTTTTAGATTTAAATTAGGGATATTTCTCAAGCTCTATTTATTATTACGTTCTGCAGTTTTATTAATTTCGATTTGTCACTAAATTCTTAATTGTCGTTTAGAGGTTTCGATATTTCGGGCGCTTTGACTGTATCCAGGGTGGCGATTTATTTAGTATAGATGAAGTAAGAGTGTGTTCTCCCTCATCAAAATCCAACTTTTATATCTTATCTTTTGCTCCGATCGTCAGTCGTGGTTATCGGTCAGGTCTGTTGAATTCGAACGAAGCGCCGACACGCACGGTGCCACGGACGGTCAATGGAACATCGACTTATTATCATTGACGGACGGTTCATTAGAGTTGCATGCTCCAGTTTCTGTTGTCCTGTCTATGGTATATCACATACTTAGGCGGTGATGCAGGGATGACCCTAACGACGTACGCGGGAAAGCGGGCCCCTCGGTAGGGGAGCATTTAAATTCCCCACCTCCACAGAATGATATGATGTTTGTGTGCTTGGAATGCGTGATGGTTTGGACTACATGTTGTAGGATTATTGTTGTCTTGGCCAGACCCCATCCAAAGGCAAACTTCAGTTTGGGTTTAACTTTACACTTTGTAAAGGTTTATTTTAAACTCTCGCTGAATACGCAAACTGATCTTTGACTGTACCAGGCCGACCGGTAGGGGAGTTGTTAGGGACCTCAGGGTTTCTCTTGAACTGTACGTTTAGCGGTTTTCATATTACTAGGATGAATTGAGTAGGTAATTATAATTTTCAGGTGCTATTTAATTTTATAAAACGAAGTTTATTCAAACAAATATTTACGGTATAAATAATATTACACAACGAAAAAGGGGTCCTTCAATTTAAACTAGACGATCACATTTATTTAATTATGGCCAAATATCTCAGGTATTAATTTATATCAGTTTCGTACGTAACGCACATCGACTCTATTATTTTACTTTAATTGGAGCCGGGTAGTGGGTTTTACAGTTGGTGCTGCGTGACCAAGGATTTAAGTCACTAAAATTTGAATTATTGTGGTTCAAATACTTATCAAAACAATTTGGGTTATTACATGTTAATTTTATGCCGTATTAGAATAATTAGTCTTATAAGAATTTCAAACGAACAGAGCACTAACTATTAGAATAACTAGTCTTATAAGAATTAGATCTATAAGCGCGTCAGTCATTTAACACAAGAAAGATACTGTAATATGGGTTCGACTCCCATTGTTAACATTGTTGACTGAACTTGCAATTAAATAATAAATTGTTCGTTTTGTGCGTAATCGTGGGTTCGATTCCCATAATAACTTATTTGGATTGAAATATTAAGTACTTGCTACTTAAGATTTCTGCATACTAGTAGGTTCGATCCCTATGGTAATTTTATTGAACGAGATTGCATCTTATAAATTTAGTAACTAGGACGTGATATTATTATGATTACAACAATCATTTGGACACTTTGTTCTTAATTATTTTATTCTTGGTGTAATAAAATAATGTTATGTTAGATGTGGGTTCGAATCCTGCAAATACTACTTTTAAGTGCGTAAATTTACAACAAATTTACATTTTAATTTTATGTTAAGGTCTAGCATGCCAGGGGCGCAACTATTATTTTTTTAAGTCAGTGACAAATCAAAGTTTAGACTGATCTAAGACATGGGTTCGATTCCCACGTCATTGTAGCTATTTTTAAGGCATATTTGAATTTGACGCAAGGTGAAGTAGTTTACTTAGAGGATTTCGATATTTTTTGAAAAATACATCAAGACACTGGTTCGATTCCAGTGTATTTTTTTGGTCAAAACTGGGAGGCAAACGAGAACGGGGTTCACCTAAATAATCACAGCACATATCGTGATTTACTTGTAGTATTAGAGAAAAAAAAATCGCCATTTACTCTAAGAAATAATTTAAGTAGGGGCGTGTATTTTTAAGTATTTAAAGTAGTTGTGCTTTTATTATTAAGATATTTAGTTGAAACTGTTTAACACGACTTAACGCGGTATTAAAATTTTTGAATGATTAAAGTCTTGAATAGACTACGTACGGTTAAAGACCATTTATTGATTTAAGAATGGATTCAAATACTAGAAAGTATTCTTTGCGTAGCAAAAAGAACACTGAACCGATAGACAAAAGTAATACGAATTCTTCAGTGAAAGAAAATACGACAACATCTTTAGGACCAGTTTTACAAAGAGTTGATGTTTTAGAAAACCGTTTGATAACGACAGGATATCAAAATGATGAAACGACAAGTTCTGAATTGCAGTATTCAATTAATAAGTCAGTCACTGTGATGATAGTTCCGGAAAAGCCGGTATTTGATGGAAGCAATATCCATCCCATGATATTTTTAGAGGATCTCGATAATTACAAGCGACAAATTAATGCATCGTCATGTGACTTATATGTAACTACGGGCTGTCTGTCAGGGTCCGCCAAGAGCTGGTCTAGTGTTTTCTTAGGAAAATGGAAAGATGACAATGACTTCAAAACGGATTTTATACATTTTTATTGGAATTCATACGCGCAGCGAAAAGTTAGAGACAAAATTATGAATGCAATGTGGATTTCGGATGGTAATGGTAAAACAATGACAGAGTATTTTTGTGATTTTTACAATGAAGCCAAATTGGCAACAGCATTTTTTCACACGGATAAAGACATAATTTTTTCCATTATGATGACATTTCCTCGCAGCATACGTTTACTATGGTTATCACGGGAGGAATATGACAAATCCGCAATTTTAAAATTACTTCAAATGATAGATAATGATCCTAGTGAGGATTGCATCGAACAACCTGAAATAATCGCGACGACCGAAGTTCGGAGTCAAGTATCTACGCAAGTAATGCCTCAAGAGAAGTCGCGTTCGCGAAAAATGCGCACTAGGAAACGGAGACATAGGAAAAGCAAGAATGGTAGCACTTTAACAAAGGGTTAGATGCAGCTCATGTGGATATAAATTAAGGGTTCGTTTGTGTGTATGTTCAACTTGGTTAAATACTAGCTTGAATAAATTGAATATCCCGAAGTTGGTATGTATGTCGCATTGGAGTTTATGTGACAGAAGTGTGTATGTATGTTGTGAAGGTTATTTAAGTATGTTTGGTATTTTTGTTTGCAAGAACAGTCCTTCCTCTGACTGTATATCGCGAGGAAGACCTTATAGACACATAAACTAGGGGCGTGTGTAGGTATTGTTCTCAGTTATAAGGTATACATATATGTAGAAACTGATGGTCTAGATTAAGAAACTTTTCATAGTCCTAAGCAAGATTCCTCATTATTTTACATTCCATGAATGCAAAATACATCGTCATCTTAGGGGCGTTCTGTAACGGACGTTATAATAGATTAGTATGTAAGATATATTTATATTAAGTTTATTTAATATCGTGGTATTCTATGGTCTTGCTCGGCGCATAACAAAATATTGTTTCGTACTTTCCCACATTTAGTAGCTACGTACACGTGCAGTCATTAAACAATTTTAGTGAATGAACTGAAACTTTTACGACCCTTTAAAATAACTAGACAATATTTATTGCGATAGTTCCTTAAAATCAAACAAAGGGCACCAAATTTGTATTGCTTTACTGTCGGAAACGTTAAAAATTATCGCTAGAAAGCGCCGACAGAAACAAAGGAAAGATTGCACGCAGATGTGGACAGCCATGTCGAAATTGGTTAGAAATTTGAACTGATAGTCAATGGGCAATTGAAGGTTAGGTAGTGCGGAAGGAACAAAGCCCAGGGGTGTGCGGGGGTGATCCAAGCAAGGAATATGCTTAGGGGATGGACGCTTACGCTAGTATCTCGGGGCAGAAGATTTTAGGACGTGGTCGCGGAAACTTCGTTAGGTTGCGCGGGAGTGTTAGCATTTTTCCAATCAGTTTTGTGTCGGACAGCTAGTCTACGTTGTACTAATTTAGTCAGAGTGTGTGTGTGAGTGAGTTGTCGGGCGGCCAACGCGAGGAAACCTGTTTGCGCAATCATCAGAAATCGGCAGCTAAGTTTTAGATTTAAATTAGGGATATTTCTCAAGCTCTATTTATTATTACGTTCTGCAGTTTTATTAATTTCGATTTGTCACTAAATTCTTAATTGTCGTTTAGAGGTTTCGATATTTCGGGCGCTTTGACTGTATCCAGGGTGGCGATTTATTTAGTATAGATGAAGTAAGAGTGTGTTCTCCCTCATCAAAATCCAACTTTTATATCTTATCTTTTGCTCCGATCGTCAGTCGTGGTTATCGGTCAGGTCTGTTGAATTCGAACGAAGCGCCGACACGCACGGTGCCACGGACGGTCAATGGAACATCGACTTATTATCATTGACGGACGGTTCATTAGAGTTGCATGCTCCAGTTTCTGTTGTCCTGTCTATGGTATATCACATACTTAGGCGGTGATGCAGGGATGACCCTAACGACGTACGCGGGAAAGCGGGCCCCTCGGTAGGGGAGCATTTAAATTCCCCACCTCCACAGAATGATATGATGTTTGTGTGCTTGGAATGCGTGATGGTTTGGACTACATGTTGTAGGATTATTGTTGTCTTGGCCAGACCCCATCCAAAGGCAAACTTCAGTTTGGGTTTAACTTTACACTTTGTAAAGGTTTATTTTAAACTCTCGCTGAATACGCAAACTGATCTTTGACTGTACCAGGCCGACCGGTAGGGGAGTTGTTAGGGACCTCAGGGTTTCTCTTGAACTGTACGTTTAGCGGTTTTCATATTACTAGGATGAATTGAGTAGGTAATTATAATTTTCAGGTGCTATTTAATTTTATAAAACGAAGTTTATTCAAACAAATATTTACGGTATAAATAATATTACACAACGAAAAAGGGGTCCTTCAATTTAAACTAGACGATCACATTTATTTAATTATGGCCAAATATCTCAGGTATTAATTTATATCAGTTTCGTACGTAACGCACATCGACTCTATTATTTTACTTTAATTGGAGCCGGGTAGTGGGTTTTACAGTTGGTGCTGCGTGACCAAGGATTTAAGTCACTAAAATTTGAATTATTGTGGTTCAAATACTTATCAAAACAATTTGGGTTATTACATGTTAATTTTATGCCGTATTAGAATAATTAGTCTTATAAGAATTTCAAACGAACAGAGCACTAACTATTAGAATAACTAGTCTTATAAGAATTAGATCTATAAGCGCGTCAGTCATTTAACACAAGAAAGATACTGTAATATGGGTTCGACTCCCATTGTTAACATTGTTGACTGAACTTGCAATTAAATAATAAATTGTTCGTTTTGTGCGTAATCGTGGGTTCGATTCCCATAATAACTTATTTGGATTGAAATATTAAGTACTTGCTACTTAAGATTTCTGCATACTAGTAGGTTCGATCCCTATGGTAATTTTATTGAACGAGATTGCATCTTATAAATTTAGTAACTAGGACGTGATATTATTATGATTACAACAATCATTTGGACACTTTGTTCTTAATTATTTTATTCTTGGTGTAATAAAATAATGTTATGTTAGATGTGGGTTCGAATCCTGCAAATACTACTTTTAAGTGCGTAAATTTACAACAAATTTACATTTTAATTTTATGTTAAGGTCTAGCATGCCAGGGGCGCAACTATTATTTTTTTAAGTCAGTGACAAATCAAAGTTTAGACTGATCTAAGACATGGGTTCGATTCCCACGTCATTGTAGCTATTTTTAAGGCATATTTGAATTTGACGCAAGGTGAAGTAGTTTACTTAGAGGATTTCGATATTTTTTGAAAAATACATCAAGACACTGGTTCGATTCCAGTGTATTTTTTTGGTCAAAACTGGGAGGCAAACGAGAACGGGGTTCACCTAAATAATCACAGCACATATCGTGATTTACTTGTAGTATTAGAGAAAAAAAAATCGCCATTTACTCTAAGAAATAATTTAAGTAGGGGCGTGTATTTTTAAGTATTTAAAGTAGTTGTGCTTTTATTATTAAGATATTTAGTTGAAACTGTTTAACACGACTTAACGCGGTATTAAAATTTTTGAATGATTAAAGTCTTGAATAGACTACGTACGGTTAAAGACCATTTATTGATTTAAGAATGGATTCAAATACTAGAAAGTATTCTTTGCGTAGCAAAAAGAACACTGAACCGATAGACAAAAGTAATACGAATTCTTCAGTGAAAGAAAATACGACAACATCTTTAGGACCAGTTTTACAAAGAGTTGATGTTTTAGAAAACCGTTTGATAACGACAGGATATCAAAATGATGAAACGACAAGTTCTGAATTGCAGTATTCAATTAATAAGTCAGTCACTGTGATGATAGTTCCGGAAAAGCCGGTATTTGATGGAAGCAATATCCATCCCATGATATTTTTAGAGGATCTCGATAATTACAAGCGACAAATTAATGCATCGTCATGTGACTTATATGTAACTACGGGCTGTCTGTCAGGGTCCGCCAAGAGCTGGTCTAGTGTTTTCTTAGGAAAATGGAAAGATGACAATGACTTCAAAACGGATTTTATACATTTTTATTGGAATTCATACGCGCAGCGAAAAGTTAGAGACAAAATTATGAATGCAATGTGGATTTCGGATGGTAATGGTAAAACAATGACAGAGTATTTTTGTGATTTTTACAATGAAGCCAAATTGGCAACAGCATTTTTTCACACGGATAAAGACATAATTTTTTCCATTATGATGACATTTCCTCGCAGCATACGTTTACTATGGTTATCACGGGAGGAATATGACAAATCCGCAATTTTAAAATTACTTCAAATGATAGATAATGATCCTAGTGAGGATTGCATCGAACAACCTGAAATAATCGCGACGACCGAAGTTCGGAGTCAAGTATCTACGCAAGTAATGCCTCAAGAGAAGTCGCGTTCGCGAAAAATGCGCACTAGGAAACGGAGACATAGGAAAAGCAAGAATGGTAGCACTTTAACAAAGGGTTAGATGCAGCTCATGTGGATATAAATTAAGGGTTCGTTTGTGTGTATGTTCAACTTGGTTAAATACTAGCTTGAATAAATTGAATATCCCGAAGTTGGTATGTATGTCGCATTGGAGTTTATGTGACAGAAGTGTGTATGTATGTTGTGAAGGTTATTTAAGTATGTTTGGTATTTTTGTTTGCAAGAACAGTCCTTCCTCTGACTGTATATCGCGAGGAAGACCTTATAGACACATAAACTAGGGGCGTGTGTAGGTATTGTTCTCAGTTATAAGGTATACATATATGTAGAAACTGATGGTCTAGATTAAGAAACTTTTCATAGTCCTAAGCAAGATTCCTCATTATTTTACATTCCATGAATGCAAAATACATCGTCATCTTAGGGGCGTTCTGTAACGGACGTTATAATAGATTAGTATGTAAGATATATTTATATTAAGTTTATTTAATATCGTGGTATTCTATGGTCTTGCTCGGCGCATAACAAAATATTGTTTCGTACTTTCCCACATTTAGTAGCTACGTACACGTGCAGTCATTAAACAATTTTAGTGAATGAACTGAAACTTTTACGACCCTTTAAAATAACTAGACAATATTTATTGCGATAGTTCCTTAAAATCAAACAAAGGGCACCAAATTTGTATTGCTTTACTGTCGGAAACGTTAAAAATTATCGCTAGAAAGCGCCGACAGAAACAAAGGAAAGATTGCACGCAGATGTGGACAGCCATGTCGAAATTGGTTAGAAATTTGAACTGATAGTCAATGGGCAATTGAAGGTTAGGTAGTGCGGAAGGAACAAAGCCCAGGGGTGTGCGGGGGTGATCCAAGCAAGGAATATGCTTAGGGGATGGACGCTTACGCTAGTATCTCGGGGCAGAAGATTTTAGGACGTGGTCGCGGAAACTTCGTTAGGTTGCGCGGGAGTGTTAGCATTTTTCCAATCAGTTTTGTGTCGGACAGCTAGTCTACGTTGTACTAATTTAGTCAGAGTGTGTGTGTGAGTGAGTTGTCGGGCGGCCAACGCGAGGAAACCTGTTTGCGCAATCATCAGAAATCGGCAGCTAAGTTTTAGATTTAAATTAGGGATATTTCTCAAGCTCTATTTATTATTACGTTCTGCAGTTTTATTAATTTCGATTTGTCACTAAATTCTTAATTGTCGTTTAGAGGTTTCGATATTTCGGGCGCTTTGACTGTATCCAGGGTGGCGATTTATTTAGTATAGATGAAGTAAGAGTGTGTTCTCCCTCATCAAAATCCAACTTTTATATCTTATCTTTTGCTCCGATCGTCAGTCGTGGTTATCGGTCAGGTCTGTTGAATTCGAACGAAGCGCCGACACGCACGGTGCCACGGACGGTCAATGGAACATCGACTTATTATCATTGACGGACGGTTCATTAGAGTTGCATGCTCCAGTTTCTGTTGTCCTGTCTATGGTATATCACATACTTAGGCGGTGATGCAGGGATGACCCTAACGACGTACGCGGGAAAGCGGGCCCCTCGGTAGGGGAGCATTTAAATTCCCCACCTCCACAGAATGATATGATGTTTGTGTGCTTGGAATGCGTGATGGTTTGGACTACATGTTGTAGGATTATTGTTGTCTTGGCCAGACCCCATCCAAAGGCAAACTTCAGTTTGGGTTTAACTTTACACTTTGTAAAGGTTTATTTTAAACTCTCGCTGAATACGCAAACTGATCTTTGACTGTACCAGGCCGACCGGTAGGGGAGTTGTTAGGGACCTCAGGGTTTCTCTTGAACTGTACGTTTAGCGGTTTTCATATTACTAGGATGAATTGAGTAGGTAATTATAATTTTCAGGTGCTATTTAATTTTATAAAACGAAGTTTATTCAAACAAATATTTACGGTATAAATAATATTACACAACGAAAAAGGGGTCCTTCAATTTAAACTAGACGATCACATTTATTTAATTATGGCCAAATATCTCAGGTATTAATTTATATCAGTTTCGTACGTAACGCACATCGACTCTATTATTTTACTTTAATTGGAGCCGGGTAGTGGGTTTTACAATGACCATGACTAATCTTTAACTATGCGATGCCAATCGTGACCCCCATTTCTCCAAATGCCTTATTCGCGGATAAACCCTAGCGCTTTCTGATGAATCACTCTATAGAATCCCAATCGTTCATGTTACTTCCAACTGAGAGTCGTTGACAGCCCGCGTGACTCAGCAGGTTTAGGGTTGCTGCATTTTGTTTTATTTATGTATATATAATAGGAAGGTAAACCAGCAAGTGGGTCAGCTGTGGCCCGTTTCACGAACCTACAAGTTACAATTTTACAAGTCTAAACCGGCAACATTGGTCAATAATGACCAATGGCAATGAGCATATGACCAATGTTGCCGGTTTAGACTTGTAAAATTGTAACTTGTAGCTTCGTGAAACGGGCCACTGATTATAAGTGATTACCACTGCCTATAGGAGATTGCAAATGCGTTGCCCATCCAGAAGGCTAAGATCGAATACCTCTTGTGCCAGTAATTGCAGTAAGTTCATAAGGAAATATGGGAATGTATAGTCGACCAAGTAATTGCTTGCCCACTTTTGAACTTTATCCCTTTGTAATAAGGTCGAAAAGTGGTCAAGCACTTTCTTGGTCGACTATATAAAAACCTTCCATAAAAAACCTTTAAATGATAGTGAAAACTGTAGGTTTCCTAATCCGTAGCGTGGTTTAGGAGGTTTATTACTCCTATAAGCGGCTGAAGATACAAGGACACACAGGAACAGACAGTGACTATTTTCAACTGAAAAAACAGTTTTGTTACACGTAACCAATGTTTTGTTTACCTATTACACAAAAAAGGGACCGAACTATTTGTTACACCTTATGTCTAAGTTAAATTGTTGTACTAATGCGCCGATAGATGGCGCTGTAATATTTAGTCCGATTCCTGAATGGCGCTATCGAGATTTTTCTTGTTTTTATATGGGGGCGTCACTGCGGTGATGTAATTGTGATCATTTGTACGCACATTAAAGCTCTACTTGTTATTACTGAGTTTCATTCAACTTCTAGACCCTGGTACGCTATCGTACACCTTACCTAACAACAACAACAACAAATACTCTTTATTGATTCACACAAGTAAACAAAATAAAAGAACACACAGGGAAATTTTACATGGGATTCAACAGGCGGTCTTATCGCTAAGCAGCGATCTCTAACTCTTGATTTGTAAATAAATCATCGAATGTTTATCAGTAGCAAATAGTTTTGCTAATTTAAACGAACTTTGATTACCATTAACCAAAATCAAGAGTAACCAAACTAGTTCGGTTGTCCCTTTTTTCAGCGTATACCTACTTTGTACAGATAAAGAGAAAATATTGATTGAGTAGGTACAGTCAAGGAATTTAATTTCCAACCCACTTAAGGTTCAATATCATATAGCAAACTGTCACCATAAGAGCTAACTAGAGCAAGACGTTAGTTTGACATATCGACCTTAATGCATTGCGAATGTCTGACGACGTTTCAGCGAAATGGGTAGGGATTTAAATTCTTTGACTGTATGTAGGTTTTAATGCTTAGCAACCCTAAACAAAGGGCCAGTTTACACGCTCGACAAATGGAATCGCATTGCATAGTGCAGATAAAAATGTGTTCAGCTGCCACAATTGGTCGGCGCACGCGCTCACTTTGTAGCCCGCGGAGGTACAGACAGCAGCAGATGGGCTTTTATAAAAAGTTGTCCGGCACACTTAAGCTATATTTAGCTTATTTATGTTACTTATACGTTTATTATTAGTGACCGACCGAAACATGTTATGAAACCGAAACTCGGGCCGAAACTTGATTTTTTGGCCGAAACTGGCCGAAACCGAAACCGAAACCGAAATTTCGGTCGGACACTATTTATTATGTATTTCATTTCATTTTTATTCACTGTTCCATTTCTGCATCGTCGACCATCTTAGTTTGTTTTAATCTCTATCTATGGAGTCGTTGGTTTCAATATTTTCAATGGGCGTCGGTGATCACTTCCCATCACGGGAACCGTATCCTCGTTTATCTCCCGTTTTGATTAAAAAATGTGAAGAAACTGTTTACCATATTATATCGCACGCTTAGTCTTAAACTGACTCAATTCTGAATTTGATATTTCCCAAAATTAAACCCTATGTCTTTTAATTAAGGTGATATTTTGGGACGTGTTTTATTCAGAAATGGGTCAGTTTAAGACTAAGCGTGCGATATGATGCTGACTCTACACTGAGAGAAACAGCATTATTGCTTTTCGCTCGCCCAAAGCTGCTTCGTAAGAACAAAAGACGATCAAAGTATTCGAAATCACTAAAACGCAGTAAAACAAGCGAGGACCAACTGTAAAAAATGACTTATTTTCATGTAGCTGACATTTTAATTTAGATCTTATGAGTTCGAATGTAGAGTCTAAATTGTAAGTGTTTTAAATCTGAAGTGAGCCCTTTTAGAAAGTATTATTGATTGACGTCATTCGAGTTTGAGGAAATTAAATAAAACAGTCTGCCAATAGAGGGCAGCGGGTGTGAAAATCGAATAAAAATTTAACGATTTTCTTGTAAGACAATAAATATTAAGGCTCGTCACGTCACTCTCCGGCTCTCTATGCTGCGGGGTAACCTCGTATTCTCTTCTCACTTTAATCATTTACGTGACTTGTGGTGTTACCATGGGTTTATTTGTTTTGTTATTTGTCATTTTAATTTACTTTCTACTTTAATATTGTTCGCTTATCGTATCATTTCGTCTCATATTTATTAGCAGGGACTTAATTTCACAATCGATAAAGAATCGATCAGCAATCGACTCGTGATTCTGAGCACTCAGTTCGATCGTTTTAGTCTTGGTTCGGCTGTTCGACGGTAAAAATCACAACGTGATAGCAATATAAAAACACGTCACGTTTCCTAACGTCGTTTTGAATTTAAATTTGAAATATTTGCCTGTTTTGATCTGAAATTTTAGTGTTAAGTCGATTAAAGGATACCTTCCGCCTTTTGTTTTTGCAACAAGCATTCTTTTCGCATAAGTTTATATGTTAAATAGACTGCTAAAAACGTAAGCCTTCCTTTTGGCTTTGCCGTAGTCGGGTAAAAAGGGACAAATGCTTAGGAGTGTGAACCCAGGCTCAAAAAGCGCTCCCCATACAAACGGCGATAACGTTTTCCACCCTCTAAACCTTAAACCAATAGCTATGATTTTTTTTTGTGTATTGTTATTATGGCCTAGAACTAGGTTTGTGTTTTGATTTCTTTAAATATTCAGATTTGTCAATTTTTGCATTTTAAGAGTTTCATGTTCATAAAGAGTGAATATTTCTTTCAAATATTGTCAAATCTATCAAGAATATAAAAAAAATCAAAACACAAACCTAGTTCTAGGGCATAATGAAAATACACAAAAAAAATCATGGCTATTGGTTTAAGGTTTAGAGGGTGGAAAACTTTATCGCCGTTTGTACGGGGACCGCTTTTTGAGGCTGAGTTCACACTCCTCTTAATGTCCGGGATATACGCTAGTATGTCAGGTCTTGTCGTTGCAATACATGTGAGCTTGAAAAGATTCTTGGCAAGGATAGGATGCCACATAAGTAATAGAACGGTAAAACGAAAAAACTTGGCCCTGTCGTGGACTGACAACACAAAACAATTTCCGTTCAATAGGTATCTAATTAGCTTTCACTGAATCTCAGAATTACACACTATAAATACAAATAATATATATTAATAAAACGGATCACTCACGTATTTTTAAGTAGAGAAATGACCGGCATGTTTCAGATCAGTCCGTGGTCCTTAATCATATGTGAAAAATACGTGAGTGATCCGTTTTATTAATATGTCCGAGTCTCACGGTACTTTTATGTTAAAACAAAGAATATACTAATACTTATTAAAAACAATCAAACTACATAAACATTAGTTAATAGTAAAATTATAACTAAAATAAATCCAAAATAGAAGGCTCCCTTGGCACGGTACCGAAGATACTGGAAGCATTACCTCTCTGTACAGTTAAGCTGTGCGAGGTAGCTGCCAGCACTTCGGTCACCTGTCACGTCAATCAACCTCTTCGAGGTAATCATTGAGAAATTAAAGCTCACGCTTTCGAGACGTTTGTTGTGATAAAAAAGTTACACTTTCGGTGAATTACACTTGTCCAGATAAGTTGTCGAACTTGACTATAAATAATTAATAGATTCAGGCGTTACTTTGCGGAGGTCCATATCAACAAACTGGAACAAATTACCTTGCTACTCCGCGAAACCAAGGTTGGTTTCGCGGAGTAGCAAGGTAATTTGTTCCAGTTTGTTGACTATAAATCACGTAACGGAAACGTAAGTCTAAAATCGGATATTTAAATAAAAATACGTTCAGTCGCGCCCGATTATGATTTGATCATATCGGACCATTGTTGGCTCGATAATAAAAGTGCTGCCAACGGTTCGGCGAATTGTCCAATAAAGCCGATAGTTTTTGTTAGAAGATCAAACAGTACTATAACTTTTCCCTGCACTGCACCGGGCTTATCGCGGAGATTACTTCCATCCCTTTCACACTTCGTTATGAAGGCAAGGACAGATGGTTTAGTTTCTGAATTTTTTCAAACTTGTACGTGACGAGTTCGTAGAATTCGCGGGCAAGATTTTTCAATAGAAAGCCAGTAATTGAGTGAAAGCGCTGCCAAATCGTATTAGAAATAATGAAACGAAATCGGAGGCAAGAAACAGCATAAATGTACTTACTTTATATTAAGTTTGACGGCTCAGAAAACGACGGATATTGTTTTTGAAGGGCAGTCAGTGTCATCGGAGCTGTCGACGTTTTTAAAAAGGTGAGAATTCGGTAATAAGGTAGCATTACTATTCTGGTCTTATACTTTGCGGAGGTCCATATCCACGAACTGGAGCAAATTACCTTGCGCTACTCCGTGAAACTTGTGTCTTGTACTTGTTTCGCTGAGTAACTAGCAAGGTAATTTGTTCCAGTATATACTGGCTTTAGCCCGTGGCCATCTGCGCAGATTTTGGATTGCATACAAATTGCCAGCCCTTTTTTAGCCCTCCTAATGGTGTATGCCTTCTTATACCTCAACTACACAGAGTGTGACTTTGAAAAATACGACATTTCGTAAACAGTGGTATTAGAATCACCGATGGTATTAGCAGTAACCGTTGTTTAAAATAGAGCCCCTGATGATGTCAGGCATCAGATCATATTGTATGTAGACCCTAACTTTTGGCTTTGGATGTATTTGATCAGTGATCAGTGGTAACAGTAGGTATAGACGAACATCAGCTCACGGCTGCAGCCTTTGGGGTAGACAGACCCCAAGCAACTCTACAGTACCATTTCCAACATTCATCTCTCTTTTCTCACTAGCTGCATTAATCCTATTGCTCCATGGTCCTTCGAGCCGGATCGTGCCGCTATAAAGTTCGACGACCGTGAGATTAGCGCCGAGATTATTGGCAGGCTAAGTACCCACTAATATAAGTTCTAGACCCCGTCGAAGCCTGTTGACGTCAACGGGTGAAGGAACTTTGACACCGAAAATAATGGCAGTATGGCAAGCAATTTACTGCGAGGAAAACGTGCCACGTTTATCAAAGGATAAACATTGTTGTATTTTAAATAGAAAACTACAATGAGAATATTGCGATAAACGGATCTTTCCGTAACATATCAGATCTATATGTCTATTTGGTTTGGCGGAAGATGTAGACTAAGGCTTGGTTTTATTGAATTTATTTTTTGTTTATATCATAAAAATTTAATACTAGTGACCCTCAATTGATTATACGTAAACATATAGAAGATATCTCAGCCTAAAACTTCAAGGAAAAGAAAGTTGTGGCGCCACTTAAATGTTATTTAACTGCTTAAATATTTCATCTCTCCCATACGTACTCTTATCGCCTCCCTTACTTAAAGGGCCATTTAGATGAAGCGAGTTCTTGTATGCGAGTTGAGTTACATTGCGCGGCTGGATCCATCGATCGGTCACATCATACCTCGGTAGCCCGCAATGCAATGCAACTCGCATACGCGAACTTGCTCCGTGTAAATGGCCATTAAGGCTCGTCTGTTTTCACGTTTTAGTGAAACTATCTTCTTCGACCAAAGGAATAAATTAACTTACCGATAAACATACGATGAGGAAAATCAATTGATGCTTGGTTTTCATAAAAGTCTGTAAGATCAAATGTTAGACCAAATTCGAGTAATTCAGTACAATTCCTGACATTACTATCAGATTTTTTTTACTTAATGGGGCATTGTATAATGGGCTGTAATCAAGACACACCAAACTGTGGTTTAATGATGCTATTAGAGGGTCATGGGCGTACCCAGCTTCTGGCCTAGGGAAGAGGGGGGGGGGGGGGCGAGTCAGATGCTAGATTCGGTAATCTTTGTCCGCCATCGTCGCGCGCGGTTTTTTGGCAATTGCACCGTGCATTTTGCCAGCGTCTACTGCGCGGTTTATTTAAAAGTTAGAGCAAAAGGCCCCGTTTACACTTCGATTAGTAATTAGGCGAGTTCAAACATGTTCTGCGAGATTTCCAGGGGGCCACCCTGCCCTCCCTGGGTACGCCCATGAGAATAGAATTATTTCTTTCGACCATCTATGCCCGTTCAAACTAAAAATTAATATTAGTTGCGACAAAACGAAGCAAAGTGAAATTTTTGCGTTCGTGTTGCCACAAAATAACCTATTATTAAGCTAAAAGGGTCTTACTGAGAAACAGTGCTGCAACTTACCGCAGTATAATTTCAATAAGGGTTTTCTTAGCTCAAATAAAGAAAAGTGTGTTACAAGCAATGAGTTTAAAATCTGCATTTATTTCTATGCGTATATTTCCTTAATACCCAATTCTTAAGCGTTAGGCTCAGGCTAGCCAAGAGGCTAAGATGGAATACCTCTAGTGCCAGTAATTACACCGGCTGTCTTGCTCTCCACGTCGGAACAACAGTGCAAGCACTGCTGCTTAGCGACAAGATGGTGGTAGCGATCCGGACGGACCTTGCACAAGGTCCTACCACCCGCAAAATGAATGGCCGGGTACTCGTATTTCAGGATGTTCAGGCTACTGATTAACATAATAGCCGAGCAGTCCGGTGCCTCGCTTAACCAATTTAGGCTTATCCTTTGAATCTCACGCTAAGCTTTCAATGGTCTACCAAAATGCTGGTTAGTATTATCAAACCGCGATTAGAATATAATTGGAGAGTAACGTCAGCCCACTGTCATTGTCATTACATACATATAGGAATGAAGCTTGACGCACGCCTATGAAATGACAGTGTGCTGACGTTACTATCCAATTATATTCCAATCGCGGTTTGATAACTTTTAGTATGTAAACTTGAGGCGATAATTACGATTTCAATTGTACCACTATAGATCGTATATTGCTATTGCCGAATAAACTATCTGAAATATTTCCAAGCGTTCTGATTTCTGATCCCAGGTCTTTATTCGGCATAGTTCAAGCGGATAAAAATTTAAAAGCCCCGGTACAAAAACCCCAAGCACATTTAGTTAAACAGCTTTGCATGTAAAATCGATTCCGCCTTTATTCAATTGTTTTATGATTGTGATATAAACAAATTTCCAACTTAAAATTTAACTTTTTGTCACCTAAACATCGTCAATAGCGTAGTTAATCGCCTAAAAAATTGATGCATTAAGAGGAGTGTGAACCCACCACTCTCCGTACAAACGGCGATAACGTTTTCCACCCTCTAAACTTTAACCTGCATCCATGATTTTTTTGTATGTTGTCATTATGCCTTAGAACTAGGTTTCTGTTTTGATTTTTTAAATATCCTTAAAAGCTTAAAAAATATTGTCGATTTTTTTGTTTTGTATGAAACTCCTAAAATGCAAGTATTGTCAAATCTATGAAGATTATTAATAAATTTAAAACATACAAACCCAGTTCTAACTCATAATGACAACATATCAAAAAAATCATTGCCATATATTAAGGTTTAGAGGGTGGAAAACGTTATCGCCGTTTGTATAGGGAGCGCTTTTTGGGGCTGGGTTCACACTCCTCTTAAATGGAAGAGGTGATATATTGTTTGTTGCAGTGTTTTATTTAAACAATATACAAAATGTTGATAGCAAAGAATGTTGTTGCTACTTAAGACAAACTGTAGCGATGAATTTGGTTTAGATCAGCAAATTTTGAATAGTTAGTTGGCAACGTACTTACGTTTGAATCATTCGAATTTTATATCGTGATTCACTGTGGCACCTTTTCACCATAAATGTCATTTCATACATATCCTTCGAAGCTAGTGATTATGACGACATACAAACCGAATAGACTTACGACCCTACAATAGACTTGTAAACACTGGTTTGTCTACATTGTTTTGTCCTACCTCTGCTCTGTTGCGTTGGCCATCTTTAAATTTCCTTCATCATCAGCCTATGTTCGTCCACTGCTGGACATAGGTCTCTCCCATGGCACGCCACTGAGCACGATACTCGGCCACTCTCATCCAGCTCCTTCCAGCCGCCTTGCGAAGATCGTCGCTCCACCGAGCCTGAGGACGTCCCACGCTACGTTTGCCGATCCGTGGTTT
This sequence comes from Ditula angustiorana, assembly GCA_963691745.1. Classification (NCBI taxonomy): domain Eukaryota; kingdom Metazoa; phylum Arthropoda; class Insecta; order Lepidoptera; family Tortricidae; genus Ditula; species Ditula angustiorana. The sequence goes on along the minus strand of OY829480.1, from coordinate 3,074,244 downwards.
CCACTCAAGAACTCGTCTACCCCAACGGTTATCGGCTCTCAGACAGCTTAAAAATGAAAAAGCCTCTGGAGAAGACGGTATTACGATTGAGCTCCTGAAATCTGGTGGTAAACCTATAATGAAGGAGCTCCAGAACATTTGTAATACTGTTTTAATACTGAGGCGTGGAGTAAAAGCGCTGTGTTGTTTTTCAAAATGGGCGATAAATTTCCTTGGCCATCTTAAAATATAAAAAAATAATCTTCGAAAAACATTATGCTTCAGAAACGGTATATTTTTACGTCCATATAAATAGGCGCCCGATGTGAGACCAAACATGTTTAAGCACATTTCACTCTCAATGAAAATAATGTTTCTCCTCGAATGCTTTTGTACACGTTACGGCGAAATCCTTTGAGAACGGTTCACTGATTCCTATACCTGTTTACCGAGAAACCTGCCATAACGTTTTCGATCGTAAATCGCGCAGCAGTGTAAAAAGACGTAAGTCGCTCCAGTGTTTACATAAACATGAAAGTTCTTGCAGTGTAGCTAGCAGTGTTACAAACGGCGATAACGTTTTCCACCCTCCAAACCTTTTTATATGTTGTCATTATCCCCTATGACTAGGTTTGTATGTTTTGATTTTTTTAATTTTCTTTATAGTTTCAATAATATTCATCCTTTATTGTTTTGTATGAAACTCCTAAGATGCAAATATTGTCAAATGTATGAAAAAAATTAAAACATACAGACCTAGTTCTAAGACATAATGACAACATACCAAAAAATCATTGCCGTAGGTTAAGGTTTAGAGGATGGAAAACGATACCGCCGTTTGTATGGGGAGCGCTTTTTAGGGCTGGGATCACACTCCTCAAGCCTTTGGCAGTGTTCGCTTGCTTGAGAGTTTAAGCGATGCACGAGGCTTGATAGCAATTGGCAGTTACATCGTCCCCGAGGGGTCGTTCCTGACTAACGATGAATGTAATAATTTCTTTCGAAAAAAAAAACCTGGTCGTGTTTGTATTTTCCGATATATTTTTTGTTATTTTTTCTAATCTAAAAATCCACTATGCTTAGAAATTAAAATATATTTTTTTAATTACAGTGAAATAAAATCTACATTTATTCTTTAACGATTAAAAATACTTTAGAGGAGTGTGAACCCAGTGCCCAAAATGGCTCCCCATACAAGCGGCGAAAACGTTTTCCACCCTCTATATTTTTTGGTATGTTGTCATGATGCTTTAGAACTAGGTTTGTATGTTTTGATTTTTCAAATGTTCTTCATTCTTTATTCTTTCTTGCGATATACATACAAATACATCACGGATTGGTCCGATTTGGCAAAGGATTTGACGTTAGGTCATTGATATATCCTAGATTAATAGTCAGGGTCAGTGGGGGAGTATCTTCATGAATGCCAGCCGATAAAATAACCACAATCTGTCACAATCACATTCATCATGTACGAGGATGTGCTTTGTAATTTATTACAGCCCCCAGTTTGTTTTATTTCCATATTGCTGACATGCTACATTATTTATACGAAATAAAATGTTTATGACCACTTTGGACGTTCGTCGGCGAACTGTCTTCATAAAAAAAGGGTGGTTAGCTTAGATTGTATAGAAATGTTGTACTGTGTGGATTGTGATCCATTGTTTAACCTTTTAAACTCAAAAGCCACAGAAAACCAGCGTGGTTAGCATTGGGGCGCTGACTGTATTGCTGAATGGATAGATTTTGGCTCTACATAACACGGAATTCTCAAAATGGTTGTACTTTTTACGCCTGTGTCTTCCGGTGTTAACGTTAGTTGTATAAGTGATTTTCTTTCTTTCCAAATGTGATGTCAATCACTGCTATGGAACTCATTATAAATATGTTTTATCGAGAAAAGGTTCACAGTGAGTCATGAGTACTCGCGATTCACATGGTTTGACTGGGCCGGTACCGTGACAGTTCATTCCATAATGATGTTTGTCCTAATGTATCTTTTGTCTTAATCATTATTAGTTCTAAAGTTTTCCTTTGTTGAAATCGTCGCGACTCACTGTTTAATCTTTTTATAACAAATGTCATAATGACAATGATTGCCATGGAAGGCTAGACAGGATCGCTTGATACCGCAGAGCGGAAGACGCTATTGCTAAATAAATATGTGTATAGAGTTGCTGGTGCCAGTCTCGTTGGCATGGCAATGCAGAGTACTGGCACCAATGTTAACATTTTTGGTGCCAGTCCAGCGTTGGCCGCCAGCGCAGGGATGGGATAGAGCCTGCACTATATTTCGTCCCAGTGGCACGCAGTGGCTAGCGACATCTATTGGCACCAGCAACTGGATGCGGATAAATCTGTTTTACGATAACTGTTCCCGCTGGCTAGATGGAATTGCTGATGGCTAGAGTATCGTCGAGTTGTAGAAGTGGTTGTGCCTCGTATACAGTGACGTTAAGCGTACACTAGGGATGTCAGAATGTCACTTAGTTTCCTCACGTTGATACCTCCCGATTGCACGGCTAGGCATGCCGGGCTCGCTTTAACACGCTAGTTGATCAAATAGGTGTTTTAATGCTAGTAATTGGCGCTTTGGAAAGACTGTGACTAAAGTTGTACAATACAACCTTACAGGCATACTCATCTGTCTGGAGGACCTCCGCAGCCTCTGTGCTACCGATTCCTTTCAATTTTAACACGCGTGTTGTTATCCTACTAATATTATAAACGCAAAAGTTTGTAAGTATGGATGGATGTTTGTTACTCTTTCACGTAAAAACTACTGAATGGATTTGGATGAAATTTGGCACACGCACAGTTTATAACCTGGATTAACACATAGGATACTTTTTATCCCGTAAAAATGCATAGTTCCCACGGGATACGATAAGTGAGTTATACGCCGCCGTGACGTCATGAGCAGCAAAGTAACTAATTCTCATTAATTTGTCCAGGAAATATTGCAGATTGCATGTTGGGTGCACGTTTGCTTGATATAAATAAACAAGTCTTCGCGGACGAAGTCGCGGGCAAAAGCTAATACTACATAAACCCAGATGAAACTGCTATTGCTCTACACATTTCCTAATAGTACCCAATAAATGGAGGTATGCTACAGCCCTGCTCAGCGAACATCTCAGTCTCGCCACTCAGCTTCTCCGCTACCAATTCTTTATACAAAACTAGCAAACCCGGCGAACTCCGTTTCGCCACCAGATGGCTTCGTTTTCTTTGCTATAAACCTCACGGAGCCCGAGACCTTTCCAACGAATGCAAAACCGTGGAAATCGGTTCGTGCGTTCTGGAGTTATAGCGTCAGGAAGGAAAACCCGACTTATTTTTATATAGTAGAGAAGAAGAAGAAGAAGATAGATCCCGATCAAACTGCCATTAAATACTATACTTCCTAATAGTATACATATAGTACAGTATACATTAGTAGGTATGTTACAGGCCTGCGTTGCGTACGGCGTCTGCCGAGCCGGCCGGGCGGGGCGGTCCGCGCAGCCTCCGCGCTATCGAGCGCCGCCCCGCCTCACGTGCTTCATTCACGACTAGGGTTGCCATACGTCAGGACATGTCCGGATTTTTGACCCTTTGTCCGGATTGCGGCCGGAGTTGGCAAGTGTCAGGATTTTTAGGAATTGCCTAAAAAAAAAAAGAATATGTTTATGTGATATATTTGTTGCAAAGTTCACACAGTTTTAATGAATAAAAGTAGTAAGTAATCAACAAAAACAATAATGCGTCATTTAAGCTACGCCATATCTCTGTTACAAGAAATGTCCGGATTTTTATGAGGATATTTAATTTTTCCATATGGCAACCCTACCCACGTGCCGCCGCGGCCGCATGCTGTCCACTCTCGGAATACTATACAAGAAACCTTATAAGTACTTGATGCCAAATGTTTTTTTTTATGTAATAGGAAGGCAAACAACCAAGTGGGTCACCTGATGGTAAGTGATCACCACCGCCTATAGACACCCGAAACACCAAAGAGATTGCAGACGAGTTCTCAACCCTGAGGGCTAAGATGGAATAGGTACCTCTTGTGCCAGTAATTACACCGGCTGTCAAGCTTTCCACGCCGGAACACAACAGTGCAAGCACTGCTGCTTAGCGACAGGATTAGCGAACAAGATGGTGGTAGCGATCCGGACGGACATTGCGCAAGGCCGTACCACCCGCTGATATAATTCATTTGAGGGAGATTTTTCGAAGGGACCCTTTGCCGACCTTTAGTTTCCCCTCATCGGGCCTTTGGATCTCTCACTCATCGTAAGGAATGCACTGCCAAGCTACTGCTAAACGCTTATATTCTATCACCTATGAGAATCTGGTACTACACAGTCGAGCTGGCTTACTGCAACCAGAAACTAGCTACAGCAATTGCTGTGCCAATGAGAATGTTAAAATAGTGGTTAAGCCACATCTCTCTGCCAGTATTCAGAATTCAGAAGTGACCAGATGACATTCTGATTCAGATTTCAAACTCTGTAGATATTACTATTAATCCAATAATGGACCCTCATGGGATAATACCGTGGCGAATCATAACGCTGATTTTCACTAGGACCCTCACAACTTTATAACTAACTAAGGACGCGCGCGACTTCGTTCGCGTGAAATTAGTAGCCTATGTCCCTCAGGGATAGTGTAGCTTTCTATCCTTCTATGAAAGAATTTTTGTAATCGGCTCAGTAGTTCCAGGGATTACCCTTTACAACAAACTAACAAACAAAGTTTACCTATTTATTATTATAAGTAACTAATATCGAAATTAAATTGTTATTGTTATATAGGTTGCCAATTCGTTGAACTCACACAATCACGATAAACATTATCTCTATTACTATAATTAATTGTTTGTCGCCTGCAAAATCATTGCATAGATTAAGGGGAGATAACCAATAAATTGATAGTACCTAGCAAATGTATATGCAAGTGATTGGATCGCTGTTTAATTTGAGTTTATCCCGTTAGTTAGAGACATTTCCATTAAAGGGGGTTCGATCGACAGCATTGAACTACGGTAACCGTGATTGCCTCGCTCGTATACCTCTGTCAGTGTTAGCAGCGGTATAGCCAACTAAGTATTCATTAATTAAAATAACGAGATGTTTGGCTTTCTGTTTTTGGCTGGCTGTAGCTTTAAACAGTTAAAGAAATGGACAAGAGCGCGTCAAGCCATGCGCAGTGTGGTGTTTTATGGTTGTTTTTTGTGCGTAGGAGAGACATTTGCGAGATTTAAGCTTTGTAATTTTAATAGTTTTTGTGAAGCGACTGTGACGTACGAAAGACAGACAGACGGACATGGACAAGGATTCCTAGTTTGACAAGTATAAAGTTACTAAAACTTCAATTAGACCAGACGGTCTAATTGAAGTTTTAGTAACTCGCAAAGAGACCTTTGCGAGTTTTATAATACGATTGCATAACGGCAGTATCCTGAAGAGCTTTTTGCTAGATACTCCATTCAAAAAGGGTTTAGCTTGCTGGGACAGAAACTGGCGAGTGATTCTTCTAGTATTACCCAACGCTTATAGGTTACGCCAATTCTTTACATACATCCTTCTTAGTCCACTGGATCAGCAACCCGAAGGGAGTCTGGACATCCGGAATGAGAGTGTGAATGAGTTTCTGATCCTATGAGATGACTCGAGTAGGCAATTGTCGGCTTGAAGCTCATGCAAGTCTGCTTCCACAAGGTTGCCTCTACGATACCTGGGACGCCCCACTGCTATCAATATGCTAACCCTATTAGTAGTAGCACATAAACCTCCCGTCCCTCTTGCACATGCCAGTTGGTAAGAAAGGGATACATGCTTTATGTCAGCGATAAAAGCTAGCATTCTATAAAGAGTCTCTGGACGGCGACTAGTGGGAGCAACTACGCTTTCCTGACGCTGCAACCATTTCCCATTATCTCCAAATGACCAAGGCATTTGTTTTTGACCAAGCAATTTGCCTTGCTTATGAAGTTTCGTTCGACCGCGAGTTCGTCCAGCATTCTTTCGGACTCTCCAATTACCAACTTCCCTATTCTCGCTTAGATGCACTTCATTAAGAACATTAAAGTGCATTCGATGCACATAAAATGTACAGTCTGCCTCAAAAGTAGCTAAACAATTAAGAACCTCGTCGTAGTAACGTATGAGATGAGAGTTGTTCGAAACTGTTACATCACTGACAGCGACAAGGTACTAAAACGTTCAGCTACTTCTGAGTATGAGGCTGTATGTCCCTCAAGCGTAAACCTGGAACGGCGCGCGAAAGCATCAAGTCCTAAAGTTTTACTGGCATGTGTCAAATTGAAGTAACAGTAAAACATTGAGGAGTCGTAAAGTGGCGCCCAACGTGGGACTCGTATGGGGCTGAATTGTTGCAACGTGGTACACACTCGTTTTGATGTTAGTTTAGCTTTAGTTTGAGGCATCGCACAACGCCAACGTTCTTGGGCGTACAGGCGCCTCTCCCGCACCATCAGTTGCTGTTGTACTTCGCTTTGGTTATTTGGAGAAAGATACATTTTCATTGTTTACCAAAATGTAAGAATTCCAATTATACTATTCTAGCTATTCCATTCGTAACGTTATTGCTAGATCATGTGAGTAATCGTTAGTTTATGTTAATCCTATGCATTTTTGACTTTCTTATAAGCGTTCTCGCTAATCTTAAGTTAAAACTCCAATCGTGATTTTCTTTATATCGACATGACAGTGTTGGCTTGGTTCACCGCTCACTGCGCATTCAAAGACACTGAAAGTATACCAAATAGGTGCTAATTCTTTACCACGGCCTCTTAAGACGTCGAATCAATCGAAAATAGCCATCTTCCTCACGCACATTAATTATAAGCAAGATATCAACACATATCTCATGAGATCTATACCTTGACCGTTAAAACTCCATCGGTGTTTTCTTTCTACCGGCGTGACACAGTTTGTTCCACAGCGCATGCGCGTTCACCCGGCGGCTATTAATTTTAACGGGCCCTTGATATATTAGCAGTGTTTCTTAATTAGAGCCCGCTTTCCTCTTAACAGCCAGTATTGCGAGTACGAGAGAGTGTGAAAAACGTCTAATTTATGTTTTTAATTTTGTTCCATTTTTAAAACAAAGGGCAAAGGGAATTTGACAGAAAGTCAGGCAAAAGTTAAGTTATTCTATGGATGAGTTGTACATACTTTTAATGTTGAGTTTTTGGAAAGGAATGGACAGTTATAGATGAAGTAAGGCGTTATTAAGTCATAGTTTAAAGAAGGTATTGATATACTGAGTGGTGATATTATTCAACTTATGCTCGTAAGACCCAATGTCCTAATTTAGGATATTATGTTGATAATCCTATTGTGAAGTCCGAGGCGTAGGTGCACGATGATAACGACATTCGCGCGTAGCAATAGTGTCGAATATTGGCTGCTCGCGCGCGGTTAGTTTCAGTAATAATAATAATTTGAACATATGAAAAGCGGCTTTCGTCAAGATCAAAAGAGTGCACCTGCTGAAATTGAATTGATGATTTGATTAATTGATTAAGAAGTGTGTTTTTTTGTCATTTTGTTGTATCTTTGCTGTGCTGAAGTAAGATATGAGATATGTTCGTGAAATATTGTTCTGACATGCTCATAATTTTTTTTTTAATTTTGTTTTTGTTATACTTATTTGATGTAGTAATATTATGAAAAAAATAAATCTGAACCTAAATAACTTTTTAACTATCCAAGCCGTTTTGCGACAGCAAAGGAGGACGATAGAAATATCGCGGTTGCGTTCTGATTTCGGAAGTTCAAGTAACTCATTTTAAATGATACACTCTGATGAATTAATTTTTAATGACATAATATTACCAAACGTACCTACTTTAGAAAATTGTAAAAAATGAAACTTATCATATCAACTGTTTTCATCTGACTTGAAATGTTATTTTACCTTATTTTGCTTTTGCAATATTGTATTGACGTGTAAAATCACTGTTTTACCAATAAATAACTGAAAACTGTAAAACTCTATGTTATACCGACTTTCACGAGTTTAATATAAAAATATTTCATATTTAAAATTAGAAGCTTGTACTTCCAAAACAAAACACAGCGCTCCAAAAACAACGTAGTCACAATAAATAAAAAACTGAATATTTCGGAATTCCCGCGTCATTCGGAGCGATTCACGTTTAATGTACTTGTAACTATAGACAATGCCTAGGATATTCAATTACCTAGTCTAGTACTCTGACATCGCTAGTTATGATTGCCGACTTCCTCGCAGCAACCGAACCTAGAATCTAGGATAGGTATCTCAATATAAGTCTTGTTGTATCTAAAGGTATCCATAGCACATTTTGTATCATTTATTTTATTAATTGATTGTGTTTTTAACGATCTGAAATGGCGAATTATTTACCTCATTTTCTACGATTTCAATGTGGAAATTGTAATTTTATGCAATTTATAATGTAACTTTATATTGACTGAATAAACTAACTTGATTAAACTAAACTATGCTAGTTAAAATAGACATAGTTTCGGTTTAATTTTAGTGTGAGATCAATTTAATTAAATTGTTCAATTTAGAGATAGGTAACTCTGTACTGATTGGATCAGCAATTACCCCTTTGAAACTTATCTCGTCACTCCGCAAGTTCCTTAGAAATAAATATTAATTTAATTATCTATTCACTGTATCTCTTTTTGTCATTTATGTTTTTTTTTGTACAATAAAGAATTTACATACATACATACATACATACATATTCTCAGGCGGTAAATAAATAACAAGGCAGATTGGACGTTCGGATCGTCCTCAATGAAGTAATCGGGTAGGGCGGGCTGGTGTCACTCAGTCTTAAATATTCAGTAAGTTTTAAGTAATCTCGATGTCGAGAGCCATACAAATGTTTCGGAAATAACGTTTGTTAGTACAAAACTTTGAACATGTACGTTTCACTTCTTGACAACCGGGTGCGGCTAAAAAAGAGACATGAATAGACAGAATAGCAGAATAACAGCGTTGCAGTTATTCTGCTATTTTAGCGCGCCGACTGCAGAGTCCGTCCAAATTGTATTAGGGTGAAAAGTTGCGCGTTTGAACTGCCGTCATTGTTGTCTTTGGGATATCGACAACAGAGATGACTGATGTTATCAAGGTTTAATCAATAAAACGGTTATTGTTTCGAGTGCAGCTTCTGTTTTTAATAGTCTTGTTGAGTGTCCCACTGCTGGGCAAAGACCTCTCCTCTGTTATCCTCTCTCCGCAACTTCTGTTATTGTCACAAATATGTTCATCGTCATTCTTGTCACCAATAAGACGACAATGACGGCGGTTGAAATATGGCAGTATATTTGCCCATTAGTACTGTGTTCCCCACTCTACTCACTGTTCTGCTCCTGTGTGTACTCAACGTAGGAAACACAGCAGTAAGCTATTGCTTAACGCCGGTATTCTAAGAAAGATAGGTTTTATTTAAATACTAGCTGTGCCCGCGACTACGTCCGCGTGTCTTGCTTGACCCTACATATTTCCATACAAAAATTTCATCCCCTATTCCCTATTATTGTTTACACCCTTGAGGGTAAAACTTTTACAAACTTTGAATGCTTTATTTATTTATCAACAACAGCCTAAAAACTAAGTTTCAAGCTTCTAGCTCTAAATGACGATACTTCCATACAAATTGTCATCCCCCCTTTCAACCCATATTTCGCATTAAAAAGTAGCCTACGTCCTTTCTCGGTTTCTAGACTATCTGTGTACCAAATTTTATTTTAATCGGTTCAGAAGTTTTGGCGTGAAAGCGCGACAGGCAGACAGACAGAGTTACTTTCGCATTTATAATATTAGTAAGAATATTAGTAAGGATATAATATTAGTAAGGATAACACTAGCTACTAGCAGGTGTAAATGGTGTAATGTTTTCACTTCGACTACATACCCATAAACGATGATCCAGTATCTTGTATGATCTCGATGTAGTCGGCATTGGTAATGAAAGCTATGTCAACTAGTCGTTCGACTAGTTGGCTGATAAGTCTAGAAATAGTACCTTTATGGCAGTATGAGATACGGACTGAGTCATAGGCATAAATCAATGAGCTTAATGCTATCTGTTTGAGGTGGTTATGTAGATAAAAGGGATTTTAATAGAAATAAAACATTAGCGTAGATGTTATCAAGCTGATGGATTAACAGTGGGTAGGTACTCCATCGGAACAGTTGCTTAAGTGTTGTTTAGTGATGCTATCTTAGTGTAGATATTGAAATAAGTAGATGATCTAAGCGTTAGATTTATGATGAGGATTTTTATTCTTTATTCTTAAGGACATGCTGTAGGTTAAAATCTTAAGCCCTCTTTGGATGTTAGTAGTGTACAAAACTGATATGGAATTAACGTCATTTTTCGAAAATGGAGCGTCGACTTGCTCTATAGACACGTTACTACCACGAGTCGACGCTCCATATTCGAAAAATGATGTTAGTTCCATATCAGTTTTGTTCCACAGGCAAGAGGGGCTTTATCTATACTGAAGTATGTCTGTACGTACACTATGAAGTCCTATTATAACCAAAAGACTCCTCAGTTTCAGTTCATTGCTCCTATAACAACAATGGTTGCATTCCAGTTCTTGTAACGGTGTGCATTGTGTTATTAGAAGCCTTTTATGCGGCGCAAAAAAAACAGGCCAAGTTGTAGTCGGTAGCTCAAAATACAAAATAAAAGTAACACTTCCTGACGTCACACTAGCCAAACGTCACAATGACAGGCAAAACATACTGTTGTTGTTGTGAGCGTTTGTGACTACGAAGGTTAAACTTTATCTCAGGTATTGCATTTAAATATCTTGGTTAATGAATAATAAACCTAAAAACTTTTAAGTGCCTAAGTATCTAGAATATTCGACCTGTTCCGTTACACAACTGATTCCATATTCAAACCCGAAATCAATTTTCTACAATACCGTTAAAATACCTATCAATCACGACAATGTGCCTTAATTGATGGCTTCGGCCATTCTTTGCCCGTCATTATCAGTCATTCAAACACTAATGTACTCAGTTTCTCTCTTTCACGCTTTACTCAACTGTTAACGATAGATAAAGACAGACTTTGTAGCGTAATGAAGTGAACTAAATGGGTTTTTAAAATAAACACGCTGGCTGCTTTGTTGTTTTTTTTTTAATTTGACGTGCATTCATGTCTTGAGAAAAGTTAAGAGACGGCCAACCTGCGGGGCCAACCAATGGAGTAAAAATAGGTTGGACATCACTTTGGACACAAACCAAAACTCATAGTTTTCAATCGTTGAATTGTTTTAAAAAGTTTTATTAGATAATTGTACAGATATAGAAGTATTTTTAGGACTGTAAATTTATTCTTATTTAATTTATATTTTTGTGTTCTGATGTGTTGCATTAGCATCACCTCACCAAATAATTTTGATTTTCATACCCTAACTAGCCAGCGCCCGCGACATCGTCCACGTGGAAATGGTAGCATATCCGTCGGAATTGCGTAGCTTTCTTTCTATTAGTGAAATAATTTTTGGAATCTGTTCAGTAATTCTAGGGATTACCCCCTCCCCCTACATACAAACAAAAAAAAAACCTCTTTATTATATTAGTTTAGAAGTCTAGACAACAAAAACTCTTTACATAATTTTTAACAAAAAATTGACTCAAAGTTGCAAAAAACACTGGGGCCCTAACTAAACTGTACCTTACCTTAAAGTCGTGTAGGTTATTTACATTCCAAAGGTGGGAGAATTTTTAGCTAGTTTAATACGAGGTTTGCTGGTCAGGGTCCGAGTCCCCCCGAACTTGAGGCCCCCGGTGCACACCACTTCTAGCTAGCTTCGGTAGTTACGCCGCTGCCGCTCAAGACAACCGTTCTAGTAAAAGTTCGTATCGTTCCTTTACTTCGGCCACGTCATCTCATTCTTGGTGGCGTCTGACAAACGGCCACACCGTAAACTAATAACCCACGTCGAATCGGGAATCAATAGAATCGTGCTCGGCAGCCGGACGCCGGAGATCCAACGTCCGGCGCCGGCGGCCGGAACATCCGCTCGGTTACTGGGCCAACTCGGCCGCTTGCAATTTGTTGGCTGTTTTAGCGTAGTACGGGTTGAAATAGACTAGCGTTTGACCACAGTATATAAATAAAGCAGTACCGAAACTAGGCCTATCTGGTGAGATAGATACCAACGCCCCGGTGGAGCGTTAGGGTTGTCCTTTTAAATTTTCGCGCACTGTCTCAGGCGCATGCAATAACGATAAACGCAAAGCGCGTCCACTCGTCTCGATGCGGGCGGCAGCCGCGACTGACAGCACCGCAAAAACCCCTTAGCGGCCGTGTGGAGCGTGAGTCATTGTGAGTGCGCCGGTTTCGAGCGTTTGTACGTAGATTCCTTATCGCTTATATGTATACTGTGGTTTGACGGAGGATTCGGGCGCGTGAAAATTTTCTTATGCTCATAAAGACCAACTACAGCCAGTTACAGATATCTACAGTCGCCATTAAGTAAACTGGAACGGCCAAGTTGCTCCAAAACATCTAACACGCAAAGCATCTAGCATCTAGCACGAAACTTCTCGATACGCGTGAACTCGCTACGTAACTCAGTGCGTCTCGTTCTAACTAGCCCAGTAGGAGAGAGACGCACTGAGTTACGTAGAGAGTTAACGCGTATCGAGGAGGTACACAGTTTGAGTGCAATTCAGGAAGCTGCAGTCGTCTAGAGCACCTCTGCACTGGGGCCGCCGCAAGCAGCCGCGCGAATGAATACGAGTCACGAGATAAGCAGAGAGGCATACAGTAGGACGCTTCTTATTCAGAGCGCTTCTTTTCTTCGAAGAGAGATTTCTGTGCGCCTAGCACGAACCTTCCGACTCTCTACCAGCCCATTTTTAGAGACGATATAAAGTTCTTTTGGTACTTCTGGCCATCTTCACCGCTGCAATATATCTGATGGCGATTGTGCCAACCATAGAAATAGTACAACATAGAAGGAGTGTTAAAATTGAAAGGGATGTTTTATTATCTGATCTCTTTACTTTAAAAGGCAATACAATGTGTCAAAAAGAGATGACTACATACTCTAAACTCCACTTCAATTGACACCCTGTACACGACCAATAGACAAAATGGTCACCTTTGGCTATGGTAATGTATACATTAAGGTAGTATACTCTACGTTTTTCTTATTAATTTGCAGGTTTTACTACCTTGACGCACACAAAGGTGACCATTTTGACAGCTTTGGCTATGTACACTTGACAAGTACTGAGGCTATATCCATGCTTTAGTCCTTCATCCAAGGTGCCAACAGTCCTTTGACCTAACGCCATAAAAAAATATACATAAACATATGTGTCCCTCGCATTTTAAAAGGCATGTAAACACGTTAGACAAAAACGCGCTAAAATTAATTCTCCATTAGGGGATTAATTGTGACACGTCTGACTCCGCTCCAAATATGTTGCCGTGTTTTGTTACTTTTTGCCAGGCAGTGTATTTAGAGCATAGGAACTCTTTTTTTATCTTTATTTAGTTAGGGGCTTTTGATCAAACTAAACGTGTCAGCCCCATTAGAAAACAATATATATCTAAACATAACGTATTACACAACAAAAAATATAGGTAACCTATCTTATCAAACATTTATACAAGACTCTTAACTGCATCATTTGTTGGTTCAAAATCGATTGTAACGATTCTACATAAAAAAAAACCAAGCATAGGTTCTCGAAATGTTTGTTGTTACGCCTGTAGTTAAACCCTACGCCCTCTTCCTGTGGTTTAGGATTATAGAGTTAGTAATACAGACAGTTTTCCGTCAATCTAGAGGGTGGGACGGGGACGGGGTCCGCGGGGACTGCGGTACCAATCTGGGGCGGGGGTGAGTTGTCATTCTGTGTGGAACACTATTTACTTTGTGCTTAAGAGTTTTGTTTGTCCACAGATGTCCTCTGTGAGGGCGTGAGAGCCGTTCGTTGATGCCATGTCGTCGTAGACGAAAACTCTGCTCGCTTCTTCTGGTGAGTTCTTAATTCTTTTACTTGTGCCATACTAAAGGCCATTTACACGGAATTCTCGCATGGCAGTTGCATTATGTTGCGGGGTTCGATCGATCATATCATACCTTGGCAGCCCGTCCGTGTAAATCGTCTTTAAGTTACTATGCTATATAATTAGTGTATACTCAGTATTATCCTGTATAACATTGACTATACATACATATATAAGGTATACCGTACCTGCAGAGGGCATAGAACCCTGAACCAATGATCAATATTCATATAAGAGTTGATGCGATGCGAAGTTGTTCATTACATTCATTTTATTTTAAACTAGCGGACGCGCGCGACTTGTGAAATTATTAGCCTATGTCCGTCAGGAATAGTGTAGCTTTCTACTAGTGAAAGAATTTTTAGAATCGGTTCAGTAGTTCCAGAGATTACCCCCTACATACAAACAAACAAAGTTTACCCCTGTATTATATTAGTGTAGATGTAGATTAGCGTAGACTAGAGGCAATTAGACGGTCTGATTGACGTATGGCCTAAGCGCCAAGAGGTGGTAGGAGGAAGTAGCGAGCTGAGGGTTGATTTCGTGGGTTTGTCACAAAAGCGTGACAGAGGCTATACTACTTCTAAACTACCTTTAAGGCTTTTAAGCTTAAACTACACCGGTCGCGTGCACGTCGAGTAACGCAGCTCTACGAAGCTAGTAGGAGCCGTGTCACATACGCGACGTGTACACAACTGGGCCTGGCTCTTAGACCTAAACAGCGGCCCGAACACGACGGCCGAGGGTTAGTTTATCTCTCCCTGCGTCTCTGTTCAACTAGTGTCATAAGAAAAGGACGCGCATAGAGATAAACTAAACCTGGCCAGTCATATTAGGGCCACAGGGATGATTACTTAACGACGAATGAAACAATATCGTCCGCGGTATACGCTAACCGCCACGTGTGCGCAGCGTGGCGGTGCACGGTGGCGGGCGAATACGCCAGATGTCGCATTCATGGCTAATTTGGAACCACGTTGAGTTTCACAGATTCTCATATTCAGCTGACAGCTCACTTCAATCAAACGTATTGTGCGCAATAGTTTTAAACGAAAAGTGTAACCGTACATAATGGAACCTCCATGGTGCGATTGGTGCATAACTGGCCGCTCACAAAAAAATAAATAAATGGATCGTTTGAATTCGTTTGTCTTTTGTTTTCTTTTTCACTCCGCTATTTAAAATAACAACCCGCAAACCGCAGTTTAATTACAAAAATAATCTGTTTGTGTTTTTTATTAATTACATTTATACTGGATCATACATATTCTTGCGTTTATACATATATAGGACCAAACCATACATATACGAAGGTAGGTATTGTTTTTTGTATACTTTTAGTTCTTTCTTGTTTATTTTCTGTACATAATGTGTAATCTTATCAGGCTAATTAAAGTCTCATTCAGTTATTACTGGATTTAAATAAATAAACGTTAATTTGCGTAGCCGATGGCCTCTGAAACTACCGAAATCTGTTCGTGAGGTTAATAGCGTAACCAGTTTGCAGTTGTCTACCATTTGGACTCCATAAATGGACGTTGGACGTCCCCCTTAAATGCTACCTCGGAGACCGTTTCACATTTTAAACAAAATTTGTGTGTAATTAGCTTAACCGAGAACTGGTAAAAGTGGTTTTCATCTGTCTGTCTCCTTAATGGGCAATGCATTAACCAAACTGTCTTAACATTTTAGCTTCTCTTTTTACCTTCGACACATTCTTCTTGTAGTGGCTTTCCATACACGATGTTTGCCGTTAGCTTCGCAAACTTCTCTGTCTTGAGCCACTCAGAACAGTTGCTCTACACAGGTGATCACGGTCTACTCCCTAATATTACGCAGCCAGGATTTCTTCCGACTTCCGGGACGCCACTTTCCCTCAATTTTTTCCGCTAATTTCCCGACCCATTATTTTGTAGGTACAACTTTTGTGGGGTAATCTGGTCGTGCATGAGATCGACTTAATCATGGCATTAATCTAACGTTTGTGATAGTAAAGAATAGAATAGAATAGCATAGAATATGCATAATATGGATGCATAAGCCCATACATAAATACCTTAAAGACTATACATAGGTATTTATAAAGAATGTAGTTAGGGTGGCCACCACGCAGCACATGGCGCCTTTCGCCGTAATTTGCTAGCTTGTTAGCCAATGCATGTGAGAAAATGCTCAATTGTTTGTATGGTTCCGCTGTCATTGTCAATGACGTTTAGTCGCTTGCAAGGGATATGCATCGGCATATTTCTGTGCATCTTTAGTAAGAACAATTAAATTACGTTTTGTTTCTTGCTTTTCATATACTGGACTTTTATTTGACTTTCGAGTGTGTTATAATGTCATGAACACGAAACAAATGAAACTTGAACTTTCGTTCCACATTTAAATTGATTAACAATAATTAGTAACGCAACAGCGTCCTCGAGGAATAGTCAGCATTGCGTATTGCTCCCGGCGACATAGACATATTGCCCTAGTTTCAAACGTGGACCACGGAGAGAATTAAAAATATCTCGACATAAGGACGTGACTTTGCCGACTCGTGGACGCGTTAGATTTACGAGTTATTCCCGACACGCGAGCCGGCTATTACGAGTTGTAAAATAATCGGGGTTGGTCAAGCTGTGTTTGAGTAAAAGCTCATTTGCTACATTATGGTAGTGTAGGTAATTTTATATGAGTTGCTATTCCGCGAACACTTCTTTTAACTAGACGAAAAGAGCGGGTTTTATCGTAAATTATACGCTTTAACACGTTCCGAATCTTGCGGAATAGATTGTGTGGAGCTGAAAAGTCTGTGTGAATCCTATGGTATACATATTTAACACGTGACGGTATGTTTGATACGTTGTCACGGGCGTTCCCCTGCCCGGAGGGAGGAACACCAGTTTCAAACGAAATATCAAAATACTGAAAAGATAGCCGGAGCTATCACAAAATCGAAATATTGTCTGGAGGCGTGCTTTGAATGTTTAGGGCTTAACTAAATGGAGGTAAAGGAAAAATGTTAGTATTAAGCACAATCTTTATTTCCTACCAAAATTTGACATATATACAGTAATGTAATTGTGGAACCTTAGCGTCTAAATGCCAGACAATTAAAGTAAATATATGTTTTAGCTCAGCCGCAAGCGGGTGTTTTGCTGAAGGCGGTTCTTATGATAGGTTCACAATTAACTATGTCTAAAGATGTTAGTCCCTACGTAAATCGAAATGCCATCAATTCCAATTCATGCCTAAATGACTTTAAATCCTAATTCCCTACTTTATTAATGTATGATTGTTTCACAGACCTGGCGCTGAAGTAAACCTTCCCGGAAAGCTGTCCGGCTGCAGACTGGAACAGGGCAGTGTGAGTCGAACACGAAGCTCGGGGGTCGACTCTATGCAAGCTCAGCTCTCAAGCCACACAGGAAGACGCGAAGATTATATTCAGGCGGCGCAAGCAGTGCAATCCCCAAATTACGAAACGTGGTAGAAGCTTGGTGCAGAAGGCATATGGAAAATCAAGGGTTGGCTTTACAAAATGGCGGCTGGGGAAATGACCAAGCCCGCAATTACGGAATACTCGAAATAAGCAACCCCTGACTTAACCCTACAAAACTAAATTCACAATGCAAAAGATCAGAAGGCCTAAGGCATAAAGAGATTACTAAACTGAAGATTAAATAGAGCTTAAGTGAAGCCTAACCAAATTTAATTAATTTAATGAAAATAAGAAAACCCATCCAGCTGGAAAGAACACATTGCTTCGATTAGATAGTGCACATTGCAAAATTTAAGCGATAGCGAAACAGACATTAGGAAAGGATTCTTACCGGAGACCATCCAGTAATTTATATGGACTATCTCAGACGCCGGCTCTCCCTCCTTCCCGTCAAGAAGAATCCTTCAAGAGCTGCAAATAAACCACGAGGTTAGAAACTATTCAACAAGGAGCCACATGAATTTACCAGGGGAATTTCTACTCACGATTTTCCTAACTCCTTCAAAATATATTTTAAATAGGCTGCTCCGACGCCACATGAGCCACTCAAGCTGTGCATCCAGGCGCGGACCTCCTTCTTGCACCCGATTAATAAAGCTTCTCTTGCGCACCATCATAGAGCCCTGGTTATATCGGAATGATTCCCAAAATGGCTGGAGGAAGTTGCGACAGAAGCACCCTGGAGCACCCTCAGATGAAGAAATTTCCCCCAAATTGATCCCCTGAAATTTATTCCGAAAATTGACTCCCTATGCTCTACTCTTGGATCCAAACTATAACCATGACCGAAGACAACTATCAAAGAAGATCTCTGCTCTGCTTTCCTGTACCTGAATGTGTGCAAAACCTTGTTAGAATAAGTACTTCCTGAAATATCTGAAATAAATGGTATGTATGAAAACGCAATGTTCATTTTATATCCCCATATTTAGGGGGAAAATCTGCGGCTGACAGTCCTAATTTTATTATCATATGATCTACCAATCATATGTAGCCGCGTACGTAAACACAGCTAATTAAGTTGCCAGTATTGAAAAACCCTACCGATGTTACCACAATAATCGAAACTCAAGCTGTTCAAGTCACTGGAGAAAACGTACCAAAAATACACAACGTTACAATACCCCCCTTCCTCATTTAAGGTTCAACGTAGGTGAACCGACGCTGTCCTCAGCGCTCTGATCTCCAGTGAAAGAACTGCCCAAGGCTCGATTACCCTGCGTAACCACAAACGTTAACTAAAAGTGCTGAAAAAACTCTACCAAAAAGTTATTACCAAAAAAAATTGTGCTTAATAGAACCCCTTAACGGAGGAAAAAATGTATGTAACCAACAAAACCATAAATCCATCACTAAGTTACATACCAAAAACCTCAAAAAACAATCCAACCATAAAGAAAACAAACCGCATTAACCTTCCCAGCACAACGGCAATGTTGTGCTGAAGAGGTTAATCGCTAACAGCCAGGACCGATGTTCAGCATCCTTCAATATAATCTCTTCTTGTCCGGGCGAAACCTAACGAAATAGTCACAACAACTTTCAAAATTCAAAACGTAACCTAAACTGAACTGAAACCCTTCACCAAGATATAACTAAACATCTCAGATACAATTTATTGTCTCTGAGGAATACCGAAAAAAAAACTAAACATCCTAGACTGCTGTCTGAGGAAACGAAATCTATCTCGCCTAGGTCGAGATAATTAAACGGAACGAAGCACAATTACTGTGCAACATAACATAACATCGCATCCACACAAGTACCGAAACCCGTTCATGTTGAATGCGAAACACAGATGTACATAAACCTATACATAACTTGGTAAGGGACAACATATTCATACCTATACTTGTGCATATATATTAAAGACTACTCCGGATGTTATAGAGTTAAGATTGAGCCGCCCTAAATTCATCAACGTTCACTTGCTTTCCATACATCACGCTTACAAAAGTAGTGCGACAATTATTTTTGTTCACCACCTCTAACAATTTGTGATTAAATATATTATAAATTTAACACTCGAATGCTAAGCTCCAATCTTAATTAGTGGCAACAGTTACAGACGATGGTTGCGATCCGTGGCAGCACGACGACGAGCCGGAGCAAGCCATCGTGCGTCCACCGACCACAGTCACCGTCCGAACTACCTAATTCACCACTTACATGGCGTTTTAGTCAACAATGGCGGCGCGGCGAGCGATAACTAGTAAAGCGGGCCGCGCGTCCACTGGTCACCAAATGAGCCAAAAGCGGTAATTTACGCTTTTAGGTCTTTAATATGCCAAGAGCCTGTCGGATGGCCGTCCATCCTTTCCAATTCATAAACTAAGGGAGACAAAACTTTCTTAATCCTACACTTTTCATACTTTGGCGCGAGCTTCGCCATCTTAAATTTCAAAGCATCGCTTTGTACGTAAGTGCGTTTCCACACAATATCTCCCACGGAAAATTTAGCTGAACGTCGCCTTAAATTGTAGTATTTTGCATTTGTGCCATGCGCTTTCAAAAGGTGAGACCTAACTTGTTCAAAAATACTTTTCAAACAGCCAAATTCGCCCGCATATTCTTCTCTAGGAATACCTACGGTATACTCCTGACCCGAATCTCGGTAGAACGAACCGTTTATGACTGGTTCCCTAGCGTGTACCAAAAAGAAAGGAGAGAACCCCGTGGACTCGTTAACTGCACTGTTTAACGCAAACTGAATACGGTGCAGTTGCTCATCCCATGTACGGTGGTTTTCTTCCACGTACGACGCTACGGCAGTCATAACCGTTTTGTTATGACGCTCAACCAAATTCACCTGTGGGGTATACCGTGGTCCATAATGAACCCTAGGAACATTGTATCGTTTCAAAAGCTGCCTGAATTCTGATCCAGTAAACTGAACCCCGTTATCGGCTATTACAGTTTCAGGAACCCCATGAGCCAAAATAACACCGTTTTCAAAGTGTCTTGCAACTAAGGCACTTGTTGCGCGGCGAAGCGGAAACAATAACGTGTACTTCGAAAAGCAGCATGTCACCACAAACAAAAACGTGTAACCCGACCGAGAACGCGGCAGTGGACCTACTAAGTCTATGGAGACTACCTGAAACGGTCTATGACATACTTTTGGCTGACCCATCAACCCGGGAGTTTGTCGCTGTGAATGCTTATAGGCGGAGCATACGTCACACGCCTTCACAAAGTCGACTACGTCCTTATGCATGCCAGGCCAAAAATATGTCAAAGATAACCGCCGATGTGTTTTAAATACACCGAGATGGGCGGCTGTAGACTCACAATGGTTCTCTGTTAAAACCTTAATTCGGTCACTCTTTGGCACTACCACTTTCCAGTCAAATTCACTGAGTAAGTTGTACTTACTCTTACAAAATCGGAGTAACTTTCCCTCCTTAATACAAAAATTCGGATAGTTAGCGGGGAAAGATTTACAACCGTTCATAATCTTCTCGTACCATTCGTCCTTTTCGACGTCATCGGTGTTCGAACCGTTCACGGCATCAACTTTCATGAGCCTAGACAACGCATCAGGTACCACATTGTCGGTGCCTTTCCTGTGCTCAATTTCGAAATCAAATTGAGACAGTCTACACCCCCAACGTGCTAAACGTCCTGATGGGTTCTCTAGGTTCATAAACCACTTAAGTGACGCGTGATCCGTAATCACCTTAAAATGACGCGATCCTAAATACGCCTGAAATTTCTCTACAGAGAACAAAACGGCTAAAGCCTCCCTCTCGGTCGCGCTGTAGTTTTGTTCATGTTTGTTTAAAGAACGACTAACATACGCGATGGGGTGTTCGTGTCCGTCGATAGTCTGACTAAGCATCCCACCCAGTCCATATGAAGAAGCATCGCAGTGCACCACGAAAGGCTTGTCGAAATCAGGCACTGCCAGAATAGGAGCCGAAACTAATGCGTTCTTCAATGACTTAAAGGCTTCTTCTGCTTCTTCAGACCACCGAAAGGCAGGAACATTCTTCCCTTTAGCCGTGAGTCTATTTAAAGGAGCGGCTATAGTCGAAAAGTTTCGAATAAATCGACGATACCATGAGCACGTCCCTAAAAATATCTTCACTTCCCGAGAAGTGGTCGGAATGGGAAAATTCAAAATGGCAGCGACCTTTTCAGGATCAGTGCGCAACCCGAACTCGTCTACGACGTAACCGAGGTATTTAAGCGACTGTCTGAAGAACTTGGACTTCGCAAAATTTATTGTTAAGTTTGCCATTTTCAATTTTTCCAAAACACGATTCAAAAGTACTAAATGGGTCTGAAAATCCGATGAACAGATCACAATGTCATCGATGTAACAAAATACTAAACCGGTTTCGATGTCACTTGTCAAATTGTGATCGATCAGCCTATCCATGAGCCGCTGCTGTCTAGCAGGTGCTCCGCACAATCCGAATGGCATGACCTTGAATTTAAATAACCCGCGACCCGGTACGCAAAAACTAGTCTTTTCCTGTGAGCTATTTGCTAACGGAATTTGCCAAAATGAGGAACTTAAATCGATCGACGTCAGGTACTTCGCTTCCTTCAAGCTGTCTAAGATTTGCGGAATGTACGGAATGGAATACGAATCCCCCTTTGTGACCGCATTTAACTTCCTACAATCTAAACAAAAACGCCAGTCTCCATTTGACTTACGCACTAGTAACGCAGGATTATTCCATGGACTTTCACAGGGAGTGACCACATCTAATTGTAGCATTTTATCGAGCTCAGCACTTAATACTGCTCGCTTTTCAGGTGAAAGCGGGTACTGCTTCACCTTCACAGGCGATGCGTCACCTGTCTCGATAACATGCTCAATCAGGCCGGTCCTACCTAACCCTACCTTTTCAAAAGAAATGTCCATAAATTTACCTACCACTGCGTCAGCCAGTTCCTTCTGGTTCGCGTTCAAATGCACGTATGACTGTATCGTGTGAACTTGTTCTGAATTTATACCGTTGCAATTCCTAAAATAAGTATTCGGTGTCACTATGTAGTCTATGTTGTCAAAAATTTCAGGCGCCAATCGAAATGATTTCCAAAAATCCACTCCTAAAATAACGTCCGAAACAATGTCGGGTATAACAAAAAATTTAATGACGTGAGTTACGTTATTAAATGTTAACGGAACAAAAATGTACCCTATTGTTTGAACTTCAACGCCTGTTGCAACATGACAAGATGTTGGTTGTGTTTTTTGTAAATTAAAACCGAATTTCACAAAATCTAAATGAGCATTGTTACCTAAAATCGAAATGGATGCTCCAGAATCCAATAATCCGTAAATTTCAAAATTATTAACTTTAAATTTTAAATATGGCCGAACATCATCTTTATTTGGTGCAAACAGAACCGTAGCGATCGAATTATAATTACAAAATTTCGAAATGGACTCACTATTAATTTTTAAGTCGCTGCGGTTCGAACCTATTAGTTTTTTGTACGGAAGTGTGAACCAGGCTTTTTAGATGCATCTTTACTGCAATTCGGACAACTAGCAATCATGACATCTGTCATTCCGCAACCGAAACATCTGATTTGTTTGTTATGAGGTTTTGCTTTACAAAACCTAAAGTTATGTCGTGTTTTACCGCATTTGTAACAAACGGGTTCCCGCACCTGTGTGGATGGAACTTGCGCTTTCTTCGGAACGCTAAATGCACTCTCGCGTTGCTTCGGAATCGGAACATATGAACCTGCGCGCTGCGCACAAGCAAAACATGACGAGTTGCCTTCGGAACTCCTGGCAGTAGGAACTGAAACTGAGTTGACTGGCTTTGCCTTGCCTTTGTATAAAAACTCGCTGCCAAGGATATTTGATGACGACTTTGACGGCGGTTCCGAAAACATCTCTGTCCGCTGTCGCGCTGCCTCAACTTTCCTACAATTTTCTTTCAAGTCCGCGACTGAGGTGATATTGACTAACGCTAACTGCTGTGATAAATTGGGCCGGATGTTATGCTGCAAAATCTCCAATTTCGCTTCCTCAGACAGCGGTACCTTGCGACGCGCAAACATGCAAGACATAACTGCAAAATAAATGTGAACTGGTTCATCTGCACCTTGTGTTCGTGACTGAATTTCACCTAACAACCTGTAGTCATAATCAACGGGATCAAACTCCCTCAATAATGTTGTTTTCAAATCACTCCAAGTCGAAACCTCCTGTTTTATACCTCGAAACCAAAATAATGCCTTGTCTGTAAACAACTGTGCCGCTGAATTGAACAACTTACAATCTGAAACGCCAAACGCCAATTTGAGTTCATCAATACGCTCTAAGAAAGATCTGACATCTGTGGTACCATTGAATTTTACACCCCACTTTGAAACATTTTTATCCCCGGAACACTCAACTTGATGGTCACTGTGTACTAACTGAACAAGTGGAGAGGCGATCTGATCATCCTGAACTACCTCAGAAGATGGTGCTGATACTTCAACAATAGCTAAAAGTGACTCCAGCTGTGACAAAAGGTCAGACTTAGTCTGAAGCTTGACCGGATCCAGCAGAGGTTGAACTCTCAATAACCGATGATATAAGTGATACCCCAGTGCTTTAGACCTATTTAATGAGTACCTATCCTGTGTTTTCAAGTACCTGTCGACAGTTGTACCTAAATCAACCAACTTATCTGAAATGGTTTTTAATTCTGAACTGGCCGGCAGATCTGTGTCTAAAATAGCTTCGGAAGGACATTCTAAACTCAACTTTCTAAGTTGTTTTCTTAATCCATCAACTGTACTCAATGGTGTTTCTGACCTAATCTGAACTTCATAAGTTAACTCATCCTTTAAAAGTGAATGAAACTGTATAGATCTTTCCATACTGAACTAAATTGTTGAACTGTATACTGAATTGAAATTAATGGCTTACAAAATTTGAAGTTACTTATGTATAAACTTAATTAATGTTTATTTATTTGTGTTATTATGTTAATATTAAAGAATTAATAACAATTAGCAACTGAGAACTGTTGTTTTACTTTTTAGAAATCAATTTTATATAAATATACACCGTGTAAGTATAAGTCCATAATAAAGATGAATAAACCAATCACTC
This sequence comes from Ditula angustiorana, assembly GCA_963691745.1. Taxonomy (NCBI): domain Eukaryota; kingdom Metazoa; phylum Arthropoda; class Insecta; order Lepidoptera; family Tortricidae; genus Ditula; species Ditula angustiorana. The sequence continues at coordinate 3,049,632 of OY829480.1, read as the reverse complement.
AACTGAAAACTAGTGTTTTTACTTTAAATACCAATATTATTTTAAATTTACACTATCTTTAGTGTGTACAGACACTCAGAGCAAAATGCTTGACTAAATTAGAGTTGCTTTATTACTTAATATTCTGCTTAAAAGGCAGAATTATTGAAATTTATATCATAAGACACCAAAGCATGAACCCATAAAAAAATGTTTTCTAGATTCATAACAAAGGTCACAAAACTTAATTAATTAACACCTGTAATACTTTATTTTAAATTAGCCAGTTTTTTGTAAATATCAGTCTCATAAGTTTCATAAGATATCACATAATTTTGAAATAGTAATTGTTCAATTGTATAACGGTTTCCTTTCAAAGACAAGGACAAATAAAGCTCACAAAATGTACCTATAGCTAGGTTTTCTAAATGTCAAAGTACTAATGACCTGCCACGTTTCCACAACTGTCACTTTTGCAAAGAAAGTACCTAAAAGAAAGTTTTAGTCAACTTTAAGGTTAACTTTGTTTCAACAACTCAAAATACAATGGAAAATAGCAAAAAATATCAAATTTGAATCTGAAACCAGTGGAAATAGACAGTGAAATGTGTAAACGTGCTATATCGTCAAGAACAAAGGTAAGATTCGGCTTCAACTTGGCAAAATATGTCTTAAAAATTTGGAACTTGGTGGCATTTGATTTTTACACAAAAAATTTGCCAAATAATCCCTCAAAGCACTCAAAATTAATCAAAACGGTTGGGCGCCATTGTCACGGGCGTTCCCCTGCCCGGAGGGAGGAACACCAGTTTCAAACGAAATATCAAAATACTGAAAAGATAGCCGGAGCTATCACAAAATCGAAATATTGTCTGGAGGCGTGCTTTGAATGTTTAGGGCTTAACTAAATGGAGGTAAAGGAAAAATGTTAGTATTAAGCACAATCTTTATTTCCTACCAAAATTTGACATATATACAGTAATGTAATTGTGGAACCTTAGCGTCTAAATGCCAGACAATTAAAGTAAATATATGTTTTAGCTCAGCCGCAAGCGGGTGTTTTGCTGAAGGCGGTTCTTATGATAGGTTCACAATTAACTATGTCTAAAGATGTTAGTCCCTACGTAAATCGAAATGCCATCAATTCCAATTCATGCCTAAATGACTTTAAATCCTAATTCCCTACTTTATTAATGTATGATTGTTTCACAGACCTGGCGCTGAAGTAAACCTTCCCGGAAAGCTGTCCGGCTGCAGACTGGAACAGGGCAGTGTGAGTCGAACACGAAGCTCGGGGGTCGACTCTATGCAAGCTCAGCTCTCAAGCCACACAGGAAGACGCGAAGATTATATTCAGGCGGCGCAAGCAGTGCAATCCCCAAATTACGAAACGTGGTAGAAGCTTGGTGCAGAAGGCATATGGAAAATCAAGGGTTGGCTTTACAAAATGGCGGCTGGGGAAATGACCAAGCCCGCAATTACGGAATACTCGAAATAAGCAACCCCTGACTTAACCCTACAAAACTAAATTCACAATGCAAAAGATCAGAAGGCCTAAGGCATAAAGAGATTACTAAACTGAAGATTAAATAGAGCTTAAGTGAAGCCTAACCAAATTTAATTAATTTAATGAAAATAAGAAAACCCATCCAGCTGGAAAGAACACATTGCTTCGATTAGATAGTGCACATTGCAAAATTTAAGCGATAGCGAAACAGACATTAGGAAAGGATTCTTACCGGAGACCATCCAGTAATTTATATGGACTATCTCAGACGCCGGCTCTCCCTCCTTCCCGTCAAGAAGAATCCTTCAAGAGCTGCAAATAAACCACGAGGTTAGAAACTATTCAACAAGGAGCCACATGAATTTACCAGGGGAATTTCTACTCACGATTTTCCTAACTCCTTCAAAATATATTTTAAATAGGCTGCTCCGACGCCACATGAGCCACTCAAGCTGTGCATCCAGGCGCGGACCTCCTTCTTGCACCCGATTAATAAAGCTTCTCTTGCGCACCATCATAGAGCCCTGGTTATATCGGAATGATTCCCAAAATGGCTGGAGGAAGTTGCGACAGAAGCACCCTGGAGCACCCTCAGATGAAGAAATTTCCCCCAAATTGATCCCCTGAAATTTATTCCGAAAATTGACTCCCTATGCTCTACTCTTGGATCCAAACTATAACCATGACCGAAGACAACTATCAAAGAAGATCTCTGCTCTGCTTTCCTGTACCTGAATGTGTGCAAAACCTTGTTAGAATAAGTACTTCCTGAAATATCTGAAATAAATGGTATGTATGAAAACGCAATGTTCATTTTATATCCCCATATTTAGGGGGAAAATCTGCGGCTGACAGTCCTAATTTTATTATCATATGATCTACCAATCATATGTAGCCGCGTACGTAAACACAGCTAATTAAGTTGCCAGTATTGAAAAACCCTACCGATGTTACCACAATAATCGAAACTCAAGCTGTTCAAGTCACTGGAGAAAACGTACCAAAAATACACAACGTTACAACGTAAATACCATAGGACAATTAACACCCATGACCTAGTCCCTAACTCAGCAAAGCCTTTACTAATAAGTGTACTAGATAACAAATACAAATACTTGTATTAACGCATCCGCACCACGTCTCTCGCTCGCTCCGCATCACGTCTCTGGCTCGCTCCGCACCGCGCTCTTGCTCTCTCGATTTCAATACTCGATTGAATGATACTTAAATTTAGATAAACGAATACATATTTGTTAATACACCTGACACTGTCTCTACCGTAAAATTTTGCGGGTGGTATGACTTTGTGCAAGGTCCGTCCAGCCGCTAAGCAGCAGTGCCTGCGCTGTTGTGGTCCGACGTGGAGTGCAAGATAGCCGGTGGAAGCACTGGCACAAGGGGTATTTCAGCTTAGCCCTCTGGGTTGGCAACGTGTCCGCAAATTCCTTGGCGTTGCGGGTGTCTATGGGCGGTGGGGGTCACATACCATCGGGTGACCTGCTTGCTCGTTTGCCTTCCTATTTTATGAAATAAAAGCCATGGCTCAGCTACAAGCAAATAGGGAGAGACTTAATTTAAGTCTCACAGCTAATGGTTTCCGCAGCTGAACGATTCTGCCGAGTTTCTCCTCAGTAATGAGATCGGTCTAAATTGCTGTGGCCCTAACATGACTGGCCAAGTTTAGTTTATCTCTATCTGCGTCCCTTTCACTAGTTAGACAGAGACACAGGGAGGGGTTAAACTAAACCTGGGAGCTGTCATGTTAGGGCAGCTGGTAGTTTCTGCAAATGACGTGTAAAATAGCCTCTCTATGGCGATTTTCTTGAAATTTGATGCATGTTTTTGTGTTGGTTTCCAGGTGTTTGTCAGCCATGGGCGCTTCGGGCGTGTCTGACGAGTACACGCCGCCGCGGCTGTCCCGGCTGCTGCACGCGCTGCCGCACATCAACGTCACTCTGCACCGCGTCAATGACACCTTCGCCCCGGACTCCCCTGTGTATTTGGAGGTTGGTGCCATATACTGCTATGCCGACGGAGACTTATGCAAACGGCGCTAACATTTTCCACCCTCTAAACCTTAACTTATAGCCACGTTTTTTTGTATGGCGTCATTATGACCTAGAACTAGGTTTGTATGTTTTGATTTGTTAAATATTCTTAATAGTTTTAATAATATTGACGCTTTTTTGTTTTGTATGAAACTCCTAAAATGCAAATATTGTCAAATCTGTGAAGAATATTAAAAAAATCAAAACATACAAACCTAGTTCTAAGGCATAATGACAACATACCAAAAAATCATTGCCATAGATTAAGGTTTAGAGGGTGGAAAACGTTATGGCAGTTGGTATGGGGAGCGCTTTCAGGGGTTGGGTTCACACTCCTCTTAACCATTTCAACGCCAAGCACGGATACATCCGTCACTGATTTAACGCCAATGGACGGATATTTACGTCAACGCGTGCAGTATACAAAGTGACCTATTTGCATTCGCATAAGATTCAACTTCGTTAATTACAAGGAAAAAGGTTGGCGTGGCAATGACGACCGTTGTATTTGACGTGGCATTAAAAAGGTAAATTGTGATGTGAAAGTTTTGTGTGTTTTTGTAGTGGTAGAGCCATATTGTAGCCAGTTGTTGGTTGTAGTAGGAATGGGCTGGGGTTGCTTCAGCGTGCTGGCACAAATGAGCTTGACCGAGCGATGCCTCGAGGTCGATGTTGTCGCTGTGGCGCTTAGAGAGCAACGCTCTTGTTTTGAACCCCAGCTCCAACACAAAGAAACCTATGATCCACAAAACTGCAGTTACCGCACCTCACCTCGCTCGCTCTCGGTTTAACTTGATGCGGAATGCGCCATAACATCGTGTGCCCTGTTGCACGCGTTAGTGAACGCGCGAGGACCACTATCATTGTTCTAATGTGCTATTTTAGTGTAACTTATAGTTCAATGCTTCAAAGTTTGCTAATTGCTTCGGGGTCTTCTCTTACACATTTATCATCCTCGTTTCCAGAGCCTGGGCATCCTCGGCTCCATCCCGGGCGCGTGGTTGATCTTGACGCTGACGGTGCTGCTCATCTACCTGCTCACGCGATGCTGCGACCGCAAGCAGCGCCCGCCCAGAAGCATCACCGCTCTGAAGGTCAGTAACGAGTGCCTGCTAGTAGCACGGTAGCGTTTAAAGCTTAAAGGCATCCGTCCTTCTCGCACACGCTTACTGGTTAGAAAGGGATATATGCTTTATGCCAACGATAAAAGCTAGCGTGCTAGACAACGCGGCTATGTTTTAAGGGTGCGTTTTCACTGACGCGGAACTGAGTGGAGAGGAGCGGATCGTGAATGGGACAATCACATTGCTAGAAATCTCCACTGATACTGAATGGTGGTGGTCAATTCACGGTCTGCTCCTCTCCACTTTGCCCAACTCCGCTTCAGTGAAAATGCACTCTAACGATCTAGTGCGGACCGGACTCTGGCGCCGAGGATTGCGAAACTTGCGAACCACGGCTTGTACATTTGTGTGATGTATTTACCAAAAACCTAATTATAACTTTCTATTTTTTTTCAAAAATTATCAAAGCTACAGAATATATTCTGTATTCTTCTTACAGCCTACAAATAGATTTCTAGTTCATATTCGTATTTTTTATATTATTTTATGACTCTTACTTTACGGCGAAGACAAGGTTTGCACTACACAATCTTAGAGCTTTAGCATATATGAATTTAGACACATTTTTCAAAATCATCGTAGACATGAGATCCTCGGTAATCAAAAGCTACTATTCTGCAAATATTACTCGAAAGCGGTTAGCATGAGCCGCAAAACGTGACATCCAGGCCATCAAATTTCGAGTAGCGACAGTATAGTACAGTAAGTATATTTCACGGACCCGAAGTGTAAGAGATTTTTGCATACATATTTACTAATTCAGATTTCACTAACTTTAAATGATAGTTATCTCTCATGTATATACATAACAAAGACTGAAATAGGTATCCTAACAAAGGCCGACGACCTGACAACTGCGTCGAGCATGTCGAGATTAAAATATGTAGAACACAAACACTACTGTATTCCGTAAAATATTTTAATGTATTTAGTCTCCAACGTCGTTTGCGAAATATTTTAACATTCTTAAACACTGTCCTGTGTACACAGTTTGCGACCATTTTGAACTGTTGTATTCGTATTGTAAACTTAAGTAGTACCTAACAATTAGTTACGCATGGCACGATCTTATCTAAACTTAAGTATTTAACTTTGTAACTAGAAAGCTGTAATTTGACATGGATCGGAGTCGACATTACGTGGCTACTATTGTATTCCGTAAAAGAGTATTTAGACATTTTTATTTAGTTTTTATAGTGTAATTTGACAGTTTTTTTATTTAATTTCTTCCTTTTTTATTTAATATTGATCCCTGTTAGAGACGAATTTTTCATGTTGACATTCCAATTTTAAGTTTAATTTTGACTTAGTTTTTGGTATATGATGCTTATTATTTTTTTATTTATTATGTTGACATACCAATATTAATTTTGATTAGTTTTAGTATTTAAATAGTTTTTTATTTGTTTAAATTATGCTGACATTCCAGTATTAATTTTGTTTTAGTTTTATTGATTAATGCTTTTTATGAAATTTGACGATCTCAATATAAAAACGTGTAATTTGACATTTCGTGCAGTTTATAATGTAATTATATTGACTGAATAAATAAACTAAACTAAACTTTATTCCGTTGTAATACGATCGAAAAGTGTTCAAGCAATTTCTTAGTCGTCTATACATTAATACTAGTTACGCCGAAAAGTGGTGACATAAAAAAAAAAAAGCTACATAAGTAGGCTTCACAAGTTTACGAGTAATCAGGCAACTACAGAACCCTACATTGCGCGTGACTGACACGCACTTGGCCGGTTTTATAATCATCAGTTTTATATAACACGAAAAATATTCTCTCCGTTTCTCAAGAGTTTAAGAGGGTGCTAAGAGCCAACACACCGTCATTTCATATAAACTACTCAAACAAAACAGGACCTACTTAAATTTTCACGGTAAAGTGAAATTATAAAAATGTGTGTAGAAACACATTCATTTTTGTTGGTGTTGGTTCTTGGTAGAAACCAATGCACGTTTTGAAAGTAGTATTAATTTTATGTGTTAACAATTAATAAAATACTACATTAATAATATGCTTTGGCACATACATTGTTATAGTTTTGTTTTACTAGGAAAAATCGAGTGGGCCCCATTTTATTTTGAGTAGTGTATACACTTACTAGTATGAAATGAACGATTAAACAATAGCATATTACTCCCAACTGTGTCCACAATCAAACGGCTTCTCACGGGCGCACAACACACGAGAGCTCAATGTGTCAGCGATTGCTTGATCTCAATTACTCGTTGGTATAATCTTCATTTTGAATTGAGATATATGTACTAGCATCCCGCCCCGTCTTCGCACGGTTGCGGTTTACTAACGAAAATTTAAGTAGAATGTTTTGTAACTTTGCGTCAAAAATTCTCTAAATGTTTGTTGTTGTTTAGAAGGATTAAGGATTTTTTAAGGAAGATTTTTAATTAACGGTATAGGTACAATATTATTTTCATTTCAGATTTTATAATTAGATTTATGATTCTTATACATATACATATATTAAATTTCCATTTCTTTTTATTGTTTTTTCTATTTGACATTCACAGTACCTAAAGATAATAAAAATTTAAATTTATTTATTTATTTATTTGCGTACTAACACAGTTTTGTACGTAATTATTGTTACTAACACATTATGGGATCAGATCCTGCAATACCTAAATGAATTCGAATTAAGTACATTACATCCTCGTCTTCAGATAACCCTGATGATCCTGTCGGTGCTGTGCTGCGGCGCCATCGGCGTCGGCCTGTTCGGCAACGACGACCTGCACAACGCGATGCTGCAGAGCATCCAGGCCGGTAACCAGCTGGCCGCGCTCGTCAACACTGTCAAGAACCAGGTAACCAGGCTGGCGTACACTTACGAGTATCCCTGACGCACTGCAGTACCGAGGCAGCGTCAAGAGCGTCCTAAACTTCGCAAAATTAAACATCCTAAACTTAAACGTCCGTTTGTACGACCGGAAGGCCTTGGTTAGTGACCCTGACTATGAAGCTAGAGCTTGTCCCAAGATATTTATTATTATTATTTTATTTATAAACTCCTTCTCAATGCCCCAGTCGAGCATCCTGGAGGAGGCGATGGGATCCCGCGCGCGCGCCCCGCTGGCGCGGCTGGCGGACGCGCTGGACGCGCCGGTGGCCAACCAGACGGCGCTGGGCACGCTGCTGCGCGCGCTGTCCACGCTGCGGAACAACGCGTCCGCTGCCGCCTCGGCCGCAGACAACCTGCGGAGGCCGCTCGCCGCGCTCAACTTGGACGCTTTCATGAAGGTAAACCAACCTTAACTAAACTTACTAGTTGTACAAGCTCAAAGCGCTTTAAATGTTCTATAGTAGCTGTTTAGAGGTGGTCGCCTTTACAGCTACTATACAGGTTTTATAGCACTTGTGTGCTACTAGGGTTGTTTGTCTACACTGTAGTTTATACATAATCCTCTCTCTCTTGTTTAAAAGTTAGCTGGAAGAGATCCCTTTAACGGATAAGTTCGCCTTTGTACCGTTATCTGTGTTTGTATTTGTAACTGATATACATATACAGTGAAGCGTTTACATCGGTTAATTCTGAATACAGATTTTTCTAACATGTTTTTGCCACTCAATCCATCCGTGTGAAATAAACATTCCTCGAGGTTAAGTAAAGTTTACGTTGTCATTAAAAAATGTCCGTAGTTTAGGAAAATTGTTCATAGATAACATACGCGCGGCAAACATTCGAAACATTTTGCCGCACGTAATCCAAACACAATTGTGCATGTACAGTTACCGCCTGACAGTTGTAAAGTTAAATCTCTGTTCAGCTTACTAAACGCCAGTCTGATTCAAGATAGATTATCGCGTGAGCCACTTACACAAAATGTTTGCCGCATCAAATCAAAATCATCAGGTCTTTATTTCGCGGCAACATCTACGATGGAGTTTTTGATATTGAACTGTTTGTTTACAGCGAGCGTGGGTGTGGGAGCTGGCGCGCTGGGCCGGCGGCATGGCGGGCTGGTGCTGCGGCGGCGTGGTGTGCGTCGCGCTGCTGGCCGCCGCCGCGCGCCGCTCGCGCCGCGCGCTGCTGCTGCTCTGCGTGAGTACCACTCAAGCTGTACAGTAGGTGTATAGCCGCGATCACCTCTATACAGATACAATACACCTAGGATAACGCTTAGTGTCCTACTTGGGTATTATATGTACATACATAGCTATAGGTACGCCGGATGCGTTATAGTAGATCCATTAGCCATCGATTTGAATGCACTGCTGCGAGTTTGGGTGAAAACTGGCTGATTGATTTGTGAATAATTTCATGAAGCTTTGTAAAGTTGTTTTACCGTAAACAAGGCAATATTGGGTTTATTTGTGATTGGTCTAATTGCGTGTTAGCAATTTCTCCGTCCAGAAAATCATCAAAATTTCAGTAACAACAATGCAATGTTGTATGCAGTTATTGTGGTTGCATTTACTTGATATACGATCCGATATCGCAAGTCAGTGAGAAGACTCGCAGCGGGTGTTTCTAACATAATTTATAACTTAAAAGAGTGGGTTGATTATAAAGACAAAAAAAAACTTCAAAACCCGGTGTTGGTTTCGTAATGAAAGTTCGGTGAGAGCGAGCGGTGTCAGCAAACGTAATGTTCCTCCCTGCGTGTCGGTAAAGCCTCGGGTGTCGGCAGGTGGGCGCGCTGGGCGCGCTGGTGGCGTGCTGGCTGGCGGGCGCGCTGCTGCTGGCGGGCGCGGTGGCGGCGGCGGACGCGTGCCAGGAGCCCGCCGCCGCGCTCGCCAACTACGCGCCGCACCGGCTGCCGCTCGACGTGAGTACAGCTCTCGCCAAACAACTCGAGCGTCGACCTTGACTGGGCGTTAGCCGTTTCTAGTACAAATGTGTATGCGAAAACCGGGTAACCCCTGCACTCGATTTACGCTCAAGTTGTTTGCCTGATACGGGGATTACGAGCGGCAATCTGGGATGAGTTTGCCGCGATCTGATAGAACAAAACGTTTTACCAGTCGCGTACAAACATTCGCATTCGATAAAGAACATTGAGAAGGAGCTCTGTGTAATTTTAACTTTGAAAATGCATACGAATGTTATGATCGCCTTCGTTGTTTTTTTATTTTCGAATACTTACTCGTTTCTAAAACCTTATAAATCTAATGCTAATTTAGTCCGTGGAGACAGTTTTTTAGACGCGACTCTGTCGAATCAAAAAGAAAAGTTTGCCGCGCGTATTCCCAACTCTGACAGTCAACAAAACTACTGATGTAAAGTTACAAATTGCTTACGAATTGATCAAATCCTATGTATCCTTGATGTCGCGTGGTAATCAAGAGGTCTAAATTCCAGATGGTGCACTACTACCTGTCCTGCAAGGTGTCCCGCGAGAACATCCTGACGGCCGAGCTCCGCAACGCGCAGCGCGCGGTGGTGGCGGTGCGGCAGGCGCTGGCCGTGCTGGCGCGCGGCGCGCCGCAGCTGTTCAACGACCCCGGTTAGTGGCCCCGCTGTGTCTTGGTGGTCGCTGACATTACATACTATCGAACTAGTATTTTATGCAACTGCTATATAATGAGAGGCCTTAAAACACGAGTGTGGTTTTATGAAACGAGCGTCAGCGAGTTTCATAATAGGATCACACGAGTGTTTCAAGGCCTAATTATATACAGTTGCATACATTACTTTATCTACACACATATCATAACTGTAAAAAACCGTAACAGAAAAAAACCAACAACCGAATGACAACTAATGGCGGCCATGTATATTAAAAAGGTACTCTGTGATTCGATCTATCCGTCAAGACGAACGTTTTTTTTCAACCATAGACGAACGAATTAAGGTTCTATTGTCATGTCACTCGAGATCAAATGTCGTGCGTTTAAATTAAAAAAAACATACTGAGTTGACATTTCGTATCGATAACTATTTTAATATCTGTGGATACTAGAATAGAGACCAACTTGAATTTTGACAGCTGTTCCAAATTTAAATTCATAACGTCACGAGCAGTCACGAGATATCGGTAATGTGATGACCAATAAAGAACAGATTTACCTACTACCACAGACAAGAAAATTCTTATAATAACATTGGTTGTAATAATGCTAGTCATTACCTAGGGTTTTTGAACGCGTTATTTAGCCTTTATGATATGTGTGTAGATAAAAAGTAATAACATACTGCACGTCAGCCTGTTAGGGCTTGTAACGTCCCTGGCGCTCTATGCAGCGTGATAGGGAGTTTTGACGACGCACGCCCATTGTCATTTTATTACTCGTAAGATTTCGAAAAAAAAAATGTTTGTAGAAAAAAAGTATAAACACAGTTTTTCTTTTATTAACTAGTTCTATCAATTATGGCAATTAAAAAAACATTAGAATACCGTAATGTACTCTGATCGGTTCTGTGGTGTCGCAGGGCTGCAGCCGGCGCTGGGCGCGCTGGGCGCGGGCACGGGCGAGGCGGAGCGCGCGCTGGTGTCGCTGAGCGGCGCGCTGGAGTGCCGCATGGCGCGCGCCTACTTCGTGGCCGGCGCGCGCGCAGCCTGCGACGCCGGCCTGCAGGCGAGTCGCATGCGCTCTCGGCGCAAACTGGCACCGTAGTGGACGCTTGTAAAGTGCTAGTCGTGCGAGGTCCACCCCGCAGACGCGCGACTGTGAACTGTTATATGGTCCCCTTCCTAGTCCATCGCAGCGCAGCATGAATGTTGTCATAAAATTGAACTTTGCCGCGCGTATTCTATTTTACACATTAAGTTCTAGTGGATAGATGTGATACGATGATGGGTTTATAAAACCGTAAACGTGTGATTTCAGGCGCTATCGCTTCAGCTGCTGGCGGCGATCGCGGCCGGCTTCCTGTTTACAGCGATTGTGCTGGTCGACTCGCACGCTTGGATATACATTAATACCAAGTGAGTGCTGCGTGATACGCATAGTGATTGTGTTTTATTGGTTTTCGATCACAGTAGTTATTTTTTTCAAAACATATTAGGACGTAAACACGTTTGAGTGAGTATGGTGTTCCTTCAACATGTCGTGGCGTGATGACCGAGCGCGGCAAAGGTTAACAGTGTTTACCGCGCGTAATCCATGATGAGGTCACCTTGTCTGTCCCGATCGTGGTGTGGGCTGCAGGGCGATTTTAATTGCCGCTACTTTTGCGAGCGGCATGGGTTTCTGGCGTGCGTTACCAATATTGAGGTCGCTACCGTCTGTGCGTCACGATCACTGAGTGGTGGTGGTGTTGGTTTTTTAAAGCCAATTGTTTGCTTGTTTGCAGGCGGGCGGGAACCGGAGAGGAGCAGGCACCCTTCCTGTCCAGCGGCGGCAGCAGCGCGGGCAGCCGCACGCTGCCGCGCCCCGCGCCCTTCCCTAACGGCAAGCCGCCCAGCTACAGCGCGGCCGTGCAGCTGTGCGACCTCGGCGAGCGCGAGCGGCCCAGGTGAGACGCTATGCGGCAGCAGCGCGGGCAGCCGCCCCTGCCGCGCCCTCGTATAGTCACAGTACACTGAAGTAACCAGTATTATAGTACGTCTACATACAAACGGCCGAAACGGCGCGCTTCGAAATCTCGGTATACTTCGGTACACAAGTCGCGAGTGCGCCGCAGTCACGTGCGGACGCGGATGTTGGACACTCTCTCGCACATTTATTTACTGTCGTGAAATAGGTATGGCACAAAGTTACCAACTAAATTGATCAGTGTATGGACATATGTCGTACATATGTCGGAGGTATACGTATTGTGCGATCTGGTAAAATCGCGGAGCCGCTCGGTACTGAATATCGATAAACTTATCAATATATTTACACCGATACTCAAGTTAGTGATATAAATATCGATATTTATTCCGGAAATAGCTTAAATGATTTGACGAAAGATATAGATTGATATTTTCAATTGCAAGATCTCCTCTGTGAGACGAAGTTTGGCGATGAGATATTTTGACTGAGCGCGTCGTTATGTTCACTTACTACATTCTCTGTTTTGATTAAAACGTTGCCGGTGGTGATTCGTTCGTGCGATGGGTATAGCTTAGTTAACGTTAGGTACATAAATGTACTTAGTTTTTGTAAGATGAAATATAAATCCTGTAACTTATTTACTGACAAACTGATTCTGTACTGGATTATTTACTATGTTTTCTACTTGGCATGTGTTGCTCTGACATAGTGCGCCCCTCTTTGTTAAGTTAAGCCTAAAATTGTATTCTGATATTATCTGCGAGATCCTGTAATTGGCACTCTGTGATTACTTAATTTACCTATTTCGTCTTAATGCTGTTGGCTCTCCTACATATAATAAATAAATATCAATTCTGTTATCGATGTTTTCTTAAAAATATCGATATATTTCGGATATCGACACACAGTGCTTGTCGTGCGCTAACGCGTCGCGTTCCGCAGGGCGCGAGTGTCGGGCAGCGCCACGCTGGGCCGCGGCGCGGGCGCGGGCGCGGCCGGGCTGGCGCTGGGCGACGGCGCGCACACGCTGGGCCGCGCGCCGCACGCCGGCAAGTACGCCACGCTCAGCAAGCAGTGCAAGACGCTCGAGAGCAATGACTTCTACTGAGACCGGCCCGGCGGCGCGCTCACCACCGAACACGACAAGGGTGAGATACCTCGCGTCTTGTGACTGGGGTTGCCAACATTTTTTCGGTTGAATACAGTATTTTTGAGAATAAGCTAAGAAAATATATAGTACGCTTCAAAAACGTATAGTATTTTTTGGAAAGATGATAAAAAGGCAATGGTGTAAGTTTGTTATCTGTCTATCTATTCTATTTATGGTAATAACGTGACAACTGCTCGAAATATAGTATATTTGCGTACTATATATTAGTTCAACAGTATATAGTACCGAAATATAGTAAAATACTATATAATATAGTACGGTTGGCAACCCTACTTGTAACCTTGTTGATGCCTTATCGATTTCCACATTAAAACTAATAGACCGAGAGCTGGTAGCGTGAATCTCACGCCATTTTCTAACGAATGAGATTACTGTAGTCGTGTTCTGACGTGTTTCTGGACATTATGAGAACACATAAAAAACCAACCTTTAGGTAATCACGTAATTTTATTAATTTATTACGAGATTTCAATCTTACCCCTCCCTAACGCGACGGCGCTCAGCAGCCAGACTGCCACAATGATAATCCAGAAACAGGCCAGAACACGACTCGTTTTGCTGCCAGCTCTTGCTCTACAAGAACATTCCAGCTTTTGTGCAACTGATAAATTAATTCACTGTGATAATTGCACCATCCAAATAGCACACGAGCGCTACTAAAGCTGCATAAAGAGGCGATGTCCTCTATGCAGCTACTGCACAGCTTATAAGTCTTTTTGAATGACAAATCGCTCGAAAACAGTTCAGTATTATCTCGAAGCTCATAGATCAAAATAAAATTCTGAAGACAGGCTACCTTCTAACATTATGATTACATTGGATTCGATCACGCAAGCGAATTGCAACTAATTCAATTAGGCGCTTTGAACCTAATTTATGAATGCCACGCGCTCGAGGCTGGTACCCTATCGCCTGCTTTTTTATTTTAATCAAAGTTCATACTCGTAGTCTATACCCTCTACAGTCCGACAACTTCATATTATTATGTATGACTGTTTGTTTCTAAATAAAGTAAAAAAAAACTTCGTGCCCGACGGTCCCTAGGGGTGACAAGTGTTGGCGGGGACGATGTAGCACCTCATATTAGCACGCGGCTACACACGTAAAAATGTTGGCCCAAGATATCTTGAAAAAAAAATCAGTACAGTTTTTGACGCACCAATGAACAAAACATAAAATTTATGTCACAAATGTCAGAGTTAATAAGTGAAATGAAATATTTTTGTGAAATGCATATTTTACAGGATTCAAGGGGGATTGGAAAGGACGAACAAATAATTTGTGTACAGAATTTGTATTCAATGTAGCGAAGAACAGGAACGCGATTCGAAAACTTGTACACTTTTTACATTACATCCTTAGTCTGTTTGCTAGCAGACTCCTCTTTATTTCATCTTTAGATTGTAATGTCTTGTGTATCTATCGACTGCAATTTGACGTAAAGATTACTTACGTGTTGCCGCTTCGACAGCGCAGCTGCGACTGTCAGGAGTGACGCGTTATTGCACGAGCTTCTCTTCCCCGCGTCACTCCCCGCCTCCGCTTACATCTAGACTTACCCGTCCCCGCCAACGTCTGTTACCCCGTAGGACGGTCGGGCACGAAGTTGTCGGACTATAGCAGTTCTAGTCTATACTGTAATACAGGATGGAGAGATGGGTCAGTAACGGCAGGTTCCTTATAGGTGGAAGTCACGTGATTATGGTCTTAGGAGACAATCTTTACCTTCTGAGTTATTGTCATCGGCATTTACAGATTATGAAAAAATTACAGTTTGCGGAAAAACGGTGATTTTTGAAAATATTTTAATAAGCTTAATCGATCCTCTCTCCGACAAGGATCAAAAAGTTCTGGTGGATCAAGCCGGTTAAGGTATCTGACATGTCACAGATAAATAAAAAATCCCAAACATACTGTTAGGAAAATTAATTGTAACACCGTAACGCAAACTGTTTTTTTTAGAAAATACTGGCTACCGAAAATGAACACCGCCATTTACTCACTGGCTCAATTTCCACCCCGTACACAAGGCTACGTTCTCGAGACAGTGACCGATCACCGTGCGTTTTCCAGGTCAGGCCAGCCGCACCGCCCTGAACCGCTTCGACCCTAAATACGCCTCGTTCGGGCCGCGCGCGCAGCGCCTGCGTCCCGCCGCGCCCGCGCCGCCGCTCGCCACCTTCTCCCCCGCGCCGCCGCCGCCGCGCGAGCCGCTGCGCGACCACCCGCCGCCGCGCGACCACCCGCCGCGCGAACACCCGCCACCCCGCGACCACCCGCCTCGCGACCACCCGCCGCGCGACCACCCGCCGCCCCGCGACCACCCGCCCCGCGAGCACCCGCCCCGCGAGCACCAGGCCCGCGACCACCCGCCGCCGCCGCGCGAGAGAGAGGGCGACAAGTACGCCACGGTGCGCCCGCCCAGGAGAACCGAGCCGCAGCCGCTGTCTGCCGCCGCGCTCGAGTACCGGTCAGTTATCTTTTTTTTCTTAATGTTGCACCATCATCATCGTCATCATCATCTCAGCTACAAAAAGTCCACTATTAAACATAGGCCTCCTCCGTGGATTTCTAAAGTAACCGGTTGGAAGCGGCATGCAACCAGCGCCTTTCTGCCACCTGTATGAGGTCATCGGACCATCTTGTGGTTGGTCGTCCTACGCTGCGCTTGCCAATGTTGCATGTCCGGTATTAATCGCCGGCTTAGAGAGGAGATTATAACCTATAAATGTGCTTACACAGTGATGCGATATCGTCGAATCGCTAGATAATATAACCGCTTAACCTATGTCGGGAGAGCAGTTTGAAAGAAAGAAAGAAAATATTTATTTAGCTCACAAGAAAAAATGCAAAGGAGAAAAAACATAATTGCATTTTAATAGGCTTTGCACGCTTGATCGTCTATTATAAAAGTTGTATATCATAAACAGTTTGTACGTACAAAAAGGCATTTTTTGCCACTTTAATCGGTCACTTCAATTTTAAAATAGGCCAAGTGGCCCTAACGTGAGTTCACAAGTTGAGCTTATCTTTATGTGTGTGACACTAGTTTGAGAGTGACGCAGGCAGGGATAAATTAAACCTGGGCCGGTCATGTTAAGGCTACACCATTACATCCTGGTCTAAAAAATCTAATACATTTAAAACAAACTTGTTTTCTGCGCACAGATCTCTGCAGCGCCCGCGCAGACAGCAGCAGCAGCCCAACACGGGAACCACGCACCGGCGCCGCCCCGAGCGCCCGCCGCACGACCACCGCGACCTGTACGCCGTCACCGAGCTCTAGGCCCGCCACCCGCGCCCGTACCTCGCGACAACCCGCGCCGCGCCACAACCCGCGCCACGCGGCAACCCGCGCCACGGGACAACCCGCGCCATGCGACAACCCGCGCCACGACACAACCCGCGCCTAGCTGAAACTGCGGAGGACGCGGACCGTGGGACGCAAAGTTAGCTATCACAAATGCCGTTAGTAACCAAACCGCTGCCAACCTTGACGCAGCTCAAAGCACTTCGCAACGAGTGAACTGTTATTGAGCGTTCGACGCTCCCGCGCGACATCATAAATCGAAGCGAAATTAGCAACAACTGTGCCGACTTTAACACGAAATATACGACAAGAAGTTAGCAACAAGCGTGCCGAATTTACACTCTCCACCCTCCCGCAAAAAGCTTCCCTAATTTGCGAAACTACGATAGAACGAGCATGGCTGTGCTAGTATAATTGCATTGACAGTGCAAGTAGAAGTTAGCAACAAGTGAGCTGCCAGTGAACTCTAGTCATGCTATAATTTCGGGGAACAAGTGAACTATTATTGATCACCTTACGCTGCTCTAACGCAAGTACAATAACATGAACAGTGCAACGCGAAGTTACTATATAATGTGTTCACGCTCACGCTCTCACAAAAGGTTCTGTCACAAAGTACAACTAGAGAAAACGTGAGACATGAAGTAAGCAACAAGTAAACTGTCATTGACCCCTAAAAAGTCCTAAACGCGGTTCAAAATGCAGCCACATATCAAAACCGAATCACGACTTTCCACTGTGAGTTCGCACTGTCAACTTTAAAGTGAAAGTCATAATATCTTTATTCAGATTCCACTTACAGGATGCACTTATGAATGTCAGAAAGTTTACCACCGATTCGGAAAAAACCTCTGATTGGAAGATACTGGCAAAAAACTCAACCAGTCTCTATCGCTCGAAGAAACATACAATGACGCTACGAAAACACGGTGCAATGCGTTAGGACAAATGACGCAGTTTCATTTTGTTTTGCTGGTTGTCTCATTTATTGTGTAACTGTGAATGCATGGCAGCTTTGCTTCCTCAATTCGATATTCGTCGGCGGTGGTACGGGTTTCAAGTGCAGTGGTTTAATGAAGAAGTGAAGTTCGAAAGGACGATTGGCTCTAAATTTAATCGATTAAAGACTTTACACAACACTATGCTGGTAGTAATATAGTGTATGAGTGCGATTGTAAACGATATTCTATGAATTCTCGCAATAAATGTGACGTTTTAATGTAGCTGTTTGTATTGTCAGTATTTTTTTGGTCACATTTGTGTCCCACAAAATTTTTAGCTAAATTTTAAAATGGTTAATAGTGTGACTTGGATAAAGAAAATCTTGTTAGTGCAATAGTGAAGCGGATTTTTTCTTGCTGTTAAACTATGCATGCAATAATTTTGTGTTGTCAAAGGACTGAGTGAGGTTGCTCAAATTTCGAGAAATATGTACTGGTCTAATATTTGTATTTAAATGAAACGGCGTTAATTTATTCTGAACATTTGTTAGTTAAGAGAACAACGATTTCATTTATATATTTAAATAATAGCACAAATGTTTAACAAAATTTTTGACGCGGTTTTTACACGACTGCACACAAAAAAGGACTAAGTATGTAAATGTTTTTTAACTACTTTGGATGAGAGGCCTATTTGAAGTTTTCAACTGATTTTATTATTTTCTGATTTAGTATTATACTTTCCGTTTTCTTTGAACATGTCCACAACAAGGCTGTGCCGGTATTTAACGACCAATAAAATAATTTTTTGAAAACTTTCTTATTAAAAAAAGTTTAAATAAATACAAAAATCCTCAAGCAAGAGTCATCTCTTGTCTGACTGTACGTTTTTGAATCGGTTTTCGCTCAATACTAGACTTAAGAAACTCTGGTTAAGGAAGAGGTTATCCGGTTGGTATACTGGCTCACTGTTACATGATTCTACGTTTCATATTTCAGTATCAAAAATGGAACAAAGCGGATTCGGCTCGATGTTTTTTTTAAATTAAATACGAAGGAAAACAAGCAAGTGGGCCACCTGATGGTAAGTGATCACCACCGCCTATAGACACCCGCAACACCAAAGCGTTGTTTAGTTTCATTAAGTACCATCCGTCGTCAAAATCCGCGTTGTATCGGATTCTTTCGTTAGCGACGGAATTGTAACCCGATAAATCCCTAGGGCTTGATAAATCGAAGTTCAACCAGATCAGGCACTACTTATTTCTGTTTATTTGGGTTTTGGAAGTATAATTTTGATAGTGTTTTAAGCGGTATATCCCTTAACACTGAACCTGAAATATTAATTAGCAAATGGCTTCTACGTGGTTTTAGGATTTTTACTATCAAACTTCTAAACCTAAAAATTACCGTATAACATTACTCGAATCTTTTTAGAAAGATTTTGGGAATATCTCTGACACTGGTAAAATTGTCCCATAAAATAAATACCCATTAAAAATACATACAAGCAAATAAATCAGTGTGTGTACAACCTTAACTTTCGATCTCGAATTACATTCTGTCTAAGCAAATATCCATAGAATAAAATATCCATAGGATTTTTCTTTATTACTCACGTTGATGCGTAAACCAGGTTATCATAATAACATATTGTGTCCCTTTATTTTTACTATACAAAACGAATCGACATTCGAGCAAAGAAAATGAAATATAGAATTGTAAGAATGGGCCAGTCATTAGTTAACGCTTTTTAGCGACGAAGCTAGAAAGATGCCAAATCGTAGGGAATTTGACTTGGCAAATAGGCTTGGAGCCACTACTGTAGTGCTATAAGACTTCGCGTAGAGTCAGCAGTAGATATATTTATAGTGGAACAGGTCCGAAATAGGTTCGGGCGCATAGGGGCCCATTCGCAAATGTTCCTTAACTAAAATTACGTCTCATTCTCAAAACGTCCCTTTATCAACCTTTATCAACCCTTTTGCTGAATATCCCTTTCTGCATGACGTCCCTTTTGCAAAACGTTCCGCTTGAGAAAAGGCTTCATTCCCGTCTATCGAATGCCTGTATAGGCAAAGACAAACTGGGCCTCTTACGAATGGAACGTATTGCGAACGTGACGTTTTGCATGAGGAACGTTCTGCAAAAGGGATGTTTTGACACTTCACAGAAGGACCGTTTTGCAAAAGAGAAATTTATAACAGGGACAAAGGCGATTGGGACCATATACGCCCAAACAAAAAATTCTACACACGGCTCTATTGTCAAGAGAATAAGAGCTTGTGTAGGACTTCAGACCGCTATGTGTTCTACTACTAGCCTCTTCTACAGCTGACTGTATGTCTTAACGGTGTACATAAGTGTAATATACGACTCGAAGTTATTGTAGTGACTTTCGTAAACGTTTTTTGACGGTGAATTTAAGATGAAAAGGTCGTGGTACGTTTCCATATGAAAGAAAAAGTTAAGTACATCATTTTTTATTCCAATAAGTTTAAAAAAAAAGACAAAATTGAGCCATTTTATCTAGGAAAAGTTTTTTTCAATAAAATAAAAGTGTTCGATATTTATTGTTTTAAATGGAAATACTGGGGCATAGAAGAAGAAAATAAAATTGGCTGAATTGGTATGCCGTTAAAATCAATGCAAATGAAAGTCACATAATTGACATAATTTTCTTAGTTATGGAAACTGGCATATGACATAACCTTGTTCTACCTTGTATGTTTGCATGAAGACCTTGGAATCTCTTGATGCTTCGTCAACTAATAATTTGCTAGGTCGGCTCAAACTTGACTGGGAAATAGCAAATCTGTTGTATATAGGAGTAGGGTCCTTAATCTTAATAATGTAGACATTGTAATTTAACGTTGATTAAAATTAATCGAACTAAATGAACATTCCATCGCCAAAGAGTGACAATGGAATTTCTACATTGACGTTTTGTAAATATGGTTCGGAAGAACCGTTATGTGACGTAGTTGGACTAAAATAAAATAGAATAAAGTTAATGAACAAGTACTGCTATCGCTGTAACACCACAACTAAAATAATTATTGTAATATTCAAAGAAATGTGATCATGAATGAAATTTGCTACGAATCATTTTAATTGATTAATTAATTTGTAATTTGATTATTTTTCTAAACTTGCATATGGTAAATTAGTCTGTTGTTGATACTTTTAGCAGTTTACAACGCAATTTTATAAAAATGCCATTCACTTATTCGAAAGTGCCTAGAATTGGGCGGTTTACCTTACCAGTTATTCCGTGAATTACAAGTTCTAAGAGTTTGATTTAAGTGTCGGTGCATTCTTTAATATATTACACACACATATACAGTTAATATTGCTGTTCAGTGATGGTGCATATTAAAAAAACTTACGATGTCTGTTTTAAAATGCCTGGCCATTTTAGCACATTTCACTAACAATTTTCGTTACTAACAAAAATGTTTCTTGGTCACTTTTCTTCTGTATAAAAATAGTCCTTTTTAGCTATATATAAAATAGTTATAAGTGAAATGGTACCACTTAATATGCAGACAGTGCGTGGAGCGAAATGTTTTGTACTTCAGTATTAAATAGCAAATTTTGTGAGACTTTACAACGAGTTTAGTACGTTTTTTAAGATCTTTCCTTTTCATAAGTTTCACGGTACCGTAAGCAGTGTATTCGCCAAAGATAATGCATAATTTAATTTAACTAGTGCTAAGTAAACTTAGGTTAGGCTTAAAACTAGATTTCGGGGTGGCCATATTGCATTTTTTTACTTCTAACGGCAACTGGTTTTTTTACATGCAATATGACTACACTGTCACTGAAGCATTTCAAAATGTTCACGCATTTTGTACGGTTTGTTACTAAAATGCTGCCCTGTTACGAAACCTGTATTTCTTTTTCCTATTTATTTTTCCTGGCAACATTAACTCTCTGTTTTAAAAACTAGCATTTTAACAACAGCCGTCAACTTTGTTAAACTTTCAAGATCCGACATTGCTTTGTGGTTTTAGTTACGTCTTTTAAAAATTATAAAAGCAATCGATTGAATAAGAAGTTCACTGAATTTAACATGATGTAATAAGATGCAATAAAGATTGTGTCATTGTTTTCAATGGGATATTGTGAATTATAACTACTACAATTGGAATTATTGTGAGTGATCCTAGCATTCTAGACGAACAATGAATGCAATAATAAAATTACCTATCGATAAGTTACACCATTTTCAATGTAATTACTGCACACTATTTATAACCGTATATTAATAAAATAGCTGTAAAATTTGTTACAACGTCATTAACTTTAATTTGAAGACACGATTATTTTATAGTTTGTTTCATTCAAATAAAACAGGTATTAAAAAAACTTAAAAAGGGGGATCTCTTAGTAGTAAAGTAGATGTTCTTCGCAATGATAATTATTTGTGTTGGAAAATCGATGTTTTTTTTTATTCTTCTACCTACATAGAAAAGTTCCCTTTTTTATGTTTTTGCCTGTACCGTTTGTAAAATAAACAAAGTTACCACAGAATATTTGAATTACACTTAATTGTAATTGTTACAAGATTATCACTGCCGATGTTGACAGACTTTGTGAGTGCCATATTTTGTTTTTACTGAAGACTTTTGGATGAGAATTGTGAATATAATTTATTCCTCAAAATTTATCTAATACTGTAATGTAGCACTTTGGTTATTGCTTTTTTTAATTTAAACTTAACTTTGATTTGCTTTTTCAAGTCAATTATGGTGCGCTCGAGTAAAACTTACCCTATGTACGTCTCCTACACATTATAGTAAAACAGTTTACCCTACCTATTCGTTATTATATAGCCATGTCTTCAGAATGTTGTTATACGTTTTTGACACAGTCGTTAAAAGAAGCATTAAAATATGTCTAAGATACGTCGGCATTGGGGTTTTTAATTTGATGTGCACTTTAAATGGCATTTCAGAGAGAAATTAATTAGCAATAAAATAATTAAAAGGGATGTTGACTGGGTTATTTACCCTACTATTCAATAATTTGGGGAAAGTGAAGTGCAGCGCCAAGTATTTTAAATAAAGTACTCCCGATTTTTATGATCTTTTGACACTTGTGTGAAAAAAGAAAAGGCGGCAAAGACAACCGCCACAACAACGAGAAAGTTTTTTTTATCACAACTTTTATGCTACAGTGTGTAGGAGAGTTTTATAACTAAGTCTCATTTCGTGATGTAATGGCGTGTATAACGAGGATAAGCGGTTGATGAATAGATCAAGTGTATGAGTTTACAAAGAATTATAATAAATGGATAAAAAAAAAGACTTTTATTTTTTAATTTCACTGTTACAACTTTATATTTTAAAAATGTTCGGATTAAAGTTAAATTCAAAGATAAGCAGTTATAGGTTAACTCCTTTTTAATTTAGCTAACCCTGAACATTTTCGTATAAAACACGATTTCGTATAAATTAAAGATTAACTAAATAACGTATGTTTTAAAAAAGTGGAAAAAAGTGATTTTAGTAAAAATTTTACATCAGACCTGAGCCTCCTCTGATGTCCAGAATTATATTATCTGGCATTGTACGTAGCAGCAAACTACCGGTAAATTAGCCCGAATTAGATAGCGTACTTTCTATGAGACAGAGTATCTGTAGTTGAATATAGTGCTCTTCACATACAAAAATGTGATTAATATGTTAAATTGTAGCACTTTTAAGATTTGTGGTACAGCCGCCAGCCAGTTTAGCCGGTCACCTTTAAATATTACGTTTTTTTTTCTAAGCAATACGACACTTCTTCAGCTAACAGTAGCGGTGCAAGGCGAGGCGGGCGGAGCGGGAATAACAATGTAACCAATCAAGTATAAAAAGCCTAACAAAAGCCGGACACTAGTCTACCCGGATACATACGTCAAAGGCTCAACTATGTCCGGCTTTATCCGGGCCCCTGGCAACGCTCGTATCCAAGTGTCGAAAGTGAACAAGACTTTCAGAGCTGTCAACCCCATTTCACGTGAACGGTCATGGACACGAGTTACGCAAAGCGTCGATCAATCATCGGAGATGAAGTTAATCCCGATAAGGGCGGGTCCAGGATATTTCGGACCCTAAAGCACTTCTATATATACGGTAGACGGCAGAAGCATTGTCACACTGAGTAACGGCACTGAATAAATAATAGTACTAACGTACATAAACTTCTCTTTTACGACTGCGATTAAACGAATTCCAACTTTATTCACACGTTTAAAAAGTTCGTATTACTTCTTACACCATGCGCCAGGCGGCGCTAGTCAAAGAAACGCACCGCCCGCGCCCGCCTTCGCCTCGTTACTCTCGGCGACACGCTACGGTTGCGCGGCATTCGTTTTCAATTACACTGACACTGACGGGGCGAGCGAGTGAGCGCGCGGCAAGCCGACAGCCTACTGTGATTTGCCTATGCCATAGGCAAGGCGGTCGAGGCGGGGCGGGCGGTTTATTGGAGAAAAACAGAAAATTACAAAAAGAGATACCTACAGTGACGCACAAAGGTGTAGTTAGGTATACCTTTGAGCGGATGAAAGGTGTATCATATTAGGGAGAGGAAAAAAAGCAAAATTTAGCAAAAAAATAGATGAAAATTACCGTGCAATACCATTGTGCCTTATTTGCAAAGTTTGGCTTCTTAGTTCTTTGTATGAACTGTGGTGGTTCGAACTGCCGATCGGAGTCGTTGCACGGGTGCGCAAAGTCATAAGATGATTTTCGTTAGCAAGCAGTCACTGCGTCGTCGCAGTTCGTAACTGTCAGCGAGTACATAACAATGTGTGTATTTTAAGAAGTCAGGGGTACGCACACACTGCTTCTCCCCTCTTTTTATCCTCCCCTGAACCGTTCAAAGGGTTCAAAGCAAAACGACAAATATCGGATTATTTGTAAGAGGAGTTTACTCTGCAGGTGAACGCACAGGTATTCAATGTGAATAGGGTTCACCGCCCCCGGCTCACAGTTTTAGGGTTCCGTACACAAATGGAAGCACAAAAAGGAGCCCTAATACTATCACCCTGCTGTCCGCCTATCTGCTTGTCTGTTTGTTAGTATGTTACGGGTCTCGAGCCTTTTTAAACGGAATGGCACTTGAAATAAATTGGAACAAATAACCTCCATACTACGGAGTAACGAGATAATTTGTTCCTATTTCTTATATCTAAACCAGGGGGGGTTCCACACCGCACTATACTAGACAGCCAGTGTAATTACTGGCACAAGAGGTATTCCGTCTTAGCCCTCTGGGTTGGCAACGCATCTGCAATCTCTTCGATGTTGCGGGTGTCTATAGCCGGTGGTGTACACTTCCCATCAGGTGACCCACTAGCTTGTTTGTTTTTCTATTTCATAAAAAAAAATACTATAGGTACTCTCCGCCGCATGGAATATATATGAAGTAAATACGAACTTTTTGTTCATGTCAATAAAGTTGGAATTCGATTAATCACGTTCGTGAAAGAGAAGTTTCTGTACTTCGTGGTACTGTAACCGATGTTATAGTAGATTAGTATATAAAATATATTTAATATTAAGTTTAAAATGATATAATATAATTTTAGTTGCTAATTTTAGATACGCATCAAATCCCAGGGTTTTTTTTTACATTCTTTTTGGTTTACATGTGCGCACAAGTGCCGTCTATTACTTAGAAACTTAAGAATTCACAGGCAATAAATTCAGATAGTTTATGACCTTTTTTTTTCATTCTCGCACAAGGGCAGCGTTCAAACACATTTCAAGTGGTCATCAGAGTTTGTTAGGGTTCCTTAATGTCAACAGTAAAACGCGGCATTATTCGGTATGTGTATGTTTGTCTGTATATGACGTTACATTTTTGATGATTATTTTTGTATTTTGTAACATCGAAATTGGTTTGCTATCAATAGGGAATATAATATAAACGGTGTTTCATTTTTAAATTCCGTTTTACCGTTTATAACTTATGTATATTACTTTTGGTTTTTGCTCTATAATTTTGATTGTATCAGATTTAAGGATTACAGATAAAGTGACCTTGGCGTATAAATGTGTTATCTGCTAGCTTACTTTTAGACAGGACGAGGAGTATTTTTAGGTCGAGTAATCATTAATTATTAGTAAATAAACTTACAAAAACTATAAATGTATTCCTATATTATAATGGTAACGGTAGTTAAGCTATATACTATATAGTAATGATTGGATAGTAGATATATAATTTTAGTTATAGGAATAGATAAACTTTTGAGTAACTACGGAACTTCAGGGTGTGCTATTTCGTTTCGCGCTTGGCACAATTTTTACCAAACTGTTCAGTAAGCATCTATAGTGTTTAGAATCAAGAGTGGGGATGTTTTGGCGTGAGTATAAAAGCTAATGAACAAAGGAAAACAGGGCTTAGAGGGTCTTAGTATTTGGCTTAAAGGGTCTTAGATTTTGCCTTTGCATCTGTCTTAGAATCGGTCTTAGAATACACGATTGTCCCTGGGGATACCGATATTTTTCGCGACGTGAACGTATTTTATTTTAATTTGTTAAGTCAGTGTTAATTAGTGGAAAATATTTAGTGATTGCGTACTAGTGGACTTTATGAACTTTATGAACTTAATTAGTGTTGGTGTTACGGACTCAATTGGATTTCCGCATGATCGGCAGCATGTTATTGGACGAAGCTAAGTGACAGCATAGTTTTTATTTTATTATTATTTGTGATTGATGTGTTTTTTTTTTAAGGTCTCCATTTAAGAGATCGATCGCAATATTTGTTTTGTGTGTTAAAATAATTGACATTTACGTAAACAAAATTATCTGTTCTATTTAACCTGTCTGCGTTTTGAAGTTCTTCATTATCATTATTTTCATATTTTTATTGATTACAATAATCTTTTTATGTGTTTAAAAGCTAAACAAATCAAAAGCGAACTATACCGAATCGAAGTGAATTATTATAATACGTAATTGAAATACTCAAACGAAAATAGGAATTATAGTCTCTTATTTGTCGTTTAGAATTTGATTGTCCGGCGTGTTTCAACTGTGACCAGAGCGGCGATTTTTTCGGTATTAGATAGATAAAGTATGAATGTGTTTCTGCTTATCAAAATCCTATTTTTTTTTATCTTATCTTTTGTCCGAGTCGCCTACGGCCAAGTTTAAAGTCAGGTCTATTTGAATTCGGACGGGGCCCCGGGGCCTACGGCCGGTCGATAGTACGTACGACTTTTTATGTTGTTGACGGACGATTCAGTAAAGCCGTGCGTGCTCTATTCCTTGACATCGTGCCTACAGGTCGAATATCTGGGGTTGCAATCTCAAGGAATGAACCTAACGACGTATGCGGGAAAGCGGTACCCTCGATAGGGGAGCACTTAAATTCCCCACCACCACAGAATGACTGGATTTTGTTTCAGATTGTTTGGAATGACAGTGATGGTTTGAATCGAATTAATTCTATATTTTGTAGGACTATTTTGTTTTCTGGCCAGACCCCATCCAAAGGCAAACTTCAGTTTGTGTTTAATTTCACACTTTGTGAAGGTCAAATTTCAAACACTTGCTGAATACGCAAACTGATTTTTGACTGTACCAGGCCGACCGGTAGGGGAGTTGTTAGGGATATCAAGTCTTACTCTTAAACTGTGTGTTTCGCCGCACTAATATTATTATGTTCAACTGACTAATTTAATTTTAAGAATTGAATTAACTTAAACCAAATTCTTATTTAACGGTATAAATAAAAATTACACAACGTAGAAAGGGTCCTTCCATTTAACTAGACGATCACACATTTTTATGGCCAAGTATTTAAATTCAGGTATTTATAGTTACGTATATTTTTCGTACATTCAAGTATTTATTTATGGGTTAAATATATATATAAGTTACAGTACTATTATTCATTCAGTGGCCCTAACATGACTGGCCAAGGTTAGTTTATCTCTATCTGCGTCCCTTTCTCATGACACTAGTTAGACAGAGACGCAGGGAGGGGTTAAACTAAACCTGGGCTGTCATGTTAGGGCCGTTGGGTCTAAACGCAGTTGTGTTCGAAGTGAAACTTCTGTACCTACTTGTACTATTATTTATTCTGTGACAGCATTTAAAATGTATGTTTGAGTAAACTGTTGAATATTTAATGTCTTTAGATTAACTCGTTCACCTGGCAAACACAAATAGCGGAGTTTGCCAACGGGAAATACAAGGAATGTCATTTTATTATACGACTGTGTGATAAATTTATGCAAGCTTTTGAAATTACAGGTTACATTTTCTGAACTTGTTCACGTAACTACTCTTAAATGACGTGGGAATTTTAAGTGTTTTCAAAGTCAAAGTCAAACGTTTATTTGTTCAAAAAGTAGGTAATGTTACAACAGGTGTTATGTCACAATTTAGAAGATCTCCACTTTTTGCCAATTAAACGGCGTACAAATTTTAAATTGAGATTTTATCTCCTAAACTACCTACCTAATTATGTATAATACGATAATTTATACTACAATGTCATATGGCTTATTCTTTCAAGGGACTGAAAGTCAAGTGGAAAGATATTTACCTAACAGTGATATTACGCGCCGATTGCGTATGGTCAATCGTGTGGGGGTGCCAGGGTGAACAGTTTGTAAAAAACAATACTTTTGTCTTGTTTTTGTGGAAAAAAGAAAACCAGCATGCAACTTTCTGTTAACGTCTGGACATGAGAACCTTTTCACTTTTGAAAACTTTTTGAAATTCCCTTTTTTACATGTGTTTTAAATACATTACGTTTTGTAAACTTGTTTTAAGTTAATCTGAGTTGGTTAATGAAAAAGGTAGCGATATAATGATGAGATGGTGTGAAAAAGGACAAAAAAAATGCATGTTTAAAAAAAGGGATTTTGGTATTTTTTAAAGATCGAACCTTTCACTTTGGATGGCCATTTACTTTGCGAAGGAAGTCCATGTCAAAAGTTTAAATTGGAACAGATTAGCTTGTTATTCCACGTAACAGTGCTACACACACACACATTAAAACTCTCATACAAAATAATTGCGTTTGTTACATGCAAGGAAAGTGTGTTTGAGAGAGATTCGAGCGTGTATACAATTACACTGTCTTTGCGGAGTAGCAAGGTAAGCAAGTTCCAATTTGTTAATATTTACCTCCGCAAAAATAAATGTCAAACTTGTACATCACACTGTATCTTTTTTAAACTTTGTAGTGAAAAATTAACCCCTATATCAAAGACCAAATTGACAAATGGCGATTTAAAGTCAAAGTCAAAATATATTTATTCAGATCCAAATTAAACTTGTCAGTTCGCCGTAACGTTCGTAGCGAGTAAATACGATCTCCTTAAATTGGTGATACAATTTTGTGAATAAACGTTTCGTTTAATTGTACCCCTTAAATTGCCGGGAAGTGTCTGCGTATTCCAAGACCTCATCGCTGCTAATGAATTGGTGTAATTTCACAGCCGCGCGTTTTATCAGCTGACTATAGTGCGGGCCATTTTAATAATAAACAAAGTGTGGTATAGTTGCAGGCAAACAACTTGAGCATAAATCGAGTGAATGGGGGGGAGGGGGGTAAGTTTGCGCATACACATTTGTACTAGAAACGGCTACTGCAGTCAAGGTCAATGCTCAAGTTGTTTGCCGGGAACTGTACGTAGTGAACACAGGGCATAATATATCTCGTAGACTCCGTGTAGGCGTTCTCACGAATTAGGATTAGACTCAAGAAGCTATAAGCGAGGGTTTAGTCTCAAATAGAAACTACGCCTACATCATGGGAAGTGTTCAAAATAATTGTTTGGATAAATATTGGCATCTAAGTTCATCACCACACAACTTAAAACAAGCTTTTGTTTCATCCTCCACATCCTCTCTATGGTTGGCGGTCCACCACTGTTCGTTTTAAGGGTACCTTTTTGCAACGCTACATCAGTACTGTGGAAGCAACTTCCACCGGAGGTGTTTCCAAATAGATACGACTCAGGGACCATCAAGAATCGAGCCTATTCCTTTCTTAGAGGCCGGCAACGCGCTTGCGATTCTGCTGTTATTGCATGATTTGTTGATTGCATGTGTCTATGGGTGGAGGTGATTGCTTGCCCTTTTTAAATTTAGTCAAGTTTTTAAGTTACTTTTTAGGCTAGCTTCATTTAGTTTTAATTGAAATGTTTAACATTATTATTTGTTTAAAGTTTTAAATTTTTTTACCCAAATCCTTTATTAAACATTGTGTGTAAATGTTTCTGTTATTTTATACTTTTATTTTATAAATAAATGTGCGTATCCTTAATTTGTCCTTCACTACACAATTCAAAATGAAACACTCCTGGATAGTTGCTCAATTTTAATTACAAGAAAGCTAAAATTCCATCGATCCGTGTTTCGAGATCAAAGCGGGGCGACAAAGGTGAGTTTGCTTTGAAGTGTCGCCGGGTTTAACGAGCTACTGCGGGGGAGGCGTGCACGCGAAACTCGACCTAATTGCAGTGAGTTAATTGCTTGACGGTTCGCTCGTTTCTTTGAGTGGTTATTGCTTTCTCATTAAGTGTTTCTGAGTCGGGAAAGCGTTTGCGTCGGTATAGGGTTGGAATTTAAGATTGCGACTTGTTGATGGCCGATTAGCTAAGATTGCAGTGGTACGTTCATCTTTACATTGAAAGAAAAAAAGTGATTTGTTGGTTGTTTTTTAATAAAATACAAAACCAAACGAGCAAGTGGCCTGATCGTAAGTGATCGCTATGGCTGATAGACTCAAGCGATACTAAGGAAACTGTACATGCGTTGTCAACCCAGATTGCTAAGATGGAATACCTCTTGTGCCAGTCATTACACCGGCTGTCTTGCTGTCCACGCCGGAACACAATGCAAGCACTGCTGCTTAGCGGCTGGATTAGAGAACAAGATGGTGGTAGCATTTACAATGTAACAAAGAACTTGATAAAACTCTCACTATGCCAAGGAAATCGCTATACTACGCGAGTTTAAAAACATATTTTTCATATAAAACGTATTATCCTCACTCAATTCAATATCCCTTCAATCGCAGCCGCAGAGTCGATATAATTCAACCGCAAGGTAACAATACTCTGAGAATATAAAATTCCTTTGTCACGGCGATATTGGAGTTTCAAAGAATACGCGGAAGTTCTAACTCGCGCGAGACAGTTCCAAGTTGGACGTGTTTATCAATATCGTTAGTTGTGCTGGATGAGACAGACCTATTAACTCAGTGACTGCCGGCAACGCACGCGGTTTCGGCGCTCTCAACCTATGCTGTTGCAGTATTTGGAACGCATATGGTGCAAAGGCACTTGAAAAAGTTGTGGGTAATGGGGTTGCAGTTGAAACGTAGCAACTCTATTGAGGTATTTTTTTTTTAGTATATACGGTCGGCCTCAGAAGTAGCTTAACACTTAAAAACCTTGTCGTAGTAACGTATCAAATGAGAGTTACTCGAATTTGTCACGTTACTGACAGCGACAAGGTACTAAAAAGTTCAGCTACTTCTGAGACTGATCGTACTAAACTTTAGGTACATACTCGTAGTATAAAATAAAGTCGCTAGTTTTCCTGTCTGTCCAGATCTTCAGCCGCCTTCTCCTCCTAAACCACGCAATGGATTTTGATAAGGTTTTCACTGTTACATAGAGATTTTTTTTGAGGTTTTTATATAAATTACTACTCGATTGTACCCGTAGGAAGCCGGGGCGAGTCGCTAGTTCAGTTTAAATGGCGTACAGTCGCGCTGCGCTATGTATTCTTAATTAACAGAAGTGGTAAGGGGTTGCTATGGGTTGGGGAGATGTTTCATAGCAACCCTAAATGCAGTTGACTGTACTCCTAATCTATTGAGGTACAATTCTTTTAAGTATGTAGGTACTAATTCAGTAACAATTACGTACATCAGTGTTATTTTCTACATGCTGTGAGACGCCAAAGGTTTTTCTATGCATTGTTGTATAATATAATTTAAGAGCAGGTTTTATCTTTACGTATTGTCGCTGATAGCAATGTGACCAATTCGAGCAACTCTGATTTTATAAGTTACTACGACAAGGTTCTTAGGTGTTAAGCTATTTCTGTGGCTGACTGTACCGAGAGCATTTAATTGTTTTATACTTTGAACTGTATTGGAATATCATACCAGTATATGCCGAAGAATAATATTCAAAACAGTAATTACACAAGATCAAATGTTATCTGTACAGTCACAAGCGCCAACATCTATACAGTCAATCTTCCATAAATATGTATACACAGACCTTATGACTCTAACGATAAGGTTGATATCTACATAATTTTGACAGGATGGGAAGGATTGGCTGTATACATGTTGGTGCTCGTGACTGTACTACAAGGATTACGTTCTCGTAGCACGTCTACGGCGTAGGCGGTTTCGTAGCACGTGTCGTAGAGGCTGGGTAAAATATTATAACTTATAAAAAACATACTAAACAACATCGTGTGCTAATGGCAGGTTTCTATATTCAAATATTGGATCGTTTTATGAACGAACAGTTAAAATTTGACACATTTTGTACGAGTACAAAGACGGCTGTGCTCCTAGCACGAATCTTCTCGATACTCGTTTACTCGCTACGTAAGTCAGTGTGTCTCGTTCTAACCAGCCCAGTAAGAGACAGACGCACTGAGTTACGTAGCGAGTTAACGCGCGACGAGAAGATTCGTGCTAGATGCACAGGACATCACATGAAATGTCGGGACAATCCAAGTGAAACCTAACAATCTGGCTACCCTACTGTAAAAAGAAGAAAAACGTTTGTTCCGTTAAACGTAAAACAAAAGAGAAAATAAAACAAAACAGTTTATTTACAACAAAAGAAACAAAGCGATCACAGAAAAGAAAATAGAAAAGTTAAAAATCTAATTAAAATTAAAGTGAAAAATGTCACCCAAGCCGCTGTTTCTGGGCAGAGTGCCCAAAAGGCTGGCGGCGTTACCTCTTTGAATGGCAATGCCAATACGTTGGGCGAGGAACGCGCCAGCCCTTGGGTCACCGGAGGTGTCGACAATTTTTTTCTTTATTTTTTTGAACAACGTGTGGGCGTCGGGTCCCCATGGGCCCAGGGTCCCCACGGCGAAGGCAGCAAAAATAAAATTGTCGCCAAGACACGCATATTTGCGATGTTTTGCTGCCTCCGCCGTAGCAGCCGCTCTACCTGCCCTTAATGCCGTTGAGCCAAGGTAGGACGGCATACAAACAAAATACTTAAAAATCTAGTTACAAAACAATTATATTTAACGAAGGAAAAAAGGAAAGGAAAGTTGTGCCTAACAGCGTAAAATGGGTCACTCACATAATGTTGCAGATGACAGCTGCAATGCTGTTTTCTGGTATAAACCACAATAATCTTAAAAAATAAAAAATACAAATAAATCATACAAACAAACACTGTGAAGACACGAACGCCAGCGATGTGCACCATGGAAGGAAAATATAAAATATACACTAATATAATTAACATTCCTCTTTGCGTTGGGGGTCATAGAAAGGCTTCCAGGGCAGCTTTAAGTCCGTGGATAGCCCCAGGGAATGCCTGGAGAATGCAGCCGGGATGCAGCTGTAGAGGTACCAGACAGATGCGTTCATGTTATCCCATATCTACAGTAAGCTGTTGAACACCTGGAAGAACATTTGGGTTTTAAAAAGCTTTGTGTGTAATATTACTTACTTTACTTAATAATAAATCTATAATAATATTAATAAGGTTGAGTTTTGCGGGTGGTAGGACCTTGTGCAAGGTCCGTCCGGATCGCTACCACCATCTTGCTCGCTAATCCTGCTGCTAAGCAGCAGTGCGTGCACTGTTGTGTTCCGGCGTGGAGAGCAAGACAGCCGGTGTAATTACTGGCACAAGAGGTATTCCATCTTAGCCCTCTGGGTTGGCAACGCATCTGCACTCTCTTTGTTGTAGCAGGTGTCTATAGGCGGTGGTGATCACTTACCATCAGGTGACCCACTTGCTTGTTTGCCTTCCTATGTTGTATTTAAAAAAAAAAGTTTTTGACAGTTAGTCAACGTGTCCCTTATAGTCAACCATCCCCGGTCTTCCCTACTGACAACAGTACAATCGAATACTGAAACATATAAGTCACCATTAAAGACGGAGCTGCGAGAAAATGACATTTTCTGAAAGGGAGGCGTATAGTATGCACTATGAAGTTGATGTATCTATCCCTTGCGAGCATAGAAATTTCTCTCACTTTCCTCTTTAATGGTTAGCTAAGTTTGTTTCTGTTAGTACTTGGCCGACCGAGCTCTGCCCCATATACCAGAAAACTTATAATTTGACATAATTGTAAAGTTTTTCATACAAAAATATGACAAATATTAGCACTTGTAAGTTTTTGGAATATCCCAGAGGCCCTAACATGACAGCCCAGGTTTAGTTTAACCCCTCCCTATGTCTCTGTCTAACTAGTGTCATAAGAAAGGGACGCAGATAGAGATAAACTAAACTTGGCCAGTCATGTTAGGGCCACTGATCAGAATAGATGTAAATGTAAAATGATTAAGAAATTGCTTGACCACTTTTCGACTTTTCGACCGTATTACAAAGGGATAAGGTACAAAAGTGGTCAAGGAATTTCTTGGTCGACTATACGGGAGTGGTTCTTAACTTTTTAGAGATGAGGGACCATTAGCCCAAGTCTTGGTCTTGCCAGGGACCACCAACCATTTCTTAGCAATATAGTAAAGCATAATATGATTGTCTATTTAAGTTATTCTCAAAAATAATGCACATACATCAAGCAAATCGTGGAGCAATTCTGATGCTTTCACGTAAAACTAGTGGTTCTCGAACCATAGGTTACGAACCACTGATAGACAGGGTGGCTATGAAGTACCTAAATAATTAACGATGCCTTTTTTTTTATTTATTGAAAATGAAGGCAAACAAGCAAGTGGGTCACCTGATGGTAAGTGATCACCATCGCCTATAGACACCTGCAACACCAAAGGGATTGCAGATGCGTTGCCAACCCAGAGGGTTAAGATGGAATACCTCTTGTGCCAGTAATTGCACCGGTTGTCTTGCTCTCCACGCCGGAACACAACAGTGCAAGCCAGTGCTTGTGCAGTGCAATCCTGCCGCTAAGCAGCAGTCTGCTTAGCGGCAGGATTAGCGAGCAAGATGGTGGTAGCGATCCGGACGGACCTTGCACAAGGCCCTACCACCCGCAAAACCACCTTCTGTGGCCTTCCCACGGAGGCGTCCAAACAAAACTCCAACTCGTTCCGCGGCACTTATAATAAAATAAATTAATTTCCCTTCAAATTAGTCGCCCCGACGCCTGCATAAATATTTACTTTGTTAATTGGAAAATTATCTAAAGGGATTGACAAAACGGAGATTTCCAGTTGTTGTTTTTAAGAAATGTCAAAGTCGTTACCCGCTAATTGTGTTTCTTTGTTTAATTGCTTGGTCGGCGGAGGGTTTTTAGGACGGTTATTTTTGTGACAGTTCCGGGGGCCAGAGGAGTTTGTGACAGTTTCTGCGGTTTCTGTGCAAAATTATGTAAAAGTTCCGCGGAAATAAATCTTTTTGGGGCATTTGCATAATTATTGTTGAGGTTGACTGGTAGAGAATGCCTATTGCTATTAACATTCAATCCGTCATTTTAATTGTTTTCTTAATACCGCTTTCAATAGCACCTTTAGTTATGTACGTTAGCAAAATACAATACAATGCTTTTTATTGATCACCAAAACGAAATTAAGGTACAAAATAGGCGGCCTCATTGCTTTAAGGCACTAGGGCTTGCAAATCCGAATTTTATAGTAGGGCTAATTCAGAAATCCCGGTATTGCCCATACTGAAAATACCGGTATCGTAAATCCTGAATGGTACTTTCATTTTTGCAGGATTTTCACCACTATTGTCTTGAAATAAGACCGTCCGTGTTGTTAAACTAGAATAAAAAATAAATTTCGAACCATTTTCTAAGCACTCCTAAAACCGGACGGAACTCGTCTAAAGTGTTCTCAAAATATTCACGGAGCAATTTAAAATAACAAGTCAAAATGTGAAAATGACTTTCTGTTAGAAAGACACGACGATGTCAGAATATTTGAGGTGACAACAGCATAGAGTTTCCATTAATTCTTATGAGAAGTTTTCAATAATCTACTGACTAACTAACTGTTTTACTGTGTAACTGATTTTATTAAGAAACGTAGATATTTTAACAGACATAAGAGAATCGCCCTTGCATTGCATAGATTTGAAAATATTATTCAAATCAAAAATCAAAATCAAATCAAAATCATTTATTGCAGGATTTGATCCCATAATGTGTTAGTAACAATAATTACTTACAAAACTATGTTAGTGCGCAATATAAATTAAAAGTTTAAAATTAAAATGTTGATTATCTTTACTTTGGATGTCAAATAGAAAAATAATAAAAAGAAATGGAAAAGTCAAATACATAATCATAATTTGAAAATTAAATTAAATTGTATGTCATTAACAAATAAATAATTAAAATTTCAAAACAATAATCATTGAATCGAATAAATAAATTTAGAATTTTAATAAGATAATCCAATAAAATAAAATGTCACAATTAAAAATTTAAAATACCTACATTATTTTACATTAAAAATGGCACGCCTATTTCCCCTATGAACATAATTCCAGTGTCTAACCACTGGACACTCAACCCTGTCTAGTATGCTGCTCAGGAGGCTGTTAGCGCTCCCCCCCACCCGGCGCATTAGAGACGCAATGCGTTTGCGAAGTATCGCCCAAAACCCATCCGTGCTCGCCTGGGCGAACATGCCCGAAGCGCTACAGTGTCGAGGCAGCCCCAACAGCATCCTGAACCCATTATTATATTGGACGCGAAGAGCGCTCAGCGATCTCTGAGAGTATTTGGCCCATAGGCTACAGGTATAAAAAGTTTGACAGTATGCTTTGAACAAAGTTATCTTAACTTCCCGTGAGCACCGTGCAAACCTACGCGCCAACATGTTAGACCTCACCGCCAACGCCCTTCGCTCCCGCTCGATATCTCGATCATCAGAGAGATCGTCAACGACCCAGTGGCCAAGGTACTTGAACTCCTCGACCCTTCTCAACGGAACCCCGTTCAGAGTGATCGGAGGTACAGTCTTGGGTTTTTTGTTTCCTGCCTTGAAAACAAGTAACTCACTCTTTTTGGTATTGTACCTTAGACCATGGGCTATAGCATACCTTTCACAAATTCCTATAAGGATCTCAAGGGCTCTGACTGATGGACCCAGCAGAACCATGTCGTCAGCGTAACTAATATTATTAACAAATTGACCATCAATGGAGCAGCCGACGCCAGCTCCGCTGAGCTCATCTAGTAGCCCATTAATATATAGGTTAAACAGTCGTGGTGAGCTCAAGCCCCCCTGCCTAACCCCGCATGCCAATCCAAACTCCGCAGAACAAGAGCCAGCCCATCTAACACTATTTAACTGGTTATAGTACCAAAATTTCAGCAAGTTTACAATTTCTGCAGGTGTACTGGTATCATTCCGCATTTTACCCCAGAGGACTTCGTATGATACCAAGTCAAATGCCTTCGACAGGTCCAAAAAACAGGCATATACCGGCGTTTTCCTTGTAACGTAATACTGAACGGTATGCTTGAGACGCAGTATTGCTGCTTCCGTCGATAGACCTGGCCTAAAACCAAACTGTGCCTCATTAAGATTAATATGTTTAGTCATCATGCGATCAAGCAAACCGTCCAGCACTTTTGCCACAACTGTCGCCAAGGATATTGGCCTGTAGTTGTTCCTGTCGGAGGCATCACCTGTTTTATCTTTTATGATGGGTACAACAATAGTCCTTAAGAGGGCAGGAGGTAGATATGCATGTCCTATGCACAAATTAAACAGCATAGTCAATAACCTGGGCAAATGAACACCCGCATGCTGCAAGTGTTCGATGCTGAGATCGTCGTGGCCTGGTGACTTTCCACGAGTCATGCTACTTATTATATCTGTCACCTCTTTCGTGGTAAATCAAGTCAACTCGTTCTCCGATTTATTCTCAACATCCAGCACTTGCCGCTGTTCTCCCAGTGGCGACTCTACAGCAAAATGATGCCTAAACAACTCGGCAATCTGATCCGGCCCGCACACCCCATCAACATCAGCGGGCAAACCAGATTTATTCTCGAGTTTCTTGGTGTGCTTCC
This sequence comes from Ditula angustiorana, assembly GCA_963691745.1. NCBI lineage: Eukaryota > Metazoa > Arthropoda > Insecta > Lepidoptera > Tortricidae > Ditula > Ditula angustiorana. Next base: position 3,011,901 of record OY829480.1, on the reverse strand, counting down.
AGAAGCCCCCAAAGTCCTTCGTTTTATGGTGAGTTGCCAATATGTCCATTTTTATCTGATTTTCGTTGTTCTGACACCATTTAAGCTTAGACTTGAAGCGCCTCCTGGAATCACTCATCCTGTCATACACATCTCCAAAAGTAGGTCTGCCATGGTCAAGCCACATCTGAAAACAAAACCTTGCTTCTTGATGTAACCCCCGAACATGTTTGTTCCAGCCGACTACATGCTTTCTTCTGTTAGGTTTTCGAGACTCAAAACTATCTTTTGCAGATTCTCTTAAACTGTTTACAATATTTAGGTATAAGTTGTCTATTATTGTTCGATGTCCTAAGTTACAACATAAATTGTCAGCACAATACTTTAATTCCACCGGAAAGTCGATATTTTTTAACTTACGCCAACATCATCATCATCATCACCATCTCAGCCACAAGAAGTCCACTGTTGGACATAGGCCTCCTCCATGGATTTCCAAAGTGGCCGGTTGGAAGCAGAATGCAACCAGCGCCTTCCTGCCACCTGTACGAGGTCATCGGACCATCTTGTGGCTTACGCCAACATAATTCATTGTATTTGTTAATTCGTTCACTATCTCTTTCGCCCCACTTAATCATATTACAAACATTATCAAAAACTAGTAATTTTCCCGGTAAATTTCCTAACCTATATTGTATTTCTAAGGGGAAATGGTCGGACCAATATACATCATAATACACATTAACATCGGACACGCACTTCCATGCAGCCTCTGTGACTAGACAGTGATCGAGCCATCGTTGGCAGTTATTGTGAATTTCACTTATATGTATACGTATGTGTATCTGACGTTACACCCAGCCTCGCCACATCGGCGCAACGCCAACTATGTTCATCACAAAAATACACCAATTCTCTATAAAATAATTCAGTCGGATGTGCATTAAAGTCACCAAGCATTATAGCAGCCTCAGTGTGGCAGTTCTCATTATTGATTTTTTGTTTTGTATGATGCAAATATAGCAAATCTATGAAGAATATTAAAAAAATCAAAACATACAAACTTAGTTCTAAGGCATAACATTAGCATTCTAAAAAATCATGAGTATTGGTTAAGGTTTAGAGGGTGAAATCGTTATCGTCTTTTGTATGGTGAGTGCTGTTTGAGAAAAGCGCTCACCTAACCTAACCTCAGTTAGGTACTAAAGTCAAAATATTTTTATTCAGATCAGGCTTACAGGAAGCACTTATGAATGTCATAAAATTTACCACCGGTTCGGAAAAACCTCTGATGAGAAGATACCGGCAAGAGACTCAACGATGTGTAATTTTTTCATTAAACTAAAATTACAATGTTATTTTTACATCTTAAAAATTTAACACAGGTGTAAACTATTTCGAGCTAGGGATTGCCAATGCAGGTCGAGATAAAACTCTTAATGATTAACACTTATTCGTCTGTATAGTCGACCAATAAATTGCTTGACTACTTTCGAACGTATTGCAAAAGGATAAAGTTCAAAAGCGGTCAAGCAATTACTTAGTCGACTATACGACTATACTTAGGACAATTTTCAGCTTTGGTAAAGGATGGAGTCACTCTGAATAATAATTGACCCTTTAACAGATTTATTCATGAATATTTCTTACTTCATTGAATAAGAGACTTCATAATTCAGGGTGGGATACTTTGATGAATAAAACAGGGCTTAGGGCGATTCAACTGTTTTAATAAAGTGAGAAACGGGAGTGACAGTAACTGTGATTGGGGGGGGGGGCGGTAGGCCAGCAGCCGGCGACCAAAGTTGCTCGTTTTTTAAACGGTTTTATTTAATTTTAACGATTGCAATTTAGTTGAAACAGCAATTGAATGTTTTAAATTTTCGATTAAGCTCGATCGAACAACATATTTTTGCCGTTTTAGAAATATAAAGAAAAAAAATGAGTATGTGATATTAATTTTATAAACTGTTCGGCTGTTGTTGTTATGTACCCAATTTCTAAATTCTTGAATTTCTAAATCTGTATGCAATGAAACTTTTTAAAAATCTGATTTGTATTCCTGGGAATACATTAACTATGCGAGTAAACGTTACCGTAATTCAAAAACATAAACTACCGTTTTAATCCGTCGTATAAATAGGAGTATGTGTAAGAAAAATCTTTGGATTTACTCTGAATACGTTGCAAAAACGTAATAGTTCAAAAACTGCTACCTTTTTTCCACCATACATGACTAAGAAGTAAGAACCAGCTCGCTTAATTCAGCCATCGAACAAAAAAACGGCGTTGAAACTGGTTCATCGGGTCCTATACGATAGACAGACAAACAGACAGAGCCTCAAGTTTATAACACCTCTTCGCTCGTCGGAGTAAAAAATAAAGAAGAAAATATCACAAAAGTTTTCCGCAATATATTTAAGATCCGATATTTGCGCTGCTAGCTCTTAGTGCGTCATAATATTGGGTTTTATGACTCACGAAGAAACGTTTGATATTTCCACGTTGGAAATTGGAATTCCAGTTATAGGAAGCGATCTGGAGAAATGGAAGTGTTTGGATTTGTTTACCATTTTAACAGTTCCGATACTCGAAAATTGAATTGAAAATTGCGTAATCAAAGTCTGATTTTAGAGTCACGATTTAAATTTTTCCGGTGGTACTGTTAGAAAAATCCGTTAGAGCTGCGCACGGTTGGGTTGTACAGTCCAATATAGAGGTACAAATAAGTCACCATTAAGAAGAATGTGAACCCAGCCCCAAAAAGCACTTCCCATACAAACGGCGATAACGTTTTCCACCATTATTTTTTGGTATGTTGTCATTATTGCTTAGAACTAGGTTTGTATGTTTTGATTTTTTTAATATTCTTTATAGATTTAAAAATATTTGTATTTTAGCCGTTTTATACCAAAACAAAAAGCGTCAATAATTTTGAAACTATTAAGAATATTAAAAAAATTAAAACATACCAACCTACTTCTAGGGCATAATGACAACATACAAAAAATCATGGCCGTGGGTTAAGGTTTAGAGAGTAGAAATCGTTCTCGCTGTTTGTATTTAGATATAAACAAATTATATTGTACTTAGATATAAACTTACTTAGGTATGTACTGCAAAAAACGTATATGAAAAAAAATTGAAAATCCTCATTTCACCCGCTCCGGACTTTGTGTCTAGAACTAGAATGCTTGCGGCATTACGTAGAGCTCGTTCCCACTACGAGTATGTCGTATGTCGGTATACGACATAGTAGAAACGAGCTCGTACCTCGCTGCACGGCCACGGTCAAGCTCAACCTTTATGCGAAAAAGCCCAACTAAGCCCAAGCTACATGACTATTTTTTGATTTTCATTAGTTTAACTATAGGGGAAATTGGCGCGCCAGACAGAAACACGATATAACACTTTAAACTTTTGTTCTTGGAGCACATAATTATTGTCAACTCAAAGTTGAGAAACATGATAGCTAAAATGTCGATTGAATACACTCTTGAGAGTTTCAACTTTGAAGTTGCTACTATTTGGAACTTCGATTTGAAATTACGCCGTCATTTTAAGACCTTGAGCTTTTAAATTTATACATAAGATGAGTTTCAAGATGACCGAATAGCTTAGTGGTTAGTGACCCTGACTACAAAGCTTGAGGTTCCGAGTTCGATTCCCGGGAGGGGCAAATGTTTGTATCATGAATACGAATGTTTGTACCTGAGTCTTGGATGTTATACGTATTTAAGTATCTATTTATCTATATAAGTCCGTTATCTATAAATATCCGTTGTTTAGTACCCATACCGTAGAACCTAGTCGAAGAGACATACGCATGACATTTGTATGACATAGCGTGGCGTTCAACACGTCGCGTCATTGCGATAGGGTTCTCAGATGGTACATGAATATATTTCCCCTACTGTATATGTAAAATAAAAATTAAATATTTACATTCTCTGGCTGCAAAGCATCTCAAACTCTTTATCTATTCTCAGTATCTCAACTACTAAAATTAAGCAACAAAAACTTTAAAAACCTATAATCCGCTTTCTTTCATCCAAAGAGACAGTCGCATTAAAATGCAAAGACCGACTTTAAGTGGATTGCCGTCCTCCGCCAGAAACGAATAAATCTCTTACATCTGTCTTATTTACTATTCAGACTCTGTCGCGGATGTTAATTTATTAAGAAAAAAGAAGCCTCGATATCTTTCGAATACGCAATGAAGAAATGATACTCCTACGCGTTTAAATATAAAAACCAGTACCCTTACCATGAGTACAGTGCATCTAGCCGTAACCGTACTCGCTAGCGACGGCGTAAACGATTTGTATGGGGAATTGTACAGCGCCTCTAGCTCACTTAGAGAACTAAAAATCGCTAGTAGTAGTCTAACAGTAAATTACCGATCGTAATCTAAGCGCTAGTGACTAAAGTTTTGTTGCTGTTGCCGTAGAATGTCGGTACCATAAGTCATAAATTTGACACATGTCATCAAAAATTGGGAATCGACTGGGGTTAACTCTTTCACTGACAAATGGGAGCGTATTTAACTGCTATCGACTGTAGTAACGTAATATGAGTTTTCGACAGAAACTCATGGTAATGGTACAGTGCACCTAGCACGATTTTCGACAGAAACTCATGGTAAAGGTACAGTGCACCCAGCACAAATCTTTTCGATACGCGTTAACTCGCTACGTAACTCAGGGCGTATCTTTCCTACTGGGCCACAGTTCTGGGTTACAAAACGAGACGTATCAAAAAGATTCGTGTTAGGTCCACAGAGGTCTTAGCATGTATATAAACCACCTTTGGTATTACCAGGGGGGTTCCACTCCGCACTGTAGGTGCGCTCGCCGCATTACCTATGGCATAGGTTAATCGCAGTAGGTTGCCGGCTTGCCGCGCGCGCGCGCTCTCTCTGTGTCGCGCGTTGTGATAGTATTATAGTAAGCAGTCCAACCCTAGCGGTGCGCCAGGGCATTGCGGGTGGAAGACGGGCGCGGGCGGCGCCTTCCTATTGACGCATGCCGCCTGGCGAATGTTTATGAAGCTATACGAACTTTTTGTGTCTGATCATAAAGTTGGAACTCGTTTAATGGTGGTCCAAAAAGAGAAGTTTCTGTACGTTGGTACTATTATTTATTCTGTGGTATCACTCAGAGGAGTCTTTACCTATAGTGCATTGCAGAGTGTGCATTACGAACGGGCGCAGCGGTCCTAGAGGGCGCTAAACACTTTAGTACCTTGTCGCTGTCAGTAATGTCACAAATTCGAGCAACTCTCATTTCATACGGTAAGCTTCTTAAGTGCTAAGGTTCTTAAGTGTTTAGCAATTTCTAAAGCTAGCTGTACTAAGTACCCATTCCATTTTGACCGCGCGCTTACTAGGGGGCGCCAGGGTAATGTTTGCACACGGGCGCTACATGGGCTAGAGACGCCTGTGGTATCACTTCACTAAGAGATCTTTTAACACGTTAAGAGGGCAATACATACAATTATGCCTTTGAGCCATGTTAAGGCTTGCAGGGTCCGTCCGGATCGCTACCGACTAGCGACTTTACTTTTTACTAGGCATGTAATAAAGATAGAGATACAAACTAAAATACCACCTAAAAAAAACTGGCCAAGTGCGAGTCGTATATACACTCGAAAAACGCAAGTGCCTATCTGACTCACGCACCGAGGGTTCCGTACAAATTTGTATCTAGATAGTTCGTCAGAAAGACAAATTATACTCTGTAGCTAAATAATGTTCGTCTGTAAGTATCTACATCAAAATAGGTCACGGTTAATTTTCCAACTGCAAATATAAGTTTGGAATCTTATACAAAATTATTGTTTTTAATGTGATAGCACAAGTTAACGGTTTTCGGCTTTTTCCTTTATTTGTACTCATTATTTGAGACCTTGCTTCTTGCCTTCACGATTCTAGGTCAACGGGAAATACCCTATAGGTTTTGATTTATTTGCACTTGACAGACAAACAGACAACAAATTGTCTACAAGGCTTCTTTATAAGATACGGAACCCCAAAACTAAGTGATAAATCCTAATAACTACGATAAAGCCTACGATACGATAAAGCTTGATAAAGTAACTTTTCTACAGTCAACTAAAACACTAGCTCGAGCCGCAAAAGGGGAGGCCGGGGTAAAATGGTAAATGGCTAAAGTGGGTACTGAATAATATTCGCATTAAACCCCCTTTAGTGGCGTTCCATCGACTATCAACCGTTGCTCAGCATCTTTGCGGGACTGGAAATGATGTCATTAATGTTAGATGCCATTTTTCCCCTCTCAGACGGGGGTTACTTTATTTGGCCGAGTATCGAATGTGGTGTATTGATTTTGTGCGCGCATCACGTCTCATTAGACGTCATGTGAATAGAATGATATTAGGATTATTATACCAAGTGATCTTTATTCCAACGGGGGTATCATTTTCCGCCCTCTAAACTTTAACATACCGATAAATAATTTGCTTAATGTTGTGGCCTTTACACGATTTATACAAAAAATGCATCCTCAATGCATCCCTTTCTAATGACAGTCTTTAAATATAGCCGCATTGAGGGATAAATTATCCTCGTATCAATGCAGAGCCGCTGGCGGGTATACCGGATTTGATTTGTGAATTCATTAGCAACATTTTCCTATTGAAATAAGTAAAAAAGCCTTATAAAAATAATTTAATTAGGTACTAAAAATTCTTTTCATGGAAATAGGTAGGCATGGTTGACTGGTAGAGAATGTCTTAAGGCATTAAGCCCGCCTTTTGTACATTTAAATGTATTTTTTTTGTGCAATAAGATTAAATAAATAAATAATTAATAAATAGGAGGAAAACTAGCATGCGTGTCACCTGATGTGGAGTTACTGAGAATCCATTCTACATCCAAATCCGAGATGTTAAGCGTGAAGGAGCAACAAAAATACTAAGTCACACACACATTTTGGCAATTGTAATATTAGTGTGAATTAGTGTAATTATAGCATTTGAAACTTTTGTGGTACAGATCCTCGCACTTACAGAAATTGTCAGCCATCAGACCAAGATGTAAATTCAAACACCGCGCCAGAGACTCGAGTACCTAAGGTTTTTATTAAAGTACGCCCCAAATTATGTCCCGAAATGAATAAATTTCGGCGTTACCCCCCTTTCTTTATGACGCTCTTAGGGTTTTAATAAAAAAAGTCCACGGAGAGTAAATTTTATTTATTTGCTCCTGTTTTCCGTGTTCTTGATTTTATTGCGTGCCGCCATTTTGGTTCCGAGACGCTCAGGTGAATTTACAAGTTTTTTTTGTGACTTGTTTAAGTTACCTTTTATCGGGAAAGAAAGAAGTTTTTTATGATTCAGTTTAAGTTATTTGACGAAGGAATAAGACAAAGAATGTATAATTATTCCTTGATAACTTTTAAATATGACCGATCGATAATGACGAGTACTTATATGACGGACTTAAATAAGTTTACAAGTCGAAAGAGTGCCGTAAATCTTTAAATAGCATAAAGTAAACAAACATAGTGTAAAGTAAAGTTTTGCGGGTGGTGGCACCTTATGCAAGGTCCGTCCGAATCGCTACCACCATCTTGCTCGCTAATCCTGCCGCTCAGCAGCAGTGCTTGCCAACCCAGAGGGCTAAGATGGAATACCTCTTGTGCCAGTAATTACACCGGCTGTCTTGCTCTCCACGCCGGAATACAACAGTGCAAGCACTGCTACTTAGCGGCGGGATTAGCGAGCAAGATGGTGGTAGTGACCCGGACGGACCTTGCACAAGGTCCTACCACCCGCAAAATAACCATCAAAAATATATTAATGTCCAAAGAAGCAGTCAAATAACCCCGATATTTTAGAAGTTACAGCGACACGAAGCTACAAAAATTATGAAGAAAAAAACAACATTTTTTGTTCCGAAATAATTATGCTCATTCGAATTCATATAAAAAATATAGGAAATTTTAGCATCAGACGAATGAGTTAGAAGCCGACAATATTAAAATTAAAACGCGATTTAGTGTTAGCTCCAAACACAATCGCGCTAGTGACGTCACTGGCGCTGTACGAACCGCGACGGAGCGTTTTCGCGGCGCATGCCCGTTGTCATTTTTCTACTCGCGACATTTCGAAAAATAGTGGCCGTAGAAACTAAAAACACAGGTTTTCTTCTTTTAATCGATGCTATCAATTTTGAAAATAAAAGAAATTATTAAGTACACCGTATTGTAAGTCAGTTTTAATAGTACTTTAAACAGCTACAAGAACTTACATTAACTTAGTCCAAGCTGGGTCTATCTAATTAAAACATACGAGTGCAAGTTCCGTCTTGAAATACATGGGAGCGGCCTGAATGACGTCACTTACGTTGTAACGTCATTTATGGCGTAATGAACGCAAAGGACGTACATGAACGATGTCACATGGAGTTCGCGTCTAGTTTATTAAATTAGGCCAAACGGGAAGACTGTGCAGAGCGTTACTGCGTCAGTTGTGACACTGCAGTTGCTTAGTGAAGTTATAACTTTTCACACGAAAAAAAACCTGCCATGTGCGTGTCGAGTCACGCGCAGTGTGGGGTTCCGTAGTTGCCTGATTACTCGTAAACTAGAGCCTACTTAGCTGTGATAGTTTTCCTTTTGACTTCTTTAAATAAAGTATTAACGTGTTTTTTTTTTACATAACCAAAAACAACCCTTTAGCTGGCAGGAAAGAGGGGAGGGGGGCGGGGCGGCTAGGACCCTAAAAAATACGCAGCACATAAATAAAAAATTGTTTTATACACCCTGCAATATTTTATAAATTCCTATCGAACGACACCCCAGCTTTCTAGTACGTACGGACGGACGGACAAACGGGATATGGCGAAACTATAATGAATGTTGACTATGGAAGCCTGAACCTACCGCCGTGATCTCTACCGCCCATAGACACCCGTAACACCGAGGAGATTGCAGATACGTTGCTAACCCAGAGGGCTAAGATGGAATACCTCTTGTGCCAGTAACACCGGCTGTCTTGCTCTCCACGCCGGAACTCAACAGCGCAAGCACTGGTGCTTAGCGGCTGGATTAGCGAGCAAGATGGTGCAAGAGTTTGTGTTGTTAAATAAAGCAAATATTTTTATTAGGTACGTATTAAATTACATGTACTTCGGTCTGTATAAAAGGGAACATCATACTAGGTTGTCTCGTCCAGGGAACGCCGGTGTTTTCTGTTGCACTAAACAGGGCTGTCACAGGGGCAATAATATTGTAAACGAGCTTTCACCTGTGACTTTGCCCACGTCGGATTATTTATGCATTTTACTGGATTTTGCGGGATTTTACGGGATAAAAAGTATCCTATGTTTTAATCCAAGACAAGATCTATCAGTCTGCCAAATTTCATCTAAATCTGTTCAACCGTTATAAGTGATTCAACAGACATCCAAAAATATCCAAACATTAGACGATAGAGCTAACTTGTTCCATGCATGTCGGATTGGCATATCAAAGCAGAGAGGAAACGCAGCCAGTATCATGGGGACTCTCCTGCCGGGATCAGACCTGGGACACCTGATATAGATTTAGTTTTCCCAGTTTTAGTTTTAGTTTAAGTTATTTATTTCTGTCTGTATTTAACATCATTATTTTCGCATTTTAAAATTAGTAGGATGGTAATATTTTGACCAAAGTTCTGTTAGTCAGCATGGCACGTAATTATTATGCTAGTGGAAAAGCATTGCTCCTGGAAACTCTACTTACTGGAGGAGAGAACGGAAAGTGGACATTTCCGTTAACTTTTTTAATTGTCCTTTTTTTGGTTTCAGTAACGGATAAAGGTCACCAGAGGATTACCGTTTCTTATAATAAATATATCAGTAAAAGTCCATGGAACTAAAAAAAAGAAAAAGCTTCTGCAATTATCAATTAAAATACTTTAATACAAGTACACTCAGCGTACAAAGCTGTTAGGTTTATATTATTGTACATATACCTGTTGACTTAGTTACTTCAAATTTGGGATAAAAAGAGAAAAGAGAGGGATTAAATAGGATTTGATTTATTTAGGAAATAAGAGACTTTAGGCGACAACAAGGGAATTTTAGTTTAGAATGTTGTTTATTAAGACGAGTGAGGACGAATAGACTTTCGTTTGTGACACCCCTTAGCGCAGTGCGCGCTAAATTATGCCTGGCTCCGAAACACGAACATGAATTTAAACGAAAGCCTTAAATTTTCTATTATCTGTACTTACCTGCATTAGATGGTAGCGCAGTATCAAATGCACTGCGCATTATGTTGTTCAGCATACGAAGTAAAGTACCTGCAATTTACTAGTACTCGTATATAAATTGCTGTACTGCGGGTTGAGATAAAATATCTCGGTTTTACCGATGACCATGCAAATAATACTGAGTTGCAATTTCTGTAAGTCCTTTTACTGAACTTACTAGAAGCATATGTAGTTTGTTTAAACGTTTCTTTCGATTTGTTGTTTTTTATGTAGAACAATATATAGGTACCATACAAGATAAATCTTGGGCATCTGGAAGGACTCGAAACTGGACATCGGCATTGCAACGGTCTTGGCAATTAAGCCACAGATTTCCTGCTAGATGCTACGAATTTTTCAATGTGCTTCGTTCTTACGGTCATTGCATTCTTGATTTTAAGGTGTAACTACTCTCGAAGCTATTTTTGGGAAACTATTTCAAGTTATCTCATTCAATTAGATCATTTTGCAGTGACCTCTAACTGACGAAAAGACGGCGCCGGTTGTTATAAAAAAACTGTAACTGAAATTTCTTTCGGTTTTTTAAGCCAGATGGCCAATATATTTCTTTGTAAAATGTACCGATTCGAATAGAGAAATATTTACAAAATAAATTACCGTTTACGAGTACATCGAACATAATGAAGCGAGTTTATCATACTTATTCACAGTGAACTGGTCGTCGAAAATATCCCAAACTATCCAATATTTTAAGCCAAACTTCACCGCAAAAACCGCGGCTTACCAACGGGCGTCCCAGAATAACAAACAACAAAGTTTTAACACTGGTATAAATAGAGTTTTAAACCCAGTGCAGCGCGACCACAGGCTGTATAACTGCCATGTAAGATCGTTGTGGCTATTTATGCAGGCTGTTTCCAGAGCTAAACACCTTTGTTAGAGTTGTGTTGTAGCAAACAACTTTAAACATCGCGCTCAAAGACATAGGGCCAAATTAAAAAGTCCCGATTGACTGTAACAGTTGAACTGTTTTTCAAATTTTCATATAAAATATCGTAACTAATTAAATAAAATCTATGAGTTGGTAAGAAAGTTATTTGTATAAGCTATGAGTATAGGTGTATTTTATGAGGTATGTACGAATATCGACAGTGGTAATCTCAAATGTCGTAAGGAGCATTAAGGGACATGTCCCTTACAACATTTCGGATTTCTAGTGTCGATATTATGCGGCATAAACGGCCGTATTTTTTGATTGCATTGACTTAGGAGTTTGATTTTATTAGCTCGAGGGATCGTTGACTGGATGCGAAAGTGAATTTGTTTGTTTGTTACGCTTTCACATCTTAACTACGCAACCGATCATCTTGAAATTTTACGTATGCATTAACACGTTGTCAGGGCTACAGAAATTGACATAAGGTACCTCTTTGGTTCAGAAAAAAGTATTGTTTTATTTAAACAATTAACAATGTTTTGATGGGAAAAACTGCAATTTGAGGTTAGAATATTGTTTACTACTTAAGACAAGTAAGGATGAATATGGTTTAGTAATAAAATAATAGAGTAACCCCCTTATTCATAAACGCTTCGTAAACGTTTGTTAGTTTAAAAATGTTATGTCTATAGTTATCTGTCATTGTGACTTTTGCCCTCAAATGAAAGGGACAAAACATTTGTAAGCTTAAAAAGACTGTTAAGTTTTTATGATTGAGTGGGTAAGAAGGGGTGATATTCGGGTGTGATTCGATTGATTTTGCGAGCTTGACTCCGGATAATATTTTATGCATTTTCTATCAACCCACTCTGTGAAAGCTTCCTGGAAATTCATTTTTATATTAAACTCTAAAAGGTTATTTATGAGCACTAGCGGAAGGTAATCTTTTTATATTAAAATTTTATTTTCTTTACAATATTTTAGTTTTGTTTTTGCTATATTTTTTTTTATAAAATAAGAAGGCAAAGAAGCAAGCGGGTCACCTGATGGTAAGTGATCACCACCGCCTATAGGCACCTTCAACACCAATGAGATTGCAGGTGCGTGGCCAACCCAGAGGGCTAAGATGGAATACCTCTTGTGCCAGTAATTGCACCGGCTGTCTTGTATTTTATGCTTCGGTCCAAAGATATAATGGTCCAGTGGCCCTAACATGACTGGCTAAGTTTAGTTTATCTCTATCGGCGTCCCTTTCTTATGACACTAGTTAGACAGAGACACAGGGAGGGGTTAAACTAAACCTGGGCTGTCATGTTAGGGCCGCTGTAGGTAATTCTATGTCATAAAAATACACATTGAGCATTTAGGAATTATGCAAAATGCATTACAATTTCGCAATTTTTATTTCACGCTCAAATAGTGTATAATTTTTAGTTACAAAAAACAAAGCTGTTGGTGCAGTTACTGGCACAAGAGGTATTTCATCTTAGCTTTCTGGGTTAGCAACGCATCTGCAATCTCCTTGGTGTTGCAGGTGTTTATGGGCGGTGGTGATCTAATCACTTACCATCAAGTGACCAACTTGCTCGTTTGCCTTCTATGTCGTATAAAAAAATTAAAGCTTTTTATTTGTCAAAAACTGACATACCAGTCAAGTGGTGCTTGCCAAGTGGTGTTATAAGTAAATTAAAATTGATAGGTATGTGATGTGTTTACAGCACTTGTTCAACATTTTACATTTGGCATTATACGTATCCTTAAGAGGAGTGTGAACCCAGCGCTCTCAATACAAACGGCGATAACGTTTTCCACCCCTTGAATCTTGACCTATAGACATGATTTTTTTGTATGTTGTCATTATGCCCTAGAATCAGGTTTGTATGTTTAGATTTTTAAATATTAAAAAAATCAAAACATACAAACCTAGTTCTAAGGCATATTGACAACATACCAAAAATCATTGCTATAGGTTAAGGTTTATAGGGTGGAAAACGTTATCGCCGTTTGTATGGGCGGCGCTTTTTGGGGCTGGGTTCACACTCCTCTTAACAGTCTTAGTAGATTTTGTAACCGAAATTTCTTTCGATTTTTATTTTAAATGTTTTTAACATTCAGATTATTAAGTTGTACCCTTAAAATCAATAATGTAATGACCGTAAGACGAAGCACATTGAAAAATTCGCAGGGTAGGGCAGCGGCAGTGTGGCGAAACTGGAAAACGCAAGGCACGGAATGCTGATGTTGCAGGTTCAAGTCCTGCCATTGCCCTAATTTTTCTTTGTGTTGTCATTACAATTTTAATTTAGGCTTAGTAGACCTAATGACATTTTATTCATAGTTTTAGAAATGACGCCCTACAATTTGGTCGCTTGCGCAGATAATTACAGGTCGTTTCGGGACACACACACACGTGTGTATTTTCTGCTCCGAAATAAAAACATAACAACAAACGTTAGAAAACTGTATTTATAAAAAATCTGAACTTCAAATAAACAAAATGTTCTTTGATATATATAAACAACATTTTATCTTAATTTACCCAACTGCCGTAAGAAGAGAGGGTGATGTTTTTTTTAGAGTGTATAGTCGACCAAGAAATTGCTTGACCACTTTTCGACCGTATCACAAGAGGATAAGGTACAAAAGTGGTCAAGCAATTTCTTGGTCGACTATACGTTTTGTAGTTACTGGATGTTCTTCGTCTTAACTTTTTAAGATATGATGTTAGGATTAGACTTATTTTCAGATTTATTTTATGTTGCAAGATCGCCGTTTGTATGTAGCGCGCTGGGTTCACACTCCTCTTAACGCAGTACGCTACCAAACGCTATTTGCACAGATTAACAAACAACGAATCATTAGTAGCACAAAATTAAATACAGCAAATTCTAAACCGCACCCTATTTACTCTGCAATCAGTGTTTACTCCAAAAGGTCGTATAACGGTCGCAGTCGCAGCCGTTATAGGACTGTTAGATAGCTGCGTGGCGGCTGAGCGATATTAAAATCGCAACTCATGCTATTATTTAGGGAATCAAAGAGATTATGCAAATAATGAGTGGCGCGGCGGCCGTTTAAATTAATTTCGAAGTTAAATAACAATAAATTACCCGCATTCTGAATAGAGAAGTTGGTTCGCCTCTGAATTGAAATCCTGTAAGTCTAGAGAGTTAAACTTTTTATGACGCTAGACTCACTAGCAAGTATAGGCAGGGGGGTTCCACTCCGCAATGTAGGTGCGCTCGCCGCATTACCTATGGCATAGGTTAATCGCAGTAGGTTGCCGGGTTGCCGCGCGCGCGCCCGCTCACTCTGTGTCGCGCTTTGTGATAGTATTATAGTAAGCAGCCCAACCCTAGCGGTGCGCCAGAGCATTGCGGGTGGACGGCGGGCGCGGGCGGCGCCTTCCTTTTGACGCATGCCGCCTGGCGAATGTTTATAAAGTAATACGAACTTTTTGTGCCTGATCATAAAGTTGGAATTCGTTTAATGGTTGTCGAAAAAGAGAAGTTTCTGTACGTTAGTACTATTATTTATTCTGTGACTAGACTCACTATAGCAAGTATAGGTAAGTTAACGAGAGTTCAAGTGACCGGTTACACACACAAATAACAACACAAATGATGACACAAACAACAGCGTCATCGCCGACGTCAATAACGATGACATCGACGTCGTCAAAACAAAACACAAAATTGGAAAATCGAATGAAACTCTTCTGTAAATACAAGAACTTGCGTTGCGTTGCGTATAGGTACTAGAACCACCCCGTCCCCATGTTGGTGATGGGTTCGAATGCGCCCACAAAGATGGGCACACTCGGCCACGTGGTAGGTATCGCACGAGTCACCGGCGCCGAGGCATGCCAAGGACCCCAATTCTAGGTTCATGCGAGATGCATTTCACAATTTTTATCGTGGAAATGAATCTAGCATAAACCGAGAATCGCCCCACAGACGGAAATGGCGAGACGACCTAGACACAGAATTGAAGGATTGGTCAGATATCGCTAAGAACAGGGAGATGTAGGAGTTAAAAGGAGAGGCCTTAGCCCATCAGTGGGACTCCCACATAGCGTATATAGGCCATTAATGGTTAAATATGTGAAACTTATATTATTGTTTAGGATCTGTTATGCAACCATACTTTTTTATTTATAACGGCAATGACTCGTCCATATGAGCGAACGGATGATTGTGTCAATGTCAAAAGTGAGGAAACGGTGCGGGATTTAAGAAAAGGCATAATACGGAATTTTGGAATTTAGGAGTTGGATCAGGACAGTTATAATAGTTAAAGGATAAATGGATGATAACTTAATATTTTATATTCTGTATGGTTATATTTTTACATCATTACTTACAATAAAAGAGGCTAGTGATGAATATATATAAGTAATATTTAATGAAAGTAAGCAGGGAACAGACGTTAACCATACTTTTCTACTATTAAAATTCATTCATAAAAAATATAACCCTTCCTTTTGGCTTTGCCGTAGTCGGGTAATAAAGACTTATTAAAAGGCCAGGACTAGAATGTTAATTGAGCATTACATTCAAAAAGGCTTTTACACGTCAAGCCAGGCAACGTTTCTTTTCCTTCCCTTTTCCCATTTATTTATCAGAAATTGAGAAAAACGAAAGTGTGGTGTTGTGTTGCCAGTACTTTTTTTGAAAGAGTTTGCTGAACTTAAAAAAGTACCGCATTTTTGAACAAACGCAAAAAGTTCGTGTATTTGAATAATTGTTAACAGGATAGTCAAGTGTGTAAGTGACCCTAATTATAGTCTGATACTTAGCCATCCAATATCAAACGCCGATTTATCACTCTCGTGCCAATGTACCAAACCATCGAATTGTTTCAATTCGCGGCTGTCAACGAGAAGTGCTTCCTGAGCTGAATTGATAGCTGACAATCTGTCAGGTCGCCGCAATAGCAGATCTAATTGAACTTTGGCACTAACTTTTTTTAAAAAATCGGAGCGTTTTTAGGTCACTGGTTTGATTTGGTTTTATTAGAGGATTGTGAACTAAGCCTTAAAACCTTTATTGGGAGTTCGATTCACATTTGGCAAATTTTTTGTCTTTTCGACTGTGGTTAGCTTCAGGTTAGATTCCTATGCGATAAGCGATAATTTAATGTTACAGGTGTGAGGCGAGAATTCCGAAATTTTCGTTGTTTTTTATTTAATGTAGCTAAATCTTGTGACTTGTCATAATTTTTTTTATGAAATTGGAAGGCAAACAAGCAAGTGGGTCACCTGATAGTAAGTGATCACCAGCGCGTATAGACACCCGCAACACTAAAGAGATTGTAGATGCGTTGCCAACCCAGAGGGCTAAGATGGAATACCTCTTGTGCCAGTAATTACACCGGCTGTCTTGCTCTCCACGTCGGAACACAGCAGTGCAAGTACTGCTGCTTAGCGGCAGGATTAGCGAGCAAGATGGTGATTGCGATCTGGACGGACCTTACACGAGGTCCTACCACCCGCAAATGACGTGGTTTTACGAACGGTAAAACACTGTTTGTTAAAGGCACTGTTTTTTGGCGCTTTAAGCTGCTAATATTGAATAATTGTTCATTAAAGGTGTGGATCGGGTACCAAACTGTCGTTTTTTACACAAAACTCCTCGAATTGTTATAAAGTCACACCACTGAGCCACAATAAATAAGAAACTGAAGAAAAATTAGAAATTCCAGCCTCATACAGAGCGATTCACTTTAAGTTGATCTCTGATTTGAACTTGAATGTCAGCAGTGACCATAAATTAAAAGCTAGTAGGTATACATAATATACCTAGTTTATTGCAGCGGCACGTCCCCAACCAGAACATAAGCTGGCACTATAATACCCTAGGTAAATATTTCCGGGACGTTTTGCTTGGAAATATTCGAGTCACCGTTTTAAACGCCAGAGCAAACAGTTTAAGTCCAGCGCGCAATGTTGTATTTACTTGATATTTCCCGTATATTCTTTTGTTGAACACCCGCTTCGTTTGGTATTCAAATTGTATTTTGTTATTAAAATTATAACAGATTTTGCTTTGTTTTGCAAGAAATTAGAGTATTTTTGCATATCTTTAAAAGCCCGATGCTTAATCCATTTGCATTTTAAGGAGCTCCAGCCTGATTTCAAATAAAAATTGTATAGAGGGTTCTTGTGAGATTCAATGTTTTCATTTTAATAGAAAATATATTACTGTACTTTCTGCAATTTGTGGGATTGGGACAGGAGAAAACATCATCATCATATCAGCTAAAAGACGTCCACTGCTGGACACAGGCCTCCCCCTAAGATCGGCACAACGCTCGGTCTTGCGCTGCTCGCATCACGCGGGTTCCCACAACCAGTACCAGGTCGTCGGTCCACCTTGTGGCGGGTCTGCCCACGCTGCGTCTTCCAGTACGCGGAAATATTAATTACCTATGTATTTGGCAACCTAAATTGCGAACAAAAGGAATTCTTTCTTATTACAAATCGCGTACTGTTGATAAACTTGTACATAAATAAAATTCAAATAAGAAATTCAATATAATACGTGTTAACACTTCACAAAAGCACTTATATTACATCTACGCTAATCTACATCTACATCTACACTAGTCTACACTTCTACACTAATATAATAAAGAAATAAACTTTGTTTGTTTGTTAGTTTGTTTGTATATAGGGGGTAATCTCTAGAACAACTGAACCGATTTCAAAAATTCTTTCACAGATAGAAAACTACACTATCCCTGACGGACATAAGCTACTAATTCCACGCGAACGAAGTCGCGCGCGTCCACTAGCATATTATATACATAAAGTAACGCCTGTTTCCTGGAGGGGTATGCAGAGACCACGGATTTCTATTGGTTATGATCCTGACATAAAACCTTTGCTTTACTTACATGCTATTATTTTCTGGACGAGCATACCTTAAGCCCTGTAAATCAAAGTGAGATTTTGTTTGTTGAAATTACATCATAAAATCGCAGAGAAAGGGTTTTAATTGCTTTTGACAAATGTCATAACTCATGACTATGGCACATTGCCCATTTTGTAAGATACGCCTTTCGCGTTTTCACATCCTAGTCGCAGCAGTCCACAGCTGTGGCCCTAACATGCCCGATCAAGTTTAGTTTAACTGAGTTTATCTCTGTGTGTCCCTTTCTTATGACACTAGTTTGATAGAGACACAGAGAGGGATCAATTAAACCTGAACAGGCCATGTTAGTACCACTGGACATAGGCCTCTGCCAAAGCTCGCTACAAAGCCCTATCATCGCTTTAGGTATCCATCTTTGCATTTATTAGTATCTATAACATTAAAAAAAAAACAAGTTGAAGCTCCAAATAAAATCAGGGTCCCTCTCGCCACCCTTGTGTAACGATTCAGGTCAAGGATCCCTTCAAGCGAAATTTATTCTCAGACAATGTTTGAACGTGACTTAATACACCTTTAAGGCTTTATTAAACTGCAATTTAGCTGATACCGTACTTATTGAAGTAAAACGGATCACTCACGGGAATATGCACAACGTCTCTAGAGGCACATATCCGTGTAGTGTGGTGCACTGCACGCACACTCTCTCATGCTTCACAATATATAATATGTTTGTATTGTAAGAGAAGACACAATAAATCCAACTATAACCGCGAACAGTTGTCTCATTTTGTCTCGTAACCATATCCGCAACAAACTTCGATAGTAATTGAGAAGTTAACGCTAACACGTTTGATACTTTTGTTGTGACGAAAAACTTAAACTCTAGGTTTAGTGTGCCACAAGATCTCGTTTCCTTGGGAGTTGGATTCGTTGCGATGTATCGAGGATTTAACCGATATGACCCACCCCGGCTTCGCAGGCGTACAATCGGGATTAAATGCACATAGAAACTTTCCTTATAAAAATCTTTAAATGTCAGTGAAAACCGCATCAAAATCGGTTGGGTGGTTTTGAAGGAGAAGGCGGCCAAAGACACACTAAAAAAAATTTGGACAGACAGAAAATAGCGAATTTATACTATGTAAAGATAAATAAAAAGATGTCTACAACAGGTCATGAAATCAAAAGAAATGATTAAAATGTATTTTTAGTCGACCTATTTTAGGAACACAGCCAAATTCACAACAGCTATAAACTTGTAACTCCGACAAAAACTGCCCCGTTTCAAATTTACCGGCAGTTGGGACTGCTATAAAACAAGTGAGGTTGTTAAGTGAGGGACAGTCTAAGAGGGACTTAATGACGGCTCGAGGCTGCGGAGCTGTGAATGTAGTTTAAGGCCGATGTCCAGCGTAAGCTTTTGAGCGTAATGTAGCAAATTGTTACATTACAAGTACAGATTTTGTACCTACAGCACAGAATCAAAAACGGTACAAAATCTGTACTGTAATCTGTAAAGTTGAAATTCGTTTATTCGATTAAACGAATTTCAACTTTATGCTCACGCTTAAAAAGTTCGTTTTACTTCATACACCATGCGCCAGGCGGCGCGAGTCAAAAGGAACGCGCCGTCCGCGCCCGCCTTCCCCCCGCTACTCCCGGCGACACGCTAGGGTTGCGCGGCATTCCTTTTTTAATGACACTGACGAGGGCGGGCGAGCGGGCGCGCAGCGAACCGACAGCCTACTGCGGTTTGCCTATGCCATAGGCTAGGCGGTCGAGCGTACCTACAATGCGGAGTGGAACCCCCCTGCTATTGCCTACTCAATCATGTTAGCTCAAGTTATATTGTGCAACTGGCTAGTAAAAACGCCAGAACATGTTTATTCTTTATACTCCTCATTTCTAGCATAACAAGCAAAAAAAGATAAGCACGAGCTGCCTTCAAAACGCAATAGAATCGCTGTCATTTTTAACTACCTCAGGATACACAAAATTAAATTCTGCGTCGTTTGATATAAGGTTTAATATCGAAGACTCAAACATTCCTCAGAGTATTTGTCTATGCTCTTCCTATTTTGAATGTAGAGAGTCAAGTGTCAAGTGCTACAGGACGCTAGGGGCACTACACACGAGCGTGCCGCGACATTTTAATGAAGCCGTGTGGACGCCCCTTAAGTGCGTGGCTTATGATGGCTTAATAATGCAGGGAAGCTGTTTTAAACCAGGAGAAAAACCGGCCAAGGACAAGCCAGACTCAAGCGCCGAGGGTTCTGTAGGTATCACCATGAAATGTAGTTGTAGTTCGTGTTTATCAACAACATACTGTGAAAGAAAGAAAAACCCAAACCCAAGACTGAAGGGTTTTTAAGATTTCTAATGTATTTGTTTCCTAAATATTGTTCATTTTACTTAGTTTACATGCTTCGGACAAAGGACGGAGGACGGTATTTCTGTTGTCATATTTCTTTATTATACAAAACTAGGCGTTATTGAAAAAAAAATCTGTTAAGATTGTGTAGGTAGTCAATCTGGGGGCACGTTAGTGCCCCCGCCAAGTCGAGCAAATAAAGCGGCACGGCCGTACCATCCTTTTCTCGAACCAGTTCAGGCCATTTTCGACCCCCTATAACTTCGTTGTGGAATAAACTAGAAGCCTGTATTTTCAGTAACCAAGCAGGCATTGTATAAACACGGTATAATTCAAATTTCATTCAATTTCAACCAGCAGTTTAAAAATTATCACTAGTGAAAGTTTCTTTATTTTGTCACTGACTGACTGACTGACCGATCATCAAAAGTTTAGAGCACTTCTAGTAGACATAGAAGCTTCAAATTTAGAATACAATGAGTGTTTAGTGTATAAATCGAGGAAAACCTAAATATTTTGCAATTTCTGTCCAGTTTTGTAATCCCATATAATATATAGGATTAACAAAATTAACATTCGCAGCGAATTAATACGTATGAATATAAAATATATGTAGCTCGTATGTAGAATAGGAATGTGAATGCGAGCGCAACTCGCACATGTGAATGCGAGCGTGGCGCTCGCACTTGTGAATGCGAGCTCGAATCGCACATGTGAATGCGAGCGCGACTCGCACATGTGAATGCGAGCGCGACTCGCACATGTGAATGCTAGCGCGACTCGCACATGTGAATGCGAGCTCAACACGCGCACATGTGAAAGCAGCCGCGCTTCCTCATGCTGTTTGGATGTGCCTAGAGTCTTACCAATAAGTTTGCGATTTTCGTTCATAATTTCGATTGCTATATTAATTTGACGTCTGAAAGGCATACTTATTGATTTACTGATATTGTTTGCTAAACGATTTGGAAGTTGTTTGGATAATTTACGGTATAAATATTACGTATACATATACGTATTAAACGTTTCGTTGCGATTTTCGTTTATAATTTCGATGACTACCTATTATTACTTTGACGATTGAAAGGCTTACTCACTGGTTTAAAAATATTATTTGCCAACGATTCGAACATTGTTTTTGTATCTGAAGTTCAAGAAGTAGTACCGGAAAAGAAAAAGAGGAAGACTACCTACAAAAATCAGAAAAGCTTCTAAGACAGAGAGTGAGCTTTAAGAAAATCCGTTGTTGGTATTAAGGAAGTACAAGGTACCGGACCTGTATTTCAAAAATTAATGAAGGATTGCTTATGAGCAAACGGTGAAAACGCTGGAGAATTACCGAAAAACGTGCAAATTAAACTTAAGTTTTACTTTAGGAAAAATGGTTCATACGATATACATAGATGCATGCCTCCTTCAATAGTATAACCTTTCGGAATGAAATAAGCCAGTTTTCCCCGCAAGATGCGATTATCCGACAGGATTTACGGCTCCCACAGGCCGCGCACTGAATTTCAATCCTGCACTGATTAATTTTTTCCAAGAAATATAGCATTTAAATTGCTGTTCAAACACTTTGATTCCAGGTGGAGTAAATTGTAAATAAGGGTTAACGCATCAAATGTTTCGAATGTTTGTTTTTCTCAGTTTCAAACACGTAAAAATTTAGGTACTAGTACAGTGAAAAAGCTCTTTATCGGTGTTACGTAACCAGCGAAAGTTGATTAATTTACAAGAAAAGTTAATAAACAAAACATCATTAAAAGATAACTTGTAAAAAAAAAAGTTTCATATAGATGACACCGAGGGTAGTTGTACCCTTAAAATCAATAATGTAATGACCGTAAGACGAAGCACATTGAAAAATTCGCAGGGTATGGCAGAGGCAGTGTGGCGAAACTGGCAAACGCAAGGCACGGAATGCTGATGTTGCAGGTTCAAGTCTTGCCATTGCCCTAATTTTTCTTTGTGTTGTCATTACAATTTTAATTTAATAATTTGAATGTAAAAACATTTAAAAATAAAATCGAAAGAAATTTCGGTTACAAAAATTTAATCATTATTTGATTTACAAAAGTAAAAAAGTGGAAGTCAAAATGTAGTTGCTACGAGAACCTTAAGTTTCAGTTTTTTGACACAAAAACGTTCGAACGCAGCGTTAACTTCTCAATTACTATGGAAATATACACAGCGCCTCCAGCGGCACTTAGTATTAACCAATTCTTCTCACAGTTATTGAGAAGTTAACGCAAACGCGTTCGAAACGTTTACTGTGACAAAAACTTATACTAAAGGTACAGAGTTCTGGTTTTAATTACCAAAGAGGATTTTCTGTTTTAATTTTTGTAACCGAAATATCTTTAGATTTTTATTTTTTAATGTTAAACATTCAAATTCTTAAATTAATACTGCTAATTATTACTACTTACTTACTTTCAAAATGCTATATAATGACAACACAAAGAAAAATTAGGGTAATGCCAGGACTCGAACCTGCAACACCAGCATTCCGTGCCTTGCATTTACCAGTTCCGCCACATTTCCGCTACAATACCCTGCGAATCTTTCAATGTGTTTCGTCTTTACGGGAATTAGTGTAATTCATTGTAATGTAATTGTAATTCATTCATCATTGATTTTTGTTTGGGAAAACTATATACCCTCGGCGTCATCTATGAGAAACTTAATCGAGTTATCTCATTCAACTTGGTTATAAAAATAAAATAGAAATACGAAAAAATTAAACTTAAAAATTTCGATTACAAAAACTACTCACTTACTATTATTTTACTTAGTACAATTTTTTTTTGTATTGTCATCGCATAGCATTTAATTTTTTTATTTAATTTTCCAAATTTTTTGTTACAACACCAACCATGTACGTTGATAACATCAACTGAAATGCTATATAGGACATAGGACCGAAATTGACCGTCGATTTCGGTACAGTCAGCTTCAAAATAGAAGCAGCCAACGTGGCTAAATAGATTGGTACAAATCTTTATTGTTTAGGAATACACGGTCCGTTGAAATAAAACTACCAACCAATCAAATGTATGTAACGTATCTACAGCGTATAAACTATAACGTTAAACACATAGACAATTCTAGCAGATTAATGTGATGCTAACAAAACAAAACAAAACACAAGAAACTGAGCAAACAACGCAAAAACATCTCAACATCCTCGCAACAGAGATAAAATTCCTGTACAGGATAATAATAGTACTTCATAATGCTAAAACAAGAGCATTTGTGTACAGGAAGTGGCGGCTCACATCCGTTGGGGAACTTCCGTTACGGGATAGACTCACAACGGAACTGTAACGGAATTACGGGATAAATAAGCGTAATTGTATTATTCAGGGGTATTCGAATATTCAGTGGGTGCTGGGATATGACGCGGGATATGCCCGTGTTTAATTAACGTTTCAAGTGCTGTAATGCGGCTTAAATAATTGACAGGGCCGCAATGTTCTATTATCCTAGCCTACGAGTAATAGTAAATTAATAACAATAACTTATTGTTATTAGTAAATAAGTACTTTTGTGAGGAAATCGGCCGCGTCTGTTTGACATAACAATTTTTTAAATCGGCCTCAGCGTCAGACCCGAATACGAGAAAATACGGCTCGAAACTGTGTTAGATACAACCTTATTCTTATTATGATTTTTATAAAAAAATCATTCATAAATGACCAAGTTGAATGAGATAACTTCACTAAGTTTCTCATAGATGACACCGAGGATAGTTCCCTGAAAAAATCAATAATGTAATGACCGTAAAAACGAAACACATTGAAAAATTCGCAGGGTATGGTAGTTGGTAATGTGGCGAAACTGGAAAACGCAAGGCACGGAATGCTGATGTTGCAGGTTCGAGTCCTGCTATTACCCAAATTTTTCTTTGTGTGATTTAGGCCCCAGATCTTTTTATTCTCCGCAAGAAACGCAATAGCAACTGCTTGACGCCGGTATAGTGCCTGCTCAGATTCAAAATTCAATGTTTAAACGTACTTTTACTTCCCTTACAAGACTCCGCCTCTAATTACAAAATAAATTCGCCTAACTTCACTAAACGCCTGTTACATCCGCCGTAAGACACTTAACATTGTTTCATTAAATGTTTCATTAATTTATTCCATTAAACTGCGCGTGCGATACGTTTACGCAATAATACCAACATAATCTCATTAAGAGATCTAAAATTTAAGCTTGTTCAAAAGATTTCGTAAAGCAACTGGTACGAGCTAGGGCGGGGATGTGTTGGATGTCAAAACGTTTATATGACACCTTGAGGGTACGTTTTTATCACATTAAACGTATGAAAAATGTCAGCGTTAACTTCTCAATTACAATAAGACAGCGCCTCTAGCGGCGGGTATCTGAAACAAACTTATTTTCTTACGTGGCTAGTAGTTAAGAAGTTAAGAGGATTATGTACATCAGTGTTTCTCAACCTGGGGTCTGAGGACCCCTGGGGGTCCGCGACCCTATACCAAGGGGTCGGCGGACGAAATAAATATTAAAAGTAAAAATTATGAGGCATAACGACACGGCCAAGCGTTTGACGGGCGTGCCATTTTTCGTGTGAGTCAAATAGACTCATAAGCGTATTGTATATAAAAGTATCCAAACGGTTTTTTGTTTGATTTTAAGGGGTCCACGGGTCATGGTAAGGTTGCATTAGGGGTCCGTCCTTGGAAAAGGTTGAGAAACACTGATGTACATAATCTGCACGAGGCGATACAATTTTCCATCTTCTAAACCTTAATCAATAGCCTTTATTTTTTCAGTCAATACGCTGTTATTATGCCTTAGAACTAGGTTTGTATAGTCGACCAAGTAATTGCTTGACTATTTTAAACTTTATGCCTCTGTAATAGAGTCGAAAAGCGGTCAAGCAAATTCTTGGCCGACTAAATGTTTTGATTTTTGTTGATATTCTTCATGGTTTTTAAAATATTTGCAGTTTAGTAGTCTCATTAAAAACGAAATATATGAGTCGTTTATTGGTTAAAGGTTGTTGACCGCTGGTCTATTTAGATGCACCTATTCAAAAGATTCAATCTCCCTTAGCGGTTTACCCATGATTGAATATCGAATATCTTCAAACACATTCACATTTATATAATTACAATCCACAGTTATCATACCGGACGCCGGATATCCGGCGAAGAGTAAAGCTGTGTAACCGGATAATAATAATGATAATACAAAGAATTGATTTAATAATACAACACAAATCACAAGAGCCTTTCGTGTAAGTTTTTTTGTCACAAAAAACGCCTCGAACGCGTTATTGTTAACTTTAAATTACTGTGGAAACACTATGTTGCAAGTACGCGCCGCAAGAGGCGCTGTCTTTACTTCTATAGGAATTGAGAAGTTAACGCTAACGCATTCGAGACTGCAAAAAAACTTGCGCTAGACGCTCAAATCTCCAATGTGTATGTTAGCGATATATTAATTTGCAAATTGTCCGATTTATAATTTTTTTATCAGGAGGCAAAAATAGCAAAATAAATTGTAGCAGAAGGCAAACCAATTTTTATGATATTGAAGTGCACCTTTGGATGTTTTTGGATGTTGGATCTCAAGCCGTTATTTAGCCACATCCCTAGTTTACCAACCGCATATGCGTTAATGCCATGTGTATTACAAGTATTTGGAGCAACTTTACCGGTACAGTAGTGATGACCTGTGTACCGGTAGCGATGTCTGACATGGTGTACCGCTTTACCAGTAAGTTGAGGTGAGAAATACGTTAAGAAACGAGTAGGAAATATTCAGAACTAATTCTGTAAACTGGTGCAAATATATTTAATATTTACTTTATTTTTAAGTTTGGAGACTTAATCTAGTTTAGAACAGAGGAAACCACTTGACATGCGCTAACTGACTGACTGAACCAGGGTTCGAATCCCAATGCAAAAACGGTCCTGTATCTTATTTATTTATTCATTTATTTAACGTTACTGCACAAAAATAAGAAAAGGTAAGTTGGTACTTAACCCTCGGTGCTCGAGTCCAACTCGCACTTGATATAGATAGGATGTATTTCAAGGCAAAACTTACATCCCAATGTTTCGATGCTTTGCAGATCTGGTTATTTCAAGCTGTATTTATCACGAATAGGTATATAACTACCTACAGGTACAAGCAAAGTAACGTTGAAAAACTGTGAAAATTTTCAGTTAAGCTATTTAGCCACTGGACCCCAGCTAATCCCTAAATACATCAACAACATCTGTTATTCCCGGAATTCTTTTTCCGATCTCAAATTTAAATTACCTAAAAGTTTTTCTCGCTGTTGCGAGGGTTCCTTGTTGCCAGAAAATAAAGATTGGTAGAGAATAAAAGCAAACAACTAGTAAACGTTAGTGTTTTAATAGTGAAATTCATTCTTCACGGGTGGTAGGACCTTGTGCAAGGTCCGTCTGGATCGCTACTACCACCTTGCTCGCTAATCCTGTCACTAAGCAGTGCTTGCACTGTTGTGTTCCGGCGTGGAGAGCAAGACAGCCGGTGCAATTCCTGGCACGAGAGGTATTCCATCTTAGTCCTCTGGGTTGCAATGCTGCAATCTCCTTGGTGTTGCGGGTGTCTATAGGCGGTGGTGATCACTTACCATCACGTGACCCACTTGCTTGATAGCCTTCCTATTTTATATAAAAAAAAGAAATGGGTTCAGTGAAAGTGGGTAACTTAGAACTTTCTTGTAAAATTAAACAGCGTCAAAAGTACTTAATATTAAAAGTCTCATTTTATAGTCTTCATAACTCTGATGTTTACCTATTTCCATTTGAAAAAAAAACTACCATAAAAGGGCATGAATAAAAAAAAATTTATACTTAATTCCAAATAAACAAATTATAATCTTGAGTAAAGTAATTTAAACAATTATCAACTTTGAAACATTTAAAGACCACTTTCAACCTCTCCATCAGCATAAAGAACACAATGGATTTTGATACGGTTTGAATTGTCATTTAGATATGTTTGTACGGAACGTTTTTATGTACCTACATAATACCCTAATTGAATCCGTGTGAAGGCAGGACGGGTCGCTAGTCTTATTACAACTAAAGTTTAGTGAAAATAAAGCGTTTGATTTCATTCTACAAGAGTACAGAACCTCAAATTACTTACTCCAACTACCACAGTACACTCAAAGGAAATGTTGCGGACGTGCTAAATCATTCGGAAACCGTTCGGGAACCTTCGGAAGCCGTTCGAGAATCGTTTTAAAAAGCTCTTTGAGGAATAACTTGCGAATAAACTTCTGCTTACGTACGGTGTGTTTAAGTCACTTAATAAGTATTGCTACTGGTAGTTTGTAGAAATATTTTCAAATTGATAATTTAATGCAGTTTTTGTTAAGCTGTTAGTTAAATAGACCAACTGGAATAAATTACCTTGCTACTCCGCGAAACCAGTGCCGTGCTCGTGCAAGTTAGCTGCGTTTGTGCGACGTATATATGTTCATGCAAAAACCCACCCTTCTCCGCTTCCATGCGAAACAACATTCACACAGACTCAACTACACACCACCACCACTAAACACTAAACAACACAATCGACGCGCGTTTCGCCTATGTACGAGGCATCATCGGGATCTAAAGATTAGATGTCGTAGATTAGATTGAAGCGGAGGTGGGTGGGTTTTTGCATGAACATATATATGTCGCACAGACGCAGCTAACTTGCACGAGCACGGCACTGGTTTCGCGGAGTAGCAAGGTAATTTGTTCCAGTTTGTTGAAATGGACCTTTGCAAAGTAACACCTGAATCTATTAACTGTTAAATGGAGTTATCAAAGATTTTAGATACGAGGCGAGGAGTATATAGGTGTTGAATTTCAGTGTAATTTTTAGGGTTCCGTACAACCAATAGGCAAAAAACGAACTGTTATGACAACAAGAGGAAAATCATGATGATAAGCAAGTAATTAATAAATTTCATAGACATACGCAATTTCAGAGAAAAAGTGCGCTTTTTTATAAAAAGGGAGGGTAATCATCTACGGGTCACCTGATGGGAAGTAATCACCAAAGACCATGGGACCCAGTGACCTCAAAAATACCTGATCCGTTGCCGGCATTTAGGTTTCCTTGCCATAGGCCTCCGGATCTCAAACTCACAGTACGAAACGCTGTAGAAACCTACTTATCGCCGCTATTCTATCATAGTGTGGTACTAGCCCAGTTGAGCCGGCCCTTCCGTACAGTTGCCAGCAACTGCAATTATTGCAAACGAACTAATTTCCATTCGGATAATCTTATCTAACGCCTACTGTATTTGGGTCAAAATTCTTTTTGATGCCTATGAAAACGTCCCTTGTACATTTTAACGCATATTTCTTACTTATTCTGATATTCTTAAAAGAACATTTTATCTTTAAATTCAGAATGACATACGCATACCCGAATGATGACTGTTATAGAAATATTTGGGCTCAGAATAAGAAAAAAACTATTATTTGGTAACGCAGTGGACACTTTTTTTGGGGGCGTGGGGACTGGTAACGCAGTGGTAATTTGGGTACCAAATGAAACTTTTCTGTAATAAAAAACCCAGGATGGTGGGAAAATTCATAATAGAAATTGGGGCCCGGTTGAGAACTAACGTAATATTATTAGGAAAATATTCCGACACATCTACAATTTTGTAAAAGTGTTTATACATTTTCATCTTTATTTTAGGCACTAAAAAGAATTTTGGCCCATTTATCACTTAATTAAAACTGCTAAAGTTAAGAAGCCATTCATTTGGAGTCAGAATCGTAGAAACCACTTATTGTATATCTATTCTAAATTAGTAATACGATGTTGTATTGCATATTTATTTATTTCAAGTGACAATGACAAAGTCAGGGAGAATGTTTCCTCTAATGCCATAGACACACAACACCACTTTTTTTCGCTTCACAACAATATTACTTTTGTTTCCAGCTACCGCCAGCATATTATTCTGTTAAAATCTCGGTACAAAATGCAATAAAATCAATTTATGTACGGACCGTAAGCGTAATCCGTTCGTGACAACCCGAGCGCGGCCGGACTTAGCCGAAGTCGCCTTGAAAAGAAAAGCCGCAGCGCAGACATGACAAAATTCGTGGACTTAGTACACGATTACATAGAACGTGTTGTGGGCATATGAAGAAACACTTTTTTGGATATACCATTCGGAAAGTAAGTGAAAAAGTGCCGTCAGAGTAACAGGTAAGGATCGCTCCATATAAATGAGACGGGAATTTCTAAAATTATACAGTTTTGAGGGTTCCATAGTGAACAAGGAACAGTTATAGTTTTTCCATGTCCGTCCGTCCGTCTGTCCGCAGCCTAGCTCATTTTTTTGTATACAACATAGGACGGCAAACAAGCAAGTGGGTCCCTGATGGTAAGTGATCACCACCGCCTATAGACACCTGCAACAACAAAGAGAGCGCAGATGCGTTGCCAACCCAGAGAGCTAAGATGGAATACCTCTTGTGCCAGTAATTACACCGGCTGTCTTGCTCTCCACGCCGGAGCACAACAGTGCAAGCGCTGCTGCTTAGCGGCAGGATTAGCGAGCAAGATGGTGGTAGCGATCCGGACGGACCTTGCACAAGGTCCTACCACCCGCAAATGGACTCTTAGTGCTAGAAAAGCTGTAATTTGGCATGGATATACATATTACTTATAATCATGCCGACCAAGTGGTAAAGTAAAATTTTGAAAAATACTTTTTTTTTGGTTACCGCCCCTGGCTACACGTGAAGTGGGGATTGGGGGAGGGTTTTTTCTTATCTACCTCATAGTGTGTGGTGTCGCTGGAAAGTAATTTCAAAAATATTGCGGGTTTGTGAAAACAGTTTTTTGATTGAGCCATTTGTTTGTGAATTATTAGGCTTTAAAGGGCAAAATTGTATTAGAGTTAAGTGTCCCTCCTGCCAGCCAAATGGTTGATTTGGATACGTACAAAAGTTAACGGTATTTATATGTACATATGATGATGTTTAAAATGATCACAGTTAATTATCTATAGTGGTTAATGGAGTGACTATCAACAATTGAAGTAGTTTTCCGGTAGTAACCTAGACTACTCAACGGTACTATTTTTCACAAAGGATGTAAGCTAGCTTTCAAAATGCATGATACATTTTGATTATTATCATAACCAACACTTAAGAGGAGTGTGAACCCAAGGCTCTCCATACAAACGGCGATAGCGTTTTCCACCCTCTAAACCTGAACCTATAGCCATGATGTTTTTGTATGCCGTCAGTATGCCCTAGAACTAGGTTTTTATGTTTTGATTTTTTAAATATTCTTAATAGTTTCAAAAATATTGACACTTTTTCTTTTGTATGAAACTACTAAAATGCAATTATTGTCAAATCTATGAACAATGTTTAAAAAATCTAAAGATACAAACCTAGTTCTAGGGCATTTTGATAACATACCAAAAAATTATTGTCATAGGTTAAGATTTAGAGGGTGGAAAACGTTATCGCCGTTTGCATGGGGAGCGTTTTTTGGGGCTGGGTTCACACTCCTCTTAACAACTTAATATTTCGATAGCGTAGCAGAATATTTCTGATGTAAGAAGTTAGACTTCCGATTTCCTTCAGCTTGAACTTTTAACTTCAGACTTCAACAAAACAGTTGCAAATTCGAAAACTGCAGTTGCGAACTTAATAATGTATTCAATTTAACGAACCCCTAATAAGCAGATGGAACTGGTTTTTGCCGGTTCAAACTAAAATATTGACGCTTCCACAAAGCGTGCGGCGGCTGTTTATTTTTAGTCGGCGTATGCGCCAAGCGAACCAGACCGGAACTCAAGTCGAACATTATAAATTCAGGAAACCATTTGCGCAGTACACAGATTCGAAGCAGTGGCTAAAATCGGCCAAGTTTAATTTATCTGAGTTTTTCTCTATGGATGTCCCTTAATTATGACACTAGTTCGATAGAGATGTAAGGAGAAACCAGACCGACCAGACCAGAGGTGAAATTTTTGAATCTCACCAGGTGACTAAAGCTCACCAAAAAGGTCGAAACTCTATGAAAAACGGCCACTTTGGTGAGCTTTAGTCACCCGGTGAGATTCAAAATCACACTCATGCGCCGGTCATTTTACAACTACAGTAAGAGGCCATTTACTGGAGCGAGTTCTCGTATGCGAGTTTTATTACATTGCGCGGTTCGATCAATTGATCGATCACATCACACCTCCGTACCTCACAATATAAAAGGTAGGTAAATGTATAGGTACTTATTGTATTTAATCTTAGTTTAAGCATATGTCTATTAAATACAAATAAAAAGTATATCCTGTTAAATGATATAATATGACGCGATAGCTAATGTTCATATACGTAATACGATGCACTGAGACTTGGACTCAATTTTGCTCTTAATTTACTTGTTACCGTATTATTTTGCGTTTTCCTATTGGAATTTGGCTATCGAAAAAAAAACTGTCAACAGAATTACGTCTCGTTTCTAACCCGTTTACTGCGGCCGCTGGGAGCGGTTAAATCACTCGGAAACCCTTCGTACATACGTGTTGGAATAAAATGCATTTCTCGAGGTAAATGTTCGTGTCGCAGGGTGAAATATTACGTCGCTACTTACGCCTGTTACGCCGGGAATCAACTGAGACTGAGGGATCCGTCTCGACGGAAATATTGGAGGTTACGCTTTTTTTCGTACACTTCTATTATTAGGTTACGCTAGCGGATCGAGGGTGATGTTTTCTGCTTGTGATTGTACGTATTTTTTTTAATACATATTAAATGAATCTTAAAAAAATACCAAATTGATCTTAATTAAACTTGCTTAGGAAACAGCTGACACGTGTAGGTATGCTTTGAAAACAAACGAATATTATAAATGCGAAAATCTGTCTGGTTTGTCCGTCGAATTGATGTTGATGCTTAAATGACTAAACCTGCTGGCTGGTTGGGTGACATTTGATTAAAGGATAGCTAGAACCCCGGGAAGGACATAGGCTGTTTAAAAAAACTACTCTTAAGGGGGTATAATGGGTGATGAATATTGAGTAGAAAATGATAAAATGCTAAATTTTTGGGACGGCCAGAGTTGCGGGCAATAGAAAATCGTGATGAGGCGATGAGATGTTTGCATATCGATAATAGAATGGCTGCCTTTTATCTCAAAAATATGCAAGAAGAAACAGGGATGGCGATAAAAGAATTCTACGTGGACAAGGTGGCGGGTAACAGCTAGTTGGTAATAAACCACTCATTGTCACCGATCCTTTTACTCTATTAATGAGTTCTTTAATAATTAAGTTAAGTAAGCTTTTATACAAAATATTCGCACGCCAGTAATGGTGTAATGTGCAGTTTCTAATTTTAATTTTGGAAGATCCCTGTAACCATATTACTGCGAATAAACGATTTTGACTTGATTTGATTTGATTGTAATTGGTACATCCAGTCAGGGTCAACACGAATATGACTAGATGACTGCCTGACCCGTGACAAGTGTAACAAACTGACATACCTACCTGCCACGTTTTACTATGAAATAGGTTACATTTGTGTTGAACTGTAACGTTTCATTAAACAGGTGCCTGAATTTAATTTATCCCACTATGCCGGTCTATCTGATTACTCACTTTTCTAGTTTTTTAGCGAGTGTTAAAAATAAATGCGCACACGTAACAGTCAATATAGTAACCCTAAACATGTAATCGACTGTCATGCGCTTATTTCAATAAGGCCTCGAATATTCCAGTCGTTTCATCGTCAATTGAGAGCTCGTTTGAATGCCACTACAACCGCATTATCGCGATATTACACAAATAAAACCGCCCTCAAACCCAACGATTGCATTCCAACAACCCAGACGACGATAAAATGGAAGAAATCGCGTATCGTTCCTCGAAAAGATGTCCCATCATTCTTTTAAAATGGGACCAATTTTCCGATACTGCGTATAAGCACGCATGACCATAAGAAAGGCTTCGCAAAACCAACTCTGTTTAACCTTTGTACGGTCTAGTTTTCGCTGTGTTTGAAGGAAATTAGGAAAAAAGTGTAAGTGGACTAGGAAATCGCGCCCAGCGGGTGTCGGAGAGGGGTTATCAATCTTTGGTAGGATGAAACCCATTTCAACCTCTATTTATGTTTGGTCAACAGTTTTTCGAAAATGAAAAAGATAAGGGAAGGGTCCACGCGATTATCAGTTCCAATCCATTGTCTCCGACATTGAAGCCGGACCCTTTTGTAGACTGAAATTGTTTTTGTTTTTTGTTAACTTTTGATTGTCTTTCTTTTTGATTAATGGCCGGCCATCATGGCAGTGTTTTTTGTTCTATACCCATCCCTTTTTGGCGTATTATACGATACGTCTATATAGACAAGAACTCTGACTCAGGCTTGGTATCGAATGAACAAAACATTTCGTTATCATTTTCGTAACTAGTGTATATCGTTGTCATAACAAAAATATAGTTTTTTTTCGTCTTTGGTAGAACATAAATATATATTGAATGAAGATTGAGAAAAAATTCATACTTCAAGCTTATCGTTTATTGATCGCATACATGTACAGCTGCCATCAAATATATCGGGACAGGCAAGCTGTTCAAAAATAATTAAACACGACCAAACGTATTTGGCAATAGAGTCGTTTTGAGTTTCAGTAACTTGTCCGTTCCTATATACGTATAATTAATGGCAACAGTAGAACACATAGCTGGAAGATTACAATGGGCAAAATTACATTATATTTACCCAAGCAGGGTAGTGCAATATATAACATCTTGAATGTAGGCATAGCTTTATCTTGTGTGATAACTTGATGCACGTTCTAGGGATTTGATATCGATAAACATGATGTCGATGTTTATATACAAATATGTATATATCCCTTAGAAACCTCAATTATTCTACTCGTAGAAAGAGGCACGATATCATAGTGAATATTTTCGGAAATCTTTATCAAATTCTTTACGATAACAATTTCAAAATAAAAAACATTTTCATTAACATTTTTTCGCATTTTTTCAGTTCATTTCATTTCATTTTTTTTAATGTAAAGAGAACGAAAAATATGTATTACTATTGAATAACATCGTGACCTTGACAGTTTAATATCTATATTATTTTACCGTAAAAATATTTATACATCACTTTAGTATTTGCGCCCCAAGTTAGCGCACGTTTGCAGATTAGTAACATTAATTCCAATTAGAAAAGCATGCTATTTGTTTGTGAGTGGAATACCGTATTGTATACAAGTTTGTATGGGAGGCGGCTCAAATCGAGACTCCTAAAGCTAAATCGGATAGTGGAACAAACCCTAAAGCGGCCTTCCTCTCGACATTCATCTGGCGAATGGAAGTAATTTAGATAAGCGGATGAAGGCGTTTTTTGTGTGCCAGCATTATTTTACCAACTTTAAAAGAACCAATTCCACATATTGAATAGGTACTTTCAGTCTATTCAGCCGGTGAAATTACTCGCACATGAGGTATTTTATCTTAGCCCTCTGTGTTGGCAACGCATCTGCAATATCCTTGGTGTTACGGTTGTCTATGGGCGGTGGTGATCACTTACCATCATGTGACATTTGCTCGTTTGCCTTCATATGTTTTATAAAAAAAATCGCACCGAATCTTTACGAAAGATGTGCTTGCTGTTCTTGGAAATGTTGTCCAAAACGGAAACAATTTTGTTTTATTTATACCACTGTGGCTCAATTTCATGAAGATGTGACTTACTTGATTTTATGTGATTATCGCTGGCCATGGTAAACAGTGACTCCAAAAGAATCGCTGATGTGTTGCCGGCATTCAATTCCTCTCCGTGAGCCTCCGGATCTTCCACTCACTGGACGTAACGCAGTAGTAACCTACGATCAGGTATCTATAGCATGGCATACCCCGTTCGTGGTGGCGGTCCATACGTACTGCAACTAGCAACTGGCTACAGTGAGACTCTGTCACAATTAAATGTTTGATATATTCAGCGTAAAGGTGGATTCACACTGAAAGAAAGAAAGAAAATAAAAGAAAGAAAAAACATACTTATTACGTTTGACGGGACTTTAACGCGATAATATACTGTTTATTTATTTACCTCGAGGTTTCGGCCGCATTGCAACGGCCGTGGTCACGAGCAATGCAATGCAATGTGACCGAAACGTCAAGGTAAATAAATAAAAAGTATATTTTCTCGTTAAAGTCCCGTCTAACGTAATAAGTGTGTGTGAAAATCGCGAAAGCTTAAAATAAAAGAAAAAAGAACATTATTTATTTAAGACTATTCAACACTACACACAACACATACGCTGTCGCTTGTTACACTGCAAAGTGACAGGTGATAAAACGCAGAATTTTATCGCGCGCGACGCCATCTTTTCGTTTCGACCAATGACACCAATCTCATCGCTGTCTCTGATTGGCCGAAGCGACAAAATGGCGTCGCACGCGATAAATTACTGCGTTTTATCGCCTGCTACAAACATTGTGAATCCCATATACCTATATGGTTTTGAGTTTGAAAGATTTCGAGTTTGATATGCAGTAAGCATACAAATATTTCTAGACATCTATCGTCGATAAACTCTAGAATTCCGTTTGCGCACTAAACTTTGGCACACTTTGAGTACAAAGCGGGTTCCGTGCATGTGCTTCAGAATTATCGAACAAACTTTTATCTTAATGTAGGATTAAACTTTGCACGCAGGCGACGAAAATGTGCCATAAAACGGAAGAACACTTTAATAGATGCGACAGTTTAAAGAATAAAGTTTAAATTTATTGTAACCGAATCTCTAGTTTATTTTTAAAAAGAACATTAAAAGATGTTAATAATTACTTAAGTAGGTTGTTATTTTGGGTTCTGCCCATTAACCAAAGGTGAATGGGCATTTTTGTATGGGCGCTGTCCCAACCCTTGTATACAATAGTGAGTAGTATGGACGTGTAGTACTCGGTGTAAGGATCATCATAGGCTATGTTTCGAAGACCAGGTGTCTGCAGCATTAATCATTGTTTAGTATGAAAAAAAAAAAAAAAAACACCAAATTAGACCTATGCTCACATTACGTTTTTTACTTCTAGTGGCCTCAGTAATGCGTGGTTAAAATCTTTCGGCTATATCTCGAAAATGATTTTACAGATACTTTTCATACAACTGCTAGTACAAAGTGAGGTATAAAATGGGCTGTAGCTTTTTCCCTGCAAACATCTCGGTTTTGCTGTCATATAAAAAAATTAAGCTCTTATTGAGAGCTTTCTAATAAGATATAGCACAACTGTATACAGCACTTGGGACAATTTGCCCATTCTTTCTTTGTTTTTGTGTTGTCATTGCATAGGATTTAAATGGAAAGTAATCTAAACGATTCCGAGTATAAAAGTTCAATAAATACTAACCCCCTTATTCATAAACGCTATGTAAACGTTTGTTAGTTAACATGTTTTATGTCTTTACCTGTCATTGTGACGTTTGCCTTCAAATGATAGGGACAAAACATTTGTTGACTTAAAAATATTGTTAAGTTTTTATGAATAAGGAGGTAACTCCTTAATAAAAGTCATGTACATAGAGGTATTAAAAAAACCCTCTTTTAAAATTTTTAGGTACAGTATGAGCAGCAGAAGCAGCTGAACACTCCAAAAAGTCAAAACCTTACCTTACACAGCACTTACTTTCATGGCAGTTGTGAAAAATATAAAAAATACTTTCAGGTCAAAATTACAATTACGAATACATAGCATTAGAAATATTTACATATGCATATATATACACAACTTTGACTAGATATATCTACAGCTAACCGTACCATGCTAGTGACGTATCTGCTCTAAATTGCGTCTCCGGAAGACACTGTACTGTAGTGTAGTGAAGTGACATAATCCACGTTCCGCCCGAGTGCATGCGCATGAAGATTAAACCGATTATAGAAGCAGCATGCAGGATTAATGCATGCTGTGAACACAAGGTTGATCCAATTACCCGATAACCCAGTTTAAATAAAATAAATATCTCAGGACACTTCACACCAATTGACCTAGTCCCAAGCTTAGTAAACCTTGTATTATGGGTACTAAGCAACGGATATACATACTTAAATAAATAGGTACATACTTAAATACATATAACATCCGAGACTCGGGTACAAATATTCATATTCATCATACAAACATTTGCCCTTCATAGCCAGGGTCACTAACCACTATGCTAAATCTTAGTTTGATACATTTGAAAAGGATATCAGGGTTTGCCAGCATATTTATGCCGTCTCGGTTTTGAACGAGTGCCATTTGTATGAATTTACGTAAAAACTTTCCGTAAAAAAATCTGTAAATGACAGTGAGAA
This sequence comes from Ditula angustiorana, assembly GCA_963691745.1. Lineage (NCBI taxonomy): Eukaryota > Metazoa > Arthropoda > Insecta > Lepidoptera > Tortricidae > Ditula > Ditula angustiorana. The sequence goes on along the minus strand of OY829480.1, from coordinate 2,974,169 downwards.
CCGTATCAAAATCTGTTACGTGGTTAAGAATAGAGGGAGTAAGCGGCCGAAGATATGCGGACAGACAGGGATGGATAGCGTTTTTACTTTATACTACGTATTTAGCATAATGGTAAGAAAGCAATGCAACTATTAATAAAATGACAAAAGAATGTTATAATTTTTTATCTACACACATATCATAAGTGCTCAATAACGCGTTCAAAAACCCTAGGAAATGACCAGCATTATTACAACCAACGTTATTATAAGAATTTTCTTGTCTGTGGTAGTAGGTAAATCTGTTCTTTATTGGGTAGTATCTCTTAGTAGTCTGTGTTTATTGGTGATCACATTACCGATATCTTGTGACGTTATGAATTTAAATATGGAACAGCTGTCAAAATTCAAATTGGTCTCTATTCTAGTATCCACAGATAATAAAACAGTTATCGATACGAAACGTCAACTCAGTATGTTTTTTTAATTTAAACGCACGACATTTGATCTCGAGTGACTTGATAATAGGGACTTCATTCGTTTGTCTATGGTTTAAAAAAAACGTTCGTCTTGGCGGATAGATCGAATGGCCGCCATGACTGTTTGTTGGTTCTTTGCTTTTATGGTTTTTTGCAGTTATGATATGTGTGTAGATAAAGTAATGTATGCAACTGTATATAATTAGGCCTTAAAACACTCGTGTGATCCTATTATGAACCACACTCGTGTTTTAAGGCCTCTCATTATATAGTAGTTGCATAAAATACTATTAACGCACACATTTTACATTTTAGTAACTGGAACATTCAGTATTTTTAATTGTGTACAAGGAACTATGTCTATGGCATTAATTTAGAAATACCAAAAGTTACGCATAATTTTAGTTAATCATACATATACATTCTGTCTGATTATGTTAAGATTGTAAAATTATCATCCAGGATATTTTCTGCTTTCCACCACGTTACCAGATATGCAATAAGGGCGTATATTGGGGAAACTTTGAATTATTCAATGTTGTATTATTTGCGTGTTTATTGATTCGACAACCGTTATTCAAGGTCTTTGACTTCAAACAATGCCCTTCAAAAATCTATACTCGTACTAAGTATTCAAATCAATTCTAACTCATTTCACCCCTACAATGACAGCACACTTCCTAACATTAAAGCGTCGCCATTTTGCCGGAAGTCGCCGGCTGCCGGAACCGGAAGTCAAGACGGTATCGCGTCAAACGGAAACTAACTTTAAACAAGTTGGCTTATCAGGAATATTGGAAATTGATTCTGAAGACTAACCCCAGTTATGCTTTAGATTATTTTATTTCATAACATTACATTGCATAACCGTGGAATTCCGCATACAAACAAAGATGTGGATTCAAGTTTTTTTGAATCTAAGAAGGAGTCCAAAGAGTATATATAGTTTCACCAGATTTGAGGTGATCATACATGGGTACCAGGAACTCCAATAAATTCTCTGATCCGTTGCTGGCCTTTAAAGGAAATGTAAACTCTTTTCCTGAAAGCCCCGATGTCAAAACTATTTGGAAACTGCTGACTAGAGTTCATTCCACGATTTTACTGTGCGAGAAAAAATGCGGAAGGCAACGTACAGTCAGCCTCATAAGTAGCTAATCGCTTAAGAACCTAGTCGTTGTAACGTCTAAAATGAGTGATGCTCAAATATGTTACATTACAGTCAGCGACAAGGTACAGTCAAGGAATTTAATTCCCTACCCATTTCGTTGAAATGTCGTCTGACATTCGCAATGCATTAAGGTCGATATGTCAAACTAACGTCTTGCTCTATAGCTCTTATGGTGACAGTTTGCTATATGCTATTGAACCTTAGGTGGGTCGGAAATTTAATTCCTTGACTGTACTTCTGTTTAGGTGCTTCTAAGGGTGACTGTACCGTGTTCGACTGCCATTCATCGAGTTGATGACACTTGAAGTTGGATTATCGACGGCAGGTGCGTTTGTGGACCTCAGAGACTGGGAGCATATTCATCATCATCATCATCATCATCAACTCAGCCACTAGAAGTCCACTGTTAAACATAGGCCTCCACCATGGATTTCCAAAGTGACCGGTTGAAAGCAGCATGCAACCAGCGCCTTCCTGCCACCTGTATGAGGTCATCGGACCATTTTGTGGCTGGTCGTCCTACGCTGCGCTTGCCAATACGCGGCCGCCATTCGAGAGCTTTTCGACCCCATCGGCCATCAGTTCTCCGTGCTATGTGCCCTGTCCACTGCCACTTCAACTTGCTAATCCGCTGGGCTACGTCGGTTACTTTCTCCTCATTTCTGATTCGATCATGCAGAGAAACTCCAAGCATAGTCCTCTCCATATTGTATGAGGGAGCATATTGTATGAGGTAAATTTTAAATTCGTAACCAACTATGGCGATCGCTCTTAAGCGATAAGACCACCTATTGTTTACCTTTCTAATTCGTTTATTTTTTTCTTTATATTTTATGTGCAGTACTTATACAATAAATAATATTTGTTGTTGTTGTTCTTATGGCGAAGCGGAAGAGAATTTGAATTCTGCTGTTTATTTTGAATTTTGCTGTCTATTTACTCGTATTTATACCGGTCGTCGAATTTATTATATTCTATTTTGAAGCAAGTGGTCTAATATGAAATGAAATTGTTTATTGCTGAAAATGTGTACATTATATAAGATCTTCAATTAAGGTATAGTACTAACACTATCACGATCGACGCCTCCAGCGTGAAGAACTGGACCTAAACTATTAACATGCTGAAATTGTATTTAATTAAGATTTATGTAAGATGTCAGTCTGAATAATCTTATTAAATATTTTTTTTTTGTAATTTCTTAATTAGTGGCCTAATAAGTTTTAAATTTTAAGCCAACTTTCATAAATTTCGAGTAATTAATGACTAATTAGTACAAGTAGTACAAGGCAAAAAAACCTGCCTTAGCGATTTGGATTCACAACGTCCATAAAATTTTCTTTGACATGGAAAATATACTATTGTTCGATATTATTATCCTTAATCTACCTTGGTACGATAGGGTACAGTACATTAAAAAAAAACTCAAATATTAAAGCAAAATATCTAGAATTGTATAGCATATACACGTTTTTATTTTACCGTTATGCATGCCGGCACCGTCAAATAAGGAATAAAAAGAATACAATTCAATAAATTTCGCTTTAAAATTGCCTATAAAATTGCGCCGGCTGTGCCACAGTGAATTATAAAAGCGACCTATGTACATAAATGAGAATACCACGAAAAAACATTAAAACCAATATCCCCAAACTCGCAAGCTTCATTCGTATGCCGCACGTCACACAGAACGGCACACAAACAAAAAACAATCAATGCAAAAACAAAACAAAGACTAAGTTAATTCCAAACTCAAACAAACAAGCGGAATCCCATTATTGAATCTTCTTTTTCGAACTGGCCGGAGTTAAGTTGAAAAATAAAAATAAAACAATAGAGTGAGACGTGGGGAACAAAGGGCGGTACAATCAGGGCCTTATTTACCGAGCTGGCCTAATTGATACGGGGACGGACCGGGCACGCGGCCAGGAGAACGGCGGCCGACTTAGAATCCAAAGTTGATAACAATATTAACAATTCACTGTTGAGTTTTTGAAAAAGTTAGGATATGGAAACAAAATATTTAAAGGATATGTAACGCCAATACAAAGAAAAAAAAATACATTTTTTTAAACAAAAACTAAATCGAAAGAAATGATTACTTGGTCTTGGTCTTATTGCACAAAAAATGCATAAAAGTCGGACTAGGAGATATTTAGGGACAAATTTTAAGAAACAGCCTATTGCCTAATATCTTCCTCAAATATTGTTCTTCAGTGTACCTGAATTTTTTTGTGCAAGATGAATAAATAAATACATACAATTATAACAGTACAGCCAATCCTTCCCAACCTGTCAAAATTATGTAAACATCAACCTTAGTGTTAGAGGCATAAGGTCTGTGTATACATATTTATGGAAGATTGACTGTATAGATGTTGGCGCTTGTGACTGTACTAGCCGATGCGTGTGACTTGGTAAACAATAAATTTGAATGTATAAAAAAAACGAAAAGTAAAAAAAAAACGATTACAAAAATCGTGGTAAGTCTTCTTTTGCATCAATGCCAACCTTGAATGCATCACAGTAACATCGTTGCAATACGTCATCATGTGCAAAGGATCCAAGAAATTTGTATGGAATTATGCGTTACAAACTAACCAACTTCAAGACGATTAATTCCATAGTGTCCATCTACATCTACACTAATATAATGAAGAGGTAAACTATGTTTGTTAGGTTGTTTGTATGTAGGACATAATCTCTGGAACTACTGAAGCGATTTAAAAAAAATCACAGGTAGAAAGCTACACTATCCCGGACGGACATAGGCTACTAATTTTACGTGAACGAAGTCGCGCGCGTCCGCTAGTTTACTATATTTCTATCATGCAATGGCTCAGGGCCCCTATTCTGGGTTCATGCGAGATTCATCTCGCACGAGAATAACTGTCAAATCCCAAGGAAATCTGTAATTTGTGACGTATGTGGCATGCGAGATAGCGTCTCGCATGACCCGAGAATTGGGGTCCAGACATTACGCATCTCGCTGGTTTTGTAGCCGTATCATGACATTTCAGTTCGTTAGATACCGTATCATATCTATTTCAGTGTACATGATATATGTACATACGATGCATTGTAGGCAACAAAGGTTTTGCACCAATTACTGTGATAACTGATGCAGATTGCATTGAAGCCCGTAGGCTGACGCGGAATTCTATGATTAATGTACAATGCCACTAAGTTACAATCCGACTGACTAATTGTGCTGTACATACCCACACGTGCCTTAAGTATGTTTTGTGGTATAACACAGAATAAATAACGTACAGAAACTTCTCTTTTACGACCGCGATTAAACGAATTCCAACTTTATTCACACGCTTAAAAAGTTCGTATTACTTCATACATCATGCGATGCGCCAGGCGGTGCGAGTTAAAAGGAACGCGCCGCCCACGCTTGACTTCTCCCCGCTTCTCCCGGCGACACGCTAGGATTGCGCGGCATTCGTTTTCAATTACACTGACACGGAGGAGGCGAACGAGCGAGCGCGCGGCAAGCCGACAGCCTACTGCGATGTGCCTATGCCATAGGCAAGCCGGTCGAGCGTACCTACAGTGTGGAGTGGAACCCTCCTGGTATAGGTATGCACGGAAGTAATTTTATTTGTATTGTACGCGGTGACTGATATTATCCGTTATTGGCGTTAAACCTATACTTCCGGATATTTATTTATTTATTTAAGCTCAATTGCAGAGTTTACAAAACAAATAGATTGGCGGACTTAATGCCAATATCTCCCAGTCAACCACTACACAATATAAATAAGAAAAACATACATGGGTACACAAAAAAGAAAAATTAAATCGAGAATCAACAACCTACCTACCAAAAACGAAGTTATTAACATAATTATATCTACACTAATATAATAAAGAGGTAAACTTTGTTTGTTTGTATGTAGGGGGTAATCTCTGGAACTACTGAACCGATTTCAAAAATTCTTTCACAGAGAGAAAGCTACACTGTCCCTGACGGTCATAGGCTCCTTATTCCACGCGAACGAAGTCGCGGGCGTCCGCTAGTAAATACATATACATGTGATGACAGATCCTACCTACTCTACCTCTTCCCTCCTCTAGCAAGTGGGTCACCTGGTGGTAAGTGATCACCACCGCCTATAGACCCGCAACACCAAAGAGATTATAGATGCGTTGCCAACCCAGAGGGCTAAGATGGAATACCTCTTGTGCCAGTAATTGCACCGGCTGTCTAGCTCTCCACGCCGGAATTCAACAGTGCAAGCATTGCTGCTTAGCGGCAGGATTAGCGAGCAAAATGGTGGTAGCGATCTGGACGGACCTTGCACAAGGTCCTATCACCCGCAGATTTATGATGCATATTCATTGGACCAAATGAATATCCACGTAGAGTAAAAATTAAATTGTAAAGCTCTTTTACAGAGGCAGGGATCAATTGGATTACGTCGGTGTGTAAAGAGTATCTGCTCGGGTCACGCGTCAGGATTTCATTACCGTAACGAACCGGGATACGGGGTGCTGGACGTTACAGCCCGACTCTGCCCAGGCTGGCGTGACATCGCGATACTCATTTGTCGACCAGTGCGCCCTTTTTTAACTTTATCTACACATATATCATAAATGCTCTATAATGCGTTCAGAAACCGTAGGCAATCACCAGCATTATAACAACCAATATTATTATGATACTTTTTCTAATTTGTTTCTATATTTGTTCAAATTCATTTTTTATTACATTATTTTAATGTGTACAGTTTATAGATATTTAACAGGTACCTAGCACTAGTAGCTAGTAGCAATGCAGGTCATTGCCCTATGGATTCTGAACCCAGCATAGAGTACTTATGATATGTGTGTTGATAAAGTAATGTATGCAACTGTACATAATTAGGTCTTAAAACACTCGTGTGATCCTATTATGAAACTCGCTGACGCTCGTTTCATAAAACCACACTCCTGTTTTAAGACCCCTCATTATGCAACAGTTGCATAATTATCGTACAAATGTAATGAATAACCATTTGCCAATCTTAGGAAGGGAAACTTGGTAACTACAACTCTTAGCTAAATAACTAAAGCATTGATGTAGCCTTAGTACCCGAAACTGTCAAAATAGTTACCGTTGGTGTGCCACCTTTAAATTATTAAGTAAAACATTGATTATACTATCTTAATTTACACCGAAGTAGACCATTTTGACAATTCGTGTGTACGTACGGGGTGTCCATTGAAGAGCTTTAGAGCATATATAGTCGTTTATTTTCGGCGCATTGTATTGCCATTTAAAGTAGAGAGATCAGCTAATTTAATTTCGCTTTCAATTTTAAAATCCTTCTACATTACGACTGATCCCGAAGTATCATTGAATTATCATAGTAAATTATTGGCGTCTTTAAGAGGAAACACAGGGGTCGTTTTTCCATACAAACGTCGTCCCTTGTTTCCTCTCTGGATAATGCCAGTAGAGCAATATTTTTTTTCCAAAAAAATCGATGGCCACTATTATGCATGTCCCTATGTTTTCCTTTTTTTCATAAATTAATTATTAAAAGTGATATGAACATTCCAAAACCTAAAAAATTGGCCAGATTTTCGGCTGTGTTCATACATTCAGAAAACAAATTTTACTGGATTATATAAAAAAAGAAAAACATAGGAACACTGCCAAAGCCTTTCTTTAATTTTTAATGAAAAAAGTAGTTAAATCGGTTAAGTTTTGGAGAAGGAATCAGGGGTCTACGAACCGTTGATTTTGTGTACTTTAAATAGGTATTTTCAGTCCAAGCTGCGGCTGTCTCTATTGCGCTCTGCGGGGGGAGGCTTGATAGATGGAGGCAGCAATAGATTTTACAAATACCTATTATTCAATTCTCTAGGCCTTGGTGTTTCCTCTTAAGTTCATTATTGTGATACTTTATCAATCAAATGTAAAGAGAAGATTGCAAGTGTATCTTTATCTTTACATACTTTAAAACAAAGTCCCTATCTTATCGTATCTTTTCTCATCGGATCTTCGGTCGCCTACTACTTCTAACTCATGCAACAGATTTTGATACGGCTTCCACTGTCATGTAGATATTTTACGGAAGGTTTTTTATGTACACTATAATCAAACTATTTATTATGATAGAAGAAATATTAAACTTTACACAGTAGAAGAAAAAACTTAAAATCTAAATAAATCTAAAATAAAAGCTAAATGTAATAAAACTAACAATTAAAAGTAATCTAAACTAAATCCCTGTAAAGCCGAGGCTAGTCCTCAGAATACGTAAGAGAAGTTAGAATCATTCTAAGAAAATTACAAAATCAATAATTGTAATTATAGTAAATGAAACCATTCTTCTAACGATAGGTAATATAAGGTTACGATGTAATCTAAACCATCAAGATCTAGAGGTAGGTAGACCAATTAATCTACAATTAGTTTGGTCTGTCTTACTTTACAATCGGGCTAGTAATTTTATTTTACTAATAATCTTTTCCTGTATCCAACATTTTTCTTACCGTTGGATGAGAAATGCTTGTTGCATGCGAACTCAGCATTCGAATTTCATAGTTGTACTGTTCCGAAAAACTTGAAATTTTCTTTTCTAAATTCAGAAATTATTCCACTAGTAGAAAGCAACACTCTATTCCTGACATAGGCTACTAATTCGTGGACGTCTGCTAGTAAATTAAAAATCAATTTAAACTTTAAGTGCCTGAGGTCAGTCGATGTAAGTAATGTGTTACACATTTGAATTCCCTCCGAATACAACGACTTACGTTTTATTATCTATCTATCTATATATCTATCTATATAAATAAAAATGAATTGTTGTTCGTTAGTCTGATTAAAACTCGAGAACGGCTGGGCCGATTGAGCTGATTTTGGTTTTAAAATGTTTGTCGTAGTCCATGGTAGGTCTAAACGGTGAGCAAATAAGGAAAAATTGCGAGTAAGATAGAGTAAGACGACAATTCCATTTTCCCATATAAAAGTTGACCACTTACTTGCTGTGCATCTATACTATAATTCTTTAATATTCCTAAAAATCTAAAAGCAACAAATTTCAATATAGAATTAAAAAAGTATTGTGTCGTGTGTTTGTGACTTACTAAATATGCCTCCAATAATTAGGCGGTACGAAGTTCGCCGGGTCAGCTAGTAACAAATATAAAGGCTTCGTATGAAGGACTAGAAGGTCACCATATTATCGAAAACTGGGTTTTATTTCTAACAATATACCCCTGTTGAAACCACAAAGGGACTGTAGCTCTTTATTTTACTTTGCCTATGTATTACTGATAGAATATTTGATGAAATGATAATCCCATAAGGTCTCTAGTGATGGGCGGGATCGGTTTTCTGGTTACACCTTTGAATATAAAGGAGAAATATCCAGAAGTAAATACGGTTTTAAGAAGAGTTTCCAAGGTAGTCTAGATCTATTCTACAATTTTAATTATTCAGAGGTAAACATAGTTTTTTGTTTGTTGGTTTGTAAGTAGAGGATAATCTTTGGAACTACTGAACCGATTCCAAAAAATATTTTGCAAATAGAAAGCTACACTTTTCCTAATGGACATAAGCTACTATTTAATATCACGCGAACGAAGTCGCAGGCGTCTGCTATATTAGATACAGCTTAATAAGGAGTTGTTGACTTGTCACGAGAGTCTGTATACGCGACCAAAAAATTGCTTGTCTGCTTTTCAACCGTATTACAAATGGTATGGTTCAAAAGGGGTCAAGCAATTACTTGGTCGAATATACATTACAATTATTTTAAGGAGTGACTTCGGCTGTCATCGGAAAGTTATGGCATTGCATAATGCTGCTGATTGCCGTAATGTTTGGGCGCTTAATTGCTTTACATTGCTATATTCTTTTCATCAATAAACAAAATAAGGCACGTATACGGATTAGTGATGTAACGAATGTCATTTTTGAACATTCGCGGATGCGAATGCGAATGCAAATATCTGCTACCGACATTCGCGAATGCGAATGCGAATGAGAATATTCAGTTTTTGTTCAAATTTGGCTCCAATTGTCTATGGCTTGGGGGCAGTCTCGTTCGAAAGAGATGCGTTCCAATTGTATTTATAAGTTTCAATGAAAATGTAGTTGTTAAGCTTCATTGCAAAAAAAATCAAGTAAGTAAATAAATAATACCAAATGATAGAGTGAAAACTGATATTGTGATTACGAGGTTAGTTACTTTTTCTTGCATTAAAAAACATAAGAAATGAATGGATTTTGATTTTATTTATCTACTATTCTTCTGTAGTCTTCAAATTCGTTTTTTTCTGCTTATTCATATTCGTAAAACATTCGCATAAATTTTGGCGAATGCGAATAATGCAATGAATATGTGAATATTCGCGAATGCGAATGCGAATATTCGTTACATCACTAATGCGGATCACTTGATGGTCACAGCTGTTCAAGGGAACAAGCAACCCCAAGAGAGTTGCTGATCTGTAGCCGTTATAACGTCACCAGTGTTGGGCCTCCGCAAGTTACATACAGTAGGTAAAACAAGAGAAACTATATCTTGTGCCTAGTCCTGAGTTGGTGAAGGCGTTAAACCACCAAAGTCACGTCAAAAACCTAAGTCGTCATTCACACACTAAGCATTTATTGTAACTAGCGTAGTTTAATCTTATGTCAACGCACGTAAGTAACTTTTTTGTTGTAAGCGTTGACAGATAAATCCGTCATTAGCGTTGCACTTATAGTGACGAACGTTATCCGTCTTTGACGTTGAACCTACGGTGATGGATAATATCCGCGATTGGCGTTGAACCTATAGTGACGGATATTATCCGTATTTGGCGTTGAACCTCTAGTCACGGATATTATCCGATATTTGCGTTGAACCTATAGTGACGAATATTATCTGTCGTCATAAGTGTTGAACCTCTAGTCACGGATATAATCCGACATTGGCGTTGAACCTATAGTGACGGATATTATCCGATATTGGCGTGAAAGGGTTCATTGTAAATTCTTAAATCGGGTATCAGCCTTGCGGTTTTGGTGCAGCACTAGTCTCTTAAATGAATACCGGGATCCCGGGATCAGGTATCTGTCCCCAGCCGCGTGATTCCTAGCTTTACTCCGAGGTAATGTATTGGTTAGGCTTTACTTGCTATAACTTAGTTTCACTTAGGAATTTGGGATTTATTTGTAAGTTTCTTAGCCTCTTGGGTGTATGACGGAATATTTGAAGATAAAAGGTCACAGTGTGACATTTTAGGTACATTGCTCTTGTATATAGCTTTGCCTATTGTATACCTTATCAGATTATATTTGTATTGTGCCTAACTGTCTGTGTTCTTTTATTGCGTGGGGTTTTGTAGGAATCTTTATTATAAAAACATAACTAAATGGCTATTTAAAGATGCATTTACTCTCTAGCCAATTACTTTAATTTAAATAATGAAGGATTTGACATAGAATCAGACTTAGTTTATATATTCGAGCTTGTTCAAAATATTAAGTTGCACGCTGTAATCGCAGTAAGAGTATCACATGTTGCAATATCTCATACCTAAGACCACATTATAATTACATATAATTACGCATGTTCGGCACTTCAATAAATACTTATTTATTTCATTTTATTTCAACATAAATGACTAAAACAGACCTGAAATTACATACCTGAAGTTATCAATTTCAGGTAGTGCTCAATAACAATGAGTCGACGTACATATTTGGGTTTGCATTTTAGCGTGTTTTTCGATATTCGACTTGTAATTTATATAATAGATTTTTTGCAAAATGGATACTTTTTGTTAAATGAATGCTTCGTTGATTACCGAGATAGAAAAATCAAGTCATCAGCATTGATTACTAACATATTTAGCCACTTTTTGTACTAATTACAATAATTTTACTTGTTAAGATTATTCAGAAGAGTTTTATAGTAACGAAGTCGTAAATAATACAGTATGCTAGTGTCTACTGTATATAATGTTAATGTGAAATAAATTATGTAAGTAAAACAAATAAATATCCTGACAAAAAACATCGTTGTTTTTCTTTTATGATGCAGATATACTACAATAAACTACAAAACCAAGTGGTTAAAGCTTTAGCGATATTCACTTATATGTATTTAAATTAAACAGCATAAAAATGTGTTCAAAGAGTAGCCACCGCGTACCGGAAGACCCACCGTGGGCAGACCCGCCACAAGGTGGACCTACGGTGTGTGCGGGAACACGCTGGTTGCGAGCAGCGCAGGACCCGGCCTGGTGATCGCAGTGGACGATGATGATGATGTAATGATTAATGATGAATAAGAATTAGTGGCATATTAAACTTATTTTTGTTTGTTTTAATAAGTTCTTAAAGTATCCATCTCTGTGCGATGAAACTTTGGTGAAATGCAAGGCGTGTGTTTGCAAATTTGGTGAGCTATTTATTATTATATACTTATTTATGAAATAGGAAGGCAAACAAGCAAGTGGGTCACCTGATGGTAAAGGATCACCACCGCCTATAGACACCCGCAACACCAAGAAGATTGCACATGCGTTGCCAATCCAGAGGGTTAAGATGGAATACCTCTTATGCCAGTAATTACACCGGCTGTCTTGCTCTCTACGCCGGAACACAACAGTGCAAGCACTGCTGTTTTAGCGGCAGGATTAGCGAGCAAGATGGTGGTAGCGAAGCGTTTGTTTGTTTGCGGACGATGATGATGATGTATTAATTAATGATGAACTATACTTAACGTAGTGGCATATTACACTAATGTTTGTTTGCTTTAAATGCGTTCTTGAAGCATTCATCTCTGTGCGATAAAACTTTGATGAATTGCAAAGCGTTTGTGAAAGATTCTAACGAAAGAAGCATTGCAGCGCAGGCCGGGCATATAGTTTTTTATTTTTTACATTGTATAAAACAAAGTTGCTATACGCTTATGTATATTCTCATATCATTGGCCTATTACTTCTAAACAACGAAACGGACTTTGATAAGGTTTTTACTGTCATTTCGATATTTTTTTTACGGAGCGTTTTTATGTAAGTATAGCCGACCAAGAAATTACTTGACCACTTTTCGACCGTATTACAAGGGAATAAGGTTCAAAAGTAGCTAAGCAATTACTTGGTCGCCTACTATTTTATTATTATTTATTTAAAAAAACAGACTACAAAATGGTCCATATTAGTTAGTAAACAAAAAGGAGATAAATCTTATATCTATGTTAGTACGGCAACTTATAATTCTAGACAATTAACCTAACAACAGAAGGGTTACCTTCTGCTGACCAGTACTTGGGCAAAGTGATCCAAGCGAAGTTGGGGCGGGCGCTAGTGTAGCAATTTAAACCAACTCAAGTGTGATTTATTAATACTTTGTTACAGTTCCCGGCAAACAACTTGAGCATTGACATTGACTGCGCAGTAGCCGTTTCTTGTACAAATGTGTATGCGCTTACTTACTTACCTTCCACTCGATTTACACTCAAGTTCTTTGCCTGCAACTATAATTATTGTTACTTATATCTTAGGCAGTAAAGCAGGTCCGCAGGAAAAGCTAGTGCCGCAAAAAGCCGGTTTTTGCCAGCGGCGCCCCGGGACAGTCCTGTTCATTTGCCCGGCACGTGACGGGACTCGGGAGCAGTCGTCATTAGTTGCCGGGATTTAGTCCGGGATTATTTTTTCGGTTTCGTGCGAACACAATTAGTGCTTCGCTGCGTACCGCTGTCATTATTTTCGTCTTTTTTTTGGACTGAAAAAAGAGTAACAAAATTCGTTGACTGTACTTTATTATTGTCATTCTTTTATTTAATTGACAGTAGGTTTTAGCTCTACCGCTTGATAACCCATGCAACCAAATCTGGTCGTGGCGACTGAAATTTCGGTAACAAAATTTCTGCACCTAAATTTTGGTCGCAGATCAGTAACAGTACTACCCTTTACGGCTGTGTGTGGTTTTACCCCCAAAATGTAGTATTTATGTTTCGGAAATTCCACACTTATTGTCAACCAATATTGCCAGGTCCATTTTTGAAAAGTCAGAAGATGCAACTAGAAACAATCAGTAGATGTATGGGGAAAAGTTTCAAAAAATCAGTAGATGCATTTTTGATAAATAAAAACTGTATATATCATATACAAATACGCATAAGTGAAATAAAGACGGTATCGCTTTCTCCATAAATCCTATTAAGTGCTATTTAATTTAGTCATGTAATCATTTTTCGCTGACTGTGGAGCAAGATTAACTATGTGTCCACTCTGTTAAGTCCATTTTACGATGATAATTTTATAGTGCCAACCAAACCATGATAATTTTGTGTGTCATTTCACTCAGGTTTTTATATTACATATCATATTTTAAAGAAAAGCTAGTATTTGAAAAAATCAGTAGATTTTTAGTTAAAATCAGTAGATCAGTAGAATTCTGGAAAAATCAGTAAATCCCCCGACAAATCAGGAGATCTGGCATGACTGTTGTCAACGCGCGACGTGAAGAAACTAAGCAGTCACAGCGACATGATTTTTTACTAGTGTAGTAACACAAGGATGCTACAGTTACTAAATGACAACCAAAATGGTTGTATGGGAATGATTTGTAATGAGATACTTTTTAATTTGTAATATAAATAAAATCGAAGTATCCTTTTTGTCAGCCCATCATTGGTAGTTCCCATTGCTGGGCGAAAGCTGCCCTTTTCGTTAGCTTCCCGTTAGAATAATGCCCTGAAATACAAAATACTGATTTTAGCATAAACTTCGTACATACTAGCGTACAGATCTACAAAGATCTCAGTTGTGTAACTATTTTTGATCTAAGTGTGGTACAATTTGATAGAATTGGAATAAATTACTTTCTTCTACGTGAACCCAGTGCTAGCATCATGGACTGTTAAAAAGTCATATGATTTATCGTACAATAAATTAAAAACGGCGATTTTTTAAAATTCGATTCCATAACGAAGCGATCCCCCTTAAACGTATTGTATTAAAGTGTTGTACTTTCATACCATTCGGTTGAGCCTGAAACAGCCGGTTATTTTTATTATTTCCATCTGCCTTTTTCTCCGCGCTAACACTGAAATAAAATGCAAAAGCTTTAATTAAAATCGGACCCTAATTTTGAAATTGCTTCGAGGATGTCTCCACGTCTATCCCGTCGAAGATGACCAAACTACGAGTAATTAATAGATCCAGGCGCTATTTTGCGGAGGTCCATATCATCTAACAGTTTATAGAATAAAGTGTTACTTTGCGGAAGTCCATATTGATATTAATGGAAACAATTGCTTTGCTAATCCGCGAACCCAGTGTCAGCAATTGTGAAAAAAGACGCCTGTGCTGAATGCTTTAATAAAGAAATAAAACAAACAACACAAAACGCGACCATAACCCAACCACCAACATCAAAAATAGCACTCAACACGTGTTTCATCTCTCCATGAGACATCATCAGGAACTATTGACCTCTCGACTGTCAGTCGACGAATGAGGTTGTTCAGAATGGTTCTCAGCCCATTTTAGTTAGTGAAGCTTTAAGTGGCAGCGATATGTTAAACTTGGGTGGACATGTTAAACGCTATCACACTCGTTCAAATTTAAACCACAACAGCAATTAATTTGATCTAGACACGTCAATACTTACTTACATATCCTCCAAGAGGTTACTATCATTAGGTATGAGAACAAAAGAACTCCTAGTCTTATCATCGAATCCGCCGTTTTCCTCTGAACTGTCATTGTGATCTTTCGGACTTAGAAGCCACTTTGAGAGTTGTTGCAGAAGATGATTGGCCACCCTGTCCGTATCCGTTCTGGAAGGTATTTTGTCGATTCTGTGCATGACAGGCTCCTGGTTACTGCTCCTGGATACAGATTGACCGCGGATCTCGTATAGATGTATCCTCGGGTTGGAACGGGCGTCTGCGTCGATGGTGAAGATGGCTACTAAAACCGAAACCAACCATTTTCATTAGAAAAACCTAGATACAGATATCAAACAAAAACCGCATTAAAGTCAAAGTCAAAGTCAAGAAATATTTATTCAGTTTAATTTGTAAGAAATGCCTATGAATGTCAGATAATTAGCACTGGTTAAGAAAAAAACCTTTGATGAGAAGATACACGAAAGAAACTTAACGATTACATAAAATCAACTGATTCGGATCCGGAGGTACATGGCTACAAATAGACAGACCAACAGGCAGACAGATAGAGACTTCAAACTTGTAGCACTCCTCTTTGCTTTACGTTGTGGGTCAAAAATAAATTACAATCATCTGTATCTTTAAAATTTTTGCATAGATAAGATAAGATGGAATAAAGAAAAGTTTACTTCTCTATTAATATTAATATAGACAAACAAAAGCTCATTGATGTGTAACCATTTTTAATCTGTCAAAGGGTAATGCGAATGTTTATTCCAATGCGGGCTTACTTGATTGCATTCAAAATAGGGTAGAATGCCATTGTGTTTGTTTCAATGCGGGCTTACTTTGACTGCATTTAAAATAGCTTACAATGCCATTGTGTTTGTTCCAAATACGGGCTTACTTTGACTGTATTCAAAAAAGGTTACAATGCCATTGTGTTCGTTTTCTGCTTAAGGTTTTACTGTGATATATTATCTTCTCACTTCCATTGGTAGAACATCCAGTGCATTATACTCTAAGTCAGGGGTCGCCAATTAGTTTCCCTCGGGGTTCGTATTAAGAAATGAAATGACCATCGCGGACCTAGAGTCTAGGTTTATGGCCAGAATAATCTTACCCAATAACGTGGCAATTACAACGTCCATGTCTCCAATTTATTCCATTTCTTAATGCATTACGTCCACGAGGGAATAAATATGATTGAAAGTCATTTGTTTTACTGCCTTTTTATGATTTGGCCCGGTGTATCGGATGGCGAGATTGGGAATCGTAAATATGGAATTTAATTTTCTTTACGACTTCCATACATTTTTATGGAAGTAGTTTTTAATGGCTAGGCGTCTGATTGCTTTGCTGTTGCTACTACAGTATAGGTTCCAGTGTTATAGTCTATTAAGAGATTTACAGTACAGTTTTTGTTTGTTGCTCGGACCACGGCTACCGCGTCACTGATTCAAGATTCAAGATTGGTTCCATTATGTTCTATCTGTCTGCCAAATATCGTCTAAACCCGTCCAACCGTTAATGCTTGATTGAAAAACAAACATCCAAACATTACTTGATTTACTATGAAAGCGACATAATTTCATTGCGGGTGGTCCTGTTCAAGGTCCGTCGGGATCGCTACCACCAGCTTGCTCGCTAATCCAGCCGCTAAACAGCAGTGCTTGCACTATTGTATTCCGGCATGGAGAGCAAGACAGCGGGTGAAATTACTGGCACAAGAGGTATACTATCTTAGCCCTTTGGGTCGGCAACGCATCTGCATTATCCTTGGTGTTGCGGGTGTCTATGGGCGGTGGTGATCACTTACCATCAGGTGACCCACTTGCTCGTTTGCCTTCCTGTTGTATAAAAAATAAATAATATTATATTACTGTACTATATTACTTATATTTTGTATTGCATTATATTATTGAACTTATTAGGATTGGGATTAATATTGCTAAGGTAACTGTACCAGTGCTTGACATCATTCTCTCTCCTTATTACTCGTATATTTCCGCACATTTTCGTCAATTTTAAGGTCACTGTCAACGACTGGGTCCATACCTAGTATCTATTGATACGTTTTCAGTGCAAACAAAAAACAAGCAAGCTTAAAAAAAATATCTCCATCTTCTAATGCAGCACAGCAAATATTAACTTTAGAGGAAATTCTTTCAGGAAAATACATTTGTGCAATTTCTTAATACAGAAATATAGCGCAAAGATAGCTTCAAGTGGCACTACGATTCATTGTTTCCTCTGTCAAGATGGCACAGACATCGAATACTAAAGATGGGGCACTTTATTTTATTTCCTGTTTAACAACGCACTTTAATTAGGGTGGGAGGAACTTGTGTAAGCCGTTCTTACTCGCTTATCCAGCCGCTAAGCAGGAGTGCTTGCACTGTTGTGTTCCAGTATGGAGAGCAAGACAGCCGGTGCAATTACTGGCACAAGAGGTATTCCACCTTAGCCCTCTGGGTTGGCAACGCATCTGCTAATTCTGCAATCTCTTTAGTGTTGGGTTTGAGGGCGGTGGTGACCACTTGCCATCAGGTAACCCATTTGCTCGTTTGCTTTTCTATTTTATGAAAAAATAAAAATATAATAGGAGATACCTTACGGTCTGCAGTAGAAGTAGCTGAACACTCAAAGGGACACAAAAATAAATAAATAAAAATCGTCTATTAACAGTCTACTAAGGGCATATAAACATTTACCTTACAGACTAACATACATAAGTACCATTACCATGAGTTTCTATCGAAAATTCGTATTACGTTACTACAGTCGATAGCGGTTAAATACGCTCCCATCTGTCAGTGAAAGAGTTAACCATAGTCGATACGGTATTTTTCGATGGCATGTGTCAAATTTGTGACTCATGGTACGAATATTCTACGGCAACAGCTACAAAACGTTAGACACTGACGTTCAGATTTCGATAGGTAATTTACCGTTGGACTCTTACTAGCGATCTTTAGTTATCTAAGTGAGCGCTAGAGGCGCTGTGCAATTTCCCATACGAATCGTTTTACGCTGTCGCTAGCGAGTATGGTTACGGCTAGGTGCACTGTACTCATTGTAAGGGTACTGAATGTATAACATATAACCGAAGTAATCAATAGCTGGCACATTACTTCGGCAACGTGTGACCCAGTTTAGCAGTTTTCAACATCATTCCCCGAAAACGCCGGAATACGACACCTCTCAACCAGAATTCTCGCTTTCTAAAGGCCGATAGACGGTCGGTTGGCCATTAATTTTGATTTTTTCAGCCACGATTTTACCTGTAAAATTACATTGATAATCATTAATTAGGTTAAATAAATTAAAATATTAATTATGCTTTTACTATCTACGTTTAAAAACTTAAAATTCATCAAAAAAAAATCACATTGAAAATAATCACGGCTAAGTAATCTGTAGCCTTTTTTAAATAAGAATTTAATCATTCGTTTTTAATCATTGTCACTTTGTTTGAAACTTTCGCGATTTTCACACTTTTTATAAAACGTTATGGTGACTTAAACGCGTTACAAATATTTTGATAATTTACCTCGACGTTTCGGCCATGTTTCAACGGCCGTGGTCAGTAGACTGACACTCTGTCGCTATGTCAAGCTAGTTCCAAGAGTGAACGAACTTAAAATATTTAATCTGTAACTAAGCTTTAGATTTCTATGACTATCGTGTACACAACATAAAAATGCTTTTACCTTTGAATGATATTTATTATTTTCTTTTTCGCTCTTACTCCATACTTGTTTTATTTTCGCCTTAGAAGTAGCATTAGAATTGGAGGCGGAAAATGGATTTGTGTTATACAATAAGTATAACATTTTGAGTAAATAACAAAAAGTATAAGTAACAATGATACTAATATATATATACATATATATATATATGGACGACCGAATAGCCTAGTGGTTAGTGACCCTGACTATAAAGCTTGAGGTTCCGGGTTCGATTCCCGGGAGAGGCAAATGTTTATTACCCGAGTCTTGGATGTTATATATATTTAAGTATCTATTTATCTATATAAGTATGTATATCCGTTGTCTAGTACCCGTAACACAAGCAGCTTTAGTTGCTTACTTTGGGACTAAGTCAATTGGTGTTAATTGTCCCAAAATATTTATTTATTTTATTTAATATACGATTCGACTGTGGAAATGTATAATTAGGTGGCTTTAGGAATATAAATAATCATGTGTCAAATGTCAAACTTTTTTAGATACCACATCATCGGCGGATAACAGGTCACGGCTCATCTGTTAGTAAGATATTACCGTCGCCTACCGACGCTTGCAATTCCATGGAAATCATAATAATATTGTTATTTTTTATGAATAAGGGTTTTGTAACAAATAATTAAGTTACTAAACTGATATTAATCATTAGTTACAAAACCGTTACGAAACTGATATTAGTTACTTAAGTACCGTTACGTTTCTGGTTTTGACCCTGGTTTGAATTAGGTGTACTCCTAACCGAGCGCCGCTCCGATTTGTCAGCGGGCCGCGAATTATTGAATTGACTACGACAGAGAAACGCTTTCAGCCAGTATTTATGGGGGCTATTTATAACCGTTTGTTCATTGGCCAGAATTAGTTTGGATATACATCTAGAGCGTGATTTATTCTAAGAGGAGTGTGAACCCAGCACCAAAAAGCGTAACCAATACAAACGGCGATAACGTTTTCCATCCTCTAAACCTTAACCTATGGCAATGATTTTGTGGTATGTTGTCATTGTGCTTTAGAACTAGGTTTGCGTGTTTTGATTTTTTTTATATATATAATTTCGGCAATAAATAATTTTCTTGAATTTTGAATCAAACATTTTAGGCTATTCCTTTCTTTTAAGAAACTATGTTACTTCAGAGGAATTATTATTTTTTAGTCTTTCGATTGGCATTTTAAAAATACAGGGTTATCGCCGTTTTTATGGGGAGCGCTTTTTGGGGCTGGGTTCACACTCCTCTTAAGCTTAATAATAATAATATATCTTGGGACAATTTACACCAATTGCCCTAGTCACAAACTAAGCAAACCATGTGTTATGGGTACTAGACAACGGATAAGCATACTTATATAGATAAATACAAACTTAAATACAAATAACATCCATGACTCAGGTACAAACATTCGTTCAGTTTGTTGCTTGTAGTCCAAAAAAAACTTACTATAAAATTAAATCAACTCTCACACACGCTCACTCAACCCAGTTGCACTACATACACTAACGTAACTTGAAAAACTCTAATAAAACCTGACTTCTGACCCTTCAACCTGGGCAATATTTGCCCAACCCTCGTCCGGGTATTTGTCCACTATAATGCAATAAAAGAACATTGTCCGGGTTATCTCGCAAACGGATAGTCAGCATTTGTTTAGGACTGGATTATAGGATACATCCTGTTTGCACGGGCCGGGAGGTGAAAAGACAGTCTTGGAAAAGTTCTATACGAACACAGGTGTTTTAACCTGCGGGTATGAAATAAAAAGTTAAGGGAGAATTTATGGAGATCGACTCCAGTAACGCGTTTTGTTTTAGGACATGGCAAATATTCTGAATAGTACTTATTTGTATTTTTTTTTTAATTACAATTTTTCGATTAATTGCGTCCGTTTTTGTCGATAATGTATCCAATATCCCTTTTTGTTTTAGCGGGTTTGTATTTGCGGGTGGTAGGACCTTGTGCAAGGTTCGTCCGGATCACTAACACCATCTAGCTTGCTAATACTGCCGCTAAGCTTGCGCTGTTGTGTTCCGGCGTGGAGAGCAAGACAGCCGGTGCAATTACTGGCACAAGACGTATTCCATCCTAGCCCTCTGGGTTGGCAACGAATCTGCAACCCCTTTGGTGTTGCGGGTGTTTATATGCGGTTGTGATCACTTACCATCACGTGACCTACTTGCTCGTTTGCCTTCCTATGTTGTATATAAAAAAATAGGTAAAGAAAATACAACCAGGCCCTTTGTTGTCATAGAAACCTGTAAAAAAATTTGCTTCCACTCCGTTACCGGAGTTTAAGTTTTATTTTATAGCTTACTAGGGACCCGCCCGGTTTCGCACGGGTGACATTATTAACGAAAACTTAATTAAAATGTGTTCTCCATCAATAAAGATCCAAAAATTCAGTTTTCCAGTTTTATATAGCTTTCCGGACGCTGCTACGTCGAAGTTGCGTTTTTTAAATAAATCTCCTCTCTTGATTGGAAACCTCCATCGGAAACAATGCGCGCGTTCTTTAGTTATTACGGTACGAAGGATACGTTATTCAGTTTTATATGGTAGAAAAGATATTCATTAAGGAAACCTACTAATATTGCTCTGTTCTGTTACCATTTCACTGCACTTTCCACTATAGACTGTAGTTCATTAATTAAATCTAAGATTTCTACCTGTGCTTAAAATTAACAGGGCGACTGTATCAATAAAACGCTACATAAATACAATACAGAATAACAATATCAGTTAACATTGCTATTGACACCATTGTGTAGGTACACTTGACACAAAAAAAGTTTGGTTTAATAAATATTTTGATTCTATAATATGAGGCTAGCAGTAGAGGTGGGCGTTGAATGAACGAACTAGTTAAAATCAACGTTGATTTACTGTTAACGAAACGTCCACCGTCTACGCATGAACTAGTTGAACGTCGAATTCGTTTTGTTACTTTCGTCGCGTCGGCGCCGCTTCATCGGACTCTACAGTCGATTCATAAACCTCAAAATTTGGGAGTCGAATAGTTTAATGCAACGAGATACGCGTACTTGTAAAATGTCATTTGGCCGATTGTAACGTCGAACTATACGACGCGGGTTAGATAAAAATGTAAACAATAATAATTGATGAATACATTTTTTGAGCTCGATACGATTTTAAATGCTCCTGAATAATCCTGTAACTGTAAGTACCATATGCGTGCCTACATACTTAATCATTTTTGTTTTTTATATGTAGCCGAATTTTATTCAGCTTGGAAAAAAAAGCATGAAGGAAAGTTCATTTGAGAATATAAGTACAACATTGTAATAAATTAAATAGTAAATTAGATTTATTTTATATGTATAGATAGATTAGGTTCATATAAAGTCAAGATCTTTGTTAAACTAAATATATATTTTTCTAAAGTGTACTACCAACGTCCCACCTGGGAACAGTATAGATTGGGGACTTTGCTCTAAGCTTTGTACACTTAACAAATTCCAAATTCACTTCCAATGAAGCGAATTTTAATACAAAATGCTGCATTAAAATTTGAAATGGATTTTGTTCTCTTTACATACATGATGGGGGGTGTAATATTAGCATTAATGGTAACTTCTTATTGGAGGCCCGGCGGCTGTGTGTTTAGGATCTGGTCATTGATTGTTTTTAGGGTTACCCAATGGGTGCCAACGGGATTCCATTACTAAGACTTATGTGTCTCTCCTTCTGTTCGTCCATGTGTCACAGGGCTATATCTTTTGAACCGTAACAGGTACACAGTTGAAATTTTTACAGAGTATATATTACTATGGTCGCTGTAACAACCAATATTAAAAATAAAATGAAAGGGGATTCCCATAAGAAAAGGAGAGATTTTTGTATAACAACGCCATCTGTTGTAGAGTAGCCGTATTAATTTCGGCGTATTTGGTAGTGGAATATTGTGTGTTGGTACGGAATTCTTCGTGTGAGTCCGACTCGCACTTGACTGGTTTTTATAAGACTGACACGACAAATGCAAAGTGACCTAACCTCCACTTTAATCACATTACAAGCTTTACCCAAATGTTAAACCAAGTAGGTTCAAAATGTAGTTAACTGAAATTTTAGTTATTATGCTTCTCTTGACCAAGTTGTCATGCATGTTTTAATAATGTCAAGTTTTTTAATCAAAGGATTGTAATCTGGATAAAACGAGATTGCAATATTATGTCGACGACCGGATAAGCCCAGTGATTAGTGACCCTGACTATGAATCTAGAGGTTTCGGGTTCGATTTCCGGGAGGGGAAAATATTTGAGTGATGAATACGAATGGTTGTACCCGAGTCTTGGATGTTATATCATATGTATTTATCTATATAAGTATGAAGATCAGTTTACTAGTACACATAGTACAAGCGATGCTTATTTTGGCACTAGGTCAATTGGTGTGAATTGTCTCAAGATTTTATGTAAGTTTTTCAACATCTCATACTGGAATTTATAGAGTTTATTAACCTTTTTCATCTTTAACTGAAGTTTTTCCGCATTCATATTCTCTCCCAGTAAACTTAAAGTTCGATGGAACCGAATACAAACGGAACGGGAAATTTTGTTCCGATAAGCTTTTAAGCTTACAGTATTTGGATGCAAAACACGAGCTTTCGTGCATAGACAAAGCAAATAGGCGATTGCGTGCTGCATACTAAAGGTTTAATGCTAGAATACACACAGAATTCTCTTTTTTTGTGTTTTAAAGGTTTTTTTTTAAATCTGATAGCGTTTTTGGTCAGACTTTGTCAATTGTGGTGCAATACGGTGAAAGAAAAGTAAAAACCCTTTTTCACAGAATAAATAATAGTACTAACGTACAGAAACTTCTCTTTTACGACCGCGATTAAACAAATTTCAACTTTATTAACACGCTCAAAAAGTTCGCATTACTTCATACATCATGCGCCAGGCAGCACGAGTCAAAAGGAACGCGCCGCCGCCGCCCGCGTCCGCCTTCCCCCCGCTACTCCCGGCGACACGCTAGGGTTGGCACTCGGTTTCTATTACACTGACACGGCGGGGGCGACGCGGAAGCGTCATATGGCTTTATTACGACGCAATACTTTTGTGGCATTTTTAAAAAGATCCGCACTGTCTCGGGCGCACGCAATAACGATAAACGCAAAGCGCGTCCACTCGTCTCGACGCGGGCGGCAGCCGCGACTGCAGCATCGCGAAAACCCCTTAGCGGCCGTGTTGAGCGTGCGTCTGTGTGAGTGCCCCGGTTTCGAGGGTTTTTACCTAGATTTCTTACTGCTTATATTATGTATACTGTGGTACAAGGTAGAGGTAGACTGAAGGATAACTTACCCTCGTGTCGATCATGTTAAGGCTGCTGTGCGTTTATCGTGTTAGATATAGATTCCGCATTAGGTGAGGTCGCTTGACATGCTAATGCGCAATCAGCTGATCGCGTGCGGTATCCTTAGGACGTGGGGCCACTAAAACAGCGAACATTGTTCGCTAATCCAGCCGCTAAGCAACAGTGCTTGCACTGTTATGTTGCGGCGTGGAGAACAAGACAGCCGGTAGAACTACTGCTACAAAAAGGAATCCATCTTAGCCCACTGGGTTAGCAACGCATCTGCAATCTCCTTGGTGTTGCTGGTGACTATTAGCGGTGATGATCCTATTTTATATCAGAAAATTATATCCAAGAAATAGTGGTGTGATTATTTATTTTATTTTATTCATATTATATTTGTTACGTAACAATTTCCCACAAAACAGATGAGTCAGTTTGACTGTGGGATCTTATTTTATTTGACACTATTAAATCTTAAATACATACTTAAATACTATCTAGTAACATTTTTTTTAATTATTTTTGAATTTATTCTTGTTAGGCTCCTGTCGGAATAATTGGCTCAAAATATAACAAGAAACACACTTAACTAAGTCCACTGTTTAGGTTTCTAATTTGGAATAGGTATTATTTGAAATTTCCGCCTGGTTAGTGGCCTAGCGCTGTCAATCACCGAACCGGACGGTAATCCGGTTATCATTCGTCGTGAACCGGCGCTCACGACACGTTAATCGCCCTGACAGGCTGCAAGCAATGCAGCCAAGGACAGAACTACCTACATCACTATAATGGTAAGGTAGCGTAAAGAAGTTCTTTATTGACTAAAAATATCTGTACAAAACGGTCAACCCATCTCCATAGAATAAATAATAGTACTAACGTACAGAAACTTCTCTTTTTCGACCACCATTAAACGAATTCCAACTTTTTGATCAGGTAAAAAATGTTCGTATTACTTCATAAACATTCGCCAAGCGGCATGCGTCAAAAGAAAGGCGCCGCCGGCGCCCGCCTTCCACCCGCAATGCCCTGTCGCACCGCTAGGGTTGGGCTGATTACTATAATACTATCACAACGCGCGACACAGATTGAGCGGGCGCGCGCGCGGCAAGCCGGCAACCTACTGTGATTAACCTATGCCATAGGTAATGCGGCGAGCGCACCTATAGTGCGGAGTGGAACCCCCCTGCCATCTCCGAGTAATAGGTAAACCGACAAATGAAAAAGTCAAAGTCAAAATATTTTATTCAGATTAGGCTTACAGGTAGCACTTATGAATGTCAAAAAATTTACCACCGGTTCGGAAAAACCTCTGATGAGAAGATACCGGCAAGAAACTCAACAAGGTGTAGTTTTTTAAATAAATCAAAGTTACAATGTTATTTTACATCTCAAATATTCAAATTTTTTACAATTTAACAATTTAACACAGCAGGTGTACAATCTTTGGAGCCAGGGATCGCCAATACAGATCGGGATCATTTCCAAACATCCTTGTCCAAGATATAGTCATTGATTTTATAATACGCCCGAGAAATTAATGTCTTCTTGACAATAGATTTAAATTTTGTATCATTTAGTTCAGAAAGAACCGAAAATCGGTAATTATACCGTGCCACAAAGAGACCAAAGTTTACTTGTCGTGTCATATTCAACCTCGATATTGACAGAGAAGCATCAAGACCCTTATCTGAAAATTGATTGATTTATTGACCAAGTAAAAAAAAAAACATACACCTAAAATACCTACCTACCTTAACAAGTTGTGGGTACCTTTTCTGTGCTTTAGTTGTAAGTTCATCCTACATGCTTCTTAGCACTGAATAAACTATTTTCTTTCTTCCTTTTCTGAAATTAAAAAGTCCTTTTTCGTTATTTGAAATAATTTGAATATGCTGTATCACGACATTGACAACCCTCCTTCAACTTTGTCATTAAGCGTTAACGAAGAAAAACAGCTGAAGATTGCATCAAGTACAACTTCCCTCCAATGGGTACCGCCACAAATTATTTTCGAAGTAATCCTTACCCCCTAGGGCTGTCAAACTTGCGCGAGGGCAATTTTTAAAATTCCCCCACAATAAGGTTGGTATACAAAAACACAATAACTCGCACCCCCGACGATTTATCCCCGTGACGTGTCAAAAGACACTGTCAACAGGTGATGTACAACCCTGGATTGTGAGCTGTCTGCAAAATTGCGATTTTGTTGCGGATAAATTAACCCGCCCGTCAATTTTCGCACGACAACTATAGTTAACTTTTTATTAAAATTTAAAGCAATTTTTTGTTTCGTTGTATGACAAATTAAAAACAGAAAAATTGATAATTAAAAAAATTATAAAAAAGCTTATCGCACTTGATTGTAGAGTTCTACTAAGAGTATAATAACCTGATTATATCCATCGGATCTCATTTTTCGACAAAGAATTTTTGGGTCGAATTACTTAAGAGCCATTTTCAAACTGTGACATATTTAATAATGTTCAGTAGAATCAATTTTAAAACACAGAAATTAAGATTTCTGTATCAATTATTGTACATCATGTTAACTGAGAAAGTTCGCAATTGCGTTAAATTTCAAATCGGAGAAAACATTATTTATTGATTTTATATTTTTAATTCCTTACAGCGAAGTTACAGAGTACTTTACTAGAAGGTAAAGTAACCATATGTAACACCTATCCTAATCCATATAGTAATAGATAAAAATCGCACGCTAATCGCACGCTAATCGCTCGTCTGCACCAACACTCTTCCTGGATGTCAAATACAATTCATCCAAGCAAATAAATCAGTAGCAGATGCCGGGGACAACCACATCGCTGTCTCCGTCTAACACACTCCCTTTCACAGTTTATGTAGGACAAGACTAAGGTAAAAAACATTTGAGGTCGGACTATATTGGTCCTGTTATTTCCCCCTCAGTGTTGCCGACTTAGTTTTGTAAAAATCGCTAGAAATGTTGTAAAGTCTCCAGTTCATGTCAAATTGGGTCCAAATGTCGTTATATGTATGGAGCAATGGCCATAAGAAATCGCTAAAATGTATGAAGCACTTGCAGAAATAGTCGCCAACGTAGTCCCAAAACCCGCAAGATCTAGCGATAAAGTCGCTGAATTGGCAACACTGGACAGTATGTAGTAGATACGCAAGAGAGAGATGCTCGTAAGGGACTTTGAACGCGGGATCCTGTTGCGTTCCAATATATTAATTAAAAAGTAAAATTGTAAAATCAACATTGATAAAAAAAACATTGGATAGATTCATGTGGATCATGATAAATACTACATGATATGTGCATGTTGATGCCAGATGATGCTTTGTATAGAAGCGAAACGCGTGCAGATCGTGTGTTTAAGTGTTTAGTGAATGTTAATAGTAGTCTGTGTGATGTATGTTTTATATGGAAGAAGAGGAGTATGAGTTTTTGCATGAAAGATATATATCGCACAGACCCAGTTATCTTTGCAAGTGAGTATAGTCGACCAAGATCACTTTTCGACCGTATTGCACAGGGATAAAGTTCAAAAGTGGTCAAGCAATTACTTGGTCGACGATACACAAAAAATATTGTTCTGGTTGAGGCATAAGCTTCAAGATTTAAGCGTCCGCTAGTACAAAATAAAAAAGTATCAATATTTAGAAAACTATACAGAAAATGTTTAAACTGTTAAAAAGCTGTTTCAAATTCAGAAGAAAAAAAACATCGGCGTTTGTATGTAAAGTGATGGATTCACTATCTAAAGTGTCTCAAATATAACAAACTGGGTCAAATTACCTTGCTGCTCCGCGAAACCAGTGCCGTGCTCGTGCAAGTTAGTTGCATCTGTGCGACATATATATATGTTCATTGAAAAACCCACCCTCCTCCGCTTCCACACGAAACAGCATATATCACACAGACTCAACTACATACCACCACCATTAAAGAAGAAGTTGAGTCTGTCTGATATATGTTGTTTCGTGTGGAAGCGGAGGAGGGTGGGTTTTTGCATGAACATATATATATGTCGCACAGACGCAGCTAACTTGTACGAGCACGGCACTGGTTTCGCGGAACAAGAAGGTAATTTGTTCCAGTTTGTTGAAATGGACCTCCGCAAAGTAACGTCTGAATCTATTAATTATTTCGTCTCAAATATAACCTGGACTAGTCGCATCCAAGAATAAGCCAGACTGGCCGCATGCATAATCCATCTATAAAGGCCATAAATATCAGTTTGCACTACCCCAACCCGCGTGTCCATCAAACCTACGAGGGGGCAACGAACGGGGAACAATATAAAATATTCAGTGGCTTAAAAGCCTTCCTATGTTATTGTCAGACTGACTCCAAGTTTCGCATGGACGGAGCTTTCACGCCGTAATCTGATTTCATTTACCTGACGGTTGCTTCCCTATTTAAACTGCTGCCAGGTTATGTGCTTACGTGGTGTCGTTTTTAGGGTTCCGTACCTTTAAAGGAACAACGGAACCCTTATAAGGTCACTTGTGTATTTGCCTGTCTGTCTGCTACAGCTAATTTTCTTCGAAACTGCTGGACTGATTGTGCTGTTTGGAACACATATGTAAGTCGGTGACCCAAAGACGGATGTGGAACGTAAATAAATTAATTTTAAACATGGGGGCCACGCTCGGGGATAAAATTTAAATTTAAAAAGTTTAGCACAATATGTTGTGTGACATATCGAATGAAACAGCCCGTTGTAAGAATCTCAATTTTTTTTTTTTGTAATTTTAAGATAAATAGTTTTGAGGTTATTTATGAGAATAGGCGTATATTGACCATTTCCTTTTAGCTACGAAACTACTAGGCCTAAAACTTTGAAAAAATACAAAAATGTTTTCTTCTGTTTTCGCGACTTGTAGACATTGAAATAAAACAATTTATACGGTCTGCCCGTGAACATGGGACCTGTAAAGGGCTCGAAACGTCGGGAATTAGATTCGTTACAATACACGCGATATAAACCGTATAAATTGTTTTATTTCAATACAAAAATGTTCTTTACCTTTAGATTACAGGAAAACCTATGAGAAATCTATGATATTTAAAGTAATATTTCTTAATATTTGTTTGTGTACGGAACCCTCTCCACGCGAGTTTAACTCGTACTTGTCCGTTTTTTCTTAACATTAGATTGATAAACAAAGAAGCACTAATTGCAAACCTAAGAGGGTAATATGTTGTTTCTAATGAGGCTGACATGTTCTTCTTTGATTAAAGGCTCTTAATAAATAGAGTAAAAAAAAAATGTTGGTTCTAGGCTAACACTACCAAAGTCGCCATACTTAATACGTATCTGCAGCACCATCGCCCGTCTGATTAGGTACCACATAAAATGTCCAGCCCCATATAATAAGGTTCTATCTAGCTTTCAATATGTTTTGTGTTCGAGAGTGACCCTAAATGTTTAACAACATAAGGGTAAATTCAATTTGGGCTAGGCTAAGGCAATGTAGTGTTAAAATACAAAGGCGAGGCAAGTGTTGCATGCCGTGCACGTTGCTTTGAACTTCAGTTCGGTACGGCGTAACAGCTAAACCCGCGGTCACATTACACAGGTTGGGTGCAGTACGAGGGCAGGCAAACGGTTAAAAATGTACAACCATCCACCATAGTTAGTTACCATCTTGTTTGTTAAGAGGAAACACCAAGGCCTAGAGAATTGAAAAATAGGTATTTGTAAAATCTGTTGCTGCCTCCATCTATCAAGCTTCCCCCCGCAGAGCGCAATAGAGACAGCCGCAGTTTGGACTGAAAATACCTATTTAAAGTACACAAAATCAACGATTCGTAGACCCCTGATTCCTTCTCCAAAACTTAACCGATTTAACTACTTTTTTCATTAAAAATTAAAGAAAGGCTTTGGCAGTGTTCCTATGTTTTTCTTTTTTTATATAATCTAGTAAAATTTGTTTTCTGAATGTATGAACGCAGCCGAAAATCTGGCCATTTTTTTAGGTTTTTGAATGTTCATATCTCTTTTAATAATTAATTTATGAAAAAAGGATAACAGTGGCCATCGATTTTTTGGAAAAAAAAAGGTGCTCTACTGTCATTATCCAAAAAGGAAACAGGGGACGACGTTTGTATGGAAAAACGGCCCTTGTGTTTCCCCTTAATCCAGACGCTAAGCAGCAGTGCTTGCGCTGTTGTGTTTCTGCGTGGAGAGCAAGACAGCTGGTGAAATTGCTGGCACAAGAGGTATTCCAACTTAGTCATCAGGTTTGGCAATGCGTTTTCAATTTCTTTGTTTTTGCGGGTGTACCGGGCGTGAGGTTATGGGAGAAATAGAAAAAACAACTGTTCTTTTCGATATCCAGTGCAAGACAATTTATAACTTAATATCATAAACTAAGATTTGCCACTGGTGGCGCCATCTAGGGACAGACCTATGAGTTTATTTTTATAAACATCGATAATTGACATGCAAATAAACTTTGAATGATGAAGATGTACGTATAATATGTTTTAAATTACAAAATATGTTATAATTAACCCAAACAGCGGGTGTTTATGGTAGGTGGTGATAACTTACCATCGGGTAACTCACTCATTCGTTTGCCTTCTATTATCTTGTATAAAAAAAAGAACTAAACAGAAAGTGACTACATGAGACATATTTTATTAAGACACTGAATTTTCAATGTGCTTCGTGTTTTAAGGTCTTCGCTTTCTTGATTTTAAGGAATAACACCCTCAGTGATGCTAAAATTGAGTGAGATGAGATTACGAGTGTGGATGCGAACATCTTTGATTTCTATTACCTACGTTTGTAATGCCGTAATAGCGCCTAAATAAGTTTTGCATACATACATACATAAAATCACGCCTGTTTCCCAGATGGGTAGGCAGAGACCACGGATTTCCATTTGCTACGATCCTGACATACAACTTTCGCTTCACATACTCTCATGACATTCTTCATGCATGCTCGTCGGTTTAGGGTACTCCTGACCTGGCCTTTCTGCAGAATGTCTCCGATTTGGTCGGAACACGTTCGCCGAGGTCTTGTTCGAGACTTTGTTAATCTTCTTTCATCCATCCTCTCTACATGCCCAAACCATCTCAACATACCTTTCTCAAGTTTTGCTACTACATCTTCTTTCACTCCGCATTTCTCTCATACATAGGTTTTTGATAGTGTTTTATTAGTTTATACTGTGGAGCGGTTTAAACTGCACACGGGCAATACACGTCGATTGTGGCCGCTGGCGGTGCTTAACTCGCTAAACTTTGAGGATACTACCAACCTTCACTTTTGGAACATTTGGAAATATTTAGAAGGAACGCAATATCATTGGGGCCCCAAAAACTCAAGAAGCTAAATAACACTAAATTATCCTTTTGCACCCTCAGAGAGAGATATTGTAAGTTTAAAGCCTTTGTCTGTCCGTCTGTCTGTCTGTTACAAATGCCGCGTACGCAGCTCAGTATCAGATGAGCCATTTTTTCGATTTATTTTGGGATGAGAGTAGTTATTGTGTATTATTTATTTTATGACACAGTGTATGTTCGGATTTAAAGAAATAATAAGTAGGTAAGTAAATCAACGCGTGTTAATATATGTATTCAAATATACTTTTATTTAAAAATAACACACCTTTTGGATTCATTTGTTAAGAAAAATGTCCTTTTTATTTTTTGTTAAAAGATGGGGTAACGTTTAAAAGGATTTCGAAAATCAAATCGAAAGTTAACACAAGGGCCGTTTTTCCATACAAACGTCGTCCCCTGTTTCCTCTCTGGATAATGCCAGTAGAGCAATATTTTTTTTCCAAAAAATCGATGGCCACTATTATGCATGTCCCTATGTTTTCCTTTTTTTAATAAATTAATTATTAAAAGAGATATGGACATTCAAAAACCTAAAAAATTGGCCAGATTTTCGGCTGCGTTCATACATTCAGAAAACAAATTTTACTAGATTATATAAAAAAAGAAAAACATAGGAACACTGCCAAAGCCTTTCTTTAATTTTTAATGAAAAAAGTAGTTAAATCGGATAAGTTTTGGAGAAGGAATCAGGGGTCTACGAATCGTTGATTTTGTGTACTTTTAATAGGTATTTTCAGTCCAAGCTGCGGCTGTCTCTATTGCACTCTGCGGGGGGAGGCTTGATAGATGGAGGCAGCAATAGATTTTACAAATACCTATTTTTCAATTCTCTTGGCCTTGGTGTTTCCTCTTAAGAGACTGAATTTTCAATGTGCTTCGTGTTTTAAGATCTTCGCTTTCTTGATTTTAAGGAATAACACCCTCAGTGATGCTAAAATTGAGTGAGATGAGATTACAAGTGTGGAATAGAATAGTCTTTTATTTCCTCGAATATGGTACATGGAGAGAAGATGGTACAGGAAATTTAGTTCAGCATATCCTGCCAGATTAGGCGTAGAAATATTAACAGATGAACAAAGAACAAAATATGAAATTACAAATTAAAATTGTCAAATTAGTTGCTACGTATACAAACAAAAATGGATTAAATTACTAAAAATTAAACTCAATGAAATTATTAATTATTACACATCAAAATGTCATTAAAAAAAATATATTAAAAGAAAAGAATATTATCTAGTCATCCTGCGATCATTATTTAACTATTGAAATATTCATTTACTGAGTAAAAACATTTGTCCAGAAGCCAAGTAGTCAATTTATTTATAAATAATTTAGATGGGCAATCTTTAATGTGGTTAGGAACATGATTATAAATTTTAATAGCCATACAGAAAGCATTTTTTCTGTAAATATTGAGCGTGGCACGTGGCAAATAAAGTTTATTCTTATGTCTAGTTGCCCTGGGGAAAACTTGGCCATGTGTATCAAAATATTCTGGGTGATCTCTAACAAACAAAGACATTTGCTTGATATACATGCTTGCTTGATATACATGGATGCGAACATCTTTGATTTCTATTACCTACGTTTTCTAATGCCGTAATAGCGCTTAAATAAGTTTTGCATACATACATACATACATACATAAAATCACGCCTGTTTCCCAGATGGGTAGGCAGAGACCACGGATTTCCATTTGCTACGATCCTGACATACAACTTTCGCTTCACATACTCTCATGACATTCTTCATGCATGCTCGTCGGTTTAGGGTACTCCTGACCTGGCCTTTCTGCAGAATGTCTCCGATTTGGTCGGAACACGTTCGCCGAGGTCTTGTTCGAGACTTTTTGTTAATCTTCTTTCATCCATCCTCTCTACATGCCCAAACCCTCTCAACATACCTTTCTCAAGCTTTGCTACATCTTCTTTCACTCCGCATTTCTCTCATACATAGGTTTTCGATAGTGTTTTATTAGTTTACACTGTGGAGCGGTTTAAACTACACACGGGCAATACACGTCGATTGTGGCCGCTGGCGGTGCTTAACTCGCTAAACTTTGAGGATACTACCAACCTTCACTTTTGGAACATTTGGAAATATTTAGAAGGAACGCAATATCATTGGGGCCCCAAAAACTCAAGAAGCTAAATAACACTAAATTATCCTTTTGCACCCTCAGAGAGAGTTATTGTAAGTTTAAAGCCTTTGTCTGTCCGTCTGTCTGTCTGTTACAAATGCCGCGTACGCAGCTCAGTATCAGATGAGCCGTTTTTTCGGTTTATTTTGGGATGAGAGTAGTTATTGTGTATTATTTATTTTATGACACAGTGTATGTTCGGATTTAAAGAAATAATAAGTAGGTAAGTAAATCAACGCGTGTTAATATATGTATTCAAATATACTTTTATTTAAAAATAACACACCTTTGGATTCATTTGTTAAGAAAAATGTACTTTTTATTTTTTGTTAAAAGATGGGGTAACGTTTAAAAGGATTTCGAAAATCAAATCGAAAGTTAACACAAGGGCCGTTTTTCCATACAAACGTCGTCCCCTGTTTCCTCTCTGGATAATGCCAGTAGAGCAATATTTTTTTTCCAAAAAATCGATGGCCACTATTATGCATGTCCCTATGTTTTCCTTTTTTTAATAAATTAATTATTAAAAGAGATATGGACATTCAAACGTTCAAACATTCAGAAAACAAATTTTACTAGATTATATAAAAAAAGAAAAACATAGGAACACTGCCAAAGCTTTTCTTTAATTTTTAATGAAAAAAGTAGTTAAATCGGATAAGTTTTGGAGAAGGAATCAGGGGTCTACGAATCGTTGATTTTGTGTACTTTTAATAGGTATTTTCAGTCCAAGCTGCGGCTGTCTCTATTGCACTCTGCCTTTATAAATACCTGATTTTACAAATACCTATTTTTCAATTCTCTAGACCTTGGTGTTTCCTCTTAATTAGTTCTTCCTGAAACATGATGGTGTGATACACAGTTAGATAGGCATACTCGCACTATAAGGGGTCCAGGTTCTACATAGCAGTGACTGTGTGTTTGTTTTGATCAAATATATTCATAACTCCCTTTATTTTAAAATAATAACGTAATGTTAAGCCGTGACGCGCATTTTCCGAACAATAGTAAAGAAATTTTGTAATAAAGGCGCCCTCCTAAAAAACTGCACGGTCACTCTACAAAAGAGTTTCGTTTTTAGGAAAAAGAAGCGAAACACTTATTGCCTACTTCCATTCGTTCATTCGAAAAGCGCTTTTTCATTCATTCTCGAGAGTGCTGGGAAACGTAGAGTCACCTCTCGGACGGTTAGCACACGATTAACTTAGATGGGTAATACCTTAAACTTAGAATAGGACATCGTGCATGTGTAAGTAAGAAAGCAATCTATTATGGCAGTTGTATAGTCGACCAAGTAATTGCTTGACCACTTTTGAACCTTATTCCTTCGTAATACGGTCGAAAAGTGGTCATGCAATTTCTTGGTCGACTATACAATGAAAATTTGCTTTTTAGATTAGGTAGTTAGGTAAACAGATTGTTTAGTAAAGTAAACCCAGTTCTTAATAAATTTAGTTGAATGCTGAGCACATCACAATTCACGACCATTAAACAACCTAAAATTTCACTTTTTGTCACTTAAACGATGACGATGATGAACGACTTACGATGGTTTATCGCCCAGATAAAGCAAATCCAGCTTTGTTTAGACGAGGTGATTTACATATAATTTGTAGCTTTATAATATTTTATTCAAACAATGAACAATAATCATTTCATTTCATTTCATTTCTGTTAAGTGTGTGTCTTCGCCTGTACTCGGAAATAAAATCCTATATCAGAATCTGATGCCTGATGTGGTCAGAAGCTTCCATACGTTTCTGATCTGACTTTAATATTCACCAGATCGTGTCATCTGTAGAGCCTTACTTTGGATCTGGATTCCATTTCTGAGAAATTATTAAAACATTCGAGATTCTTATGTACCTCTAAGCTTCGACCGTGTTGCAACGGCCGTGGTCATGAGAAGACTGAAGAGCGTTACAGCTGTTTAGTCCTGCAAGTTTTACGATCTACTTGCACTTGGTCTTGCTTATTTTCAACCGGCATAACATATCGCGTAAACTAAACCCAAGCACCGAATAAATAATAGTACTAACGTCCAGAAACTTCTCTATTTAGACCACCATTAAACGAATTCCAACTTTATGATCAGGAACAAAAAGTTCGTATTACTTCATAAACATTCGCGGCATGTGTCAAAAGGAAGGCGCGGCCCGCGCCCGCCTTCCACCCGCAATGCCCTGGCGCACCGCTAGGGTTAGACTGCTTACTATAATACTATAACAAGGCGCAACACAGAGTGAGCGGGCGCGATCACGGCAAGCCGGCAACCTACTGCGATTAACCTATGCCATAGGTAATGCGGCGAGCGCACCTACAGTGCGGAGTGGAACCCCCTGGCCCTAGTCCAAGAAAAAAAACCGCGTTAAAGTCTCATTGACGTTATAAATATCCATTTCCGAGTTTAGTGCATCACTAGTGCGTGAGTCAGCAGGAACACCGGTACTGTTTGCGACAATGCGACCCCCGACTCGTGTCCCCTGCCACGTTACAATGACTAGACAAACTTATGTCTAGTCTGTACTCTAATCGTCAACAGCTTAAGCTAAGGGTGGCACTTGACAGCTCGACTATGACAACGAACCACGCCATATTGTCTGATAATTTAATTTGGTGGACGAATTCATACGGGCGTATTGACGATGCTATGTATGAGACACTGAATGAGATTTTGCTTACATTAAGAACTGATATTTTCACAACAGTTTTAATAACAATAGAGATATTTGAAAGCCTCTCATTGTTCTGATACGCGCGTGACTGATGAGACGAAGGAGAGGTTGTTTAAGAATCAGATTCAGTATCATTTTGTTTGTTTTAATATGAAAGGAGCTCTGGTATTAGTTCTGTGTGTGTCCAGTGTTGTGAACTCATCTCTTTTGGATTTTTTAAGAGAACTGCCTTCGGAAATTGGCGTAAGTGTGGCATTAAGGTGTATCTTTATCTTCTACTAGCGACCCGCCCCGGCTTCGCACGGGTACAATCAATTTTAAGACTCATTTTTCTACACCTTCGGTTACATTGTTCAAATTTTACCAAGGATCCCTAATTTTTTTCAAAATGAAATGTAACCTATGTCAAATTGGAAGAATGTAGCATTCTATTGGTGAAAGAATTTTTTAAATCGGCCCAGTACTTTTTGAGCCTATTCATTACAAACATACAAAAATAGGTACAAATTTTTCCTCTTTATAATATTAGTGTAGATATTAGTGTAGATTACTTGTCTTTACAAACAAAGTCAAACAAGTTGAAATTAAGTCTAGATCTTATTATTTAATTATAAGAATCGGTAACTATAAGTAAGTACTTACCTTTAAGGAAGAGCGGAGCCTCTTATCACAGGTATATTTCTTACCTAAAAAGAGACTTCAACCACTAACTTTTTGTAAAACTTATGGTTTACTGAATAAAGCAATTTTTAATTTTTAATTTTAAAGTCGCTAGCTGTCACCTCATTGTATGACTCGTATGTCTGACCTCATTATCTTCGGGCGCACACCATCTAAACCACATAACTGATTTTTGTACGGTCTTCATTATCAGTTAGAGAATTTTCTACAGTTGTTATGTACATCATCCTAATTGAACCCAAGCGAAGCTAGGACGGGTTGTTAGTTAAAAAAATTTAAATGGAGGCAAATAGGCATGGGGTTACCTGATAAAAATCATCAGATCAGCGATTACCGTAGCAGTGGCATTAAGAGAATCGCTGTAAGCTATGTACAGCTTCTGCTCTCTGAATTAACGTACAAAATGCAGCAGCAAGCTATTATGTTATTTATTTTTTACTTATCAATTATAGGGTTCCATAATCAAACTAAGGCTCTTGTAGTTTCACTATGTCCTTCTGTCTGTAGATAATAGTAACTTTTAGGCGGCTTTTCCACCAGAGATGTGCGAGGATGCGTAGCGAGGGATGTGTTTGTAAGAACCAATAGAATCGCTTCATTTACCTCGCCTCGGTCAGCACAGCTCTGGTGGAAACGGACCATTGGTTCTTTACAAACACATCTCTCGCTACGCATCCTCGCACATCTGTGGTGGAAACGCAGCCTTACTCGATGTTTACAATACTGATATTCTTTACATGTAGGTATTTATCTCATGCATAGAAACCAAGAAGCCATTTTTTTATAAATTAGGTAGGCAAACGAGCAAGTGGGTCACCTGATGGTAAGTGATCACCAACACAACACTAAAGAGTTTGCAAATGCGCTGCCAACCCAAAGATATAGATGAAATAGCTCTTGTGCCAGTAATTTCACCGGTTGTCTTGCTCTCCACGCCGGAACACAACAGTGCAAGCACTCCTGCTTGGCGGATGGATTAGCGAGCAAGATGGTGGTAGCGATCTTTCACAAGATCCTACCGCCCGCAATAAAATATAAAAGCTAAAATCTTTAAATTATTATAAAAGTAACACAGGCGGCAAGATTTTGCAAGGCAACAGTGCGGCGTTGTATGACCCCATCTGTGACATTTAATTTAAATTACATTTGCATCAAATACCTAACAGATAGGTGCAGAATTTTACGGTGGGATCTTAGACTATTTTATTTTATTATACTATTTAGAGAAGATAGAGATAAGAAGCGATGATAAAGAAGATTATCATATGTATGTATTTTGTCATATTTTCAGAATTCTGTCAGTAGCGTTTGGAACGCGTTTAAAGACCTCGTCAAGAAACCAGTGAGGATCAAGAGGCTGGGCAGTGGAGGACGTGAGTAAGCTATTTTTTCACGGAAAACTGCGGCGAACAAGCATGCGGTTAACCAAATGGGAAGTGATCACGCTCATGAGGGCAGCAACCTTAAGAAAACCACTGATTCATTGTTCGCCTTTAGGACTCTCCACCTTTTATTCGACCTTCGCCATTTTAACTTGAATTCTCAATTATCAAAAATAAGATAATTCAGAAGAAATAAAATAATCGCTGACACTATTATTTTAAGAACGCCTTATATTATACTAGCTTTTGCCCGCGATTTCGTCCACGTAGACTTGTTTAATTGAATCAAGCAAACGTGCACCCAACATGCAATCTACAATATTTCCTGGACAAATTAATGAGAATTAGTTGCTTTGCTGCTCATGACGTAACGGCGGCGTATGACTCACTTATCGCTATCCCGTGGGAACTGTGCATTTTTACGGAATAAAAAGTATCTTACGTGTTAATCCAGGTTATAAACTATGTGTGTGCCAAATTTCATCCAAATCAATTTAGTAGTTTTTACGTGAAAGAGTAACAAACATCAATCCATACTTACAAACTTTCGCGTTTATAATATTAGCAGGATTAAAGCTACCTTATCTTTCCCCTGCGAAACGCATTCAAAATACTCTGGAAGAAAGAACATTGCGTGTGTGTACGTACGAGTCACTTTCTACGCCCACCCCTCCTCAGTAATTAAAATAAAAATAAAAGTTTAAAAACTGTTACCCGACTACGGAAAAAACTAAAAAGTAAAAAATAAGTTATAATTGATCACTATCATTGTCCTATAGAGTAAGGCATGTCTTTTGATGTGTTAGATATTACTGTTAATTTACTTTTGTTTAAGTTTTCTGGCATTGTCCCATTAATAGCATAATAATTCAAACCCAATGCCTTGGTCGTGCGTCAACTACAACTATCAAGTACAGCAAATACGCACTTTTTTGGATATAACATTCGTCATTTTCATTTTGTTCGCAATAAATATAGCCTATGACACCCAAAGTACAATTACGAACCGATTGACACCTCATTCATCAAAATCGGCTCAGTCGTTTAGGCACTACAGTGGAACATACGTAAATACAAACATACATACATAGGCTGCTAAAAACATAACCCTTCCTTTTGGCTTTGCCGTAGTCGGGTAAAAAAGAGTAAGAAGTTAGTGTTAAGTATCAGACAAAATATTTAACGCGTAACCATAATGTTTGCAGCTAGAAAAACAACATCGCCGCCCACGCGCTCAACAACTAAAATACCCGCGAACGACACTTCGGCGGCGCCGGCGCAGGCCAGGCGCCTCACGCTGCCGGTGTTTGCGCCGCCGACGTGGCAGACGTTGCACCATTGGAACCGGATGCAAAAACCGAAGATGCATCAACCGAAGATACATAAAACGTATCAACTGAATATGGATCAACTGAAGATGAATCAACCAAATATTATGTATCGACCGAAGATGCAGCAAACGCAGAGCAGCTACGCTGACACGGTTAGAAGCACTCGCAGTCTAATGAGATTTCTGACGTCGCCTAGTTCTGTCTCTGGGAATATGGACTTGCTATGAGTGAAATATAGTGCATAGAAGTATGATGTGACGTTTATTTTGAAACCTCGACGGTAATATTCTATTATTTAAGTAACTTTGAAAAGTTGCAAGTATATCATGCTTACTAACTAGTGAAGTAAAAGCCATTTTTTAAAACCAAGAACCTGTACATAATTTTTTTTTTGGTAGCGCACGTAAAGTGTTTTTCGTTTAATTTTTTTTTCAAATTTATTTTGAAAGTGATTACTTCCTATCTGGTAAGTTGAATGCTCGTTTTCCTACCATTTACATTAAAAAGAACATTGGAACTTTTAAGAAAATAATAAGTTTTGTTTTTTTGTACAACAATGAAATTGTAAATTGTGTCTGAATTCGTGGAACTCTCCGTAAAATAATACGAGTTCTTCATTTAATAAGCTTCATTATACCGGAAGAACTTCCCGGAATACTCCGCTCGGTGTCAAGTATCACTTGATCCAGATTAACATTGAAGCTGTAACGTAGGTAAACAAATTGAATTTGTCTCAGGCCGTGACCACGACCACAGAATAAATAATAGAAACTTCTCTTTTACGACCGCGATTAAACAAATTCCAACTTTATAAGCACACACGAAAAATTTGATTTACTTCATACACATTAGCCAGGCGGCTCGCGTTAAAAAGAACGCGCCGCCTGCGTCCGCCTTCCCCCGGTAACTCCCTGGCGAAGCGTTAGGGTTGACACAGCGGGAGATAGCAAGCGGGCGCGCGGTAAGCTGACAACCTACTACATTTTGCCTATTCTGTCGGCATGGCGGCCGAGCGTACCTATAGTGAGGAGTGAAACCCCCTGCCACGGCTCGCTATTCGAAGAAACAGCTTTTGAAATAGATGTGGATCTAGAGAGTGATTCTCGTAGCGCAAAGCGACGAATTTGACGCTGAGGCAGCGCCCTGTATTGCTCTAGCGCGCTGGCACGAGTGAGCGAGCCAAAGCGATGCCTTAACACCGTGAGCTTGGCTCTAATGCGCTAAGATAATAAAGGGGTTGTCCAGGTTGTTGTGTTGTTGTTATTGTTCATCGGATTAAGATTGTAAATAATTAATAGATTTAGGCTTTACTTTACGGAGGTCCATTTCACGAATGGCGTAGCGAAACGGTCGTACTGTTAGATCCCGATGATGCCTCGTATAGAGGCGAAACACGCGTCGATCGTGTTGTTTAGTGTTTAGTGGTGGTACCACCAGGTGTATAGTTGAGTCTGTGTGATTTATGTTGTTTCGTGTGAAAGCGGCGG
This sequence comes from Ditula angustiorana, assembly GCA_963691745.1. Classification (NCBI taxonomy): domain Eukaryota; kingdom Metazoa; phylum Arthropoda; class Insecta; order Lepidoptera; family Tortricidae; genus Ditula; species Ditula angustiorana. The sequence goes on along the minus strand of OY829480.1, from coordinate 2,932,822 downwards.
AGGGTGAGTTTTTGGATGCACATTATGTCACACAGACGCAGCTAACTTGCACGAGCACGGCACGGGTTTCGCGGAGTAACAAGGTAATTTGTTCTAGTTTGTTAAGACTATTGTGTAAAGAGCAGTAATCTTCACTTGTCTTAACTAGTAAACAACATTCTAACCTATAATTTCAGTTTTTGCCACCATAATACTGTTTATTGTTTAAATAAAACATTCTATATCAATGTTATAATGAATCACCTCTCTCATTAACTGCCTCGATATGTTTTATTTCGGCGATAAATAAATATTTTGATGACAAAGCTGAAATTTTAGGTTACAACGTTGTTTATTTATTTTATTTTTTATGAAATAGGAAGGCAAACAAGCAAGTGGGTTACCTGATGGTTAGTGTACACCACCGCCTATAGACACCCGCAACATCGAAGAGATTGCAGATGCGTTGCTAACACAGAGGGCTAAGATGGAATACCTCTTGTGCCAGTAATTAGTTTACTTCATAAGACGAGTGAGAATAAATGTGCTTTAAATATAATCAAACCGCGATTAGAATATAATTGGAGAGTAACGTCAGCCCACTGTCATTTCATACATATAGGAATGAAGCTTGACGCAAGTCTATGAAATGACAGTGTGCTGACGTTACTCCCCAATTATATTCCAATCGCGGTTTTATTAATACCCAGCGCTCTCCATACAAAAGGTGGCAACATTTTCCACCCTCCAAACCTTAAGAGGAAACACCAAGGTCTAGAGAATTGAAAAATAGGTATTTGTAAAATCTATTGCTGCCTCCATCTATCAAGCCTCCCCCCGCAGAGTGCAATAGAGACAGCCGCAGCTTGGACTGAAAATACCTATTAAAAGTACACAAAATCAACGATTCGTAGACCCCTGATTCCTTCTCCAAAACTTATCCGATTTAACTACTTTTTTCATTAAAAATTAAAGAAAGGCTTTGGCAGTGTTCCTATGTTTTTCTTTTTTTATATAATCTAGTAAAATTTGTTTTCTGAATGTATGAACGCAGCCGAAAATCTGGCCAATTTTTTAGGTTTTTGAATGTCCATATCTCTTTTAATAATTAATTTATTAAAAAAAGGAAAACATAGGGACATGCATAATAGTGGCCATCGATTTTTTGGAAAAAAATATTGCTCTACTGGCATTATCCAGAGAGGAAACAGGGGACGACGTTTGTATGGAAAAACGGCCCTTGTGTTTCCTCTTAAGATGTAGCCATGATTTTTTCTTATGCTGCTGTTATGCCTTAGAACTAGATTCCTCAGTTTTCATTTATAGTTTTACACATATTAACACTTTTTGTTTCACACCAAACTCCTTACTACCATAAAGTAATGCGTGAATCTATAAATTACGCAACAAAATGATTGCGTGAAGTTTTGCGTTATGTATTATTATTGTACAAGGGAGGCAATGGGTTGAAAGTTATTGAGAAAGCAATCATGGTAATGGCGCGTTGTTCAATCACATTTAATTTAACACATGCATTATGCGAACACAAATGGAACGTCTAGCACAAACGTCGCAAATAGACGAGTAGTGATGTGACGAATGTACTTCCGTATTTATTTATTACAACATTTCACATAATGTTGTACAAATGATACCCTGTTAGGGCGTACCAATTTCAAACTTAAAAACGAAAAGTAACAATTCCATGTCCAAATAATATGAACAGAATAACACATTACATTATTACAGTACAGTATTGTTATCATTTATCGAATACAATTGAGTACAATAGTATCGAATACAACGTGGGTGTTTGATTTTATTTTATAAAAATGGAAGTTATTACTCTGACTATATCTCACCGTATCTCTTTCCAAAGGTTGTCTGGAAGAGATCGCTGCTTAGCGATAAGACCGCCTGTTGAATCCCATGTAAAATTTCCCTGTGTGTGTTCTTTTATTTTGTTTACTTGTGTGAATCAATAAAGAGTATTTGTTGTTGTTGTTGTTGTTATTTAGTATTTTAGTATTAGTTTGTTTATGTCTAGTGTAAAAAGAAACGCAGTTCAATTGGTTTCACTACATGACGTTGTCTAAATATGCAGAAGGAGCCGCTTCCGTTTTGGTCGGCAACTAAGAACATACCATTTTCGAGCTCTGCCTTTTCAAAATTATAAATCGGTTGCATGCAAGTGCGCTAAGAATTGTAGTCAGCGTGTGTTTGCCAATACCCGGGGCTATTAATGAGATTAATTTTATTTATAACATCTAATATAAAATGCTACAGTACGTGTTTTAATCCTTTGCTTTTGTAACTGTTTATCTCTGGTATAATAAGGCTCGAACACTAGACAGAATATTTTTTTTGTTAATTCTGAGCCAAGTTTGATCTAAACAGTAAACAAGAAGCTATTATAACTAGTGGATATTGCCTAATAACCACTATTTAAATCATCAAAATTCATTTCAAGCTTAACGATGAAAGTTAAAGTGCAGAAGCTCTGTCATTGCAGATGCAGATGTGGAAGGCAATGCAGATGCGGATGCAGATGGAGATATTCAACATCTCTAGCCTCAAACAGTCTGAGTCCCACTTTGACATAGACAATGAGCTCCGCGGGCGGTGTTTTGATTCCACCCGGTTGAGTCGACTATGCAATTAGTGATAGCGCTGTATAACATATTATATGTATGTATGTATAATGACTTAAATTTGTATGTTTATGTCACCAATCTGCGGCAACGACGAGCCAAAGTGGAGTGGGAGAGGAGGAATTTATACATCGTATTTCATACAATCATCTACATACGCAGACAACGAGTAGTGCGTTAAGTAAAGATCGGAATAGAGAAGGAAGGAGTTAAGAACAGAGACTGCTACTTTGTGACGTAAAATGTGCATTCAGGTGAAGACATGATGATGAATTTGCACTGACACTTGTACTTAAGAGAGACAGGCCCTGTTTTCATCAGCAGTGGCAACTGAAAGATCAAAAGTAAGGTCGTAATGTCAAAACCGGAAAGAATTAGAAATTTTTGAATTTGGAACTGTAATATTTTTTAATAAAAAAAAGGTTATAAAGCAGGTTGGCAGGCGGAGATTGTTGCCTCGTTGTAATTTGTTGTCGATTTTCAATGAGAGCACGTACTCAGTTATACGCAGAAAAGAAAACCGAGATCAAAAGTCTGGGGTTAAAAGATGAAATTAACTGATGCCTTAGGTGCTCGGGCGTTGGTCTGTCTTGTTTAAGAGAATTATCAGGTGATAGCCTTCACACCGCATTGATATTGCTCCTGATATGACCATACCATTTCTCAGGTCATGTTTTCTGTAGACCCTTACTTTTGATCTCAGATTATATTTTCGAGTATAACTCATTGATGTGCCCTAGTATCTACACGGGGCGAGTAACATCATGCGTGTATACATTGCGTTGTGCATCCATCAATGTCAGGTTAGACACCAAGGTTACTCAGCAATGTAACGCAACTGAGCTCTTCAATCACACGAGTGTAACCAACGCCGTACTGCAACCGTAACCAGCTCATGATTTTAAAATATTAATACTTCGTTCAGCAGATAATTCTGCAAATTTAAATAGAATGACTATTAACTGAGTAAATTTTGAATTTATCCCGGAAATTTTAAAAATTTAAGTACTTTACCTGAAAACCCGGTAGCCCGGTCAGCTATTAAATTTCTGCTCGTAGCAAATAAAACTTTGAAAGTTATTGAAGCACTTAACTTTAAAAATAGAACTTTTTAAATACATGTTTGTAACCGTGAATTACTATAATTTCTAACATATCGTTTTTTTTCGGCATTTAATATTTTTCACATCACAATTTTAAAGTTTGTTTGTTGTTGCTTTGTGAGTAAGAATACCTTCAAATATAAACTAACTAGCCCAACGACCGCCACTCGCTGTATCGGGGGCTAAAACACACGTTAAAAATGCAATTTATCTTAACAACATACTTTGAAAAACACATATTGGTAGTCTGCCTTTTTATGCCTGCTACTTGCCTCGTATAAAACTTTCACAATACAGATTGTATTAGTACGGTAAAGTGATATAGACCCAAGGCGGGATTGCCCTCGTATTTTACTACTAGATAAAAGAATAATTTTTATCAGTGCGGACGTGCTTCGGGTTGCTACGCCCGCAATACACAAGGAGTCATAAATATATCGGCGAGTATATTTCTAAATAAAGAGCTTGATGAGAACCAATACTTATTTATTATTATTATTAGACACTCACGCCTTCCTTTTGGGGTAGGTAGAGACCACAGAACGCCATTTGTTGGTCCTGGCATACCTCCCTCGCTTCGTCTACACACATTTCTCTCTTCTTACATGCTCGGCGGTTCCGGATTCGGTCAGCCTCTGAAGTAGCTGATCATCCTAGTTCCTTGTCGCTGACAGTAATATCACAAATACGAGCAACTCTCATTTCATACATTACTACGACAAGGTTCTTTAGAGTTTAGTTACTTCTGTTGAGGCTGAATACACTTCTAATTTGGCCTGTCTTTAGGATATGACCACTTAGGTTGACTAAATACAATACAAATACAGTACAATACTTTATCAATGCAATACATATATTTAAAGAAAATAACGTGATCCTACTAATATTATAAATGTGAAAGTTTGTATGTTTGGATGTTTGTTACTCAATCACGCAAAAACAACTGAATGGATTTGGATGAAATTTGGCACACATATAGTTTATAACCTGGATTAACACATAGGATACTTTTTATCCCGTAAAAATGCACAGTTCCCACGGGATAGCGATAAGTGAGTTATACGCCGCCGTGACGTGATGGGCAGCAAAGCAACTAATTCTCATTCATTTGTCCAGGAAATATTACAGATTGCATGCTTCAATTAAACAAGTCTACGCGGACGAAGTCGCGGGCAATAGCTAGTTAAGAATAATTCTTAATCTTTTTTTTACATAGTATAAAACAAAGTCACCCACCTCCGTCTGTCCTCAAACCTTCGGTCGCTTCATCCTACTACAGAACGCAATGGATTTTGATTCATTTTTCACCATGTTTTCACAGTCATTTAGAGAATGTTAAGTGTCCTGCGCTCTACGCCGGAATACAATAGTGCAAACACTTCTGCTTAACGGCTGGATTAGCGAGCAAGATAGTAGTAGCGATGGACCAAGGTCTCAAGTAGCAAGACCTACTGGGTAGTAGTAAATCTCGCTTCGGTATCGATCGTGTATCGATAGATATGTGAAGGACACGTGCCGTATCCTGTGCATATCGAATCGCACGCGCAGCTGATACCGACAGCCGGGTCACGGCGCGCGATCAAAGTCCTGCTTATCGGCGCCCTACGAATCAAACGGACCCAAACTAAAGGGAGGCGATTAGTGACGAGCGACAGCGGTTTTTCATGCTCCTTAAAATTAATTTATTAAACTAAATTTAATGTTTATTTATGTACCAGCGACCCGTTCTAGTTTGCACGAATACATTTGGGATGTAATGTATGTACTTACAAAAAACCTTTAGAAAAATTCTGTAAATGACAGTGCAAACCCGTTGCATAGTTTAGAACGAGTTAAAGGCCGAAGATATGGACAGATAGGAACGGAGAGCGACTTAGTTTTCGCACTTCTTTGCACTTCGCACATCTTCTAGGTAGACTCGCTTTGTAAATTTTACCTACAAGGCTAAGTACTATTGCTGCTAATCTTAAGCAAAGTGCTAGAAAAAACATTGCTTCGAAGGTTTTGCCCTTATGCTCGTAGATTATTTTGACTAAAAAATAAGAATTTATTAAAATGTAACATTCTGCAATTACTTTTTTATTATTTCCCTCGGCCACAGATTTATAGGCCGTGCCACGGCTAACATGACTAATCAAATTAAAGTTACCTCTCAGTGCATCTAGATCTCCTGACATAAGTTACTATGCAGCTAGTATATATACTAAGTTACTATGGTACTTACAGCCGAATTGAGGTATAAGTTTTCCTTGTGTCATTTATGTTAGGGCCGCTTGTAAAATGATGCTCCTAAGTTAATAGCAAACAAAAACTGCTTAGGTAGTTAGTTAGATATTTTAAGCGCTTCGATATAACAATTTAATAAAATAATTATTCAAGTTAAAAACAAAATTTTGCTACGATCTTGCCCAGTTACACACGTTTAACTTAAAACACTTCTCTATATTAATAAAGCGGATCACTCACGTATTTTTTGCGTCGGGAAATGCCCGACATGTTTCGGACCAGTCCGTGGTCCTTAATCATGAGCCCCCGCGCCAAAACCTAAAAAACCTGTGGCAAAAACTATATAGGTGAGACTGGCCGGAACATATCCACAAGGTTATCGGAGCACATACGTAGTATGAAGAAACAGGACAGCCAGGCTTCGGCAGTGACAGAACATTCATTAAATTCGGATTCGACGCATTTTATCCGTTTCGATAAGGTGTCCGTACTGGCGAGGGAAAAGTTTTTTGTGCCGCGGAAAGTACGGGAGGCTATTAAAATTGGACGTCATCCGAATTTTAATCGTGATGGTGGATGGTCGGTGCCATCTAGCTGGAAAACGGTGTTGAGTACTACGTCGGAGACGGGTGTATCCGAGCCTTTAGAGAGTGATGTGGTTAGTGTAGTGTGCAACCCTATATTTGACATTAAAAATAATGAAGCAAACGAGGGTAGTTGTTCGCCGCCGCCCGAGCCGCCTGTGCCGAGTAGCCGAGCTGTCAGGGCTTCGGTACGCAGTCGTCGTCGCGCCACCGCCGCGGGGGCTCATGATTAAGGACCACGGACTGGTCCGAAACATGTCGGGCATTTCCCGACGCAAAAAATACGTGAGTGATCCGCTTTATTAATATGTCTGAGTCTCACGGTAGTTTCATGTTAAAAACACTTCTCTATTTTCGTACTCTATATAAAAAATAATTTCAGCAGTGAATCCGTAAAACCTATGTAACAGCGATTCGCTCTCGCTACTCTCGCTACTGTGACAGCTCCTTCATACTCATTGAATATGAAATCAGCCAGCACAGACGAAACATTCCATTTACTTGATCCCTGTTACACAAAGCATTTGAGAGAGTTCTTCCTATTTATAGGTAAAATGAACGGAATTACTGTTTGTAGTTCTTGACTCTTGTGCTAACGTTTTATAGTCTCATTTCCTGTGATTGGGGTTAGGCAGATGAGCCATTTTTTATTGGCAGTTGTGATTTGTGTTTGTGGTTGAATATATCACAAAAAACTGTATAATTCTAAGTGTTTTAGACGGTAATATTAGTAGGTACAAATAGCAATATACTTGACTGACATTTAAATAAGGAAACGTGAGAAATTGTCTATATTTGAAAAGGATAAGCATATCAACTTCATAGTACTTAGTAGAAGCTTCTCTTTCGAAAAATGACATCTCTCAGTTCCAACTGTAACGGATATCTGTCTTTGACTGTACTAAGAATGATATTTAGGTATTGGTCACATATTATTCTTTTAAGGGCATGTTATGTAACATGACATAAAATGGAATTTGAAAAATATATTTTATTAGAAGAGGGCTTGAAAGAAAAATTGTTTTGGTATTTTTTTATTTCACTTAAGACTAGAAATTTTTAGCCGACAAGTAACGGGTAAATTGTTAATTGCTTTGTTCAATGTGTGTGTGTGTGCTTGTTTTGTAATTTTGGATTTGTGTTGCCAACTACCACACATGCCTTATTGAGATATCAAAACATCAAAGTCTGTCAATCCGTTGGCAGCTGTAACGTTGGCATCCATCGCAAATACGAATTGCTGATCGCATTTGAATATATTTGAAGCGTGTATTTATTCATGATAATAATAATGTTCTATTATCTATCTTCATTCCAAATTACGTGTTCCGGGAAATCAATCCAATCCTTAATTCTCAGGCACTGATTTTTATGTTGATGATGTCATTGGTCCAGCGCATTGCAGCAAGTTGGTATTAACGTACTGTCAACCAAACTGTATCCTGGAGAAATTTTATCGTACCGAGTAATAATTAAGTTAATGATAAGGAGAATATTGGTCGTTCAAAGAAAAATGATCACCGCCATCAATGGAACCCTGCTCAAAATATTGTCTCAAATTGAGCACCAGGTGTTTGAATCTCACCGGGTGACTAAAGATCGCCAAAATGGCCGTTTTTCATAGAAATGCGGCTATTTTGGTGAGCTTTAGTTACCTGGTTACATTCAAAAATTGCATTTGAATCTCAACGCGTAACTAAAGCCCACAAAAATAGCCGTTTTTCACAGAAATGCGGTTATTTTGGTGAGCTCTAGTCACCTGGTGAGATTCAAGAATTGCACCCCTGTACAGTATTAATTATAGTACAGTACAGAAAATCTTACTTCGAACAAAAATGGCGTCTAGGTGTAAGCAGCGTACTACTGTATGACTCTCAATTTATCGTATAACTTGTATACACTCGCACGCGTGACATCTCAAAGCGTGGCCGCAGTGCTGAGGTGCAGCGATGTTCTTGTAGCTTTGCGAATTTGGTCGCGTCTGGTATCAGTCGCCTAACTCGCCATACTAACATATTCACATTTGCCAAAGTGATTTGTTGAGAACTAAAGAAAAACATTAATTTAAAACTATTCAACACAATACACACAATAAAAATCTTGGGACAATTTACACCAATTGACCTAGTCCCAAACTAAGCAAAGCTTGTACTATGAGTACTAGACAACGGATATACATACTTATATAGATAAATACATACTTAAATACAAATAACATCCATGACTCTGGTACAAACATTTGTATTCGTCACACAAGTATTTGCCCATACCAGGATTTCAACCCGGGGCCTCTTTCACAGTAAGCAGACACATGTGCCACTGTGCCATACAGGTCGTCAAAGACATCACAAAGAGTACACACATAACAAATACATAGCGCTGTGTTGAATAGAATCAAAAAGGTTCCCACTAAGCATCACCATCATCATCATCATCATCTCAGCCACAAGAAGTCCACTGTTGGACATAGGCCTCCTCCACTAAGCGTATTGCCTCGGTAAACCGAGACGCTGATTTTCAGCGGGACTCTTGAGATTCTTGTGCCAAACGCAATACATGAAAAAGGTAACAGTAAATGCTTTTTTTTTTATGAAATAGAAAGGCAAACGAGCAAGTGGGTCAACTGATGGTAATTGATCACCACCGCCTATAGATACCCGCAACACCAAAGAGATTTCAGATGCGTTGCTAACCCAGAGGGCTAAAATGGAATACCGCTTGTGCCAGTAATTACACCGGCTGTCTTGCTCTCCACGCAACACAACAGCGCAAGCACTGCTGCTTAGCGACTGGATTAGCAAGCAAGATGGTGGTAGCGATCCGGACGGACCTTGCACAAGGTCCTACCACCCGTGTTTAGCAGCGAATTAAAAAGGATGGAAGACTTATGCTCTGGGGTTTATTTCCCGCCAACTGTAGAATATTGCCCCAAGTCTTAAAGTATTTTCAGGCAGTATCGTACTAAACTTTCGATGCTCACGACGCCAATAGCAGAAACAGTATATATCAAACCGGCGAGTAGCCGGGGGTATAGAATTTACATTTTCGCTGTGCCTGGCTCAACGCCAATACGGAGTCAGATGAATTATTGCTTTCGTACATTTGTCGCCATTTTTTGCCCGAGAGCCTTTCACAGTCCCTTTACACTCGGGTTTGAAAACAAATGTGACAAAAAAAATCGTATCACAAGCTCACTTCGATCTCGAATCATTCAGAATAGAAGAAGGTAATAATCAATTTTTTTTATGAAATAGGAAGTCACACAAGCAAGTCGGTCACCTGATGGTAAGTAATCACCACCGCCTATGTACACCCGTAACACCGAAGAGATTGCAAATGCGTTGCCAACCCATAGGACTAAGATAGAATACCTACCTCTTGTGCCAGTAATTACACCGGCTGTCTTGCTCTCCACGCCGGAATACAACAGTGCAAGCACTGCTGCTTAGCGGCAGGATTAGCGAGCAAGATGGTGGTAGCGATTCGGACGAACCTTGCACAAGGGCCTACCACCAGTACACACACATACACATAATTAAATTTTAACTGGCCGATATCTGTACATATTTATTATTATGACATTATATGACATTGTATCTGTCCTCATATTTCGGCCGGTTACTCTATCTAAACTACACAAAGGATTTTGATATAATTTTACTGTCATTTAAATTTTTTTATGGAAGGTTTGTAAGTACAGTCAGTCTCAGAAGTAGCTAAACACTTAGAACCTTGTCGTAGTGACGTAAGAAATGAGAGTTGCTCGAATTTGTCACATTACTGACAGCGACAAGGTACTAAAATGTTCAGATATACTCATATATAAACATATATTTTTTGCATGAACATATATATGTCGCACAGACGCAGCTAACTTGCACGAGCACGGCACTGGTTTCGCGGAGTAGCAAGGTAATTTGTTCCAGTGTACAGCTTCCTAAATCAAATCTAAGTAGTCAAGTAAAGACGCAGTCACCCCAGCAGCTGCATTTACCCCACTGACACTTTATAATTGCCCCATTTTTCCCCACTAACGAGTGCCCAAATTGAATCGCTCCTGGCTGCCCCGGCGTGTTTCTCCCATCCGCTTATTCAATTATCGGGTGTAACTAACTGGAACAGCCGAGCGGTCCAAAGGGGAGTGTCACCGTCCGGATTTCCCTGATTTGAAACGTCCGCCGTGTCAATTTTCGACGTAAGAAGCAATTAAAAGGGTTAGTTAGCTATTGGTTGGCAGTGCGGTTACACTGCTTCATTTTGAAGGTTCCATTCCCGAGTTAGATCTATAAATGTTATGGTGAGTCGGGTCTTTGCTTTATGGATACCCTGGATTTTAACCGGCGCTTAGATTGTTAAAAAAAGATTGGACAATGTCCATTTTCGGTTTTCAGTTACACTGAAAAAAGGGACAACCGAACTAGATTGGTTACTCGGCATATCAGTTAATGGTAAAGTTATAAATAAATAAATAATAGTTCGTTTAAATTAGCAAAACTATTTTGCTACTGATAATTTGATGATTTGTTTACAAATCACGAGTCAGGCAACGTGTAAATAGTTCGGTAGTCACTCTTTTATGTAATTAGTAAATAAAACTTTGGTTACGTGTAACAGAACTGTTTTTTCAGTGTATCAGCATATAAAAATTTAATAAAAAGTAATTCAGTAGTTTAACTCTGAAGATGTTCTTAAGAGCCAAACGCCAGGGTCATGCACGACAATTTAGACATTTGTATTCTGAAATATCCTATGTAGGATTTGTGACGCACTTCTTAAAAAGATGAGAAGAATTTCTAACGCTTTTGCAACGGTATAAATGTTACAAAATTAGACGAAATTACTGGGCTATTCCAGTTTTCGTGTCATAAGGTATTAGTGTAGGAATTAGGAAAGCCATTCTATACTCCACGATACGCGTCTGTTAGTGAAATATATGATAACAAAAATAAATCTTCATAGTTTTTGACACAAATGCTGATCTGATTATATTTATATTGATTTTCGTTTGTTTTGTTTAATATCGTTTATCTAGACACTCATAAATGCTCAATAACGCGTTCAAAAACCATAGAAAATGACCAGCATTACTACAACCAATGTTATTATAAGAATTTTCTTGTCTGTGGTAGTAGGTAAATCTGTTCTTTATTGGGTAGTATCTCTTAGTAGTCTGTGTTTATTGGTGATCACATTACCGAGATCTTGTGATGTTATGAATTTAAATTTGGAACAGCTGTCAAAATTCAAGTTGGTCTCTATTCTAGTATCCACAGATATTAAAACAGTTATCGATACGAAACGTCAACTCAGTATGATTTTTTAATTTAAACGCACGACATTTGATCTCGAGTGACATGACAATAGGGACTTCATTCGTTTGTCTATGATTTAAAAAAAACGTTCGTCTTGACGGATAGATCAAATTGCCGCTATACTTGTTGTCACTCGTTTGTTGGTTTTTTGCTGTTACGGTTTTTTGCAGTTATGATATGTGTGTAGATAAAGTAATGTATGCAACTGTATATAATTAGGCCTTAAAACACTCGTGTGATCCTATTATGAAACTCGCTCACGCTCGTTTCATAAAACCACACTCGTATTTTAAGGCCTCTCATTATATAGCAGTTGCATAAAATACTATTAAATAAAGTCCGATTTTCGATTCATGCATTATAATTATAATTATGCATGGTCTTAGGTTTTAGTGTTTAAAATATAGTTTATGACCGGCGAAAAAAAACAGAGAAGGTTCTTAAGTCAACCCGTATTTATGTGTTAAAGTACATTTACATTTTGTTAAATAAATTAATATTTGCATTATAATATTATTGCGTTATATAGAAACAATATAGCTCCTGTATAAGTGTGTCACAAGCACATACAAGTAATTGGTTGACGCTGAAATTCAATTTGGACACCTGCTGTGTTAATGTTTGATCTAGAAATAGTGCTGTGGGCTGGTGCCCGCGAGCGTTGATCGAATTAACCGGCAGTCTTTATATTTTGTTAGGTATTCAGAACATCCCTTTTGTAAGGTTTTTCTTGCGGTTTGTATACTCCCGTAGACTCTAAACCGTATGAAAGAGTAAATTAAATGTGACCTCATTGTTTTTAATAAAATTAAAGTTTCGGGTGTATCGTTTGTCATAATCATTATTTGACCTAATGAATTTCTTACTGACATTGTTAACTTTACAGATCGTCATACCGCAACTAGCTTTATAAAGTTCAAGACGATACACGATGATACCCCATCCCATTTTTTTTTTATACAACAGGAAGGAAAACGAGCAAGTGGGTCACCTGATGGTAAGTGATCACCACCGCCCGTAGACACCCGCAACACCAAAGGGATTGCAGATGCGTTGCCAACTCAGAGGGCTAAGATGAAATACTTCTTGTGCCAGTAATTGCACCGGCTGTCTTGCTCTCCATGCCGGAACACAACAGTGCAAGCACTGCTGCTTTGCGGTAGGATTAGCAAGCAAGATGGTGGTAGACCTTGCACAAGGTCCTACCACCCGCGATTTGTTGACATTCAACAATCTTTTTATTGATTTATACATTTTATTATGGCCCCATGGCCTTATTACACAAATATCAGTTAATTTGATTAAATTCCTAGAAACGTATATAAGTAAATTGGGTTAATCTTACGTAGTACAAAAACAAGCCGCTATTCGTTTTTGTATGTCCCCATATCTTCGGTTGCTTACTCCTTCTTAGAAACACAACAGATTTTGATATGATCTTCACTGTCATTTAGAGAGTTTTCAAAGAAGATTGTTTGAAAGCCAGGGCGGGTAGCTAGTAAATAAATAACTAGAAAACTTCTATTATGTCCCACTTTGTTATAGTTCATGTGCTGCATTTTTATTCATTTATTTATTTAAGCTTTATTGCACAGTTTACAAAACAAATACAATTGGCGGACTTAATGCCAGTAGGCATTCTCTACCAGTCAACCACACTATAAATAAGAAAGTAACAAACATGGGTGCACAACAAAGAAAAGTAAAAAAAACTGTTAAACAAGCTATCTATCAAGTATTTTACTTTTTTTTATAGTTTTCGCCTCATAAAAATATTGTATTAAACTCACATTATACATTTACTGCCGCTATTGATGTTAAAATAATATTTTTTCTCAAGCACCCTGGTTTTTTAAGGTTTAGGTGTTTAGTTGAATAATTGTTTGTTTCGGTCTATTTGCCATAGTCTAACTTTACCTCTTGATGGGAATTCTAAGATGTAGACTATAGTTTTACCATTATCTAATTTGTATTATTTTAATTTAACAACAAATGGCGTCATCTCTCGTCAGCTAACGGGCATTCATAAATGACCAAGTTGAATGAGATAACTTGATTAAGTTTCTCATAGATGACACCGAGGGTAGTTTACCCAAAGAAAAAATATCAATAATGTAATGACCGTAAAGACGAAACACATTGAAAAATTCGCAGGGTATGGCAGCGGTAATGTGGCGGAAACTGGAATACGCAAGGCACGGAATGCTGATGTTGCAGGTTCGAATCCTGCCATTACCCTAATTTTTCTTTGTGTTGTCATTCATTATATAGCATTTTAAATTTAATTCTAATTCGTATTACCTATTTTTTACGTTTGTACCTATGTGTTTTTTCCCCAATAAAAAAAATGTCTGGTCCAATGCAAATGAATGTGTTAAGCTAGTTTTCACTTCGTTCATCAAACCTCACGCCCACAAACGATGCATATTGATTGAAACAAGCGCAAAGAACCTCAGACACCATAAAACAAATCCCGATGCAGATATCAGGACACTCAATAAGACGAAACGAAGCATCCTCAGGAAAAACGATAAAAAAAAGAAACTTCAAAGAACATGATAAAGCCAATACCCGAAGGGAATCCGTCGTAATAACTAGAAGGGCATAGGCTGTAATATGAAGATGCAAGATAAAGTGAGATGGCTGGACCGATCTCTTTGATCTAGTGAGTGGACTTATAAAATTCCGAATAGGGTTGTATCTTTTCCGAAATCTTTGAACGGAGCGGAGTCAAATTATGTGTATAGATAGCTAATTGTTGAAATTTCTTTCACACGTCTAAAGTAATATAAGTAAACCAAAGGAAATGTTTTATTTAACAAGCAAAGATTTTGCAATAGGTGAGGTAAATTATAAGATTCCAAAAATTAAGATCACCATACAGAAATTAAAAGTGAGTAAGTAATTAAGTTAGTTTGTAGTAGTTTTTTATTAGTTAACGTCCCGATAACGTTATAAATTGATATTTCTTATTTTAGTAACGCTACAATGTTTTGACTTTAATCCAAATATTTTTACTAAGTGAAGTTCTTGCCGTTCCACCTAAAACTACCATCTCTTTTCTACTTATACAGCTCATAAACTATAAGCATCTACCAATAAATCGAATAGCGAATTCTAAAGCCTAAACCCAACCGGAAATCACGCGTATAAATCAGAGATGGCGTCACCGGAAATCGCTCGGTGCAGAGGCGTTGATGCGATTACGGCCTCTGCGCCGCCTTTGCTTTGCCGTGTGATTTGTTACAGCATCCGTGTTCTGTGCTAACGTGCTGTTTCACGAACACCAAAGAAAAATAAGGTTTTAAGAGGAGTGTGAACCCAGCGCGCTCCATACAAACGGTGATAACGTTTTCCATCCTCTAAACCTTAACCTATAGCCATGATTTTTTTGTATGTTGTCATTATGCCCTAGAATTAGGTTTGTATGTTTTGATTTGTTAAATATTCTTTGTTTCAAAAATATTGACGCTTTTTTGTTTTGTATGAAACTCCTAAAATGCAAATATTATCAAATATATTAAGCAAATTAAAAAAATAAAAACATACAAACCTAGTTCCAAGGTCTAATCACAACATGCCAAAAAATCATTGCCCTAAAGGTTTAGAGGGTGGAAAACGTTTTCGCCATTTGTATGGGGAGCGGTTTTTGGGACTGGCTTCACACTCCTCTTAACTCGCTACGTAACTCAGTGCGTCTCGTTCTAACTAGCGCAGTAGGAGAGAAACGCACTGAGTTACGTAGCGAGTTAACGCGTATCGAGAAGATTCGTGCTAGGTGCATTGGTCCGCCTTGGTACTAAAGTTCCGATCTTCACCGTTCTTGTGTGATCCATTACAAAATTTTCATAATTGACAATGACATAATTGTCAAAATTACACTTCGATGAGTTTCTTGCCAGTATCTTCTCATCAGAGGTTTCTCCGAACCAGTGGTAAATTTTACGACATTCATAAGTGCTACCTGTAAGCCTAATCTGAGTTAAAATATTTTGACTTTGAGTTTGACTTTGAATGCTGGAAAGTTCCTTTTAAATTTATATGTGAAAGAAAAAATACGAAATAAAAGATATTTACTTATATTTTCGATATATTATTTTCCGGAAAGGTACTGGAAACATTCGTTTGAAGTCTTATTTCGTGATGAAAGGGGTCAATAAAAGGGGCGACTTCAAACGGTTTCTATTTGATATAAATTTATATAAAACTCGGATGAAGAATAGCTTCTCTGTGCTTACCGTTTTTGTAAAAACATAACCCTTCCTTTTGGCTTTGCCGTAGTCGGGTAAAAGTACATTTAGCGTGTAGGTATAATCTGTTCATCCTTTCTTGATTTTTGCGGGTGGTAGGACCATGTGCAAGGTCCGTCCGGATCGCTACCACCATCTTGCTAGCTAATCCTGCCGCTAAGCAGCAGTGCCTGCAATTTGTGTTCCGGCGTGGAGAGCAAGACAGCTTGTGTAATTACTGGCACTAGAGGTATTCCATCTTAGCCCTCTGGGTTGGCAACGCATCTGCAATCTCTTTGGTGTTGCGGGTGTCTATAGGCGAAGGTATACACTTACCATCAGGTGACCCACTCACTTGTTTGCCTTCCTATTTCAAAAAAAAATAGGATTGTGTACATAGGACATGTGCGAACATACATAGTTATAGGCAAAACATAAGTATAGCCCCTTTTGCATGTAGTAGTGTACAAAACTGTCATGGAACTAAGTCATTTTTGGAATATGGAGCGTCAACTAGACTCTACGTTCAAATTATCAAACCGGAATCAGAATACAATTGGAGCATACTGTCATTTCATAGACTTGCGTCAAGTTTCATTTCTATATCTATGAAATGAGAGTGTGCTCCAATTGTATGCTAATCACGGTTTGATAATACTACATTGCAAGAGGGGCTTTACTTGAATTTTCACCCGTAAACTTGCTTATAAGATGCACGTTCAAATTCCACGTTCGTCTATGAGATTCCATACATTTCCGACAAGTGGCTAAACTTGTAAGGTATCTTGAATATGATCTCCATATAAAAGCTGGAGTTAAAATTATCTCGGCCTAACTCAATCCAGGCCGACATATGCTGCCAACATAAAATTTTAGCACTTCACTTAAACGGTTTTACATCGCGCCCTTTGGAATATAAGAGTGGGTTTATGCAGCACGTACCAACATAAGCGATATTACATTATGCTACCTTAGTGAGATGTTGGCTGTGCCATGGAACAGATTTTAGGACGGCGGCCTCAGAAAAAAAGAATAGAGAAAGACAATGATTAGGCTCATTATTATACACGCTGCTACAAACAGATCTTAAAAATGGAGGCATTTTTTAAAGGATTAGGAGGAAAACGATTATCTTAGATATGCTTTGAGTTAATTTTAAGATGGGGTAACTAACCTTGCCTTTCTAATTTTGTAAAACTTTCTTTTCAATGATAGACGCAATGATAACACAAAAAAATCTTAATCAAATTTCAGGACTCGAATCTGCATCGTCGGCATTCCGTGCCTTCCTCTTACTAGTTAAACTAACTAAACTCTGAAACCCACGCGTCGGCACACAACCAAGTGTACATCCAAGAGATTCCAATAGTTCCACAATTTCGCAAATTAATATAAGTTAGTAAGCCGGCTGTTCCATAAAGCTGTGGCTGGCTGCGTCATCGCGATGCGTGATCCGCATTACGGAAGATCCGTTATGAGGCCACTGCGTTATGAAGACAGTGTATGCGGAGCGTAAAGGCTTAAGCGCACCACGGGGTACGATATCTTTAGAAAAGATCATCCTGGTTTCAATACAAATTGTAACAGCTCTCGGATATCCTGGTCACGGTAGTAAATTGTTACAGACATTGCATCTTGATCCCTATTTCACCCAGCTGACAGGTGATTATGACGATGACAATTTGGCATACATGGCTGACTCAAAGAGTTCTTGTATTGCTGGGCTTTAATAGTGGATACGTAATGGACTTTGAATTGTCGGTGTCACCTAACATTTTACTAGAGCTTGGAATAAAAAAAAAAACTTTTAATTATATTGCCGCCTGATAAAATTCGTTTATGTGTTGAGTAGAAGAATTATTTCAATGGTTTAGGCGTGCGTTGTTTAGATAAAACTTGAGAAGAGTACAGGCTAAATACACACAGCACGTGATATTTAAACAGAATATATTGGTAAGTCCAGTGGTATACGTATGTCACACGCTCCAAAGTCCCTGTGAGTCCAATGGCATACATATACCACGCTGAAAAGTCGCCCTGAGTCCAGTGGTATATACTACGTACCACGCTCCAAAGTCCCCGTGAGTCCAATGGCATACATATACCACGCTGAAAAGTCGCCGTGAGTCCAGTTGTACCACGCTGCAAAGTCCCCGTGAGAACAGTGGTGTACCATCTGACTGCTTCAGAATTGTTATTAGTTAATTATAAATGAACGCAGAACTTATGAGTTAATAGCAACATTATGTGTGATGCCAAACTACTCGGAATATTTTGAATGGGTACTGCAAACATGATAACGGAAAAATTACTAAAATTAAGTCGTTATGTAATTGCTCTTTATCGCAGTCGAGTAGAAGCTTCTATTGGCCTCTTAATAAGTCGCTAAAATCACAAGCTTATCAAACATGACGCATGCTACGCGACGGTGCGTCATGGCTTATATACTTATGGTCTTAGGAAGTGACGCCCGGTAAAAGCCTGCCAATCATCCAGGGATTTGTTTACCAAAGTCGAGTGCTTTCCTAAGCTCGTGGAATTCTATAAGTAGGTGGAAATTTTGTTTGTAAGTCGAATGAGGTTTCAAAGGGGATATTTTAGACCGGGAGCTTAGCGGTTGAAAGTTTAAGCCATTATTGGGTGCAATGCTACTGTTATTACTTTCTACTTTGTCTAAGAGTTGATTGGTAAAAATGCATCAAGGATTTAAGTTCAACTCTTGTAAATTTTCTTGTTTTATTTGCAATGAAGATTAAATAAATAAATGGTGGTTTATTAGGTCGTGTTCTCCTTTTTTCTTTCTCTTTGGATGTATTCGGTATTGTAGCTTTTAAACGGCTGGACCAATTTGATTATTTTTAACTTTTTAAGCTGGATTCAATCGTGTTGGTTTCTATCCGTGTTTGGCGACAAACAGATTATCAGTAGCTTAAGATTTAAAGTTGTCGTTTGTAAGTGTTTAGTAATGTAATGTGCTTTTAAGTGCACAATATGATTTGTGCTTCTCATGTGTATAACTTCTATCGTAATTTGGAGAGAAATTGTGCGTACTCATTTGTTTCATACAACTGATAAACCATAACATTGTGAAACTTTTCTTATAGGCGAAAAAAAAAAGTTTGTATGATTTGATACTCCCATACAAGAATAGTAAGAACCCAGCTGCGTGGGTCAAAATTTGCTTATAAGTTCAGGATAGCTTTAGAATGACAGACTTCATTTTAACGTCAGAATCAATGACACACCTTTTTTAGCTCCCGACTCCCGTTTTAATACGTGTGACTTTGAATTTCAAAGTAAGCTTGCGAATAATTACTGTCTGATGTAAACAACTTCATTTGATGAGGAAGACAGGATTTTTGTCACTTTTCTCGAGTTGTCTATACTGGTCTAGCAAATATCTAAGTCCATGGTTAACAACTGGGTAGCCTTGTGGTTAGTGATTCTTGACTAAGAAGCTCGAGGTTTTGGGTTCGAATCTCGATAGGGGCAAACTTTAGTATCATGAGTACATAAATGCTTTTACTCGAGTCATTGATGATATAGGATATACGAAAGTATGTTTAACTACTTACTTATCCACAGCACAAGAAGTTTTAGTAGGCCTTTACGTGACCACGGCCGCTGTAACACGGTTGAAACGTCGAGATAAATTATCAATAAATAAATAAATATCTTGGGACAATTTACACCAATTGCCCTAGTCCCTAGATAAGCAAACCTTGTGTTATGGGTACTAGACAACGGATAAACATACTTATATATATAGATAAATACATACTTAAATACAAATAACAAATACAATGATTTTATCACTTTAAGTCCCTTAGAGGTTTAGAACTAATCAATTTGTGATTTCATTAGAAAATATAGTATAGTAGCTTATACAAGTATAACTATGTATATTCGTAGTAAGTATACGTGTATAGTAATAGTATTCATAGCAGGATTTGATTTATTGGAGAGTAGTTCGATTTAAATGACAAAAGTAAAATAGTAAATTTTTTTTCGTATCACTACAATTGGACCTTTTTCGGGATTTAAATAATTAATTAAGGCAGTACGTCTAGGTATGGACAAAAGGCTAAGCTATCTATTCACTGTAAATCTAATTAAAACCTAGATTTCTAAGACGGCCATTCCAGACGTTTGGTCCGGCTAAATTAAAAATTCCACACAACGCCCTTCTATTTTAACCAGACGGCGACGTAATGAAACTACCAGCATATTCCTTTGCATTAGGAATTTTGTTATTAAAAACAAACAACTGTGTTTTTTTTACATGTACTTACTCAGGTTGTCAATAACCTCGTCACTATTCCAACGCGGCTTTAAGTATGAAATATCGTTTAAAATTCCTCATCAGGGAGAGAAGTTTGGAGATGTAATCTCCCGCGCCACGCAATTTGCCTCTTAGGCTGAAATCAAGCCGTGGAAACACTTACGTCACGAGGTTTTACATAGCTAAAGCACCAGTGGACCTAACATGACTGGCCAAGGTTAGTTTATCTCTATCTGCGTCTCTTTCTTATGACACTAGTTAGACAGAGACACAGGGAGGGGTTAAACTAAACCTAGGCTGTCATGTTAGGGCTGCAGGTTGTATTAGATTGGTATCATAATTGCGTAACAATCGTGTCAATTATATGCGCAATGCCAAGTGAAAGAGATACGATATGCTGAAATGATACAAGTGAGCACGAAACCTCTGTGTGTCATGTTACAACTTGTCGCATACTTTTTTTTTAATAGGAAAGCAAACAAGCAAGTGGGTCACCTGATGGTAAGTGATCACCACCGCCTATAGACACCCGCAACACCAAAGAGATTGCAGATGCGTTGCCAACCCGGAGGGCTCAGACAGAATACCTCTTGTGCCAGTAATTACATTGGCTGTCTTGCTCTCCACGCCGGAACACAGCAGTACAAGCACTGCTGCTTAGCGGCAGGATTAGCGAGCAAGATGGTGGTAGCGATCCGGACGGACCTTGCACAAGCTCCTACCACCCGCAGATGCTGCAGTATTATTAATATTATAAGCAACCTTCTGTCACTTGGTTACATGTAAAATAAGAGTGTATCGTATAAGTCACTTCAATCATTTATTGCTAAATTTATGTTTTAAAACAAGTAAAGTGTTTAAGTTTGTTGTTGTTGTTGTAATGCTGATTTTCATATAGGACTTACGTATCATTACATGGACTCGTAGCTAAATATAACGATTTTAGGTTGATTTTCCTGGCATCGTTTGCAGGCTTGTAACATAACTGAACTAAATGATACAAAATTTAAATCTATTGTCAAGAAGACATTAATTTCTCGGGCGTATTATAAAATCAATGACTATATCTTGGACAAGGATGTTTGGAAATGATCCCGATTTGTATAGGCGATCCCTAGCTCCAAAGATTGTATACCTGCTGTGTAAAATTGTAAAATTTTTCGACTAAGTAATTGCTTGACCGCTTTGAACTTTATTCTTTTGCAATACGGTCGAAAGTAGTCAAGCAATTTATTGGTCGACTATACAGACGAATAAGTGTTAATCATTAAGAGTTTTATCTCGACCTGCATAGGCAATCCCTAGCTCGAAATAGTTTACACCTGTGTTAAATTTTTAAGATGTAAAATAACATTGTAATTTTGATTTATTTAATAAATTACACCTCGTTGAGTTTCTTGCCGGTATCTTCTCATCAGAGGTTTTTCAGAACCGGTGGTAAATTTTTTGACATTCATAAGTGCTATCTGTAAGCTTAATCTGAATAAAATATTTTGACATTGACTTTGACTTTGAAATTCAATCGCAATCAATCAAAAGCAAAGAGAAAGAGAGAGAGAGAGAGAGTTAATGCGTTTTGAAGTAAGACCTTACAATTGTGAGTAAAAAAAGACGTCACAATAATGAATGAAAATATAATATGACATGAAGTTTCACGCAACCAGATCCTAACCTATCGCGGTTAATAATGTTTCAAAATTTAACGCGAATTTAAGCTGGCATTAAATTTTGTTCCCAGGTGAAAGTAACTAAAAATAACTAGAAATATTACTCACTAACTTTTACCCACCACTTCGGCTGCGCAAAATTAGTTTTAGCAATGTTCTCAGGAACTGTGCCATTTTATGAGTATGGCAAAATCAAAAACATTTTACCGTTACTAAAATATTCCATATCAGTTACGTAACGGTTTTCAACCGATATATATGATATATGAGGCAAACAAGCAAGTGGGTCACCTGATGGTAAGTGATCACCACCGCCTATAGACATCCGCAAACCAAGGAGATTGCAGATGCGTTGCCAACCCAGAGGGCTAAGATGGAATACCTCTTATTCCAGTAATTACACCGGCTGTCTTGTTCTCTACGCCGGAACACAACAGTGCAAGCATTGCTGCTTAGCGGCTTGATTAGCGAGCAAGTTATGTTATTACAAAATCGTATCTTTTTTAAGTCAACGTATACAGCAAATAAGGTAAGATTAAGTTTATGTGATGTTGTTGTCTTAAGCATCAAATAAAAATATATTTTTTCTTTCTTTCAAATAAAGTACCATGAGTGTGTACAATTATGATCATTCCAGTCATTGCACCATAGCAGTGACTCATCATCATCAGCCCATGTTCGTCCACTGCTGGACATAGGCCTCTCCCATGGCACGCCACTGAGCACGATCCTCGGCCACTCTTATCCAGCTCTTGCCAGCCGCCCTGCGAAGATCATCGCTCCACCGAGTCTGAGGACGTCCCACGCTACGTTTGCCGATCCGTGGTCTCCACTCAAGAACTCGTCTACCCCAACGGTTATCGGTTCTTCGGGTTATATGACCGGCCCATTGCCACTTCAGCGTGCTAATGCGGTGGGCTATGTCGATAACTTTGGTTCTCTGTCGGATCACTTCGTTTCTAATTCGATCTTTTAGAGAAACTCCGAGCATAGCCCTTTCCATAGCACGTTGAGCAACTTTAAATTTGTGGACCAGCCCTACAGTGAGTGTCCATGTTTCGGCACCGTATGTCATGACGGGGAAGACGCACTGATTGAAGACTTTCGTCTTTAGACTCTGTGGAATAGGCGATGTGAAGACTTGACGCAGTTTCCCATACGCTGCCCATCCCAGCTGTATTCTTCTGCTGGCCTCTTTCTCGAAGTTGTTTTTACCCAATTACATAGTTTGCCCGAGGTAAACATACTCCTTAACAACCTCGAGAATATTGCCTTGAACTGCAATTAGTTCCGGACTTACATGTTCATTGAACATAACCTTGGTTTTATCCAGGTTCATCCGAAGACCAACGCGTTGTGAAGAGTCAGCTAGGCCATTCAACATATGTTGCAAATCTTGCAGCGTTTCCGCCACGATGACTATATCATCTGCAAATCGTAAGTGTGAGAGGTACTCGCCATTTATGTTAATGCCGCGCCCCCTCCAGTCCAGCGTCTTGAACATATCCTCCAATGCATTTGTGAACAATTTGGGGGATATAACGTCCCCTTGTCTCACACCACGATGCAAGGGGATAGGTTCAGACTGCCGATTCTGGACTTGGACGGCCATAGTAGCGGCGTTGTACAGACCTCTCAACACTTGGATGTATCGCCAATCGACTTGGCATCGCTGCAAAGATTCCAGAACAGACCAGATCTCGATCGAGTCAAAGGCCTTCTCATAGTCCACAAACGCTAGGCACAGGGGCTGATTATACTCTTCGGTCTTCTGTATAATCTGCCGCACTGTATGGATGTGGTCTATGGTGCCGTATCCCGATCGAAAGCCGGCCTGTTCGGGGGGCTGGAACTCGTCGAGCCTTCGCGCAGCAGTGACTGGTGTATTTCAACTTATTCGGGGTGTTTCCCCTCTAAGAATAAATAAATATCTTGGGACAGTTAACACCAATTGACCTAGTCCCAAAGTAAGCAACTAAAGCTGCTTGTGTTATGGATACTAGACAACAGATATACATACTTATATAGATAAATATATACTTAAATACATATAATAACCACGACTCGGGTACAAACATTCGTATTCATCATACAAACATTTGCCCCTCCCGGGAATTGAACCCGGAACATCAAGCTTTGTCAGGGCCACTAACCACTAGGCTCTCCGGTCGTCAAAAGAAAAACCGGTTTTAACCGGTTATTTCTAAGAGAAAATAACCGGACTTGCAATAACTACGCTCAACCCCCACCAGGGCTCCAGAGAACACCAGCGTTGCTGCACTCGTCTCGTGTAGCAACACGTGCTGAGTGGAGATCCCTTTTTTGGTGTCAAATTGTGTCACCATCGATAGTTAAGTTATAAATATTCTGTAAGTTTGTTTTTGTAAATGGTGGTGGTACTTTACGAGACTGAAAAAAATATTTTCTTTCTTTCTTTTTCTTTCAATGTTTCGCGAGTCACTATATTTATTCATTAGTGTTACTAAAGATTTTTACATTTATTTTTTCTTTTCAGCTGAGGACGCCTAAGGACTGAAAATGAATAGCGAAGGCTGGTAACTTTCAGTAAACTTGCAGTGATTCCATTAAGCTCCACTAGCTCCTACGTCTAATTAATTAAGGACAGGTTAAAGCTTTCATTACTTCGTAAGTGCGGCTAAGTAATAGTATATTGTGTGAATTTTTGAAAAACCTTGGAAAGTTAAATGGAAATCAAATATATATTGTAGTATAACAACATCAATTACTGGCACAAAAGGTATTCCATCTTAGTCCTCTTGGTTGGCAACGCATCTGCAATCTCTTTGGATTGTCGTGTGTCTACAGGCGGTGGTGATCACTTACCATCAGGTGACCCACTCGCTTGTTTGCCTTCCTATTTCATAAAAAAAATTATATAATGAGTAAAGTCCAAAACTGTGTACCGCTACTCAAATAACTAACATCAGTATATCAACTATATCAATTGTCGTGAAGCGACAGTTTAAAAAAAAACAAAAGTGCGTGATGTAGTGCGAGTTTTCTATGAGTGCAATAAGATGGAGAAAAAGACGTTTGAAAATAAGCGGGCGGAGAACCCGTATGAAAAATGATAAATATGAAGAAATGTGATGTCCGAAGTGGATTAATGAGTTAATGGATGATTTGATGCTGTATGGACCACTGAAAATGTAGGTAAGATGATAGTGCATGAGATGTGACGAAAGAAAGAGGCCTGTAAAGCTGTGTTTACACACTTTGTAATGATTTATATCTGTTGAGTAGCGATCTCCTTATTAAAATTTCTTTGACCTGGGGACCCTATACATCTCTTGGTCAATCTGTACTAGTGCCAGTTCGTTCAATATGCTTAAAGCTTGCTGTGCTATTTATTATCTTTTTTTTTTTTTCTTACACTTTATGTGAACTATTGTTATGATTGTGTATATTGCTCTGTAATCTTGTTTTCAAAAGAGAAGAAGAAAAAAAGATAAACTGCTGAGTTTCTTGCGGCGTTTCTTCTCAGCAGATTCTTCCATTTTCCGAAGCGCTAGTAGATTCAGACATGTAAAAGAGCCTATATGGCCTACTTGCAAAATAAATTTTTCATTTTCATTTTCATTTTCATAAATTGATGTTTGATAAAGAACGCACACAGACAACCAAAGGTTAACTGGAAGAGATCCCTTTAAGGGATAAGTTCGCGTTTGTATATGTTACTTATTTTCTTGCAAACTGTTTTTCAACTATAATGTGCAATAAAGAGTTTTACATACGTACATACGCTCTTACAGTACATGAAAATAAGTTAGTTACCTAACTGAAAAGTTAATTCTTACCAATGACTCCGACTTAGAAGAGGGATGCGTTATTAAAGACTCGGAATTACTCTGCATATAAAACCTTTTTTGCTTCTCAACTTGGTACTGTAGTATCTTTGAATACAACTTCTCTTTCCTTCTTACAAAGAAGCACTCTCGCTAACGATTTCACAATCAATCCACTTCCAAACATAATTAATACCGGCTAGCCGGCGAGGCAAGTTTCGGCTTAATAACATCATGTAACTTACATAATCTCTGGCTCCGTCCGCTAATGCCTTCTTATTCGACGTCCCTTTGATCTGCGTTGCATTCAAGATTAGTAGCGAATGCTGTGACATTAATAGGAGCCGTTTTAATGATGCTGGTTTCTTGTGAATACTCTTCGAAAGTAATTATGTCACTTGTTTATGTAGAACAGGGAGAAAGTTATCATGCAGGGCGCCTGGCTAAAGTAAACACCACTGAATATGGGCTCAGAATAAATAATAGTACTAACATACAAAAACTCTCTTTATCGACCGCCATTAAACGAATTCCAACTTTATTAATACGCACAAACAGTTAGTATTACTTCATACACATTTACCAGGCAGCGCGGGGCAAAAGGAACGCACTGCCCGCGTCCGCCTTCCTCCCGCAACTCCTGGCGACACGTTAGGGTTGCGGCGCATTCGTCTTCAATTACATTGACACAACGAGGGCGAGGAAGGCGAGGCGCGCGGCTAGCCGATAACCTACTGTGATTTGCCTACGCTGTAGGCATCGCGGCCGAGCGTACCTAGAGTGCGGAGTGGAACCCCCCTGCTATAGGATCCAGCAACTTTACGAGATTTGCTGCTTCGACTTTGTTTTCACCATGCAAAGAAGAAGATACAGAATAACATGGAGTATTATATTATTTAAAATAAATAAATAAATGCCGCTAAGCAGGAGTGTTTGCACTGTTGTGTTCAGGCGTGGAGAGCAAGACAGCCGGTGTGATTACTGGCACAAGAGGTGTTCCATCTTAACCCAGAGGGGTTGGCAACGCATCTGCAATCTCTTTGGTGTTGTGGGTGTCTATATTAGGCGGTGGTGATTACTTACCATCAGGTGACCCACTTGCATGTTTGTCTTCCTATGTCATAAAAAAAAATAAGCGGGCTGGCCTGTCATTGAAAAGAATACAGAATGCAATTGTGTTAAGATTCCCTTTTTTACCTGTACAAATGCTATGTACTTTCTCACTTGCACAAAGGACGTCTAATACCTTTATTAGAAGTTAACGGTTTTGCCTCTCTCCACAAGCTCAATAATACCTCCCATATGAGTTATTATTAATAGTAATTAACCATAAATATATTCAGTAGCCATTGCCTGAGGTTTATTTGGCATTCATTACCATATCATAATAAGTGTAGCCCTAGACGTAAATTATAATAACCTCATGCGCGGTCGCATAAACACGAGGATTCTGTACCATTACCATGAGTTTCTATCGAAAATTTGTATTACGTTACTACAGTCGATAGCGGTTAAATACGCTCCCATTTGTCAGTGAAAGAGTTAACCATAGCCGATACGGTATTTTTCGATGACATGTGTCAAATTTGTGACTCATGGTACCAATATTCTACGGGAACAGCTACAAAACGTTAGACACTGACGTTCAGATTTCGATAGGTAATTTACCGTTGGACTCATACTAGCGATCTTTAGTTATCTAAGTGAGCGCTAGAGGCGCTGTGCAATTTCCCATACGAATCGTTTTACGCTGTCGCTAGCGAGTATGGTTACGGCTAGGTGCGCTGTAGTCATGGTAAGGGTACTGTTATCTATCCCAAACAACCATTTTGGTCCTTACCAACCAGTAACGTCAAGTAACCGCTAGATCCTTGTGTTACTACTACTAGTAACAAATCTGGTCGCTGTGACCGCTCAGTTTCTACACATCGACAATATTTAGGTGGGGAATTTTCAAATTGTGTTCGTGATGTTATTGCATATCATTTCAATTTTATAATGACGAAAAAAGAACAACAATAAAATCTTATTTTAAACTTAAAGGTAAAAAAATTGACCCAAATCGCCGCCAATAGAGAGGGTGCCCAGAAGGCTGGCGGGATTGCCACGTTGGATGGCAATGCTGATTCTTTGGGCAAAGTATTGCTCAGCCTTCTGGTCACGGGAGGCCTCTATAAGGCGCACCGATAAGTCTTTGTATCAGAATGTTCAACATTAAAAAATTATAAATTTAATTGTTTCCTTTCACGTGCATGATACATGGCTTTACGAATTGCAAACCTTAGGCGGCAGTGGACGGGCTCATAGGACATTGCTCGTAGAACCGATGGCCGGGGCGGGAAGGTTCTCGAGTGGAGGCCACGTACCGGAAGACGAAGTGTTGGTAGGTCTCCTACGAGGTGGACCGACGATCTGGTGAGGATCGCGGGACACCAATGGATGCGAGCAGCACGAGACCGACCGTCGTGGAGATCCTTGGGCAAGCCCTATGACCAGCGGTGGGTGTCTTCCGTCTGATGATGATGATGACGTGCATTATAAAGATGCCCATTTAAAATGACATAGTTTCTAACTGACATAATGTATAGTCGACTAAGTAATTGCTTGACCACTTTTAAACCTTATGTCTGTGTAATACGGTCTAAAAGTGGTCAAGCAATTTCTTGGTCGACTGTACCAAACGTTACACAAAGCAAAGTTATTTTAATTCAAAATATAAATGACAGTTTTTTTTTAACACAACATAGGAAGGCAAACAAGCAAGTGGGTCACCTGATGGTAAGTGATCACCACCGCCTATAGACACCTGCAACAACAAAGAGAGTGCAGATGCGTTGCCAACCCAGAGGGCTAAGATGGAATACCTCTTGTGCCAGTAATTACACCGGCTGTCTTGCTCTCCACGCCGGAACACAACAGTGCAAGCACATCTGCTTACCGGCAGGATTAGCGAGCAAGATGGTGGTAGCGATCCGGACGGACCTTGCACAAGGTCCTGCCACCCGCAAAAGTATATATTAAGTACATTAAAAATTAAAAGGAAAACTAAGTAGGTATTCAATAAAAAGAACTACACTGAAACTTAAAGTATCCTAAAATTAACTCATGTATAGTCGACCAAGAAATTGCTTGACCACTTTTGCACCTTATCCCTTTGTAATACGGTCGAAAAGTGGTCAAGCAATTTCGTGGTCGACTATACATAATATCAACATCAAAAATATAGCTAAAAAAATTCAAAATAAGCAAAGTAATATTGGAGGTGATTCGAAAATAATTAATTTAACGTTTGGCAAAATGTTCATAAAACAAATTAGTAAGGAGATACATTCTGTTAAATAACCGAACAGTATAATTAATGAAAACTTTGTTAATTACATGCAGCTAAAAGTTTAGGTGCCTATTTAATTGTTACTGGCGTTGTAAGGAATAACCTTCATTATATTTTTTACAAGTGGACGCCCACGACTTCGCTCGCGTGGAGTTAGTAGCCTATGTCCGACAGGGATAGTGTAGCTTTCTATAGTGAAATATTTTTTTAACTCGATTCAGTAGTTCCAGATATTACCCCCTACAAACAAAAAACAGGGTTAACACGTTTATGTGCGCTACGTGATAAGACGTTAAAAAATGGTATTTACGGCGCAACAGAACGTAAATAGCCGTCAAAATAAAAAAATTAAAATCTCATACAACGTGACTGAACGCCGAACGCCCGTACTAAATTCTGTCAGCTACGTCATCGTGCTACATTATGTCAGAAATTGGAACCACTAGTGCCACGCTATATCCAACTTTACCCTCACTAAAGATGACTAGAGTGCACATACATGCAAGGAACTGTACTTATACTAACAACGTCCTATGACGTCGCTGCTAGTTCCGCAAGTTGACGTTAAGAAACGTTCCTGTCAGATTTCGCGTTATTTTTACCTACGTTGTATCACAAAGTCTATAGACGTCGCTGTATTTTGTATGGGGAAATACTGTGCGTAACAACGATATTCTATAAAATCGACTGCGCACGTGAACGTGTTAACCTTTTTAATATAATTGTATTAGTGTAGACTAAAAATTTTTCGTAAGTCCATTGATACCACTAAAACAAGGAGTGTTTTATTAAGCTATTAAAAAAAGTGGGAGGCACTATTTAATTTAATATTAACGTGTTATAACGTAATAATTAACATTTTGCATTCAGCAGTGGTAGAAACAATTTATATCAATTTAGTAACGATATCATTACAAAACTGATATAAATCGTTACAAAAACCGTTATGAAACTGATACTAATTATTTTAGTAACGAAACAATATTTGATTTTGACCCTTAATGGTATGAGTGAAGTTTTTATTGCAGTTCAAGCATTCATTTTGAATGACGAGGCCGGTGTCCAACAGATTTTGCGGGTGGTAGGACCTTGTGCACGGTCCGTCCGGATCGCTACAACCATCTTGCACGCTATTCCAGCCGCTAAGCAGCAGTGCTTGCACTGTTGTGTTCCAGCGTAGAGAGCAAGACAGCCGGTGCAATTACTGGCACAAGAGGTATTCCATCTTAGCCCTCTGGGTTGGCAACGCATCTGCAATCTTCTTGGTGTTTCGGGTGTCTTTAGGCAGTGGTGATCACTTACCATCAGGTGACCTACTTGCTTGTTTGCCTTCCTATTTCATAAAAAAAAGATTAGCATACAGGCTGATGCAATGCCGTATGGGCTATACTCTCTAATCATTTTTTTCAAACATGTATCTACCGATACCTTACTTTGTGTTTTAGAAAAAACGTATTCTTCATTTGTTTTATATAAATTGAACCATTAAAAGCTTTTTTTACATATTTTCTATATGGCCATTGCTTATGGATTAGATGCCTAAAAACATACATATATTTGTGTAAAAAAAATGCTGTTACTTTAGTATAACAACATTAAATGTCATTAATGATGTTAATTTTATTAATGAGTAATCAACACGGTTTATAATTTATGATTACGATGTATCCATTATGTGTAAAATTTCAGACTTTTATATCTTTAATTGATTTACAGAAAAAGTCACTATGCAATACACACAGACTTAAAGAGATTGGCGAAACTATTAAGGGTCCTAGTTTAACTAGGGATCCCTAAAAAAGTACACTCCTAAATAATGTTTGTACATATTTGTCATTAATTCCGAAATCATACGCAAAGTACAAAATACCCCAATAATATCGTGTAAAAAGTCCAAAAATAACATTAAAAGAATCAATAATACCAAGTCATGGAATACAGCTACGGCCGAGCTCAGTCGTCTGGGCGTCGTAGAGCCGCGCAGTCGTGCGATGCGCTACGCCGTAGCACCGTAGCACTCGTAGCCGATACAAGTGAACCCAAACTATGTGACGAGGTTTTCCAACAAGAAAAAACACAATATTTAACCGCGGGACTTTTAAACACAGTGTTATAATGGAGTGCAAGACTTTCTGTGTGCTGTTTGTGTGTTTCGTGAGCACGGCGGTCGGGAACCCCGCTAAAATGGGTCAGTATGGATAATGTATACAGTTCTCACTTTGTCATGCTTAATCATGGTGATAGTTGAACAAAGGAGGTTTACTTGGCCCTGTTTGGACTTAAGTGGAGTTTTGTATACAATGTACATACATAGGTACACTTTGTCTCGGAGATATTTGTTATCCATTGTGTTTTAAGTGAGGTGTATAATGGTGTTTTGCTTTTAAGGTTCACAATTGATACAAATTGACAAATATCGGATTGAAGTTAATCGATATTTTTTACTAGACGACTATTATATCATAGAACAAAATTTAAATATTGTTAGGAGTGTGGATCAAACTAATGTGTATTTTTTAACAATAATAAGCAACCTCAACTTATTAATAAAAAAATAAACCATGGAATATCCTTTGGAAATTAATTTAACTTAAAGCTTCAATGCCAGTGATATCACAAAATATAGATTCACATGTATAAATGTATGTCTATGTGATTGCAGATAAATTATTTCAAACTATTTTTTTTCCTTATTAAATTATACCTTACTACTTATATCTCCAATATAAATTATATTTTATGCATAATGAAAACTAAATCTATGATCCAGGTCGGTCCAAATAAAAAGATTTTGATTTGATTTGATTTGATTTGAAAAATCAATAATATAATTATTCATAATATTTTTTATTCAAGCTTTTTGTATTTGGACAATACATTACTGCTTTGTCATTGGATCTCCATTTACGTACCAAATTTAGAGTCAATCCAGCCACTGGATATGGGTTAAAATACACTTGCACGATTTGTCTGGCGAACAAAAGTGAAGTTAAAAGCTTGCAAAGAAAATACCTGTGACAGACGGACGGATACTATTGGAACACTTTCCTGTGTAACAATTATACATATAATTTTACAACATGTAAGCAATTAATCATTTCAATTTGGTTTTGAGTTTGCATAGACGGACATTACGAAACTAAAATCCTTTCGGTTTTCTCATTTGGCTCTGAAAGCTAGACATTTGAATTCAAAGTATAAATATTTTATAGGTATAGTCGACCAAGAAATTGCTTGACCACTTTTCGAGCGTATTACAAAGAGTTAAGGT
This sequence comes from Ditula angustiorana, assembly GCA_963691745.1. Classification (NCBI taxonomy): domain Eukaryota; kingdom Metazoa; phylum Arthropoda; class Insecta; order Lepidoptera; family Tortricidae; genus Ditula; species Ditula angustiorana. The sequence continues at coordinate 2,900,381 of OY829480.1, read as the reverse complement.
TCAAAAGTGGTCAAGCAATTACTTGGTCGACTATACATTCAAATAAAATTTTCAAAATGCCATTTACAACACAAAGAAAAATTAGGGTAATGGCAGGACTCGAGGATCAGGGTTATAGGAAGCTTATATTCATATAGCATACTTATACATATAGATAAATACTTGTATAACATTCATAACTTGAGTAAAAACATTTATATTCATAAAACAAATGTTTGCCTATATCGGGATTCAAACCCGAAAACTCTAGCTTCGACCATTGACCATTGATATCCGGTCATCAGAGATATCATTGTTCATAACGTCTTTTTTTTCTGTAGAGATCTCTGGCTTAATGGTTAGAAAGTTCTGTCAGATGCCCAAGATTTTTCATATTGCTCGTTATGTTTTCTTTTTTTTATGGAATTTAAAAAGTCAAAAATAAAGTGTATAGTGGTGATGTTGTTTCTGGTGGGAACGGATGAGGCTGGGTTTTTGCATAAAATAGAAATATCGCACAGACGCAGTTGTTATGCACGTACACAACAATGGTTATACTGAGTAGCAAGGTGATTGGTTCTAGTTTGTTATACAAGTCACTATTTATTCGTTCCTGTCTGTCCTTAAAATTATCTTCGGCCGCTTACTTATAAACCACGCAACGGATTTTGATACAGTTTTAATTGTCATTTAGAGATTTTAACGGAAGTTCTTTTTTTTAGATTCTTTATTTTAGCTGATCGTAGTCCTCGCGAAGGGTACGGGCGGCTACGATCGCTTAACAAATAACAATTTACGGAAGGTAAGGTTTTTTGCGGGTGGTAGGACCTTGTGTAAGGTCCGTCCGGATCGCTACCACCATCTTGCTCGCTAATCCCGCCGCTAACCAGCAGTGCTTGCAGTGTTGTGTTCCGGCGTGGAGAGCAAGACAGCCGGTGCAATTACTGGCACAAGAGGTATTTCATCTTAGCCGTCTGGGTTGGCAACGCATCTGCAATCTCTGGGTGTCTATAGGCGGTGGTGTACACTTACCATCAGGTGACCCACTTGCTTGTTTGTCTTCCTATTTCATAAAAAAAGGTTTTTTGTCAATTTCATTCTTATTGTACGTGCGAAGTCGCGGCAGGTCGCTAGTTCGAATATAATCGTTAATTTTATATTATAATAGAGTACAAATTGAAACGGATTAGGACAGTTTAAGCTACTGACTGAAGCAATATACGTGACAAACACACAAAGCGTCTTTGTATAGCAATTGGTTATTGTGTTCATGCTTTACAAAGTTGAACTCAACTACTATTGAGTTATGGTTATTATTCATAACGACCGGATAGCGTGGTCAGTGACCTACAAAGCTAGAGGTTGGGGGTCGATTCTCACTAGGAGACAATATTTGTATGGTGGTAATAAATGTTTGTAGTTGAAACGTGGATATAACAGAACTTATTTATGATAATACGAGCTTTTACCCGCGTCTTTGCCTGTGTGATATGGTTTTGTATGCATGATCTGTCTGGCAAATTTCATCAAAATCCGTCCAGCCATTAATGCCTGGTTGAGGAACAAACAGCCAAGTATACGAACATCGTTAATTTTTCATTTATTTATAGCAGTAGTTCCCAAACTTATTTTTCTCGTGGACCACTTTCAAAATTTTACTGGTTTCGGTGGACCCCCTGCTGCTACATTTCTACCCCCAGCAAGTCTCCCGTGGACCCCTAGGGGTCTACCTGGACCACTTTGGGAATCACTGATTTATAGGATTGTTACAAGACGTAGGTCAAAGCTATTGTAATAAATGCCACTGTCAGCACCGCGAAAATCCCTTAGCGGTCGTGTGGAGCGTGCGGATGCGTGTGCGCCGGTTTCGAGCGTTTGTACCTATATTCTTTACTGCTTATATGTATGTATACTGTGGTTGTGAGGAATTCCTGTGGACTGTATAATAAATAAGAAATAAAAAATTATGAATAATGCTAATTTAATGAACTAAATGTATGTACAATATGGGTGGACCTCGCAGCAGCCTCAGCGGATGGCGAACGACTGACTCCAAAAACTCTTCGAGCTGGGCTGCTGTCACGAGGTCTTACACAGGCCAGTAATATAAATACAGGGAAACAAAACGAAAGAGGCCTGCTTGTCCTTCACAGTGGTATTAGCGAGCAAGATGGTAGCGGTCCGGACGGACCTCGCACAAGGTCCTATCACCCGCAAAGTCCTGGAATAAAATCGAGAGCTAATGGTTACGTATACAAAATGAAGATAAATGAGCTTCTAAACTCACAAAATAACCCGATATTTTTTCCTGCATGTTCCAGAAAACGACACAAATGATGAACGATCGGTCTCCTAACAGAATCTAGAACTTAATTTAGGTACGAAGTTGATGATCGATGCGCTCTTGGCCGGCAAATTCTTTTCTTTCTCTCTGATGGCACCTTTGCAATTTTGGCACCGCTTCTGTCTGTGTAATCAAAAAAACTATCAAGATTAGGAAAGTTCTATTCGATTTAGGTGATTGGATCGAATGGGCAAATATTTGGATTGTGTGAGTTCTTATCTAAATTAACTTGCCTTATGTTATAGAACTTTTATTCTTGGCAAGATTAGACGGTGGTTTTATTAAATTGCCTTTTTAGTTAATTTGTGGGTGAAATCGTTTGTTAGGCCGCAGTTTCGATCGTGTCGTCATTGGTTATTAATTTTTAGTTTAATATTAGGAATCCCGAGGGCCCCACTAAAAATCAGCATTATCATGTTGAACAAAATCATTTGGTTATGTTCAACATAATGTTTTGTTATTTATGTATTTTTATGTGTTATGTTGAATAATTTTAAACAAACGTCTTAACTTTCTTTCTTTCTTTCAAATCTTGCAAATAAATTATGATTAACTTCTAATGATCGGATTTTTTTCCAAATTTTGAATGTTTTTAAAGAATATATTTCCAGATTGTTTCAATTTTTATCAAAACTCAATTCTAATGCTGGAATCCATGAAGAAATTAGAGAATACCTCAAATATTACAGACATACTTACATGTAGCAACGTTTATTTGTGTATCCCTTTCGATAAAAACACTGTTTACAAATTCAGTCGGTTTTTGATCCCAAAAAGTTATTCAAGTCAAATCAAGTTATTGTTAAAATAAATTATTCTTGTTTTAGTCCCTCTGACTGAGGAATAAACAATAGTACATTATGGGCGCAGCAATGCGACTGGAAGACAAATCGTTTGTGTTCTAAGTTCGCCGCTTGCATACTCGTAGTTCGAACACGATATCTTCTGAAGTACTCGTAAACACATTAACGGAGCGATGCGGCAATGCAGTTTAATTCTAACTTTCGTACTAACTATTGTATAAGACGAGACATTAAGGGGTTTAACGTATCCCCCACTTGACTTAATGCATCATTAATCATTAAAGCTTGCTGTGCTAATTAATGTTATAAAAAACAAGTGCGAGTCGGACCCGCGTACCGAGGGTTCCGTCATCAACAACATCTATGGCCCGTTTCACTAAGCTGCAAGTTACAATTTTACAAGTCTAAACCGGCAACATTGGTCAATAATGACCAATGACAATGGGCATTATGACCAATGTTGCCGGTTTAGACCTGTAAAATTGTAGCTTCGTGAAACGGGCCACTAGTGTCGCATTTTTGCTTTGTAAGACAATTTAAAAAAAAATGTGTGTATTAACTATTACGGTTTTCGGATTTATTATTTTATTTGTGCTGTGAGCCTTCCTTGTTACCAAATTTCATAGTTCTAGGTCAACGGGAAGTACTCCATAGGTTTTTGAGTGTCTTACGAATGTATGAAACATGTGGCATAAACGGCCGTATCTTTTGATTGCGTTGACTTAGAAGTTTGATTTTTTCACGGCTCTAAGGGACTGCAGATTTAAGTATTTGATACTAATTTCAACTCAATACAACCACGCGTTCTTGAGAAAAATGGTCATGACAGACAGACAGACGTAAAACAATGTGATCCTATAAGGGTTCCGTTTTTCATTTTGAGGTACGGAACCCTAAAAACTTCTTTATGTTAAGTAATTATTGTGATGATTATATATATAATAATAATAAAAAATAATAATAAAAAGTTCATTTTCAGTTATACAGAAGTGCTTATAGGCTTATAGCTAGTGATAGTTAATCAAATATAGTTCTGAAATCTTGTTTTGAAAAGCGAAAAAAAGGGATAAGCTGCTGGGTTCCTTGCGGCGTTTTTTCTTAACAGAATCTTCTATTCCGAAGTGCTGGGAGACTCAGACATTTAAAGAGCCTATAAGGCCTACTTTAAAAATATGTTTTCATTTCATTTTAATAAAAAATAGACAAATGTGAATTTAAGTAAAGAAAAAAAAAACACGGGAATTGAACCTCGACAATTTTTTTTTATGTTATTATATTAATATAACTAAGATTATAATTTTCTTCTTGACTTTCATGATTCTAGGTCAACGGATTAGGCCTATAGTTTTTGATTTATTTGCGTTTGACAGACAGATAGACACACATGCAGATACGACAACGAAGTAATTAAATAGATTCAGGATTTACTTTGCGGAGGTCCATATCAACAAATTACCTTATCTTATCTTATCTTATTTGTAAGGGGTCCTTTCGGATACACTTCGACCCAGTGGGATCTTTTGTGCATTTACCCCTCCTTCGCACTTAGTCCTTCGCTTTTTCCACTTCCTCCATAAAGTGGATGATGTGGTTTAGCGGTAGTGCCTTGACTTCTGATGGTTCGGGGTATCCGTTACCGAGGAGTTTCATTCTTGTTCTGGCGAGGGCCTCACAATCACATATAATGTGTTCCATTGTTTCGGTCTCCTCTCCACACATTCTACAATCATCGTTGTCGTATAGTCCCATCTTAGCTAGTAGGTGTTTAGTTCCGAAGTGACCTGTAAACACCCCGATTATGTACCGGAGTTGTCTTCTGCTGAGTTTCCAAAGTTTCTTGGTCCAGCCTGGGTCGATGTTTCCTATGAAACGTTTTGAATGCCTTAGACCTGCCAAGCTTCTCCATTCTTTTTGGTGTTGCTTTTTGGTGTGGTTGTTTATGGCCGTTTTTATGGTTCCCTGAGAGAGTCCCACATATGGTTCAGGTCCAATGTAATTATTGGATGAGCCTTCCCTTGCAAGTTCGTCTGCTTTTTCATTTCCGGTGAAACCTTCGTGTCCTGGTATCCATATCAGGTTCACTTTGTTATGTCTACCAAGCTTATTTAGTGCTTGTATTCCATTGTATACCAGTCTCGAGTCTACTCTAGGCGATGTGAGTGCCTTAAGTGCTGCTTGACTGTCGCTGAGTATATAGACAGTTGTCTCTTTTAACCCCCTGTCTATATTCTCTTGTGCGCAGGCTATTATTGCAAATGTTTCCGCTTGGAAAACAGTTGCAAGATCACCCATGCTTGTACTACAACTATAGTTCTGTGCATAAATGCCTGCTCCCGTACCGGATTTCATTTTGGATCCATCCGTATACCATGAGATGCCTTCGCCTTCGGGTAATGTCTGTCTTTCGGCCCATTCGACCCTTGTGGGAACATGGAGCTTGTAGTTCCTTTGGAACACGTACTTTGGTTGCATTTTGTCGCAACTCATAGCTGTTATTTTGTCAAGTTCCTTGTTTTGTTCCATTTTAGTATGCTTCGTCCTCGGGGCTAAGTCGTTCCACAGACCATCTCTCCTCATTCTGTGTAGTGCTTTGCGCGCCTCAGATTCGATAGCAATGTGCAGTGGCGGTAGGTCCAATAGGACCTCCATTGCTGCCGTAGGTGTCGTTTTGAACGCCCCGGTGATAGCCATGCATGCCATTCTTTGAAATTTTTCAAGAGAGTTTTTGCATGTGCGTAGTAGTGTTCTTGGCCACCAGGCCAGACAGCCGTACATTATGATGGGTCTCACCATCATGGTGTAAATCCATTTCAGTACTTTGGGGTTGAGTCCCCATGTTTTCCCATAAGCAGACCTACACATACCAAACACTCTCGTTGCCTTGGTTATAGTGTATTCCGCGTGCTTCTTCCAGTTTAGTTCTTTATCTAGAGTAATCCCCTAGATATTTCACATCACTGGAGAGCTTTAACCCCTCACCATATAGTTTTAAGGGCTGTAGGTTTTTTAGATCCCTTTTTCTGGTAAACGGTATTACCACTGTTTTGGGCGGATTGATAGAGAGTTGATGGCTACTGCACCATCTCTCCACTTTTTCCAGGGCCTCTTTCATTATACCTGATACCGTGTTCGGGAATTTCCCGTTAACCAGTATAACCAGATCATCCGCGTACCCTACTGTATGAATAGGGCCCGTGTTGAGCTCCTCAAGCAGCGAGTCCACCACCAGGCTCCAAAGCGTGGGTGATAGGACTCCTCCCTGTGGGCATCCTTTAGTAACCGTGGCTAGTATTTCGTCACCTAGTAGGGTTCCCGTTATTAGCCTGCTGTTTAGCATGTTGCCCATCCATCTGCATATGGTTGGTTCGATACCATGCCGACTCGCAGCAGTGCTGATGGCATAAAACGTGGTTCGGTCAAATGCTCCCTCCACGTCCAGAAATGCAGCTAGACATATTTCCTTGTTTTCTATCGCCTGTTCTGCTTTGCTTACCACTAGGTGTATCGCTGTATCAGTCGATTTTCCCGGTTGGTATGCGCATTGCATCTTGTGGAGTGGATGCCGTCTTAGAGGTCCATCCCTTATATGTCTGTCCACCATCTTTTCTAGAGTCTTCAGAAAGAATGACGACAGACTTATTGGCCTGTATGATTTGGCCTCACTATAATCTGCCTTGCCTGGTTTCGGCAAGTAGATCACCTTCACCAGCCTCCATATTCGTGGTACGTGTCCGAAGGCTATGCACGCTCTGTACAGTCGGCTTAGATGCGGTATGAGTACATTGGCGCCTTCTCGTAGTAGAATAGGGTAAGTGCCATCCGGTCCTGGAGCCTTATATGGTTGAAAGGTGGATATCGCCCATTTTATCCTATTATGGTCTACTACCTTTTTAGCGGTGTCCCAATTGTGCCTTGTTGTCTTTGTTACTTGTTCAACTGCACTGATTGGTTCATCGTCTGGTTTGCCCTGATGTATGATAGAGCCTGGAAAGTGTGTCTCACACATTACTTTTAGCGTTTCGAAGCCCGTTTCAGTCATGTTCCCGTCTTTACCTCTTATGGTTGTTAGTGGGATTGACTTGGTCGTAGCTAAAGCCTTGGTAAGTCTCATGCCTTCTGGTATTGAGCCTATTTGATCGCAGTGGTTCCTCCATGCTTTCCTTTTAGCTTTTCTTACAGCCTTATTGTACTCTGTGAGCTTATGCGCGTAGTTCTCGAAGTTTTTCGAGGCTTTCGCGTCGTTGAAGATGGCCCTGGTCTCTTTCCTGAGCTTCGTAATGTCAGGGTTCCACCATGGCACCTTCTTTGCAAGAACTTTCCTTTCGGGGCAGTTCCTAATCCAGGCTTTGTTAACCGCCTGCACTATATTGTCCGCTTCAAATTACTAACAAATTACCTTACTACTCCGCGAAGCTAGTGTCGTGTACTCACGTGCAAAACAGCAGCGTCGGTTGCAATATATATTTCCATGCAAACCCCACCCTCCTCCGCTTCCACACTAAACAACATCACACAGACTCATACAGATAGTTTCTAAATTCCGTAAAGTTTCCGCCGGCATAACAGTAAGTAAATGTCATAATTACAGCGATTAGTCATCGCGACAACGTTCTAAAGTGGCCAGGAATACAAAATGGCTGACTGTTCAAGTAGTTCTAAAACAAAGCAGCGCTTTCCTAATGACATGCCATAAATCAGCAGCTGTTACCACCGTTATACCACCTTGGTATACCTAGATAATTTCCCGGAGTCCACTGCGCCAACTGCATGGTAACTAGATAGCCTCTAAACAAACACATTAGTGGAGTCTGGATATCCTAGATAAAGGGGGAGAAAGAGGCGGAGATGCCACGCTTTGAAATAGACTTATATTTGAATCAGGTATAATTCTTTACGTTTTCGCGACATATAGACGTTGAAATAGAACGGTTTATATCGCGTGTACTGTAACGAATATAACTCCCGATGTTTTCAGCGTTTTCAGGTCTCATTTTCACGGGCAGGCTGACAAAAATAGTTAGAATACAAGTTATAAAATTTTGATAAAATAATTAAAAAACTAAAAACGAAATCGTTCCAATTAACGCGTTTTTCGGAATGAGGATACCTTCTAATTTGGTGAAAAAAATATCTTTAAAGATAGAAAATTAAGGGATAAATCACCGTCTACATAAACACGGGGCTCATCAAGCCGTATGTATGTATGTAGAAAGTCGTTTTTTAATTTGAAAAAGCTATTAACTTCACGAACGAAGAACAAAGCTCCGCTCACCAACCGGAGTGTATAAAATTGTTAAATTAAATGTGAAACCCACTCCGCTCTTCCTTCCTCCGTGGCGAACCATTTATTATTATAGTTGATTTACTGCGAACTGCGAGCTTAGAACAATAATTGGTGGCTGTGATTAATTGCAATTCTTGGTGCAATATTGCATTGGCTTCGTCTTCAGTGAAGCAACGGCATTTGTTTGCCATTACGTCAGTTGCTAATTCAGATTTGTAGTTGAGTTTATATGTAGGGTCCTTATGAAAATCAGCGTCTCGGTTTACCGAGTCAGCATGCCAAGGACCCTTTTTTTGTTTTTAACGGTTTTAACTTATTAAATTAAATTAAGAGGAGAGTTAACCCAGCGCTCTCCATACAAACGGCGATAACGTTTTCCACTCTCTAAACCTTGACCTACAGCCATGATTTTTTTGTATGTTGTCAGTATGCCCTAGAGCTAGGTTTGTATGTTTTGATTTTTTTAATATTCTTTAAAATATTGACGCTTTTGTGTTTTGTATGAAATTTCTAAAATGCAAATATTGTATAATCTGTAAAGAATATTTAAAAAATCAAAACGTACAAACCTAGTTCTAATGCATAATAACAACATACAAAAAAATCATTGCCATAGGTTAAGGTTTATAGGGTGGAAAACGTTATCGCCGTTTGTATGGGGAGTGCTTTTTGGGGCTCCCTCCTCTCGCACACTCCTCTTAACAGAAACACCTCTTCTTCTTCTATCTTAGCTATCTGGGTTGGCAACGCATCTGAAATCTCTTTGGTGTTGCGGACCTATAAGCGGTGGTGATTACTTACCATCAGGTGACCCACTTGCTTGTTTGCCTTCCTATTTCATACAACAACATTAAATTTTTCAGAATAAAATGATTCTTTTAATGAAATGGTTTTACGTTACTTTAAGATTTTCTTTTAAGCCACTTACTATACGTATGAAACAACAAATTCAAAGCGATACTGCAATTTTATTTTTCTTTTATAAAAATAAAAGCATACTTCATTCCTTTCTTTATTCTATATGCGCTGAAAATCCAGGAATTTCACCTCAAACTCTTCAGTAAACCGATGTAAATATTTCTGAAATACTGTACACTATTACCTGCGCCAGACGTCACATTTTGCTTTGTACTGGAAACTTTGGTTTACGTGTATGCCTGTAGAAGTACCTTCAAGGGGTCGATTCTTTAAGCGCAACGGCGAAGACTTCGCCGTCGAGCGCGCATTTTTATAGAAAAGGAATGAAAATAAGCACGTCACTTGATGAAAAGTAATCACCGCCGCGTATAGAAACCAGCTGTCCCAAAAAAATCACTGATCTGTTGTCAATTAAGTCATTAAGTTTAGTTGCTCTGAGTTTATTTCGAAGTGCGTCCCTTTGTCAAGAAGACATTAATTTCTCGGGCGTATTATAAAATCAATGACTATATCTTGGACAAGGATGTTTGGAAATGATCCCGATCTGTATTGACGATCCCTGGCTCCAAAGATTGTACACCTGCTGTGTTGAATTGTTAAATTGTAGAAATTTTAAATATTTGAGATGTAAAATAACATTGTAATTTTGATTTATTTAAAAAATTACACCTCGTTGAGTTTCTTGCCTGTATCTTCTCATCAGAGGTTTTTCCGAACCGGTGGTAAATTTTTTGACATTCATAAGTGCTACCTGTAAACCTAATCTGAATAAAATATTTTGACTTTTGACTTTTTTTGACTTTCTCATGACACTAGTCTGACAAAGACGCTGAGAGTGATAAGTTAAATCTGGACCAGTCATGTCGGTCAGGGCCACAACCAGGGCCTAATTTCATAAACGTGACAGGTGGCAGTGACAATTCGCCATACATTACCGTGTTGACAAGAAACCCTACAGAGTTACAGATTTAACATCATAGTGAGCAAGCAATGTACACCGAATTGTCACTGTCACCAGTCGCCAGTCGCGTTTATGAAATTGGGCTCAACAAGCTATTTACAATGTGCTCTACCGCTATTTAAAGCGCAAGCGAGACAGAGCTATAGTTGTAAAAACACATTAACTAGCGTTATTTAAACAAATAACTGGTTAGTTACCGATAAAATGCTTAAAATATTAATAATGGTTAATTATCCAACAACGACCCAAAAAAAAGGTACTATTTTTGTTGATTTTTAAGGTAATTAGCGTTAACGTAAAAAAATATATAACTAAAATAATAACGATATAAACTAACCCCCTTATTCATAAAAACTTAACAATAGTTTTAAGTTAACAAATGTTTTGTCCCTTTCATTTGAGGGCAAACGTCACAATGACATATGAATAACAGGCCAAGTGCGAGTCGTGCACACACTCGGAAAACATACCGCCTTTTCCGACAGCAGTCGAGAAAATGCGGTTAATTAACCGTTAATAACGAAAATTGCATTTGTGAACGCTCGGTTAAAATCGTTTATAACCGGCTTTGCATCTATAAAAAAAAAAGGTCAATTGACCCATATACATTAAATTACGAGGTTGAACTAGATTAGATTACATTACATTACGTACATTACGTTAATTGACTTGAAAATTATTAAAAAATGCCAAATTAGTTAAAAGTTCGGATTATTATTATTTGTGCGACACTGGGTAAGGATCATCACTTGATCTGGCCAGTAATGATCCCTACCCAGTGTTTTGTCATGGGGCAGTCCAAACGCTCAGAAAACATGCTCAGGATGGTGTTGGGGCGGCCGCGCACTCTGTTCAGCAGGGACTCGTTCCTTCTGACGGCGTGGAAGCCGTCAGTGTGCGCCTCCGCGAACATACCGCACGTTTAGAATTAAAGCGACTCAATTCTGAATATGACATTTCCCAAAATTAAACCCTATGTCTTTTAGTTAAGGTGATATTTTGGGACGTGTATAAATCAGAAATGGGTCGCTTTAATTCTAAGCGTGCGATACACGACGCGCTGCAGCGTCGCGACAGCCCCATCAGCATCCTGAACACGTTATTGTATTGAACCCTGAGCGTGTTGTATGTACGCTGCGTATGACTCACCCACAGACTGCTGATGTAGAAGGTAACCTTATCCTATGGACAACAAGCTGCTTCGACGACGAGCTCGTCGATGTTGTGCTTAGAGAATAACAGCTCTCATGCCGTGAAGCATACGTTTTAAGTACTGTGACAATGACATTAGTAAAATTGCGTGCCAGTGAAACGTTGAGACAGAGTTAATTGCTTACCAAGTGAAATTGTGTCAAAGAGCGGTACTACCGAGTAATTCGCGTTTGATTCAATTTAAAAAAAGCCAAGTGCGACTCTGACACAAATGTTTCCGTAATACTAACCCGTACCCTTACCATGAGTACAGTGCACCTAGCCGTAACCATACTCGATAGCGACAGCGTAAAACGATTCGTATGGGAAATTGCACAGCGCCTTTAGCGCTCACTTAGATAACTAAAGGTCGCTAGTATGAGTCCAACGGTAAATTACCTATCGAAATCTGAACGTCAGTGTCTAACGTTTTGTAGCTGTTGCCGTAGAATATTGGTACCATGAGTCACAAATTTGACACATGTCATCGAAAAATACCGTATCGGCTATGGTTAACTCTTTCACTGACAAATTTAATAAGAGCGTATTTAACCGCTATCGACTGTAGTAACGTAATACGAATTTTCGATAGAAACTCATGGTAATGGTACTGAATTACTAAAGAATCAAACCAAAAACTGTCTAATATTCTGAACACCCTTCAAAGTCAAAGTCAAAATATTTTATTCAGATTAGGCTTACAGGTAGCACTTATGAATGTCATAAAATTTACCACCGGTTCGGAAAAACCTCTGATGAGAAGATACCGGCAAGAAACTCAACGAGGTGTAATTTTTTAAATAAATCAAAATGCCTTTTATAGTTTCGGACCACTCCGCAGTCCTTATTTGTGAGCCCCCGCGGCGGTGGCGTTACGGACTGGTCCGAAACATGTCGGGCAATTCTCGAATTACAAATACGTGAGTGATCCGTTATTATTAATATGTTTTGCGGGTGGTAGGACCTTGTGCAAGGTCCGCCCGGATCGCTACCATCATTTTGCTCGCTAATCCTGCCGCTAAGCAGCAGTGCTTGCACTGTTGTGTTCCGGCGTGGAGAGCAAGACAGCCGGTGTAATTACTGGCACAAGAGGTATTCCATCTTAGCCCTCTGGGTTGGCAACGCATCTGCACTCTCTTTGTTGTTGCAGGTGTCTATAGGCGGTGGTGATCACTTACCATCAGGTGACCCACTTGCTTGTTTGCCTTCCTATGTTGTATAAAAAAAAATGTCCCAGTTTCACGGTAGTTCATGTTAAAAAGTATGTATTGTATATTTTTCCGTTAATTACAGTGAATAACAAAGTTTGTGACATTATAACTTTCCAAAACAATAATCAACTTTCCATATGTGCTATAATTCCAGCAATCTACGTAGTGTGCAGACAATTCCACGTTTACATTTCTGTAATTCCCTTTCCTCCATCGTAAAAGGGCGTAGGTGCTGACCATTCCAGTAGGTTATACGCCCTTTTACGCGAAAGGAGTGTCATGGAAACAGCGCGGCCGTGCGATTAGCTGTAATGGTGTCACGAAACGAACATTTCGACGAATTTATGATGCCATAGGATAAGGTTACGTTTACAAATTTGGTAATTTGGACAAGAATATGAAGACGCATGGCATATAATTGCTTTTTAATGGAATGAGATATAGCGTTCAATTGTTTGGTCATTGAGGCGAATTTTTTTTTAGTAAAGTATTGGCATTTGCGGGGGTAGGACCTTGTGCAAGGTCTGTCCGGATCTCTACCACTATCTTGCTCGCTAATTCTGCCGCTGAGCAGCAGTGCTTGCACTGTTGTGTTACGGCGTGGAAAGCCAGACAGCCGGTGTGATTACTGGCACAAGAGGTATTCCATCTTAGCCCTCTGGGTTGGCAACGCATCTGCAATCTTCTTGGTGTTGCGGGTGTCTATAGGCGGTGGTGATCACTTACCATCAGGTGACCCTTGCTTGTTTACCTTCCTATTTTAAATAAAAAAAGAGAAAAGCGTCATAATCAAAAGCATTGTACTGTTACTAAAGTGATTAATTTTTGTCGCAAACGTTACTAAACTGATAGTAGGTATTTTAAAACAAACGAATAACTCACGTATTTGAAGAAAAAAAGAAAAAAATGAAGCAAACGAGGGTAGTTGTTAGGTAGCGCCCGCGCCGCCTGCACCGAGCAGCCGAGCTGTCATGGCTTCGGTACGCAGTCTAAACCCCTTTCTTAAACGCTTCGTAAACATTTGTTAGTTAACATTTTTTATGTCTTTATCTGTCATTGCGACGTTTGCCCTCAAATGAAAGGGACAAAACATTTGTTAGCTTAAAAAGTTTCTTAAGTTTTTATGAATAAGAGGGTTCTAATTTATTCTCTATTTTAATCAGTACTTAAACATTTTCTTTTTCGTCTCGTGTTTAGTTGAATTTGTGTAAGTAACCGTCTTTTCTTCATTTCTTTTTGATCTATAAACATTGATTAGAAAGAAAAATAATCTTTTAATCCCCATCAACAGTTTTGTTTACTTTCTTTTAACTATTATTGCTGTCCAGAAATAGTATATTATCGCCCTGGAACTTAAAATAAAATGTAAAGTGCCTAGCGTTCGTGTGTTACAACGTTCCGTATGTTCTGTTTACTTAGCTCTGTTTGACATGAGACGGGGATGCTCTTATGTAAATTGGTGTAATAACATTGCTCAAGCGGTTTTGCATAATTGAAAATACTACGTAATTATACAGGGCGAATGTAGAGCGAATAGATCGTTAGCAAAGATGATTGTATTGACGTCTCGTTTCGAATTTGGTGGGATTGGTATCTACTACAGTGATACCTCATTGAGTTTCATGCCGGTATCTTCTCATCGGTAAGTTTTTTTTTTATAAATAGGAAGGCACAAGCAAGTGGGTCACCTGATGGTAAATGGTCACCACCGCCTATAGACACCCTGTCACCTGTCGCGTTTATGGAATTGGGCCAAGAAGTTGGGGTTTACAGATGACATTATCTGAAGCCTGATGTGGTCGGGCCTTGATCAGTCTCGTCCGAAGATAATTAATGGAATCAATTACTTGGGTGCTCCGTGATGCCAGTGCCAGCAATCGTGAATCGTTGGATTGTTTTTATTTTTCGCGATTTTTACACATATTTTGTAAAGTTATGGGTTATCTACTCGTGACCACGGCCGTTGAAACATGGCCGAAACGTCGAGTTAAATTAACAATATACTTTTTTGTAATCGAAATTATTTATTTTTTATAATTTTCAACAAATGGCATCATCTCTCGTCAGCTAACGGGCATTCATAAATAAACAAGTTGTATGAGATAACTTGATTAAGTTTCTCATAGATGACACCGAGGGTAGTTTTCCCAAAGAAAACATATCAATAATGTAACGACCGTAAAGACGAAACACATTGAAAAATTCGCAGGGTATGGCAATGGTGGTGTGGCGAAACTGGCAAACGCAAGGCACGGTATGCTGATGTTGCAGGTTCAAGCCCTGCCATTACCCTATTTTTCTTTGCGTTGTCATTATATAGCATTTTAAATTTCATTTGATATAATTTGAATGAAGGCCTGAATCTGTTAATTATTTGTTACAGATTTATCAGGTGATAGCCTTCACACCGCATTGACATTGCTCGTGATCTGACCGTAACATTTCTCAGATCATGTCATTCGGTACTCGTAGAACCTTTTGATCTCGCATTTTATAAACAAACTGGCACAAATTACCTTGCTACTCCACGAAACCAGTACCGTGCACGTGCAAGACAGCTGCATTTGTGCGATGTATATTTTGCATTTTTCATGCAAAAACCCATCCTCCTACGCTTTCAAACGAAACAAAATGTATCACACAGACTCAACTATAAACCACCATCATTCACACTTCACAGGGTGCACAGTTTGTGCTCAGTAAACAAGTAATAATAAGTTAGGTTCCCTTCTTTTGTTTGAAACTCGCCGTGTTGCATTGCTTCACAGCAGGTGACCCGCCTGCTAGTTTGCCTAACGTAAAAAAACAACTAATACCAGCGACTGTCACGTTTGCTGCCCCATGTATCCCTGTTGCTTTCCACATTTTCTACCATTTCAAACGTACATTCCCCGAACTAGGTCGCATCGGGTCAACGGGCTGTCTGGCGGATTGCCAAAATAATACAAACAGCGAATTAGTTATGACAATTTGTTCTGACTGTAAAGGATAGCTGAATGAGAATTAGGCTGTTTTCATTTATTTTTATGGAATATAAATTTTGAAAGGAACGGGCTTAGAATAATCAGGGTTCGTGCCTTTATTAAACGAACTCAATCCCAACCTCGTAAGTTTTCTCTCGTAAGTCTCGTAGTAAGTTTTTTTTTATACAACATAGGAAGGCAAACAAGCAAGTGGGTCACCTGATGGCAAGTGATCACCACCGCCTATAGACACCTGCAACAACAAAGAGAGTGCAGATGCGTTGCCAACCCAGAGGGATAAGGTGGAATACCTCTTGTGCCAGTAATTACACCGGCTGTCTTGCTCTCCACGCCGCAACACAACAGTGCAAGCACTGCTGCTTAGCGGCAGGATTAGCGAGCAAGATGGTGGTAGCAATCCGGACGGACCTTGCACAAGGTCCTACCACCCACAACCCGCAAGTGTTACATATAGAACAAATGGCAACTGACGTTGAACTCACTGAATCAAACGATATGGTTCAAAATTCATTGAACGAAATTTGACGTGGGCCTTACGAGGTTAAGCAAAAGTTGTTTAATATCATTCATAATTGGGTCAAAATCAAAACATTGTACCGTTCCTAAAGTAATTTATATCAGTTTCGTAACGGTTTAGTAACGAATAATAAATATCAGTTTAGTAACGAAATTATTCGTTACAAAACCAGTTTTTTTACACAGTCGGGTTTTATTTAAGTTTTACTTACTAAAGGCGGTGGTTATAGACCGAACTTAAGTTCCAGTTCTATACTGGATTAGTATAAAACTAGAACTCAATTAAATCAATCAATCTCAATCTAATTGATTGATTTTATTGATTGATTCTGATTGATCTCAATTTAATTGTATTTGTTTTGTAAACTGTGCAATGAAGCTTAAATAAATAAATAAATAAATAACTCGAGCTCAGTCTATAAGTAATAAGGTGATTGATTCACAGTTTTAACAATAAATAAATGATTATGATTATGATTAAAACGTCTAGACATAAATTTTACTCAAATAAGGCGAGCATTTAGTTACAAGCTACCCGCCTCGGTTCCGCACGCATACAATTAGGGGATGTATTGTGCTTAAAACTTTCATAAAAAAACTTATTGAGAGTGAAAACGGCATTGAAATCCGTTGCGTGGTTAGGAAGAAGTAAGCGACTGAATCTTCAGTCTGCTTCTGTCTGTCTGTCGTCTGTCTTCATATCTACTAATAATACTATGATTAATATGATTAATACTAGTTAGTATGTACTTGATAGGTAGATTATTGTTTATCAGCTTTTTACTTTTCTTTTTGTGCACCCATGTTTGTTACTTTCTTATTTATAGTGTGGTTGACTGGTAGAGAATGCCTACTGGCATTAAGTCCGCCAATTGTATTTGTTTTGTAAACTGTGCAATAAAGCTTAAATAAATAAATAAATATCTATAAAGACAGACGGGAACGGATAGCGGCTTTTTTTATACTATGTAAAGATAAAGATTCGACGTAGTGGTATAAACATAAACTCCAATACTTAATTTACTCCTTTTATACCAAATTTTAGCTTACCGTCCACTTCCACACCGAACTAAGCTCGCAATATAATTTAGCGCGGCCGGGCGCAACTTTCACAATCGATAAGCCAAATTCTGTAACAGACTGAAGTAGGTCGCCTTGTAATTCCCAAGCAACTTGAGAGCTCCAAGCCTGACAGCAGGCAGCTACTTTCCTTGTTAACTGGAGCCAGTAGCTTGCCTTCGAATGATTACAAGGATCGACCATGTGTACCTAACTGAAGTCAGTTCGTTCGCTGATGCAGATGAGCATATTTTCGCAACATTTGTGACACGTCATTAATAAAGCGACATATAATGTGTACAAAATACAAGTTTGTATGAAATACTGTAGAATGTTCGGATATTATGACATTTATTGAAAAGTCATTATGACATCAAATTGGTTGATTGTACTTTTGACTTATTTCTATTTAACTTACTGTATAAAAGTGCTCTAAAAACTGTAATGTACCAATTAAATTATGAACTCATGTTAAATAATTTTCGATTGCTGACAAATACTATAATGCCATGCATAACAACATCGTCATGTTTAAAACGCAATCAACAGTAAATAATTGAATTATGATAGAAAGTGCACTCGCCCGGTCACTCTTCCGGTATAATCCTTGTACTACTTGCATAGTGTAACCAAACTTTTACAGGCATGTTTGGCGCGGCGCCAACTCTAGACCTGGCAAATTAGAACACTTTCCTAGGTAAATTGATAAGGTAACATATCGCTGGTGCAATTAGAATCAATTAGAAACGAACCGGGAAAAGTTTGGGCGCTTCGCTCCAGACGGTTTGCGTTGGATCTTGGACTAACGCCCTAGAATTTGGTAATTAGGGTATTTTACCCCTAAAGCAGAGTAGGCTAGTTGAAAGTAGTATTATTTTATAATAGTACATTACCTTCAGTAGTCTGGCGAATTAAGGTGTTTGATATTGATAGGTAGGTACTTGATATAATAGTAGTAGAATGGCGGCCATTTTTTCGTCTACAAGGCCGGCCATTGAGCTACGACATGCCACCAATTTGAGTTGTATACTATCACTTTGTCCTACAAACTGCAGTGCCGACACTGCATCCCACTCTTACTAGCGGTAGGTGCCGTAACGTCGATCGCCCCGTTGGCTTTACACGCGTTGGTGGGCGCTGGAAAGTCACACTTTTTATTTGAATGGTGCTAGTCTAGTGTAACTTATACTTCAATGCAGGAACTAAGGATTAAAACTACTTTAGTTAACTTACGTTTCGTCTATACCCGTCATTTTTACGTTTGCTGAAAAACACATTTATAAAACACGCTTTAGTTAAAATAGGTTTATAAAGTTATGAATAAAGGCAGTTTTTGAGGTCGCAATGTGATTATATATTTGATATTTAAATAAGAGACAAATGACGCATAATAACATAAGTAACTATAATTATGAATAAATACAATGTTAAAAACTCGTTTTGAAACGTCGATAAAAAAGCAAACAAAATGACTCAATTACAAAAAGTAAACCAATAAGTAGCGTCTTTTAGTTTTATCTTCTGAATATAATTTCCCGAATGTTAAAAATATCAAAACCCGGCCCAGGTTTAACTTATTTCTTCCTGCGTCCCTGTCAAACTAGTGTCATAGGAACGGGTCGCTCATAGAGATAAACTCAGCTAAACTAAACTTAGCCGGTCATGTTAAGATCACTGTTCATTTGGTAACTCGACGGCCGCCAAACAGCTCCTAACCTGCGGCACAGAATACATAATATATGTAGTACTAATGTACAGAAACTTCTCTTTATCGACCGCGATTAAATTAATTCCAACTTAATAAACACGCGCAAAAAGTTTGTATTACTTCATACGCATTCGCCAGGCAACTCAAAAGGGCCAGGCCAGTCAAAAGGAACGCGCTGCCTCCCCTTGCAACTCCTGGCGACACGTTAGGGTTGCGGCGCATTCGTTTTTAATTACACTGATATGACACAGCGAAGACAGAGCGAGCGGGCGCCCGGCGAGCCGACAACCTACTGCGATTTGCCTACTCTGCAGGCAAGGCGGCCGAGCGTACCTACAATACGGAGTGGAACCCCCCTGCGGGTTGATTTTTTTATAGAATAGAATAGAATAGAATAGTTATAGAAAGTAAAAAACCGGCCAAGTCGGACTCGCGCACCGAGGGTTCCGTTCAAACGTTCTATTACGTTTAAACTAGATGGCGTTAGGAGTCGCTATAATGCAACACACAATTTTTTTTGTGATGTAACTAGAAATTTACGGTTTTTGGCTTTTTTCCTTCATTTGTGCTGTAAGACCTTGCTTTTTGCCAAATTTCATATTCCTAAGTCAACGAGAAGACAAGTAAGTACCCTATAAGTTTTTCGGATTTGCAAATGCATGAAATATGCGGCATAAGCGGCCGAATCTTTTGATTGCGTTAACTTTGAAGTTTGATTTTTTCACGGCTGTAAGAGACTGCAGACTTGATTATTTGATATTAATTTCAACTCAATACCTCCACGCGTTCCTGATAAAATTAGTCTTGACAGACAGACGGACAACAAAGTGATCTTATAAGGTTTCCGTTTTACCTTTTGAGGTACGGAACCCTAAAAATCACCCCACTGGTTAAGGGTAAGTACTCTGCTAATGTTGGTAAACACGTTCGTCTGCATATGCTTTCGCTTCACAAGGTTGAACAGATATCTAAAATCGAGCTACACAATTTCGTAATAACAGACTTAAGGGGCAGTTAGATCGATCGAATGCGTTCACACGCGACGCAACGTCACGCGTGGTACGTGACTTAAATAACTTTATATCGGGGAGGGTTAGAATCCGAGCCATATTACCTTTGTAATTTGACACGTGATGCGCTCGAAACGTCATAATTTAAAACATAGGGGTGCTATTACCTGATCGCATTCGGAAATAGGTCACTTGATTTGCCATTAGGAGAATAGTATTTGGCAAACTGGAATAAATTATCTGGAGATCCACAAAATTATATAATAACACCATATTTGATACAAAATTACAATAGAATGTCAAGGCAAATTAAATTAGTCTCTAATAGGGATCTTCAAAAAACACAAACAAAATAAATAAATGGAATAAGAGAAAAATAACATTTTATAAAACTTACCAAAGTTATTAAATATTTAAAAGCAATGCTATCGATTGTAGAATGCTTATAAATAGTATTGGATTTAAATTACTATCGATACTATCGATGGTAACCATTTTCCAGGTCACGTGGCATAGACAATACTATCGATAGTCTGACATATATTGTTGCAACACTGATTCATACTAGTTGTCCTATGTACAGTCAAGAAAATTAAAACACGTACTACCGTAGAACCTAGTTGAAAAGACATTAGCATGACATTTGTATGACATAGCCTGGCGTTTAACGCGTCGCGTCATTGCGATAGGGTTCGAAGGTGGTACGTGAATATATTTCCCCTACTGTACTATTACGTGTGCCGTGTGTACCAGAAAACCTTTCAAAACAAATAAAACACTGACCAAAAGGAACCGTTTACATACTACAGTTATTGAAACAGTCCCTATCGCTCCTCTAAGTTATTATTATTGTGCTTGAACTTCTATCGGTTGGACCGGCGCCAGCGCGGCTGTTTGTGATCGACAGACAAAGTTGCTTCAATTGTTTTCATAATCTATCATCTATAAATCTATATTTATTGTCAGGGGAAGAGGTAAACGATTCTTAATATATTGACAAACTATTAGAATGGATTATAGGATATACTATGTTTTTTTTTCCTTTTTAGTGGAGTCGAAAGACTAGCATAGTCTCGGGCGTTTTCAGATATTTTTAATATCGATGCGCATCCGTATCAGAAAAATCGCATCCGATGTGCGCATCGATACCGGCATCGATGCCAAGTGAATGTCCCTCAGAGTATCACAGAATGGCGATACGTCTAGATGCGCGTTATGTGGTTTGTTTTCGTTTCATTAGTTGTCGTTGAAATAGGTTTTTCCCGCAATAGTCTCATCTAGGTGTAAACCTACAGGAGTCGCGAAGGCACGTCGACTACTTTACTACGGCGAGGATTCACCGGCGCTATTTTGATAGATTGATAAGATACGCACTAACGATCGACTGTTACGTTCACAAAAACTGGATGGCATCGGCATCAGTCATCGGTACAACATGGCATCCGATGCGCGCATCCAAACCTGGTATCGATTTACGCGCATCGTTATTCTAAAAACGCCCACCACTAGACTAGCAGCAGAACAAGATGGCGAAAATTAGGGGACAGTGCCGGTTTTAGCACTACCAGCGCCCTGGGTGAGATTTACACGGCGCCCCTAACTGCAATTCAAACCCATATGAAAAAAAGGCGCCTGCGGTGCCGCTTTATATCCGGCGCCCTGGGCGGTCGCCCAACCGCGCCCCCCCCTAACGCCGCTACTGTTAGGGGAGGTCTATGTCCAATACTGGACTGACCACGGCTGCTGCTGCTGATGATGATGATGAAGATGACGGTGATGATGGAAACCTTTTGCATTAAGACTATTGTGTACCCAGCGTGCTCCATACAAACGGCGATAACGTTTGCCACCATCTAAACCTTAATCTAAAGCCATTATTGTTTTGTATGTTGTCATTATGCCCTAGAACTAGGTTTGTAAATTTTGATTTTTTGAATATTCTTTGTAGTTTCAAAAATATTCTCGCTTCAGTGTTTAGTATGAAATTAAAAAATGCAAATATTGACAAATTTATTTAGTTGTACGGCACAAAGATAACATACCATAAAATTGCCATCGGTTAAGGTTTAGAGGGTGGAAAAAGTTATAGTAGTTTGTATGGAGAAGGTTGGATACACAGTAGTCTCAAGAAAGGAGTAGGCCTTTCTTGAAGGTCTATAAGTAGTATCTACAAAAATTATTAAAGAGGGATAAAAAAGATGTTCCCTCAAACCGAATAACCGATAATTTGTTTCAGAGTTGGCAAAAGAAATATAAAATTGAATTTGTATTTCGTCTGGAATAGAAGGTTTAATAATGTTCTTTTCTTGTTCCAATGTCTTTATTAAGATGGATATGAAAACATTTTCTTTGAATAGTAGTGACAGCTGGGGAAGTTTTGTTCTTTCTGAATTTATTTGCGGATGAGAGATGTCTGAATTTATTGAGAGAGATTGTAGTAAGTAAGTAAGCTGAGTTTGTAAACTTAAAGGCATTTCCATAACTTGATATAATTTAGCTTTCGACGCATACAATAAATAACTCCCCAAAGAGGTCTAGAAAATCTACATACTCTATTGTTGGGAGCGTTTTGTTGTTTCTGAATTTATTCGAATTTACGAGCGAAGCAAAGCTTGCACTATGGGCACTATAAGACAACGGATATGTACATACTTAAATGGCTACATTCATAGTTAAATACATATAACAACCACGACTAAAGTACCTACAAACATTTATATTTATCTATCATATAAATTTGCGACTCGTGGGAATCGAATCCATTACCTCTAGCTTCTTAGTCAGGGCCTAGCTATATCTTTAGGCTATCCGGTCGTCAAAGTAACGAATTCATTTCTAAACTGATTTAAATAGTTACAAAACCGTTACAAATGTAATTTTTATTATGTTATTAGTAACGATAGGTACAAAACTTTTGATTTTAACCCTTGTACCACCGTCGTTCATGAGCCGGTTATAGCTCATACGCGACTAAGGGCCGCGGTTAGTGTCAGCGTCACCGCGACAATATGAACATATTCATAATTTCGACTGCTCTCGATTATTTTAGCCAATTTAATCTAATTCATGTCGTGTTCTGTGCCATTACTCTCTTATACCTGACATAAATAGGTGGCTGGTAGGACCAGTTGCAAGGTCCGTCCGGATCGCTACCACCATCTTGCTCGCTAATCCTACCGCTAAGCAGCAGTGCTTGTGCTGTTGTGTTCCAGCTTGGACAGCAAGACAGCCGGTGCAATTACTGGCACAAGAGGTATTCCATCTTAGCCCTCTGGGTTGGCAACGCATCTGTAATCTCCTTGGTATTGTAGGTGTATATGGGCGGTGGTGATCAGTTACCATTACGTGACCCACTTGCTTTGCCTTCTATGTCGTATAAACAAAATACAATCCTGAAGTCTTTAAGACGCAGACGTGACAATTACAAACTACATAACTAATTTAAGTGATCATAACTAACGCAGCTTTAACGGGAGCTCTCCTAGCAATGCGCTTTAAGCTGCCTCGTGGGCGCAGTTACAGAGTGCGCTCGCCGTCGCCGTGATAAATTATCTGTGACATAGTGACTAGATTTATTACGTGACTTAGCTTTCGACTTCAATTTGGAATGTTTTACATGAATCAGATTCAATTCAACGTAGTGTTTTCGAAAGTGAGCCTGTGCATCTAGCCCGAATCTTTTCGATACGCAATTGGGCCATAATTCTTTTTGATGCCTATAAAAACCTCCCTTGTACATTTTAACCTTGTACTTAAAAGAACATTTTACCTTTAAATTCAGAATGACATACGCATACCCGAATGATGACTGTAATAGAAATATTTGGGGTCAGAATAAGGAAAAAACTATTGTTTGGTAACGCAGTGGACACTATTTTTGAGGAGTCATGGGGACTGGTAACGCAGTGGTAATTTGGGTGCCAAATGAGAATTTTCTGTAATAAAAAACCCAGGATGGTGGGAAAATTCATAATAAAAATTGGGACCCGGTTGAGAACTAACGTAATATTACTAGGAAAATATTTCGAGACATCTACAATTTTGTAAAAGTGTTTATACATTTTCACATTTATATTAGGCACTAAAAAGAATTTTGGCCTAATTAACTCGCTACGTAACTCAGTGAGTCTCTTTCTAACTAGCCCAGTAGGAAAGAGACGCACTGAGTTACGTAGCGAGTTAACACTTATCGAGAAAATTTATGCTAGGTGCACTGGGATTAAAAGTAATTGGGATTCGACTTATTTCTTTCTTACCTACCAATGATATTAAGTAAAATGCATGGATGTACGGTGTCATACTAAATGTCAGCAGATAAACTTGCGGGTGGTAGGACCTTGTGCAAGGTCCGTCCGGATTGCTACCACCATCTTGCTCGCTAATCCTGCCGCTAAGCAGCAATGCTTGCACTGTTGTGTTCCGGCGTGGAGAGCAAGACAGCCGGTGTAATTACTGGCACATGAGGTATTCCATCTTAGCCCTTTGGGTTGGCAACGCATCTGCACTCTCTTTGTTGTTGCAGGTGTCTATAGGCGGTGGTGATCACTTACCATCAGGTGACCCACTTGTTTGTTTGCCTTCCTATGTTGTATAAAAAAAATAAACGGCCCTACATAAGAATACAGGTTGTCGCCAATGTTACAAATGCAAATTATTAATTTACTATTTATAGTCATTTGATTTACAACTTTACGTCTAACAGCATAAAACAATAATTTATTGAGTTTCGTTGCAAACAAGTTTTTATACAAAATAATAGTATTGACAGCAGCGCCGTCGGTCCGACAGACAGCGCGAGCGATTGTCGATTTAGTGTACTTTTTATCCTACTTTGATAGGCCATTTTTTAAACACTGATTAGAAGTCCATTACTTATAAGTCAGTGTCACCTACTTAGTAATGTATATTTTCCTTAATGACTCGTTTCTATATTTAAACTACGGGTACTATGGTAATTTAGTTTTGCACTTCGAAGTTGTAGCCAGTTGCTGGTTGCAGTGCAAATAGGCCGGCTCGACCAAGGTAGAACCACACTCTCACAAGTAGCTTGCGTTTTGTACACTGAGTGAAAAACCCGGAGGCCCACAAGAAGGACCTTGAGGGACGCCAACGGATCAGTGATTCTCTTGGGTAGTTCCCATGAGTAGTCGTGATCACTTGCTACCGAGCGGTATGCTCATTTTGCTCTCTTAAAAAAAAAATTTTTTTTTTCAAGATACCATGCCAAAGAATAAGGGTATCCCGAATCCTACTGCATTATTTACCCAAACTACTCCCTCCCGCCATCAACTATTTTACTTATTAATGTCCACAAATCAATACCCCCGGCGGGTGTGCGCGTGACCGAACTGCTAAGATTAATGCAGCCGTCGTCCCCAGTGACTGTACCCTTGGACTAATGCCTTAATGTAAGAACTTTGTACAACAGTTATTGCAGCTTTATAAATACTTTACAGTGCTGCCAATCGAGTCGCAATTCTATTAAAAGCGATAGCGAACGAAGGTACTTAAGTGACTTCAAACTCGACTACAAGTCAAGTAAGGGGCGATTTACACGGTACAAGTTCTCGCATGCGAGTTGCGTTACATTGGCGGGCTTGATCGATCGGTCGACCACGTCACGTCGGTAGCCCGCAATGTAATGCGACTCGCTTGCGCATGCCAAAACTCTCACCATGTAAATGGCTCTTTAGTGTACAAGACACTTCTGACATTTACAGTGCTAATTGGTAATATTTTGAACTTAGTATAAACAAGTCAAAGATAGAATTTGACGTAATAAACTAGAATATTTGTATGTATACTAGAATCTTTATGAGTTAAAGCACTTGACAGACAGAATAGGTCTGTCTGTCTGGTAGGATTTTATGGCGCCGTACCAAATGAAAGACCATTTTGATACGCCAGAATTTGCTTGTAGAATCGAAAACATAAACATGGTACGATAAGCCTCAGAAGTAGCTGAACATTTTAGTACCTTGTCGCTGTCAGTAACGTGATAAACTCGAGCAACTCTCATTTCATACGTTACTATTACAAGGTTCTTAAGAGTTGAGCTATTTCTGAGGCTGACTGTATCATTATTAAATTAGTTCCAGTCTCGTAGCAGTTTTGTACTTATTTATGTCAGTATAGCAAAGAGATCCTTACTAAACTGATATAAATCGTTATAAATAAAACCGTTACCTAACTCATGTTAATTATAAGTGGTAATATTAAAGCGCTCAACGTGTTAAAATTAAAAAAAACTGGCTAGGGTAAACACTCAATTCGGACCAAAACTTTCATTATAATCTACGTTTTTTAGGCTTGTCACCATTTCACTATCGACTTGAATTACGTTCAGACGTGCCTATCATTGGGGAGTTTACCCTATCCTCTCACTTTATTCATTTTATTTCAATCGCTAAGCAAAATTGTACAATGAGAAAGCGCCAAAATACTCGCCACTTACTATAAATAGAACTACCCTAACACAAAACACTGACGCAATATTTTCTTTAAAAAACGCAACGGCCACTCTCCGAAAAAGGTTACGTCTTTTCAAGAAAAAAGAGAAGTTTTATTATTTTTCGTCCAAATACGCGTCAAAAGGCTAAACAAGAAGACAAAGGGCGAAGGACATTGTTTCGGCGCTTCACTTGCCGCCAGCGTCATGCAAGGAACAACGTCGATGTATTACAGCAGGACGGGATAGATGCGGGGCTCATACAAAACGGCTTATGAGGAGTGTGAACCCAGCGCTCTCCATACAAACGGCGATAACGTTTTCTACCCGCGAAACCTTAACCTATAGCCATGATTTTGTTGTATATTGTCTGTATGTCCTAGAACTAGGTTTGTATGTTTTGATTTTTAAAATATTCTTAATAGTTTCAAAAATATTGACGTTTTTTGTTTTGTATGAAATTCGTAAAATGGATATATTGTCCTTTAAATAGTACTTTTTGTCCGTGTTCTAAGTCTTCTTAGGCTTTCTACTGAGGCAGAGTGGAGCTGGTCAAGTGCGGCATTTCTTTGCATTTCACAATCCAAGCGGATTCGGGCGGTTTCACGAATGTGTGAAAACGCCACGTATCTCCACTCCCCTTCGGCTCAGTGGAAAGTACACTAAGTACATTAAAATTAAGTAAGTTTTTAGGGGAGTTATCACAAAAATATCGTAAGGTATAAATTTAACATTGGAATATTGCCATACACGTTAGATAACTATGTAAAAAACATTTGAAAGAAATTTTTTTCCAGGAATTATTTGTTACTTATTTTTCTAAATACTAGGTATATTTATTTCTTCTAGTACAGTCAAGGAACTTAATTCCCTACCCATTTCGTTAAAATGTCGTCTGACATTCGCAATGCATTAAGGTCGATTTGTCAAACTAGCGTCTTGCTCTATAGCTCTTATGGTGACAGTTTGCTATATGCTATTGAACCTTAGGTGGGTTGGAAATTTAATTCCTTGACTGTACAAACACTATCCTAGACGGACATGGGATGCTTTTTACTCCCGGAGAAGGTTCCACGGGAAAATACTTAGTTAGTACTTAAGTCCTCGTGGATGAAGTCGCGGGTGGAAGCTAGTTTACTATAATATAAATTTTATTCCAATAAATAATTCCCTGGTTCAACGTCACGTATCTATGAAGGATCTGATCGGCCGCGCTATTCCAGTCACGCACTGCAAAGGTTGCGCGGCGTGAAAAATAACGCGCAATAAACGGCTTTAGATTTGTTTTCGTTACGACATATTTCAGTTCTGTAACGTTTTGGGAAATATGTCATGCACTGGGCAAAATATGTGACGCAACTAAAAATATAGAAATAGGCTTGTATTGTAAGTGTATCGGCGTTGCAGATGGGGCTTTAAATTTTTCTTTTAATTTCCTTACCATCAGCAATTTTATGTGGAAGGTAATGATTTATTATTCGATGAATGTTTGAGTACCATCAACTAATTCATTAAGTATAGTCGACCAAGTAATTGCTTGACCACTTTTGAACTTTGTCCCTTTGTAATACAGTCGAAAAGTGGTCAAGCAATTTCTTGGTAGACTATACAACCCCCTTTCATAAAAGTTTATAAGCCTCTTTTAACTTAAATAAGTTTTGTTATTAGCTATTATCCTATTTATTAAGGTAAAAGTCATTATGACATATATAGGCGAAACACGTTTTAACTAAGGGTTTAGTGAGGATTTATGAAAGGGGTTAAACGGTATAATAAAAATTACTAAGACCAAGACACATTTATGTATGTTTAGCTGATTGTTTGTTCCGCTATTTCGTAAATACAACACATAAAATTTGAATCTATTGTAAAATAAAAACTGTTCACAATAATGTTTATACAAAAGTACGCGCGACTTCTTTCGCATGAGATTAGTAGCCTATGTTCGTCAGGCATAGTGTAGCTTTCTATTAGTGAAAGAATTTTTGGAATCGATTCAGTTAAGTTTCAGAGATTTCCCCTTACATACATACAAACAAACAAAGTTTACCTCTTTATATATTAGTGTAGATAGTGTAGATGTAGATATGTCAATTAAAAATGCTACTACTTTAAACTTGTAGAATTGAAATTTGTTTAATGAAAAGGGCCGATGTTTCCAAAAAAATCATACTAATTTCACATTCCGTAAACTTGAAATTGTAAGCCTGTCGACATTGATGGATGTTCCAAATCCACTTCAAAATTATTCCCGCCATTTCTATTCATTCCCTTCGCGCGAAACAAGAGCCCTTAGGCGACTTCTAAAGGACCTTTAAAACTAGAGGTGTAGGGTCGCTTTTTGTTGCGAACTAACTGCGAGCCAAATCATTATCCCTTCGGACCCCCTCGTGGAAGATTTTCATTTCATTTTATTAAAAACTGCTCGGAATAAAGCGACGGGCTTGTCGACGGCTGCAATAAAATCTGGCAAAGTTCTAATGCTTGTGACATAAAAAGAATTTTTGAATGTCCATGATTGCCCGGCTTGCTCGCCGTAGTAGAAAGAAATTGGAGTGAACAGTCAACTGTATAATATACCTTCTGTGAACTACACGAAATCTTATTCGTAATGTAGCGATGTATATTTGTGCATTTACAGTACTGTTGTATCCAAATTAGGGAGTATGTAGATTATTTTGCAGTTTTCTGAAGTGAAAAATTACGTGATGTTTGAATGATATAAGCTTATGCTTAAATGTTAATTTTAACAGCAAGGTTATTTCCTGACTGTAAAACTGCATTATCATCAGATCTTCACATTAAATTTCAATTCAATTTGTGAACTGGATCTGAGTAAAAAAAACATTAATTTCAGCCAACATAGATCCCTAAACGATTAGTAACCTATATGTTAGTACATATTTACTCTAAGATGTTGGCTGGTCCAGTGCTTAATAAAGCGACTGTCTAGCCTACTACTCAGTAACTGCCTCCAGGTGGGTGTTAGGGCTGGCGCGCACCCGGTCGAGCGCTCGAGTATGACAGCGGTGCGCTTGCGCACCATGGCATGAAAGCCGTCGACTTGCGCCTATGTAAAAATTCCAGTGCAAATTTTTAACAGGAACACTGTAGATATTTCCATACGTAGCAAGTAAAACAAAGGCTTAACATAGTTGTAAATAATTTGTTAACATAACGTTGGCAGAGTTAAGGAGACGGAGGTAAGAAAAGTTGTTAACTTCATATTTTGGTCACGTCTTATGAGTCATACGAGTATTATGACTGATGATTTTCGCGGAATGTAATGAATGACGTTATTAAAAATATTAAGGAAGACCTAGTTCGTGCTACATAAAAGCGTCCTTACCTTAATAGCTAACGTCAAGTTACAAAAAAGGTCACTCATTTTATAACATACGCGAGATACTAATGAGCATCTTCCTTACGCACTGAACTCTTCAGATGTTCAAAATTATATTCATAACGAAGCTAATGTATGTGCTCATTATTTCCTACCTTTTCCTTCCGAGGTACAGCAGCCATTTTGTAACGAAATTGCTCGCTCCGTTTACAGTTTTATGTTTCAATTTGAGAAAATTTAATAAAGATTTGGGATTCTTTCTTAACGAATACTTAGGTTAGAAATTTTTTGAAAATATCTTTTTAGCGCTACTCATATATTTCATAAAAATCATTTGACATTGAGTGCTCAGTTGTAAGTACGTAAAATAAACAAAGGGTAAAATGTGGTCAATTAGAAAGTATAACTGACTAATTCAAATTAGCTTTTTTTTGCTCAATTGGAGATAATGTTAAAAATCTCGATTTCTTTTTTAAGATTATCTATCGTACTAATACTTACAAATACGTAGGGATAACTAACAAAAATAAAGGATAAAGAGATAAATATTACACATACAAATAGTCTTGTCTGACAAGCCTGGCTATATCCATAGAAATTATTATTTACTTAAATAAGTTTAGATTAATTAATTTGATTACGTCTTAACTTACGTGTCATGTTTAAAATAAATCCATTTTAGACAAGAAAAACAAACAAATTCAATTATATCATCGACATAGAAGATACAATTTTTGTAAGGTAACACGTTGAATCACACTGGTTAAAGATAAAGTCAAAGTCAATTGAAATATCTTTATTCGAATTAGGCTTACAGGAAATACTTATGATGTCATAAAATTTACCACCGGTTCTGAAAATACCTTTGATGAGATTGGGCACACTAAGTAGACATAAATTATACACAATGACCTATCAACACAATATTTTAAAATTTTATGACTAGAAATGTTTGGTAGCAAAAAGAAGATTTTCAAACTTGTGCGGTTTTTCTGCCATATTCCATGAGGCCGCTCGCTCAGCAAAGGTTTCTCCTGGTCAAATCAGGAAAAATTAAAAGCAAAATAATTGTTTCCGCTTTTGTCAATGGAGGTGAAGAACAATAAATGGTTTTTAATGATTGAATAGATTTACGAACGCCTAACCTATGTTTCAAGATAACCGAGCTCAAAAAAATAATAAGCTTAAATACTATGACCCATGTTCATCTCTTACCTTAATAATATACATATAAATGAAGTCGTTAATATACAAACATTGGAAAAGTCGGTAAATTCGTTGTAAAACCCACTTAAATTTGACATCCTTAAGGTAGAAAATGAAATGAAGCACCCAAACTGGTCAGGTTTTCTCTAGAGATCCGAAGTCTTGTTTCAATTTACAAACGACATGTTGTGTACATATGAAACTGTGTTCATATAATGTGGTGAAACACTTGTTTTAATTTTAACAATGCTTCTTAAAAATCTAAATATTATTTAATAATAATACAGTGATGTTGCACACATGAAGGAATCCAAGAACTAACAATTTACGACAGAACAATTAGAGTCAGAGCCTGGGGGTATCTTTGTTGGTACAGTTCATCTTTTTAACTAATATAGAGATACACAAGGCGATAATTGACAAAATATCAACTTTACTCACAGCTACCCAGCGTCTTAAAGAGCTTAAGATAAGGTAAGAAACAACATTTGATGCACGCTGCGAGGTGAGTTCCACTCCGCACTGTGGGTCTATGCTCGGCCGCCTTGCCTACAGTGTAGGCAAATCGCAGTAGGTTGTCGGCTCACCGCGCGCCCGCTTGCTCGCTCTCGCTGTGTCAATGTAATTGAAAACGAATGCACTGCAACTTTGCAGGCCTGGCGAATGCGTATGAAATAATACTAACTTTTTGTTCGTGTTAATGAAGTTGGAATTCGTTTAGTCACGGTGGAAAAAAAAATCTGTACGTTAGTATTAATTATTATTATGTGACGCTGCGCTTCGACGTATCATTTGAACGATGTCAAATAGACACCCAGTTTGATATTTGTATGAATCAAGCAGACAATCGAAATGAAACGAAAACAAAACATGATTCCGGGAATTAAATTACAATGAAAACGCCGAGTTGTTGTGACGCAGCTCGAAGGCACTCGAGAACTTGTAATTTGCAGTGCGTGCCGTAAAATGGTTTCTTTGGTACTGAGGTACGCGGAAAATTGGAGGGAAATAAGTTTTGTTTGATTTTAGATAGCTTTTTGTAACAAGTCTTATATTGAATTGATTTGTGCCGCAAGAAACGTCTCTTTTTTTCACTTTGGGACAAATTGTAAGGAACGTTTGAGAGCAAGTTATGTTCATAAACATTCATCTAAAATCAAGTTGTAAGTGTAAAACGAGTCGATGCCTTTATTATTGTCATTACCATCCATAAAGTATCGATGTGGATAAAGACCCGAAATTTAATTAGAACCCGACCCAATAATTCTCCTGAGTTGTATTTTCTAGAATAAAGGTCAGTTTGACACTTTTAAAGCGTTTACAACGTGGAGAGTAATGATAAAATCATTACTTTCCACGTAATTTAAAGTTGAGATCCAATTCAGTTACTAGTGCTAGAGATAATTTAAAGAAGATGAAGGAAATATTGCAGATTCTACGTATATGAATGTGTACCTAATAATATAATTTATCCAATAAAAACTTTGCAATTACCAAGGATTAATAGACTATTCAGCTTATGTCTGCCAATGGCCATCGAAATTTATTTAGCAATTACCAACCAACTGATTAAATGAATTAAATTTTTTATATACAATATCAGATAGATACATACGACCAAAATGTTCTTATTGAATTTAAGTTTAAGACATTAGAAGATCACAAAATACTACCGTCGAAAACTCAGGAAGTTATAGCTCTAGATACCAATTACCTACGCAGTATAGCGTATCTGACAACTCCCCAAGCCCTAATACAAATTGACCCTCAGCGGCTATTCACTATCCTTCTCTTACGGTAATGAAACGGTAACTCGTACTCGAATAGCCATCCCATTCGGGACCCGTTTCCTGAACTGACCACCGAGGGTAGAGTTTATTCTATTAAAGGGCCCTTACGTATTTAGTTTTGGGTTTACAGAAAGTGTGTAGCTCAATGACGATACATTTGAATGTTATGAGGTAAAGTTTATGCGTTTCGGAAAGTTAGGGATGTTAGTTTGAAACGACAGTATACTTATAAGTACATATAGTTGGACTGATAGATTCAAGTTAGTAGGCACAAAATAGATTTGAGAGATAGGATGGTAATGATATGATCTCTGAGCAGTATTTCCGCAAATACTTAGTGGTTGTAAAAATACATGGGAGTTACTTTTTATTTTAATTATTCATGTCCATACATCGTTACTTATATTTAATTTTAAAATATCAAAATCCCTCATTTCCCCCGCTCGAGGCAGCGTGCCCAAAATGCTTGCGGCATTACCTCGCTGCACGGCCAGGCTCAGCCTTTGGGCGAAAAAAGACCCGGCCTTAGGGTCACCAGAGACGACGACCAGTTTGACTGACACCTCATGCACAAAGTTTTTGGTGTCGGATGACAATGGCCCCAAAATTTCAATTGCAAGTGCCGCAAATATGTAATCGTTCGTTAAAAGCGCGTACTTGCGGCACGTGATGGTCTGGGCGTGGTCGGCGGCGGTCCCTGGCTTAGAAGCAGAGGCCTGGACGTGGGACGGAGCCAACGTCAGTGGTTGTTGCCTTCTTGTTTAGGATAAAAAACACTGTAAATGACTATACTAACTTCCAATCCCGTTTTAACCGAAAGTCAGTCAGTCATAGAATCCTTTTAAATGTATAGATAGCTACATACGAGTAGGTACATGCTAATTAATTAGTATTTATAATTAATATAATTAATACACATTAATAATACCCGCGCGTAGCCGAGGCGGATCGCTAGTCATAAATATAAGAAATAAAATTCTATGAAACGAAATCTTCGGTGAAACAAAATTCGGTGAAACGAAACAAGTCTAACCCTAATACTTACGTCGAACTCCAAATATATTTTTATCTACAAAAGATATGCGGCTTCGATATCGTAACAGCCGCAGATAAAGACTTAGATGATCAAAATTTCGTCGTTGCTGAGCCGAAAATCGCGAGGATCCAGTACTTAAATATTCATAAGGCTGCGCACATACTGCTTGAGTAGGTATGTGCTGTGGCACAAGGCAGAACAAGGATGCGAATTAGGACAATACAATAGAAACTGCTTGCACTGTTGTGTTCCGGCGTGGAGAGCAAGACAGCCGGTGCAATCACTGGCACAAGAGGTATTCCATCTTTGCCCTCTGGGTTGGCAACGCTTCAGCTATCTCCTTAGTGTTGTGGATGTCTATAGGTGGTGATGATCACTTACCACCAGGTAACCCAGTTGCTTGTTTGCCTTCCTATTTTATAAAAAAACTTTCAACTCACAAAAAACTACGAAAATTTCAAAAATATTTTTTAAATAACTTATTTTTATTT
Source organism: Ditula angustiorana (assembly GCA_963691745.1). Taxonomy (NCBI): domain Eukaryota; kingdom Metazoa; phylum Arthropoda; class Insecta; order Lepidoptera; family Tortricidae; genus Ditula; species Ditula angustiorana. The sequence goes on along the minus strand of OY829480.1, from coordinate 2,866,099 downwards.
ATAACGTCTGCGGGACTTTAAAGCGATAAAACATTATTATTGTCGAAATGTCGAGGTAAATTAACAATGTTTTTGTCGCATTAAAGTCCCGTAAGCGTTATAAATAAGAGTGAAAATCGCGAAAGTTTAAAACAATTAATAAAAACATAGAATTACACAGTGATTTAAACGCTCTCGCTTGTAAATTGAACCTGCTCAGGGAAACTGGCGCCCTTGGCCCGTTTTCCAAGTGTTTACCTGCCAATCCAGGGCTCAGGGAACCCTCTGATTAAGGACTTAACCCACGAGTAGCGGTGGGATAACACCTCCTACACGTTTTCGAGATATCGAAGCTTTTGACGAAGATACTTCGGCATTAAAACAGATTTTCTCCGTCATTTTACGATGTGATTTTGTAACGTGCCACTGGCTTAATTTTGCGTGGATTCGTTTACATTTTTGAAGAGGTAGGCTGCTTTTCCACCAGAAATGTGCGAGGATGCGTAGCGAGGGATGTGTTTGTAAGAACCAATCGAATCGCTTCATTTACCTCGCCTCGGTCAGCACAGCTCTGGTGGAAACGGCTCATTGGTTCTTTATAAACACATCCCTCGCTACGCATCCTCGCACATCTCTGGTGGAAACGCAGCCTAACTCTCTAATTCGTAAAATGCTGCTTAAACCTAAGTTAGTTTATATGCCGCTAAGCTGTGCTTGCACTGTTGTTTCGGAGTGGGGAGTAAGACAGCCGGTCAAATTACTGGCACATGTGATATTCCACCCCTGTGAGTTGACAACGCATTTGCAATCACCTTGACGGGTGGTGGTGATCACTTACCACCAGGTGACCCACTTGCTCGATTTCCTTCGTATTTTATAAAAAAAAGGTCCTGATGAATTAAGGACCTCATCCCTTTTGATGAAGGCGGTTAAAAGTTGATGTAGGTAAAGGTAAAGCCTTGAAACTTGAACTGGACGATTAGAAATACTCTTACTACTAAACAGTGTTATACAAAACAAAACAATGATTTTAAAAATCGAACGAAACTCATGCTCATTAACTCAGTATACACATAACAAGCATAGCCCTCTCCATAGCTCGTTGCGTGACTTTGAGCTTTCTTATAAGGCCCATAGTAAGCGGCCACGTTTCAGTGCCATAAGTCATCACTGGTAAAACTCATTGATCAAACACTCTCGATTTCAGACACTGAGGTATATTGGACAAGAAGACATTCCGCAGTTTCCCGAACGCTGCCCAGCCGAGTTGGATTCGATTATGCTTGGAGTTTCTCTGCGTGATCGAATCAGAAATGAGGAGATCCGCAGACGAACGAAAGTAACCCATATAGCCCAGCGGATTAGCAAGTTGAAGTGGCAGTGGGCAGGGCACATAGCACGGAGAACCGATGGCCGATGGGGTCGGAAAGTTCTTGAATGGCAGCCGCGTATTGGCAAGCGCAGCGTAGGACGACCAGCCACAAGATGGTCCGATGACCTCATACAGGTGGCAGGAAGGCGCTGGTTGCATGCCGCTTCCAACCGGCCACTTTAGAAATCCATGGAGGAGGCCTATGTCCAACAGTGGACTTCTTGTGGCTGAGATGATGATGATGATGATGATGATGACACATAACATGCTGCAGTGCAAACCTCATCTCTGTGCACAGAATTAACAGAATAGAAAGATCTTTCTAACTGACACAGTTTTTTCTAAACTATCAAAATCCTTCACAAACAAAATTTGTGTTGCGGTTTGGGTTTCTTTTGTAAGCTAACGGGCATTCATAAATGACCAAGTTGAATGAGATAACTTGATTAATAGTTTCTCATAAATGACACAGAGGGTAGTTTTCACAAACAAAAAACAATAATGTAATTGACCCTAAAGACGAAACACGTTGAAAAATTCGCAGGGTATGCTAGCGGTAATGTGGCGAAACTGGTAAACGCAAGGCACGGAATGCTGATGATGCATTTCGAGTTCTGCCATTACCTTAATTTTTGTTTGTGTTGTCATTTATTATATATAGCATTTCTTTTTCATAGGTTATTTCGCTAAATGAATAATAGCACACACGTTGTGTGGCGATACGGAACTCGGCCGCGGTCGGGTTTTATTCCACTCCCGTATAAATTCTATTCACAAAACCCAAAGGTCAAACAAAACCGTCAACATCAAATAACGCAGTCATCCAGATAAATAATTGAGCTGTTAACTTTGTAAGAAATTTCTTTTGAGTTTCAAGAGAGACCCAAGCGCGAGTGTGTGGAGTCGAGAGGTTTTTCGAGAGAAACCTTTTTTAATGAACCTCGAACCATCAAACGATTCCAGGATTATGGCTTCTCTAAAAGGGAACTTATTTTAATGATCACAATGTTAAATAATAAATACGGTGTATGATAAAATGTTAATAATGGCGGTGGAAATATCTGACTGTGAGGCACGGAGTACGGTTAATGTTTCTTTCCTCGAACGCGCTTTTGATATTGTATTGAGCTTCGTCTTATTTTGTTTTTCATTTTAACTAACTTACTGGTAATCGTGTTTTGTTGTTTTAATTAGGTAGTTTATTTACTTACTTGTGACTTGTTGCCGCTTCTCTTAGTTTTTATTTTTTTATTTTCTTAGTTTCGTTTTGTGTTTTCAAACGTTTTGAGCTTAATTATATGAAGCCAGCCAGAAATATGAAAACCTTTTAAATAAAACTGAAATTTTATTTGCTTTGCAATTTTGTTTGTCCCCGCCGGCGATACTTCATAGTATTGAAGTTTTATTTAAAAAGCTCTGAATGTTTTTCTAGCTCACTACTCAAACAAACGATTTTGGATAATCGGGCTTGTTTCTCCTTTCAGTTATCTATTTTCATGCATTCTGGTCTTTGTTTGTCATTGAGCGACAAAGAGATTCATACTTTTATTTATTGTATTAAATATTTAACGTTTCTCTGCGTGATCGAATCAGAAATGAGGAGATCCGCAGACGAACGAAAGTAACCGACATAGCCCAGCGGATTAGCAAGTTGAAGTGGCAGTGGGCAGGGCACATAGCACGGAGAACTGATGGCCGATGGGGTCGAAAAGTTCTCGAATGGCGGCCGCGTATTGGCAAGCGCAGCATAGGACGACCAGCCACAAGATGGTCCGATGACCTCATACAGGTGGCAGGAAGGCGCTGGTTGCATGCTGCTTCCAACCGGCCACTTAGGAAATCCATGGAGGAGGCCTATGTTCAACAGTGGACTTCTTGTGGCTGAGATGATGATGATGATGATGAAATATTTAACTAAATATGGGGTCTTTGCAATCGATTTAGTCCGACCCAACTAGCAAAGCAGCAGATTCTGAATTCATGTCTTTGGTTCCTTTGGTTTTATGTTTTGTTGTGTTCTTATCTTGTAATGTGTTGTTTTAAGATAATATTGTTTTGCTAATGGGACTCACATGTTCAGTTTTGATAAAATCCCCTAAATAAATAAAGATATAAAAAAATAACACCGTGATTTGGTTTGCCATTGTCACAGTCCTATTTTAAATGAAATTTAAATGCTATATAATGACAATACAAAGAATACTTTGGGTAATGGCAGGACTCGAACCTGCTGCTGCTTCTTTAAATAGCTCTGACAGAATATCAGCGCTGTGATTTCTACGGTATTAATGCTGAGTCAGCGCCATTTCTTTCCATAACACATGGCTTGCCTCTATTATTTTACATGAACAAAATTCTAATTTGTCCCCATGGGAGTTTGAACTTTCTCTTTTCTGATTGGTCCGCATTCGTGCTTCTGATAGATTATCGTAGTTAGGTTGAAGGTGAATCAGTATGAGAAGTTAACTAACAAAGTTTCCTCGTCCTTTAAAGCCAAAATTTACGTTTTAGAATAGGTGTGATAAAAAGCTATTTACTATTCTATGGTGTATAGTGCCGATCATTCAGTAATAGTAAAATAAATGAATACAGCATGGCGATTCTCGCGTCAGTAGAGATGAAGTCACACTCGAGATAAGCCAAAAAAACCTGTCAAATCCCTTCAAAATCTTTCATATTTTGACACATCACGAACGTCAGATGAATCTCGATGAGCGCCAGAATTGGGGGCCTGACCTGTGTATGAACAAACTCATTCCCCTACACAGTACCTCTTCAGGCCAAAGCACTCTTATTTACTTCATTATTTACGACTACAGAAATCAAACATGTTTAATGTCAGCCGCTAAAAGTTCTTTTACCGATTTTATTTGCCCATGGGCATCATTACGGAATTTTAATTCCTCTCCGGCATCAGTAAATAAACAACAAATTGCTCTTCCATACATAAAATAAGTTTAATGACGGCATAAACTGCCGGTCCAAGTTGCCCGGGCGTGAAGGCCGTTAATATCCGGACGCTGACAATTAAACCCGGGCGCAAACCTGGCGAATGGCAAGGTTCCGTAGATTGACAGCTGATTGGTTAGGCGGAACTTTCGGTAAGGTCAACAGCTATACAGGTTTTTAACATAAAACTACCGTGAGACTCGGACAAATTAATACAAAAGGATCACTCACGTATTTTAAAGTCGAGAATTAAGGACCACGGTTTGGTCCGAAACATGTCGGGCAATTCTCGACTTGATATAAGTGACCCGTTTGTATCAATATAGCTATATTCTAACATTTTGGTCCTTATTCTATTCTTTTATTGGTGTTTTTGTATGATAAATATAATTATACAAAAACACCGAGCGTTCTGTACTGAATAAGCACTGAACATTGTTTTAACTTAAAGATAAACTGGATTGAGGGAAACTTAAATTTGCCATTGGAAAACTGTTGTTTCCATACATCGGCATACGTCGAGATCAGATTACTAAGTGCAAATTAAGTTTGTAAACGTAATTTTTTTTATGATATGTAAATAAATGTATGTATATTGTTATATACATAATACGAATAATCTAATCGACTTCTAACTACTTGTAACTAACTGGGAGGAACGGACTGAAAACCAGCGCTTTGCAGGTATGAGCGTGCGCTCGCACTCGTAGCAAATGCTGAAACCGCTCTTTTAGCCACACGTAGTTTTTGTTACTTTAGTATATTCTATTCTATTCTAACTTGCCTGTATAACTTTACGAGAAGTGAATAGCATAGTTTAATATTTGTAGAGGTGTCACATAGTAAATTACGAAAAAACATGCGAGGGCTACCAAATTCTCGTTATAGTGACCAGTTTTTTTTTCGTGTTACATTTCTATAGGCTTGAATGTTAATACATCTGCTATGCATCGTAGCTACTCGGAAAGCTAGGAATATCCGAATTTCCGAATATAAATATTTCGAAGCTTTTATTCGCATTAATTAATCAATCAGAGCTTTATTGCATCTGAGTACAAATAAAAAGGTATTAACACTGCATATACGGTACCCTAATAACGCACGCGTTCCGTTTGGCGGCTCTCGGGTATGTGCTGAGCAAACGAGGGGACGTAATAAGCTGACAAAGTGGAGTCATTAATGATTCGAAGGCAACATGCAACATCATTACGGTCTTACAAGAGCGGGAGCAAAGTCAAAGGCAAAGTCAAAACATTTATTTATTTTTTGTAAAATGAGCTGGCGCGTCATCTGATGGTCGTGTTCACACCCACAACACGAAGGAGATTACAGATGCGTTGCAAACCTAGAGGGCTAAGATAGAATACCTCTTTTGCGGGTGGTAGGACCTTGTGCAAGGTTCGTTTGGATCGCTGTCACGCGCTAGCCGCTAAGCAGCAGTGCTTGCTTGTGTTCCGGCGTGGAGAGCAAGACAGCCGGTTAAATTACTGGCACAACAGGTATTTCATATTAGCTCGCTCAGTTGGTAACGCATCTGCAATATCCTTAGTGTTGCGGGTGTCTATAGGCGGTGCTGATCACTCAATTACCAAAAGGTGAACAACTTGCTCGTTTACATTCCTATGTTGTATAAAAAAAAAGCCTGCGGGTCATCTGATGGAAAGCGATTACCGTCGCCCATAGGATCCAGCGATCATAGGAGAATTGCTGGTTGGTTGCTGGCATTCAACCCCCTCTCTCCGTGGGACTGCGAGTCTCTGACACATGACACACGACCCTTATGGCACCTCCTGTATACACTTATGAATATACCCCAGGTTTAATAGCCTCTATATAAAAATAACAGGATTATAAAGTTGTAATAAACAAAAGAACAACAAACAAACACAAAACCTCCATCAAAACATCAATAAAAGACGGAAATCGAATCCCATTCGCCGTTCCTTTTCCAAAGCACGTCAACCCTTCTCGTGATTAACGCGCTCCAATCATTCACTGTCATTCGACATTAACCGTTCGTTTGCGGCCTATTTGTTCATTCGCTCACTCATTCACTCATTCATTCATTTGTTCATTTAGTTACGTCGTTAGTACACGTCACCGTACATTTTTCCCGCTGCGAAACCTGATTTTTTTCTCCCGAGTTAATTTGTTTAAGAGAAATGTGTTTAGATAAATGTTACCCGGTTAAAACGAGTGCTTCACTTTGTTAACACGCAGAGCCGGTTATTATACCTTTTTTAATATTTTTTCACCCGGATTTTGACGGTGTAATTTAGGACGCGTTTTTACGACGATTACGCGAGCGGCATTATTACTTTGGAATTTTCTGGTAACACATTTTCCTGGCAAACTTGGCTTATGTAACATTTTATCTTCGTCGATGAGTAAATAAAGTAATGGCTGCTTTTACCGCCTGCCAGTTAAGCGCTATCTTGGAGATAATTTTGAATTTAGAACGCATTTTGCGCAAAATTTAATTACAGGACCGACAGCTGTTGTATAACCTCCTTCATTTTTATGTTCAAGTTATACCTACACACATTTATGCTTACGATAAAATAAGTAATAGTATATTATAACAAAAATTGAAAAGTAAGCTTACACAATACTTAAAATTAATACGTGATATCTTTTTAAAATGAATCGGTACTGACTTTCTGCACACAGTCTAATGGCGCTAATATGGTGCATAATAAATAAATTAGATTACTTAGAAAGTTGCCAAATCACTATGTGTTTTCCGCAAGTTAACTAGTTCCGCTGTTTCCTCATGGATCCGGATTTTGAATCCAATCGGGATTTTGAATAATATAATGATTAACTTGGAATTATGCCCTAAAGTATACAAAACATAATTACTACAATGTACGGTTCGTAGTTTTTAACCACACAACTAACGTTTTCGTTTTTCTTTCACAGGTAAGTCAACAATGAAAATTGGCGTCGACGGTCTAAAATTAAAGAACGTTTTATGATTCGAGGATATTTGAAAACTTTTCAATGAAATCGGATAATCCGCAAGCCAGGTATGTGCGGAATGGTTGAACTTTCCTTACAGACACACAGAGAGAGATTAAAGAAATGCACCTCTATTCCTTCCAGGTTAAAGTCAAATCTCGAAATGTGTACGTGTTTTTTCAAATGGAAAAACTGTACCTACGGAATGCTACACTAGTTCTTGATTCGGAATACTTACAACTTTTCCTAGACTAAGTTCAAGAGGCATTGGTGCAACTAACTTTTTAAAAATATGCGGCTGAGTTCGAAATTTGAAAAGTCTGCAGCGGTTTAAAATGAAAGTTCTTTTTTGTTTTTAAAGTTTTTATTGCGGTTATGGCCAGTACGTTTTTGAAATATATTTTTTCATTAAAAATCATCCATGAGAAACACATTTGAGATTCTCATGGATGATTTTTTAATGAAAAAATATGATATGATAACTAGTTAGCTTTAGAGTTGTTTCTAGCCTTAAGAGTGAATTTACTATATAGGTAACCTAGAGCTATTATATCCGAATATTTGTTCAGTCAGTAACGGAATCCACGACCTGGTTTCCAGTTAAGTCTCATTGTTCCGAACACAATTCGTCTCCATATTGTTTGTTCTGGAACCACTTCGCTCCAGAGCTTCGTTCCTATTGCACCAACATTAAAGTTGTACAAGACGTCATACTGCCCTAAAGTGCAAGTTTCTTGAAATGTAAATTAAGTAAAATAGGGGACACGGCTGGATGCGGAGCACTCTATATCTAGGTCACTGTTTCCGAAATAATGTTTCATTTTGTAAAGTTTTACGACGTTTTGTTCAGTCAGCTTAGTAGGAAAATACAGCTGTAGTAATAAATGTTTGTCACCGTCATCTGTGACAGTTCTGTCATTTCGTGATTCGGAGCCTTAGGGCGATCGCATAAGTATAGTTTCCGGGTTGGAATTTGATGCCCTCTGACTTGTCAATATGACACTACTATGTACTCTATCAGTACGGTACTTATTCTAAAAGCTACACCTGTACCGTGTCACAGAATAAATAATAAGTACACGTAAAGAAGGCTCTTTTAATACTTGCAGGCTATGTTAGAAGTAAAATTCAGAAAAAAAAATTATAAACATTAACTCTGGACTCCATATGAATGGAGTTCCAGTGTTTCCAACACGCGCAAGCAGGGTTTTCAGCGAGTGTTTTGAGGAGACCGTTTGGACTGCCACGCACGCGGCGCATCAGTGAGGCAGTTCTTTTGCGTATCGCACCGAAGCCATCAGTACGCGCATCCGCAAACATGCCTGATGCACTACAAAAACGTTTTCGAACAAAAACGTGCAAAGGTGCGCCGAATGCCTTGTAGCTTCGTAAAGTGCACCACGACTGTATTAAAAATATCGACAGAAACAATCGAAATAACAGTCGCAACGACATAATGACATGCAAGTTAGCTTTCACGTCAAAGAGAATCGCAGCTCGACACTGTAGTATAAACCTGTACACCTAGCGCGAATCTTTTCAATACGCGTTAACTGCTACGTAACTCAGTGCGTTTCGTTCTAACCAGCCCAGTAGAAGAGAGACGCACTGAGTTACGTAGCGAGTAAACGCGTGTCGAGGATATTTGTGGTAGGTGCACTTGTAGTTCTCGAATGGCGACCGCGTACCAGAAGACGCAGCGTGGTCAGACCCGCCACGGGTGGTAGTACCTTGTGCAAGGTCCGTCCGGATCGCTACCATCATCTTGCTCGCTAATCCAGCCGCTAAGCAGCAGTGCTTGCACTGTTGTGTTCCGACGTGGAAAGCAAGACAGCCGGTGTAATTACTGGCACAAGAGGTATTCCTTCTTAGCCCTCTGGGTTGGCAATCTCTTTTGGTGTTGTGGGTGATCACTTACCATCAGGTGACCGCTTGATTGCTTGTTTGCCTTCCTGTTTCATAAAAAAAAAGGTGGATCGACGACTTGGTGCTGGTTGTGGGAGCTCGCTGGATGTGAGCAGCGCAGGAGCGGGCGTTGTGGCGATCTTTAAGGGAGGTCGATGTCCAGTAGTGGACGTCTTTCGGCTGACCTGATAATGAAGCTGCATGCTTATTTTACATAAGCCAGCGGATATATTAAAAATATCCAGCTGTATACGATAGACTGAGGTTTAACTGTCCCAAATTAAAATTACTTCTTAACATAAAACTACCGTCGAGTCGAGAAATGCCCGGCATGTTTCGGACAGTCCGTGGTCCTTAAACATGAGCAGCCGAGCTGTCAGGGCTTCGGTACGCAGTCGTCGTCGCGCCACCGTCGCGGGGGCTCAGGATTAAGGACCATGGATTGGTCCGAAAAATATCGGGCATTTCGCGACTTAAAAATACTGAGTGATCCGTTTTATTAATAAAATTACTTCTTTCGTGTTCGATTCAGTTTTTACCATAATTGTATACTTAAAAGATCTGAAAAGATTAAAAGTCACGCGACGAAGGTACAAGATTAAGTGTTACTTTAAGTCAGTATTAAGCCAAACCCACGTTAAGTTATTCTTAAAAGTTAAGCTACTTAAAGCGCTGTGATAAAATCTTAACTCGAATCTCTTAGTTGACTTTGTTCATTAGAGTCTCACTTATGCAACCTTTAGTTGCTAAGTTAAATTAAGAAACCGTTCTGAAAACATTAATTAATTAATAATTAAATATAGTTTAAAGAGTAAAAAAAACAGGTCATTAGAACTGGTTGTAGAAAAACGCTTTAAGGAATGTCTAAGTTCTGAAAATGTATTTGCAACATAATTTCAATGTTATATTCGTTTTTCGATTTAAAAATGTATCATACACTTGGTTGTAGAGAAATAATAAAAATCTAGATTCTTGCGAAAAACCAACATCATTATTGGGAGCACATAACTGAAAACGATAAAGACTAGGTTCTACTATCGTACAACCAAGTTCTCGCGTGTGGTGAAAATCGCAATGCCTTAAATGTCAGAAGAAACAGTTAATATTGAATTGCTTAGTGATCACGATTAATTTCAAATGTGGAAATTAATAATTAACATATTATTTGACGCCAAAGGTTTTATTTGAACAACCACTAACAAATCTATGCTGTCTAGTCTAGTATTCATTTTTGTCCATAGGCTATATTGTATAGATGTGAATTAGTTGGAGGACTAGGAGGTGGTTATTTTTTAATAACTTTTCAACGGCACGCCAAATAAACAAGTCGCAATTCGCAAGCCAAACCTTTTGTTAAAAGTAACCAATTGGAACCTTATGTCAACATACGTATATAGGTTACTCTTAAACAGTACACGTTGACGGATATATCTGTTTGTCGTTCAGGCCTTCCAATACCGGTATTTCTAGTACGGCCAATCCCGGGATCCCGGTATTGTGCATACTGGAAATACCGATATTGGAAGGCGTTGAACCTAGAGTGATGAATGTATCCGTCTATCGTCAGCGTTGATAAAGTAAAAAAACCTGTCACAGCTATAAGCTGAAGGGAATCCTACAACTCTGTGGGATTTAAATTTTTACTTGTGAAAGGACTAAATCTAGGTCATCAAGCAAGTTAACGTTCCGTGAAAATTGACCATTTTGGCAAAAGGCTGTCACATTGCTCGCTCACCTGAACGGGCAATCTGGTTTTTTCTAGGGTTTAAATTTTTTTAAAGAATTAGGCACAGCTCATCGATGGCTATGAAAGAGATATTAATAAACAACGTGTTATGAATACCTTTTTAAATTTCACTCAATTTCACTTAAATAATTAACTAAAAAAAAGTAACGTTTTGGCCATGACTCAGTTTTATGGCAGCCCTTTCAGTCCTTTAGAGGTTGTTTATAGAAATAAACCTATGATACCTTTCTAATTTCCTATACGAGCAATATTTATATCTTTTGATTAATGTTTATTTATTTGTTTTTATCGCGTACTTACTCGAAAACAGCTCTAAGTTTATGGGGTGAAAAATCGATTTTATCTCTGAGAAAAAATTGTTTTCATAGTCAAACCAAAAACATTATTCCGTTACTAAAATAAATAACACCAGTTTCATAACGGTTTTGTAATGATCTATATCAGTTTAGTAACAATTTTATTACTAAATTGTTGTTGACAACTTTCTGATACTCACAAACGTCGGTTCAAATAAAAGGGCATATCAGAAGAATTGGAGATGCAGTGATTATCTATCAGATAGCGCTATCAGCAGGACGCCAATACTCGCAATCTCGGCGAGTTGACACAAGTGTGGGATCTAACAATAGACGTATAGTCGCAAGTGTGGGGTGCAAGTCAGAAGAGAAAAAAAGTAATTTAAATTTTCACGTAGATACCTAGCTAATTTAAGTGAAAGATATAACTTATTTTATACTAACTGTTTGTGAAGCAATGTAGTTTTTTTATAAAATAGGAAGGCAACCTAGCAAGTGGGTCACGTGATGGTAAGTGAACACCAACGCCCTTAGACACCCGCAGTTCCAAGGAAATTGCAGATGCATTGCCAATCCAAAGGGCTAAGATGGAAGACTTCTTGTGCCAGTAATTGCACCGGCTGTCTTGCTCTCCACGCTAGAACACAACAATAAACACTGCTGCTTAGCAACTGGATTTGCGAGCAAAATTTATTAGATTAATTTATGCCAAGAACGTTACAAATGTAAACATTATTCAAATACTTCATCTCCAGCTTATATTTATTAAATGCCACCAATAAAATAAATCCCATGCGAGCCAAGTGAGGATTGGAAACTTTCACCCCAATTGTGGTGCAGGTGTGTGTAAGTCTCCATTTATTCCAAAAATCTTAGATGTGTGCGATCAAGTTCAAACTGCATCAGAGGAGATAGGTTAAATTAGGCTGCCTTTTCATTAAAGCGAAACGGAGCGAAGATGTGCGGTGCTTTTCACACCGCTCAACTTCACTTGAAGTGTGAAACGTATGAAAAAGCCGTACATCTCCGTTCCGCTACCCCCCAGAAGGCAGACTTAGGCTTTTTGAAATACTCTAACCTCTTGTGACTTACACCACGTTTCTACTCCGCAATTTGGTGCAAGCGTTCGCGTTCAGCAGCATTGTTTGCTGACAGCCCCGAGCCGAGCCACATTAAAAACGGCTATTACCTACGCTACACATAAACTATAATGGCCGGGATATTTCATACGAACCAACACAGTTTGTTACAAGTGTTGCAAGGTTTTCTTGCGAGAAACGGAGCTTCTAGTACGAAATGTTGACGCGAGAAGTTTGGTCTCGTAAAGATCGATTTGAAAATTTGATTGCAGCTCCTGGTATTTTTCTAATGTAACATCGTTGTGCTTAACGATGCGCTTGGTGTGAAAATGAATCCACTCACAGAGATTTGAGATAGACAAAGCCTTAGAGCAATAATTAGCAAAACGATGTTACGTTAAGGAATCCCACCCCAGGTTTAATGTGACAATAGTTAATACGTTCTGAAAACCTCAATAAAGCAGGCAGCTTGTAGGTACGTATGTATGTTGAAATTGTAGATTGTCTCAAAATTAGTCCAAAGATCTGCCTTTTTCATATTAATGGGACATCTATATCGAGTTGTAACAAAATGTGATCAGCCGAGCGCAGGTCGTTGTGGAAAATGAACTTAGATCTGTGCCAAAATTATTGAATCTCTTTATTTAGATGAAAAGCCTACTACTAATCTTTACACAGTATAATGTGTGTAATGTATTCTCCATAGATTGTTTCGTCATTTATATGTATAACAAATGCCTTTATTATTGTAATCGAAATTATTTAATTTTAAATTTTTTCGATTTTTCTTTTTGAATCGAAAAAATTTAAAAATAAATAATTTCGATTACAATAATTTAACAACAAATGGCATCATCTCTTATCAGCTAACGGGCATTCATAAATGACCAAGTTGAATGAGATAACTTGATTAAGTTTCTCATAGATGACACCGAGGGTAGTTTACCCAAAGAAAAAATATCAATAATGTAATGACCGTAAAGACGAAACACATTGAAAAAAATTCGCAGGGTATGGCAGCGGTAATGTGGCGGAAACTGGTATACGCAAGGCACGGAATGCTGATGTTGCAGGTTCCAACCCTGCCATTACCCTAATTTTTCTTTGTGTTGTCATTCATTATATAGCATTTTAAATTTAAATGCCTTTATGCAGCAACTATACAGCTTTTGAAGCGCGTGTGTTCCACTTGGGCGTCAATAACGGCTGCATTGATTTTGTAGTATTTTGGATGTTTCAAAGTCACCCCGTTTGACGGTACATAAAAGCAAACTGGAACAAATTAACCGCGAAACCAAAACTGGTTTCGCGGAGTAGCAAGGTAATTTGTTCCAGTTTGTTGATATGGACCTCCGCAAAGTAACGCCTGAATCTATTAATTAGGTACATAAAAGGTTGCGCTAGTTCCTCAAGAAAGTGTTCTGGGATATTGAGTTCTGAGCTACAATGAATCGGGGAAACTTCGAATTTTAGGGGTAATTTTGAACGGCCATTTTGTAACTTGTCGCTCAGCGAATCCCGTCTTTTGATACTTGTTAATAGAGAGTCAACTCTTAAGCATAATTTGAAATTGTTAAAGATATTCTAGGAACGCAGGAAGTTAGATATAATTGTATCTTCAATGTGACACAGTTCATTTAAAGCTACTCTGCTTGGCTGTGCTGTATTCCTTGCTTAACCATTTTGACACCGACAACTGACATAGCTGTCAGTGCTTAAGCGTTATTATATAGGTAAAAAAAAACCGTGTCGCTAAACAGCCATATTTGATACGTAAGTGATGACTTTTGTATTTGATACAGCGTTAAAAAGATTTAATTTTGACGTATGAAATGAAATGTTAATTAATAACGAAATTATTTAAGAAAATTTTTAGTTTCTTTAGTTGACATCATCAGCTTTTGCTCGCATAGTGGCGCCCTTTTGTATACAATGTATATAGGGTTCTTAGAATACCTCAGATAGCTTACTAACTGAGGTATTCTAAGAACAATATTTGCTATCTCTCAAATGCCAAGCCGCTCGAACAGTTTCAGAAATCGTGCAATCAAACGATAGCAGAGCTGTGAGACGCAATCGGTTAAGGGGATCGCTCGGTCGACCGATTCGTTGCGTGTTGTCGGATAGGTTCGGCTGATTGGAGCTTGTGATTCGATGACTTAGTTACACCAGTTATTACCAGTTAAAATATACCTACCATTTCTACAGTCAAATCGGGTAGGTAATACGATCGAAGTTGTACGAACTCTCGATAGTATCGATTGTTTGTTAAAATAAGCACTGCAATAGATTAGTATCGGTACTATCGATAGTATCGATACTATCGAAAAGCAATACTATCGATGGTAGTAATAATGCCTATTGATTGTATTGGATTTTAATGACTATCGATATTGTGACTATTTTTCAAGGTCACGATACTATCAACAATAGCTTCGATAGTTCGATACATAAATTGCCGCAACGCAAGCACTCTAGTAAAATTGAACGTACAGTCAGCCTCAAAAGTAGCTGAAGACCTAAGGACCTTGTTGTGGTAACGTTAGAAATGAGAGTTGCTTGAATTTGTTACATTACTGACAGCGACAAGGTACTAAAATGTTCAGCTATTTCTGAGATTGACCATACGGCAGTGAAACAATATAAAACGTTCAAATATTTGTACTTAATAGATCTGTAATTATGTCAATTCAGTCCATAGAATTGCGGGTGGTAGGATCTTGTACAAGGCCCGTTCGGATCGCTTATATCATCTTGCTCGCTTATCCAGCCGCTAAGCAGCAGTGCTTGCATTGTTGTGTTCCTGTGTGGGGAGCAAGACAGCCGGTGCAATTACTGGCACAAAAGGTATTCCATCTTAGCCCTCTAGATTGGCAACGCATCTGCAAACTCTTTCGTCTTGCAGGTGTATATGGAAGGTGGTGATCACTTACCATCAGGTGGCCCACTAGCTCGTTTGCCTACCTGTTTTATAAAAATAAATTTAGGCTGATCTCCACAGTATTTCATTTCATTTCATTTATTTAATCAATAACAATATAATTTTATTTGACATTGACTAACAAGCTAAAGTAAATAAAAAAGAGCATTGCATTAAAAAACTAACTAAATATCCAACAAATCAAAATAAAACATTAAATCAACGAAAATCTAACAAGAATTCAAATAAATCAAATGTAAAAAAATAAAAACACTAAAACATTTCAAAATTATTAATTACAATCAATTGAACACTCAATTAGTTGTTTCGAATATTTCATCAATATCGTAGAAGCACCCTCTCAACAAAAATGCTTTTACCAGGCAGTAGTAGTATCAGGCAGTAGGCAAATTAAATTGCGCCTTATAAAAACGAAGTCTGCATGATTAAAGGGCCAAAATTCTTTTTGATGCCTATAAAAACGTCCCTTGTACATTTTAACGCATATTTCTTACTTATTCTGATATTCTTAAAAGAACATTTTATCTTTAAATTCAGAATGACATACGCATACCCGAATGATGACTGTTATAGAAATATTTGGGCTCAGAATAAGAAAAAAACTATTATTTGGTAACGCAGTGGACACTATTTTTGAGGGGTCGTGGGGACTGGTAACGCAGTGGTAATTTGGGTACCAAATGAAACTTTTCTGTAATAAAAAACCCAGGATGGTGGGAAAAATCATAATAGAAATTGGGGCCCGGTTGAGAACTAACGTAATACTATTAGGAAAATATTTCGTAACGTCTACAATTTTGTAAAAGTGTTTATACATTTTCATCTTTATTTTAAGCACTAAAAAGAATTTTGGCCCTAAATATTACACCACCACTAAAACCACAACAAAGTTAATACTGCACATTACACTAAAATTAAAACTATTAAAAGCAATGTTCTGAAATTCCAGTGAGGCATGAAACTAAATTATGAAAATGTGTAAACGCGACACCGTTTTGCGTTGATTTCAAACCCTGTTTTGAAGGCAGTAAAGTTTACTATGTGAGTTGTAGTAGCAAGATTGCAAAACATATTTCCATGCAATTTTTTGATATGTAACTAAACTATTGTGTTGTGTGCGTACGAGTGTTTTGTTTTTGCGAATCGCCAATTGCGAACCGATTAAAATGATTCAAAACTTAAACTCGAGATTGTCTGTACTTAAATTTGGAGAAAAAAAAACACCTCTAAAGGTGGAAAATTAGGGGATGGATCGCCGACAGCATAAAGACGAGGCTTATCAGAAACTCTGAATATGAAGTTGGTTTTAATTTATTTAAGTTAATATAGAATTGTTTTGAACATGTAATATTAATTTCCAGAACGGAAAGGAATGAATGACGTCGATGATTAATCATTCTGGTTTTCAAATTGAAATATTGCGCAAAATAAATGTCAGTGTACGTGGAACTGGCCTTAATGAAGAGAATAAGTTCATTCGATTTGAATATTTTAAATTGATTTTAACGTATGTTTGTAAAAATTTCTCATTATGCTTGCTATTGTGCAATTATTATTAATTATTTTACCTTAGGTTAAGTAATGTGAAAGTATGACTGGGTGTGTGTGTGTGTGTGTGTGACTGTGACTTTTAGATAAGATAAAGCTGGTTTTATTTTCCCGCTTGATATTGTTTTCTGTGCAGTTTACGAAATAAAATGTCACCATTTTAATCCAGGATATGTTCTGTTTGTAAATTTTATCTAAACCCATCCTGCCAATATATGATTGGGGAACCAACATTCCAATAACATCAACCAATCTCAAAATAATCCACTATTCAAAAACAAACCTTTTCACTCAAATTATGGTTGAAAATGAAACTAATTTCTTTTCGGAATTACGACTCTTTTTGTTCTAACTCTTCTCTCAAAAATAATTGAAACGCCATTTTTCCTCATTAAAATAAAAATCTCGTTACGCACCTTCATATAATACCGCGTGAGCATTCCACTCATAATGCTCAATGCTCATCCGTTTTAAATCATTCATTACGTTCTGCCGGTCCCCTCGGTTCGTTACCATTCGTTCATCGAATAAACGGCTTATATCCTCTGGGAACTGGGGGGTGATTCTCAACGCTCAACAGCGACGAGTTCGACGCTGGGGCAATGCCTGTTTTGCTCTCACGAGCTCGAGTGAGCGAGGCTGGGTGGTGTCTCGACGTAGAGTTCGACGCTGATGCGCTTAGAGAATAACAGTGCATGTTCTCACACATAGTGGAGCGTATTAACCGAGTGACATTTAAAAGGGTTGTTAAGCGTTCTTTTTTTAAATCGTAAAATGTGTTTTTCTGTAAGGAAAGGCCTTTATTAGTGGACAGTATTTTAAAAACTGGAAGCTACGAGTACGATGAACTAAGCAAAATGTGTGTAGTGCAATATTTTTCAGTGAAGTCTTTATCTGCGTATAGTCGCCAAGTAATTGCAGCTTAGCCACTTTTAAACCTTATCCTGTTGTAATACGGTTGAAAAGTGGTTAAGTAATTTCTTGGTCGACTATACGGTGTCTGGGCTAGTTTTGGTTTATTCGAAGAAAACAGGAATCGGTGTAGGTACGTGTAAAGAATAGACGTTGTTCTAATAAAAACATTGACCATCAGCTTTTGTTCTTATATGACACGAAAGATATAATTTGCCGTTTTAGCCATGTTAATCGTCGACTGGTTCGACACGACAAGGTCCGTCAGGATCGCTACCACATCTTGCGCGCTAATCGAGCCGATAAGCAGCAGTTCATGCGCTGTTGTGCTCCGATGTTCAGAGCAAGACAGCCGATTAAATTACAAGTGTTATTCCATCTTAGTCTTCTGCGATGGCAACGCATCTGCAATCTCTTCGGTGTTGCGGGTGTCTATAGGCGGTGGTGATCACTTGCCATCACGTGATCAACTTGCTCGTTTGCCTTTCTATGATGTATAAAAAAAATGTGTCCTGAGTTTTATAAGTTTTTTTTTTTTATTTTTAGCTAATAACGTAGCAAACTTACAAGCGGTAAACCACCATACTTGATAATAAAAACGCGGAACCAAAAAAGAAAATGGCGTCCGACCAATCCCGAGCTAGCCCGCAGCAAACCAATAACATTCATACAGTTCAATTTTCTTAAGTGCATTACTGGAATTATTATATGTTCCCGGAATGGGATCATAATTCTGCGCCGGGGCCGCATATGTATCCCGGAGGATAGTTTATGCGTTCAGATTTGTTAGGTACGGGATTTTTCTGAAATGTGGGTGCGAGTGGAAAGTAATTCCTGAACCCTTCAAAGTTTATGACGGTATTTCGAAAGTAGATTAATAGAATATACCCATACGAGCTTATACCTGCAGGTATGCATACCTGCATACCTGCTGTTTATGCATTTTACGGGATGAAAAATATGCTATGTTTTAATTCAGGATATGATCTACCTGTGTGTCAAATTTCATCTAAATCCGTCTAGCCGTTAATGCTTGTGGAACAAACATCCAAACATTACTTTCGCATTTATATTAAAAGCAGGTCATACCTATGTGAAGTGATCACCACTGTCGATGGGAACCAGTGACTGCCTGTATGGCACAGTGGCACATGTGTCTGCTTCCTGTGCAAGAGGTCCTGGTATGGGTAAATATTTGTGTGACGAACACGAATGTTTGTACCTAAGTCATGGATGTTATTTGTATTTAAGTTTATATTTATCTATATAAGTATGTTTATCCGTTGTCGAGTACCCATAACACAAGGTTTGCTTAGCTTGGGACAGGGCAATTGGTGTAAATTGTCCCAAGATATTTATTTATTTTTTATTTATTTACTGTGAGCAAGTTGCTGTTTCGTTACCGGCTTTTATGCTGACCCCTAGAGCGCGTCCGTTTGTCATTACTGTCAAGATATTACTTTACGCTAGTATTTTACAAGAGTGTGGTACTATCTCGATCAAGCCAGCCCGTTCCTATCGCAACCAGCAACCGCCTACATTGTGGCTCTACCATTGCAGGATTTTACAGCTGTCAATAGTTTTAACTGTCAGTTGATAAAATAAAGAGTATAATTTACTAATGCTTACTTGCGCTGGTCAAATTAATGGCGAATTTTTGTTACCTATTAATATTAAATTTTTATTAGATATTTCAATTGAATTTTGACAATTACAATATAAATTTAATTGTAAAGAAACAAACTTAAAAACAAACATTAAATAAAGTTAAAAGTATATATAGACAATAAATAATACGTCACAAACATAATTAAAAGTAACGTCAACAGTTTTTTTTTTTATAAAATAGGAAGGCAAACAAGCAAGTTGGTCACCTGATGGAAAGTGACTACCACCGCCTATAGACACCCGTAGCACCAAGAAGATTGCAGATGCGTTGCCAACCTAGAGGGCTAAGATGGAATACCTCTTGTGCCAGTAATTACACCGGGTGTCTTGCTCTCCACGCCGGAACACAACAGTGCAAGCACTGCTGCTTAGCGGCAGGATTAGCGAGCAATATGGTGGTAGCGATCCGGACGGACCTTGCACAAGGGTCTACCACCCGCAAAGTAACAGTAACTTAACCTAAAAAAAAATCCCACTCCGATTCGCACCTGGCTCAAACGCGCCCATCACGCTTGCTGCGTTGCCTCGCTGTATGGCCAGCACTATTTGCTAATTTAAGTTACTTGAAGTTATATGAAAAAAAAAAAACATTACGTATAAGAATTAAAAAAAAAAGCATATAAAGGACGAACTCTACCAAAACATTTATACTTCCTTATAATTCTCTTAAGAGAATCACCGTTAAAACAATCATCTTCGAAGCTAACGTGTCCCATCAAAATATTGAACCTATTACAACAAAAACAATTCGAACGTCCAAGAAAACCAAACAGACGAAAATTATTTCATTTATATTGCCTGCGTCCACCACGCGTATACATCCGCTTGACCTCCACCAAAAACAAAAGCCGAACTCTATAAAAAAAACCTTGCTTATGACAGATCCCCACATAAATTAAGCCAAAATAAACAGTTCACTTATTTCTACCAAAAACCGTCTGGCTTATTGCCTTGTGAAGGAATACTGCTCCACAGAATGAAAGCCAAATTCTCAGGAAACAAAGGCTGATTTTCAATGTGACTGGATGCCCCAATACTCCCAAATGACTAATCGTGGAGCTCCGGATTCGCTTTTCGCCAATGTCGATCGATTTATCTTCCTTCGAGTTATTTGGCTGTTGACCGGCTGCCATGGTTACTGGTGATTGAACGGTTCAGGGTTTTCAGTCAAGTTTGTATGCGAACTCGCTGGTAGAATCATAGAAATAGTATGTATAGCAGAGGAAAAGTTCTAAAATTTAAAGCGAAATTATAATAGCTGATATTTTTACTTTAAATGGTAATACATTGTGCCGAAAGAAGATAGTACATACTCAAGAATTTGTAACTCAATATCTGTTGTGGGCCAATACTTTACAGAAAAATCGGCTCAGTCGTTTAGGCACTACAATGGAACATACTTAAATACAAACATACATATATTATATAGACTGCTAAAAACATAACCCTTCCGTTTAGCTTTGCCGTAGGGTAAAAATACACAAACGTCAGGGCTTTAATTAATTTTACTTACGACCTAGAGAGCTGATATACGATACAAATGGACAGATAGATAGGATAGTACCTTGTGGAATGCCTACCAACATTTCAATAAATAATGACCTATCTCTCGATATTTCATTTTATTGCTCGACAGTATAAGTATATTGAATGAATGGTAGAACATAACATAATGTGCCGTAGTACCTAATGACCGATTTTATCAACGCTTTGCAATTCCACTAATGCCTTCTGTAGATCGAAACTGTAGGCCATTCGTGTAGTTAAAACACAATAGTTTTAAGTAAGGAGTGAAGTTTTCATATCGGTACGACTATAGCAAGATATGGAGTCTAAATTAGCAATTTGAATGCCCGTAGTTTAAAGATCAGTCAGTGTTTAAATCCAACCAAGAAATAATGTCTTACAACCGTCCCAAGGGCGTATGAAACATCATATTATTCTTTCATGCTACCAATAGATTACTTGACACATACTACACTATAGATGGTGCGCTGGTGTGATAGCATATCTTACTTCATGGGTGGGGGGTCATGACCTCCAGAACCTCCCCACCCCTGTATACGCCTGTGACTGTCCGTGGGATTTTTTTTACCAGCGGCGTGTTTTATCTGGTTCATTGATATCGAAAGTTTTTTGTAAGGAAGATTTTTAAGTATATTGCATCCTTATTACACCCGTGTGACGAAATACACATTTTTTTATGCAAAATCAAAAACAGCTTCGTTATAAAATCGTTATTAAACTGATATAAAACTTTGTCAAACCGTTACAAAACTGGAAGAAAGAAAGAAGGAAATTTTATTTGCTTTGAACATTTCAAAGTCAAAGTCAAAATGTTTTATTCAGATCAGGCTTACAGGTAGCACTTATGAATGTCAAAAAATTTACCACCGGTTCGGAAAAACCTCTGATGAGAAGATACCGGCAAGAAACTCAACGAGGTGTAATTTTTGAATAAATCAAAATTACAATGTTATTTTACATCTCAAATATAAAAAAAAGATACAATTTAACACAGCAGGTGTACAATCTTTGGAGCCAGGGATCGCCAATACAAATCGGAATCATTTCCAAACATCCTTGTCCAAGATATAGTCATTGATTTTATAATACGCCCGATAAATTAATGTCTTCTTGACAATAGATTTAAATTTTGTATCATTTAGTTCAGTTATGTTTTTTGGAATTTTGTTGTAAAATCTTACGCAATTTCCCATGAACGACTTATCGGTTTTAGCCAGTCTGTAAGTTGGAACTTTAAGCTTTCCTGTATTTCTAGTAGCATTTGGCTTATCGATGTTGGTAGGGAAATTGCATGTATTTTTCCTAACGTACATGATTATTTCAAAAACATATAGCGACGGTAGGGTTAAGATGTCTATTTCCTTGAAAAATTCCCATTGTTGTTACATTGGTGTTTACGTGTATAAAAATGGTTTCACATGCTTAGTCAAAGGATGACACGCAAATTTTAATTACTTACACAACTGACACTACTTATGTCAGTTAGTAACGGTACAATGTTTTTAGTTTTTAACCACAAATCGATTACTATACTAATTGTTTTTGTTAATTCCTTACTTTTCCCTAGCTCATCGTTCCAATCCCAAAGGTATTAGCGTGTTGTTGCTATCTCAAAGTAAACTAGATTAGAGCCGGATCAGTTTAACCGGACCGGTTCAGAGCCGGACGGCAGGGCGGATCATTTGTAAACCGCCTCTTGTGTAATTGTTGCCGTTTTAGGCGTGACACATTGCCGCTGGGGCTGACAAGCAAACTTTATATTACCAGAGCAGCATTGTAGCTAAGTTCATCTCTTTTACACTGCAGAGGTATTAGTTTGAATGGGACGCACAGGTCACAACGAATTAAGTAAGAAAAAACAAATGAAACTACACACGTATCTACACAATGTGTAAATTAAGTTTTACAATTGCTGGTAGAATTAGACTTGTAAAAGAGCCCATAAATAAATGTTTCAAGAATGTTCAAGAATGTTCTTCGCTCGTTTGAACTGTGTATCCCTCATTCAGTAATAGTATGTATTTACTCTGATGGACTCTGGTAAAAGATTGGTCTAATTTGCCGAGGCGGCCGCACTTTTTGCATGCCAGGCGTTAATGGCTGAGCCCTGTTTGTTTCCCCTTTTTGTTCAGTATTTTACTTAAATTAAGGGAGGAGGCATTTGTGGTTGAGGTTTTAACACAAAAGGTATTAGGTACAAGGGTAGCTTAAGTTTCTGTCCCGTTTATTAAAAGGCCTTTGTTTCAATTGAGTGCAGTGGGGTTTTCTTAATGGTTACATCATCGAATTGTATGAGCTGTGCTTTTTGTCTCGTATAAAGTTCACTCGATTGCTATCTTGTCATACCATTGACACAAATTCCTGCTGTGTTCTGGTAAGTACTCTAGATCATTGAGTTCTTGTGTAGCCGCTAAAAGGGCCTGCCCCTGTTTATTTATTTCTGTTTGTCCCTTTTGTTTGCACAATGCAAATGGGTTGGGGACACGCGAACCGTTTGCTCTCGCATGCGTCTATAGGCTGCACTAATTGCCATTATACGAGTCTCAGGCTGTTTTTTTACCTGCGTTTTGGACAACCAGCTTAGTTTAGTTAAGCCTACCAAAAGTTACATAAATTAAAATGTACTAATGTTATAAAACGCCCCAACCGGCCAAAGATGAGCCAAATTAGTACAAAGGCAGACAGACAGTCAGAGAGACGGAGAACAGAGTGATTCTAGAAGGGTTTTTTTTCCTTTTAAAGCACGAGGCCATAAAAAACCAACAATAATCGATGCTGAATCATTTGGTTAGCTATCTTCTTCTATCTAAAATCTAATACTAACTGTCACAACTTGTCGAGTTTACTGTCATATCAAATTAACTAATTACATCTCCAATCACTAATATACGGGCTATTTATACAGCGTTTACATTACAGTAATAGCGTAGTGTTTAGCTTTGATCGCGGGGAGTAATTACTGTAATAACGTCTTGTCGGGGAACCGATTATCCATGATTAAAACAGGTCAAAAGTCGCTAGTTCAACTCACAAATTATATTCCAAATTACACTTTTCCTAACAAAGTTAACCGCGGTTGTTTAAATTGTTAATTAAGCCGTAAATTGGTCATTTTTGGATATTCTCATTCCCTGGCGTATGTTTTAAGATACGTATAATTATTTGCTAGACATAATGTGGGTACTTTTTGAAAATACTGACTCTCCTGGTTATTTTTAGTACGGTATTTAGAGCTAAATACGCTAAAACTTGCGACAGGGGAATGAAAACTCTAAAGAATTACCCAAATACTTGGATTTTGTCTCTGGTTTTAAGTGTGAGGATTTTTTAAAGGTACTGATGTCTTTAGATTTATTATTTATTTATTTCAAATTTTTTTTACACGGCATTACAGTTGGTGAACTAATGCACCGTGAAAACTAGACTAACAACAAAAAACATTTATGCGCTAACGAATGCTTCAAAGCTCACAAAATCAATAGGAAAATGACAAAAAGTTGGGCAATATAGAAAGAAACACCTTTAAAGCCTTTTACATATGTCTTAAATGTCATTAAGGTGACATATACATACATATACCTTAATGACATATAACACAATCTAGTAAACGGCATTCCGTTTACTAGATTGTTTTAAATGTACTTGTTTAGACTGCCACTCCTCCAATCAAGACGAATCCACTGACACCTCATACGTCGAAATCCGTCAAGCCTAGGCTGCAGCGCGAGCCAAAGAAATGGACATAACATAGATACACACATACATACTTACTACATACATGCACAATAACTTTGCCTTCGCGGTATTTCTGCTCAAAGGGTTTTCTTTTAGTGGCCACACAATAATTCTGCAGATTCAGCAACGCACGTGGGTTACAGTGTCTAAAGGCTGCGGTTAAGCTTACCGGGACGCAAGCCGCATTCTCGTATACCGATGTTGCATAAAGAAAGCTTATTCTGACGTAACGATTGCATATTGCGCGCGCGCTGACGCTTAGCAAACTGTAGATCACGCTAACTAACAGCAAAAGCACTTATTAAAACGGCAAGCCGTCATTTCGCACTTCGCTACGGCGAATAAAAGGCCAGTTTACTAGCGACAGCTTTACAAGCACTGCGAGCACTAATTGCGAACTGACGCGTCACGCTGACAGCGCTGTACCTCTACCATGAGTTTCTATCGAAAATTCATATGACGTCACTACAGTCGATAGCGGTTAAATACGCTTTTTTAGCGGTTAAATACTCTCTAGGAAGTCCTAACGAAACATATTTGATTTGACGCAAATGTTTGTGCCAAACTCACAAACTGATATATTACAACGCTGTGACGTCATCATTGCACCATGGCACTAAGCTGTCTTTTTTAAACCATCATTAATTTTGATTTATCTTAACAAACGTTTAGAAATTGCTTAAAAATAGACACAATTCAAAGGGAAACTTTTAACATCTAACCAGGATCAAATTGACACTCTCAGTACCATTACCATGAGTTTCTATCGAAAATTCGTATTACGTTACTACAGTCGATAGCGGTTAAATACGTGAAAGAGTTAACCTTAGTCGATACGGTATTTTTCGATGACATGTGTCAAATCTGTGACTCATGGTGCAAAAGCTACAAAACGTTAAATTCAAATGCTATATAATGACAACACAAAGAAGGGTAATGGCAGGACTTGAACCTGCAACATCAGCATTCCGCCTTGCGTTTTTCCAGTTTCGCCACATTACCGCTACATAGCATTTTAATTTAATAATTTGAATGACATTTAAAAATAAAAATCGAAAGAAATTTAGGTTACAAAAATTTACGTTATGTAGAGCTTAGATTTCGATAGGTAATTTACCGTTGAACTCATACAAGCGATATTTAGTTCTGTAAGTAAGCGCTTGAGGCGCTGTACAATTCCCCATACAAATCGTTCACACCGTTGCTAGCGAATACGGTTACGGCCAGGTGAACTGTACCCTTACCATGAGTACAGTGGATCTAGCCGTAACTGTACTCGCTAGCGACGGCGTAAACGATTTGTATGGGGAATTTTACAGCGCCTCTAGCGCTCACTTAGACAACTCAAGATCGCTAGTATAAGTCCAACGGTAAATTACCTATCGAAATCTGAACGTCAGTGTGTAACGTTTTATAGCTGTTGCCGTAGAACATCGGTACCATGAGTCACAAGTTTGACATATGTCATCGAAAAATACCGTATACCGTACTATGGTTAAGTCTTCCACTGACAAATAGGAGCGAATTTAAACGCTATCGACTGTAGTAACGTAATATGAATTTTCGATAGAAAGTCATGGTAGTGGTTCTGTACTCATGGTAAGGGATCTGGTCGCAGTACAAAAGAAGTTGGTAATATTCGTGCAGACTGGTGTACTAAGTTTTACGGAATAGGGCTGCCACGGAGTCGTATGTCTACAAGCTTTTATTCAGCGTCACTTGCATGTGAAAGAAAGAGATACATTTAAGACTATTCAACACTACGCATACATACATAAAATGAGAGTAAATAGGCTTTTTTCCGGGTAATCGCGTCCCACCTTCGGCCTCGTCAACACTTTCCATCAGGTGTAACTGTGGTCAAGCGAAAACCAATCATCAATAAAAAAAAGTAAAATAAAAATAAAAATGGCACTGTGTATTTTATATATTTTTCTAAAAGCTTTCAGCGGGGAAACCTAGCGCTGCATTATTAAAAACTCTTTCATAGTTCATAAAGTGACAACCCTGAGCTTGGCTCTTTAAATTGCTTTAATACAAAGCGAAAATAAATTCCTTTTTTTAAGCCGTGTCGGGCGAACAGCGGTGTATAACAACTAGGGTTGTGTTTCACTTAAAAATTGTTAAAGCGTGTTTTCAACATAATTTCTGTAGCCCTAACATGACCGACAAAGTTTAGTTTATCTCAGTTTATTTCTATGTGCATCCCTTTCTTATGACACTAGTTTGACAGAGACGCAGGGAGGGATAAATTAATCCTGGACTGGCCATGTTAGAACTGGTGGAAAAAATATCAAGGCTTTCGCAATTCTATTTCTAACTAAAGATAATTTCCTATCAATTATTTTTGAAGCTACAGTCACTATGACACATTTTTAAAACAAATTAAATAGTAGTCATAGAACGTTTTAATAGGTAGATATTTAAAAGTATACTATAAAACCTTTTTTTAACTTCATTTGCTAATTAACTCTAGTTAGCCAATTTTCATTCACTTCTAGTGGTCCAATGGACTATAAAAGTGAACTCTAGAGCCGCTAAAAATGGACTACATGGCATTTTAAATGCTATGTAATGACACCACAAAGAAAAATCTAGGGCAATAGCAGGACTCGAACTTTCAGCCTTAGCATTCCTTAAGTCCCATATTGCCCTAGATGTTTCTTTGTGTTGTCATTTCACAGCATTTTTTAATAATTTGAATGTTTAACATTAAATAATAAAAATCGAGAAAAACGGTTACAAAATAAATTTCATTATAAATAATAAAATACCATTGTTACCATTGTAATTAAGAAACTTGCTTAAATGAATGTTATTAACACGAAATTATCCCCTTATTTTAGTATAAATTATATTATTATTAAGTTTGGATATTCAGTCCTAACGTGGTAATTGTGAACGCCCTATGAACACCCTATAATATTAATAAAACCCTGAATATTGAGGAAAACAAAAGATTTGTACGCCTAAATGGCAAAACAGAGATTTCTAAATATCATATCTTTAAGATCTATTCTGTACACCTATGTTCCACAAATAAAAGTATTCTTTTCTATTCTAAAACAACCGATGGCTGCCTTGATTTTTTTTTATCTTAAATAGTCTTTAGATTTCAAATTTTGTCTTAACACAAACACGTCTAATGAACCATATAAACCGTCAAAATTGAAAATGTACACACAGAAGCATTATTTCGTCGCCGGAATCTAAGCTAAATACTGACAATGGACTTCAATCCAATTTATCACGGTTTCCAATTAACATCGCCTTCGTCCCGGCTTTGTCTGGTTTCCTTTTTTCCCTTCCCTTTGTTTCCTTTTTCTACTGAAGAAAATTACATCAGGACCTCTATCCCACACGATCCGAGCTGTACATATATATGGTGGACTTGTATTAGTGCACAGGAATATATTTTTATTACTGGCAATACAAAATAAAAGTTAACTAACTATGTGTGTGATGTAGTTATTACTTAAATTATGACACTTTTAAGATTGATACTTTAAAGAATAAAAAAACCAGCCAAGTGCGAGTCGGACTCGCGCACCGACGGTTCCGTCATCAACAACATCGCATCGCATCGCATATCACATTTTTGCTTTGTCAAAAAATTGCGTTGCCAAAAAAAATGGGTGTGTTAACTTAACTACAAATTTATGGTTTTCGGATTTATTATTTAATTTGTGTTATGAGACCTTGCTTCTTGCCAAATTTCATAGTTCTAGGTCAACGGGAAGTACCCCATAGGTTTTTGAGTGCCTTGCGAATGTATGAAACATGCGGCATAAACGGCTGTATTTTTTAATTCCGTTAACTTAGAATTTTAATTTTTCGAAGGGACTGCAGACTTGAGTATTTGATATTAATTTCAACTCAATATTTCCACGCGTTCTTGAGAAAAATGGTCTTGACAGACAGACAGACAGATATACGGACAACGAAGTGATCCTATAAGAGTTCCGTTTTTCCTTTTGAGGTACGGAATCCTAAAAAGTCAAAAAAATAACCAACCTTATGGTCACAATACGTTTCTTGAGCTGCATATTTCAGTTAAGTTAAAAAACATAGGATACTTGGTAGGGTGACGATGATTTTTTTTAACTTTAATTCTGAATTGTTTGTCATTGATTATCTGCCAACATTCCTACGACCAATGGGTCTCCATTCAAGCACCAGCTTGCCCCATCTGTTGTCATTTGTTCAGCATATGTCGCACGCCCAAGTCCAGTTTTATCACATGTTACGTCATCATCATCATCATATCACCCGGAAGACGCCCACTGCTGGGCATAACCTTCCCCAAGGATCTCCACGATGGTCGGTCTTGTGCTGCTCGCATCCACCGGTTTCCAGCGTTCTTCACCAGATCGTCGGTCCACCTTGTGGGGTTTACCAACACTACGTCTTTCGGTACATGTTACGTGCCAGAGATTAATTAAGTAAGTTTAAACTTCCCCAAATCCCACTGGATCTATATGCCCGTTATAAGTTCGTCTTTGTTTCGTAAGTCCCTTATTGAATCTGTGAACCATTATGTGCTTTTGATTGAGGTCGGGGTTTTTTCTCTGCCCACACTTTCGGGATTTTTCGGAACAAAAACTTACCTCTAATCTTTATTCGGAACACATTAATGTCAGATTACAGTATTCTTCTTGTTGCTTCTTATCTACGAAGTTTAGGGTCAAAATCGAAAACATTATACCGTTACATACTTAATATAATAAATATCAGTTTCGTAACGGTTTTTGTAACGATTCATATCAGTTAATAAGTTATGAAATCGTTATTTAATAATTAATATCACTTTAGTAACCGTGATTCAATAATGACTATCATTTCTTAACGGTTTCCTAACAATTATATCAGTTTAGTAATGAAATTGTTACTAAAATAATAAATAATATCAGTTTCGTAACGGTCTCTAACGGCTTATGTCAGTTTAGTAATAACATTATTACTAAATGAATTAACATCAGTTTCGTAACGGTTTTGTTTTTAACGGTACAATGTTTTTGATAGTTTAGTAGTTATAGATAGAGCTTAAATACGTGTTTGAGCCGCGATTAGCTGATCCGCGCTGAACTCGCAAACGTTATCTCAAGATCGTGTCTTATTAATAAACGAAGCTTGAATTCGAGTTTTGAGTACACGATCAGTGAGATGACGTCATAGATATATATTTTTTAATCTATTAATCTATCGGCCAGATACAATTATGTCGTAATCGAGAAAATCCTCACCTTTTTTGAGTTATAACATTACCAAACATTACAGTATAGTGACGGCTATCGACATCATTGTCAGTAATGGTTTACTCATGCGCTCTGAGAACTGAAAGTGTTTGACACAAACGGGTAACCACCACAACACTGCATACTACAAGGCGTTCTTAAGCCCCTTTGGTCGCGAGTGCTGAGATGTTCAGCTTGGATTAACACGTTAATGTGCGCTACGTGATAAGACGTAAAAAAATGGTATATACCGCGCAACAGAACGTAAATAGCCGTCGAAATAAAAAAATTAAAATCTCATACAACGTGACTGAACGCCGAGCGCCCGTACTAAATTCTGTCAGCTACGTCATCGTGCTACATTATGTCAGAAATTGGAACCACTAGTGCCACGCTATATCCAACTTTACCCTCACTAAAGATGACTAGAGTGCACATACATGCAAGGAACTGTACAACGTCCTATGACGTCGCTGCTAGTTCCGCGAGTTGACGTTAAGAAACGTTTCTGTCAGATTTCGCGTTATTTTTACCTACGTTGTATCACAAAGTCTATAGACGTCGTTGTATTTTGTATGGGGAAATACTGGGCGTAACAACGATATTCTATAAATTCGACTGCGCACGTGAACGTGTTAAGTTTGAGTTTGGTTTATAATTAGCGCCGTACTTGGATCAGAACTCAACTGAACCTTGATACGCTGACACGAGCTTAAACTCTGTTTATAAATTAGCTGAGTACGCGCTCTCATTTGAGCTCGCCTTATAACTATTTACCAGTCAATGAGGTTGATATTTACCAATATCGCGCTATCGCATTACCGAACCATAATCTTCCAAGTGTTTCTTTTAGTATCTATAAAGTATACATTTGTAATTTATAGGGTTAGTTTGTGGATGTCAAGGTCGATTGCCAGCTTTTCCGCAATTCCTTATTGCAAGTAATTTTGTTCCAATTTGTTGAATACTGTTTTCTCCAGTATTTTTTTTATAAAATAGGAAGGCAAACAAGCAACTGGGTCGCCTGATGGTAAGTTTAACACCGCCTCTAGAAACTCGCAATACCAAAGAGATTACAGATGCGTTGCCAACCCAGAGGTCTATGATGACCTCTCGTGCCAGTAATTGCACCTGCTCTCTTGCTCTGCACGCTGGAACACAACAGTGCAAGCACTGCTGCTTAGCGGTAGGATTAGTGAGAAAGATGGTGGTAGCTATCCGAACCAACCTTGCACAAGGTCCTACCGCTAAATGAACGTTTATTTAGCCTTATTGGTTAAGGCTATTAGAAATTTAGACGGTATGATGTGGATGCAGTAGTTCTAACTTGTTACTAATGTGATCAGGCCCCGTCTGCGCTCGGCCAATGAGCGTCTGATGTAACCTCGACTACGAAAGCGGGATGTCTTGGAGTTACCAAGTTACGTTTTCTTAACTCAGTACTTTAAGACTAAAAATCAGAAGGTATTCAACGGAACCCAGAGTATATGCGTGTCTAACTGTTTGCAACATAGCGAACTAGATGTGCTTTTGTATGTTCTAGACAATGTAATAATATTACTGCGTTGCAAAATTACTTTTAATTACACATACTTTACACACACATACTTGTGAAAAATGTTTTAATGAACGAGTGTCATGCAATCTACCTGTTTTGTTTTGTTATTGCGTTCATTGCATGTAATTGTATAGATTCTAGTATTAAGTTCTCATGTAAATAATGTAAATTCTTAATGGGAATAAATGATATTTAAACCTAAACCTATTTAAAATAAATTAAAATCAAGTTTGCTAAAAGAACAACTTTTATAGATAATAATATTATATGAATTACAAAATGCATCATAATTTTATCTAATATCGTTTTTTTTTGCTTTTTATTTTGTAATTTAGTACTTATTGTAAATGATGGATGATGTTGCTATGGACCTAGTTGTTTAAATTCAATACATGATTATGATTTATGATTATAAAGTTTAACCCACAACTTTTAACATGTCAACGTAACCGTTATGTTTTAGACTTTTTTTTATACAACATAGGAAAGCAAACAAGCAAGTAGGTCACCTGATGGTAAGTGATCACCACCGCCTATAGACACCTGCAACAAAGCGCTACAACAAAGAGAGTGCAGATGCGTTGCCAACCCAGAGGGCTAAGATGGAATACCTCTTGTGCCAGTAATTACACCGGCTGTCTTGCTCTCCACGCCGGAACACAACAGTGCAAGCACTGCTGCTTAGCGGCAGGATTAGCGAGCAAGATGGTGGTAGCGATCCGGACGGACCTTGCACAAGGCCCTACCACCCGAAAAACTTAGTTCGGGGCTTTGAACATTTGATAGTTTATCGTAGGCTATTGATAGTTAACCAAAGAAGCCGTTTTTTATAGAGATTTATCCATTTTGGTGACCTTTAGTGACATGGTGAGATTAAAAAATCGCACCCCTGGCTTTAGATAATTAATAGATTCAGGCGTTACTTTGCGGAGGTCCATATCAACAAACTGGAACAAATTACCTTGCTACTCCGCGAAACCAGTGCCAGTGCAGTCTGTGTGATATATGTTGTTTCGTGTGGAAGCGGAGGAGGGTGGGTTTTTGCATGAACATATATGTGTCGCACAGACGCAGCTATTTTGCACGAGCCCGGCACTGGTTTCGCGGAGTAGCAAGGTAATTTGTTCCAGTTTCCTGGCTTTAGACTTTTGTTTTCAGGCACTGTGGTATTCTTGACGAAAAGACTAAATTGATGAAAAAATAAAATAACAAAGCCAACTCCAAACAATCGCTTTTCGATGTTACCGAACTGCACAAATTGTGTACTTTACAACGGAATAAAAGTTGTTCTCTGCAATCAGCTGATTAAACCGCCGTTACCGAAGGAATTCAGACTTTATCTCCGAAACAATAGGGGCTTCCTTCAGTTGGAAGTTTAACGAGATAACGTATGTGAGGAAAGCTTTAGTAGAGTACGAGAGAAGATTAGATTAAACATAGTAATTTCGTTGAAATTAGGACGTTGTACGAAAACTAAGTATTTTCGTTTAATGATGCAATTCCTTTTCCAAGTGAGTTAACTTTGTTATTAGAGAATGGTGGACGTGAGTTGTTAGGATAAGATAAAAGCTTCACAGCAATCGGCCTTCGTTTCATTTAATATTATAAAGTTATTGCCATTATGTTTATTTCTGAACAGATACATAAAAATATGTTAAAGATGAAAATGATAAATATATTTTGCAAGTATGTATGTATGTATGTATGTAAATTCTTTAGTGTACAAAAAAAAACATAAATGACAAAAAGAGATAAAGTGATGTACAAAGGCGAACTTATCCCTTTAAGGGATCTCTTCCAGTTAACCTTTGAGTGGATGAAAGGAGTATCATAGCAGCGACCGACAAAGACCAAGAGTTTATCAAAAACAGTGGAGAATTACCATACAATTTACCTATAAACACATTACATACTAATAATAAATATAATACTTAAAATACATAAACTTACTTAGATGCCATACATTCAGTATGCCATATAGTTCTTTCAGTACCTAGGATTAAGAATAACATGTAAGAAGGAATAAGCTATTAAACTTTTGCTGTCGCTTATATCTACGATTTTTTTAAATGATATATTA
Organism: Ditula angustiorana; assembly: GCA_963691745.1. Taxonomy (NCBI): domain Eukaryota; kingdom Metazoa; phylum Arthropoda; class Insecta; order Lepidoptera; family Tortricidae; genus Ditula; species Ditula angustiorana. The sequence continues at coordinate 2,832,608 of OY829480.1, read as the reverse complement.
TAAGGCAAACAAGCAAGTGGGTCACCTGATGGTAAGTATTCACCACCGTCTACACTCGCATTATCGAAGAGATTGCAGATGCGTTGCCAACCCAGAGGGCTAAGATGGAATACCTCTTGTGCCAGTAATTACACCGGCTGTCTTGCTCTCCACGCCGGAACACAACAGTGCAAGCACTGCTGCTTAGCGGCAGGATTAGCGAGCAAGATGGTGGTAGCGATCCGGACGGACCTTGCACAAGGTCCTAACACCCGCAAAAACACAATTGTCTTACGATTGGCTGTTTGGGTGTTTTTGATTTTGACCCAATACTGGATTGAAATATTGAGCTTTTCACATAAAAATAGAGCACAAAAGTCTGTCAAAATTGGCTTCCTAGGTTTGTTACATAAATGCAATGATATTATAATACATGGATGTATAGTGTCATACTAAATGACAGCAGAAAAACGGACCAACATAAGAATACAGGTTGACGCCAATGTTACAATTGCAAATTATTAGTTTACCATTTATAGTCATTGAATTTACAACTTTACGTCTAACTGCATAAAATAAATAAAATTGAAAGTTTCGTTGCAAATAAGTTTTTTTACAAAGTAATAGTATTGACAGCAGCGCCGTCGGTCCGACAGACTGACAGCGCGAGCGATTGTCGATTTATTGTACTTTTGTTCGACTTTTAATGCGGCCATGTTTTAAACGCTGACTGGAAGTCCATTACTTATAGGTCAGTGCATAAATGAGATGCATAATAAAACCTTGTAAAATAAAGAGCTTTTTTAAACTCCGATCGGCTCAGCTATCAGCTGTAATTTAAGTGCCAAGTACTATACTTGGCATATAAAAGGAGTCTTCAGCTCCCTCTAAAACGATGCTGACTGCATCAAGAGTAGTTCTTCAGTCCGTTAAAGCTCCGTTTCGATTGCAGCCTCCTTTCATATTCCCAATGAAGTCCGTCGTAATTAGATAAGTCTTCAGCTTTGCACGGCCCAAGTGATAGGCAATAGCAACTTTATTCACCTATAGGTAATAGTTATTTGTGCAACGAGAGAGCAAAGTTGGTTTTTACTGCAAGTGGTTTTCACAGATACGAGATAGAAATAACAATACGATACAATACAATATGCTTTATTGAATACCACATTACAATTTGACAGAATTACAGATAAATCAAGAAAAAAAACAGACAGAATTACAGATAAATCAAGAAAAGAAACTTTGAAATAATTTCCTTGGGTCCTGTCTGGCGCAAACAAATTTTCACCTCAGGAACGAATTTTTAGGATTATAAAAAAGTAACATGATAAAAATGTAATCGCATTTATAATTCGATTATTAAAACACTCAAAAAATCCGACTTCGTAAACAGTAAATAATATCTGAAAAGAAAAAAGTCCAGTAGTCGAAAAATTTGTTAAGTAATATTAAATAACTTCATGAGTTTCATGAACTTCAACAGTTAGGATCTATTATTGGGATGATTTGAGCCGGTCTACATTTTTAAGGGGTCCCGACTATTAAAGCTATCTGTTCCCGTCTGTCTTAAATCCTTATAGATACTTATTGTATTTTCGGGCGCCTTCTTCTTCTAAACTACGCAACGGATTTTGATACAGCTTTTACTGTCATTTAGAGATTTTCTTACCGAAGGTACATTATATCTCGATTGTATCTGTGCGAGGACGAGGCGTGTCGCTAGTAATGTTATAAGTCAACACAACGTGAGTGCGTGTGTGTGTGTGTTTTCGGTGTAATTACTGGAACAAGAGGTACACCATTTTTGCCCTCTGGGTTGGCAAAGGGTTGCGGGTGTCTATGGACAGTGGTGATAACTTACTATCAGGGGACCCACTGGCTTGTTTACCTTCCTTTGTAGAAAACTAAAAAGTCCGAGAAGTAAGAAGAGTATCGTTGGGAATAAAATTTGCAAAGGATGCAATCATCCTGTGGCTTACACCATACGCTTAGGGTGTTCTCAAAATGAATTCAATTTGTCCAGGTTTCGTTAGCGAGCCGCAATGCAGCCATTTGAAGAAGCCCTCAGCTCTATTCAGGCTTGTTAACTGCCTTCTATTTACTCGTTCGTGGCTTTGAAAGCTGTTAAGATAATTAAAAATTTGTCTATTTTTGTGTCTGTCAGTCTATGGAATAGTAGGTATTTAATTATTTTGAAGATTTAGCTGTAGTTTTCATCAAAATTGGGCTGCTGTTTGATTAAAAGGCTTAAAACAGAGTTAGAAATGTTTATTTTTACGTTAAATAAGAATTTGTATATTATAGTTTATTTAAACTTAACTTTATTTAGTATTTTAGTGAAAAACATCCATCGTCGATAATTCATTTGGTAAGTGTTTCTTTAAGTAATAATAATAAAAAAATTGACGATTTATATTAATTTTCCTAGCCTCAAATTAAGCAAATAAAGATGCTTTTGTTATGGGAACTAACTGGACACAACAGATATACATAATAATATAGATAAATACCATGAATATACTTATATAACATCCTTGACTCGAACACAAACTTTCAGATTCATCATACAAATCTTTACCCTCGTCGGGATTCGAACCCGAAACATGTAGCTTCTTAGTCAGGACCAGCCACTAGCTATCCGGTCGTCGACCAGGTTTTTTGAAATGACATTTCAATACGCTATTGTACGTAGTGAACCGATCTCTTGCTCAACCATACACCCTAAAATCTTGCTTCTTATCGGCAGAGAAAAACCCCTTCCAAAAAACGACATTTTTTAAAAACTCCTAGGGGCCAAAATAAAGTTTTCCCACCTTATAAAATGCTTTAGCGGAAAGACGGCAACCGGCAAACTTCGGCGTTACCCCGCAACTTTGTCAATCGGCTATCTACAGCGTGAGTTGGTAGCGAGTTGGGAACTACAGCGTCTAAAGCCTCTTTTACATTCTACGAGTTCGCGTTCTAGTTGGCTTGGTCATGGTCAGTCACTGGAAAGCAGCTCGCAAACATAAATTCGTGTACGAATATTCAATTTCTAATCAAGTTTAAGTAAAAGAACAGGTTACAAATAAGATGATTAATTGAACTGATTCAGCCATCTTTTTTTTGTTTGAAAAAAGGTAATTTTTAAATTAGTTAAGATTTGGTGATAACACTGGTAACCGATGAGAAAGCACAAAACTCCTAAATTACTAGTTACATTTTTGAAATTCTTCAATTAAAATTTAAATATTTTTTATAAAAAAACTACTTAACTGACCTTGGATTTGTACCTTTGACTTGTAGGTCTCCCTCGGGTGAGTATGAACCACATGGCAGGGGCGCCACTGTCTATGCAAAAGAAACAAGCTTGAATAAAAAAAATATTTTTCATCTTTTCGAAAACTGTTATAATTAGAGGTATATTTTTATAGGAAAACAGGCATGCGGTTCACCGGATGGAAAGTGATCATGGCCACCCATGGGAACCAGTTATCTTCAAAGAATCGCTAATCCATTGTCCGTGTTTAAGTTCCCTTCGCATTTCTCACTCACTGTACGAAACGCAGTATCAAACTATTCCACGCCGGTATTTTGTGAGAGTGTGGTACTACTCCGGCCGAGGCAGCCCATTTGTACTGTAATCAGCAACTGGTTACAGTGTGGATCTACTAACAGATATAAAAGGGCAGTAGCTGTCTTACTGTCGGGCTAGTCGATAGCACAGTTTAGTACTCACAATAATTTCTGTGGTAGCGCTGATGAACTCAAAGCATTGTATCTGACAGGCCATTAATGTTAGTTTGGCTGGCTGTTGTTAATACTAGTTGTAATAGCTTCGTAATATAAATGTATATTTTTTCTTTTACTATAGAACAAGCTTTAACACGTGGCTGCGCTCGCGAGGAATACGTATTTTTTCATACCTATCCTGAGGGCATTTAGCATTTTTTTCAGATAAAACTGTTTTATTACATAGGTGTCAGGATCTGATATTGTCAACTTTCATTGTTAGTTGTTCAATTATCGTGATACCAATTCATGTTCAATTATAGAGAGAATTTTATGGAAGCGACGAAACGAATAAAATTTTTAATTTACTTTTGCTTTTCGTCTGCTTGTGCCGAATTCATGATTCTATGTCGAAGATATGAAGTACCTTGTAGGTTTTGACTCTTGATAGACAGAGAGACTACGAAGTGATCCTATAGGAGTTCCATTAGAAATAAGGAACTCTAAAAATGCATTATCGAATACTCCCTAAATATATAATAACGTTGCGACACGGTATAAAGTTTAGCTGAGGCGAAAAACCTTACGTCTTAGTTGCAGTAGCGAACTTTGGTGAAAATATAGTGTACTTGCGGCCTTCTTTATAGTTTTATTGGTGCCAGGAGAGTTCCTTTGGATAAGAACTACCTCAGTTTCTTATTGCGAAACTTTTGTTAGGCAATGTTTACGTGATGGCGAGTTTCGTTTGTTTTTACGTAGTTTGTCGCGAGAGGCTTTTGTTTATATTGGTACCTCTACCCTTACCACGTGTACACACCATAGACATTATACAGGGTGTCTCATTCAAATCGGTCAGTATGGTAAAGTCTGAAACCATAAGGCATATGAAGATCTGTTTTTAGGAACCATGTCATCGATTTTAATAAGAAAAACTGCATTCATGCATTTAAAAAAAAACCTGTTCTCAGCTCGGGAATCGAACCCGGTTGTTTTGAAAAAAATAAACTTACACTATTTCTATGTAGATATCCATTGTGTAAGTCTTAAGCAGTAAATGGCTCTATGAAACACGATGTCTAAAAAATAAAATGCATTGTTTTTACTTATGTTAATTTATTTCATTAGATGTTCGAAGTGACCGCCGTTTTTTTCAATACTTGTATAGTTTTTTCTATAATGTATGAATGCAGTTTTTCTTCTTATTAACATCGATGACATGGTTCCTAAAAACAGATCTTCATATGTCTTATGGTCGCATGTTTTATAGTTTCAGACTTTCCCATACTAACCGATTTAAATGAGACACCTTGTATAGGTACGAGTAGCAAAGGAGTTTTAAAATAAAAAGCGAAATTATAATAGCTGATCTCATTACTTTAAAGGGCAATACAATGTGCCGAAAAGAGACAACTACGAACTCTAAACGTCCTCTTCAATGGACACACCCTGTACTCGCATAAATGGACAAAATGGCCTTTGGTGTGCGTTAAGGTATTTAGTACAATCTACGTTTTCCTTAATAACTTAAAGGTTTCACTATCTTGACGCACATCAAAAGTGACCATTTTGACAGTTTCGGGTGAGGACGCTTGACATGTACTAAGGCTACTTCCATGCTTTAGTTATTTATCGAAAATACACAGAGTATCATTTAGTTATTAAATGTGTTTACAATTTTTCTTACTGGATCTGTCTTAAAAGCTTAACTAGTTATAAATTCTGAATTCTCATGTATAGAATAATTATACCACACAATAACTTATACTGAAATCGCCGATTACTAGTAAAGTTTGTAAGTTGTGACCTAAACAAACAAACAACTTCTCCCCCACGGCTTGTTCTGGTAAATACAACTACAATTATTTTGTTTGATGGTGAAACCTTCGGTGCGCGAGTCTGGTTCACACTAGGCCAATATTTCCTTTGTAATTTTTTTTCCATTTTTTTGCATATTGTAATAAAAATTTCACTCAAGCATAACTTTTATAAGGGCCATTTTACTTTAAGAGTTATCTACATCTACACTAATATAATAAAGAGGTAAAATTTGTTTGTTTGTATGGGATAAACTCTGGAACTACTAAACCGATTCCAAAAATTCTTTTACTAATAGAACGCTACACTATCCCTGACGGACATAGACTACTTTTCACGCGTACGAAGTCGCGCGCGTCCGCTATTCCATTCATAAATGTAGGTAACCTTAAACAATGCATAGCATTTTATGAACCCTGTATCTACAACGTAAAATGTCGGCACTAGGGCGTTACGTAACATTTTCCAGACATAATTACAAGCAATATAAACTGTTACACCTTGTATCACGAAAACATTGTTACCTTCCGGATATTATAATCTTTACGATCCTGCCCCGAAGCGAATTGTAAACCTCTTCTTAACTGTACAATGCTTTAAGCTTGACATAACCGTTAAAGTACTATTAATAACCTTTTGTTTTTACATAGGAAAATACATAAAAGCGATAAGAACGTTTTTGTGACGGTTGGTATAGCGCGATTTGGATTCGGACATCGAGGGTTCTGTACTAGCGTTGAAAAAAATAAACTTAAGCCTTTAAGAAAAAAAAAAGATGGTTGAATTTTTTCAATTTCTATAGTTTTATCACCAAGATGTATTTGTAACTTTTCATTAACATAGATTTTCAGGTTAAATGATAAAAACCTAAAAACACGTTAAGAACGTGTTTTTTATTTTATTTTTAACTAGCTACCCGCCCCGGTTTAGCATGGGTGCAATTAGAGTGTAATATAAATGAAAATCTTCCGTAAAAAATCTCTAAAGGACAGTTAAAACCCTACCAAAATCCGTTGCGTGGTTTAGACGGAGAAGGCGGCCGAACACACACCAGTGGCCCTAACATAACAGCCCAGGTTTAGTTTAACCCCTCCCTGTGTCTCTGTCTAACTAGTGTCATAGGAAAGGGACGCAGATAGAGATAAACTAAACTTGGCCAGTCATATTAGGGCCACAGAAGGACTTAAGACAGACAGGAACGAATGGCAACTTTACTTTATACTTTTTTTTTTTTTATGAAATAGGAAGGCAAACAAGCAAGTGGGTCACCTGATGGTAAGTGATTACCACCGCCTATAGACACATGCAATACCAAAGAGATTGAGAAAGAAAGTAAATGTAAAGATTAAGTTTAAGAATATAAAGATAAATATAAAGAAGAAGAAGATAAACAAGACAAGAAAATTTGTAATGTTTTTATCAAATATTTCTTAACTTTAAATTCTATCCATAGAGTTCGTAGTCTATAGCAACAAAGTGCCACAATTAAATAAATAATAACACAAAACTGTCGATATAACGCTGTAAAGAATGGCAAGCGAAACACTGCAAAATAAAAATGGTACTAACTTGTGCCGTGTATGGGTGTTCGTGACGCCCATTGCATTGGGTTGCGTTGGCGGAGTGCCATGTATCGCGTTCTGTTGGGTCCTCTGGTTACAACCAACACAGACAACCCTTTACTCGCACACAAGCTCGCCATAAGAGACGATGATCTATGTATTAGTGTAGCTTGCCTGAAATTTTAATTTCATTCAAAAATTACTGAAGACGCGGAGTCTGGTTTTTTTTATGAAATAGGAAGGCAATCAAGCAAGTGGGTCACCTGATGGTAAGTGATTACCACCGCCTATAGACACCCGCAACTCCAAAGAGATTGCAGATGCGTTGCCAACCCAGAGGACTAAGATGGAATACCTCCAGTAATTGTACCGGCTGTCTTCCTCTCTACGCCGGACTACAACAGTGCAAGCACTAATGGTTCTATAGAAGATGATAATTTTTTTACAAAATATGGAAGTAAATTTCGATTGCTCTTTGGTTGGAAACTTCACTCTAGGTTCAGTTGTATGTTGGCAGGATCTGTTGGTTTCTTCATAAATTCTAGAAAGTGATATCACAAAATACAAGTATAGTCGACCAAGAAATTGCTTGACCACTTTTCGACCGTATTACAAAGAGTTAAGGTTCAAAAGTGGCCAAGCAATTACTTGGTCGACTATACATTACTGCTTACAGCGAACCACTTAGAAATCTTACAATGTATAACAAAAACAAACGGATTCATCGTACTTACTCAGTGTTTGTGTTTACAAACGGAATGTTTACGAGCAGATTCAAAGCTTTATAAACCTGTTATTGTCCGAGTTAGTTGAGCGGAACCAGTGCCGGGAAACCTACAAACTAATACTATCACAAGTCCTGGACACAAAATAGTGCATTAGATTTTAAGATCGTAATCTTCGTATAACTAAAACTTTATAAAGATACGTGATGTTGATAAAGAGTATCAAAATTCTGAACCAATTTAATCGTTAGCTGACAATAGTTTTTGAAGTGAACAGTTGAAACAGAAGTTAAAAGGCTGCTGTTGCTAAAACATTTTAGCTATTGGAGGGGTTTGTGTGCGCATGAGTGGTATAAATTTGCGTAAATCTGATCTACGTGAGCTGTTAGTGTTGCTGGTTACATTAAAACGCCTTATTGTAAACTAAATCAATCTTAAGAAGAATGTTGGCAGCCTGAAGGATTCGTGGTTACTTCCAATTGTATATTGCTTATCATGACAAGAAAAACGCTATTATTACTGTAAGTTTTCATTATTGTTAGTTTCTTGTTTTGATAAAGTTAATTGTTACAAGTAACATAAAGTATTGTTTGGTAAAGACTTATTTGCAACCTTGTAGATGACTGTTTTTTTTTAAAGTAATCGTAAATAAATAATTTTAATGTCACAAGACTCATGACAAGGAAACTATCAGATACTATAACTACATATTAAAACGATATTTGTCTATTTCAGATGCGTCGTTACTTTGTCTCAAGCGCAAAATGTTAACCCAATAACAGGAAGTCCTGGCTTGTTCTTCGATAAGTTACTGGACGTTAAATTTACTAATGATAATTGGAACTTAGTAACTTATATAGATATAAGCCATATACAACCAAAATTACACAAAGTAGAATCCTTGTTCAGTGAAATAGGCAAGTACTGCAGCACTTACGCCTCTAATAAAATTCAAACAGACTGTTCAAATACACTTTCATCTTTAAAAAGTCAACACGCAAATAATATCAAGAAGTTTGCCTCAATTTCATACTTGCTTCACGATGAACCGTCAGATTCTTCCAACCGTATCAAACGCGGTTTGATTGATGCAGGTGGGTCTTTACTAAAAACACTTTTTGGCACTCTAGATTCTGATGACGCTTTAAAAATCAACAAAGCTATACAGCAAGTGCAATCCGGTGAAAAACAAATAACACACTTTATGAAAGACAACATTCATGTCGTCAAATCCACTATCAATTCGATAAATAACACTATTATAAGAATAAACGAAAACGAAAAGAAGATAAATAATAATTTATATCAAATACAAACGCAGATTGATCAAAACGATAAACTGCATATCAAAAGTCAATTAAACTCACTTTTGACATCTTTAGAAGGAATCATCATGGCCTTATCTTTTGATATAGACGACGTTAATAATGGTATTCTATTCAGCAAAGTAAATATTTTGCATCCAACGGTACTCAGCCCATTTCAACTATATAGCGAGTTAGAACAACATCGAAATAGACTTCCAAAGCATTGCGACATCCCTTTCCCTTTGACTTTGGAAAATATCCATGAAGTGATTGAAATTTACAATTTGATATGCTACTTTAGTGACAACAAAGTAGTAGTCGTGATTCAAATTCCACTAGTAATCCCACAATCATTTGATTTGTACCATATTTTGCCGTTGCCGATACCATATGATGCTGCCAAGCCAAATACCTTTGCTCTGATTGCACCAAGTCGGCCTTACGTAGCAATAACAAAGGATCGCATGTCATATTCTTTACTACAAACGGTTGACCACTGTAAAGTTATCCCGCATAAAAACTACATTTGTCCGTTAGGTAATATTTACTCAACCAAAGCTAACCCAACATGCGAAACAACTTTGCTAACGGGTGTAGCGACTAAACTACCAGATGTGTGTACTATAAAAATTTTACGTGGCATCATAGATGTATTCCAAAAGCTAAGCAACAACAGGTGGCTGTATGTCCAATCAGAACGAGGAACGATAAATTTTAAGTGCCTAAATAACTCACACGATGAAGTACTCTTCGGTACTGGAATTATGACATTGCCAAAATATTGTAGATCATTTTTCAAAACAATGCAATTCATACCAAGTAACACATTTGGTTTTGATACAAATACAGTCATATCAAATTTCAGTATCATTGACGATAACTGTTGTAACTTTATGACAATTAACAAAACACTGCATCAAATGCCTTTAAAGGTAATAAACAATGCAAATAATTTTAACCACCTTCTAGAAGCTAGCAATCATTTGTGGGAACTCGCGGGAAAATTGGATGATATGGAAAATCAAAAAAGTACTCATCTTGAGCAATTTGGAGTCTATCATTTGTCTTTGATATATACCCTGACGGTAATTATACTCTTGTTTGCCTTGTATAAAATAAAAGCATGTATAATAAAAGTTTGTTGTTGTAAAAAATCAAACGCAGTGTCACCAAATACAGATAAAAAGGTAAAAAATGGAGGAATTTGCAAACGAACTTTAACTATTTAACGATCAAAAATGTAATGACTGCAATTTCTTTCGTGTGTTGTGTTCTTATTTTCTCATCGTAATAATACTCATTTAGAAATTAGGATTCCGCAAGGTAGTGTATTCGGTCACTCGATTTTTCTTATTTACATGAATCTTACCATGTATTCTTTGTAGCTTTTTGCAACTGATATTATTTTTAACTTAGTGCCACTCAATTGCAACTTTTGAAAATAATGTTAAATGCAAATTACATTTTTATAAATCTAATTCTAAGTACATTTTTATGGAAGTACAAACACTTGTTTCCTTAACAATAAAGTTTAATCATCATAAAACCATTTTATCATAAATTTATCAATTATATAGTAACTAAACCGTTTCGAACTTGAAAATGTATACATCTGTTTCATACACTATGTTTTAAAGATAAGATTGAAGATTGTAATAAAAAACCTTATTAAAAACAAATGTTCGTCTCCATAATATTATATTAAATTGTTGGTTCAGAATTAGGTGTGTTTCGCAATGAATATAATAGTTATAGTTTGATAAATAATCATAGCATATGAAATTGCTTATTAGTTACTAGTTTTGTTGATTATAACTGTGTTATCGAGCTGTTGCTTAAAGTATACTTTAATCAAATTTAGATTAAGCATAAATTTGTATTGCGGTTCCCGCAATGTTTAATGATAAATTTTAGCATCTGATATCTATTTTGTGACGAATGAATAAATGAATAATGATTTTTTGACAGTTTACTTAAATGTGCCCGTTTGGCTGGTGTCCAAGAGGTTACCTTATACAAAAGCAAACAGAAAAAGAGTATCGATGATAGGAGAGTAAAGTTTTAAACTTTGGCTCCCAGAGGTAATATCCTACACCCGATTAAAAACTTCATTTATTTGTTTGTTTTTCTCATGCAATGCTTACACGGAATGACAAGGTTATGAGTATTATCCAGAGCTACTCTTACTTTGTTTGCCGTATTTAAGACTGCTGCAACTAGTACAGTACCAGCCGTTAATTTTTCAAAGAGGTCGAGCCACGTTGTCTCTATTTCCCTTTTTCTTCCAGTATGATTGGTCACAAACCTGCGATGTGACAGATATAGGCAGCAATGATTCTTTGCCAACATGTGCCCTATTTGCTCGTTTTCTCCGCAAAAACACTTTTTAAAATCCCACAATAGAGAATAATGAGTCTGCACTCTGCAAGCTGAAAACGAGTTTGTACGCTTAAAATATTATTTTTCATCATACAGTTTCATACGTTAGTAAACACTTGGACGGTTTAACAACTCTTTTAACAAAAGCGGAGTGCACTCAGTAATTTGGAGCAGCGAGCTGGTGCGGTTTGCGAACTGTGTGGTATTGAATACAAAGTGACACATGGGCTTAAAGGGATGGCTAACAAATAAAACAAACGAGGGTTAATCTCGAGCGAACGTATACTCGCTTGACCTGTATGTGTCACCAGAGGGGAAGTGAACTCTAAGGGAACTGGCGGCCCTGAGAAAATGACTAATCGGTTGCTGGCTTAAATACCGTTTACTGGGATCTAAAGGTCCCCCGTGGGTCTCCAAAACTTACCGTACGAAACGCAATAGCAAGCTAATACGTCATGACGGAGTTCTGTTAGAATGTTAGGACACTCCTACAGAATCCTGTTGACCGGGATATCCTCCATCGAGGCGGTTCGTACTACAAACGGCAGCTGGCTACAATGAAGACAAAATCAAAACAACTTTATTCAGATTAGGGTTAAAGGAAACCATTGAACTATAAATTAGCACATTAATACAATGATCGTGACCTAGCCAACAACGCGTACAACAAGGCGCACGACGTTAGGCACCTTCGGCAAGTAAAAGCGAAATAGAGCTGGCGAGGTGAGGTACCGGAACTGCAGCTATGTGGAGCATTGATTAGAACACTCAAAATAGTAAGTACATAGATACTGTGGAAAAAAAATACTTATAAAATCCAAGAAAATTTACAGTAGCTCACCCACTAATTATTTTATTTGATGAAATCTTTGAGAGATCAGGCGATGTCTTTACTATTTCAGTACCCTTTTCCTAACCGATGCTTTGTTGAACCACTTTTTAAAATAAGACCTCTCGACAGGCGACTTTACGGATACCTAATGCCATAAAGGCAGCTCGATAAGACTTCAAATAAAAGATAATAGGATCAAAACCAGAAATATGATATGGTTACTTAAACAATTGATATCAGTTTCGTAACGGTTTTGCAACGGTTTACATGAGTTTAGTAATTAAATCGTTACCAAACTGATTTAAATTGTGACAGAAGCATTACGAAACTGATACTAATTATTTTAGTGAAGGTACAAATAATAACATAAAAGATAATGTACTCCCGGCCAGCCAACCATGTGTATCACAAAATAAGAGTAAAAACGCAAGTTTTTGTTTACCGCAGAGTGTAGTTCGCGCCCGCGGGACGCCAACTTCAGTCCGGCCGGGCTATACATCACCGACCGCGTCGAGTATTATAACATTTGATTTAGTGTATTTGACGAGCCTGAGCGGTAAATATAGGCCCTTTTGTATGAAACAAGTTGCTTACATTTTAATGGCAAACGGACTCAATTCGGGCATGTGTGTCGCCTAATTTACGAAGCACAAAATGTTGGTAGAAGCAGCATCGGTTCTGTTTAAAAATCAGGGCTAAGATGTCGCTCATGTGAGCCGGCACTATCAGCAGTAACCGTAAAGGCTGGCCACTTATCAGCGATTGTCTACGGAGTCTTTTTCTTGTATATCATACTTAGAGAATGTTAATGATATTGTGAGTAAGATGTGTATTATGTAGGCATATTTAATTCTGATTTTTAATATTTTTAGATTACTTTCTGCCTAATTTGATTTAGATTGAATTACAAACTAGTTTTATTTTGTTTTTGAATTAACATTCTCTTTCATTTGTCGCCAGATTCGAAGCGGGACCACTGCAACAAGACGGTGGAGATATACGAGGACGTTTCCTCGCCTCCCGTCACGCCGGAGAACTTCGGCCGCCCCCTCACGTGCACTTATAGGTGGGTACTTGTCACACTAAGGGTCCTTCTTATTCACCACTGAACCCCACGAGGAGGGGCGTGAACAATGCGTCCATACTTTTGTAGTAAGACTGGAACTTGATCGAACAACCGTTCAGCCGGGTAGATTCTCTCCTGTTCGTCTACAAACTGATAGAGTTGCCTGGTATTTCTTTTCGGTCAGTCTTAACGTAGTCTTTCTAAAATGACCGTAGTATCAAAACTCGGATTGTTTGCAATATCTTACTAAGCCTCGAAAGTCAACTGTGAAGCTATAAGGGTTTGACTATGGGACTCTTAGAAGATAATCATCAAATAAATAAAAACTTTTCTTATGTCCTGGGCAGGGTGACAGATTATAGCTGATGCTGATTTCCTTGATCAATTATGTTTTATCGTTCCGCAGAGTTAATTTGAGGTTCTGTTTAGGTTTAGAGCATTCCGAGGGTCGCCGAAAGACTGGATCCTCAGGATACGGTTCAAGAAGTTCAAGGTTGGCACACTCATCAATGGCACTACTTGCCATAAGGGATATATGCAGGTAAACCAATACATAAACGTAAAATACTCACTCACAAAACACAACATCTCTATAACTACAAATTCCACAAATCTGAAATGTGTAACGTAGGTTAACTTACTCCTCGTAATATGTGAGAGGCATCCACCGAGAACGAGTGTTTGGGAGTTCTTATTTTAAAATCGGGCTTATGCCAATATAAATTAAATATGATTTTAACGGTATATTTGTCTCTAAACAAGCTGTAATTATAAACTTTAGTCAAATTAGTTATGGTAACTGAAAAGTGAAATTCCTAAGATCAAGTGGTAATCATTGGCTGTAAGAAAATGTCAGAGACAAGAATGATAATATTGTATTTTTTTATTAATCCTGATTATCAAAGATATTCAGCATTCTCCCTGACACTATTTCAAAATTATATTCCTAATCTACACTAATATAACAAAGAGGCAAACTTTGTTTGTATGTAGGGGTAATTTCTGGAACTACTGAACCGATTCCAAATTTTCTTTCACTAATAGAAAGCTACACTATCCCTGACGGACATAGGCTACTAATTCCACGCGAATGAAGTCACAGGCGTCCGCTAATACCTTATAAACACAAAAACGTAAACGTAACATAATATCAGACTTACATTTTGTAACGACACAATTGAAATCATGTAATAATGAGAAATATGTCTGCGACATTATGTATAAGTACCAGCTGTCTAAAACACCCAAGTAAACAGAGCTTCAAATATGTAAAACCTCATCTCTCTCGGGAGTTACAAACAAAAATCGTACCGCATATTTCACCAGACGTCATTAGGTAAAAACGAAGCGCTAGTCGAAACAATAACAGAACTGAAACTTTGATACAAAGTTGCGAAATCTGTCTGTTTAATTTCATAATTGAGTTTCGGAACGCTCTGTCGATTTGACTAATTAATTTTCAAAATTATTTTGCGAAAAACTCTGAAGAGCGGGGGTGATTATCGGCCTTTGTTGGATCTGAATTAATTCCGACTTTTACTTAGTGCTTGTTTTAATTCATTTATTTTGGTAAATGGTAAATTAGCATCGACATTTTTATGGGATAAGGCGAAATAAAAACTTGACTGCATACTGATACTATTGCATACGAACATAGTACCGTAAGGTAAGAATAGTATGTGGGTTTGTGAATAAGTCACTATTCCCATCAATTTACATATAATGTAAGATTGATTGTGTACGATGACCGATGGCACTGATGACGCAGAAATCAATCTTGTATGAATCATAAATTACTTAACATCTGGTTATATGATTCATGAGATGTACTGCAGCTTCTCAAATGTCAAGACATAAACAAATATCTGGGAATAGTAATACAAATTGAGGTGGTGTAAACTAAAGAATGTTTATACTATGGATCTAGGCTACTACATTATTGTATATGGAAATTTATTGACAAATGAATAATTAAGAAATTGATATTTTAGCCACGACGTAGGTACAAACATTTATCAAAACATTTAATCCTTATAGGAATAGAACCAGCAATCCATAGCTTTGCAGTCAGGGTCACTACCGCTCAGCATAATATTAACTCTGCTCATAATATTTTCGATGCTTTGCATTAATTTCTTACACTTCACTTTTTGTGCGCCATTTTTTAAGCTACTATGAATATTAACGCCGAAACTACTATAATAATAATAGTTTGTTTTATTACTTTTTATAGAAATATTGTAAAAACTTAACCTAAGATTTTAAATAAATACATAATAATAATATGACAAATGAAAACGTTAGTCAATAATTCTGTATGATTTTTACTTAAAAATTAATGATTGTCTTTTGTTTTCGCCCAGATCGTGGACGGTAACGCGAAAACAGACGTCTCAAATCGTAAAGAGCCTGGCCTCTTCTGTGGAGAGATCGAACAGCCACAGACCTTCATATCGGAGACCAACTTCGTGAAGATAGTCTTCCATGCCGACAACTTTACGGATCAAACTTACTTCAGCTTCGACTCAAGGTGAGATCTAGATAAATTAGCTGAGATAAGCGCGCGCACCCGTTCGGTGAGATTGGTTTGTGGGGTGATTTTGGGTGGTTGTGAGTTACAAGATAAGTATTATTCTCAATTCCAGATAGATGCGGTTTAAGCAGGATTACGGTAATATATTGCGCCCGTTCCTAAAAAAATTCTTCTAATAAAACATATTTTAAACATCATGTTTTCCTCCTTGAGTTTATTAAAAACAATAAACTAATATTTTTTCTTAAGAGTTTGGTTCATATTTTGTTATAAACAAGGACTTAGACTATGTTTAGAGATGTTAACAACATTATAATTGTTTATTAGAAATAAGAGACGCAATGACAAGACAAAAAAACTAGACTCGAATCTTGACACTTGGTATTGCGTGCCTTACTTTAACCCATTTATCTATAGGGTATCCACTTGACTGTGATTAAATTAATGTAAAGTAATGTTCTACATTAAAAATAAAAATCGAAGTGAATTTCGGTTATAGTACGATTACTTAAGGTTTGTAACTTTAGTCGACAAAGATCGTTTTTGATTTGCATTGCCTCTTTAAACCATTACATGATACTTGACTTTCTGTCAAAAGGCAGCAATGTACTTCGCTTAATTTTATTTCTTCTGACAGTCGAAGTCAAATCTTGAAATAATTGTACTGAATATAAAAAAAATGCTATTAATAATCATGATCTTCAATGCACTTCATTAATGGTGAAGTGGCTTAATGTAGTGTTTTTCGATACAGAGCCGAGCAGCAGTTTGAAGTGTACCTTCGGTATGGACAGCACCCTGAACTGTACCCGAACAGGAGGGGAGAGGTCGTTGCAGGGTAAGTCACTTCACTTATGAACATTATGGTTGCAGTATGAATGGGTCGGAGTGACCGAGATGGTACCACACTCTCACAGAATATCGCCGTGATGTATGCATTGCGTAATGAGAACGAGAGTTCTGATGGCCCATTTTTGGAGCACCTAGAGGAAGGCAACAGGTGTGTATATTTCCGAAGGTTGACTCACAGTAACCAATTTCCTTTAACTAACACTAGGTGATGTTCCCCAAGTCTGATGCGGTAGGGTCCCCATGATGCTGGCTGTTTAAGTTTTATATGTCTATGTCTAGTTTAGAATTTTTAAATGTATTATTGTTGTATTTCTTTTAGTGACCGACCGAAACATGTAATTTTGCCGAAACCGAAACCGAAACCGAAGGTTCGGTTTCATTGTAGTTTCGGCCGAAACCGAAACCGAAACCGAACCTTTTATAAAAAAAAAGTCCTTAAAAAAAGTTGAAAAAATGTTAGTAAGCCCGTTTTTTTCTAAAATTAATACCTCGCCGACCTATAATTACAGGTTTCTACTTTCAAAGATTTATCACAATGAAATTTCAGCACAGTTACAGAGGTTCTGTTTGAAAATTTAACTACCCTATAAAGTGAAAAAAATACATTATTTATTTGTAACACAAAGTTAGCGATTTTTTAATGCTGGTATAAAAATAAAAGTTTAAAAACTGTTACCCGACTACGGAAAAAACTAAAAAGTAAAAATAAGTTATAATTGATCACTATAATTGTCCTATAGATTAAGGCATGTCTTTTGATGTGTTAGACATTACTGTTAATTAACTTTTGTTTAAGTCTTCTGGCAGTGTCCCATTAATAGCGTAATAATTCAAATCCAATGCCTTGGTCGTGCGTCAACTACAACTATCAAGTACAGCAAATACGCACGAACTTATTTTTACTTTTTAGTTTTTTCCGTAGTCGGGTAACAGTTTTTAAACTTTTATTTTTATTTTAACATTTTCCGTTTTAACTAAACTCATCATCATCTCCAAAGGTACCCTTACAGAATAGTCCGTTTGTCAAGACCCTTTTGCTCAGGAAACCCGAAATCAGGAAATTCAGAAAACTAAACTTAAAACCTAGTGTTGCCTCCCCTAGCCCTAATTACAGCCTCCATGCGATCCTTAATTGACCTCACTAATGTCACGACACGTTCTTGAGGGATGTCATTCCACTCCTCGATGACGGCGTCCCGAAGCTGTTCAATGGTGGCAGGGGCAGTATCACGAGATCTCACCCGCCGTTTCAGGTCATCCCAAAGGTGCTCTATGGGATTCAGGTCAGGACTTCTCGCTGGCCACTACATCACAGAGATCCCAACCTGATCCAGATAGTCCCGAACGATCAACGCCGTGCGGCAGCGGGCGTTGTCGTACATAAATGTGAATTCAGGCCCGACAAAACCAGCATATGGGACCACATGGTCGTCCAGGATCTCTGTGATGTAGCGATGAGCATTCAGGGACCCCTGGCCACGTCCACCTCCAGTGCGGGAGACGCACACAAGGTCGGTTTTGCCCTGGGTTGAAATACCGCCCCAAAACATGCAGGATCCTCCTCCGTAACTGACGGTCTCTTCAATGCAGACTTGTGAGAACCGTTCCCCCTGCCTCCTGTACACTCTTCTACGCCTATCATTGCAGAAAAGGCACACTCTCGTCTCGTCGGAGAAGAGGACAGACTTCCATTGGTCAAACGTCCAATCCACGTGGTCTCGGGCAAACTGAAGTCTGATTCGCCTATGCTCTGCTGTCAATTGCGGGCCCGTAGCAGCCCTACGGGGCAGCATTTTTTTCTCTCGTAGCCTTCTCCTGATTGTAGAGACGCTCACCGACGTCCTCCGAGCTGTTCGGAGCTGCTGTTGCAGTTCAACAGCATTGGAGAATCGACTCCGCTATGACGTCGACACAATATAGCGGTCGTCCCTGGCGGAAGTGCAACGTCGTCTCCCGGATCCATGCTTTCTGATGTAGCCTCCAGTCTCCTGGAACCGCTGGTATACTCGATCCACCCGAAAACGGCTTAAGTTGAGTTGCCGAGCAACATCAGCCTGCCGTAGTCCTGATTGCAGTAGTGCTATCACTTGAGCTGCTTCTTCTGCCGTGGTATCCATTTTTCAAAGTTTTTTCTTACTGGAGCTGTTCAGGCGTGACCTCTGTGATGTCTGGATAGTAAATGACCCATAATTCATCGTTACCCACACTTTTATACGTATCCAGGGTGGCACAATTAGAGATCCCACTAATGAGTATTTCAGCACTTTTTTTTTAAGACGCCAACATTTCGTGGTCATTGTTATTATGGCAAAGACCGATCCTTGTTTTTAAAGGTCATTAATTGTGCTTTCAAATGATACTAATACTGATAAGGTACAATAAATAAGTTAAGAGCTATATTCCCTTAAAGTCAAAATTACAAAAGGTGCGATTTTTTTAACGCCGAGTGTAGTTGCCGGCGGAGTCAGGCGAGCGACGCCATATTGCCAGCCGTGCCGAGCGCGCCCGACGTTAGCCGAGCGCGACCCGAAGGTACGATGTTGTAAGTTTCGGCGCGGCCGAAAGGTTCGGCCGTTTTTGGCCGAAACCGAAACTCGGGCCGAAACTTGATTTTTTGGCCGAAACTGGCCGAAACCGAAACCGAAACCGAAATTTCGGTCGGACACTAATTTCTTTCTATAAGTACTTTAAAAATATTAGGTTATTGCGAAACTTTTTCCCCAATTTAGCAATTTATCCTTGTCAAGTTATAAAGTTGCTTACCTTGGACAGTTAATGTAGATTATAATTCTTCTAAATTATATCATTTTAAACAATACTTCAGAAAATATCACAGATTTAAACTTATGGACAACAACCACAAAATCACTCGCAGCGAAACGGCTGGCCAGCACACCGTAAAATCTAAATTAATCAAACAGCACTTTGTGAACATAAATGAAACCATAATAAATTGCTATCGCTAGTCAAAGCAAGACAATAGTTCTCATCTAAATTATTTCCTAACTTAGCTTCTTCAATCCAAAGACTTGATTACAAGGTATAAATCTCCGAGGCTGCAATAATAGGTGCGGCGACGCAACGGTTTCGGGCGATTTATCCGCCATTCCAGTCACGTCGTGACCGGAGTGGCCGTTTCGAACCACAGGGAGAGTCATTTCGGAGCGCTTAGGGTGTTAGCTTTTGACTCATACTATGAGGAAATACTCAAGTATTTTTACCTGTTTATCATTAGTCTAGTAAAGTATTATGCCTCAATCATTATACACGGTCCTAGAGAATGAGGTACAGAATATCCAGGATTGAATCAAAATTTTGTTCTCGATAACTTTTCAAAATGCTGCAAATATGACTTGCTACTTTAGAAACGGAAAGTGTCGTTTTTTTTTTGGTAAAATTTCATAAATTGATTCCTAATTCTAGCATCCCTATGCCTATCACTTTCACTTTATAGTAATTCCATAATTTTATATTTTTCTACAACAATGCCAACAAACATTTTGATACATTTCCTCGTCCAGCGATTGCGCTGTTTCAATACTGAGCACAGTATACTTTGTTCGAATCATCTCTATCAATTTCCTAATCCCTAGTATTTTTCCCTATTCCCCTTCCGCCCTACCCGTCATTTTAGGAAAGGCCCTTAAGTAATTGGCTCCTCCGAACTTGATGTATTTGGAAGATTTGTCGCCATGATTTTTTAGGCTATTGAGCTGTTAGAAGGAGATTGATAGAGCCGGCCTATTCAGACCCATCATAGGCTAAGATGTAAATCTTTGGGGTAATCTCCTGAAATACAGGGTCGTTGAATAAGACTTTATTGTAAGCGGATTAGGGACGCTTGAGAGTTCTTTATAGTTTCTCTTCTAACCAGCGAGGAATATAACACTCGCACTTGTCAATTGTTCTTAAGATTTTGGCACGTTGAGTACTTTTATCAATACTCATCTCAACAACTGAAATAAAACAATGTGACGTCCTTTTATTTGGCATTATTTTTGTAGTTCTGATTAATTCGAGTAACAAATTGATTATCTATTAGTAAACAAAAATGATAAGTTGTTCGTTGCTAAGCGCAAAACTTGAGATAATAATTTAGACGATCTCAATTTAGAAACATGTAATTTGTTATTTTAAGAAATGCGTATTATAACTTATATTGACTAACTAAACGCAGATTGTTCAGAAATTTTAAGAGCATTCAGATTTATTATCTAAATTTATGATCATGAATAATTATGATCAATATTACCCTGAATGAAGAAATGGGAAAAACCACTAGGAGGCTGATGATATTGATGTAATATTTACAAAGCAAAGATTTGTCCTCCTTATTTCATCCACTTCAGTTGCTCTAATATGACCGGCTAAGTGTAGTTTATTTTTATATGGGTCACTTTTTTATTACACTAGTTTGACAAAGATGCAGGGAAAGTAAAATGCTCGTTTATTCTAATTACAAAAGAGCTCTAAAAAAGATAAACAAAATGTTGACGGTCATTTAAGACCCAGCGATTCTGACATGAATGATGTTACCTTAAGCTATCTCCAGTGCATCCATATTTTTTATGAGAACAGCATCTTGTAGGTTACCGTTCTTCTGTCATTCATGTTAGACATATTAAATTAAACAAAATTACTCAAAGCGTTAATAAAAGCAACAAAGTTTTTCCATCGTTTTCGTATTTGACAATTGATTCGATATCCTAAAAGGGCTTATGCCAAGTTCAGGGGCATTTAGAATTTGCACCCTATGATTTGGAAGCTTAAGTCCGAATAGAAAGCAGTCTTGAAATGCAAATACAGCCTTCTCAAATACCTATTTCACAATTGAAAATGTCCGTCACGTAATCGGAACTTTCCTTTGAAGCCTAGCATCATTTGAATAAGGTGGATAAATTCTTGTTCTGTTTTATTACTCGAACGTTTTCGAGGTAAATTGGAATTTGTTGTAACAAATTATGGAAAGGAGTCATAATTTGTGTTGATTATACCTTTTTGAATAGCAATGGGATGTTTCGGTAGAGTAAATCAATGTTTGACTTCGCTTTTAGGTAATTTCTTTAAAACGCACCATGATGTAAGCCTTGAATTACTTAGGATGTTAAGAAAGGGTTGTGAGAATGTTGAAACCAACGATTCAATCACGTTTTTCAAGTTGAGTTATTGCTTGACTGGTAACCAGCGTGTGCGCAAGGGATGGACGCTTTATATCCACGATACACGATTGTGTACCAGTGTACCTAGCAAAAACGTGCTAGCTCGCTATGTAACTCAGTGCGTCTCTCTCCTACTGGGCTAGTTAGAAAGAGACACACTGAGTTACGTAGCGAGCTAACGCATGTCGAGAAGGTTCGTGCCAGGTGCACAGAGGTATGGGCTTCATACTTGAAGTCACGAACTCCAGCATGCCATGCCATGACGACATCGGAGTTTCGTTCGAAATTTCAAATTTCAAATTATTGCTTTGTTCTCACAATCTTTGTTATAGTTTTCTATCGCACTTTGTTGATGTGTGTGTGTAGTCGTTCGCCGAAACTCTTGTGGTTCTTACTCTGTATTTATATCATACGATATTTTATCCTCGGCTTTGATATTATTTTTTATGCGTTTTGTGGGATAAAAGTATCCTGTTTCAATTCAGTAACTGATCTATCTGTTTGCCTTTCATTTGATTCTCTTCAGCTGCTAATGCATGATTGAGGAACAAACATCCAAAGATCCAAATATCAAATCGTCATTACTTTCGCATTTATAATATTAGTAACTTAAGTACAATTCCTTTTTGCGGGTAGTAGAACCTCGTGCAAGGTCCATCCGGATCGCTATCACCATCTTGCTCGCGAATCCTGCCGCTAAGCAGCAGCGCTTGCACTGTTGTGTTTTGGCTTGGAGAGCAAGGCATCCGCTGTAATTACTGGCACAAGAAGTATTCCATCTTAGCCCTCTGGGTTGACAACGCATCTGCACTCTTTTTGTTGCGACAGGTGTCTATAGGCAGTGGTGATAACTTACCATCAGGTGACCCACTTTAATGTTTGCCTTCCTATTTCATAAAAAAACCTTGTAAATCATAATGTAATTGCCCTGGTAACTTGCTGATGTGTTTATTGCACACAAAATTGGATCTACCATTCTAACAATAATGTTTTCTGGAAACCAGCACACGAAGTATGATTTGCATTCATTCTCCGGGAAAATTACAAGTTTTCTTTGTGCCGCCGTCTTCCGTTCGGAACGAAGACTTGACAATGCTTTAGTCCATAACAAGGCGCCATTCAATTCTAGAGTCCGCATTCATAGCTTCAGAAAAACCTTTCTCGGGATATTTCGATTTATTCTTCAAACAGCGAAAACTATGAACGTGTACCTATTGTCCCAGTAGTCCGCAAGAGGAACTGCTTTCCTTTGGTAATGGTTTGATAAATTAAATGCTGTTAGACGAACACTAGGTTGAAAGAATTGCGTCAATTTGTGTGCACTTGTGCTCTTTCATACTAACAAAGTTCATAGTAGGTATAATCTATTCATAATATTCGGATAACAGAAACAGGTGGTGAAGTGAGAAATACTAATCTACACTTATCTAACCTACAGTCATATCTGGAACTATTGCACCGGTTCCAAAAATTATTTCACAGATAGACAGCTACACTATCCTTGACGGCCATAGGCTACTAATTTCACGCGAACAAAGTAGCGCGCGTCCGCTAGTCATACATATTGGCCTATCAGCGCCGATAATAAGCGCGACATTAAGAGTAGTGTGAACTCAGCGCTCTTCATACAAACGGCGATAACGTTTTCCACCCTCTAAACCTTAACCTATAGCCATGACTTTTTGTATGTTTTCAGTATGCCCTAGAACTAGGTTTGTATGTTTTGATTTTTTAAATATTCTTAATAGTTTCAAAAATATTGACGCTTTTTTATTTTGTATGAAATTCCTAAAATGCAAATTTTGACAAATCTATGAAGAATATTAAAAAAAATCAAACATACAAACCTAGTTTTGAGGCATAATGACAACATACCAAAAAATCATTGCCATAGGTTAAGGTTTAGAGACAGTTCCTATTCTCTTGACAATTGATAGATATTTGTCACCATAACCTCGTTAATTGTTTGCAGGTCGTATTGCGAGCGAGTATTCAGGGACTGCCGACTGCAGACATGCTACGTGCAGTCTGCAGCTTATCCTGGAGTGTATCCCAGAAATTTACACTGCAGGTAAATATTGTCTGCAAATTAACATCCATCCACTATTTATTCATATGTCTCTAATCACCGCCAAAGGGAGGGTGCCCAGAAGGCTGGCAGCATTGCCATGTTGGATGGCAATGCTGATTCGTTGAGCGAAGTGCCATTTCAATAATTAACAAACATTGTTTCAGATACCACCTAAACACTAGATTGCCTTACATTAAGCTGTACATAGAAAACGAAGAGTTCAACATAGATGGCCAACGCTGTGAGAACATTATGACTTGTCCAATGAGGCCTATTACATCAGGTGAGTTTTAGACTACTTTACTTTAAATTGGTTTGACATCATAAATATATTCATCTTCATCATTTTCATCACCTTTGTTATTAAACAAAATGCTATGTAATGACAACACAAAGAAAAATTAAGGTAATGGCAGGACTTTATTGAACCTGCAACATCAGCATTCCGTGCCTTGCGTTTGCCAGTTTCGCCACATTACCGCTACCATACCATGCGAATTTTTCATTGTGCTTCGTCTTTACATTATACGGTCATTACATTATTGATTTTAAGGGTACTACTACCCTCGGAGTTATCTATATGAAACTTTTTAACAAGTTATGTTAAAAACATTTAAAATAAAAATCGGGAGAAATTTCGGTTACAAAAATTCACCTTTGTTATTGTTATCATCATCTACCTAATCTTAAAAATGTTGTTCAGTATCTGCTCACCTAACAGCCGGTAACCGAACCTATGTCTTTATTAGAACCTGGGCTTCTATCTTTTTATATTTAGCACAAATAAATAGATATCACACAGTAATAGTCAGGTCTTTTTGGAATGTAATACAGTCTGAACAAATACATGTACGCGTTCATCATTTGAGCATAATAAATATGAAAATATATCTTTCAATGTAATCATGAGACTGATATTCTAAGCGCAACAGCGATGAGCTCGACGCTGGGGCAGCGCCCTGTCTTGCTCTATCGCGCTGGCTCGAGTAAGCGAGACAGGACGATGTCCCGACGTCGAGTCCGACGCTGATGCGCTTAGAAAAACAACAGTGCTGCACAGAAATCACGGAAGTATGGTCACATATCGTTACAAATAATTACCTTTAATAAAGTAAAAAATAAATAAATGTCATCATGTTGAGAACTAAACTATGGTGTCAATGAAACCTAGTTGCCTAGATTTCCACATAACTTTTTTTGCTTGAAATACTGGCATCCCATTTATTCGGTATGACCGTAAACCTGTCTTCGTGGGAACACCCAATTACTGGTATCCCCTTAATAACCCGACCTGCGCCATCTTTCATTTTTTATATCATTTTACCTGTGGCAAGGTGCGAGAAATTTATTACGCACATAAATAACGACCACCCAATAATAGGCATTAAATCTGGGAGGTTTTCGAGAAACTTCCTTCCGATATTAAATTCTTAGGGGCTGTCAAAACTTGGGTACCCTCGTTACGTCCTGTCGCGGGTAACATGACTTTTTTATCTAGAAATAATTTACAGGTTTTATTTTGTTTCCACCCGGAAAAGGTTTATAACTCCTAATCTCCTGCCATAAAAAGCTGACTCATTTTCTGTCAACTAACTTTTCGTGTAAAATATTTGGAACCTTTCTGATTTGTTCAACTAAGTATAAATAAGAGACATTGTACATAATTGTTTTTTTCTTTTTCGGACAATTTTTTCGGTACTTTATCTAAAGAATAAATAATTTTCACTAAAATAATGACACTGCAACCGCTACAACAACCGTCATAATGACAACGAGCTTAACTTTCAGTTCCAGTAACCAGTAAAATATATAAATTGTGAAAAAAACCTTTATCTACACACATATCATAATTTCTCAATAACGCGTTCAAAAACCATAGAAAATGACCAGCATTATTACAACCAATGTTATTTTAAGAATTTTCTTGTCTGTGGTAGTAGGTAAATCTGTTCTTTATTGGGTAGTATCTCTTAGTAGTCTGTGTTTATTGGTGATTACATTACCGATATTTCGTAACGTTATGAATTTAAATTTGGAACAGCTGTCAAAATTCAAGTTGGTCTCTATTCTAGTATCCACAGATATTAAAACAGTTATGGATACGAAACGTCAATTCAGTATGATTTTTTAATTTAAACGCACGACATTTCATCTCGAGTGACATAACAATATGGAATTCATTCTTTTGTCTATGATTTAAAAAAACGTTCGTCTTGACGGATAGATCGAATTACCGCCATACTTGTTTGACACTCGTTTGTTGGTTTTTTGCTGTTACGGTTTTTTGCAGTTATGATATGTGTGTAGATAAAGTAATGTATGCAACTGTATATAATTAGGCCTTAAAACACTCGTGTGATCCTATTATGAAACTCGCTGACGCTCGTTTCATAAAACCACACTCGTGTTTTAAGGCCTCTCATTATATAGCAGTTGCATAAAATACTATTATATGGCTAGGGTGCAAGCTCTCGTCAGCCTTTTTTAGAACAATAATAAAGATTCCCGTAATACACCGATTAAATTAATAATCTAATAAAGAATGTATTTAGTTCGATATCCAGTATCTATAAAATTCTTGACTTAGTATCTTAACGGCCATTCTCATTTCTAAGGTCTATTTTTGTTCAATTTTGTTTACTATCGAAACTGTACTATCGATATTCTTATCGATATCGTACTTAACTGATTTTCAAGGTCAACTATCGATACTAAAGCTATCGACTGTTGGACATCACTAGTGAACGCCCTCGAAGTAGATCTATCTTCATTGGTGATCTTAACATTCCATGAAGCCAATTATAATTTTCCAGGTGCAGAAAATTGCCCATACGATTACATTAAGATTTACGACGGCAAGGACGAGTCTGCCTTCGTTATTGGCACATTCTGCGGGATGGGAAAGTTCCCTTACTCCATAATCGGCACGTCGCAGGATCTGTTTGTGGAGTTCGTCAGTTCACCAGCAGGTTGGTAATCAATTTCTCGAGCTTGCTGATTATCACTACCATGAGGTGAATCCAATTCTAAATCATAAAAGAATAGTGCTATTACTCTCCTTTATTTGATTCGCGCTCTCTATTGTTAAACCACTAGTACAGCAGCAATGATGTCCCTCAGGTCCTCTCCTCAATACCGGCTTCCATTTTAACGTGGGCAACTGGCCGGGTCACGTGGAAGCTCCAGGGTCAAAGGTGGGGAAGTGTGACTGGCTCCTTACTGCGGAGTCCCTGAAGAAGTCAGGAGACACTGAGGGCATCTTCCTGTCAGTCGCACATTGGTACCCGCCGCATACATCATGCACTTATCTGATGCAAGGACTCCCTGGACAGGTGGTCAGGCTGTACTTCCCAAGGTAATTTGAAAGTTAGAATCAGACTTCTTTGCTGTCTGAGGAAATGGAATTTCCGTTAAAAATAAAAGTTGTGCAGTAATAGTAGATAAATTCATCAAGTTATAGTTAGTTTATGTGTTAATAGTGGTTTGATTAGATGATAAGAAAATTGTAATTGCTATTTTCTTTCCTCAGCTTTAGAATAAACCGGATAGAATCTCCCATCGTGCCCTGGACGGGCGATTGTGGAGAGTCCCTTACGTTGTACGATGCACCGAGACCTGACGATGCACGTATCATCAAGACCTTCTGTGATACCTTCAGTAGGCCTATGGAAAAGCATGACTTTGTGTCTACTGGTAATGCCATGTTCGTCAGATTCGAGAGTAAAACGGGAAGTTATAGCGGGTAAGTGTAGATAACTCTTATTTCCGTTATAATAAGGTTAGGTACTAAAAATATGGTCCGTTATCCAGTATCTTCTATTTTTAATAAAGTATAAAATCCGCTATTATGTGACTTTTCAATGCCTCTTAGGGAAACAATGCATTAAAGATGTAGTCCAGGAGAAACGATGGGTTTTTGAGGAGAAAGAAACCATCGTTATCACCATATTGGTTTTGTAAAGAAGCCAGCCAATATTTTATAAAGAAATATACTCAATATTGTAATGTCACCCACTTTCATTTATTTTCAAGATGATGTTATTTGCGATAGTGAAGTCAAGCCCTATAAGCCTTATGGAAATTACCCACTGTTTCTTGTTTCAGCTCTTCATTATACTATTGGGCTCATTACGATTTCTTCAACAACACTCGCTTCGGTGAACCGGTTCCAGGAACTGCTTGTGATGAAGTTATCGCTTCCTGGAAGCAAAGAGCCGGTCGCCTTAGATCTCCACTCAATACGCTAGTATACAAGCAAGCACCGCCGGGAGAAGATGTTCATTGTTTGTACAGATTTGTGACAGATAAAAGAATCTACGCGAGGGTCATATTGACGATTCTGAGCATCAATTTCAAGGTAAGGAACATGAATAGTAAAACTGGTGCCACTCAACGGCCACAGCCACTACGATGTAGATTCGAAAGTAATATCAGCCTTGATTGCACTGTTGAAACAAGTCGAAGATGATATTGCAAAGGTAATAGTAAGACAAATATACTTATGTTTATTTTATTTCAGGAACACCCGTACACTCCAGTATCTTGTCAAAATTGTTACGAAGACCGCGCCGACAAATTGATAGTTTGGGAACCATCTGCTGGTGGAAAGAGCATCAATGCTTCCCTCGGAATTAGCACTACTCCTCTACCACTACATTTGGCTGTCCAAAGGTCACTTGGTTCATGTTTATGCGCCAAGCATTCCAACACAGTATCACGAGCGAGACCTTATCGAGTGGTTTCGTCGGGTGAAGCGTTAAATCTACAGCTGATAGTAGACAATGCTCACGCTGCTGCATCATACTTCAAGAATCCATCTCCGCTTTTTGAGGCTCGTTATGAGTTCGTTCACGGGCCTTTATGTGGTCCAGCTGTACTTGCAGCCGCTTCTGACGGAGAAATCGTTTATCCTCATCTAGAGGCCTTGGGCTACACAGAACCACCCAAGAAAATACAGTGTATTTGGGACTTAGAAATTGAAGAAAAGAGAGATATTTGGCTTCATTTTGACAGTATAAAGTTTGCATCTCGACATTGCGACGATGGAAATATTCAGATTTATTTGCCTGGGAGAGTAGAACCGTATCTGTCAGTTTGTGGTGAAAATGTGTCTTTAGCGCGTGAATTGCCGATATTATCCGCGGGAGAGCTTGGATTTGAATCTCTAGATGATCCATTAGTTATAGAAAAGGAAAAAACTAGATCAATAAGGATCGTCTTTATTGGAAGCGCATCCCCTGCTCGCGCTACCTTTAAAATAGCATGGACTGGTCTGTATCACTTACCCAAAAACTCTGATGGTACACTGATGACCTCGCGTTTGACTGACGGCGGGGGTATAAAGTCTTCCGACTCCAGCTTGGGCTGTGATTTCATATGTCCAGGTGAAGCGTTATGCATTCCAGCGAGACTAATTTGCAACGGCGTCGTCAACTGTCCAAACGTGACGACTACGGAAAGAAAATTCTGGACAGCTGAAGAGAAGTCAGCTAGAGAAGCGTACTCGGAAGATAGTTTGCGTAGGTTAGGCTATTTGGACGCGTTAGGAGGTATTCCTTTGGGGCAGTTACATGATGAGGCACCAGAGTTGTGTGCGGGTGCTAGGAGTGCGAGTGGAGGGGATTGGACTGCTCCAGCTTTAGGGGCAGGTCTAGCTATCGCATTAGGAGTCTGCGCGTTGGGCGCGGCATGGCGACTGTGTTGCCGCAAGCGATCACCGGACGAAGAGTCCTTGGACTACTGACATGCGGCCCGCGGCGCGCCGCATGCGCCGCCGTCCCTCCACTCTCGTTCCACGTCCAGGGATCTCCCACTGGACTGGAGTCTGCATTGACAGTCGCTGTACTGAGCTCCGGAACCCTCCTTTGTAGATTACTAAGAACCATTACCATTGAGGTTGTGTAAATGTGCAAGGGACTGAGTTGTTAATTAGAATGCAGTCGCTGGCTCGGCTCGCGTGACAATCGCACGAGTTTTAGGTGAGTAATATATCGTAAATCAAAGAGGTTTATTACTGCAGTGTAATTCCAATTTAATGTTATCTTTACTGCGACCTATTTCGCCAGAGGTTCGCTACACGCTTTTGTTATAGTAACGGATATCGAATGCACATTCTTGTTGCCCCACAAGGGGGGTTTATGTCCTCAGGAGCTCAATTGTTTTGTAATTAGTTGTATATATAGTCGATATATAAATCGTATGCTTGACAAATCATAGGTTAGGTTACCAGGTGATAGTAGCCAAGCAGTAAATAATGTTATATTAGGTAAGCAAATAGCTGTCCCACAATTTTTTAAAGCCCTGTTCCAAAAACCAAGACTAGGTGACCGAAACGGTTTGCTTATTAATTATGTCGACATTATCTCCAATTTACAATTTGTAAATTATGTGAAAGTGTAGAACTTGTAATTAATATTTGTTGTGTGAGAGCCAGATCTAAAAGATATAGATCAAGATAGAAATATAAAGATAGAGATTGTGATACTTACGATGCGTTAGTCTGAATTCGGTCAGATACTTACAACCACTTCATACCTGAAATGAATAGGTGTAAACGAGGTCATACAACTTTATTGGGAACCTCTTGTGAAGAGTTCAATCGAACAGTTCACAGCCCTTACTCTCCTGGTTTGAACAGGGCGTAATACTCAATTATTAATATATCATCAATTTACAGGCTGGTGTTCATCCACATAATAAGTATGTACTTGCAAAGCAGAGCGAACCATCCATCTAATCATGGGTAGAGCAAGTTCATACTCTAGTGTAACTATCGTATAATAGTAATGTGATCCTATTCACACTGTACACTTGCCACACATAAAATGATCTTTAGATTCTAATCTGTGCAGTTAACAGCTTTCTTAACCACGAAAATCAAGCTTGCCCTAATGTCCCTTTTTAAAAGACGCCTCACTAAAAAACCCTGAATAACTTATTAAATGCGGTTGAACACTAGTCTTCTTATAATGTTAACTCGCCAGACTGAAAATGCTTTAGTTTACTTTGTAATAAAAAAATAGAATAATTAAAATTACTTTGGAAAAGTTCTGTTTCATTCTCGACTCATTAGCATTAGTTTACAGGAAATTGCTAACTTACTATAATAATGTTTTATGTTACATTAGTAGAATATTCCAAACCCAAGCTTAAAATAAATGAAGCATGATTGAATTTTGATTTCGGTAAGTTTGGGTGACTTTGTTAAAATTGGCTCCTTTTATAGTTTTGTTTTAGAATTGTTTTAAAATTTAATTAAAACATTTATTGCAGGATGCTAACAAAACTATATTAGTCGGTATATTATATTGAACTTCGTCAAAGTGGCGATGTCTTTCTTATGAAAATTTGTGTGGTACGGTCAGCATAGAAGTAGCTTAGCTGAACATTTTAGTACCTTGTCGCTGACAGTAATGTGACAAATTCGAGCAGCTCTCATTTCATAACTTACTGTGACAAAGTTCTTAAGTATTAAGCTACTTGTGAGGCTGACTGTATTGGAAAGTCATAGAAACGTTAACCGAGACTTCTTTTTGCTTTCTAATGTCACCCTTATTGACCTTGATTTTAATATTAATTTTGAATAAATGTGAATTACTTTAATCATAATCATAATCATAATATTTATTTGCGTAAAACATTGAAAATGCATGCAAATACAATTGTAACTTAAACAGAATCTTAATTTATAATATTTTCATTGTTTAATTTTTTAATGATAATTATTTTCATAGGTGATTACTTTGATGTCAAGTAGAAACTTGACATCGCTTGATTCACGGGGCATTGATTGGAAAAATACTCATACAAACAAATTGATTTTTAATCGTTGATGTAAATACAATTAGCTAAGGACGTTACTAGGTTTAGAATAACTGTCGAATATCAAGGATTCCTTTGAAATTGAGACAATTTACGCGGTAGTACAAGCTTTCGTTTTATCCTCACCACCCGGATGGTTGGCGTTCAACCACTGTGCGTTTTAAACGTACCTTTTACTACGTACGTCAGCTCTGTGGAATCAACTTTCGGCTTCGGTGTTTCCAAATAGATACGACTTAGGGACCTTCAAGAAACGAGCCTATTCCTTTCTTAAAGGCCGGCAACGCGCTTGCGATTCTCTTGATATTGCAGGTGTGTATGGGCGGCGATGATTGCTTACCATCACGTGACCCGTCTGCTCGTTTGCCCCCTATACTATAAAAAAAATAGTAAAATGTTATTATCCATTCGTCGTGGCAAGTATCGATGTAATTGATATAAGCGATTGCTTAGGCGCTATTAAACAACGCTATCAAACTCTGAAAGACTGAAAAACAAAAAGAAGGGTCTGCAGATGATATGATCTGTGAAAGTTATGGTCAGAACAGGAGGAATATCATGAGATATGGAAGCTTTTCACAATTTCAAGGTCTAAGACACGTCAGATTAAGGCTCGACCACTTCAGGCTTCATAATTATTGTATAATGTAATCTGTAAATCCTAACTTTTGATTAAGATATCTTTTCTAAGGGTAGACTGTCTGCCTGTAAGTTGTTCAATCAAACGACGTTTGTAGTTTGTTGATTGGTTACTCTTCTGTTTGTGTGTCAATATACTCGTGTCTACTCGTGACCACGGCCGTTGAAATATAGCCAAAACGTTGAGGTAAATTAACAATATATTTTTATCGCGTTAAAGTCCCGATAACGTTATAAATATGTGTGAAAATCGCGAAAGTTTAAAACAATGCCCATGTGCTAAAAAATTTAACACGATACATGCTTTCGACTGCCGATTGCATTCCAAAAGAGACTAGCCTTAATGACTAAAACGCCCCACATTTTTGTTATAGCAGTGAACGGGTCACTAGACATTGTGATTGCATTTATTCATTTGTTATAGCACATTTTTTTACCGACTGACGATGCGTCCATTTGGTATGCTTCTACTAGTGACGCCAAACAACGATAGTCCTGCTATGTATAATAATATCGATAATTGTGTAGTTTTCCAGATTTTCAAGGTCAACTATCGATAGCGCATGGACGCACTCCAAATGGACGCTTTGTCTGTTTACTTTGTTTGTTAAGACGTGTCTAAGGTTTGTTGGTTTTTGTCAAATATCTTAATTTCAAAGGAATCCCTGAAGTTGTTAAATAAGCTCGATAACGAATATTTCGAATTAATTTAGTTTGTTACAGTGCACTTAGAATTGTTTAAATATCACTGCCTTTAAATAGTAATGCAGCTACGTTATAATTAAGAATTTATTAATTTTGATTATTACTTATACCGGAAGGGGCCATCAACAAATTACGTCACGCAATCAGAGAGTGGATCTGTGTCTTATCTTATCTTATCTTCTACGGGCCCTTTCAGATACCCTTTAACCCAATAAGATCTTTTGTGTATTTATCCCTCAATATATCTAGTAATATAGGACAAATGAAGAAATAATTACGTAGGTACGGTCACCAACTTTAAACGTATACATAAAAACTTGTCTTAATAATATACTGAAAAAACACGACATATTTAAAGCCGAATTGCTCGACATCGTTTCAGACCAGTTTGTAGTCCTTGCTCACACACACAATACGTGAGTGATCCGTTTATTTCAATGCCTGAATCTCACGGTAGTTTCATGCTAAAAACTCTCTTATAAAATAATTAATAACTAGATATGAGAGAGTTACAAGTTGGGATTTTTTAAATAGTAAATGCATCACATACGTAGAGTAACGGCGAGTTATTTTAAACATAAGGGTCACAACAGCATATAGAATATTATAGTATTATTCATATTTGTTTTTTTGTTAGTCGTAACGTAGCAGCCTAATGGTTTGCCCTACAACCTCACAAGCAGAGGGTCATGGGTTCAAATCCGAGGTTGTACATTATGAGTTTAATTTTAGAGTTATAGGCTTGTCAAAAACATCGTAACAAACCTTGAACACACTTCCAAAGCAATTTAACGATCTCAATGAATTCCGATTCGCACTAAGCCGTGTGGAAACTAAAAACCCAAATTCTTACATCACGATTAGCAATGGTACGTAAATAGGCTGGAGATTATGATGAAAACAAATATTTTGCGTACGTTGAACAAAAAGACTCTGCGCCTGTACCTATATAAACTCTAAAGTCATTACCACCGTTCTCTTATTGGGCATTGGTGTCTATAGTATGACAATGGGTGTAAAATTGCCAGAATTGGCGTGACGTTATTTGTGGATGGCTTTTTAGACGAATAACCATCCAAGAGGTGGACAGATGATATGAAAGTAACGAGAGCCCTCTAGATGCCAGCGCAGACCCGGAGTCTTGGGAGAGACCTTCATCCATTATCATTATTCTTTCTGTTCTTTCATTAAACGGCCGTGTCGCAGCTGATATCATGATAAAAATGATCAAAACCGTAAAACACTTTACGGTGGTCATTTGGAATCCTTCCACTAATGACGCCGAATTGTTAACAGTAATTTATAATACTATCGATATAGTCGTATCAATATTAAGGAGCAGCACAAGACCGATCGTCGTGGAGATCCTTGGGTAAGGCCTATGCCCAACAGTGGGCGTCTTCCGGCTGATATGAATATTTAAGTTATTGTACTCTTAGAGTAAAAGTGAAGTAAAACCTTCAGAGGCTGCAGTATCGGAGTTTAGAATTTTGCAAATTTTCATATTTAGGATGCTGCCACAAAGGCGACATTCTAAAGATGCGTTATAATAAACGTTAATTATCGACAGCAGGATGATCGATAGTTTGGTATCACTAGTGGACTCACTCCAAATGGATACATCGTCAAATTAGTCAATAGCAATTCTAATAATCCTGACATATAAAATTGTTATGCACTAACTTTATAAACAATGGCTTACTAGATAACTTGAGTTCATAAAAAAAGATAGACCAGTCCTAGTTTCAAGACAAAACGGTTATTCTTTGTAATTTGATAGTTTATTTATTTTTTTGAATTTGAGAACATGTATGCATAATTAAAAACTAAACTAAAATTCACCATTTGTCTTATGTAGTCCTTCGTGTCATATTCAGGTAGATATAATGGTATCGCTCACTGTTTTAGGCCTGTAGCTATAGATCGGTCTCAAGTAGCGTACGCAAGGTCGTATTTGAGATTTCTATAGCTTAAGACCGCAAACGTACTGAAGAACAGTCTATGATTACGATCCTTGACAACTTAAAGTTTTCAATCCATAGGTACCACGTTCTATAGTCACATAAAAGTGCTTTGAACTATCAAAAACGAGTGAACCACGAAAGTTTTACCATAAAGAAGGTATTGAATCCAGAATGAGCTGACATTTTTAAAAAGAAAACCGCAGAATGAGTGCCAATCTCATTTCACGAAACTCGTTCGGAATCGCGATAAATTTGAAAATATTCAAATTTCGAATATCACGACATTGCGCCCCTCGAGCGTTTGAAGCGTTGCATATAAAGTAGGGTCAGCAAGACAATTACTCTTTGCGTCCTATTTCTTGCACTATGTTTGCAGTCGGATAATGTAATTACTTGTAAAATTATCTTTTTTTACTAAATAAATCTGAATCTGAATCTGTAGATTTTCTTTGATATAACCAAGGCCAAAATAGTAATATAAATTACGCTTTTTCCTAATTCAAATTTATGAATCTTTTTGATTTTTCATTTTAAGGCTAAGATAACAATGCTTCTTAGATAAAAATAAACTAACATTAATCTTTTTTTTGTAATATAAAGACAGAAAGGAGAGGCTAAGAAAACAATGCTTCTTAGATAAAAATAAACTAACATTAATCTTTTTTTTTTTGGAATATAATTACTACTTACTATAATTTACTTTCAATTTTTTTATACATTCTAATTAAAAACAAAACACAGTGGTAATGCGGTGAAACTGGCAAACGCAAGATACGGAATTCTGAGGTTGCAGGTTCGAGTCCTGCCATTACTTTAATTTTTCTTTGTGTTGTCGTTATATTGCATTCAAATTTAATTTTAACATAAATATTATCACAAAAATATTTAAAACGTTTCCATGTCGTAATGCAATCTGTGCCAGCCCTAACACTTAATCATAGCCAGTATAGAAAATTCAAATTTAGAAGCGTGACAGTGTTCTAATTCCAACGCCTGCAGCAGGACACGTAGAGTAGGGTTGGCAAAAATGCACGAAAAAAGCTTTATAACCTTAAGGCGAATACATTGAGGGGCGAAAGCGTTAAAAGTAAATAAAACTCGCGGGATTTTGCGAAGTATTTTGGAAGAATAGGTTTTGAAGATTCTGTAGAGATCATTGAACTTTATTATTTTACTGGCCCCAGTATGATACCAGTAACCAAACGACTGTAATCATTTCTGATAATAGGACATTTTGAATGGTTGGTTCCAAGGATTTTAGATATAATTTAATTTAGTCTGATTAAAAAGTATTTAAGTTCGGATATTTAAAATGCTAGCAGTACCTAATCAAGAAAATTAATTTGCGAGTATGCTACCATAACTTAGCCTAAGGGTTAAAAAAATACTATCTGTTTCAGACACTTCGTCTGTTTAGTCAATACTCTGTAAGACTAAGCTGAATAATTTTGGAACTGTTTATTTATTTTAAACTATAAATTGTGAACCCTATTTCGTAATAGCATGACTAAAACCAATAAATTATAATTAACTCATAAACATGAACAAGTAACTGCATTTTGAATTAAAATTTTTAGATTGCTTTTGATTGTTTTTATTTTTCCGTATATTAACGGCCATTTCGCTTAATATGAATGACTTTATCGTAAGTTTGAAAAATAATGAAAATATTACTTTGAAAGTGAATTATTTCAATTGCAACCTTAAGATTCAGGCACAAAGTTGAAAATGCAAGTGAAATTGATTTCAAGTAATTACTTTTTCATTTTAAGTTCACGTTTTGAACGTCACGCGAGGCATCTGTGCTGCTATTATAAAAACAACAAACATGAAGCTAAAATAAAGTCTAAAGTCTAAAGTCAATGAACAGCGTGTCGATCATACGAGCTTGGCAAAGTTACTTATTTAGAAGTGTGACGTCACAAAAAGCAATATTTAATCTAATAAATTGGTTGATTGATTGTTGAAGAAGAAGTTGAATTGATGAAGAAGTTGAGCAAAAAACAGAATAACCCTAATTATCTAGAAAAAGACCGATATTGTATTCTTGGAGTTGGAACAAGAATAATAATAAATATAACAGGAGCTCGGATTGACAGTTTGTTTATTTTATCATACAAGTACTTGTGCTTAATATTACACCATTGCAATAGGTTCAGTACAATTACTTCAAAAAGTGATATCGTATATTTGTGTGCGAAGTACATTGATGGTTTTAGATACTGTCAAGTGTCACGGAAAGGTCCAAAGAAGCAATGTAAATCTAAAACCATCTTGGACACTACCGAGAGGCAAACTTTACTGACGTCGCTTCCAGCAGTCCAAATGGCTACCTTCCAATATCAATGCATCCATTTTGGCGTACTTCCATTAATATAATGGCTATAAGACACCGATAGTCCTACACTATCAACAGGGTCTTCCTGACGACACATCCATTTGGACAGATTTTCAAAGTCAACTATCGATAGCGGGACTATCGACAGTTGCGCATCACTACTGGAAGCATTTAAAATGTATGCATCAATATTGAAAGATGACCACGTTAAGGTTACTGCTATGTTATTCTCAGCCCTGTATCGCTTGCGAGTTTACGCGAGGGAGCGAGATAGAGCGCCATGTCGACGCCGAGTTCGTGGTTGATGCGCTAAGCTGGTCGTAACCAGTGTTGCCAGATCCATTTTTGAAAAATCAGAAGATGCACCTCGAAAAATCAGTAGGTGTATGGGGAAAATTTTCATAAAATCAGTCAAAAAACAATTTGTATATATCATATACAAAAACGCATAAGTGAAATAAAGATGGTATATCGCTTTCTCCATGAATCCTAGTTATAATCAGTAGATCAGTAGAATTCTGGAAAAATTTGTAAATCCCCCGAAAAATCAGATCTGGCAACACTGGTCGTAACGTCAGTGGTGACGTTAACTTTTGAAGTAACCTCGTCGTTTGTAAGGCCCGAATTTTTGCGGATTAAAAGCGGTGCTCTCTCCCTAATGTCAATAGCCTCACGCAAAAATCCGGGTCTTAGTCGTTTGTTTTTAATGAGTCTTCTGATGAACAACGTTAGGTGTTGGTGTGGTTTGGGCTGGCATTTAGAGGGTTTTGGCTTGCTTTGTAGCTCAGTGCAACTCTTTCTAACTAGCCGAGTAGGAGAGACGCACTGAGTGACAAGCGAGAAAAAGAGAATGCGTGGTAGCCGTTTTGTAAAATTTTGATATTATTGATATGACATTCATTTTCAACGATATTTATGTAACTAAAACCAAGATAACAATATTCTATTATTATTATTAATAACGAAAACCCTTTTCAAATAATTCTGTAGATTATTTAAAGGTGTTTTTTTAAATTGTAGAAGTATTTCTGTATCTTGTTAGTTTTCCCACAAAAAACCTTGTAATTTAGTAGTATTAAGTCAACTATTGGAATGTTACAAATAAATTATATTTTCAGCAAAATGTCTGTTTATTTTTAACCTCTTTGATCTTGCTAATAGCATGAGGTCAACATTAAAATACAATACCCCACAGAGTTAGAATGATGGGTTCAAATTTTATAAGTAAATTTTGACATAAAAAAACATTAACCTTTTTTTTTAAGGAAAATACACGAAAACGCGCAAGCATGCGCGTCACATAATGGAAAGTGATTATCGCTGGCCATGACAACTATCAACCCTGAGAGAATCGCTGATCTGTTGCCGGACCTTAGGACCCCTGTGAACCTTAAAGATAATAATAATTGGTTCATTTTATTAATAAAATTGGATAATAATCAATTACTGAACACCTGATCAGGTTTTTAAAAAGGAGGACTACCCTTTTCGATTAATTTGGCAACAGGCAGCATGTCATGTCAATTTACACGAATAATATTAAAGAGATGGATAGCTTAGAAGCGCGCCGCTTTCGATCCGCCAAAATGGTGCCAAATGGTACCAATGGCCTCAGGTTGCTAAGCAACAAGCAAATGGTACGACCTGATCTGAATGACAAGTAAGCTATAAAAAATTGGCTTTAGTAAACTTTCACATCGAAGTCAAAGTCAAAATATCTTTATTCAGACTAGGTTTATAGGAAGCACTTATGAATGTCATAAAATTTACCACCGGTTCGGAAAACCCCTGATGAAAAGATACCGGCAAGAAATAAAACGGGGTGTAATTTTTAAAATAAATCAAGTACACAATGATATTCTTACATCTTAAATATTTAACACGGTAGGTGTACAATATTTGGAGCCAAAGGATCGCTGATGCTAGTCGAGTTCATTTCCAAACATCTCTATTCAAGATAATTATAGTCAATAGTCACTGATTTTATAATAGGTATCTACGCTCGACAAATTGTTGTCTTTTTGTTACCCGACTACGGCAAAGCCAAAAGGAAGGGTTATGAAAATGAAAATGAAAAAAATATTTTGCAAGTAGGCCATATAGGCTCTTTTACATGTCTGAATCTACTAGCGCTTCGGAAAATGGAAGATACTACTGAGAAGAAACGCCGCAAGAAACTCAGCAGTTTAATACTATGTTGTTTTGCCAACACTATCAGTTTGCTCAGTAATTACTTACACGTTAATAAATAGTTACACATTAATGATGACTTCGTATGTCTAATTTTAGGCTTGCTTGAACTAAGTTGGTTAAATAAATTCTAGACAATTGTACACAGTATAACGGC
Organism: Ditula angustiorana; assembly: GCA_963691745.1. Taxonomy (NCBI): domain Eukaryota; kingdom Metazoa; phylum Arthropoda; class Insecta; order Lepidoptera; family Tortricidae; genus Ditula; species Ditula angustiorana. The sequence continues at coordinate 2,792,803 of OY829480.1, read as the reverse complement.
CGTAAAGATGACAATTTTCAAAATAAATATGAAATCTTTTGTCTCTAGCGCGGGAATAAAACAGATAACTCCCGTCCTAAACTCCCGTCAGATGCCAGGTACGCCAATATTTACCGACGCGTCCGATACTGGGGGGGCTATGGCTGCCTCCTTCACTCATTCATTCGGTCAGACACTCTTTTATTTCATTTATTTAAATTGCAGCCAGGTTTCATCTAAAGTCCGTTCGTATAGACCTGTTTTATAATGTAAATAAAATTCTAACCTAAAACTTCATTTTTTGTCATGTTTTTTGTAAACATCGTTTATTGCCTAAATGTAAAAGAGTTGTTATATGAGGGCTGTAAATAGAAGAGATGAGACATAAATTGTTGCTTTATAATGTTTTATTTGAACTATAAACAATATTTTGATTGAAAAAAACTGAAATTTAAGGTTTAATGTCGATTACTCTTAAGAAAAGCAGCAAGATGGTTTAACTGGTATTGGATTTCGAAAGCGAATGTTGTAAATTCGACTAAATGGAACCCTGACCAACCATGGAACTCTGTAAAAAAGGCGTTATTAATACAATCTGAAGTAGATATTTATTATTTTACTTACTATGTTAATTTGACACGGTTCAGTTATAGTTTTAGTGTCGACGCCGACATCATTGGTTCAACAGCTGGAGTGCGATTTTAGAAACCTCACCGGGTGACTAAAGCTCACCAAAATGGCCGTTTTCCGTAGAGATGCAGCCATTTTGGTGAGCTTTAATCACCTGATGAAATTCAAAAATTGCACCTTTGGCTTGTGCACGGATGTGGTTTGAAGTTGCGATCACACGTCGCACAGTGGAGCTAGTTGATATGCGAATTACACTGACTTAATATCGCTGAGGAAATAAAAAGAAATTCTGCTGGAAATTCTCATCACTATTGAATCTAGTTCTTCATAAATATTTCATCTGCACATTTTGCCGCATATAAAATAATACTAGAACTGATATCGTAGCCAATATCCAATTTGTCTTCTAAAACGTAGTGCACGACATTCATAATGCCGCGTCGTTGAGAATCGACTCCACACACGAGTATTACACGCAAGCCTTTCTATGAAAAATGGTATCGAATTATCGATTTTAACTGCGCTTTGTCAAAAGGATTTATAGTCCTGAACGAGGGGTGTATTTTAAGTCAATATTATGGGACATTGCGATGAAAATAAACGGGAATAGTTTTTTAAAAGTGATTTAAAAGTTTGAAGTCTTTAGGACCCAAAACTCAAAATTACGATACGATATCGCATCGCAAAAATACGCACATTTCTGTTCATTCAATATAGTAATAGTTAAATGGTCCTACCGATTATCAACCGGGAAGACGGATACAAGCTTTCTTCTTCATGGAATCCGGTAATCAGCAAGTGCAAGAGTCGGGATGTATCTTCGGATAAATCTTCGGATATTGTGAGCATTGTGTCGGTGTGGTGATATGACGATTAAAAATAAACAAGACCAAGTGCGGGTAGTTCGTAAAACTCGCGCGGCTAAACAGCGGTGACACCCTCCACTTCAGTCTGCTCGTGACCACGACCGCTGCAACGCGGCCGAAACGTCGAGGTAAATAAATAAACAGTTTATTATCGCGTTAAGTCCCGATAAACGTAATAAGAATGGTCACCTACGCTGTTTACTTACATTTTATTATAAAAACATTTAGAACCATTAGAAACATTTAGAACCATTTAGAATATGGCTTTGCCGAAGTCGGATAAAAATAGGCAATGAACACCACAATTAAAAAAAATGTTTTAATTAGCCGTCAGCTAAAGGTATTAGCTATAGGTAGCCGTTGCTAGGTATATACTTAGCTCAAAATTTATAAAGAAAATGTTACAATCAATGGTTTAAGCTAACCAAAGCTAAGTGTGCAAATAATTGTGTTGTTGTAATAAAAAAACTACAAAAAAGTTACTTTTAATCACGTTTCCGGTGTCGAGCCGTTTAATAGGATCGAATAGAACCATTTATTTCATACTGTATAGGCCCATAGAAAAATACCTTAAAGACTAACATACATATTTAATAAAATATAATAATATCCCTAAATTATATAGTTTGTGACATTGTAGCTTATTGGTTAACGTAGAATGTAAGCATTTATTAATATGTTTCATAGGTTAAAATTTGACATTAATACCCTTGCAGGGTTTCATGTACCAACGACCACCTTATACTTAACATCTGTAAACTGTAATGAACATGACTAAAAATAATTAAATGAATTGAATTGAATTAACCGCCGAGCATGTATGAAGAGAGGAATGTGTGTGGAGGAAGCGAGGGAAGTATGCCAGGACTGGAGCAAATGGCGTTCTGTGGTCTCTGCCTACCCCAAAGGGAAACAGGCGTGAGCATATAATAATAATAATAAAATCATATTTATTTCTTTAATATTAGAACGTATGTCATTGTCATAAATGCTGTATGTAAAGGAGTACTACATTCTCGAACATATTTCATAGTGCATATATGTATATGTGAATACCTGCATAACTTGGTCTGTCTGTCTGTCTTTTCTGGCAAAAGTATGTAAAAAACCTACCCACGAATACGAGAATGAGCAAACATGCAACAGGGAACCACAAACCACTATTTTTTGTTTTTTACTTTTCCTTGAGTTTGAAGCATTGAGTATTGAGTTTTTTGTCTGAAGTCTGGTGACTTGTTTCAAATTGAGTGTCAATTGAATAAGCTCTGTGGAAGCAATTCGTGGTCTCGCTCACGCGCTTAAAGGTATCAACGTTGGCGAGCGAGACAGAAGCCAGCTTCTACGTCGAGCTTGTTGCTGTTTTGCTAAGAGAATACTCCCCAGGGCCCGAGAAAACAAAAGTTCACATCATTAGAATTATTTTAAAATAGTTTTATAGTAGTAAAAAATATTACAAGAGAATTGGAATCTCAAAACATCAACATACGCAATTACTTTAAGCAACTTAAAGATAACAAACTTTCATCAAAACAAGCTTAATTAATAACAAACAAAATTCCGCCAAATAATACTTCTGACAGAATGAAACGCAAATACTCCTAGTCAATATTGGCAAAGAAAAAATATTTCAATTCGCTAGTATTTACTGGTTCCCTTTGGCAAACGTAATAGTACTTTTTTGATCCACTGGAAACCCCTTTGTGATATCTGAACTTAGTTTGATATGGGGAGGAATTTCCATATTTTCCACCCTTGACTGATAAATTGAAACTTAACCCAGATGGGAGGGGTAGAGTTACATGTGTACAAGTATGAAGGCTCAAGTGTTAAGCGAACATTGAGTAACCGAAGCTCAAGCCTACTAATATTATAAATGTGAAAGTTTGTATGTTTGTTACTCAATCACGCAAAAACAACTGAATGGATTTGGATGAAATTTGGCACACACATAGTTTATAATCTGGATTAACACATAGGATACTTTTTATCCCGTAAAAATGCATGGTTCCCACGGGACAGCGATAAGTGAGTTATACGACGCCGTGACATCATGTGCAGGAAAGCAACTAATTCTCATTAATTTGTCCAGGAAATATTGCAAATTCCATGTTGGGTGCACGTTTGCTTGATTGAATTAAACAGTCTACGCGGACGAAGTCGCGGGTAAAAGCTAGTTGGTTATAATTCTTTTTTCTTGCTGTCAATGATTGAACCGAGTTTGACTTTACACTAAAATATTTGTACTAATTTATAAGTTGTTTTTTGTATTTATAACTTGGTAATCCATAGATTCAGGGGTTACTTTGCGTAGGTCCATATCTATAAAGTGGAACTTTGCTTGCTACTTGCTTACTTGCTTTTGACGGCCGGATAGCCTAGTGGTTAGTGACCCTGACTATGAAGCTAGAGGTTCCGGGTTCGATTCCCGGGAAGGGCAAATGTTTGTATGATGAATATGGATATTTGTACCCGAGTCTTGGATGTTATATGTATTTAAGTATGTATCTATCTATTTAAGTATGCATATCCTTTGTCTAGTACCCATAACACAAGGTTACTTAGCTTGGGACTAGGTCAATTGGTGTGAATTGTCCAGAGATATTTATTTATATTTATTTATTTACTCGGCGAAACCGAATGTTAGGGTCAAAGTCAAATTGGCAGTACCGTTGTGATTAAATATCAGTTTCGTAACGGTTTTATAAATATTTATATCAGTTTAGTAACAATTTTATCTTTTAGCTGATGTAAAATCGGTAAAATCTTTACGAAACTGATTTAATTATTTTCGTAACGGTATATGTTTTTGATTTTAACCTATTATTATTCTTTAGTAATACGGAACGATCGGTGCGTGTTTCGCCTCACACTTTTCCGGTTTTGTTTATTCTTTGATAGATATCAAATTGAAATATATTGTCGACACCTGGTACAGTTGGAAAATGAATTGGTCTACAACTTTTGGACCTTTACGAACACGTAACTGTGTCAAAAAAAACCAAGTAGGCTACATGGATGGATCTTTTACACGTCTTCGAGTCTACCAGGGTATCGGAAAATATCTTTTTTTCTTATTTCTCCAAACAAGATTGCAGAGTATTATTACATAATGTAGGTAGGTATACATACATATACATAATACGTACTTAACACAAAGAATAAGTATTAAAGAAAATAACAATAAAAGAAAAGTGGTAGACTACTTTGATTGCTGTCTGTGCTTATCACTTGAAAAACATTCAAGACAAAAACACAGCGAAAGCTTTTCGCAGAACACATTTAGCGTGACTTTCATACATTATGTTTCAATCGTAATTAAATATTTAAAACAGAAATTAAAAGTAAGATTTAAAAAATACGGGCACGTTTTATGCTCTACGTAAGCATTAACAGACCTATAAAAACATTAATTAACAACGCCAATAAAAAAATCGTTTATTTATACACGGGCCTGTCAAAAATGTGCACAAACGCAATTTCATGAAAATATGGTTCATAAAAACGCGCTTAATTTGCGATTCACCGTATAATTTGTTGGATACCGGTATGGAGGCAATATTACCGGTAATAAGGTGCGATAACGGCGAATCAGCGGGAATTCGCTTCGGTCCTAAAATTAAAATCGGCGATCTAGCGCCGTTATAATGACTCAGGGTATTAGGGAGTGGAGTGAGTAGCGAGAGACAGCGGGCACTTTTTAGGGTTCCGTACCGCAAAAGTAAAAACGGAACCCTTATAAGATCACTTTGTTGTCCGTCTGTCTGTTTGTCAAGACCATTTTTCTCAAGAACGCGTGGAGGTATTGAGTTGAAATTATATCAAATACTCAAGTCTGCAGTCCCTTAGAGCTGTGAAAAAATTAAACTTCTAAGTCAACGCAATCAAAAGATACGGCCGTTTATGCCGCATGTTTCATACATTCTCAAGAGACTCAAAAACCTATGAAGTACTTCCCGTTGACCTAGAACTATGAAATTTGGCAAGAAGCAAGGTTTCACAGCACAAATAAAAAAAAAATCCGAAAACCGTAAATCTGTCTAAAATATATATTTTTTGGTCTTACAAAGCAAAAATGCGACACTAGATGTTGTTGATGACGGAACCCTCGGTGCGCGAGTCCGACTCGCACTTGGCCGGTTTTTAATGGATAGGAAGGCAAGACAGCCGGTGTAATTACTAGCACAAGAGGTATTCCATCTTAGCCCTCTGGGTTGGCAACGCATCTGCTATATCCTTGGTATTGCAAATGTGTATAGGCGGTGGTAATCACTTACCATCAGATGACCCACTTGCTTGTTTGCCTTCCTGTGTGGTATAAAAAAAAGCGATCCCAAAAAAAAACGCTGATCCATTGCCCGCCTTTAGATACCGGTGGGCAGCAGTACGGCAACAACTTACTACACCATGCCGGCATTATAAAGGATACTCAGCATTAAGAGGAGTGTGAACCTAACGCTCTCCATACAAACGGCGGTAACGTTTTCCACCCTCTAAACCTTAACCTATAGCCATGATTTTTTGTATGTTACCATTATGCCGTAGAACTAGGTTTGCATGTTTTGATTTTTTTTAAAATTCTTAATAGTTTCAAAAATATTGACGCTTTTGTGTTTTGTATGAAACTCCTAAAAGGCAAATATTGTCAAATCTATGAGATCGATGAGAAAAAAATCAAAACATACCAACCTAGTTCTAAGGCAAGGCATCAAAAATCATTGCCATAGGTTAAGGTTTAAAGGGTGGAAAACGTTATCGCCGTTTGTACGGGGAGCGCATTTTGGGGATGGGTTCACACTCCTCTTAAAATTCAACCGGGTAAATTTGTAATTATTTTTTTTATTCGCAGAAATGTGACGATTAGATCAGGAGCAATATCTTAGGCTTGCCACTTGATAAATATAGGACAAGACAGATTAAGGACCGACCACATAATGGCCAAATTTTATAAACCCGATAGGCGACAGGTGACAGTGACAATTCGCCGTAGATTAATGTGTCGACAAGTAACGCTACAGACTTACAGACTTAACATCAAAGTGGGCAAGCTATGTATACCAAATTGTCAGTGTCACCTGACGCCTGTCTCGTTTATGAAATAGGGCCCAGGCATCAGATAATGTCGACTGTAAACACCTACTTTAAATCTCAGATTTCATCTCTGAGTACAGAACCATTTATTTCGAACCAAATAAAAATAAATAAATAAAATAAATATCTCATGACAATTCACACCAATTGACCTAGTCCCAAGCTAAGTAAACCTTGTGTAATGGGTACTAGACAACGGATATACATACCTTAATACATATAACATCCAAGACTCAGGTACGAATATTCATATTCATCACACAAACATTTGCCCTTCCCGGGAATCGAACCCGGAACCTCTACCTTCATAGTCAGGGTACCACCACTAGGCTACCCGGTCGTCTCATAAAAATGTTAATTGATAAACACATTACAATTATGAGTGACACACAATAAAGATAAAATAGAGAGAACGCCGCATTGATTTATTAAAATTAGTTTCAAGGAAAATAAGCAACAATTCTCTCTTGTAGCTCTAGGATGGTGTTAAAAGAGGCTTCAAAATCAAACTCTCTCCGCTTAACCCTTGCGTAGCGCTCCGTAATTTGGGTCAGCCATAAAAACGCGCTAAGCAGCCAGCAGCGTCGTAAACGCGGAATAAACGACTCCCGTTGAATAGTAAACTTAGTTCTGGCAGGTGCTTGCTTTGTTTGCTTAACGAGCGAGGTTACAAGTGGTAGGAACTAGGGACAGTAAACTGTATGTACAAAACCCCTTTAGGTCAAAATTTACCACCCACCATTCATACGTACCGTAAACCAAACAAGGATGTCAACCTGACAATATCTATACCAAAAAAATTGTATAGCATGGAAGGGTATATTTTCAAAATGTAGACCTTTGGTCAACATTGGTGTAATTGGTATGGCGCATCTTTTGTTTGTTGGCAGCGATGATAGAGGGTAAGCGCATCTGCGAAAATGTGTGTTCTCTTAAATTATCACCGTTTCCATGTTTTTTTTACCAAAAGAGTGCCATAGAAATTAGTTTGAAATATACCTAGAAGGAGCTGATCTTTTTATTTGAAATGGCAATACAATGTGCCAAAAAGAGACGACTACTTATTTTAAACCTTCTCTTCAAATGACACTCTGTACACACATGAATAGACAAAATGGTTACATTTGGCAGGTTTTACTACCTTGACGCACACGAAAGGTAACCATTTTGACTGTTTTGGGTGTGTACGCTTTACATGTAATGAGGCTATATCCATGATTTAGTCAGGGTGGTTCCACTCCGCACGGTATGCTCGACCGTCTCTACTATGGCATAGGCAAATCACAGTAGGCTGTCGGCTTGACGTGCGCTCGCTCGCTCGCCCCTGCCGTGTCAGTAGTTGAAAACGAATGCCGCGCAACAACTCTAACGTGTCGTCGGGAGTAGCGGGGGGAAGGCGGGCGCGGGCGACGCGTTTCCTTTGATTCGCGCCGCGCCTGGCGCATGGTGTATGAAGTACTACGAACTTTTTGAGCGTGTGAATAAAGTTGGAATTCGTTTAATCGCGGTCGTTAATGAGAAGTTTCTGTACGTTTAGTACTATTATTTATTCTGTGCTTTAGTTCTTCATACAAGGTCACACTAATGCAAACGCAAGGCTAAAGTGATTCACCTAATACAATACTTAATTATTTACTAACATATCAACTCTTTGCCTGCTTCTATTTTTGCGCACCAAATCCAAGCAGAGTTCTAACTTTTAGCCGAAAGTTTTTAATTGAAACACATTTAGCCGGATTTTGACCAGTTCCTGGAAGTTAAGAACAAAATAAAGCTTTCGTTTTCCCACTTCCTGCTTTCAAGTTATTTCCGGTAAGGGAAAACGTTTCTCGCTGACTGCTATATTGGATTCTATTATATTAGGTACAGTCAATAATTTATTAATTAATTTCCAACCCACTTAAGGTTCAATATAGTATAGCAAACTGTCACCATAAGAGCTAACTAGAGCAAAGCGTTGGTTTGACACATCGACCTTAATGCATTGCGAATGTCAGACGAAATTTCAACGAAATGGGTAGGAAATTAAATTCTTTGACTGTACCTATACTAGCGATCTGGTCCGATTTTGCACGCGTACCTACTATTAAGATGTAATGTGCAGAAAAGAATCGCTAGACTTAAGTGGTAATGGGTGGCGCACATTGCTCGTTGATGGGATGGCTGATGGGAACAAAGAGTTCTATAGTGGTGACCGCGTACCAAAAGACGCAGCGTAGGCAGACCCGCCACAAGGTAGACCGACGACTTGGTGCTGGTTGCGATCTTTGCAGGTGGCCTATGTCCAGCAGTGGACGTCTTTCGGCTGAACTGATGATGATGATGTAGATGTGCTTAAAAACTTTTCACAAACTAATCTCGAAATGACTGTGAAAACCGTATTAAAATTCGTTTAGAAGCAGTAAACGGTCGAAGAGGGCGTATACAATATAAGCGCTTACTTCACTGGCATCTAGTAATAATTGGATCTTAATTGGTATTCGAGGTAAAAACCATGGATTAAACTAAAAAATATACCCTATTGTCTTAGTCGGTAATAAAAGGCTGTAATGCTTTAATTAACCTATTCTCTTTGAAATCGCTGATCAAGGATCTAAGGTAAGAGGTTTGCATTTGTTTTTGTTTTCATATTTTCTTTTTATTTGTGCTGTGAACCGATAAGGAGTGGTAAGTGGCCGTCATAAAACTGGCGATTAATGCCAAACTGATCTAATTTCGTAAGAAAACTGACAGTGTAGACAGTATTTAAGTTACTTAAGTTTAGGTTAACGTGCAACTTTAAACAGAAATGCCCTTTTGTCAAATTTCATGGTTCTACATCAACGGAAAGTACCCTATAGGTTTTTGATTCTCTTGTGAGTGTACGAGTATGAAATAAACGACATAAATTGCCGTGTATTTTGATTGCGTTGACTTAGAATTTCGATTTTTTCACAACTTAAAGGGACTGCAGCCAGTAGTATTTAATATTACTTTCGCCTCGATACTTTTACGCGTTCTTGAGAAAAAGGGTGTCGACAGATAGACAGACCGTTTTTAATGAAACTCTTAAAATGCAAATACATATTGTCAAATCCATGAAGACTGATAAAACAATCAAAACATACAAACCTAGTTATTAGGCATAACAACGGCATAGGTAGATAGATAGCATATTTAGAGCAGCAGTTTCAATTTTTTTTGCTTCAGAACTCTAATTGATCATACTTTTGGCAGATCTCTGTATAGAAAATATCAAAAGCGATTGTACCTTGTTGTTTGAATATTTTCATGTTTGACATGAGAATAAGAACTCATGGACGCAGCGCGAAACCCCAGTGACTCTTCCACAGAACCCCAGGGTTCCGCGGACTCGAGGAGTGGGAACCCAGCGCTCTCCATACAAACGGCGATAACGTTTTCCACCCTCTAAACCTTAACCTATAGCCTTGATTTTTTTGTATGTGATCATTATGCCCTAGAACTAGGTTTGTATGTTTTGATTTATTAAATATTCTTAATAGTTTTAAAAATATTGTCGCTTTTGTGTTTTGTATGAAACTCCTCAATCAAATGCAAACATTGTCAAATCTATGAAGAATATTGAAAAAAACAAAACATACAAACCTAGTTCTAGGGCATATTGACAACATACCAAAAAATCATTGTCATAGTTCAAGGTTTAGAGGGTGGAAAACGTTATCGCCGTTTGTATGGGGAGCGCTTTTTGGGGCTTGGTTCACACTCCTCTTAAAGCTGGTTTTAAGAATAGTCAACATTTGATCTCTGAACTTGTATTTCTCGTCGTAAGCGTGTAACCATCCACACTTATCTACGATGTCAAATAATTAACAATTATAAAAACTAATCATTTGTGTATCGTAGTTTGCTAACAGTACACGTATATATTTTAAACGTGTTTTTAATACGTAAGTAATTTTCGTTTAATCAAATTACTAACTTTGTTTTTATTCAACGTAGGAAGGCAAACCAGCAAGTAAGTCACCTGATGGTAAGTGATCACCGCCGCCCATAGACACCCGCAACACACAAGGGTTTGCTATGCGTTGCCAACCCAGACGGCTAAGATGGAATACCTCTTGTGCCAGTAATTGCACCGGCTGTCTGGCTCGCCACGCCGGAACACAACAGTGCAAGTACTGCTGCTTAGCGGCAGGATTAGCGAGCAAGATGGTGGTAGCGATCCGGACGGACCAGTTAACAGCTAAAGCAAAGAAAAAAGAAACATTACACATTAGATATTATTAGTAGCTTTCCAGGAAAGCTACTAATAAAGTTTATACGTGTTGGTTTTTGCGAGCGATTTTTATTTATTTATTCTTTATGAAATAGGAAGGCAAACAAGCAAGTGGGTCACCTGATGGTAAGTGATCACCACCGCCTATAGACACCCGCAACACCAAGAAGATTGCAGATGCGTTGCCAACCCAGAGGGCTAAGATGGAATACCTCTTGTGCCAGTAATTGCACCGGCTGTCATTTACGTAAATACGTGATCATTAAAAATGTCTGGAGCCAAGTGCGAGTCGGACTCGCTCACCGAGGGTTCCGTACCAATTTACGTCTAACTACAAATTTACGGTTTTCGGATTTATTATTTAATTTGTGCTGTGAGACCTTGCTCCTTGCCAAATTTCTAGGTCAACGGTCAACTAATATTAGTTTGTCATGAAGTAATAAAACGAGTATGGGAATAATTAATCGTGTGATAAGCCATTCGAAAATTTGATATTAAAATAATTTTGAAGATATGTGCAAAATGGAAATTTTGAAACTCTGTTCTACTTCTAAGTATTCCTCCTTTGAGGATTTCGTTGGCATCTTGAAACAAATTCATACATAATTCACCTTCTTTAACCTTTATTAGGTACGCCAGACTTGTTTACAGGTAATCTGTAGACTTTTAGGTTATTAACCGCATTTAAATTTTATTATTCACGAGCCCGCTGATTCTCCCGCGTGTTTCTTTCATTTCATCGGCTGCGGCGCTTATTATAGAAGAATATATGTAACACCCAATATTTGAGACTTGTCCATTGATGTTTATAGTGATGAGGCTAAGGCGTGGCGATTAACGTATCTACCGATTACTAAGGGTAGCAGATTATTGCAATCGATTATAGAAACGATTTAAAAAAATATTTATCTGAGTTAAGGCGATAGAACTTCGTGCAGGTTCCGCCCGGACTGGTACCATAATCTGATATTGTTTCGTTAAAAAATCTATGCTTTAAAAATTCAAAATTCGATGAATAAAACCATTTCTCATTTTTTAGTGAGTCTGGTTGTTTATCTAAGTTACACGGTTATGTCAATTGCTCATCACTCTTTACAAAATATTGCTTTTCCCAATGCAGGGACGTTAATTCTTGAGGAGTTCTCCTGGAGTGCGATTTTTGAATCTCACCGGGTGGCTAAAGCACATCAACAAACTGGCCGTTTTCCATAGAGATTCGGCCATTTTTGTGAGCTGTAGTCAACTGATGAGATTCAAAAATTGCACCTCTTCACCATCAGCCTCACTTGACCAAATGCATTGTAATTAGCATAAATTGCAACTATATTAAAATAGCCGCGCGTATCGCCACCCGTGAAATACCTACTTATTATTGAGTAGTTTCAGAGGCCGTCTGTATTCACTATCAGTTCCAGTTTTCCGAGAACAAAAGTAGAAGTTACTATTAAAAAATTATCCAAATCGCTACAGATGTGCATTTTTTTAAGATTTTCCTCGGTTTCTTTAGGATCCCACCACCAGATCGTGACCTGATGACAATGGAACCAACTTGGAAGTATACCCTTTCAATCAAAACAAGAATTTTTCAAATCGGTCCAGCCGTCTTCAAGTAATCGCGAAACATATTGGTCCTTTTTTTTGAAGTCGGTTAAAAAGGGCACGTTCTTAGCCATAGGGATTTTTTTGGTTCATTTTAATGTTTGATTTAATGATTTGATATCTTTTTGATTTTGTAATAAATTAATCGATTTCAACAAATTTACGAAAACTTCATTTGAATCGAAACGAAGAACTTGGTCACTACACTAAGTTTAAGAAAAAAAAGACTTAATATGTAACTGTTTAAGTGTTGAGTTTTTAGTATGAAATACTTTATTATTACGATAGAAATAAATGTAATAACCACTTAGTTGCACCTTAAAAGAGCATATACATAGCTTTTAGGTATTTGTGAAGCTCAAAAGCTGTTGAATATTTTATTTATAATTTCAATGGATAATGCACATTTACATTATATGGGTGTTGTCATGTGTCAAATGATGGGTGTTACATATATACTTCTGTAATTGCACCTTTGACGTCGTCTATTGTGCGCGCAACTAGTTCTATCTGATACGAAAACATTGAGAATTTTCTGTTTGTATGTAAATATTTTTATTTTATTGTAATTTTATTTTAAATAGCATAGCATAGTTTAAAATATTGTAGGTTAATTTCATTGTATTGTTAGTTTCATTATGCACATTAAAAATAAGATAAATTAATAAATTGGGATTAATTATTTTTTTATGGAATTTAATCATATTTTATTTTTTTAAATGTTAAAATCTTAAAAATTAAGCAGACCCGTTACAGTGTCACTAAAGTTGGAATTCGTTTAATCGCGGTCGTATAGTCGACCAAGAAATTGCTTGACCACTTTTCGACCGTATTACAAAGGGATAAAGTTTAAAAGTGGTCAAGCAATTACTTGGTCGACTATACAAGAGAAGTTTCTGTACGTTAACACGTTTGTTTGTTCTGTAGTTAATGTCTAGATACATACAATTTTCTAGCATATAAAGTTATAGGGACAATACTTCCAGTTTCTTAATTGCCGATTCGACGGCCGAATAGCCTAGTGGTTAGTGACCCTGACCATGAAGCTTGAGGTACCGGGTTCGATTCCCGGGAGGGGCAAATGTTTGTATGATAAATACGAATGTTTGTGCCCGAGTCGTGGATGTTATATGTATTTAAGTATAAATTTATCTATATAAGTATGTATATCCGTGGTCTAGTACCCATAACACAAGCAGCTTTAGTTGCTTACTTTGGGACTAAGTCAATTGGTGTTAATTGTCCCAAAATATTTATTTATATTTATTATTATTTTATTATAATTGCTTGATTTTTGAAGATTTTTTTTGGTTTAAAGTATTCACAATCAGTCAAGATTTAATGACGCAAGCTAACAAGTAACATTAGTAGTACCTGTAGTTTATTAATTATTCATTGAATTCGTTATTCGATCTCATTGTTTCACCTGATTAGTTTATAAAACAGTAATACATACCTACGAAAAACGGAATGTTTCTAACTATTGCTTAGTTTAAGGTAAATAACATAATAATTGGCACCGAAAAATATGAAACCGATGACAGCAACAAAAAAACTAAGGAAAACTATTCGGATTTTCAAATGATTGGTTTTTTTATGTTAATATAGAAAGAGGAGACAAATGAACATGCGGGTAACCTTATGTATAGTAATCACCGCTGCCCATAGGGACTAGCGATTTCCAAAGAAATAGCTAAGCTGTGCCAGGGGGGTTCCACTCCGTACTGTAGATACGCCGACCGCCTTGCCTATGGCATAGGCAAATTGCAGTAGGCTGTTGACTTGCCGCGCGCCCGCTCGCTCGCCCCCGCCACGTCAGTATAATTGAAAACGGATGCCGCGCAACCCTAGCGTGTCGCCGTGAGAAGCGGGGGGAAGGCGGGCGCGGGCGGCGCGTTCACTTTGACTCGCGCCGCCTGGCGCATGATGTATGAAGTAATAGGAAATTTTGATCGTGTGCATAAAGTTGGAATTCGTTTAATCGCAGTCGTAAAAGAGAAGTTTTTGTACGTTATTTATTCTGTGGCTGTGCCTGCTTTAGGTCCCCCCCCCTCGGAGGGTATACAAAACCCAACTGTCCCAATTATCAAAGTCGTATCTACAAAAGGTTGCTTAAAGAAGTTTACGTTTTATGTATATTTTATTAAGTCACAAATTTGAGACATTGTCATCCTGTAGAACCAACTGTGTTCACGGGGAGAGTCGAATTTTCAGTAGCCAGTTTTTTCAAAGTTGTAGGTTTTTCCAAAGTGTAAAGATAACTTAAAAGGAGGGATGAATTTTATTAACAACTGGTTCCTTTAAAGTGATAATCGTGCTATAGTGATTTAGCCACAGCGTAGCCAGTTGCTGGTTACAGTTTGAACGGAGCGGCTACTATCTGGATCTGGTACTAACCAGACTCACAGAATTCAGGCGAAAATTTTCAATCGTCTTTTTCTTCGAGAGTGTCTTCGAGGCATTTGGCACCTAGTTGCACGGTCGCTAGGGTTATTACCACTTTTGCCTTGAAATTAATAAGATTTTAAAGTCACAATAAAATGAGTGTTAGCGACGGGATTGTTTACCCTTTAAACTGATGACACTTTTTTTAACGGAGCATGTCTGACGTAAATATATACGTATACAAGACTGTGAAGGTCTCTCTAATTAATTAGAAGTATAATAATCAAATACGGGATATTTAAACAAGTAAAGGCCGTCTTGTAACAAAAGCTACAATCAGTGGCCCGTTTCACGAAGCTACAAGTTACAATTTTACAAGTATAAACCGGCAACATTGGTCACTATTCCCATTGCCATTGGTCATTATTGACCAATGTTGCCGGTTTAGACTTGTAAAATTGTAACTTCTAGCTTAGTGAAACGGGCCACTTATCTTTCTAGTTTTGTGCCAACCCTTGCATATTTTTTGCTGTTGGCAGTTTGCGCGACAAAGCCTGCACTAAGACTACTAGGTTTTATTACGCTATGCTAATACTAATACTAGGAGCTAGCTTAATGACGCAAAATAGATTTTAATATTAAAAAAAACTAGTTTCAGAAAATGCGTCTTGGCGGGGCACTGCCAGTCATGCCCTCTAAATTGACGTAAATAGAGAACGAATCATGCAAGATATTTAACCTAATGTAAACTAATATTTTGTTCCTTTCATTTGAGGGCAAACGTCACATGACAGATAAAGACATAAGATATGTTAACTAAAATAAGTTTACCCAGCGATTATGAATAAGAGAGTAATTGAGCAAAAGGTTTATTCTGTAAAGATAAGAAGGACGAAGAATGATGTACCGTGACCGATTAGTTAAGCAGCTGTTTTTTTTACTTTCTTCATCGGGTAATACTCATCACATTTTACTCTTGTAGCTGATTGACGTCCGTTTCGCTTATGCGCACTGAAAAGTGCACATAAAGAAACAGAGATACATTGACGCGATAGCCGTACTGAAAAGTACGAGAAACAGCAACAGAAGAGTCATCTATCTCAGTCTTCCTTCATGCAGTGGACGAGTGGAGCTACGATGTTCACGCCGCGACGACCGGAGCAGAAAAGGAACGAATACAGGCGCGCGTCGGTTTTATAGGTGCGCGAGAAGACCGCGCTTGCGCAATGCGTGCGCACATCACGCCACCTATCGCCGTCTCTTTCTCAAGCCATCTCTCTCACACGCTTACCGCGAAAGTAGGCGTGGTTTAATATGTATACTAGGTGGTACTAGCACTAGTTGTGCGATTCAAAATTGTTATTTATGTAAATAATTTGTAAATAAAAATTCATTCCAATCTTCATACTACAAACAACGGTGTTTCCTTACCTCCAACCATCTTCCCTAAAGTGGTGACCACCGAAGAACAGTCCTGGAAATGCCAGGTACGGAGAACTCCGGAAGCGAAGAGCGAAGCTTTCAAGATCAAAACCACGCTTGACGACCTAGCCCTGCTCGCGGACAAGATGATGGAAGTCTCCGATTCATCACCCCAAATTGCCGCCATTTCGACGCCCATCGCAACACCTGTCGTACCAGCACCAGCGCCACAACCACCACCGCAACCCGTCTACAACCCACAGTCCGTTGTCGACACACAGATTCTCATCAACGAGATAAGGAAACTGTCACTAGAAGTCGCTGAACTACGATCAAGACCGCAGGAAACGCAGCACAATAGTCGCTCTCGCCGCCGTTTTCAATCACGTTCCCGCAACGCGTCACAAAGCCGCAGCCGCAAGAACTCGCCTATGCCGTACTGCTACTACCATCACCGTTTCGGCATGGACGCGAAGAAATGCACACCACCATGCAGTTTCAAACCGGTGAACGCGCCGGAAAACTAACTGCAACGCTGGCTGCGGCGGAAACCGGCGTTAACGAAGCATCACACCGCCTATTCGTGACCGACAGAAAAACGAAGCTTACTTTTTTGGTCGACACAGGAGCCAATATCTCCGTCCTACCTAAAAAGAAAGGCACTCAAGCGCAACCACTGCCGTTTCAACTGTACGCCGCCAACAACACCGTTATACCTACCTACGGTGAGAAAACGCTCGAACTTGATCTCAGCCTACGACGTTCATTCAAATGGAAGTTCATCATCGCAGCCGTATCGAAACCAATCCTGGGAGCAGATTTCCTGAAGTTTCACCATCTCATCGTCGACATCAAAAACCGACGACTAATCGACGGCAAGACGAAGCTCACGACAAACGCGCAAGTTTGTGTTTCGAACATACCTACCGTTCGTAGCATAGACGTGCAGCAGTCGTATCACAACATCCTCGTCGATTATCCTGGAACTACGCGACTTACATCTATGAAGCTCAGCCCGAAACACACCGTGGAACACTTCATAGAAACCACTGGCCCACCTCTGCACTGCAGGCCACGACCTATCGCACCGCATCGTTACGAGCTTGTGAAGAAAGAATTCTCCAACATGATCGAACAAGGATTATGCAGACCAAGCAAAAGTCCTTGGGCATCACCTCTACACATCGTGCCGAAGAAAAACGGAGAATTACGTGTGTGTGGAGATTACCGAAGGCTCAACGCCATAACCAAGCCTGATCGGTACCCCATCCCACGCATACGAGATTTTACCTACCAACTCGCCGGTAAACAAGTATTTTCCACACTCGACCTAAACCGCGCGTACCAGCAACTCCCAGTCAGCGCACAAGATGTGGAAAAAACCGCCATCATCACTCCATTTGGCCTCTTCGAGTTCCCGCGCATGTGTCCAGGTCTCAAGAATGCCGGACAGACTTTCCAACGATTCATACACGAAGTACTCCGTGAACTCGACTTCGTATTTCCTTTCGTCGACGACCTACTTGTTGCTTCAACCGACGAAGAAGAGCACCGAAAACACCTACGCACCGTACTACAACGACTCGAAGAATACGGAATCACAATAAATCCGTCCAAGTGTGTTTTCGGCCAGCCCACAGTCAAATTTCTCGGCTATCAAGTCTCGAAGGAAGGAATACAGCCACCACAAGAAAAAATACAAGCTATCATCGATTTTCCAAAACCTCAAACAGTAGAAGAATTACGACGTTTTCTCGGTATGCTCAACTTTTACCGGGAAAACATCAAAGACGCCGCAACCATTCAAGCGCCGCTAAATACCTACTTACACAACGTGAAAAAACGAGACAAGACGAAAATCGACTGGACCGCTGAAGCAACGCAAGCATTCGACGCGTGTAAAGTGAGCATTCAAAACGCCGCTCTACTCGCTCATCCATCGCACCATGCGACGCTAGCGATATTCAGCGATGCAAGCGATAAAACAGCCGGAGCCGCACTCAATCAATTCATCAACAACTCGTGGCAACCACTCGGCTATTTTTCAAAGAAGTTCACCGAAGCCCAGACACGCTACAGTACCTACGACCGTGAACTACTTGCGATTTACATGTCGATAAAACATTTTCGCAAGATGTTCGAGGGAAGAGAAATCATAATATTCACCGATCACAAGCCGTTGACCTACGCGTTTACGAAGACGAAAACTGATAGCGAAACACCACGACGCACCCGCCAGCTGTTACACATCAGTGAATTCACCACTGATATACGTCACATCAGTGGGACTCAAAACGCTGTCGCGGACGCACTCTCTCGCGTCGACGCAATCAGCTGTCCAACGCCGATCGACTACAAAAAACTTGCAGAAGCCCAAGAGCGAGATAGCAACAACATTCAAACACTCGCACAGCAAAGTAACTTATCCATGAAACAAGTAACGTTACCCGGATCCGACATCAAGATTTACTGCGAAACTACAACTCCATACCTACGTCCGTACCTACCTGAAGAATATCGTCGCATCGCATTCAACTCCATACACAATGTCAGCCACCCTGGAATAAAAGTAACGCGAAAACTGATATCACAACGTTACTTTTGGCCCTCTATGAACACAGACATCGGTACATGGGCTAAAGTATGTGTTCAGTGCCAACGCGCAAAAATACAGCGACACACAGCGAGCCCAGCGTCAGCTTTCCCGCCCACCGATCGATTCGAACACCTACACGTCGATATTGTTGGTCCGCTACCTACCGCGGCCAGCGGACATCGATACCTCGTCACGATGATCGACCGAGCAACGAAATGGCCAGAAGCTTACCCACTATGCGAGATAACAGCTGAAAATGTCGCCAAAGCCGTATACGAAACCTGGATCTCCCGTTTCGGCTGTCCTGCAACACTAACAACAGATCAAGGACGGCAATTCGAAAGCCGAATATTCGCGTCACTTGCACGCTTACTCGGCATAGAAAAAAACCGCACAACCCCGTATCATCCGGAGTGCAATGGAGTTCTGGAACGCTGGCACAGGACGCTGAAAAACGCACTGAAAGCGAGACTACAAACCGCAAGAAGCTGGATCGACGAAATACCTACCGTGCTACTTGGAGTACGCGCCGCGATGAGAAGCGACACCGGCGTATGCGCAGCCCAACTTACCTACGGCTGCAATATACGACTACCCGGTGACTTTTTATCAACGCCGCACGATGACGTCATCCTAGACTCCGCCTACGTAGATCAGCTGCGAGAAACAATACGAAGCTTAACACCGATGCAAAACCAGCCGCACAGCAACACGAAACCCATATTTGTACACCGTGACCTGAAAACATGTGAACACGTGTTCATAAGAGTCGACGCCGTAAAAAAGCCGCTACAAGCACCCTACGATGGACCTTTCCGCGTGCTGAAGCGAGACGAAAAAGTGTTCACAATACAACTACCTAATCGGCAAACTAACATCTCAATCGACCGATTGAAACCCGCATACACAATCGCCGAAGAACAACAAACACCATCAACATCGAGTTCCTGCAATAAACCGACTGCAACAGCGAAACCAAACAACCTGAAACAACCTGAAACAACAAGATATCCCGAAACAACAAGATGTACAATCAGCCAGCAAAAACCCGACCAGCACGAAGACTACCCGCCGAGGACGCATCATTCACCTGCCGGTACGCTTCGCTTGAGGGGGAACCCTGTAGCTGATTGACGTCCGTTTCGCTTATGCGCACTGAAAAGTGCACATAAAGAAACAGAGATACATTGACGCGATAGCCGTACTGAAAAGTACGAGAAACAGCAACAGAAGAGTCATCTATCTCAGTCTTCCTTCATGCAGTGGACGAGTGGAGCTACGATGTTCACGCCGCGACGACCGGAGCAGAAAAGGAACGAATACAGGCGCGCGTCGGTTTTATAGGTGCGCGAGAAGACCGCGCTTGCGCAATGCGTGCGCACATCACGCCACCTATCGCCGTCTCTTTCTCAAGCCATCTCTCTCACACGCTTACCGCGAAAGTAGGCGTGGTTTAATATGTATACTAGGTGGTACTAGCACTAGTTGTGCGATTCAAAATTGTTATTTATGTAAATAATTTGTAAATAAAAATTCATTCCAATCTTCATACTACAAACAACGGTGTTTCCTTACCTCCAACCATCTTCCCTAAACTCTCATTAAACGGACAGCAAATCACGGAAGAGTCTGTTTTTCAAAAGTTTTTTTTTAAATTACAGATTATGTTAATCTACATTTGCATAGCAGTGGTAGTGGTACTATACTTGTATTACCGCCTCATATACTCAAGGTTTGGCAAGTATGGGGTTAAGCACTACCAGCCGTTTCCACTGGTGGGCAACTTTGGACCGGTGATATTCCAACAGAAATACTTTGGCAACGCCCTTTCTGAAGTGTACTTCGGATTTCCTGGTGAAAGGTTGGTTCTCTCTTAAAACTGAAATTAATTGGGATAATTTCAACACAGATTTTTCTCAAACACTTCCACAACAAGCCATTGCTTGCGTTCTGCGTCTACTGGTGTTTGTTAGTGACCTTAACCAACTTATCGATTAACTTACAATGCATTTCCCGGGCTATAGCCTTCATTCAAATAACTGCGCTTCCCTTCGTTTCTTCATCCCCGCTATGTGCTTATTCAATAATCTATCTCACTGTATCCATTTTGTATTCTTTAATTGCACCACAGTTAAAATTTCTTATAGTTTGGGCTTGCGTTTGCGAAATTAAATCAAAAACGCGTTTAGTTCAATCCACTTAATTTAAGATGGAGTTGATGACGAAAAGATAAAGATTAGAGACTTTTGAATAATGAAATTCCTGTAATTCTCCGAAATTGTTCATGGTATTCAATAAAGCATTTGTATTGTAATTTAGGATATTGTCAACAGGTTTGTAGGTTATTACGAGTTTGTGAGCCCAGTCATATTGGTCAAAGACATAGAGTTGATGAAAAAGATCGCTATCCAGGACTTTGAATCCTTCCTTGATCACCGTGTGTACATCAGTGACGAGATTGACCCTTTGTTTGGGAGGACCTTGTTCATATTAAGAGGTATTATCAGATTTTTAATCTACCATAGCCTTATAATGTTTAATCGGTACAATTTGGAGAAGTCAAACCTCGAAAATTGAGTTAAATGTATTGAATCTTTGCATCATTATTTTCGTCCGTTTGCTTCTCTTGAACATTCAGATAAGTGCTACTAAGTTAATGATTAAACTTAACACTTTCGCTTAAACAGTTTTGTTTGCGTAATAGTGTTATTGTTATGTAAGACCTCCAATGACCATGCGTTCGTGAACGTGTTAAATAATTAAAGGAAACCCCTTTATGTAAAATAAATAAACATGGATCATTTATTTTATTAACGAATCCAGGTCATGTTTGTATAGTTATTAAATTTTATAACTAGCGGACGCTCGCGACTTCGTTCGCGTGGAATTAGTAGCCTGTGTCCGTCAGGGATAGTGTAGCTTACTATCCGTGAAAGAATTTTTGAAATTGGTTCAGAAGTTCCAGAGTACCCCCTACATACAAACAAACAAAAAAACAAACAAACAATGTTTACCCCTTTATACAGTTGTGTGTAGATGTAGATGTAGATGTGTAGATAAAAGTAAAACTTGTCTATGCATGTATTAACTATTTGATACGAGAACGTAACAACTAAACTACTGAATCATTATAACTTCTTAACTAACAGCCTGACCTAAAAACCCCATCCCTGAAAAAATGCTTTGTAATAACTAAAGTGTACTTTAAGGACATGAGTGGAAGGGTATGCGAACCAAACTGAGTCCAGCGTTTACAAGTTCCAAGATAAAACAAATGCTTCCATTCATGGTGGAAGTTGGAGAACAGCTCATCAACTCCCTTGTGAAGAAGATGGGAGAATCCAAAAGTAAGTGTAACACACAAAACTGACAGATGTTGTTTTAAACTTTCGCGATTTTCACAAATATTTTTAACCACGTGACCACGGCCGTTGGAACATGGCCGAAACGTCGAGGTAAATTAATAATGCTTTAATCGCGTTAGAGTCTCGATACCGTTATAAAACTGACATTCTTGGCCAGTTTATATTAATAAAGATTCAGGATGCACTGCCATAGGGAGAAGAGGACAATTTTCTTCCAAATGATTTAGTCGTGCTTAATCGTTTACTGTACCTATTTAAAAACCAGTGTTATTTAAAAAAACAGCAGCTTCGAATCTTACGGAATGGGAGTTACGGAATCTTATAAATGGATTCTCAAGTCGTAATTTTTTTATACTTTCAATATTTCTAGCACTTTTTAAAGTTTTTCATTTGAAGTATGAGATTCGACGTTTAGTAGTTTTTTTATCATGTGTGTAATTTTCTAAGTCGCTATCATTGATTTTAAAATAGATTAAATGAGAATAAGCACTTTATTATATTTAGACGATTCGCCGTCCGTATAAGGTTATGGGCCCAGTCATAGACAGTGACCCCAGTCATTGACGAGAAGACACTGAAATATAAGACTAAAAAACCGAGAGGCAATGATGTCAACCACTGGTGAACAATACCCTACTCATCTCTATCACTGGTGCACCTACGGTAACTTTACTGTATTTTTTTTTCCAGTGGATTTCTTAGACGTTGACATAAAAGACTTGTCGAATCGCTTTGCTAACGATATCGCAGCGGCGTGTGCTTTCGGACTGAAGGTGGACTCTATCTCCGAACCTAACAATAAGTTCTATACGATGGGCCACAAAGCTTCTAACTTCAGTTCCGTGGATCTTCTAAAATTCTTCGGATATTATTCCGTCCCTACTATCATGAAGGTTAGAGTATTTTGATGCTATTTTGAAAAGGACATCGTTTCTTTGCCAAATTTTTTGAATAAGCGTAATTTTCATTTATAACACATGATAAAATTACACTATTTATAATTGTCTGCTCTCCATACACAGCATATTAATGGTCAAATAAACAAGTCGGGATGATATCGACGGTGGAAATCTCAACGTCGTAAGGGACACTAAGGAACATATCCCTTACGACATTTTCGATTTCTGTCTATAATATCTACTGCTTTAAATCAAAATCAAAATGATTAAACCATATCTATCCTTACTTGCTCTAAGTAATAAACAAAATTCTAACCTCAAATTTCAGTTTTTGCCATCAAAACTTTGTGTATTGTTTATAGAACGTTCTAAAGCGACAAATTACAAATTATCACTTTTTTGATAGCCTCGATTTAATAAAGGGTGTTTAGGTGACTAAAA
This sequence comes from Ditula angustiorana, assembly GCA_963691745.1. Lineage (NCBI taxonomy): Eukaryota > Metazoa > Arthropoda > Insecta > Lepidoptera > Tortricidae > Ditula > Ditula angustiorana. Next base: position 2,769,296 of record OY829480.1, on the reverse strand, counting down.
GCGAAATTTTAGGTTAGAATTTTTACAGTGGAAATCTCAAATGTCGTAAGGGACATTAAAAGACATGTCCCTTACGACATTTGAGATTTCCACTGTCGATTTTGTTCACATTATTATTCATATTCATATTCATTTCATTTACTGCAACTATAAGACAACTATGGATGAATACACTTTACTTATTACTATATACGCATGATTATACAGTACTAAGCTAAAAATCTCCACTGTTTAGTTTTAGTTTAGGATTAAGAATCTCAGGGATTCTGCTAAAAGTAGCCGCCCGTGATGTGTATTGTTTGCATTGGTGTAAAATAATCGCAAATAAATGTTTTTTTTTGCTTCCTTTCTAAAAAACACATGTTTTTTCAGCTGTTTAAGATATCTTTCCTCACGGCGGACACGAAGAATTTCTTCGTAGAGTTAATACTGAATACGATGAAAGATCGAGAAAACTCCAACATCATACGCCCAGACTTAATAAACCTACTCATGGAGGCTAGAACAGGTATTTCATTATACAATTACACTTACGTAAAGACCCGCAATGTTTTGTGCTGGATTTCGAATCTTTTAAGTATTTGTTCGTTTGACGTTTACACTACTTTTAATCGAGTTTTCGTTTTAACAATTTGTGTAAACTATTTTCCGACAAGAGGAGCGTAACAAGATTGGAATACGAACGTCATTTATCATTCTTATAGCGCTTTTTCTAGTTTCTTAATTCGGGATACACTTTGGCCGTGATCCCAGACTTGCCAAGTCAGGTATTACACTGGGGCGACTGCCATCACTGATCACCCGTAACCCCTGTTACAAGGAAACTAGACATGATTACACATTGAGAGTTGGTTGTAACAGTACTTAGGTAATGTACATGAGTTAGAAAAACTTATTGGTACATGGCGGTCGCTGGGAGTCGAACTCAGTACCTGACGATAATGAGTCCATCCGTCTAGCCTCAAGCCCATCAATGTTCTCAAACAATAATTAACACCATATTAATAAAACTGATCACTCACGTATTTGTGCGTTTTTTTTGCAAAAATACGTAAGTGATCCGTTTTATTAATATGTCCGACTCTCACGGTAGTTTTATGCTAAAATAATTAACACCATTTGAACGCAGACTTGAAATTTTTCTTCTAGGACGACTCCGCGATGAAGAAGGTGTTAGTAAGGACCTTAACGCCATGTTTGGTGCAGTCGAAGAGTCTGCCAATGGCAATAAAACTTATAACCAAGGTAATAAAGAAATCTTTCATAAATGAAGAAAGTATGATTATTAAAGTAATTATAATTATGTTACTGGTCTTTTCACGGCTGGCAAGTCATATATGTACAAGCGGTGAAGAAAACGAAATGTTATATTCTGACTGTGCGGAATGCTATAAATGAGATTCTGATACTACATATTTGGACTTTTTCGCTGTTATTTCACTTAGACATTGGCAAATAAAAGCCCAGAGCTCTGTCCTGAGATAGTGTATTAGTTTTAGTACAAGCTGGGTGTTTAATTGAAGAATTGACCAGATCGGTATGAAAGGATGTTTCATTAACGTTTATTCTTTAAGCCATTCAAATTTCACATGTTGTTTTATGGCCAATTGTAATAAAGCCTTATACGCATCATTATTGTTATTATTACTAGTATCTTATCCATTATTTATTTCCCTTAACTAGCCTGGACGGACTACGATTTGATCGCACAAGCCGTCCTTTTCATAATTGCTAGCTATGAGACGATTTCCACTACGTTGTCGTTTTTATTCTATGAGTTGGCTATTAATCCTGACATCCAGGAGAGACTGGCACAGGAGATAAAAAAATATAAGAAGACGACTGCGGGCAAGTTTGACTACAACACGATACAGACGATGCCATACTTGGATATGGTATTGTCAGGTAAGAAAATTGATCATTTATTTTCTTCCTCTCTAAGTTGTTAGTTGAACCACGCAGTTGGAGTGGAGTTAAAAAGGACAAGAATATCTTTTCTCAAAGGCGGGCAACGATCTTTCAATTTCTTTTGATATAATGGAATGGATAATCGGTGCTGATGTCTTCTCTAGTTTGAAGTCAGAGTTATACGTATTTCCATATTTTAAAACAAGGATTTTTCAGAATTGTTGCGGCTTTGGCCTCCAGCTGTAGCATCTGACAGACTTTGTACAAAGGAATACAACTTAGGCAGGCCTAATGATGCTGCTACTGAAGACTTTATAGTAAGTTAAATAATATTTCGTAAACAACAAAAAATACGCACTTTTTTAAGATTTTAAACGTTTCAACCGTCAACCGTCATCTTCATTCATTAAAAATATGTTGATAACGTTTGGTCCTAATCAAAATTTGACTATTTAAAAATAGTCCATCAGAATATTGAAGACAGTGTTGTTATCAATTTGATCTTAAGTTAATTTATGTAATAATGTAATTCTGCCTGGCTGTTTACAGTTGTCAATTATCTCCTCGCTTTAATCCTTTTGTTTGTTCTCATGTGTAATGTATCAATAGGGAGTATTTGTTGTTCTTGTTGGAATACCGAAGAATTGCTTTTCTATTACTTAATGGATCAGCAATTTTATAACCAAAGTTAAAACTTTCCTTTTGGCTCATTTTTACTCTGAGTTTTCTTTGTTATGCCTTGTTATCAGCTACCGAGGAAAACCACACTGAAAGCTTTTCTTCACTTATAATGATGGTAATGTCTTTTGATAAAATTTCATATTTTGACTGTGCTCCCTAGGTAAAAGTTGGCGAGGATCTGCTAATCCCAATAATGGCGATCCACCGTGACCCCCAGTACTTCCCGGATCCCCAGAAGTTCGATCCTGAGCGTTTCTCCGACGAGAACAGACATAAGATCAAGCCCTTCACATACATTCCGTTCGGACTCGGACCGAGAAACTGTATCGGTAAGAAATTCATTACATTTATCTGAAATTTTGAGATTATCATCTTAATCTCCTCTCTTACTCAGTGACAAAATCAGGACTACGGGTTTCTTGTTTTTAGACTAGTTTTTAATCAAATCCATTAAAATATACACATCTCTTTTGCATTTCCTTTGTGTAAATCAATTGAAATGAGGGTCTTGTACCGTTTCGCATCAGGAACATCAGAGCAATAATTAACTGTAATAATTTTTTTATATTTTTTTTATAATTATTATGTTTCGGATGAAGTATCGGGCAAAATTGAGTTTCATCTATCTCTTTGCTTTAAAACATTATAGTACTGATAAAAATACAATATAAAGTTTAGGTACAGCAAAAAAAAGGCTTTCTTAAAAATGTAACGTTTGGAAATCTATTATTTCCATATCCTCTTTATATTCCCAAGTATCTGACAATCTGTATTCCTCCTCAGGTTACAGGTTTGCTGTGTGCGGAATTAAAACGCTTGTGGTCCATCTCTTGCAAAGTATTGAAGTAGTTCCTTGTTCAAGGACTGTGATACCAGCCCAGCTGTCAGCGGAATCCTTCACCCTGAGATTAAAAGGCGGTCATTGGTTGCGACTTAAAGCAAGGACATAGAGCAGGGATTACCAGATCAAATGGAATCAGATAGCAAAAGAAAGGATCTACAGAAGACATGATCTGGTGAATGTTATGGTCAGTTAGTGAGCAACATCATGTGGTGTGGAGGCTTGTCACCTGGTAAGGGATCGTCCATTAATCACGTGACGTTCGAAGGAAGGGAGGGGGTTAGGCAAAAATCACGAAATATCACAAGGGGGGAGGGGTGTAGTGAGATATCACGTGTATTTTTTTGTTGACGCGCGATTTTTAAACTGAAAAACGGCGTGTGAGCAACACAATTTCAGATATTTTGTAGATACTGGGATAGGGGACCCCCCCGTTAGTCTTAAACCTCACCACGTATCACTAAGAAGGAGGGAGGGAGGGGTTAAAAAGCGCTAAAAAGCATCACATGGCTAATGAACAACCCCTAAATCCCGCGAAGACAGATCAAGCCCTGACCACGTCAGACGTCAGATAATGTCATCTGTAAACCCCAACTTTCGATCTCGGATCTATCATAGAAATGAAAATGAAATGAAACGACGAGACGTTACGAGTTCGCTGTTGTACGGGAGGTACGTTTTAGGAATACAAAAGACTGTCACGGTCCTGGGGTTGGTACTGTCTCCCTACTGTCTGGTTATTGGCTTATACAGGGGGGGGGGGGGTCGTGAAACTCTAGACTCTTCCGTGAAGCCAGAACTTCAGAACTTTGTAAACAGACCGCAGCACCATTTGTACTGTACCTATGTCTTTATAATGGCAAAATAAAACAAAAAAGCACGTTTTTCGCCTAACATTTTTTTGAATCTGTAAATATATTTTTTATTCTTACGAAAATAAAGACTTTTATTTCCACATACATATGACAATAGTAGAGATTCATACTTGAGTGTTTTTTCCTTAACTTTTAAAGGACCTTTGACAATATCTATCATGTATATTTATACATATAAAAGACAAAAAAAACTTGTTTAACAAATACTATTGACCTATTGAGCAAAATGTCAAACTTAACGCAAATAAAAAAAGAAGGAAAATTTTGTAAACGAAATTTCTTTCGATTTTTAATTTAAATGTTTTAACATTCAAATTATTAAATTAAAATTTTACGGAATGAGTAATGACAACACAAAGAAAAATTAGAATTGGGTTCGAGTCTTGTAATTATCCTATTTTCTTTGTGTTTTCATTACATAGAATTTAAAAAAGAAGGTGTCTAACCAAAAAATATAAAGAAATAACTAGTAGGTAGTTTTATTCGGGCGTCACTGTTGCTGCTTGCATCAATATCGGTTCGGAAATGTTGTCCTCCAATTATTTCGGCTTGAACCTAATCCGCATGGAATGCAAAAATAGTAACACGAGAACACCCTGTTAATATGGTTGGTGATACGCTAAACGTGGTAGACGATATTTTTCATTTGTTATTTAAAAAAATCACCAAAAACATTTGTTGGTTTACTTCTGCCTGCGTCTTTGTCTAACTAGTGTAATAAGAAAGGGACGAAGATGGAGATAAATTAAACTTGGCCGGTTATAGTCTTTGGTGTAATAATAGTATTTTATGCAACTGTTGCATAATGAGGGGTCTTAAAACACGAGTGTGGTTTTATGAAACGAGCGTCAGCAAGTTTCATAATAGGATCACACGAGTGTTTTAAGACCTAATTATGTACAGTTGCATACATTACTTTATCTACACACATATCATAAGTACTCTTTGATGGGTTCAGAAGCCATAGGGCAATGACCTGCATTGCTACTAGCTATTAGTGCTAGGTACCTATAAATTATCTATAGACTGTACACATTAAAATAATGTAACAAATATGAATTTGAACAAAATATAGAAAAAAATTAGAAAAATTCCCATAATAATATTGGTTGTTATAATGCTGGTCATTGCCTATGGTTTCTGAATGCATTATAGAGCATTTATGATATATGTGTAGATACAAGTTTATAATTTTTATATTATGCAGTCTTTACTAGAAAATACATGTTTTTTTGGATCTCAACTTTTTGTGTATGAAACAAAAAAGTGTTCGATGAGAACACTGTGTGTTTCGTTTCGCGGGTGGTAGGAACTTGTGCAAGGTTCGTCCGGATCGCTACCACCTTTTTGCTCGCTTTTCCTGCCGCTAAGCAGCAGTGCTTGCGCTGTTGTGTTCCGGCATGGAGAGCAAGACAGCCGGTGCAATTACTGGCACAAGAGATATTCCATCTTAGGCCTCTGGGTTGGCAACGCATCTGCAATCTTCTTAGTGTTGCGGGTGCCTATAGGTGGTGGTGATCACTTTACCATCAGGTGACCCACTTGCTTGCTTGCCTTCCTATTTCATTCAAAAAAATTGACCTCCGTAAAGTAACGCCTGAATCTATTAATTATTCCTTTATCGTTTATTTCTGAACTGGAATGTAAGAGTTCTTTAACTCTTACATTCCAGGTCTGCTAAAGTTTTTAGATAATATTTATGCAATAAATGTAACCACAGTTGGCTTTACTATTTATAAATATAGAAAAAACAGTTTGCGTCACTTCGAGCCAATCCGGTTATTTTTGTGCAAATACGTCAAAATTTACATAAAATAATGTATTATTAAATAACGAGTTCTGAGACGCAAGTGTTATTATTAGTAAAAAAAATTACAAATCTTTCTTACTTACAGAATAACCCCCTTATTCATTAACGCTTCGTAAACGTTTGTTAGTTAACATGTATTATGTCTTTATCTGTCATTGTGACGTCTAACCTCACAGTGACACAAAACTATTGTTAGCTTAAAAAGATTTAAAATGCTATATTTATAATGAATGACAACACAAAGAAAAATTAGGGAAATGGCAGGGTTCGAACCTGCAACATCAGCATTCCGTGCCTTGCGTATTCCAGTTTCCGCCACATTACCGCTGCCATACCCTGCGAATTTTTCAATGTGTTTCGTCTTTACGGTCATTACATAATTGATATTTTTTCTTTGGGAAAACTACCCTCGGTGTCATCTATGACAATTTAAAAATAAATAATTTCGATTACAATAATTTAAAAAGATTGTTAAACTTTTATGAATAAGGCGGGAGGTCTTTTAAAATGTGGAATCTTGCTTTTGATATATAGATATATATTTTATGCTTCACTCAAGTTAATAAGCAAGATAGATTTTTAAATAAAATTCCCTTACAAAGAGCTTATTGATAAAGAATCACTTAGGTACCTACAGTCAACCAATTTGATTTCTAAGCCACTGTAGAACGTTGTCGCAATATGTCATCGTCGAGATATTGTGACGTTTATTTAGAAGTCATTGACATGTGTATTGTAAAGAGGTTCTACAGTGGCCTGTCACAGTACAGTGTACGTCTGTAAAATCAGTTCTATTATAGCATCGAATTTATTAAAATCTTAAATAAATATTTATTCAATATCATTTCAACAGATATATTTTCTTATAAAAAAAGAATTACCTATGTGCAACTTTCTTTGTTTGTGGGTAAAGTGGATATTTTTATTTGTCTTAAATTTAAGACTCTTTGGTCTTATCTTTTGTTAAAAAAACAAACGAATTCTATGAGTACACGCCATGGAGAATGTTAAGAGAGTTGAAGCAAAGGTTGGCTGTCAGGATCATTGAAAGTGGAAATCCGGGGTATCTGCCTACCTACTGGCATAGAATAAATAACGTACAGAAACTTCTCTTTTACGATCGCGATTAAACGAATTCCAACTTTATTCACACTCACACTTCGTATTATTTCATACACAATGCGCCAGGCGGCGCGAGTCAAAAGGAACGCGCCGCCCGCGCCCGCCTTCCCCCCGCTACTCCCGGCGACAGGCTAGGGTTGCGCGGCATTCATTTTTCAATTACACTGACACGGCGTGGGCGAGCGAGCGGGCGCGCGGCAAGCCGACAACCTACTGCGACTTGCCTATGCCATAGGCAAGGCAGTCGAGGATAAATACCCGAGTGGAACCCTCCTGCTACTGAAAACAGATGTAACCTTTTGTATGTATGTACTACAAAGCTGAAAACAGCTAATTAGATATTGAAAAGTTTACGTACACGGTCATGTGTGTCAGGTGTGTCGGCGCATAGTCAAACAGCACACGGCTTAGCCGGCGAGCGCGTATTTGTTTTAATAACGAACAAAATCCCTTGTGATTTGCTTGCGCTTGTTTAGTTGCGGATTAAAATGCAGCTTTCGGTGTGCGTTTTAAAAGTATACATTACGTCACTAGGTATATAAAGGAACATTATGTGTTTGTATAAGAGTTGCTTAGTCTCGTGAAGAATCTTTGTGCGAGTAGTCTGGTGGTTTCACGAAATATAGCAACACTTATAGAAAAAGCAAATTAACACTATTTTAACAGCTAGAGAAGTAAGTAGAAGATGGAAAAAAGACGTTTATTAATTAATTTACAACGCAAATTTTAAATTAATATGTGAGTGGAGACAATTTTATTTAATATAATAGGATACGAAACAGTCATTAGAGATCTGGATAGTCGACCAAGAAATTACTTGACCACTTTTCGACCGTATTACAAAGGGATAAGGTTCAAAAGTGGTCAAGCAATTACTTGGTCGACTATACAAAAAACACAAATTATAAAAACAATCAAACAATTTTAGTTTATTAATTTAAACAACAAATTTATATCGCTCAATTTAACAACAACACTTAATAAAACATTTTTTTTTGTGACTTTAGTTAGTTGCATAAATACAGATTTGAAGTAAGTACCTAAGTGGTTATTATTCAACTTTTTTTTCAACGTACCTAACGTTAAGGTCATATCATGTTTTATTAATGTTTTAAAATGTAACTAAAACCTAATAAAACGAATGTTTTTTGAAACGAGAGAAAAAAATAATATAAAACAATGTTTTTTAACACCAGCGTGTTTATATTTTAGATGCTCACCTTTATTTTGTACTGCGGAGCAATTTTCGCTTCATGCAGGATTCATCTCGCGTGAAAACATCAGTCAAATCCTTTTCAAATCTGTCACTTTTTGACGTATCCTGAAAATAAGATGAATTTCGCATGTACAGTCAAGGAATTAAATTTCCAACCCACCTAAGGTTCAATAGCATATAGCAAACTGTCACCATAAGAGCTATAGAGCAAGACGTTAGTTTGACAAATCGACCTTAATGCATTGCGAATGTCAGGCGAAATTTCAACGAAATGGGTAGGGAATTAAATTCCTTGACTGTACCAAAAATTGGGCTCCTGGTCTAACTCGCTTACCGTATTTTTGGTGTAAGTTTTTGAGAGGTACATATAGCCATTAAAGTAATACCTTAATCACTTTTGAACCTAACCCCTTTGTAATACGGTCGAAAACTGGTCAAGCAATTTCTTGGTTGACTATACTATAAAAGCTATGCAATGACAACACAAAGAAATATCTATTGTAATGGCAGGACTCGAATCTACAATCTCAGCATTCCGTGCCGTGCGTATGCCAGTACGCTGAGATTGTAGGTTCGAGTCCTGCCGTTACCTGCCATTTTTCTTTGTGTTGTCATAGCATAGCACTTAATTTTAATAACTTGACTGTGTAACATGATAAAAATCGAAAAACAAACGAAAATTTTAACTGTTAATGTTTTGAACGAATTAGCCTTAATTTTTCAATAACTATGGAAATACACAGCGCCTTTAGCGGCTTGTATCCGCAACCAACTGCTTCCGTTATTATTGAAAACTGACAACAACGCTAACACGTTGGAGCCTTTTTTTATAATAAATAATTACACTTTGATGAGAAGATCCGCAGACGAACGAAAGTAACCGACGTAGCCCAGCGGATTAGCAAGTTAAAGTGGCAGTGGGCAGGCCACATAGCACGGAGAACTGATGGCCGATGGGGTCGAAAAGCTCTCGAATGGCGGCCGCGTATTGGCAAGCGCAGCGTAGGACGACCAGCCACAAGATGGTCCGATGACCTCATACAGGTGGCAGGAAGGCGCTGGTTGCATGCCGCTTCCAACTGGTCGCTTTGGAAATCTATGGAGGAGGCTTATGTTCAACAGTGGACTTCTTGTGGCTGAGATGATGATGATGAATTACACTTTAGGTGTAGGGCGATATTCTTATTCAACCTGTCTAGGCATCGTACCTCGTACTAAGGAATAATGACATGCAAATATTTCTTAACGTAATTAACTCGTGACTTTCGGATAACACCCCGTAATGAATGTAACGCGTTAAGAAACACTAATTACAGGCAGAAAGGATTTCGACAATTAATTGTTACAAATTTTAACTAATGAATTCACACACGAACAGCTAACACGTGGTATAAATAACGGACTTAAGCGTTTATAATTATTACGTTTGTCGGGACTTAAACACGATAAATATACTGTTTCTTTATTTACCTCGACGTCTGCTCGTGACCACGACCGCTGCGATTCGGCCGAAACGTCGACGTAAATAAACAAACAGTATATTATCGCGTTTAAGTCACAATAAACGTAATAAGTATGTGTGAAAATCGCGAAACTTAAAAACAATTGTAGCGTTTATATTTCGCGATGTATTCAAAAATCAACACACGTATACAAATACGCGAGTGTATATTTTAGCTGGAACTGATGGCACGCGGCTGGCAAGTATGCTCGACAGTTAAAAATCACCCTCCTGGGCCTGTCATGTTAGTGGCACTAGTTGCGAAAAACGTACACTCATGTGAGGGTCAAAATCAAACACATTGCATCGTTACTAAAATCAATTAATATCAGTTTCGTAACAGTTTTGATAGAGATAGAAAGATAGATAGATATCTTTATTTGCGTAGAATAAGTAGGTACATCGCAAGTCATTAGGTGGTACTGAGACAATAAATAATATAATTAAACTTTATACCTACTTTGTAACGATTTATATCAGTTTGGTAATCAAACCGTAATAAAAATATATCAGTTTCGTAACGGTTTTGTAACGATTCTTGAGTATAGAAATCAAATCTTAGCAATTAGTATCAGTTTCGTAGGTAACGGTTTTGTTGCAATTTATATCAGTTTAGTTATTAAATCGCAGTAGCGTGGGGTCGGAATATAGGGTAGTAAACCCGGAGCAAAAAAACGTGGGTTAGAAATATGAGTTACTCAACTCCGAGCCAAAAAAAGTAAGTTTTACCTCGTAGCTTCTGTTCTTTGAAAACCGGTGCAGTAAAGGAAGCAAAGCGTGCTTGTGTCTATGTCTATGGTAAGCCCAAATCCTCACAGTTAGTGTTAACAACGTAATTACCGCGATTATCTGAATTGTGAGTTTCGTCATGACAGCGAAAGGCCAACTCCTGCTTGCTTAAAAGATCGACCGCGTCAATCAAACGTTTCATTAAATTTCGATTACGCTCTACTTTCCTATTATGAGCAAGTTATTGCCACAAAAAGTCTTAATTCTAGTATTGCCAAATTCATGTAATAATATACAACTGCGTATGTGTTTCTAACTTTGAACGTCTTTCCGAGCTGAATTAGTCAGATTATTAATATCTAATTAGCAGTTTCGATTCTACACACTACTCTAATCAGAAAACAACAGACATGGAAAACAAAATAATTTGATCAGCTTGCAGCTCCCGGTTAGCCAATTATACTTTTCGTATAATGAGCTGCGAAAATGTTTGAAAAACCCGTCCCTTCGTTTAAAATTAATTTTTAAGACCGGTCGAGCGCGACCCAAACCTATAACATGTTTCTTATTTTCAAAGGACAACTTTGAAAACTGACTTACTTTATTGAGCAAGTAGTCAGTAAGACAACAATCAATTTGCACTAATGTAGCCATTTATACCCATTTAATTTGTTGTGCCCAATGAAATCAGACTACCTATTATGAATGAGTTTTTAAAACGAAAATATGAACTAAACAAACCTGAAAATAAATAGATCAGCCACACAAAATCACGGTTGCACAAAACTATAATAAGATTAACTTTCACTGGTTTTCCTTAAATATCGCGAAATTATTCAATAATTCCAAAAAAACTAAAGTGATTCAGAAAGTCAGTCCTTTCGTTCGTAATGCGAACGCAGCGCGTCTGTTTATGTGGGAAAACAACGAATTTCCACGAATTTCAAACTTCCAATTTCTAAATAGTAGTGTTGCCATTCTAATCATGTGCGTTAATATTCGTCTAGAGTTAACATGGGTTATTTAAACTGAATTTGCAAGGAAATGTTTACTTCTTTGATTGATGATATAAAATATACCTTAATAACATTTAGATAAAGTAAATACGACCACCTTATTTTGGAATTCGATATATTTAAAATAAAAAATTCCCTTTTCACCATTTACTATGACAAGAATTACGATAACTAAAAATGAAACTGCAGACTTATTCTGTTAACGATAAGATTTACTTTACTACGACACTAGTTTCGACCCGGCATCACGCTAGGACATTAAGGGCTTGAAAAAGAAGTAAACCTTACGCTTAGCACATAAAGTCTGATTTCAAACGTAATAACCCGCTGCATCGTGGCCGTACCGAAGACCATAATTTCTTGGAAGCGCGTTGAAAGTGTGCGTCATTTGGTGAATGAATATGCGCTTGTGTGCGTGCCCAACTCCCAAATTTTCGAGCGCATTACCGGGAAATACAATGAAATAAATTAGTGAATCGATTGCGTTTCGATTATGCATTGGTGTTAAGAAAAAAAAGTTGATTTTTGTTATAAGCGAGTGAAGGTATAGTACAACGGATAACTTAGAGTTGCGTTTGGTTTTGGGTTCTAATGACCGTTCAGGGCTTAGGTAGGCTACGAGGAATCGGCTTCTATGGGAAATTCGCCACTGTTAAATCGTTACTTAATGGTTATAAATAAAAGTAGCTACAAACCCGTTATAATCCTGATATTAATTGTTTTATTAACGGTGCAGTTTTTGCTGTTGATCCTTGGACGCTTTTCATTTTTAACTTACACCAGACAGTAAAAAGCTCTTGAGCACACGTGTTCTCATGTGTTAAAGTAATTCCTCCAATTAAGGATATTTTGTGCTAAAATATAATGATCGTTCCAATTAAACCGGCTTGCGCTCATACGGAGTTGTTAAGGTTATAGTAAAATTGCTGTTAGTTTTTTCTTCTAGATGAATTTTGCGATACATCTTACAGTAAAGTTGACCACAGGTCACACACATTTTTTTTAAATAAAATAGGGTGATAAACAAGCAAATGGGTCACCTAACGGTGAGTGATCACGACCGCGTATAGGGACCGAGGAAATTGCAGATGCGTTGCCAACCCAGAGGGCTAAGATGGAATACCTCTTGTGCCAGTAATTGCACTGGCTGTCTTGCTGTCCACGCCACACAACAGTGCAAGCACTGCTGTTTAGCGGCAGGATTAGCGAGCGAGGTGATGGTAGCTATCCGGACCTTGCACAAAGCCCTAGCAACCGCGGGGTTTGCGGGTGGTAGGACCTTGTGCAAGGTCCGTCCGGATCGCTACCACCATCTTGCTCGCTAATCCTGCCGCTAAGCAGCAGTGCTTGCACTGTTGTGTTCCGGCGTGGAGAGCAAGACAGCCGGTGTAATTACTAGCACAAGAGGTATTCCATCTTAGCCCTCTGGGTTGGCAACGCATCTGCACTCTCTTTGTTGTTGCAGGTGTCTATAGGCGGTGGTGATCACTTACCATCAGGTGACCCACCTGCTTGTTTGCCTTCTTATGTTGGATAAAAAAAAACCGCATTCATGCATTTTTGTCTTATTGTTAAATCAATCGAAAATTTTATTGTTACAAATAAACTATTTTTATTTTTATTTTTCATCCTGAAACCCTAAGATATGTCCGATGAAAGCTCATCGGCTGTTAAAGGGTTAACGAAAGACAACTAACCTTTTTCTGCAGGTCCCAAAAAAATCGAAATCCCGAACACATCGTTTTCGCCCAAAAAATATCTCGTAAAGACACAGGTGCGCTGTCACACGGATGATATTGGGCGAAGGCATGATGGATGGCCAAGGGCGAGGGATCCGGATGACAAATTGCCCCCGTTTTTATAACCGGATGATTAACCGTTTGCAAAGAGTGAAATGTTAATTTTGGGTTGTTGTTGATGGATTTCGTTGAATTATTTTTAGGTTTGCGGGTGGTAGGACCTTGTGCAAGGCCCGTCCGGATCGCTACCACCATCACCATCCTTCCACAAAGCAGCAGTGCTTGCACTGTTGTGTTCCGGCGTGGAGAGCAAGACAGCCGGTGTAATTACTAGCACAAGACGTATTCCATCTTAGCCCTCTGAGTTGACAACGCATTTGCAATCCCTTTGGTGTTGCGGGTGTCTATGGGCGGTGGTGATCACTTACCATCAGGTGACCCACTTGCTCGTTTTCCTTCCTGTTGTATATAAAAAAGGTGTTTTTTGAGGAAAGCATACGCAACTAAGTCACCTTAAGATATAAGTAATCACCACAGTGCCAGTTATTACAACGACGACATAGATGTTGGTAACTGAGAGGACTAAGATGAAATACAACAACAACAACAACAACAAATACTCTTTATTGATTCACACAAGTAAACAAAATAAAAGAACACACACAGGGAAATACCTCTTGTTTCAATAATTTTATCGGCTGTCTTGCTCTCTGCGTTGTCACACTAGCAACCACTCTGTTGCTTAGCGGCTGGATTAGCGAGCAATATTATAGTTTTCGAAACACGTTGAAAAATTCGCAGGGTATAGTAGTTGGTAAAGAGGCGAAACTGGCAAACGCAAGGCACGGAATGCTGCGGCCCTAACATGACAGCCCAGGTTTATTTTAACCCCTCCCTGTGTCTCTCTCTAACTAGTGTCATAAGAAAGGGACGCAGATAGAGATAAAGTAAACTTGGCCAGTCATGTCAAGGCCACTGATGTTGCAGGTTCGAGGCCTGCCATTACCCTAATTTTTCTTTGTGTTGTCATTTTCATTTAAATTCATTTCAAGATTATAGTAGCGATTCGGACCTTGCGCGAGGTCCTGCCATCTGCAATATACCTAGTCATTTGTTTGAGCTTCTTCATGGAATTAATCAAAGAATTTCGAAATGGAACCTTGCTAGAGTTTTTTTATTGGCATCATCTCAAAGTGGAAGAAGAGGAATTTTATTACAAATGTTGCTGAAAACGAGAAGAACAATAAAATTCTCAAATTAAAAACCGATTTCACACACATACACACAGCTTCTGATGAGCCTCGTTTTGGTCGACAATACAATCCCTTTATTTACATATCCATAGTTTAAGAGGAAACACCAAGGTCTAGAGAATTGAAAAATAGGTATTTGTGAAATCTATTGCTGCCTCCATCTATCAAGCCTCCCCCCGCAGAGTGCAATAGAGACAGCCGCAGCTTGGACTGAAAATACCTATTAAAAGTACACAAAATCAACGATTCGTAGACCCCTGATTCCTTCTCCAAAACTTATCTAATTTAACTATTTTTTTCATTAAAAATTAAAGAAAGGCTTTGGCAGTGTTCCTATGTTTTTCTTTTTTTATATAATCTAGTAAAATTTGTTTTCTGAATGTATGAACGCAGCCGAAAATCTGGCCAATTTTTTAGGTTTTTGAATGTCCATATCTCTTTTAATAATTAATTTATTAAAAAAAGGAAAACATAGAGACATGCAAAATAGTGGCCATCGATTTTTTGGAAAAAAAATATTGCTCTTCTGGCATTATCCAGAGAGGAAACAGGGGACGACGTTTGTATGGAAAAACGGCCCTTGTGTTTCCTCTTAAGCAGGAGACCGGTAAACGCTTCGAAGATAAGGTCACAGGCAAAATTTTTATTAAAAAATGGTAACTAAGTAGTAAATCAAGTTTTACATAGGAACACGAAAATCGTGATTCGAACTTCCACTATGTTGTTAGCAATATCAATTAGCTGCCCTTCGTTTTACCTGCCATAACTCAGAACTGTTCGCACAACCACGGGACATATAAAGCGGCAATTACAGTTCGTTCACGTAATGCGTTCGCCGAACTTGTTTTACCTAATTCGGTCAACGAACGTCGTCTTCACATTAGTCTGTCCGCCTACTGCCCTGTTATTCTCTAAGCGCATCAGTGTAGGACTCGACGTCGGGGTATCGCCCGTTCTCGCTCGTTTAGCGTATGGTAGTGCCTTGTGTAAGGTCCGTCCGGATAGCTACCATCATCTTGCATGTTAATCCTGCCGCTAAGCAGCAGTGCTTGCACTGTTGTGTTCCGGCTTCGAAAACAAAACAGCCGGTGCAATTACTGGCACAAGAAGTTTTCCTTCTTAGCCTTCTAGTTTGGCAACGCATCTGCAATATCTTTGGTATTGCAGGTGTCTATGGGCAGTGGTGATCACTTACCATCAGGTGACCCGCTTGCTGGTTTAGCTCCCTATTTTATAACAAAAAAATGTGTGTAACCTTTGGTCAACTTTGGTGTAAGTTGTATCGCAAAATTCATCTAAAAGCTAAACTAACAGCAATTTTACTAAAACCTTAAGAGGAGTGTGAACCCTGCCCCTCTCCATACAAATGGCGGTAACATTTTCACCCTCTAAACCTGCGAGAACTCGTACCACGGCCCTTAAGAGTGAACTAACCATTTTAGTCTGTGCTAGGCCACTATTCGTAGTCATGCTATACCCTCGTCAGAAAGTCATCAGCAATTTTTACTTATTGACTTCTAATAAAGGTTTTTATTCAACAGTTACTTTATGACTAATCACATAGGCTGCTAGTATGCTTTTTAGGGTTCCGTGGGCAAACTAGGAACTCCTCTCTAAAAGTTTGGCTATGTCCGTCGGTCTGTCTGTCTGTATGTCACAGACGCTTTTTCTCGTAAACTGTATAAGTTACAAAGCTAAATTTTTGCACACATGGAATAAATATCCTCTCTACAAACACCTAGAAAAATAATTTATAAATTTTGTTTTGGGTTACCTCGTGTCGTATAGTAATTGCGTATAGTATAGAGAAGATGATACTCTGTGGGTGCATAGGCACCCTGGACGTCTGTGCAGTGTTTTTCAACCTAAGTTCCGACCCCTGGGGGTCCGCGAACCTATCCTAGGGGGTCCGCGGAACAATAACGGTCAAATAGACTCATATGAGTGTTCCATATGAAAGTATCCAAGCGGTTTTTTTTTGTTTGATTTTGAGGGGTCCACGGGTCATGGTAAGGTTGCATTAGGGGTACGCCCTTGGAAAAGATTAAGAAACACTGGTCAAAGTCAAAGTCAAAATATTTTATTCAGATTAGGCTTACAGGTAGCACTTATGAATGTCATAAAAAATTACCACCGGTTCGGAAAAACCTCTGATGAGAAGATACCGGCAAGAAACTCAACGAGGTGTAATTTTTTAAATAAATCAAAATTACAATGTTATTTTACATCGTAAATATTTAAAATTTTTACAATTTAACACAGTAGGTGTATAATATTTGGAGCCAGGGATCGCCAATACTAATCGGGATCATTTCCAAACATCCTGTCCAAGATATAGTCATTGATTTTATATACGCCCGAGAAATTAATAAATTCTTGGCAATAGATTTAAATTTTGTATCATTTGGTCGTGTATTATAAGTTTGGATAGTATGTCTTACTTACGTAGTACTGAAGGGGACCGTAAGAGTCTGAAGCGTTGCTTAGACACGGTTCGCTTTTGTTTTCTATCCTTTTCATACCGTACAGTTATTCGATACTTATTATTTACGAGGGCATAAATCACAGTTCGAACAAAGTTGAGGCTTCGTGTTCATTGTCATCCGGCACGGCGCTCGGTACTGCGCTCAAATTCATTTCAACGGTAACGGAGTCAGCTAATAGAAAAAAAACCGGCCAAGTGCGAGTCGAACTCGCGCAATGAGGGTTCCGTCATCAACAACATCTAAGTATCGCATTTTTGCTTTGTAAAACCAATTTTTTTTTTGTGTGTTACTTCAAATGTACGGTTTTTGATTTATTACTTTATTTGTGCTGTGAGACCTTGCTTTTTGCCAAATTTCATAGTTCTAGGTCAACGGAAGTACTCCATAGGTTTTTGAGTGTTTTGCGAATGTATGAAACATGCGGCTTAAACGGCGCTTTGTTGTTGCAGATGTCTATAGGCGGTGGTGATCACTTACCATCAGGTGACCCACTTGCTTGTTGTCTTTCTTATTTCATAAAAAAAACTGTCAAATCCCTTGGATACCTGTCATTTTTTGACGTACTTCGCACGTGAGATGCATCTCGCATGAACCGAGAATTGGGGTCCTGATCCGAGAATTATAAATAACTGTGGTTGTTTTATGGACACGCGCTCTCGCAGCGTTGTTTTAAAACTCGACTTTTTCCCTCTCGCTTTAATTTACTGCGAGCTTGCAGTTAATGTAGTGTATAATTAAATTGGGGTTAGTTTAAGATGAAATTAAATTTCTCTTTAAGCAGTCTAATCAACAAGGTGGATGATCGAGATAATAATAGAGACATATAGTGGTGTGGTAAAACCACTTTGGTAGTAGTACGAATAGGCCAGCAGTGTAGTACCACTGGTCTGTATATGTAATATGGGTCTGTAATTGTAAAGCAAAAAAAAAGAAAAAGATTTGTTTCTTTAATTTACTTCCTTAATTTTAATTTTTTATTTAAAAACTATAATCAGATTTTTTTATAACAGGGTTACCCGTTTTCAATGTGCACTTAACTTAGATTAAAACAAGTAGTTATTATTTTTACAGTTGTTTTGCAATAAGTAAAAACCTCACCAGTCTACGAA
This sequence comes from Ditula angustiorana, assembly GCA_963691745.1. Classification (NCBI taxonomy): domain Eukaryota; kingdom Metazoa; phylum Arthropoda; class Insecta; order Lepidoptera; family Tortricidae; genus Ditula; species Ditula angustiorana. The sequence continues at coordinate 2,751,010 of OY829480.1, read as the reverse complement.
TGCTTCTATTCCTTTTTTTAGCGTTTATTTTCCAGAGAGATGGTGAAATAATTATTTTTGTCATAACCCTCCCTTCTGATGGCGGTCGGGTAAAAAAACTCTGTAATTTTTTAAAAGTTTATATTAAGGTTGTAAATTAAACACATACAATTATGAAACCCATTTTTTTATCCTTAAAACCATTTTATATCTCTTATGATACACCAATGACATAAAATCTAGGCGATTGTCCTACTGGGAACACGCTCCGCCACGTTGCGTGGGGCGACAAACAGGAGTGCGGTTTTTGAATCTCACCGGGTGACTAAAGCTTACCAAAATAGCCGTTTTTCATAGAGATTCGGCCATTTTGGTGAGCTCTAGTCACCTGGTGAGATTCAAAAATTGCACCCCAGCTCCCGCGCGCTGATGCGTCGTTAGTGTGTTGTACCGGGCGTGTTTTAAATATAAACTGAGATACTCCGCTACGCAGTGGAGCACGTTACCAGTGACAAATCACAAAAGTTTCCCAGGCTTTTCAAATCCTTGATTTTAGTCGCAACCAGTGGCCACCTTTTATGTTCAGTGTGACAGATTCCGCTGACAGCTGGACAGACATGGCAGTTCGCGAACAGGGAACCACTTCTATGAGTTGCAATAAATGGACCACCAAGGCCTTTATTCCGCACACAGTAAACCTGTAACCTAAAGAAGAACAGTCTGTTAACTGGTACATCATAATCATCAAAGTCGAAAGACGTGCTGGACATAGGTCTTCTAAAAATATCACCATAACAACCGGGTCCTACGCTGCTAGCAACCAGCGGGTTCCCGCAACCAACACCAGGTCGTTCCACCTTGTGGCAGGTCTGCCCAAGTTGCTTTCGACACAAGGTCGTCACTCTAGAACTCTTCGGTCCCATCGGCCATCCCTTCTACGATCAATGTGTCCCGTCCACTGCCATTTAAGTCTTGCAATTTTTAGGGCTATGTAGGTTACTTTAGCTTTTGTTCGGATCTCCTCGTTTCTGATTCGATCACGCAGAGAAACTCCAAGCATAGCCCTTTTATTGTTATTTTAGTGACCTTTAGTTTTTTTTGAGGCCGTTTGCATTTCTCTAGTCGATGAAACAATCGATGTCAATCAATGTTGACACACTAACATCTTTGGTGACTGTTACCTATGGTGTCTCCCCAGCCTGCATTATTGTTTACCACGGCTATTGTTAATCTATAAAGAATATTTAAAAAAAATAACATACAAACCCACTTCTAAGGCATATCAATAGCATATTAAAACCATGGCTATAGGTTAACGTTTAGAGGTTGTATCCGTATGCCGTCTGTATGGAGAACGCTGTTAGAGGTATGGTACGCAATCTTCTTACGTCCCCTGGCGTAAATTATTATTTGCGCCTCCATCACAATGTCACGGATTATTTTGCCTTACCAATACAGTTTCTCGGTCCGAGTCCAAAGGGAATGTACGTAAAGGGTTTGATCTTATGTTTGTTCTTTTCGGAGAAACGCTCTGGGTCAAACTTCTGGGGATCCGGGAAGTACTGGGGATCTCGGTGGATCGCCATTATTGGAATAAGCAAATCCTCGCCTACTTTTACCTGTGAAGCAATGTTGAAATTTGGTATTTTGTCAGAAGACAACATAATATGGAATAATCACATGATTATCACTAAACATACTTTGATTATAAGCAGGTCCTCGCCTACCTTTACCTCTGAAGCAATTGCTTAATTGTATAGGCCGTCGGCTGCTGCCGAAAATGTATGTATGTATGTATGCTACAAGACATAATGTGGTGTACCTATACCTAAATTACTTAATTTGCTAGGCATACATAATACGTTTCAGGCATTTTGCTACTAAGACTAAGTGAGCGATTTAGGTAATTTGCAATGCAGATACTATGCGTTGTAGGCAATGTACTATTTTTACGTGTTGCTTTTTAAAAGAACTGTAAGGTAGTTTTTGCATTACTTAGAATATTCACAGCACATTTCGGCAAATCAAAAATGGTTCCCTGTCAGTAAGCTCTTTGTTTGACTGTACGCTAGTACATACTTAGTTTATAGTTAAACATAATTTCTGATTTATTTAAAATATGAGTCGACTTACTATAAAATCTTCTGAAGCATCATCATTAGGTTTGCCCAAGTTGTAATCATTCGTACAAAGTCTGTCTGTTGCTACAATTGGTGGCCAGAGACGCAATAATTCTGAAAGAATTTCTTCATTTTAGACTTCTGTTCTACTATAATAATTAAACTCTAACTTTAAAATTTGGTTGTATCATATGGTAAGTATAGTTCAGCGCCGCCCAATGGAATGCCCAAAATATGAAAGTTCAACCTTAAAAAAAGATAAATAGATGAGCCACTAGAATTCTTAATCTACGTTGTTGCAGTGTCAAAAAATTTACAAGTAATGATTGTAACTGTACCAATGTTTCATACGCGTAAGGCATTATTTTTTAACCGACTTAAAAAAAAAGAGGAGGTTCTCAATTCGTCGGTTTTTTTTAAAATAGTAGTTGATTAATTGTGTTCCGTTTAACGCGTATTTCAATATCTTCTTGACAATTATTGACAGTACAATGATTGGAACCTTTACCTTATTTAAATATGTCAATTTTAAGACACTATGTTTATAAACAAGACTAAGAAGTTTTAAACACGTAAAGCGCCTCGTTGCAGTGAAACGCTAAAATTGATTCGTCGTACAATTCTGAGCTACGTAAAAATTCAAGATTGTAACTCATCGGGAAGCCGGTACTAAGTTGATCGCAAGAATACCAAATCAACTGATAAACAGACATACTCTTGCAAGTGAGTTAATAAAAACTTGTTAATAATAACAAAAATAACAAACAATGTAACAAACACCGTAAACTATCAAGATGGTGATTGTATTGTGACAAGCTAGTGCACTGCATGTTTAAAGGAAGGATGAAAACTATGATAACTACTATAAACTACATCTTCTATAATAGTATTTTATGCAACTGCTATATAATGAGAGGCCTTAAAACACGAGTTCATAATAGGATCACACGAGTGTTTTAAGGCCTAATTATATACAGTTGCATACATTACTTTATCTACACACATATCATAAGTACTATATGATGGGTTCAGAAGCCATAGGGCAATGACCTGCATTGCTTCTTGCTACTAGTGCTAGGTACCTATTAAATGTGAATAGACTGTACACATTAAAATTATATAATAAAAATTGAATTAGAACAAATATAGAAACAAATTAGAAAAATTCTCATAATAATATTGGTTGTAATAATGCTGGTCATTGCCTACGGTTTCTGAATGCATTATAGAGCATTTATGATATATGTGTAGATAAACTAGTATACCGGCATAGGTAGGTGCACTGACATGTAAGTAATGGACTTCTAGTCAGCGTTTAAAAAATGGCCGCATCAAAAGTAGGAGAAAAGTAAGAAAAGTACACTAAATCGACGATCGCTCGCGCTGTCAGTCTGTCGGACCCATTTGCAACGAAACTTAATAAATTATTATTTTATTCAGTTGACGTAAAGTTGCAAAGCCAATGACTATAAATGGTAAACTAATAATTTGTATTTGTAACATTGGCGCCAACCTATATTCTCATGTCGGGCCGTTTTTCTGCTGATTTTAATATGACACTGTACATCCATGCATTATAATATCATTGGGCAGGTGCCCTCGTGGCAGCAGCTTCCAACTAACGGCGAACGACTGACTACTATTGTTTCTTCTAGCTGAGCTGGTGTCACAAGGTTTGCGGCCAGTAGTATCAATTAGTAAAAAGGCCTGCTGATCCTTCACAGTGATTATTATAGGGATGTTGTTCTTACCTGACAATACCATATCCAAATAAGGCATCGTCTGTATCGTGTTGTAATCAAAATGGCCGCCAGTCATTTCCTTGTACATATTTATCTCCTGAGCCAGTTTGTCCTGAATGTCGGGGTTAAGAGCCAGCTCGAAGAGTAGAAATGTCAATGTGGTGGAAATTGTCTCATGGCTAGCGATTATGACGAGGATTGCTTGAGCGACCAAGTGGTCGTCTGACCAGGCTAGTGACAATAAAGGATACGATTTTAACCTCCTCAACGCCAGAGACGGATATATCCGTCAACATGCTCAATATAAAAGTTATCGACGTGCATTCGTATTAAGGCTCCATGCTTTTAAAAAAGGCTTGACGTGCGATGCGAACGACTTTTGTATTTGATGAGGGCGTTGAAAAGGTTTAACCTGTTTTAATGAATTTAAGTCTTTTACTTTTACCATTTTCCATGTATGGAATAAAATCGCACGCTTAGAATTAAAGTGACCCATTTCTGAATAATACACGTCCCAAAATATCACCTTAATTAAAAGACATGGGGTTTAATTTTGGGAAATATCATATTCAGAATTGAGTCGCTTTAATTCTAAGGGTGCGAAATGTGTCGCAGCTGTGTTGCATAGATCAAAATAAGAAAACGATAGAACTGTGTACAACGCAGTGGAAGAGTCACCGACCATAGTCTATTTGGTAGACTATGTTGGATAGCCTGAATAAAACTGTATGTGCCAATTGTCAAGTAAACAGCTCTGCGTTTTGTACGTTTTTAATTGGCGTCATATTTTTAGTTCTGCTATCCGATGCCGTGTGTCGCTGCTAGTTAGAAAACTTAGAAGCACTTTATTCACTTACGATAAGATTCAAAATTGAACCAATGGCTAAATATTGAAAGCCCCTCTTCACCTTCTTCACCCCGTCGCAAAGTGGTGACGGTACGCTTGTAATAATCCGAACAAGTAGGCATATCTATTGTCTTCTTAAATCGATGGTTGCATAGCACTGATTTTCCGGAGTAGCAAGACAATTTATTTCTATTTGTATATATTTTTACTCCAAATCGCATACCTGTTCTAGCTTCCGTAAGTAGGTGTATCAAATCAGGACGAACGACGTTTTGGTTTGCTCGATCTTTCATAGTATTCAGTACTAGATTTACAACGAAATCCTTAGTGTCCGGCGTAAGGTAAGATATCTTAAGAAGCTGGAGAAACATTTTTTGTGTACCGAAGTTGAGAAAGGAGTGGAAGGCCCCTTGTCATAGATACTATTTGCCAGAAATTACGTAGGATTTTGCTTTGGCCCGGAGTCCTTCCACTTATTCCCCAACTATGCGTAAACACTTACATTACACTATACTCATTGATCCACACGTGAGTAAAAACGAAAAGGTAAAAGCCAGACAGCAAAACTTTAGAAGCAACAGGCAATGTTATTAAAGCAGAAATCTATTCCATATAATATAATATTCGAAAAGAAGTATGGTGAGAAATAGCCAATGTACCTCTATATATGAAGTGCAAACTTAAACAAGGCCAAACATATAAGATAAAATTAAATGATAAAAGAGGAGTGGCAGAGCCAAATAATAAAGAAAACATCAAAAATTTGAAGAAGTAGAAGAAAAGACCTACGAAAGTAAGAAAACGTGTTAACGAAGAAGTTTTATGAAGATGCAAAAGATTTTGCAGAGTAAGGAGTTTTACGAACGAATATCACAAACTTGTATTAAGAAATCGTTCAAATCAAAGTAAGAAAAATGTTATAATAATGACAAATGACAATAATTTCAATCGTACATGGTTGTTTGAAAGTACACTATGCTAAAATATTCATACCTTCATAATATTAGGGATTGAGTAATATCCGAGGAATTTTAGAAGATCCACAGTGCTGACGGTAGCAACTTTGTGGGCCATCGTGTAAAACTTATTGTTAGGTTCGGAGATAGAGTCCACCTTCAGCCCGAAAGCACACGCCGCTGCGATGTCATTAGCGAAGCGATGCGACAAGTCTTTTATGTCGACATCTAAGTAATCTGCTGGAAAAAGAAGCACCGCTGTCGATACAGACGGCGATAACGTTTTCCACTCTCTAAACCTTAACCTAAGTCATGATTTTAGTATGCTGTTGTTATGCTGTAGAACTAGGTTAGTGTATTTTGATTTTTTTCATGTTGTTTAATTTGACATTGTTTGCATTTTAGTGTTTTGTACAAAACAAAAAGTGTTAATGTTTTCAATACTAATAAGGAATTTTAAAAAGAACAAAACATACTAACCTAGGTCTTAGGCCTAACAACAGGATATTGAAAAAATCATGGCTACAACTAGGGGCTTAGAGGAAGGAAAACTCTGTCGCCGTTAACATGAAGAGCGCTGGGTACAAAATAGTCTTAAGCTGCTCTTGTGAAATCAATGTTTTTGTAGAATGAACACTTTAATAAATAAAGATAGACAATCATTTAAATACAATTTACATTCGTTTGAAGTATGGGATTGGAATTAGAATTCAACCCTTATTTCGGTAATTTGACTCGCGCTGCACTTTTTCAATCTGTATCTGTAACTAGCATTTCCTGGTTTTTTTTCATATAATTTTTGGATTATATCTTAACTGTACAATACATATTGGGCTTGAGACTAATCTCTCTCCGACATGCGCGTTTAAAACTTCGCGCGCATCAATCCAGTCAAGCAAAGGACTGGCTGGAAAACTTTCTGCTGCCGCCATCAGAGGGCGTTCTTTTTCACTCGTTCAAAACACAACTGTTCTACCTATGCCGGCCGGCGCGAGCTCTTAATGAATTAATTCCCAAAGTATCAAAAAACACTGTTATTGTGTGGAAATGTGTTGAAATGTGTCCCGGGACTGAAGGATTGCCTGAAAACCTATGGAACCGTGAGTGAGACCCCATTTCTTAAGCCCAATTGTCAATTTTATTTTCAAAGTTTAGCATAGTTCAACCATTAACTTCCACCCTCTTTTTACGCTCTAAGGAACTTATGTTCTGAATTTCATGTTTCTGTTCAGTGGTTTAGGTCGTAGTATATCAGTCAGTAACGGAACCCTTTAATAAGTATGTATAGATAAAGAACCCTTGTTTCTGGTGGGAGTCAGGTAAAACATATTAAATATTATGCTGCTAAGTTCCTGCGGCGCTTCTTCTAAGCAGAATCTTTCGTTTTCCGAAGTGCGGGTAGAATCTAACATGAAAATAAAATTTTATTTTACTTACTTTTGGATTCGCCTATCATTTTCATAAGGGTGCTTATAAAGTGGTCTCCGACTTCGACAATAATTGGGTGCATTTGTTTCAACTTGGAACTTGTAAATAGTGGGCTCAATGTTGAATGCATGCTTTTCCATTCATTTCCTGAAAGTGTACCTGCATTTATTAGTGAGCATATTTTTAAGTATTGGTCTAAGGTGATGGTTCCATTAAACTGCCACAAAATAAAATCATAGTAACAGGAAATATCGTAATTGGTATTATTAAAATCTCGAAGCTAAGATGGCTGTAACTTATCCGAGATAAAAAGGAAATACATTATTTAAAAAATTGCTAAAACGGGGTTTGATCACGCAGAAATAAATATTGTTTTTACCCGACTGTTGCCATCAGGATTTTGCTTTTCGAGTACATAATTACACTCGATATCATTTCTCTATTTCTTTGAAATGCTTTTCAGCCTAAACGGCTTGATGGATTTTGATGTGTGAGATGTCGTTGGATTTCTGGACTGACAGTCTATTAGACACAGTATTTTAATTGAAAAACTACCACATGCCAACCTGACCTGATGCGTCAAGATCAAAAACATTTTACCATTACTGAAGCAATTACTACCAATTTTGTGAAGGTTTCGTAAATCAAAAAGCTAATAATACCTCTTAAATTGAACAAGACCCTTCCAAACACAGGGTCAATGTCTTCACTGATGAACAAACGATGATCATGGAAGGATTCGAAGTCGTGAATAGCGATTTGTTTAATTAGTTCTATGTCCCTCACCAAAATGATCGGGTTCACGCATTCGTAGTATCCTACGAACCTGTTAGAAATGTTTTAAAACACTTGGAAATAAAGAGAGTGAAAACTTACTTAATGTAGTTAATAATAAAGCGTTATACTTGAAACGATGTACTTCTTGCTAGAAAGTAAACGTGGCTAATGACTAGATCCGAGTATTCATGATTCTGCGTCACCAACTGACCTGAGCCGATAATACACGAATCAGCGTCATCGACCAACTGAAGCCGAGTATATGCCATTCAGCGCCAGTGATCTGAGCGTAATGGTTCAGTTTCCATCACTGATCAGAGTGATCAGTGCACCTAGCACGAATCTTCTCGATGCGCGTTAACTCGCTACGTAACTCAGTGCGTCTCTCTTCTAATGGGCTAGTAAGAACGAGACGCATACAGTTACGTAGCGAGTTAACGCGTGTCGAGAATATTCGTGCTAGGTGCACAGAAAGAGCGCAAAGCGCGTTTAAAGAAGTTTTCGCTTCAAAAACTACTTTACTGGTGTTACCAATCCGGTTTGAATTTACAGGAAAACTCCATATTAGGTATTGTTTATATTGTTACCTTTCACCAGGGAATCCAAAGTACACGGCAGACAATCCGTTACCAAAGTGTTTCTGTTGGAATATCACTGGTCCGAAGTTGCCCACTAGTGGGAACGGCTGGTAGTGCTTCACCCCATACTTGGTAAACCTTGAATATTTGACTCTGTAGTACAAGTACAAAGTCACCAACGCTGTTATGAAAATGTAGAATAACATGATCTGAAATTAACGAATTGCTTTCGTATATTTTTGAAGACGAAGTGTTGGTAGGCCTCTCACATGGTAGACCGCCGATCTGGTGAAAATCGCAGGGACCCAGTAGATGCAATTTGACAAGACTAACTAATGTAGAGAAAAGTTAGGGTAAGGGCAGGACTCAAACCTGCAACCTCAGCTCCGTGCTTGCGTTTGCAAGTATCGCCACATTACCTAGTGGTAAAATATTAACTAGTGCACTAGTGTGCAGTTGTAGTAGTAATGTGGTATATTTAGTTATAAACGCAGAGCACAGAGCTTAGGTTGCAGGGCGCGTCCTGCTATTACCCAAATTTTTCTTTGTGTTGTCATTATATAGCATTTCAATTCAATTTTTAATGCTGTTATGACAAGTACTTTTAAAAATCGCTTTACTTTTAAGCATTTTAATAATAGTTCCTAAAAAATATACAAATATACAGGCGGACAGACGGACGGGTCGCACCGTAAGGATTGTTTTTATATCTTTTACGGAATTCTGAAAATATAACCATGGCGTTATAGCCTCTAAGTATGAGTTCAAAGGAATCAAAGAATGGAATTTTATTATTGCTGATTTTTTAGCTTTTTAAACTGATTTTTTTTATACAAAAACTAGAAAACAGTTGGTCACATGATTGACGTCAAGAGAATACCTAGCTGATGCGTTGCTGGCCTTAAAGTCACTCCCTCGTGGGCCTCTTAATCCCTTACTCACCGAACAGAACTGCGGTGGTAGGACCTTGTGCAAAGTCCGTACGGACCGCTACCATTATATTCGCTAATCAGCAGTGTTTATATAACACTGTTGTGTTCTGGCATGGAGGGCAAGGCAGACTCTGGGTTGGCAACACATCTGCAATCTTCTTGGTGTTGCGAATGTCTATTGGCGGTGTTGATCACTTACCATCAGGTGACCCACTTGCTTGTTTTCCTTCCTATGTGGTGTAAAAAACCATCTTGCTCGCTAATCCTGCAAAGCAGCAGTGTTTGCACTGTTGTGTTCCGGCGCGGAGAGCAAGACAGCCGGTGTTATTACAAGTAATTACTGGCACAAGAGGTATTCTATCTTAGCCCTCTGCGTTGGAAACGCATTTGCAATCTCTTTGGTGTTGTAATCACTTACCATCAGGTGACCCACTTGCTTGTTTGCCTTCCTATGTTGTAAAAAAAGTGTTGATTTCACACGGAGGCAGATCAGTGAAGCAGTAGAGTGGACAGCAGTGTACTAATACAATTTGAACGCGCACACCGAGACAGGGCAGTACTGTTCTGCGTGTTCAAAATGTACGGGGTAGTAACACAATCTATGTTACAACCCCTTGCTTATAAAAGTTAAAAGGAAAATCTATCTTTTTATACAACTATTATGTTATGTTTCTATCAAATATAAGTTGAAGGATTTTAAGGCGACTCTATTGATCATATGACTCGTATAAAAATTGCTCTCAGTAACCAAACAGAATTAATTGGAGAACACACAAAACTCACTTATAAAATGTATTAAAAATCCGAATTAAAACCAAGTGCAGATGATCTACACGTGCGCTATGCCACTTGCAAAATGTCTGCCTAAGATTAGCGATAATTTATAATTTTGAAATACTTATTGTTTTTTTTAGAGGTGCGCCGAAAATTGGTATTCGATAGGTGCGCCGTATGTTTATAATTTTCGTATTCTGTTCAATATTTTTTTATGTAAAAGAAAATAAAACGAGCAAGCGAATTACCTGATGGTAAGTGATCATAACCGCTTAATGACACCCGTAACACCAAGGAGATTGCAGATGCGTTGCCAACCCAAAAGGCTAAGATGGAATACCTCTTCTGCCAGTAATTGCACCGGCTGTCTTGTTCTTCACGCCGGAACACAACAGTGCAAACACTGCTGCTTATTGGCGGAATTAGCTAGTAAGATGGTGATAAAATGATGGTGGTGGCAAGGCTTACAGACAATGATGAAGCAATGGCTGAATGTGAATGCTCCTACGATTTTGATGGGTACCATTTGAGCTGCGCGCGGAAGTTAAACACATGGTCACTCTTAGGCAGCCCGAAAATGTACCGAATGCACGCAATCCGAAGGCGGTCGAGCTTGTCAAGTACTCCCTCACTTAGATCCAGGTAAGCAATATCACCTTCGATAAACTACACCAATGGATAATGCATATCCATGAAATTTGTGGATATGCTGCTGGCTTGCCGCGCGCCCGCTCGCTCGCCCCTGCTGTGTCCGTGTAATTTTATTGAAAACGAATGCTGCACATCCCTAGCGTGTCGCCGGGAGTAGCGGGGGGAAGGCGGGCGCAGGCGGCGCATTCCTTTTGACTCGTGCCGCCTGGCGCATGGTGTATGAAGTAATACAAACTTTTTGGACGTGTTAATAAAGTTGGAATTCGTTTAATCGCTGTCGTAAAAGAGAAGTTTCTTGTCTTCCCGCTGTGTACCCTTGTGACATTCATCACATCTTGGTGACATTCAGTAAGGTTAGTAATAAAGGACAACATTGTATGAACTTGTTGTAACATTCGGCAATGTCAAACGCGTATAGTGTTGACGCCAGTGACCTCTATACAAAGGAGTGTAAGGTTTGATTTTAATTTCGCGGAATTCTGGTAGGTGTCATTTTCTGACATTGCAGATGCTGCAAACCTTTTTCTTGCTGACTACAGATTCATGCCCAGAATTTTGCCAGGATCAAGTAATTATAAACAGGAACACAACACACTCAACCATTCAGAGCATAGATTTAGAGAAGCTGAATAAAAGAACGCACGTCAACAAATAATTACATTTTAATTATTCTTAAAGACAAAGCTGTATGGTGTTGATGTACAATACTGTGTGTCTGACTGTACTGTCTATGAAATGTAATTATTTTAATATAATAATACATCATCTAATTTTGATAGACATTTTGTAATATAATCTTATTAACTCGCTGTACAGTCAATGGTATTGTACTTCGAACTGTCGGACTAATGTACCTTTAAGAGGAGTGTGAACCCAGCGCTCTCCATGCAAACGGCGATTTTCCACCCTCTAAACCTTAAGTATTGCCATGATTTTTTTGTATATTGTCCTTATGCCTTAGAACTAGGTTTGTCTGTTTTGATTTTTTAAATATTCTAAATAGTTTCAAAAATATTGACGCTTTTACGCTTTGTATAAAACTCCTAAAATGCAAATATTGTCTTATCTATGAAGAATATTAAAAAAATCAAAACACACAAACCTAGTTCTAAGGCATAATGACAACATACCAAAAATCATTGCCATAGTTGCCGCCAGAAACCAGTGTTGTGTAGGTCTAGGTACTCGAGTGCAACATAGCTGCATCTGTGCGAGAGACGTATTTTTCATGTAAAAACCCATCCTCCTCCACTTCCACATGAAACCATATATATATACTTTAACATTAACCACTAAACAGACAATGAAATATCTACACTTATTCTAATATATTTATTAGTTCCAATTGGTTATTAGTGACTAGCCCTCGCTTTCAGTCGCAACCAGTGGCCACCTTTCAACCTCAAGGTGATGGATTCCGGTAACAGCTGGACAGGTGTAGCAGTTTTTTTACAGGGAGCCACTTCTATGACTTGCAACAGTTGGACCAGCAGGGCCTTTATTCCGCTCGTAGCAAACCTGTAACCTAAAGAAGAGCAGTCCTTGATAAATTTGAAAACAAATGAATAATCATCAGAACAGAAACACGTGAGGTGGACACCTGCTGGCGGTCCCGACGCAGCGGCTAGCCAAAGCTCGCAAATCGCTCGGCAGATTGGGTCCAAAAATGTATAATGCCCTACAATCTTACATGAAAGCAACAACTAAATAGCCAATTAAAACATGGCTAAAACATTGACGAATTTTTCCAAAAAATTGTAATCGTAATAGAAAAAAATGTAAATCTATAAAAAAAATACATGTAAAATATTGTTTTTACCAATATGTCTTCTAGTTATTGTGATTATGCCTATTGTATCTTACTGCTGGGCAGGCCGTCCCCCAACTCTTCCACCACTCCACGTTTGCAACCAGTCGCCAATCCTTCAAGAAGCAGTCCAATTCGTCCCGCCATCGCCGTCTTGGCCTGAAGGGTCGCCGTTTCGAGTTTGTCGGGCTCTAAGTACTTGGTAGTTTTTTGGCCCACAACTCATCTGGCATACGGCAAACATGACCAGCCTAGTACCACTTCAACTTGGACGTCTTTTGACCCACATCTGTTGAGTGAAGGAGCGCAGGGATTTCGGATATGTATTCAGGATACGATTCACTAGTTCAAATCCTAACATAATGCGTTCCATATCTCGTCAGCAAACCCCGAGTTTGTTTTACAGAATCCATCAAAGATCGAATTGTATTTTGGTCACTAATCCCGCCGCTCTCGTGGAGAGCAAGACAGCCGGTGAAGTTACTGGCACAAGAGGCCCCATCTTAGCCCTCTTGGTTGGCAATGCACCTGCAGCCTTTTTGGTGGTGTGTCCCTCTTGCCTGTTTGCCTTCCAATTTTATAAATAAGAAGATAAAAAATAAAAGCGGGTTTAAGCCTTACCGATACAGTTTCTCGGGCCGAGACCAAAGGGAATGTAAGTAAAAGGCTTGATCTTATGTTTATTCTTTTCAGAGAAACGTTCAGGGTCGAACTTCTGGGGATCTGGAAAGTACTGGGGGTCTCGATGGATCGACATTATTGGAATAAGCAAATCCTCGCCTACTTTTACCTGTGAAGCAACGTCAAAACATGATATTTTGTCAGAAGACATATGTTATAATCACATGATTATCACTAAAAATACTTTAATAAAATAAAATAGCGAAGATAGGTTACCTAGTGACATTGCGTATTCGAATATTGGATCGACTACCACAGATACATTTACTCAAACAAACGTGTTACGCGGTTGCCAGTTGGATGGCGACTAATTTAATTATGCGCCGTGAGCCTAATTAATGACTACCACGCGCTTGATGCGGTATCATATCTCCCGTTATTTTACTTTAATCGAAGTAAATATAATATGATAGAAGTTGACTTACTGTAAATTCTCCGGTAGCATCATCATTGGGGCTACCCAAGTTGTATTCCTTTGTGCAGAGTCTATCAGAAGCTACGACTGGCGGCCAGAGACGCAATGATTCTTAAAGAAAATGTTCATAATTATAGTCAACGTTGAAAAAGTTGTACACTTCCACGAAACTTGACACACTTTAAGAGCAGTGTGAACACAGGGCTCTCCATACAAACGACGATAACGTTTTCCACCCTCTATACCTTACCTATAGCCATATTTTTTTTGTATGTTATCATTATGCCCTAGAAATAGGTTCGTATGTTTTGATTATGCACGCTTAGAATTAAAGTGACCCATTTCTGAATAATACACGTTCCAAAATATCACCTTAATTAAAAGACATAGGGTTTAATTTTGGGAAATATCATATTCAGAATTGAGTCACTTTAATTCTAAGGGTGCGAAATATTCTTCATAGTTTCAAAAATATTGACGCTTTTTTGTTTTGTATGAAATTCTTAAAATGCAAATGTTTTTAAATCCACTAAAAAATTACAGATTTCCAAGGGATTTGACAGTTGTTTTCGTGCGAGAGAATCTCACATTAATCGAGAACGGCCCCTCTGGTTTGTTGATAAGAACCCGCACAAAGTAACGCCTGAATTTAATTATTATATGTATTGTTCTCATCGGTTGGAAGCGACATGCAACCAGCGTCTTCCTGCCACCTGTATGAGGTCATCAGACCATCTTGTGGCTGGTCGTCCTACGCTATGCCGCTTCCAACCGGTCACTTTGGAAATCCATGGAGGAGGCCTATGTTCAACAGTGGACTTCTTGTGGCTGAGCTGATGATGAAGATGATGATTGTTCTCACCTGACAAAACCATATCCAAGTAAGGCATCGTCTGTATCGTGTCATAGTCAAATTTGCCGTCAGTCAGCTTTTTGTATTTCATAATCTCCTGTACCAGTTTCTCCTGAACGTCAGGGTTGAGCGCCAGCTCCAAGAGTAAGAACGTTAGAGTAGTGGGCACAGTCTCATGGCTAGCCATTATGAAGAGTACTGCTTGTGCGACCAAATCATTGTCTGTCCAAGCTGTGACAATAAAAGACACGCTTTCAACCTCTTTTTTGGGATTTGATTTGCATTTGCCCTCAATCAATTACAAAAAGACATGGCAACTGTTTTACATAGCTAATAGGAAAGTTAAATGCAACCATTTTACTCCATAATGCATTTCCGGGACGATTCACTTTCAGTAATGTAAGATACATATATATTTTTCTTACCTTTGGTTTTAAAAAATTAAGATATAATTTTAGTTAATGACTTCTAAAATTGTAGTTAGTTCGTAATTGAAACTTTGTCCCACATAAAAAAGAAAGATTTTATGCATTATGATAAAACTAAACTAAAAAAGTAAGTATAAATATTACCTCTGTTACCATTGTCCTTGTCATTGGTAGATTCTATGTCGAAATCTTTACCAAACTCTTTGTCATCACTGAGTCGTTCTAAAAACAATGCAATTTCAATAAAAAAGTAACATAAAATTATCTGATTTTCGATTTTTTTTTAGATGTTTTCCTATGTTTTTGTACCTACTCAAAAACGTCAAAATAACATTGACTTCAATCATTTGCAAGAAGTCGTAAAGACATGTTATTTATTTATATCTTCTTTATTTTACATATAGTATAAAGCAAAGACGCTCGTTATCTGTTCCCGTCTGTTGCAAAAAATTCATAGCGTATGTTAGGCCGCCTTCTCCTTCTAAACCAAGCAACGGACTGTTATACGGTTTTTACTGTCATTTAGAGATTTTTTTACGGAGGTAGTACGGGGAAACAACACTTTGTATATTTTCGTTAATCCTGCCGCTAAGCAGCAGTGCTTGCATTGTTGCGTTCCGACGTGGAGAGCAAGACAGCCGGTGCCATTACAGGCACAAGAGGTATTCCATCTTCGCCCTCTGGGTTGTCAACGCATCTGAATCTTCTTGGTATTGCGGGTGTCTATAGGCGGTGGTGATCGCTTACCTTTAGGTGACCCACCTGCTTGTTTGCTTTCCTATTTCATATAAAAAAAAACTTCAAACAGCATACCTGATCTAGCCTCCATAAGTTGGTGTATCAAATCGGGGCGAACTATGTTGTTTTTTTTTCGATCTTCCATGGTATTTGTTACCAGGTGTACAAAGAAATCCTTAGTGTCCACCGAAAGGTATGATATTTTGAACAGCTGCAAAAACATTATTTTACCAAAATGTTCATCAATTTCTTTTATCAACAAACTGGAACAAATTACCTTGCTACTCGCGAAACCTTTCGTTTCGTGGAGTAGCAAGGTAATTTGTTCCAGTTTGTTGATATGGACCTCCGCAAAGTAACGCCTGAATCTATTAATTCTTTTATAGGATATGAATTACATTATCTCTTTTAACACTATCATCTGCAATTAATTTTATACGATTTGAACGTGGAAGCGTTTTACAACTGCTAAGCATAGATTTACGCGAGTAATTAATTTATTTTTGACCCTTAATAATATCTAAGTTATTTACATTTTTGTACATTTTACATTTTAAACTCAATTGGTCAATTTTAACTAGCGCTACTTAGGTCTATATACTTACTTAAAGTTTGCTGTGTTGTTTTACCGTATTAAAATTATTTTATTTAAAATTACTCTTGTATGTTATTCTTTATGTAACGTATATACTATAATATAATAATGTATAAATGTATATAAAAAGATTGTGACGAATGTTTTGTAAAGATTAGTATCATACCACCATCACAGAATATAGTAATACAGTAGTAGTCTACAGTACAATATTAAACACTGATTTTTTTTTAAATAGTTTCGTAAATTATGAAAATAATCTTAACCTTTACCAAATAAAACAAATTACCTTGCTACAGCATAATTTTGGTTTCGCGGAGTAGCAAGGTATTTTTCCAATTTGTTGAAATGATCCTTTGCAAAGTAACTCCTAAATCAATTTAATATGCAATTTAGGACTTTTGTTTATTGCCAAAATTGATAAAATTTGAAAAAAAAAGTAAAACTGTGTTTTTAGTTTCCTTCTACGATCATTATTGTTCGAAATATCCTGATTATCATTGAATGACAACGGGCGTGCGTCGCGAAAACTCTCTATCGCGCTACATACAGCGCCATTGACGTCACAAGTGTGATTTGTTGGAGCTAACACTAAATCACGTTTATTGAAATACTGTAATCTTTTAAAAAATTAGTCACATACTAAATTTTTTTAATTTTTTTATCTTGATTCAAATGAGCATATTTCGAAGCAAAAAAGGACTTTTTTCTTCGTCATCTTTGTAAGTTTGTATCGCTATAACCTTTCAGGCTTTTCAGGCTTTTGCTCCTACTTTTCTGGACATAAATATATTTTTAGTGGTCGTCTATAACAATTTTTAACTTTTATGCCATTCGATTTTTGAGCGGAATACCGTATTCTTTGAAGTACACAGTATCAATATGTAAATACCTTCATAATGTTAGGGATTGAGTAATATCCGAGAAACTTCAGAAGGTCCACATAGCTAAACGAACAGGTTTTACGGCTCATCGTGTAGAAACCATTGTTGGGTTCGGAGATAGAGTCCACCTTCATTCCTAAGGCATACGCTGCAGCAATGTCGTTAGCGTAGCGATTCGACAAGTCTTTTACATCGGCGTCTAGGACACCCGCTGGAAAAAGAAAACACATTTGCATTTACGGGTGTTAACATCATCACCACAACTGTACTGCGCCGTAGCATCGGCTACATTAACCAATACGTTTTCTTACTTACAAATAAAAACTAGGTACTTAGGTAATATTAATTCATGAAAAGTAATTGTACACATACCTTTCTATAACGGATTACAACCCCGAGAGGTTGCAACCCTGTACTTGACAAAAAATGCAAAAACATCCTACATAGACAATAACGTCATTTTGATGTCATCAGCATCAAAAGTACCTATGCTCCCTGAAAGGGCACTAAATATCGGATAAACATTGTATATAGAGAGATAGACATAATACTTATAGACGTATTTAGTTAACTTAAATAAGAAAGGTTTTCTTTTATTTAAATTATAGTCAAAGTCAAAGTCAAAATATTTTATTCAGATTAGGCTTACAGGTAGCACTTATGAATGTCAAAAAATTTACCACCGGTTCGGAAAAACCTCTGATGAGAAGATACCGGCAAGAAACTCAACGAGGTGTAATTTTTTAAATAAATCAAAATTACAATGTTATTTTACATCTCAAATATGTAAAATTTTTACAATTTAACAATTTAACACAGCAGGTGTACAATCTTTGGAGCCAGGGATCGCCAATACAGATCGGGATCATTTTCAAACATCCTTGTCCAAGATATAGTCATTGATTTTATAATACGCCCGAGAAATTAATGTCTTCTTGACAATAGATTTAAATTTTGTATCATTTAGTTCAGTTATGTTTTTTGGAATTTTGTTGTAAAATCTTACACAATTTCCCATGAATATAGATAGATACATAAGTACTTACTCTTGGATTCTCTCATCATTTTCACAAGGGAGATGACAAACTGTTCTCCTATTTTCATTATAATTGGGAGAGTTTGTTTTATCCTGGAACTTGTAAATAGAGGGCTCAATTTTGTGTGCATTCTCTTCCATTCTTTTCCTGAAAATAGATATATTTTATGTACAAAACACAAAAGTTTTGTAAGGCTATTGTGTACCAAACACTCTCCATAAAAACGGTTATAAAGTTTTTCTTCCTTCTCGACCTTAACTTCTGGTCAAGAATTTTTATTATGCTGCTGTAATACTTTAGAACTATTGCTTTTTTTTTGTTTTATATGAAACCAAAAGTGCAAATAATTATTAAATCAATCGTCATTCTAGTGCCGTGTGCAAAACAGCCTCGTGTTAGTGACATGTTTTATGTATTTTTCTATAAAAAACACACAAAATTTAGCAGAGAAGCAAGGTGATTTGTTCCCATTTGAGGCTTTACTGTATTAAAGACTTGTCCTAAAATAAATACTTAAAACTCTTATAAATAGCTAATACCTCTTAAGTTGAACAAGACCCTTCCGAATAATGCATCGAATTCTTCACTGATGAACATGCGGTGGTCAAAGAAAGACTCAAAGTCTTGGATAGCGATCTTTTTCATTAGTTCTATGTCCCTAATCAATATAACTGGGTTGACAAACTCGTAGAAACCTACGAACCTGTTGGCAATTCAATAGATTATCAATAGGTCAGTATTTTTTAATATTTACTTCGTAACTCGCAAAATAGGTTAGTTTTGGTTTTCTAACCACCCGTAAACTTCACTCCACTCCACTCTTCTTAGCTTTCTTCTGGACAGATTGTATGTATGTTTTTTTATGTATTTTATATATAGTACATCTTTGTATCTTTATGTGTTTATCTTTATATCTATGTATATTGTACTATATGTTCTGTATGTACGCAGTAGCATTTGTCATTGTGTTTCTATTACTCGTTGTCTATCCGCACAGCCCACAACTTTTCTGTTTACGCCCAAAGGTTGACTGGCAGAGAATGCCTTAAGGCATTAAGTCCGCCTTTTGTACATTCTGTATGTTTTGTGCAATAAAGTTTAAATAAATAAATAAATATAATAAAGTGGTTACAAATTAAACACTGCGCCGTTTAACATAAATAACATAATATTGTTTATGGGAGTTCGTAACCTTTTACACACACACATACGAGGTTGGAAAAGTTGGTGGACGATATTATTCCCAAAAGGTGGATCGACGATCTCGTGAAGATCGTTGGAAACCGGTGGATGCGAGCAGCACAAGACGGACCTTCATAGAGATCTTTGTGGAAGGCCTATGCCCAGCAGTAGGCGTCTACCGGCTGATATGATGATGATGACGATGACAGCTGTCCACTGGCAGAGCAGTTGTTCCTATGAAATAGTTAAAGAAGGTCCGCTTGCAAACGAGGTTTGCTGCCTTGCTAAACTAACCTTTCACCAGGAAATCCAAAATACACATCAGACACTCTATTGGCAAAGTGTTTCTGTCGGAATATGACTGCCCCAAGGTTACCCACCAGTGGTAAAGGCTGGTGGTGCTTCACCCCATACTTGCCAAATCTTGAGTATGTGAGGCGGTAATACCAGTACAAAAGTACCAGTGCTGCTATGGCAATGTAGAATAACATGCTCTGAAATTTGAAAATTGATTTGAAACTGAAAAAAAAAAATTGCAAGTAGGCCATATAGGCTCTTTTACATGTCTGAATCTACTACTACTTCTATCTAATGTGGTTTTAAAAACAAGTTCATAATATATCAACAATCAAGTTCTGAGGTTTACCTAATGTAGTTGTTTTCGGCCGGTAATTAATGCAAAAACTTCTTTATATAAATTTCAACCCAAACAAAGTTGCATACACAACGCTTACAAAAACAACGAACGGTCCAGTAAATACTGGTTTTTACCGGATTATACCGGTACACGTCGGTTATGCAAACAAGCGTGTATGAGAATTTACCGCCGCGAAATGCAAAGCGGAACAGAGTTTAAAACAGTCAGACAAAAAGGGTCAGACGTTCTTGTTGGTTTTTTATTAACTTATAGTTGTTTTATTTCTTCTGTTGTGTAGTTATTAGCACGATTAATAATTGGGAATTACGTGACTTAGTTACGTAAATTCCATCAGTTGCGGAGGGGGCCTGGTTCCTTAGACAAAGGGTGGGGGTTGTGATGGTTGTAGGTGGTAGGACCTTGTGCAGGGTCCGTCCGGATCGCTATCACTATCTTGCTCGCTATTCCAGCCGTTAAGCAGCAGTGCTTGCACTGCTGTGTTCTGGCGTGGAGAGCAAGACAGCTGGTGAAATTACTGGCACAAGATTTATTCCATCTTAGGCGCCAGTTTAAAATAAAATGTATCTAATTTGGTTTGAAAGTTTTGTGATCCTATGTGTATTTATTCATATACATACGCAAACTCATACACATCCTCTCCTCCTCAAATACCTCTGTATTTCAATTTAGCCTTTTGGGTTGGCAACGCAGCAGTTTCCTTGGTGTCGTGGGTGTCTATGGTTGGTGATGACAACTTACTATCAGGTGATCAACTTGCTCGTTTTCCTTTCAATTACATGAAAAAAAAAATGTGCTTTAACTGAGCATAGTGTCATTCTGACGGTGAGTGTCTTACTCTTGAACAGAGGCCAGTGAAATTACTGGCACTCAGTAACTCAGTACGTTTCTCTCTTACTATACTAGTTAGAAAAAGACGCACTGAGTTACGTAGCGGGTTACGGCGTATCAAAAAGTTAACTGCCTGGTTCACTGACGTCGAATAAAAAGAATGCGACTGTTTTTCGCAATGCGCAAGCATAGCCGTTGGAAACGTTAGTTAATATAACCAGTGAAATAAATGAATGGTTTGCGGCTGCGCCTATCTCTAAATCTCATTGGAAAGTCAATCAATGTAACGATGGCGAATTTATTTCGGTCCGATCCGCTTGTTCGATCTCATTCAAGCTAATGACGTCCATTTTAATGATTAGTCTGCCTTGTTTCTATTTGGCTTTTGTAAGTCAACCGTATATTTAATTAATTACTCTGGCAATGTAGTCTGTAAAAGTTACCGTCCAAAATAAGCTTTATAGTTGCTGCATTCCAAAGGGCAATGGAAAGAGCTATACTATGACTGTCTCTGTGAGATCGAATCAGGAATGAGGAGATCCGTAGAAGAACCAAAGTCACTGACATAGCTCCAAGAATTGCAAACCTTAAGTGGCAGTGGGCGGGGCACATTGCTCGTAGAACCGATGGTCCTTGGGGCGGAAAGGTTCTCGAGTGGAGACCACGTACCGGAAGACGAAGTGTTGGTAGGCCTCCCACAAGGTGGACCGACGATCTGGTAAAGATTGCTGGAAACTGGTGGATGCGAGCTGCACAAGACCGACCGTCGTGGAGATCCTTCAGGAAGGCTTATGCCCAGCAGTGGGCATCTTCTGGCTGATGTGATGATGATAAGTAGCTGTGTAGAGGTGGACGCAGAGGCTGTAACCAGATAACTATTACACAGCCTTTATAACGCTTGTATGCTATTTGACTGCATACGTACGAGTTTTCATACAAAGGTAGTTGCGTTTTAATGTATATTTGTAGAGGTAGAGCCACATTATAGCCAGTTGATGAATGCAGTACAAATGGGCTGGCTTGACCGGAGTAGTACCATACTCTTACAGAATATCGGCGAGAAGTAGCTTACTACGTACGGTTAGTGAGAGAGGCGCCTGGACCCCAATTCTCGGTTTATGCGAGATGCATCTCACGTGCGAGATCCGTCAAAAAGTGACAGATTTCCAAGGGAATTGACAGTTGTTTTCGTGCGAGATGCATCTCGCATAAACCGAGAATAGCCCCGCTGTAGGGCGGGGACTACAGTTATTTACTTTAGTCAATCTTTTGCGTCTGTGGAGACCCAAAAGATTGATTTGATTGGTTGATTTGCCGAGTCACGTGTCTTATTTTGTTTACCTTATTCTAAGTACCTAAAGGGATAAGCGATTTTCGAGGAATTCCTAGTTGCTATAGGCAGCGGTGATACTTCCCACCAGGTGACTCGCATGCTAGTTTGCCTGCCTATCTATCCATACTAGTATATATTATACTAAGTCTATCTATACGCCAGTATATAGTAAGTGTCTGATGTATACCATTTTTACTGCAGAATAATCGCACGTGTGTTGCCGTGCAAACCGCCTAAGGGCCCGGGTACACGGGCGGTTCTACCGCCGCGAGAAACCGCTAGTGAATCGCCACAGGCACAATTCAATTATGCATTTGATATAAATTAATTGAAACTTTAGCGATTTGCACACACATTTATAACGCCTACAGGACTTTTAGCGCGATAAAATCATTGTTAACTTACCTCGACGTTTCGACT
The DNA here is from genome assembly GCA_963691745.1 of Ditula angustiorana. Classification (NCBI taxonomy): domain Eukaryota; kingdom Metazoa; phylum Arthropoda; class Insecta; order Lepidoptera; family Tortricidae; genus Ditula; species Ditula angustiorana. Next base: position 2,728,367 of record OY829480.1, on the reverse strand, counting down.
GTGTTACAACGGCGGTGGTCACGAGAAGACTGAAGTGGAAGGTATTACTGCTGTTTAGCAGCGGTCAAAACGTCAAGGCAAATTACCAATGATTTTATGGCGTTAAAGTCCAGTAGAAGTTATAAATAAATTTATTTAACGCAAACTACAGTATGTGGTTTCCCCTTGCGGTTTACAGACGGGAGAAAAACAAGAAAAACAACCGCCGCATGCATCGTGAAACCGCAGTTGTACCGCTACCAAGACTTGCTATCGACAACTCATAACGTTACTACAGTAGATAGAGAGTTAACACGTCCCTATTTGCTAGTGACAGAGTTAACTAGAATCGATACGGTATTTTTCAATGACATTTGACTTTGTGACTCACGATACCGATGTTCTGATAACAGATACAAAATGTTAGTCGTTAGCGGTTAGATTTCGATAGGTAATTTATTGTTTCACTCACACCTGCGATCTTTAGTTCTATAAGTGACCGCTGGAGGCGCAATACAATTCACCATACAAATCGTTTACGCCGTCGCTAGCGAGCACTGTCATCGCCAACTCATGATGAGGGTACAGCTTCAAAACGTTAGTCAATAGCGGTTAGATAGGTAATGTACTATTATCTACACACATATCATAAAGGCTAAATAACGCGTTCAAAAACCCTAGGAAATGACCAGCATTATTACAACCAATGTTATTATAAGAATTTTCTTGTCTGTGGTAGTAGGTAAATCTGTTCTTTATTGGTCATCACATTACCGATATCTCGTGACTGTTCGTGACGTTATGAATTTAAATTTGGAACAGCTGTCAAAATTCAAGTTGGTCTCTATTCTAGTATCCACAGATATTAAAACAGTTATCGATACGAAACGTCAACTCAGTATGTTTTTTTAATTTAAACACACGACATTTGATCTCGAGTGACATGACAATAGGGACTTCATTCGTTCGTCTATGGTTTAAAAAAAAAACGTTCGTCTTGACGGATAGATCGAATCACAGAGTACCTTTTTAATATACATGGCCGCCATTAGTCGTCATTCGTTTTTGGTTTTTTGCTGTTACGGTTTTTTGCAGTTATGATATGTGTGTAGATAAAATGTATGCAACTGTATATAATTAGGCCTTAAAACACTCGTGTTTTAAGGCCTCTCATTGTATAGCAGTTGCATAAAATACTATTTCACCCATACTTGCGATCTTTAGTTCTATAAGTGACTGCAAGAGGCGCTGTTGAATTTTCCATGCAAATGTTCACGCTATCACTAGCGAGCGCTGTTACTGTCGACTCATGGTCAGGGTACTGATAATCGCTCGTCAAACTACACGACTGCGGTTTCCCGTGATTGCTATATAAACCAAAATAATGATCAATTTTGAGGAATGAAGAACATGCTTACAATAACTTTTTATTGATCATCACAAAACAACAAAAAAGAGGTACAACAAGACAGCGGTAGACCGCTCTGGTATTTTAAGGTCTGCAAGAGCTTTCTTGAGCGGTTTCTCCGCACTTTTTCGCAAGAAAACGCATTTACGTATGCCTTGCTTGGTTGGAAACCTATATACTTAGTTAGAAAAGTATCAAACTCAATGAAAACCGGCGGTTTTCGCTCATCACCAGTTAGACGATTGTCGCCACGGAATCAGCTTCGAAGTCGCGACCGCGGCTAGTGGGTGCCCAGGGCACGAATAAATAATAGTAATAACGTACAGTAACTCTTTTACGACCGCGATTAAACGAATTCCAACTTTGTTGACACGCGCAAAAAGTTCGTATTGCTTCATACACATTCGCCAAGCGGTTCGCGCCGCCCACGTTCGCCTTCTGCTGCGCTGCACTTGCTTTCAATTATGCTGACACAGCAAGAACTAGGGCGGAGTGGAACCTCCCTGCCGAGGGACAGCAAAAGGTTGCCCTCAGTCATGTGAACCTGATGGTGAGTGACCGGTTTTACAACAAAAAGCATCCTTACTCATTTGAGCCTGATGGTGCAAGGGTGAACGGCTTCCCGCTCCGGGTGAACCGCCCGTGTACCGAGGCCCTAAGGCTGCGTACGCGCGACACTGTTAATCCCTCCATCAGTCTTGATCGCGCTAGGCCTGAAAAATGGGCGTGACGCTCCGTTTTGCCACTTTTATTAACGTCTCGTCTTACATGACGTCGCAATTTTTACAATAAATTGACCAAGAACACCTCTTAATGTCCCTTGGTGTTTACGGTAGATTTATTTTGCGAGGTTCCGTACACGAAATTTAAAAATAATTTATGTATTTTTAAAGTGTAGTGCAGTGGCAGGTTATGTGAAAGATAAGCTAGTTTAAAATACATTATAACAAGCATGTTTCATTTGTGTTTGTAAGGCATACGCCATGTATTCGTTTTGTAGCATCGAAATGAGAAAACTATACAACTGTGTACAACGCAGTGGCAGAGTAGCCGACCATAGTCCGTTTGGTAGACTATGTTAGATAGCGCATGCTTGCCCTGAATAAAACTGTCTGTGCCAATTGTCAAGTAAACAGCTCTGCGTTTCTTACGTTTTAAATTGGCGTCATATTTTTAGTTCTGCTTGCCGACGCCTGTGTCGCTGCTAGTTAGAAATCTTTGAAGCACTTTATTCACTTACGATAAGATTCAAAGTTGAACCAATGGCTAAATATTGAAAGTCCCACTTCACCTGCTTCACCCCGTCGCAAAGTGGTGACGCTAGGCTTGTAACAATCCGAACAAGTAAGCAAGACCCCAATTCTCGGGTCATGCGAGACGCTATCTCGCATGCCACATACGTCAAAAATGACAGATTTCCTTGGAATTTGACAGTTGTTCTCGTGCGAGATGAATCTCGCATGAACCCAGAATAGGGGCCCAGATCTATTGTCTTTGTATATCGGTGTTTTGTAGGCAGTCTAGTACACTCCACCAGGCTTGACGTTTGCGTATTCCATTTAAACCAAAAAGCAGCTGGTGGTAGGACCTTGTGCAAGGTCCGTCCAGATCGCTACAACAGTCTTGCTCCTTAATCCCGCCGCTAAGCAGCAGTGCTTGCACTGGTGTGTTCCGGCGTGGAGGGCAAGACAGCCGTGGAAATTACTGGCACAAGATTTATTCCATCTTAGGTGCCTGTTTAAAATAAAACGTATCTAATTTGGTTTGAAAGTTTTGAGATCTTATGTGTATTTATACATATATGTATATACGCAAACCCATACGCATCCTGTATTTACAGGTATTTCCGTATGTTGTAAATTTCGCTGAAATTGTTAAAGTTGTTTCCGAGTACGCGATTACAAATAAATACAACAAAAATGCACGTATAGAGAAACGGACTATTAATGAAACATTCTTTCGTTTCTGAAATAATAATCCACTCACCGATGTACGCGAACATAAAACCTGTTAAATTAATTGTGGAAATTCATTTGTACTGTAATTCAATGAAATATTAAACTTCACCAAGTTAGTGAGAATGGGCCGGATTGCAGAGTGCACTTAATTAGGCGTAATTGACGCGGTCACATAAAACAAATTAATGTCGTAATATAGCCCTGGACAATAAACACCGTACATGATAACAATTTTAATTATTGGTATCCTGAAGCCAATTTTTATTAATTAATAATTGATGTAATTTTTTTTTATGAAATAGGAAGGCAACCAAGCAAGTGGGTCACCTGATAGTAAGTGATCACCCGCAACACCAAGGAGATTGCCGATGCGTTGCCAACCCAGAGGGCTAAGACAGAATACCTCATGTGCCAGTAATTGCACCGGATGTCTTGCTCTCCACGCTGGAACACAACAATGCAAGCACTGCTGCTTAACGGCAGGACTACATTTGCAATAACATTTATGTTGGAGTTACATTAAACAAATAATATTTTTAAATTCAGTAGGTATTTAAGGTTTGACTAAAAGTATTGTCCCCCCTTTAAATTCGTACTGTATTTGTCTTAAGTGACACATGCACCTCAAAAAATGTAGAGTGACCGTACAGTCAGTTAATAGTATCCATATTTAAATTTATTCATCATCATCTTCATCATCTTAGCCACAAGAAGTCCACTGTTGAACATAGGCCTCCTCCATATTTAAACTGTTTTTTTTTATGAAATAGGAAGGCAAACAAGCAAGTGGGTCACCTGATGGTAAGTGTACACCACCGCCTATAGACACCCGCAACATCGAAGAGATTGCAAATGCGTTGCCAACCCAGAGGGCTTTTGGTTTGAATTAAATAATTAAGGAATGAAGTACCTAATCACTACAACACGTACGTAGTTAAGTTTTAGAATCAGAATCAGAATCAGAATCGTTTATTGCATATCACATTACAGGCATATTAGGATGGTACAATTAACACGTTCACGTGCGCTGCCGATTTTTTAGGATATCGGGGAGTACTTCCCCGTACAAAATGCAACGACGTCTATAGACTTTGTGATACAACGTGGGTAAAAATAACGCGAGATCTGACACGAACGTTTCTTAACGTCAACTCGCGGAACAGCAGCGACGTCATAGGACGTTGTTAGTATTTGTACATGTCCTTGCATGTGTGTGTACTCTAGTCATTTTTAGTAAAAGTAAAGTTGGATATAGCGTGGCACTAGCAGTTCCAATTTTTGACATAATGTAGCACGATGACGTAGCTGACAGAATTTAGTACGGGCGCTCGGCGTTTAGTCACGTTGTATAAGGTTTTAATTTTTTTATTTCGACGGCTATGTACGTTCTGCTGCGCCGTATATACCATTTTTTACGTCTTATCACGTAGCGCACATGAACGTGTTAAGCTAGGTATACATGTGACGCCCTGCAAGAGCATTTTATTTTTAGCCCCCGACGAAAAAAAGTTCGGTGGTAAATTTTCTGACATTCTTAAGTGCTTTCTGTAAGTCCCATCCTTGGATGAAGAACTAAAGTACGAATAGCCTTAGTACATGTCAAGCGTACACACCCAGAACTGTCGAAATGGTTTCCTTTGGTGTGCGTGAAGGTAGTAAAACCTGCAAATTTATAAGAAAAACGTAGATTGCACTACCTCAATGTATAGTCGACCAATTAATTGCTTGACCACTTTTGAACCTTAACTCTTTGTAATACGGTCGAAAAGTGGTCAAGCAATTTCTTGGTCGACTGTACACCAAAAGTGACTATTTTGTCTATTCCTGTGTGTACGGGGTGTCAATTGAAGGGGAGCTTTAGAGTATGTAGTCTCTTCTTGGCACATTGTATTGCCATTGAAAGTAAAGAGATAAGGTAATAAGATATCGCTTTCAATTTTATTACTCTTTCTATGCACTATTTCTATGTTCTCATCTGAATAATGATATTTTGACTATATTTTTTGACGCCTTTTTGACCTCTACGGCTACGGCTAAGTGTATCTGATGAATATACGTTACAGAGACATCAACTATATAAAATTCTATTGCCCATCTCGCATTCGCCACTTTCAATCGTCGTAAGTCTTACTTCCTTTGCCAATATTGCTTGGAATATTCTGGAATACATTCATAAAACTCCACTCAATCATACTGCGCAGTGTAGCAGCAATATTAGGAGATTTACAATTGGTTTTTATGCGGGGACTTGGCGGCTCACTGCCCATTGGAATGCTCTGTCATAGTGGCGTGTTCATTTCCATTGTTCGGTGTGTCACGGTAAAGTTTGATGTTTTAATTAAAAATATATAAATAATTTTTTATCAGGCTACAACATTTGAGACACAATGATATTATAATACATGGATGTACAGTGTCATACTAAATGACAGCAGAAAAACGGCCTGACATGAGAATACAGGTTGACGTCAACGTTACTAATGCAAATTACTAGTTTACCATTTAAAGTCATTGGACTTACAATTTTACGTCTAACTGTATAAAATAATAGTTTAGTGAGTTTCGTTGCAAATAGGGTTTTCTACATAGTATTGACAGCAGCGCCGTTGGCCCAACAGACTGAGAGCGCGAGCGATTATCGATTTGTTGTACTTTTTGTTGGACTTTTGAGGCCATTTTTTCAGTCAGTGCCTGTACATTAATACTTTACAGTCTAACATACATCAGGATATAAAACAAAACTAAATTATTTCGGCGACGATTCTGATGACAAGTTCTCCAGTGGCAGGCTCTTCTGAACTTTCTGAACATGACACCCTTTGGCCAGAAGTCTGCACATGAGATGATCTCTGGCAACAGGCGTGGCACGTGCACCACGAACAAAGCAAAGTGCACGTAGTTGCGCAGACGCTCCCGAAACACCCTCAGGTTGTTGTCGGACTTCCGACAGGTGTACTCCGCGACGTCGAAGATTGTCATGGAGTGGTGCTGGCGCGACACGTAGAGCACCGTGTTCGGTATGTCAGCTTTAAAAAGTCCCACCCCCACTGTACCTCGCCGGCGGGACGATTATCTCACGCGAGATCACAGAATAAATAATAGTACAGACGTATAGAAACTTCTGGGTACATTTTCAAACTCCAGACCTTTGATGTAATTTGTATGGCACTCTTTTGGTAAAAAAACATGGAAACGGTGATAATTTAAGAGTGTTCCCGCCGGTATACGCTTAAAGAACACACATTTTCGCAGATGCGCTTACCCTCTATCATCGCTACCAACATTTAGTAAACAAAAGATGCGCCATACAAATTACACCAATGTTGACCAAAGGTCTACATTTTGAAAATATATCCTTCTCTTTTTAGAAAATAATTCCAACTTTATTAATACGCACAAAAAAATCGTATTACTTCATACACATTCGGCAGGCGGCTCGCGTCAAAAGGAACGCACCGCCCGCGTCCGCCCTGCCCCGCAAATCCCAGCGACGCGTTAGGGTTGCAACGCATTCGTTTTCAATTACATTGGCACAACGAAGGCGAGCGAGCAGGCACGCGGCTAGCCAGCTACCTATTTCGATGTGCCTATGTTGTAGGTAAGGCAGCCGCGCGTACCTACAGTGCGGAGTGGAACCCCCCTGGCGAGATTCATCTCGTAGGAAACGAAATCTCAAATCCTTTTGTAATCCGTCATTTTTTGACGAATGTCGAACGCAAGAGAATTTAATCGCGTGAACTGAGAATTGGGGTCCAGTTGTTACTCACAGTTATACTGGGCCGGCTCGACCGGGGTAGTGCCACTCTCCTGAGTACCAGTGTGAAGGAGTAGCTTCCTACTAGATACGCATCGTTCGATAAGAGTTTTCCATGGGTTTTTTGTCTCTAACCAAACGGATTACTTTGTCTGAAATAAATGGATTTTTTAAATTAATACTTAGTTCTTATATTTGCAATATTTAGCCTAACATTTCTACGAGTACAACGATTAACAGCCAATGTCAATATTTTCTTCATTTATCATGAAAAGGTATGATTTCTTTGCACAGATCGCGTTACACAAAAACGCACTAAGCGACTTGCTCTTCCGACAAATTCAAATACCACTCCTACGCAAAATGGAAACGGCTCAAGAAAGCAATTACCACCAAGGCCAGCTACAGCTAACCGCCATCAATATTATGTTAATATACCCCATCAAACACAATATACCCTACCCCTCCCCTATAAACGTACCCCATAAAAGCCTTCGCATGTAGCTTGCCCCAATTTTATGGCCAACAATCGGGGTGGAAATAACTGATTTTATTAGTATTTACTTTTGCTACAATCGTAATTGCCGGTTTTTATTGCCGACGCGTTTTGTGCTTTCTTTGTGTGTTTTGAGACACGTAAATATTAGGGGTTTGCTTTGTGCTAGGGATTTAACGGTCCAATTTACTACTGATATGTCAGAATTAAAGGGCAATTTCGTTAGCGCCGAGAGTTTACGAAGGTGTACCTTTATTTATCTTTATCTTATTTAGCTTTTTTTTTATGAAATAGGAAGGCAAACAAGCAAGTGGGTCACCTGACGGTAAGTGATCGCCGCCGCCTAATAGACAACCGCAACACCAAGAAGATTGCAGATGTGTTGCCAACCCAGAGGGCTAAGAGGGAATACCTCTTGTGCCAGTAATTAAATCGGCTGTCTTGCTCTCCACGCCGGAAAAAACCGTGCAAGCACTGCTGCTTAGCGGCAGGATTAGCGAGCAAGATAGTGGAAGTGATCCGCAGCTTTCAGTTTCAGCAGATTTGTCTTTGCATCTTTTATCTTCTTCATATATTATAAAACAAATGGCGTGAAATAGAAGAATTCAGCATCAAATTGGGTGGATATAGTTTGAGGAAGAAAGAGAGAATATAAAAAAAAAGTTGCTATTCATTCCTGTTTGTCTTCATCGGATCTATCTTCGGTCGCCTAAATGCTCCTTTAAAGCCACGGAACAGATTATGATACGGTTTTAATGGTAATTTAAGACGAGTGTGTACCCAACCTCCCCATACAAACAGCGATAAAGTTTTCCACCCTCTTAACCCTAAGTAATTATAACGAACCGAGTAATAAAGAAAAACTCTAAACGCTCAATAGCGCAAGTTCCCTAATTTATACAGTTTCGCGACAGTAAAGAAAGTAAATGAATAGAACGACAACTTCCTCGAAACAGCAAATTTCCAAAGTATTACTCAAATTAACATCGTGGACCCAGTCAATAATTTAACTCTACTTAAGTCCGAATTCGTTCATTTTCAGTAGAAATTAAATTAGGAACTGCTGAATATTTGCAAAGTTGAAAAACGACAAATTTCCATTCTGGAAACAATTGGTCTGTATAAAGATTCGTTCAAGTTTGGGATAAAGTTGGTTACGAATTTTATTTTAACATTTTTAATAAGGAGTAAAATTTTAGTTTGAAGTACTTTTTTATTATAGTTTGAGTTAGTTTTATGAGTAAATTGCTAATAATATAACATAATTTTCAAATCAAAGTTACATTTATTGTTACGAAAAAAGTTGTAGGAATGTCGGTTTTTTTTCTGATTATTGTATTATTTTGGGTTTGATTTGCTTGTAAAAGAGTTTTTTTTTTATAATTTGTTAAAGAGATTGATAAATTATGTTTTTTAGCTTCACGCGGTTCTCGAATGGCGGCCGCGTGTTGGCAAGCGCAGTGTAGGACGACCAGCCACAAGATGGTCCGCTGACCTCATACAGGTGGCAGGAAGGCGCTGGTTGCATGCTGCTTCCAACCGGCCACTTTGGAAATCCATGGAGGAGGCCTATGTTCAACAGTGGACTTCTTGTGGCTGAGATGATGATGATGATGAGCTTCACGCGGTTCTAACTGAATATATTGTACCTATGTTATGCTATCAGGATTTAGGACAGACAGGAACGGATAGCGACTTTACTTTATATACTATGCAAAAGAAAACAATATAGTACAGTCGCCAACACACTTAACTGGCCATTCGTGAACTTTATCCTTATAAGAATAAGGTGCACGCGTGGTCAGTTAACTTTGTTGGCGTGTGTACCTAACTTCTACAAAAAATTCCTAAACAATTAGTTTTTAGATTCAGGCGTTACTTTGCGAAAGTCCATATTGATACTAATGGAAACAATTTCTTTGCTAATCCGCAAACTCAGCACAGGCGTTATAAAGTATTTATTTAGCACAGACGTTGTCTTTTTCTCGATTGCTGACACTGGGTTCGCGGATTAGCAAAGAAATTGTTTCCATTAGTACCCTAAACAATTAATGTACTATTTTCCGTGTGGTTCTCAATAAAGAGTATTTGTCTTGTCTTATCTTGTTTATTATCACTCGTCAATAAATATTGGAATGGAAGTGAGTGCTACCCACTGCACTCACTTCCATACTTAATTAGTACCCTACACAAGTTGCAATGTGTAGGGGAAATATATTCACGTACCACCTTAGAACCCTATAGCAATGACGCGACGCGTTAAACGCCAGGCTATGTCATACATATGTCATGCGTATGTCTCTTCGACTAGGTTCTACGGTGGTACGTGTTTCGATTTCCTTGTCTGTATAAGGGTGATGTGACTGGGCGAGTTGGTAGAGGGCGGCCTCGGCGTACGTACGTTGACCAAATTGGTGACGTCCTAAATACAGGCAGAATTAGAAGTACCCGCAACCGCCGAGCATGTATGAAGAGAGGAATGTGTGTGGAGGAAGCGAGGGAGGTATGCCAGGACTGGAGCAAATGGCGTTCTGTGGTCTCTGCCTACCCCAAAGGGAAACCTGCGTAAGCTTATAATAATAATAGAAACAAGTTGCAATGTGCTAACTACGTAAGTATAGTACGGACGTAGATCTCTGCGTATTGGAGCTGACGAAAAAAAGGCAACCGTAAAATTCCTGAATTTCCGCTGATGTAGAATAAGCCTTACCAATGAAGTTGCGTAATAAACCATTTAAAATACCAGTAGGCACCAGAACTTTGACAATGGCCACGTAATTAACGCGCCAAGCACAACTCAGTTAACAGAGAAATTGAAAGAAAGACAAATTCCCAAAGTTCAGGACGCATTGTTAAGTTTTCTGTTCAATTTCTGTTAACAATGCGTGGGGTTTTTATTCGTTGATTATTTAATAATGGAATAAAAGTAACTTGGGCCTGTGGTTATTATAACATACTAGCGGACGCCCGCGACTTGGTTCGCGTGGAATTAGTACCCTATGTCCGTCAGGGATAGTGTAGCTTTCCATTAGTGAAAAAATTTTAGAAATCGGTTATGTAGTTCCAGAGATTATCGCTTACATACAAAAAAACAAATATTATAATGTGCAGAAACTTTTCTTTTACGACCGCGATTAAACGAATTCCAACTTTATTCACACGCTTAAAAAGTTCGTATTACTTCTTACACCATGCGTCAGGCGGAGTGAGTCAAAAGGAACGCGCCGCCCGCGCCCGCCTTCCCCCCGCAACTCCCGGCGACACGTTATGGTTGCGCGGCATTCGTTTTCACACTGGCACGGCGGGGGCGAGCGAGCGAGCGCGCGGCAAGCCGACAACCTACTGCGATTTGCCTATGCCATAGGCAAGGCGGTCGAGCGTACCTACAGTGCGGAGTGGAACCCCCCTGCTATAGTTATAAAAGGTTAAAAAAGTTATATTATTATAATGTATAAAATAACTGTTGAAAAGTTCTAATATGAGATTAGGGACGTCGGATATCATTTCTTTCAAACTCGGAAACTTTTTATAATCTCAAACGAGTTTTGTTGTGAATTGTTTGCGAATGTGACACAGGCGAGTTTTTATGTTGTTTAACAGGATTGCCAGCCCTGAGTAAAAAACTTTGGGGTGACCAGAAAATCTTTATTGCTATCTTTATTTAGTACAAGCGGACACGCGCGACTTCGTTCACGTAAAATTAGTAGCCTATGTCCGTCAGGGATAGTGTAGCTTTTTATCTGTGAAAGAATTTTTGAAATCGGTTCAGTAGTTCCAGAGATTACTCCCTACATACAAACAAACTAACAAACAAACAAAGTTTACCTCTTTATTATATTACTTTGCTGAGTATAAAACAACATCGCTATCCAATCCTGTCTTTCCTCATTTCTTCAGCCGCTTACTCCTTCTAAACTACACAACGGATTTGACACACTTTTGACTGTCATTTAGATATAGTTTTACAGAAGATTTTTATGTAAAATTTTAATTAAATGTTCGTTGATAAATTGCACACATGCGAAGCCGGGGCGGGTCGCTACCTTAGAATATACTGGAAGTCCTGAGTGTGCAAGTGAGAAAGTAATCTACGAGTATTATGGCAGCTGCACAAGATAGAAAGAGAAAACAAAGAAAGACATTTGTAACCTGTTTTGATTGATAGGTGAGACCAAGTAAGTCCGCTTTAGAACCTTTAACACTGACAGATCAACAATGGTTTTAGACTCGTAAACCAAAGAGCTCTTTTTTGTCTGTAGGCTAGGTACACATGGTAACAGTTTTGCCGTATCGCCTGCGCGGCAAGAGAGGTTGGGGGAGGCGAGTGAGTTGTTTGAATGACGATCCCTGTTGGAGACAAATTCATGTTGACATTCCAATTTTAATTTTGACTTAGTTTTGGTGTTTAATACTTACATTTCTTTATTATCCTGACATACCAATCTTAATTTTTTTTTAGTTTTAGGGTTTAATAGTTTTTTATTTATTATTATCCTGACATACCAATCTTAAATTTTCTTTAGTTTTATTTTACTTTGTGTGTAAGTTTGACGATCCCAATAAAATATAAAAACGTGTAATTTGACATTCTATGCAATTTATAATGTAATTTTATATTGACTGGATAAATAAACTAAACTAAATTAGGAACCGGCCATAGCTGAAGCAAGATTGTTAATGTAAAAATCGAAATAGCAGTACCTCCACAATCCTCTCGTGCATAGCGATGGCTCACAGTGGATAAAACAATACAGAGTTTTTTGCCTCGCTCCCGCGGGATGATAAAGTTCGGTTGTCACTGTCACTCGTTAGCTTGCTGCCACAAGATATTATGTTTCATTTTTAGGACAGTCAATAACATGAATTGTATCTTTGGCAGAAAACTCAAAATAGAATGACGCGTTATAATGGATAAGGCGGTAGCAATGCCTGAAAATCTCCTGTCAAAAGTATTTTTGAAATGAATGTTTTTTTTTATACAGAACACAAATGAAAATACTTGTAGCAAATAATATTTAAAATGTGCAGCAATTTAACGCTAAGAGGTTTTTAGTAAAGTTTTGTGTTAGTTTCACAGAATAAATAATAGTACAGAAATTTCTCTTTTACGACCGCGATGAAACGAATTCCAACTTTAAAAACACGCTTAAAAAGTTCGTATTAATTCACATACCATGCGCCAGGCAGCGCGAGTCAAAATAAACGCGGCGCCCGCGCCCGCCTCCCCCCCCCCCCACTCCCGGCGATACGCTAGGTTGCGCATGTTGCGCGACATTCATTTTCAATTACACTGACGCGGCGGGAGCGAGCGAGCGGCCGCGCGGCAACCCGACAGCCTTCTGCGATTGGCCTATGCCATAGGCAAGGCGGTCGAGCATACCTACAAGGCGGAGTGGAACCGCCCTGGTAGTTTTTACTTGATATATCTCTAAGATGAGACAGATCGAGACCCGACTACATCAGGCATCAGATAACGTAATCTGTAAACCCCAACTTTTGGTCTTCGATTTAATTTCTAAGTATAGCACGTCGAAATGCTTTAATTATCTAGTATAGTATTATATACTTTGTGCCCTTATGCTAGGTTCACTAGTCTAAAGACTGTGTCTCAACTCTAATTCAACCTATAGATGCCAATGTTCCAAACCTCATTCCAAAAGCACAGCGTCGACCACGAAGCAAAATCGATTAAAGTCCGAACTCCCATAGTAATTCAATATTACTCGAACTCAAATACGGTACAGCTGGGAATGAATTACTGCAACTCGATTATTCCAATACCGATCATTAGCAGCATCGATTCGAATTACGAACGGCCAGTATTATTGTTTCAAATTTGGAACGGATTCGTCGACTTTTTTCTGTTTGATTTTATGGCGTTCGGGATTTTATTTGCACGATATCAAACCAAACCAGAAGCTGAATGTCATAGAAGTATTGTAGTAGATTAAAAAAAAGTACGCTAAAAGAGAAAAAAGAAGAAAATTGTTGTTTATTTTAGTATTGAAATAAGCGATTGTACACTCCATAATTGATTATAATGTAAAATAATAGCTACACAGTTTATAAGATAAATAAAATAAGATAGGTACCTAATAATATGCATTTAACTTGGAAAAGTCTATCACCGTAATAGTTTTTCTATCATTATTTATTTATTTCTCTCGAAGTTTCTCTGATTGACTGCATGCATAATAATATTTGTGTAGAAAAAAGTAGATTGGATCACAGTTCAATAATACTCTTTTTAATTTAATTATTAACCATAAATAAATATGTATATTTCTATGTCACAATATTTTGTACATTGTCATGTGGAATTAAAACCTGAAACTAAAATATATTTCTAAACGTCAATGAATAACGCAGTACAAGTTCTTTCATTGCAAAAAAAACTAATTCAACACAAATATTTGATAGCATTGCGAAAGTTTTCATTCTCTCATTCCATAAGGCATCCTGTGTATCTGGCCAGCAACTTTTCAACCTCTTAATACAACTTGTGAAGTGAACCAGAAAATGAATTTTCTCTTTGCTTGAAATACTGGCTGGTGCCAATGTTCATGACACAGTTAAGGTTTCTTCCCCTATAATGCCGTTAAACTGGGTAACTTTGTTAGATTTTTTTTATATTATCCTTGGCTCTTTTTTATAATTAAAAAAAACTTTCAGACTTGAACTATGTTATAGTTCTTCTTTAAATCTATTTTAATTATATTACCGAAGCAAAAAATCAAATCGTTAACTCCCATTTTTTTCCAGCTGTAATACTGTAGTATAGCACATTTTTTGCAGTACAATTTATGGACCGATTTGGTATTCTTACTATTGAAAAAAAAAATGATTTTATGAAATAAGAAGGCAAACAAGCAAGTGTCACCTGATGGTAAGTGATCACCACCGCCTATAGACAGCCGCAACACCAAGAAGATTGCAGATGCGTTGCCAACCCAGAGGGCTTAGATGGAATATCTCTTGTGTCAGTATACATCGGCTGTCTTGCTCTCCACGCCGGAACACAACAGTGCAAGCACTGCTGCTTAGCGGCGGGATTAGCGAGGAAGATGGTGATAGCGATCCGGACGGAATTTGCACAAGGTCCTACCACCTGCAAAATTTAGCACCAGTGGGTAGTGCGGGAGAGCTAGTATGCCAAAGGTCATTGGCGCTGGGAGGCCTTGATAGAAAGTATTGATTTGAATTTAAATTGCGAACTATGATTAGAAACGTACGTGGCCGGCATCGCAACGGTATTGGCTCAAATCGAATGAGTTTCAAATTTAAATATCGAATACTAGTTAGTTCCATTTTTATAGTGTACTAGTTCATTTGTTCGAAAAAGGCAGGTTCACACTGTACAGACTTTGTGTAGAAATAAGTTCGTGTGAATGAGTCTTTTGGACGTGAAGTCTGACACCCTATACCACTGACCTATAAGTAATGGACTTCTAGTCAACGTTTAAAAAATGGTTGCATCTAAAGTAGAAGAAAAGTCAGAAAAGTACAATAAATCGACAATCGCTCGCGCTGTCAGTCAGTCGGAAGGACGGCGCTGCTGTCAATGCCATTATTTTGTAAAAAAAAACCTATTTGCAACGAAATTATTATTGTATGGAGTTCGACGTACAATTGTTAATCCAATGACTATAAATGGCAAAGTAATAATTTGCATTTGTAACATTGGCGTCAACCTGTATTCTTATGTCGGGCCGTTTTTCTGCTGTCATTTAGTATGACACTGTACATCCATGCATTGTAATATCATTCAAAGTCAAAAGTCAAAGTCAAAATATTTTATTCAGATTAGGCTTACAGGTTGCTACCTGTAGGCTTACAGGTAGCACTTATGAATGTCAAAAAATTTACCACCGGTTCGGAAAAACCTCTGATGAGAAGATACCGGCAAGAAACTCAACGAGGTGTAATTTTATAAATAAATCAAAATTACAATGTTATTTTACATCTCAAATATTTAAAATTTTACAATTTAACACAGTAGGTGTACAATCTTTGGAGCCAGGGATGGCCAATACAGATCGGGATCATTTCCAAACATCCTTGTCCAAGATATAGTCATTGAATTTATAATACGCCCGAGAAATTAATGTCTTCTTGACAATAGATTTAAATTTTGTATCATGTAGTTCAGTTATGTTTTTGGAATTTTGTTGTAAAATCTTACACAATTTCCCATAAACGACTTATTGGTTTTAGCCAGTCTGTAAGTTGGAACTTTAAGCTTTCCTGTATTTCTAGTAGCCTTTGGCTTATCGACGTTGGTAGGGAAATTGCATATATTTTTCCTAACGTACATGATTATTTCAAAAATATATAGGTGACGGTGACTATGTCAAATTAAATATTATGAGCACCTCTTCCTTTGACTTAATCTACCCCATTTGCCAACGACTTTTCTTTACGGACGATGGGACTTGCCCAGACTTTTGTCGGTGCAACGATTTCCACAGAGTATAAATCTGCACCGTGTGGACCCAGCCTTTTGCAATTATAATATTATGTGTGTAGATAAAGTAATGTATGTAACAGTATATAATTAGGCCTTAAAACACTCGTGTAATCCTATTATGAAACTCGCTGACGCTCGTTTCTTAAAACCACACTCGTGTTTTAAGGCCTGTCATTGTATAGCAGTTGCGTAAACTACTATGTTACATGACACGTAATCGTCCTGATTGATCTTAAGCATTGCAAAATACCTGGCCAGAAAGAACACTACAGAAAAAGGAATAAAAAGTAAATAACAAAAAGCGATCGAAATACATTAATTCGTCGAAGCGTTTTTCTCCCGTCGATGTCGCTCACTAATATCAGGGCGCGCTAACGACCGGCGCTGTCGCCCACGGCTGGGGGTCACACCGAACTAGTAATAAATGAAAATTAAAAAGTGCAACAAGAGAGCAAAACTGGTTATTGCTGTGATTTTTGATTTTAAATCAGTAAGCGAAAAATTCTAAGTATGTACAGTTGAATCAGCGCGTATGGTGATTCGAGTGATTCTATGTTAACATCCTGTGCGTAGCAAGGGACTCAAAAGAACTAGATAAAAAAAGGCTACTTTGTCTCATGCTCGCAGAAAAATCGAATTTTGCTCACTGTCTTTAAACAGGTCAGTTTAGCTTGAGGTGTTAGTGTAATTGTTTCTGCAAGTAGATCACACAGTTAATTCTGCTAGTGCTTCGGAAAATGGAAAACAAACTTACAGAGCAATTTACGTTACGTCTATAGTAACATAACGATAAGATAACATAAGATAAAGTAACATTTATTGTCAGAACTATGCACAACTGTTGTTACATGATATCATGAATTTCAGTTTTACCAGTATGCCCATTCTTATGAATTTAATGTCAAATATGGATATTAATTAAATAGTTAATATTAATCAAAATTTATTTAAATATTAAGTAATTATTTGGAAAGAATGACTTTGACTTAAATACTATTGATATTGCTAAATAAAGTATAATATTATGTACTATTAACCAAATGGAACAGTGACCTACAGTGACAGTAATATAGAACCGTGTCAAATTGATATAACAAGTAAAATAGTAAGAGACTTCTTACGTTTTGACGTTTGGCCATTTTCCTTGCTGAGCACCATTCTGGTTGCTAAAAGCACAACAATAAAATTAAAAAATCATACCTACAGGTATGAGTTTAGAGAGTGAAAACATTACCGTCGTTTGGAGAGCGCTTTCCTAAGAAAAATCTTAAGAATGTAAACCATTACACGTCGGTGTGACTGGCGGCGACGTCCCAATCGTGTCATTACTGGCAGTCGCTGTCGGCTGCTCAATTACAGCTGCCCATCTAGTTTATGACGCGAGTTCAGCCCTAGCAGTCTTTTGTCGGCGCTAATAACTGCAAATGAAACTGTTTTGTATTCGGCTAGGGTTGACAGCGACGAATTTTGGTCGTTAACGTTCGACAGGAGAGATATTAAGTTTGCGTTTTTGTTTTCTGTGCGACTGAAACATTTGATGCCTATATAAATAAATAAATAATAATAATAATAAATAAATATATAAGTATTCGGAAACATGGCCGCTTATTATGGGCGTTATAAGAAAGCTCAAAGTCACGCAACGAGCTATGGAGAGGGCTATGCTTGGAGTTTCTCTGCGTGATCGAATCAGAAATGAGAAGATCCGCAGACGAACGAAAGTAAGCGGCGTAGCCCAGCTGATTAGAAAGTTCTCGAATAGCGGCCGCGTATTAGTAAGCGCAGCGCAGGACGACCAGCCACAAGGTGGTCCGATGACCTCATACAGGTGGCAGGAAGGCGCTGGTTGCATGCTGCTTCCAACCGGTCACTTTGGAAATCCATGGAGGAGGCCTATGTTCAACAGTGGACTTCGTGTGGCTGAGATGATGATGATGATGATTATGATAAGTATTCTGGGACAAACGTCCCTCTCCTACTAGGCTAGTTCGAAAGAGACGCACTGGGTTACGTATATAGCGAGTTAACGCGTATCGATACACTGCCCTGAAAAAAAGGGACAACCGAACTAGTTTGGTCACTCATGATTTTGGTTAATGGTAATCAATGTTCGTTTAAATTAGCGAAACTATTTGCTACTGACAAACATTTGATGATTTCTTTACGAATCAAGAGTTAGGTAAGGAGCTGCCCACTTGTTCGGATTGTTACAAGCCTAGCGTCACCACTTTGCGACGGGGTGAAGCAGGTGAAGAGGGGCTTTCAATATTTAGCCATTGGTTCAACTTTGAATCTTATCGTAAGTGAGTAAAGTGCTTCTAAGTTTTCTAACTAGCAGCGACACAGGCGTCGGATAGCAGAACTAAAAATATGACGCCAATGTAAAACGTACAAAACGCAGAGCTGTTTATTTGACAAGTGGCACATACAGTTTTATTCAGGCTATCCAACCTAGTCTACCAAATAGACTAAGGTCGGCTACTCTGCCACTGCGTTGTACATAGTTCTATAGTTTTCTCATTTCGATGGTAAGGAGGGACAACCATGGCGGAGACTAGCTCGCTAGTCACTTTCTTTGTGTACTATATATGTAAACAAAGCTTTGGTTACGTGTAACATAACAGTTTTTTCAGTGTGGTCAGGGCGATACCCAGGTGTCGTGCTCGACGCTGTTTCACTAATGCTGGGACCACACTTACAAGAAATGCCATTAATTATCGCGATTATGGACGTTAACCGTAGGTGCAGTCACATTTAACGCGATAATTTGACAACGGTATTAACATTGCCGCTTGGTGTTAGGCGATAGCTCAAGTGGCGGAACATCAAAGAGATTAAAGCGAGAATTAATGTGATGAAACGGCCACACTACGTCAGTGTTTTTATCGCCAATAATGGGCATTCACGTTGACCGTTCCAAGTGTAGCCACCCATTTTAGCGCGTTAAAAATTCCCGCAATAATTACTGCGCTAGTGGGCATTGAAGTTAGCCGCTAGTGTGGCCCACCATAAGAGAATAACCCCCCTGACCACCAACAGATAATCTTTAAGGATGAAACTGTGCTTGCCTTTGTACTGATATTTCCAAGGAAGCGCCTAAACGGTCCCGGGGGACACAAAAATAGAACGAAACTTAGTTCCCGGACGCTGATTATACGCGAGGGACACGTTGCCACTCCACAGCTCCAGTCCGGGGCAAACTCCGCAGTAAGCACGTGAGATCATTTGAAAAATAAAGTACAAAAACTTCTAGTGCAAGGACACGTATCTGGGTCCTGTGGGCTTTTTATACATCTATTAAGAAAGTGTGTTACATACTTCATTCGCATGATTTTATTTGTTCATTAAATTGTTTTAAACTTTCGCGTTTTTCACACATATTTTTTACGTTATCGGGACTTTAACGCGATAAAAACGTTGTGAATTTACCTAGACGTTTCGGCCATGTTTCAACGGCCGTGGTCACAAGTAGACGTGGTTGTTGACGTTAATTAACATTGTTTTTATCGCGTTAAATTCTAGATAACGTTATAAATGAATGTCAGAATTACAAATTGTGTTAATGTGTGTAATTATGTTTTAATTCAGGACATAATCTATCTGTCTGCCAAACTTCATTGAAACTAGTTTAGCCGTTAATGCATGATTGAGGAACAAACATCCTCATCATCATCATCATCATCTCAGCCACAAGAAGTCCACTGTTGGACATAGGCCCCCTCCATGGATTTCCAAAGTGGCCGGTTGGAAGCAGCATGCAACCAGCGCCTTCCTGCCACCTGTATGAGGTCATCAGACCATCTTGTGGCTGGTCGTCCTACGCTGCAAACAAACATCCTAACATCCAAATATCATTAACTTTGTATTTATTGTATCAGCAGTATCATGAAAAAATGAATT
The DNA here is from genome assembly GCA_963691745.1 of Ditula angustiorana. Classification (NCBI taxonomy): domain Eukaryota; kingdom Metazoa; phylum Arthropoda; class Insecta; order Lepidoptera; family Tortricidae; genus Ditula; species Ditula angustiorana. The sequence continues at coordinate 2,708,405 of OY829480.1, read as the reverse complement.
GCTTTAACAGTGACTAAATAAATGACAAGAAGATACGTTAACATACGAGTAAGAACGAGAGACATTGATGTCAACCACTGGTCAAAATAATGTCCAAGTATATATATTAAACGTTTATTTCGGAAATCTCCATATCGTGTTAGTAACACAGGCAGTTCTATTATAACTAAGTTAGTAAAGAAAAGTAAAACAATTTAAATAGGTATGTCTAGTCTCCTGTCTAATGTCCTAGTGACAAGCACTGGGGCGGTAACCATATAATGTTCATTTGAAAATTCCATAATATTAAAACTTAAATTCGAGGTTCGATAATTTTATTGTTCAAAATTGATGCCATCATCTCATAATGACGTCAATTTCAATCAGCAACTTTAGTTGGTTTGTTAAGGCTTTTATAAACATAAACCAAATTTTCTACATCTTGCCTATTTAAGTGGATTTAAATTATTCTTCTTTGCCTTAATTATTTCGTTCCTAAATTCTATCACCTCAACCAAGTTTTAGTCATAGTTGCTAACTAGAAATAAACTTTAAGTCAAATGAGTTGTAACTAATTAATTATTAAGTATATTGTAACTTCTAATTTCCGACATTAAATCATGTAATGAGTTGTATCTAATTAATAATTAGGTATATTGTAACTTGTAATTCCCGACATTTTAAGCCATTCATGTTACAAATACACGCGATATAAAACCGCGATATAATTTGATTTATTTTAATAGTACCTCGATTTTTTACTTTGTCCCAAAACCGGTAAGTCCTTCATTGTTAGAAGTCTCTGCCTAGCAGTGGGACATTTGAATGCAGGGTTGATATTAGGATCAAAAACAAAAAACATAGTAGTTTATAACACTTTCGTAACGTTTCCATCACTGAACGTTACAAAACCGTAACGAAACTGATATTAACTATTATTATAACGGTACACGGTAATTCTGTAACGTTTTCCCCGTTGTTTATTACCGTTCCTTCATTAATTCTTGAAATACAGGTCTACAAACATGGACTTCAGGTAAAAATAGAAGCTGTACCACAGAATAATGTACAGAAACTTCTCTTTTACGACCGCGATTAAACGAATTCCAACTTTATTCACACGCTTAAAAAGTTCGTATTATTTCATACGCTAGGCAGCGCGAGTTAAAAAGAACGCGCCGCCCACGCACGCCTTCCCCCCGCAACTCCCGGCGAAACTAGGGTTGCGCGGCATTCGTTTTCAATACACTGACACGGCAGGGGCGAGCGAGCGGGCACGTGGCAAGCCGACAACCTACTGCGATTTGCCTATGCCATAGGCAAGGCGGTCGAGCGTACCTACAGTGCGGAGTGGAACCCCCTGGCTGTACTCTGAGTTGATACTTTCTTTTTAGTCTTTATTTTGCTCATCACAGTCATCGCAATACATGCTGCGATCGCTTAACAAATAAAAATTTATTTCAACACAGGTGATTTAACAATAGTCAAGAGGCATGCCTATCGTGGGTGTGAGAGAGAACTTTACGCGCGGAGTGGATACTAGTTTTAGCAGAAATTGGTGCTAAACGTTAGGTATTTCGTCAATTTATTAAATAACGGTAATGAACAACGGTGAAAACGCTGGAGAATTACCGTACCATTTTTATAATTTTGTCCCTATTACATAAAACTATCTTAATTCTAATGTAATATAGGTCTTCGACACTGGTATTAGAGTTGTGTTGTATTTCCACCTAATTTTTGGCTCTGTTGATATTTTGAAGCGTGCTACTACGTGAACTACGAATGTTTTCAACATTAACAGGGCGTAGGATTTAGCTGAAACAAAAATAAACAGGTTTTAATATAATTTAGGGACACTTCAGGCAGTACAGTTGCAACATTTTACGTACAGTTGACACTCTTGGGTTGGCACCCAGGATATTTAATAAACTACCCGTAACGATTTTAAAGGTTGCAAGCATTAAGTAATTTAATAATGCATTGCATAAGTTTTAAGCATCAAAGACTAGTCAATTCAGGAATAACTTAATGGCATTGTTTCTGAGTACAAGTAATATGTGCATTTGATAACACCAGTTTAATTTTCATTACTTTTAAAATTGTAATGACAACACAAAGAAAAATTAGGGCAGTGGCAGCAGTGTGACGAAACTGGAAAACGCAAGGCACGGAATGCTGATGTTGCAGGTTCAAGTCCTGCCACTGCCCTAATTTTTCTTTGTGTTGTCATTACAATTTTAATTTAATAATTTGATTGTTAAAAAACATTTAAAATAAAAATCGAAAGAAATTTCGGTTACAAAATTTAATTACTATATTTGCATGTCTTTTACGACAAAACATGCTGTTCTGTAATTTGAGTATAAAAAAGGTACTAACTTGCTTGAGTAAATAAATAATTGATTTCTGATTAGTGATTACTATGAATATCATAAGCATAATTAATTTGTCTGTGATTTCGTTGGGAAGGAATTTGGAAATATATATCCAGCTCAGTTACAAGAAGGCCTATCAATATACACCAGATTTGAATTTAGACCTCCAATATTGCAACTGTGAAAACCGCAACTAATTATGTGCAGAACTTTTTGCGTAATACGTCTCCGAACTTACAGACAGATAATGCACCATCACGATACAAACTACCAACTGTATCCCCAAAAAGCGCTACTGTAACAACATTTACATAAATAATTTTAATCAAGCTGTATGTTTAAATAAAACTGGTCTACATTTTTTGAGTATCAATTAGCTATTTGGCACATTAATCTACAGGAATCTAACTGTTTTAACTTAGTCTAAAACAACTGTTAACCTTTGCTTGCACGTTTCTAATATCGGTCACATTTCAAAGAAGGAAATTAAAAAGCAAAGAAGATTGAGAGATTCGGTACCTGGACAGTTTCTAAGACCAAGGCTGAAAGCGGCGAAAGCTCCAATATTGGTGGGGAGAGAACCTGGCTCCAGCCAGCGTTCAGGACGGAACTGGTCAGCATCTGTACCCCAAACTGGAGAACGGTGGATGCCATACAAGCCTATGGCGGTAGCGCTGCCCGCTGGCAGTGTATATTTTTCTGGTAAACAGAATGATTATGTAGTTGTGAGCATGTGAATTATGAAGCTTATGGTCAGAATAAAAAACATTGTACTGTTTCTAAAAAAAATAATATCAGGTTCGTAACGATTTTGTTGTAATTTATATCAGTTTAGTAACCAATTCATTACTAAGCTATGCTAGCTATAAAATATTTATGTTATCACAAACTTATATTTGCACTTGGTATGTATGGGGCCAGTTTTCCAATGGCCAAGTTAAGTTTGTCTCTTAATTCAGTTTATCTTTTTGTTAGAGGAATGTTCGGTGCTTTATACGGAACCCTCGGTGCGCATGCCCGGCTTGCACTTCGTCGGTTTTAGTTTAGCTCGTGTATTTATGAACTTACTCAATTGTATCTCTTCATCGATGGATCGGACTACGAGACAAATGGGCGGGTATAGTCTAAGCACTTCATTAACGACAGCATCCAAGAACGGCAGCTTGTGGCTGCTGGTCACATCCTGGTCTATTCCAACCAGAGTTATTACCCTGAAAACAAATTAACTTATTCCATGGATACTTGTTGCAAAAGCCTTAGTCCTCAGTTGTTTAAATGCCACGGATCTGACGACGTACTGTGTGCGATGTGTGATTTTTCTTGCCATGGTTGTCGACATAAACGACATCATAACGAAGCAAGCTCGAGATGTTATGAACTTATGAAAGGATAACTGTGCAAGCTTCTATAATCATCATCATCATCTCAGCCACATGAAGGCTACTGTTGAACATAGGCCTCCTCCATGGATTTTCAAAGTGACCGGTTGGAAGCGGCAGTCAACCAGAGCTTTCGACCTAAGGTTCTTTATGTAAGCTGAATTCGTTATGGTAGCTCTGAACTTACTCGTCATACACTCTTTTCTGCGCCTCAGGGTAGCGTCCAAGCATTATCAATACCAATAGGATTGCACAGATTTGTGTGTTATGTTCTATGATCAGACCGTTGATCTGGTTCCTTATGTGCTTCTCGGTGAAGACTTGGTCGAATTCTGCCTGGTCTAGCATAACGTCAAGGAAGGTTTCAAAACTGTTACCTAGAAAAACTATTGGTTAAATAGATACAGTTCCAGTTTATGTAGTAAATTTAGACAGAAGAAAGAGAAGCTTGGATATGTCATATTTTGTAAGCTATGGACAATTTTATAAAAATTAGAAACTTTACATCATCATTAAACCTGGCTATGATATCCTTGAAATTGGTTTCATGAAGGTTCTATTTAAAAGCTTGGACTGTATTTCTACCAACAAGTAACTAATAGCATAATTAACTTTCACATTTATTACTATAATTGTTATTGTAAGGTACCTGGCAAATTTGTTATTCGACTGTACTTTGCTTCTTTTCGTTCCCTTTTCCGTATAGAAATCACCTGAAAGACAACATTTATTCTTAATCTATCATTTTATAATGTCTTTGTTTATAACAATGTTAATTCCTAATGCTTTACTCACTTTTTCTGTTTGCTTATGGACTATTTGTACAAATTCGTCCTCTCTTTTCTTCAGTTGCGAAAAGTTATACAAAAAGTCAATATGTAGGAAAGGGTTGGAAAATCTTTTGACCATAATATCAAGCATGCTGTCCAAGGCATCTTTGTATTCATCGTCTATAAGATGTTTATAGTTATTGGAGGCTCCTATGACGTTTGCTGAAACAAAATTGTTTTAAATATTATTAAAATTCAAGACAATCATCATTTTCCTCGCGCTTTTCCTTTTTCGTTGCAGTACGCTTTGGCCTTAATCCCAGATTTGGTAGGTCGGGTTATGACATTTGAGCGACAGCCGTCTGACTTTCGTAACTCCTGTCAAAGGGATACTGGACCGACAGGATTATGGTTACACATTAATTTTCATGAATGTGCAGGTTTCTTCACGACGATTTCCCTCACCGTAACAGCGTTGGTTACAACAGTGCTTAGGTAATAATACACATAAGTTAGTAAAAACTCGTTGGTGTATGGTGCCTGCTGGAAATCGAACTATGTGCCTCAAGATCTGGAGTCTACCCCGTAACCGCTCGCCCACCAGCACTCTCTAGGCCATTAACGCACTAAATACAATCATAATATAAGAATTGATTCATAGCACCAATGGACTAAATAATTAGTAGGTATTCATTATAATATTATTCATCATCATCATCATCTCAGGCACAAGAAGTCCACTGTTGAACATAGGCCTCCTCCATGGATTTCCAAAGTGACCGGTTGAAAGCAGCATGCAACCAGCGCCTTCCTGCCACCTGCATCGGACCATCTTGTGGCTGGTCGTCCTACGCTGCGCTTGCCAATACGCGGCCGCTATTCAAGAACTTTTCGACCCCGTCGGCCATCAGTTCTCCGTGCTATGTGCCCTGCCCACTGCCACTTCAACTTGCTAATCCGCTGGGCTACGTCGGTTACTTTCGTTCTTCTGCGGATCTCCTCATTTCTGATTCGATCACGCAGTGAAACTCCAAGCATAACCCTCTCCATAGCTCTCATAGCTTTATAATATTATTACATGCATTAATTTATTTTATTCCGTTTATCTAGAATTTAATAATTATGTATTGTCAATTGATGTATTTTTGCGAATATGTGTAGGCTAAGGTGTTCCATGTAATATCAGTACATATATGTATATATATTTTTTTTACCAATAGATTATCTAAATCTCAATCTAAACATGTGTGTGTAGATATTTGGATGACCGAACCACGGTCCCAAAAAACACTAAAAAATGATGAAGTATTTTTATATGCCTTCACCCTTACTTACCGCGAACTGCTCTAAAAACAGCATCTGACAGTTGAGGATGAATATCTGTGGCTCCCTTGCCTGCTACTTCTTCCAGACTTCTCACCAGACTCTTGCCATAAAAGTTGAATCCTTCTTGGTACAAATGCAAGTTTCTTAGGAACGTCTGGGTGAATAGCTTATGGCTCCGTTTCCACTTGGTAACTTTAACAAACAGAAATAATTTGATTGAGGATTTCACTGACGGTGACGCAGATACAATGGATTATTCAAATTGTTGGCGACAGACCTTCTTTTTGTATGTATTTTACCTTTTTCTACGGTTTTGTCTATTAATGTTTTTGTATTGCTTTTGTTTTTATAAAAAATGAATGTTTAGTTGTTAGTTGCATCAAGTATTTTCTAATGGTGATATGTATGTGATAAATAAATTAATACTGACTGGACATTGGTAAGCTTATTATTATATTCCCCTATTAGTCGGTTTTATTGGTCCTTCTCCCATTAATTTCAACCAGTTTCGATAAAAAACAAATCAAAATTTCATCATTTGCAAATTTTGCAAAAATGGTTTTAACCAGAGCCATGAAGGCGGCTTCTACTACCCCGGAGGATCAAAACGTTCCATCACCCTCCGGTGAACAAGCCCAGCCACCTAAACAGCTGTCCAGCAAGGGCTCGCAACGCTCATCGGCGTCACTGCAGGCTCAGCGACTTGCGGTGAAAGCGTTACACGCGCGCCGCGTAGCGGACCTAGAGGCGGAGCGCGAGCGTGCGGCCGCGGAGCGCGAGCGTGCGGCGGCAGAGCGTGAACGTATTGTCGCTAACATGGAGCTGGAGGCTGACTTAGCAGCTCTCGATGAATCCGCCAGCCAACAGTCGTCGTTTAAAAGCTCGATGGTACATAAGTGGGTGACAAACACCGCTACGCCTAACCAACCGTTAAGTCAACAGGTATCGCCCGCTCCTTTTGGCGTGTCGCCAACACTCGCGCCCTGCGGCGAGCGTGCGCCTTACAGCGCCGCCGCACTTCCAGGGTGCGAGCCCGCGCCTCTTGTCGCGCCGGCATCGCTCGCGCCCTGCGGCGAGCGTTATGGCGCCGCCGCGCTTCCAGTGCGCGAGCCCGCGCCTCTTGTCGCGCCGGCATCGCTCGCGCCCTGCGGCGAGCGTGCGCCTTATGGCGCCGCCGCACTTCCAGGGTGCGAGCCCGCGCCTCTTGTCGCGCCGGCATCGCTCGCGCCCTGCGGCGAGCGTGCGCCTTATGGCGCCGCCACACTTCCAGTGCGCGAGCCCGCGCCTCTTGTCGCGCCGGCATCGCTCGCGCCCTACGGGGAGCGTGCGCCTTATGGCGCCGCCGCACTTCCAGTGCGCGAGCCCGCGCCTCTTGTCGCGCCGGCATTGCTCGCGCCCTGCGGCGAGCGTGCGCCTTACGGTGCCGCCGCACTTCCAGTGCGCGAGCCCGCGCCTTTTGAGACGCCGTCGACACTTGCGCCTTGCGGCGAGCGTGCGCCTTACGGCGCCGCCGCAATTCCAGCGCGCGAGCCCATGCTTTTTGCCTCGCTGTCTACACTCGCGCCCTGCGGCGAGCGTGCGCCTTACGGCGCCGCCTCACTTCCAGTGCGCGAGCCCGCGCCTCTTCTTGCGCCCTGTGGCGAGCGTGCGCCTTACGGTGCCGTCGCACTTCCAGCGCGCGAGCCTGCGCCTTTTGAGATACCGTCAATACTTACGACTTGCGGCGAGCATGCGCCTTACAGCGCCGCCGCACTTCTAGTGCGCGAGCCCGCGCCTTATGCCGCGCCGGCACCGCTTGCGCCCTGCGGCGAGCGTGCGCCTTACGGCGCCGCTGCACACCCAGCACGCGAGCCCGCGCCTCTTGCCGCGCCTGCATCGCTCGCGTACTGGGACGAGCGCGCGCCTTTTACAACGGGTGCCGCCGTACTTCCAACGCGTGAACACCCGCCTTCTGCTACGTGCGTATTAGAACCGAACGCAAAAGAAGACCATGGTTACGTATGGATGCAACCAGGTAGCTGCGTTACAAAGGAGGCCATGGGTCCGGCCACTTGGCTGCCCTCCGCGCCATCGGCGCTGCAGCCTGCCCCACCTAATGTCTACGACACTTGTACAACTACACACCTATTAGGTACACATGACGCTAAGATATTTACAAATAATAATAATAATGCGCAGGTATTTAACACAACACCTAAACCTTCTAGTGACCTGCAGAAACTGGCTGAGGTCATAACCGATCTCGCCCGCGGCAGTGGTAAGGTAAGAGATGTTACTTTGCCTATATTTTCCGGTTCGCCTACTCACTGGTTAACATTTAGATCATGCTTTATAAATTCGAAAAACTCTTTCTCGCCAACGGAAAATATAGGCCGTCTTAATAATGCTCTCAGAGGGGCCGCGCGTGACTCTGTCGTTACACTCTTGGCTCTTTCTCAAGATCCAAACGAGATCATGGCGGCTCTTCAGGAGCAGTTTGGGCAGCCTGAGCTTCTCATTCGCCATTTGGTATCGGAAGTGAAGGCCATGGCCAAGCTGCCAGCATGTTTGGATGGTGGCAAGGAGCTTCATCAGCTTGCTTGTACGGTACGCAACTGCGTTCATACAATTAAAATGTTAAACTCGATCGAGTTCCTTGCCTCGCCAGAGCTGTTGCACAGCGTGCTATCCAAATTAACCCCTCTGTTGCGTGAGAAATGGGTTGATTATGCATTTATACATTCTATCGATAATGTATCTAAATTTAAGTTAGAACTTCTTTCTGACTTTCTCACGCATCAATCACGGGTTCATTTGAGATTTGGGCTTGTCGATGACAGTTCACGTCCAAAAGTCATAGACAGAGCTCGCACGCATGCAACCGTAGAGGCCGCAACCATAGAGCAGGCAGACGTCACCAATAAGGATTGTTATGCAACCTTTGTAAACCACGTCCCACAGAAGAAAATTGCTGCAAAACCGACAGTGTTGCCATCTAAAAGGCAAGCAGCGTATATTGCTAAACCTGGAACGGCAGCACCATCTATCGAGTTTTGTCGGTACTGTCTGAAATCTGGACATTATGTTGTCAAATGTGATAAGTTTTTGTCTTTGCAGGTGGATGATAGATGGCACTGGGCAAAAGAAAACAAAGTATGCCATAAATGTTTAAAAAGGGGTGGCCACTTCTATCGTCGTTGCAAGACTAACTGCGATGTAAAAGGCTGCAAAATCGGTGGTCATCACACGCTGCTTCACATTGAACCATCTAATACCGTAAATTACACCGCACCTGAGCCTGAAGCCGACCGAGTGGTAGTGGCTCACACAAACGGAGACCATGCAGAGCCAACGGCGTCATCATCTTCTCTTCAGTCGTTATTGAAGGTAGTCCCAGTGACAGTATCAGGCCCAAAAGGGGAGATGAATATTTACGCTTTGCTTGATGATGGCTCCACTGTCACTCTGATAGACCAGTCGGTCGCTGAAGCAGTTGGCGCACAAGGTCCAAAAGGTTTCATCCAAGTTAACTGCATAGGAGGGCTCTCAAAGAAGTCAGAAGTGAATTACGTCGATCTGAATATAAAAGGTAAAAACTCTGTAGAAAGTTTTCTCTTAAAGGGGGTTCGTTCTGTCCCCAATTTGGGTATTACGTGCCAAACTGCACGCACCGGGGATTTGACGAAATTTCCCCACCTTCAGGATTTGGTCAGTGAGCTGACTTACGAGGATGCTAAGCCCATGTTACTAATTGGTATAGACAATTGGCATCTATCTTTACCGTATAGCATTAGACGGGGTCTTCGTGGTCAGCCTGCTGCAGTTGAGACCGCCTTAGGATGGACAGTATTTGGAAAACTTTCTAGTAAACCTACGGAATTCGTTCATCATAGCTCAGTGGTGGAATTAGAGTCCTTAATAAAAGACCATTACCGCCTTGATGCAATTGGAATCACAAAGAAGGACATCCACAGCGTAAATGATGAGCGAGCTCTGAAAATACTCGAACAGACTACTCGGCGGCTACCCTCAGGACAATTTGAAACGGGTTTACTTTGGCGAGCAGATATCAAGACTATTCCTAACAGTTATAACTTGGCTCTGTCTAGATTTCTCAGTTTAGAGAGAAAGTTTAAGAAAGATGAAATCTACGCGAATGCATACCGTCAGTATATTGACGGAATGGTAGAAAAGAACTATGCTGAACTTTGTACCAGCAAAGCGTCCTTGGGTAACATTTTGTGGTACTTACCTCATTTCGGCGTGTACCACCCTCAAAAACAAAAGTTGAGGTTAGTACATGACGCTGCTGCTAGGTGTTCTGGAACCAGCTTAAACTCTCTTTTGCTTCCCGGTCCTGATCTTTTACAACCTTTATTGGCAATTCTTATGCGTTTTCGGGAAGGAAAGATAGCACTAAACGGTGACATACGAGAGATGTTTCCGCAAACCAAAATTAGAGAGCAGGACAGGGACGCACAAAGGTTTCTCTGGCGGACTGATCCATCCTTACCGTTACAGGAATATAGAATGTCCTCGATGATCTTCGGTGCCACCTCCAGTCCGTGCACCGCGATCTTTTTAAAAGATAAAAACGCTTTGGAGCACAAAGATAAGTTTCCGGAGGCAGTCGAGGCTATTATAAATGATCATTATATGGACGACTACCTCGGAAGCGTTGACAGTCCTGAGCATGCTGCTCGCTTGGCGGCCGATATTGTTGCTATTCACAAGGCAGCCTGTTTAGAGATGCGATCATGGGTCTCTAATGACCCTGCGGCTCTGTCTTTATTGAAGCCTGAAGCAATTGCCGTCAACGCCTCCGAGGTGGGTCTCGGTCCGCTATCTCCTTCGCAAATACGAATTTTGGGGGTGGCCTGGAATATCAACGATGACTCCCTTAGTTTTAGAAAATCTTCCGACCTTCCTCTCAAATTCACCAAGAGGATGGTACTTTCCCACCTTATGCGTGTTTACGACCCTCTTGGCTTTTTGATGCCCGTAGTAATTGCGGGTCGAATTCTTTTTCAAGAAACGTGGCGAATGGGTATAGACTGGGACGAAGAGCTGCCTAGTTCGGCAAAAACAAAATGGCAGGGTTGGTTCGCGAGTTTAGCCGATGTTTCCGCGAGCATCACCATACCACGTTGTTACCTAACTAAACCAAAACGGGAAAGTCAGCTCCATGTCCTAGCCGATGCTAGTGAGTTAGCATATGCTTGTGTGGCCTTTTGGCGTTTTGTTTGTGAGGACGGCTCGGTTGAATTAGCTCTTATAGGTGGAAAGGCGCGTTTATCCCCGTTAAAACCTGCGTCTATTCCTCGATTGGAGTTACAGGCGGCTCTGATGGCGGCTCGCTTCGCAACCTACATATTGGAGGCACATCGCATAACTGCATCAAAAGTTTACTTCTGGACAGACTCTCTCACAGTCTTAAAATGGTTGCGCAGCGATGCCCGAACTTTTAAACCATTTGTGGCCCATCGAGTGGGTGAAATATTAGAAACGACAGACGTGGCTGATTGGCGTTACGTACCATCTGCTCTTAACGTCGCGGATGACGCCACTCGAGGCCAATGTCCCCTCTCTTCATCGTCTCGATGGTTTAAAGGTCCAACATTTCTCTTTTCCCATCCCGACGAATGGCCACGTGAGCCTTCAGCTACCGTTCCGCCCGTACTCGAGGAAATGAAACCCGAGCACTCGTTGACGCTACTTCTGGTAGAGCGACCGCGGTTACCATCTGCCGTAGTCGCAGATCCATCGCACTTTTGTAAATGGATTCGCTTGGTCAGAGCCACTGCTCGCGCACATTATTGTGCTAAACTTTTTCGACTTTCATTGATTAAGCCTTCAAATTCGGAATTACCAAGTGCTACCTCCAGGGTTTCTTCCGGAGTTTTAGAACCGCTGTCATCGCAAGAAATCGTGGAGGCTGAAAGGCATCTATTATTAAAATCTCAATTGGATTCTTTTCACGAGGAATTCACGAGGCTTACAGCAGGTCTTCCTCCAACCAACCAAGGAAAGCTTAAGAACTTCACTTTGAAGTTAGGAGAGGACGGCCTGATGCGCCTGTATGGTAGAATTGCCGCTGTTTCAGAGGCACCCGCGCAGGACGTCAACCCCATCGTACTGGACGGTCGACACCCAGTCGTAAGGCTACTTATAGACCACTATCACACAAAATTTGGCCACGGTAATACAGAGACCGTGGTTAACTTCCTGCGCGGGAGGTTTTATATCTTGGCCTTACGCCCCAGTGTTAAGTCTGTTGCCAAGCAATGCAGGTTTTGCAGAGTAAAAAAGCTTCTTCCGTCTGTGCCTAGGTTTGGTGACCTTCCTGAAGATAGGTTAGCCCACCATAAGCGACCATTTTCTTTCACTGGCCTCGATTACTTTGGTCCACTTGAAGTTGCAATCGGACGCAGACGGGAAAAGCGTTGGGTGGCTCTTTTTACGTGTCTTACCACCAGGGCTGTTCACTTAGACATCGTGGGATCCCTCTCAGCGGATGCGGCAATCATGGTGCTACGCCGGTTTATTGCTCGTCGGGGGTGCCCAGTGCGGATTGTGTCCGACAATGGAACGGCTTTTGTCGGCGCCGCCAATCAACTATCTCAGGTCTTTGACTTTGCTGCGGGCTTCAAAATTGAGTGGGCATTCATTCCCCCTGCAGCGCCGTCGATGGGAGGCTCCTGGGAGCGCCTGGTCCGTTCAGTGAAGTTGGCTTTATCGGCAGCCGTCGTCGGAAAGGCCCCTAAGGAGGAATTGCTGGCGACTTTGTTGCTGGAGGCGGAGGCGATTGTCAACTCAAGACCTCTTACACATGTTCCAGTTGATGCAGACACGCTCCAGGCTATAACACCATTTCATTTCCTTTTGGGCACTCCGTCAACAGAAGCAGCAAATTCTTTCACCGACACCGACCTACTTAGCCGTGATGATTACAGAAAGGCGCTCCGCTTGGCAGAGATATTTTGGGCCCGGTGGATAAAAGAATATCTCCCTTCATTAGTCCCCAGATCAACAGGTGTTTCTCGACTTCCATTTCAAGTGGGTGACCCGGTCCTCATAGTGGACCAATCGTTGCCGCGAGGAACCTGGCCAAGAGGACGAATTTCAAAGTTGTTTACTGGGCCAGATGGAACAGTTCGAGTAGTGGAGATAATTACGTGCAAAGGGATTATGAAAAGGCCAGTGCGCAAAGTGGTGCCTTTGCTTTTAGAGCAAGATAGGCGAACAACACCTTAGCTGCCGCTTCCTAACAGACTGGTGCTCTGCACCGGGGGGTGGTGTTGGCGACAGACCTTCTTTTTGTATGTATTTTACCTTTTTCTACGGTTTTGTCTATTAATGTTTTTGTATTGCTTTTGTTTTTATAAAAAATGAATGTTTAGTTGTTAGTTGCATCAAGTATTTTCTAATGGTGATATGTATGTGATAAATAAATTAATACTGACTGGACATTGGTAAGCTTATTATTATATTCCCCTATTAGTCGGTTTTACAAATGTTATAAGGACTATAGCTGCTTACCGTCAGCGAACGTGTTAATTGGTAATAGTAGATCGATTCTTCGTTTGGCCAATTCGAGAGAATCTCAAAAGTGAGGACTAATCAAATGTCAATGATGCACTATGTCCATTATGCTAAATTCAACAAAAGTGCAAGCGGTTCACCTATGTTAAGTGTTTACCGCCGCCCATTGACATACTGCTCCATTGGGACTGCAAGAAGCTCGCCTTTTCAAGTTAACTGTGTCTTAGCAATCATTTGACTACTCCGCAAATCCATGAACTAAGAGAAGAAGTGCGAGTTAACATGCAAAACAACTGCGTTATTAAAAGAAATATAGAAATCAAAAACAATCATTATCAAAATAACAACCTTCCAATTTTATACAGTAGACACAAGATACAGTCAGACCCAAGAGCCAGTGAGACGTACGAAGATTGCCAAAGCCCAATAAGAAACTGAAAGTATTGTAATCGCAATACCTCGATGTGAAACCTGTGCAAGGTAAACGCTTAGGTATGTTGAAATAACTATGATTATTCACTTACCGTCTGCATTACCCAAGGCATCCCCGACGTAGTTTTCACCCCAATCGTGTAAGTAACGGTCTTTTTGATAACAATTGGTCATTATATTATTGGCATCATCAGGGTCGGTTATAACTAAAACAGATATTTTTAACACATGAAATAGAAAAAGAATTATGTTGAGTCAATTCACCTTAAGCGATGAGTCTGAAACTGCAGTATTCGTAATTATGGATTTTGTAATCTTATTCTACCCGCATGTAGCAAGCTTCCGGGATCTGCATTGCCGCTGATACTTCAAGGGGTGCATCTGACATACATATCCATGTTAAACTAAGGAAATGTACCCAAAATGAAACATTTATGTTAGACGTATGCAACCTTTAAATGTCGGAGATAGTGCACCAGGCTGTTGGTCTTTCTTATCAAAATACGCTTAATCTGCAACTAAACTATTGCCTTCTTGTTCCAAAGGTTAAAAATCATTACGTGTGACGTTAACATTTGTCTACTTACTATAATTCAATTTTCGGCCCCACCACGCACCTAAAACGCCTCCAACAGTATTTGATATACTCATCAGCTTCTCCAAAGTACTCCACAGATCTTGAAATAAATTAAAAGTCAGTAATTGTACACAAAACAACGTTGTGCAGACAACTTAGCAAGCTCAAATACATCTTTAGAGTTCCTGCCACCAGTAGCATGCTGTTTATAGTTGCAGGCAAACAAGTTGAGCTTAAATCCAGTGTAAGGAGTATATGCGCATGCACATTTGTACTAGCGACTACTGTGCAGTAAAGGTCAGGGCTCAAGTTATTTGTCAAGAACTGTACTTACATTCGCTGTCACCATTAAGGAGGAAGAAATTTCCAATCACAGGCAAGCCTTTAAACATTGGAGTTTTTGACGCTAACTCCATCATTCGCCGGTGGCTCCACCATAAATAAATGCATGCGACGCACGCGCACGTCACCAGTGAAAAGAGAATCAGCATTCTTAGGATTCGATAGAAGATAGACGAAGGATGGACTGCTTATTGGAGATTAAGATAGAGACGTTAGGTTATTTTCGACTGAAAAAATAAGGTTATGTTTTAGTAGATTGTTGGAGAAGCTAGATCCAAATAACTTGGTGGGAGTTTTAAATATCGCTGGCTGGGAACAGATAAAGATGAACTCTAAATTAATCTTAAGAGTGCTGATTCTAATGTAAAAGAAGACGCTGATTCCGTTGTATGACTGATGATTGTTGAGATGAATGCCTTGGCTGGTAACTTTATGATGATGCAGGCTTTAAGGCGACACTTTTAATAAGTGATGAGACCAGGTTTCAAGTCATGAGAAACCTTGGAATTGGTGATGTTCACAATAGAACTTTAGAAATTTAAATACTTTCGGACTTTATAATTTAGTTTCCTTTTTGTTCAAAATAATGAATGTTTTACTTTTGGTTTTCGTTATATTATATTACTCGGACGAATAGCAGTTAACGGTAATAACGGTTTATTATTGCAAGAAATACTAAGTCAATGGTTTCAGGTTTTCGTTATTTATACTTGTTATTGTAACAAGCGATGGCTGCGCCAATCACAAAGGCAGATTTTATTAAAGCTAAAAATATTATATTATTTCTAACCATTCTAAATTACTTCTATTGCGCCCGAGTGGTCCTTAAACCACCGTATTTACAGTCTGTCATATCCAATAAAGTGTTAGTTTACAGGTTAGTTAGTTCCCGTATTTATAATACTACAGTATAACAACGCAATACATGCTTGTTTATTAACAACGAAGATTCTTTATTCTACAATTTAATATATTTGTTTTACTGAAAAAGGTTAAGTATAAATAAAATCGATAAACGAGACAACAGGGGTCGTTGTATATATATTGCACAGCATCATCATGTACACTAGTCATATATGGCTTATAAATAAATAAATATTTTGACCTCTTCTAGGTGTCAGCTACTTCATTCTTGACTGTACAGTCAAAGAATTTAATTCCCTACCCATTTCGTTGAAATGTCGTCTGACATTCGCAATGCATTAAGGTCGATATGTCAAACTAATGTCTTGCTCTATAGCTCTTATGGTGACAGTTTGCTATATGCTATTGAACCAATATTGAACCTTAGGTGGGTTGGAAATTTAATTCCTTGACTGTACATACGACGAAGTGACATTACGCAGTCAAAGGTAGGCAGCAGCATTTATTTGAATGGATGTCTATCAAAATGTTTGACAAGTAGTTTTAAAGTAATTTGAGCATAAGATGTGTTGAAAAATTGAACACAATTACAGTAAAAAAAAAAACCAATTGTTTACTAAGTTCGTTCGGAGGTCAAATCTTAAATCACCTATCATTGTTTATTTAGTAGATAAAAATTAAAGCATTGAAAAATTATGATATTTGTTTAATTTATTACGAGGAGAAAAACGAGGAAGGGATATTGATGGTAAGCATGGACGCACGCAACATCAAAAGAATCGCTAGTCCGTTGCCGGCTTTTGGGGGAATCTCCCACTGACTAAATTAAACTCAACCGTGCACCTAGCATGAAACTTCTCGACACGCCGTAACTCAGTGTGTCTTTTTCCTACTGGGCAAGTAAGAGAGAGACATACTGAGCTACGCAGCGAGTTACGGCGTATCTTAAATCTACGTGTTCGATGCACAAGGGTACTGCTGCTTTACGTTGAAGTTCCGTGAGAGCGTACTACTAAACCTGTCCATCTGGTTCATTTACACTGCGAATAAAGCTTATGCTACAGCTTGTAGCATACGTATTTCTGCGCAGTCGAAGTCTGTCTTACTCTTAACGCCGGGACAAAACAGGTGTAAGCGCTGCTGCTTAGCGGCTACATTAGCGAGCAAGATGGTGGTAGCGATCCGGACAGACTTTGCACAAGGTCTTACTACCGCAAATCTCTACTGTAAACAGAGTAAGAGGTTACGAGAGCGTGGATATTTGTGGCCCCTTGAATGTTTAACTATTTATTTTGCCTATAGTATTATTTTTATCTATATACATAAAAAATTCAAAGTCCTGACTGACTGACTGACTAACTGACTGACTGACTGACTGATATATCAGCGCACAGCCCAGACCGCTGGACCTAGAGACTTGAAATTTTGCACATAGATACCTTATATAGTGTAGACATCCACTAAGAAAGGATTTTTGGTAATTCCAACCCTAAGGGGGTAAATTATGAGATGAAAGTTTGTATGAAAGTCCGTCAGTTTTGAAGTTAGGATCTTGAAATTTTGTTGTTAGGCTAACGTAAAAAAAATAATTTATACGGGTCTCAGGGTTTTTATAACTCCACCCCTGAAGGGGTGAAAAGGGGGATAAAGTTGTGTATGGAAAGGCCTACATTTTTACAGCAAAAATCACTTTATTTCTTATTTAGGCTTATAACGCGACGTGTATATCGGGTGTTAATGGAATTACAACCTTTAAGGGGGTGAATAGGGGGATGAAATTTTGTATTTGAGTTGTTCGTTCACAATTTTTTTGTATTAAAGTAAACGTGGTTACGTGTTATAACTAAGCCTCTATTGCCACCCATCTATCCGTCTGTCTGTCTGTCTGCCACGCGCAAACATGTC
Source organism: Ditula angustiorana (assembly GCA_963691745.1). NCBI lineage: Eukaryota > Metazoa > Arthropoda > Insecta > Lepidoptera > Tortricidae > Ditula > Ditula angustiorana. The sequence goes on along the minus strand of OY829480.1, from coordinate 2,690,932 downwards.
CTGACTGATTTGCGATCATCGTCCAACCGAAACTATTGAATCAAGAAAGCTGAAATTTGGAATATAGGTTTATTTTATAACGTAGGAATCCGCTAAGAAACAATTTTTGGTATTTTTTACCTTCAGGGGGAAAACGGGGGGTGGGGCAGAACTTTGTATGACAGTCTTTGTTGATTGAAGTTATAAACATGAAAATTTTAATTAGAACTACTGATCATAAATAGATTATAAGTATTATAACGTGTTTCAGGATTTTTGCATTTTTACATTTAAAGAAGGAGAAGCGAGGGTGAAAGTTTGTAAGGACGTATTGATTTTTTTTAAATAGGAGCTTGTAATTTTGAAATAATGATGTGTTACAAGGTTTTTGGATTTTCAAATTTGTAGGAGGGAAACGGGGAGTAAAAGTTTGTATGGAGGTATCGGGTTTTAATAGGAACTTTTGAATCTTAGATACTTATCATAAATAATTAATGACGTGTCACAGGGTTTTTGAATTTTCAAATTTAAAGGGGGAAACGGGGAGTAAAAGTTTTTATGGACGTATAGGGTTTTTAATAGGAACTTAAAATTTTGAATTTTAGATACTTATCATAAATAAAGAATTATGGGTTTCAGGGTTTTACGACTATCGAATTTTAGGGGTGGGAAACGGGGGTGAAACTTTGTATTGAGTGGAGGTATCGGTTTATTCAAAAATAGGAACTTCAAAATGTTTGTTTGTTTTAGGGTATTTGGATTTTTACATTGGAAGGGGGTAAAGCGGGTGGCGAAAATATGAGAGGGAGTGAGAGCACATAATTTTTTGATTAAAAAAAAAGTCATTTGTTTTCTGTAGGCCACGCGGGCGAAGCCGCGGGCAGAAGCTAGTTAATTATAACCACACAAAGTTTAGGTTCATTTACTGGGTCAAAATGAAAATCATTATATCATTACTAAAATAATAAATAACAGTTTAGTAACAGTTTAGTATAAAGGATCATGACTTAACTGAAATCGTTACAAAACCGTTACGAAACTGATATGTTTAGGGTTCCGTTCCCAAAGGTTAAACGGGGCCCTATTACTAAGGCTCCGCTGTCCGTTCGTCTGTCACCAGCCCCCTGTACCACAAAAATCACAAATACTACAATTTGACGTAATTGTAGAGTTTAGAATGTAATATAATTTGTCACATTTTCATACAAAAATGTAATATAATTTGTCACATTTTCATACAAAAATGTGACAAATTATATTAAATTGTAGCAATTGTAAGCTATGTGGTAGAGGTTTTGTGGTTTTGTGATGGTCAGACAGTTGAAATCTAATTAAATTAAATTAAATTAAAAACTCTTTATTGCCAAAGTATACAACAGAAATCAAAAGAATTACAAGGAAGGTTATGTACACAAAAAAAAACAGTGCAAAAATATAATTAAACTGTAGGTCTACACTTGGCAATGGGTACCGGGCTCAGCGTATGCTGGTTAACATCCAGCGCTGGTTTTCAGACCGGCCCCGCTGGCAAGGGTGGCCGCAACTAAAACTAAGACAAAAAGGGCTATGCAGATGGGAACAACTGTGCTGTCCATCTTTTCACAATATGTATGCATACTGGAAATGTGTATTGCTTGTGCTGGTGTGACTTATAATAATTTATTCAGCAACCGCGTGTGTGTCATGTGTTAAAAAACAAAAAAACTATTCTGTAAAGTGAATGTAGTGATTACTGTATGTATTTATGTATGCTTTGTGTAGATGTGTATGAGACGTAGATGAGACGAGAATAAGTTTGCCTGTGTTCAATATAATAATAATAATAATAGTATTGATATTGTTTTAATACTTTTTATAGAAATATTGTAAAAACCTAACCTAAGATTTTAAATAAATATACATAAATAATAATAATAAATAAAATAAAATAGATGATGTATAACAACAAATACTAAAGAACAAAATAAAATAAATATTTAAAGGGGCTCCCATACAACAGACGTGATTTTTTTGCCGTTTTTATAGATAATGGTACGGAACCCTTCGTGCGCGAGTCCGACTCGCACTTGGCCGGTTTTTATTATACTAGCGGTGTAATGCTTTTAATTTTGACCCCTTAGTCCCTGTTATTTTTTAAAAGCAACATATTTTTATAAGCGCTAACGTAACTTCGCGCGTTTTAAGGCGCTAGCGCAAGATCGAAGCTGGGAGCTCCTCAACGTGGAGTTCATCGCTGTTGTGATGATGTTGGTGTTGTTGATGCTGCAGAGAATTCCTGGTTTTGTAAATAGGCTGTGTAGCTGCCCTTTAAACTGCAATGCACAAACTTTCATATGAATTTAGGCATACTTTCCGAAATGCTAAATAGCAATATAACTTCAGCTTTATCATAGTCGAACAAATCCTTTTTTGCATCAAGAACCTTATTAACTCCGACTTATTGCATTGGTAAACCGCTAACTGACTTCCACAGAGCACTATGTCCTCTTTCTAGTATTAGCAAAATTCAACCTCGTGCCTAGTTAGTAAGATTTAATTTTCTTAGGCACAGAAGTTGTATAGCTTATAGATTGAAACTCGATAGGCTTTGTCTGAACTAGCCGTACAATGGCGAACAAAATAATCTCTTCCGTCCGAAAAAATGAAAATAGCTTCCATTACAATGAATGCATTGACTACGGCCAGAGAGCATATTCCCAATAGAGAGGTTATCAATAGATATATTTTTGCTTTATTTACATACTTCTAATTTTTGGAATGCTTAAAATTATAAGTACTTAGACAAACTCTCACTCAATGAAGAATAAAACTCATTCACTGTAATTTGACGGTTTCAGTTTATTATACCACCACTCGTCCAAAAATTTATTACATATTTATTCGATTTTATTATAAAATTATGGATTTAAATCCATCTTATCTTAATTCTAACGCAATACGGTCTCGTATAGCAGGCTTCATCAATATGTCGAATTTAAAGTCAAGTTCGTGGATGTTGGCTGTGATGTGGAAGCGGCGAACGACATGCGCCAACACGGTCTTCGTAAACGTGATAGAATAAAATTTACCTGGAAACAAACATTGAAAGAATATCAAGGAAAATCCACACAACATGGAGCAAAGAAAAAACCTAGGATTATTTTAACCGATTAGATTTATCTTTATTCTTTACCATCATCATCGTTATTGTTATCTTGGGCCTGAGTAGTACACGCCACTGTTTTCAGACTTTTTATATATAAGAATGATTCTGGGCGGCATATTCTAGATCGCTCCAGCTTAATTACAGTGTTATCAATCAACTATACGTGTCGGTGGCGTGGTGGACACAACAGCTCTCGACACCTTTAAGCGTTCTTGGCGTTCAAAGGGTTACATTAGTCTGATCCTGGGCGAAAGATTCTAGATCGCTCCAGCTTAATTACAGAAAAAAAAACAACATGGCGACGCTTGACGGACCTTGAAACCGCAGCTGCGGGATGAAGCTGGCTAGATCTGGGAATCACCGCCCAGGATCGCTCCAGTTTTATTCCATAGTTACGGCTTCTAGCTCTAATTTAAGATTTAACTGACGAAATTCAGTCACCATTATTATCTCTATCTATTGGAGCCATCAATGGGACCATGAATCTCCCATTTAAGTCGAGTGGTATTCCAGCTGAAGCAAGCTGGACGTTTCAAAAATATTGGAATTTAGAAATATTGTTTGTATGAATTTAGTATTTTTAGTATTTCAAGTACTTCAACCTAAGGCCTCACCCAAGCAGTTTCGTTTTCCTAAGCTAAAAGAGCAGTGCACGCCAGGATTCTTAGGCAAAGAGTCAGGGTCCAGCCAGCGCTCAGGTCGGAACTGCTCCGCGTCTGCACCCCATACTGGCAAGTGCTGGATAGCCCAGATGCCAATACTGCAGTGGCAACCGGCTGGCAGCTTGTAGTTTTCTGTGATAACATATAGTTGGGGATTTTACCAAGATATTATACCTGAATATTACTATTACATATGTGACACGTTGAAACAAACATTACAAAAGGTATTTATGTTATTTCAGTCTACTATTTAATGTGTTCCTTCCTTCTAAGAATGGTCGGCGTATTGGATATTGTCATCTTCTTTTAAGCAAAGTTTACGCCATATAGCATCAGCTTTTGTCTACCTGCTGGGCTGTGATTGATGCAGAAATTGCTTCTACCAAAGTAATAATTAAGTGATCATGCCTTTCGATAATTGTACAGACTATAATGACAGTAAGTTAAATAGCCAAACATAATAATATCTTCATTTAAGTATGAACTACACACGCATGGTTTTACCATTAATCGAAAAATGGAGACCTGCCTCTTGGCTTGGAAATCTTCATTGCTGAGCCACCGGGCTCAGCAATGAAGATTCACACAACATTGAATGGAAAATGCAAGCAATTTCTCACGTATAGATTGTGATATTCTAACTAAGAATTACACTACTCGTCGATATTGTAGCACGCAAGGTCCAGAAGAAGTGCTTTTAGCTTTTTATTAAATATCGCGTCACTGGACGAATTTAGAACTTCATTTGGAAGGGTGTTATAAATCTTTGCCCCCATGACACTGAGCGACTTTCGAGCCTTAGCAAGACGGCATTTTGGGACAAGCAGTAGATGTTTTCCGCGGGTATTTCTACCGTGATGCCGACCACGGGACGAGTACTGCTCAATATTTGCCCTCACATGCTTACACGCTGCCAATATGTAAACGCTCGGTAGTGTGAGCACTTTTTGGTCTCTAAACAGCTCTTTTGCTGAATAGTCACGAGGTTTCTTCGACATTAGGCGTAGGGCTCGTTTTTGTAATTTGAACGGCCTATCACGACAAGCCGCTGTACCCCACAGGTCCACTCCCTGGGTTAAAATAGAGTGAAAGTATCCATAATACGCTGTTTTCATATTCTTAGCTGAAAGGGTTGGCGCAAGCCTGGACAGCGCGTAGCAAGCAGAGGACAGTTTTTCGCAAATGTAGTCAATATGCGCAGACCACTTAAGACCTGAGTCTATTACAAAGCCCAGATATTTGGTCTGCCCAACCTGAGGAACAGGGGTACCGTTAAGTGAAACGCCAAGTTGATCATTGCAGTTTGCATTACCACGCAATTGAAAATGTATAATGTTTGTCTTTTCAGCAAGCAGCTTTCAGCAGCTTTCAGCGGTAACCGGATTTAGATGAAATTTGACAGACATAGATGATGTCCTGGATGAATTTTATAAACGTAGGATACCTTTACCTCCTAAATTGTATAAAAAAAAATATCAAGGGGGAGAAGCTGTACAATATCAATTCACCTTTGATGACTGTTCACGGATGGTTTTTATAATATCGTCCTGGGTTTTCTTTAAGGGTGTACCGGACCCTATTAAACGTCTTTTTTTTTCAATATTATTTTATTTGTTTTTGATTTGTAATTTGGATTTTATTTGTTTAGTTTGTAATTTCTTTTGGACTTTAGGTGGGAGACTTTTATTTGTTTTATTTTTGGAATTATTTTTGAATTAAAATGGAGATTCTACTATTGAGATTTTGTGGAGAAATTTGTATGGGGAGTTTGTTTGATTTAACCGCTTAAAACTAATACTTAAAATTAACTGAATATTTATTGAAGATTGATGATTGAAGATTTGGCCAGTGATTCGTCTAGTGGTGATAACCCTTCGTTGTGATCCGTAAATAACCTCGGTTCTTTTAGTGCGTAAAAATGGTACCTATTAAGCTACAGATGAACATCCTACATCTTAGAGTATCCTATGATCTACCACCTATTTAAGTAACGTCTAAATATTGCTGAGGCTTACGAGCGTTGAACGTGAAATAGATTCAATAATAACATCAGTCGATAGATACTTAGTTAGAGGTTGATTTATAAAGATTATAGAAATAAGCTGATTAGATGTTTGATATCATAATGATGAATTCTAGTGATTTTATTAGCAAATATGTTTTTGTGGTAAAGGAAGTGCCCACTCCCCGCACCTTCCAGTGAGACCGTCACATTACTTCGTCTCTCCTCCACTTTTATTATCATTTAAAGAGAGAGACTTGGGTTCTGCCATATTTATGGAACAGTTTTGTAACCCAGTATTGATTACAAAGTTATAGAATAATATTATTTCATAGAAATGCATAAAGCAAAAGTATTTCTTTCATATATTTTATTCTTGATTATTTCAAATAGGATAAGGTAATTTAGCTTCTCTCTCTGTAGTTAGCAAATATTACCAGCACTTCATAAGGGAGTCTATTGAGAAGAAATGCCGCAAGAAACTCAATAGATTTGACTTTATCAATCTAAAGCAAGGATAATAAGAATCTTTGTTCTTATAGTGAATTAACATTATAATATCAAGTTCTAGGTTAAAGTCAATAGTATTATTGAAACAGTAAGTACGATGAAAGTAAGTATGCTGTTGATACTTCATTTGATTATAAGTACTTTATAATAAAGTTTAGTCCTGTAGACATTAAATAGTTTATGTTATTTAAACCATAATATTACTTTCACTAGGTAAAGTATAAGTTTTCTAGCCAAGGTAGGGTTTTCATCTACCAAAAACAGTATACATCAAGTCTATGTTTTCTATAGCTTGAACAAAGTCATATTTTGACTGTAGTGAAGGATATCTGATTGATAATGAATGTATTTGGTCAGACCTTAATATAGGACTCCCCTCCGTTTGGTAGTAGGAATACTAAGCTTGCTTTGCTTCGCTAGGAAAGAACAAATATATGGGATGGTTTTGTTTTATTTCTTAACAATTCCAACCAAATGTAGTATAAGGTATTTTTACTGTAAAATAGCACATTGTTCATGCTACAGAATCAACCAATAAAATCCCATTTTAGGCTAGAATTGCTCACACAAGATAAAATATATTATGGTAAATAGTTGAAGGTAATTATGGTAAGTAATTAAAGTTAAGACCTGAAATAAATGTCTAAAAGAAATTAGGATTTCCATCCGCTTAATGACGAACCTACGCCCTATGCCTACACTTAGAGAAGGTTCCTATTTCCCTAAATTAAGCTAAGGTGTTAACAAATCTAGAGGACTGGCCTCACATTTAAATTTAGTGTGTGTGTGTAATGTTGTTTATTCTCAGTGCAATGAATAAACCCCTAACTCTAACCCATCCTCGATGCAAGGAATGGATTACTATCTATTCTAAAACCCTATAAGATGCGAGGTTCGGGACTACCTCTATAGACCTATACCTAAATCCCGGTGTTACGTCTGGGTTGGGCCCCCACACAACCGAGAGGGTTGGGAGAGAAGAAGGGCCCCTGGATACCCCTACACAAACGAGTGAATATATACATATATAGATCAGTACGGTCCACAGCAAGCTGGACCACATGAGAACCTCACTGTCTAGACATCCTCATGGTGGACCAACAAACCGTGTGTGGCGAGCTCACACAGGAGATTAAACATGATAATCAATAAAGTTTATCATGAATGAAAACCCATGCCCAAAAGAGGCCACATTTTGGGGCATCCAACCGTTTGGATTCTAAATCCAGAGGACTTCGTTGTCACCATGTTAGGTATCCGTCCAAAGGATCGCTCCGGTCGAGCTATGAAGTTAACACTAATGCAACAGCAAAATGCAAGTTTCATCTTGCCAAGACATTTACTTTAACACTAAATGAAGTTAAATTCAAACAAGAGAAACAAATTGTAGGATCGCTGAAATACACACAATACACTTTAGTTTGAACAAATAATACAGTTAAATAGGAAAGATCTCACCAATACCGTAGCGCAGTTTCGTTCGATTCGGGTGTGAATATAATAATGGTATTTCAATATGGTATATAACGTAACACACGTCCACACGGCTTGAATGCCAAATAATGAATAATCAATCAAAGATCCTCTGCACGTCTACTCAGTACGCCAGACAACAGTAAAAAGCCCCGATTCTCGCTTCTGTGGTCTATTTATAGTCTCAGAAGAGCGTTTTAGCTTCATTGGCTACTTTAGCATCAGCGTTTTGGCTTCTTTAGCTACTTCAGGGACATTAGCGTCTGCGTTTTGGCTTCTTTAGCTACTTCAGGGACATTAGCGTCTGCGTTTTGGCTTCTTTAGGGACATTAGCGTCTGCGTTTTGGCTTCTTTAGCTACTTCAGGGACATTAGCGTCTGCGTTTTGGCTTCTTTAGGGACATTAGCGTCTGCGTTTTGGCTTCTTTAGCTACTTCAGGGACATTAGCGTCTGCGTTTTGGCTTCTCTAGCTACTTTAGGGACATTAGCGTCTGCGTTTTGGCTTCTTTAGGGACATTAGCGTCAGCGTTTTGGCTTCTTTAGCTACTTTAGCGTCTGCGTTTTGGCTTCTTTAACTTCTTTAGCGTCTGCGTTTTGGCTTCTTTAACTTCTTTAGCGTCTGCGTTTTGGCTTCTTTAGGGACATTAGCGTCTGCGTTTTGGCTTCTTTAACTTCTTTAGCGTCAGCGTTTTGGCTTCTTTAGCTATTTTAGCGTCTGCGTTTTGGCTTCTTTAGCTACTTTAGGGACATTAGCGTCTGCTTTTTGGCTTCTTTAACTTCTTTAGCGTCTGCGTTTTGGCTTCTTTAACTTCTTTAGCGTCTGCGTTTTGGCTTCTTTAGGGACATTAGCGTCTGCGTTTTGGCTTCTTTAGCTACTTCAGGGACATTAGCTTCGTAGGCGCCAGCAAGTCTGACTCCTTATATGGTCATATTTTCAGGTTTGTTTACCTCCTTATATGGTCATGCCTACAGACTTTTGTTCGTACTGAAATGACCGCGCCGGACTAATTGCCTAATGTTTATTTAGCCACTCAGCGACAAATTGTTAACGTTATAGATAGCATTTAAGTAGTTAAATATCTTAAGGTAGATGCCTTATAGGTGCTTACTGTGCGAGTAGATCATACATCTATTAAAGATTTCCCTACAAAGGGGATTCTAAGTAGCATTACTGGTGCATATATTGTGGCGGGCCATATCTCAAGAAATAATATAATTGATTTATTAATACTTTAGTATAAAATATATTTGTGAACGTGACGGGCTGCTGAACCCAAAGCCAGACCGTTACAGCCAACCCCCAAAATGTTACGCAGGTGTTCAGAATACTATTCAACCGGAGTACATTTTCTAAATCTCAATGTTCACAAATATACATAAAGAAATCTTCATTTGTTTGTTAGAATTTCTCTACATGTGTATAACTTCAATTTATTGACATTTTACCCCAAGATTTTTTTTTTTTTTTATATGTAGTGTGTTTTTATACCAAGTCCATAGTGATCACAAAACGAATTCCAATACCAAAATATGATAGATCAGCCATGAATAACCATCAGTCTTCACAAGGAGATTCTAGCTCAAGCGTGGGACACTGGTTGTGAAGCAGCGCAACCCTAATGGTAATGCATCAGTTTATCCAACCCGATCCTGCATTGCTTTTATGGATTATAGATTGGATCCCCCAATACATCCCTTTCTCAAACTAGCTTAACGTTTCTAGCTCGAAAGATACCTATCCGGTGGCCATATATCTATTCGATATTGTTTTCCAAAATCATAACCACTACTTTCTTGGAGAATGTGCGCAAATGAAAATCTTTAAAGAAAAGAGCTGTTGCATTTGGTAAAATACAGATTTAATATAAAATCTGAAATGTGTTACACACCTCTAATGCTGAGTATTCTGGTACCGTTCGAACAACTCCCTCTTATAGATTTCTATTTACGGAGTAGGTATTTAGTCAGGGGTCTATGGTCATGTGGAGTAGGAATTCTCTGTGGGCAGCCTAAAATGCTGACAATGTCAAAGTTGACCTGATCCTAACACCAATTCCCACAAAGAATTCAAATGTGGTGCCTCGGAGTCAAATGCCAACAAACCGTTTTCATTTCTTTCAGAGCTATTAAAATGTGAGTGCCCTCGTAAAAATGTGACTAGTGTCACTTATAGTTGATTCCCAACACCACTTATTTCTATCCTAATTAAATAATCACACAACTGCATTCAAATATCATTCTGCACGCCACAAAAACAAGTCAACAGCTCGACAAGAAATGAAAACTTTTTTTTTTGTCCTAACATTATTATTTATTATTACCTCACATAAGACTCAAATCATATATTTATAACTTAAATGTACTCCGGCTAAAAAACTATTCCAACATTTCCTACCCCTTAAACAACTATGCCATTGCCTTAAACAACTATTCCAACACCTCACTATTTCAACTGAGAACAACTTAGATATATAATGCAGAAACCCGTCACATTGACGCAACCCCCCTTTTATAGAACCCAATTGCTTTATATGCACCGTCACACTATATGCTATCTTGCCTATGTACTGATTTAAAATATTTTAATTTTAATTTAACATTATGATTACATGACAAAGCTAAAAGAGAACTCGCATAATGGAATTTTTTTTTTTTTAATTTTACTTTATTCTATTCTTGATTTCGCATAGAAATAGTTTTATGTTATAGCGTCAATGTGATGACACAATCCTTTAGTATAATTTGTATGAAAATCACAAGTAATTATATTTATGAAGACGATCAATTACTCACAAAGTCGTTGGCTTTGGCTATCGTATTTTAATGCAATAACTTCAGTGGTTTATAACAAGTAAGTACCTCTTATTTATATATATTGATTGTGTGCTTATTTCAAGTACGCTTAAATCTCTTTAAATTCACACTGCCAATCGTACAGTTTAGCTAGTTCTAAACTTATCTTTCTCTAAAGGTTGACTGGAAGAAAATGCCATCCAGAGACAAGACCACCTATTGATCACTTTGTAAACTCTTATGCAAAAGTCTACTGTCCCCATGTTCACAGTGTGAATCAACGAGAAGTACCTGTTGTTATTGTACCTGTTTCGTAAATTATGAACGAAGTCATCACAGATTCACTCTGCTTCTTAAATTAATTAATTAATTAACCTAGACATTGTTTTCTCTTACGTTCCAGCTCATATGTTTCGCACCTTTAGATTTTCTCTAACGTACTGTCGTTTAATCAATAGATCTATATTATAAGTATCACGTCTTTATTGACCTATGTAGTTAGTATAGGGATACTACGTACATAGTACCCTTTCTCAGAGCGAAATAAATAAGATATAAGTAACGCTTTCGGTCCAGTACTGAAATAGTCTCTAACACTAACTTAATTACTTAAAAATAAGTTTAATAACTTAAAAGTTATAAGAGGTTTATGTCTCGGAAGTAGTGTTATTGGAGTCGAACCAATACTTCATACATAAATAGCACGTATAAACTAAAACTTGGGTCGAACTGATACCTATGATACTCCTTTCATCCACTCAAAGGTTAACTGGAAGAGATCCCTTAAAGGGATAAGTTCGCCTTTGTACATCACTTTATCTCTTTTTGTCATTTATGTTTTTTTTTTTTGTACAATAAAGAATTTACATACATACATACATACATACCTAACACAAATCATTCACCATGAACTAAAAATTGGGTCTGAACCAATCACTTGCTATCGCTGCATAATAACAGCATGAGAATTAACCTGGGATCAAATCAATCATTAAGTAAGTACTTTTTACAAATAACACAACATGATTTATAAACTGGGATCGAACCAATTCGCTGTAGGTGCTTATCACAAAACACAACATGAATTATAAATTGGGGTCGAACCAATTCGAAAGTAGGTACTTATCACAAATAACACAAAATAAATCATAAATTGCAGTCGAACCAATTCGTAAATACGTTACGTACGTTTCGTATATATTATCCTCTGTCTCTTACTCAAAGGTCAGCTGGAAGACATCCTTTTGAACTGATAAGTTTGCCTTTCTACCACTATTTCTGTTTTCCTACGTATTTTTAATCGATTATGTAGCACAGAAAGATTACATACAACAGACATAAATGCAGCAAGAATCTAGAATTGGGATCGAACCAAATTACACAATCCAGTTATTAGTGACTATGTAAAACCTAGAAAACAGAACCTAAAATTGTTAAGATCTATCATTACTTATGATAACATTGGAATCGAAACAATTTGCACAATACAGTTATTAAAACTATGCAACGCATCAGAACTTAAAATTGCTAAGATCTATCTTTACTTATAACAGAACTATGACAATACCTATAAAACTACTCATCCTATTTCCTATCGCAAAAGCGTCAGCTTCCAGTGGAAGCCTTGCACCCAACTTCAGACCATGGTGACCTTAAACCCCGACCTTGACTTTGATTGGTTAGATACAATTAATTAAAATGTAAAAGAACGAATGCAACACTCGGACCGCGTTAATTTTTTTTTCCCGCTTAAATACCTTAGTAGCGTACAATCCTATAGACGGCACTAGCAACAGCGTCGGATATCCCCGAAAAGTTCAAACCCAGATACTAATGGTTGTTACCTTAAATGCCAATAAAAGGGGCGTTTACCTTATTTAAATCTTAAAAGACAACTTCTCGTCCATCGTAACGATTTCTGGCTCTAGCCTAGCATAGCATATGCATTTCGTTCCTAACCTATGCGTATTGTTTCTACTAAACAATAAAACATATCACCTCTTTTTTTTTCAACTAAAGCTTAATAGGTGCTCATAAAACAAAACCCTACCTTGTACCGGCAGTCGGGCAAAATTTATTTCGAAACGGTTCGAGACTTACTAAAAATATTAGTAGTTATACCATTCGATAGCTTTAGTATTTTTATTTATTTATTTATACATATCACAATTAATTGCTAGATCAAGGTAAAATTTTCCTACTTAACAAAAAAACTGTCTCGGTAGGAGACTTGGCTAAAAGACCTAGTATCCAGGCTAAAACTTAAAATAAGAATTTGAAAATTAAAATTAAATATCATAGCAAACGTGGCTGTATGGTTAGAAATCCCTTTGCCTTTCTAGGAGAGCAAAAATCGAAAACCTATAATAAATTTGTCAAAAATGTCAAAATGACAAGCGTCCTAGTCCTAAACGCGTTGTTGATTTCGATTTCATTTGATATTATTAGTTATCGCCATTAAAGAAGGTGAAGAAGTCATTAATTACTTTTACGATGTGTCGTAGCATAATTATGCCGTAATGCTAAATTTGTTTATCCGAATACCTACTTATAACCACTGAATATGGACGCGCTATAACAAGCCGTTTGTGCAGTTTATCCATCATCAAACATGTACGGAATGGATACGTTACCTATGTATAAAACCCCGTGAGAAAACCAAAGTATCCCTACAAGTCTAGGTACCTTTATATTTGTAAGTATTTTACTATTCACTTATTTCTTAAGTATGCAATATCATTAGTGATTGTGAACCTTAACCTATACTCACTAAACAATCAAATTATATGCAATACACACTCCGATAATGTAGCCTACTTAAAACTAAGTTAATCATGCTCCTTACTTGTTTCAGGAGTTTGAAGATAACAGTTGATTATTCTACCTAATGACAAAGGAATGATTATGATCCTATTTCTACTACTACTGGAGGCACAAAAGCTTTGCAACACCTAAAACCTGCTGCCAAAATGTGATATCTATGCAATGAAACGGAACCTAATAATATATCAGTGATTGCTACAAATGCTACCGAGATGTCTTCAAAGCTATGGGAGAAGTTTGATGCTTTGCACTCGATGTTTTGTTACACTATGCACTAACCTAAAGTGATATATCTAAATTATAAGTGTTGCCTTCGGATTTTATGGCGATGAATGTTACTAATTTGATAGACATAATTTGACATAGGTGCGTAACTCATACTTGCTATTCCATTACTTGACGAATGTAACCCGTTAATTAAAATTTATTATTATCTTCGCTTTATACCTACTACTCCTATTCTATATTGATTTGTGAAAACTATCACTGTACATGAGCTAATGGAAAACCTTCTGCAATAAGTTATAAAAGTTTTTTTTTTTTTTTCATGAGTGTATGAGGGAGTGCGCAGCCAAGTATTTTCAACTTGGTTGAGACTTGTACTATCTTGCTTAACTTACTGATTTGGGAAGTTATGCAATACCTTTCCTTTCTTTTTGTTTAAACTGGTGAAATTAGATTGCTAAGGGTAACTTATACAATAAATGCTTTACTTTTTTTTTGTTTCCTTATTCATTCTAACTGAACCCTACAACATTGTATGTACATTGTTAATAATTATCTTATTCTAATACTGACATTAAAAATCACCCGGAGCCACATTATGATAGTAAAACATTGTGAGGAAACCTTCAACACATAAGTAGAGTAAACTATAATTATGAGCAAAGTACCATTCCACTCCGAGACCTCACAAGTCTCCTCCAAGTTTGGTTTTCTGTTCCTACTTGAACTACAGCTATGTCAAAACAAAAGGTAAGTTTTTTTTTTCTACTAATTACGGTCAGAGGGTTTAAACCATACTCATCTTGAAATGAATCACTGCTCACAGTACTATCTATCTACTTGCAATCCTAAAACCTCCCATTGCTTACGTCTCAAACTTTATCCTATGACTTATGTTATCATATATTGCACATATTGTAAAGAATATGTTGGTAATCTTAGAATGGAACTTAGAATATCATAGCAGACATAGTAGTAGTCGTAATACATACTTATCCAAAGATTCCTTATAATTTTAAAATAAAGTATTATTCTGTAGTTACTAGTTTGACAGACAGACAGAACCGTAACCTTAGGTATTATCATTGTAAGTAAAATTGCAACCCCCCTTTTTCTCAATTTTACTTACCCTATTTTAATGAAACCGATAACAATATACCAGTTTGACAGGCAGGCAGAAACTTAAATTTTCATTCTATATAGCACTACATACATACAACCCCCCTTTTCTTCAATTTTACTTATCCTATTTTGATGAAGTTAAATTTTATTCAATTTTAGATAATGCTTATGTACAATTAAGAGTTTAATTACTTATTTTTAAATTCCTAGCTAACTTAGTCTGTTTGCTTAATTAAATCTTGAAACTTTCTACCAAATACTACTACTAGGTGTTATATTAGTTATATACCTATTCTGTGAATGTAATCTAGTTAATAGACTCCACATACAACATACTTTTCTTCTTTTACTACGACTATTCTTGTACCAGTAGGTAGGTATATTTCAGTTTTCTTGGTTTTGCTGACTTTTAACCAGCATACTTAAATTAGACCTTTTTACTTTGTTGATTCGATAATTTCTGTTAATAACTGGCTAGGTAAAAGTTACCGAACGACCACTCAAATCATTGTCAGTCTAGTTTTGATATTGTCCCTGGGTCTTAAGACCAGGGTGCAACTAAGCCACACCTATAGTAATTTTACTCTTAGGCAATCGATTGATAAACATAAACAACTATACTAAGTAGGTAAACGCAATCGCTGGATGCGAGCAGCATAAGGCCGGTTGCTACAGCAATCCCTGAGAAAGCTCATGACCAGCAGCGGGCGTGCCCTAACCGATATGATGATGATGATGATGATGAACACAATGAAGCATTTCCTACATAATTACACGCCTAACATAATACAGCCTACACTTTAGTGCAATTAATTAATTAGCAGCTGTGCTTTGGAACTGATATAGAATCTGTGCAAGTTACGAAATTACAAAGCAACCCCCCGTTGATAAAACTTTATAACTGTTGCTTTGTCTAAGACTGCGCCCCACTCGTCTAAACAAACCTAAGTATTTCATAAAAAATTACACATTCAAATTACAAACACATAACTGCCCTGTTCATTAACATGATAATAGACTCCAAAGAGCTGAACCTGAGGACAATCGGTCTCTGCTGTTCAGTTCAGATTGATGCAACAAACAATACAATACCTACAACATACAAACATTACATTCTTACTTTCCTACAACCATCTTACTCCTACCTACAATTTTCTATGAATGAATAAAGGTACCAATACCAACATAAAATAAAGACTCCCTCAAACGACCAGATATACCGAGAAACCAAACGTTGTTAATACGTCAACTAAGACTTCAGTCACACATACGAATGTGATTAACGTTTTTGATAAATTTACGTCAACTAAGACTTCAGCCACATGAACGAACGTACTACCTATTTAACAAACGCTTGTTAAATTCGCATGCCTACTTATTAAATAAAACTAAACCATTAGATACGCAATTTGTTTGACAAACATGAATAAAACGAAACAACTTGTCGAGTCCAACACGCAAGACCCGACAATCACGTCTGACCGTCTAGTTCAGTCGTCTGTACCGGCCCTTACAAAACATAAAATTAATTTTTAAGTTTGCTTAAATACTGATACATACTATAATTTCTATACACGACACGAACTTCAATGAGTGCAATACTGTCGGCAAACATTGAAAAATTGAAATACATTAGATTTTGCTTACGTTCGTTTTACATATGGAATGAAGCGTCTATACACGGCTGATTAAATGAATGCTTATTCGTTTACCCGCTATCTTATCTATGCCTTATTTGTATCTTGTTGATAGCCTACCTGCATTCAGTTTTCTATGGAGAAAAATCTTATTAAAGTAATTAATTTTAGTGAAATTACCAACAGAAGTAAATACAGTGCTTTTCTGAAGCAAGGCTAAGTGAATGGAAGAAACATAGCTATAACATCGTGACAAATAATGTTAATTTTGTAGAACAAGAGTTCTGCTGTATAAAATGCTTGCTTCAGGTGACCCAAGCATGACCCACAAGATGACCCACGGATGTCCCACGGAACTTTACGCAAACAAGATGCCTAATAATTGTGATTGTAACGCAAAGGATGAAAAATGAAAGTGAAAATTTAATTTGAAGTGTTGCGTGAATACCTGTGACGTGTCTAAATTCATAATGAAATTTGGTTTCTGTGAAAAGTTTAAAGAATAAATTCCTACTTTGAATTTACTCATTTATCTCCCTAATATTCTACCTAGAAATACCATTTTCATGCACTCTCCATTTCACAAACAACAAATTGTGGCCGAATAAATCGACCACTAAATTAAATCAAACAAACTCAATAAAAGCTAAGTATCCTAAATTATAAACACTAAATATCCTAGTCACGGCAACCCATATTGTACCGGACCCTATTAAACGTCTTTTTTTTTCAATATTATTTTATTTGTTTTTGATTTGTAATTTGGATTTTATTTGTTTAGTTTGTAATTTCTTTTGGACTTTAGGTGGGAGACTTTTATTTGTTTTATTTTTGGAATTATTTTTGAATTAAAATGGAGATTCTACTATTGAGATTTTGTGGAGAAATTTGTATGGGGAGTTTGTTTGATTTAACCGCTTAAAACTAATACTTAAAATTAACTGAATATTTATTGAAGATTGATGATTGAAGATTTGGCCAGTGATTCGTCTAGTGGTGATAACCCTTCGTTGTGATCCGTAAATAACCTCGGTTCTTTTAGTGCGTAAAAATGGTACCTATTAAGCTACAGATGAACATCCTACATCTTAGAGTATCCTATGATCTACCACCTATTTAAGTAACGTCTAAATATTGCTGAGGCTTACGAGCGTTGAACGTGAAATAGATTCAATAATAACATCAGTCGATAGATACTTAGTTAGAGGTTGATTTATAAAGATTATAGAAATAAGCTGATTAGATGTTTGATATCATAATGATGAATTCTAGTGATTTTATTAGCAAATATGTTTTTGTGGTAAAGGAAGTGCCCACTCCCCGCACCTTCCAGTGAGACCGTCACATTACTTCGTCTCTCCTCCACTTTTATTATCATTTAAAGAGAGAGACTTGGGTTCTGCCATATTTATGGAACAGTTTTGTAACCCAGTATTGATTACAAAGTTATAGAATAATATTATTTCATAGAAATGCATAAAGCAAAAGTATTTCTTTCATATATTTTATTCTTGATTATTTCAAATAGGATAAGGTAATTTAGCTTCTCTCTCTGTAGTTAGCAAATATTACCAGCACTTCATAAGGGAGTCTATTGAGAAGAAATGCCGCAAGAAACTCAATAGATTTGACTTTATCAATCTAAAGCAAGGATAATAAGAATCTTTGTTCTTATAGTGAATTAACATTATAATATCAAGTTCTAGGTTAAAGTCAATAGTATTATTGAAACAGTAAGTACGATGAAAGTAAGTATGCTGTTGATACTTCATTTGATTATAAGTACTTTATAATAAAGTTTAGTCCTGTAGACATTAAATAGTTTATGTTATTTAAACCATAATATTACTTTCACTAGGTAAAGTATAAGTTTTCTAGCCAAGGTAGGGTTTTCATCTACCAAAAACAGTATACATCAAGTCTATGTTTTCTATAGCTTGAACAAAGTCATATTTTGACTGTAGTGAAGGATATCTGATTGATAATGAATGTATTTGGTCAGACCTTAATATAGGACTCCCCTCCGTTTGGTAGTAGGAATACTAAGCTTGCTTTGCTTCGCTAGGAAAGAACAAATATATGGGATGGTTTTGTTTTATTTCTTAACAATTCCAACCAAATGTAGTATAAGGTATTTTTACTGTAAAATAGCACATTGTTCATGCTACAGAATCAACCAATAAAATCCCATTTTAGGCTAGAATTGCTCACACAAGATAAAATATATTATGGTAAATAGTTGAAGGTAATTATGGTAAGTAATTAAAGTTAAGACCTGAAATAAATGTCTAAAAGAAATTAGGATTTCCATCCGCTTAATGACGAACCTACGCCCTATGCCTACACTTAGAGAAGGTTCCTATTTCCCTAAATTAAGCTAAGGTGTTAACAAATCTAGAGGACTGGCCTCACATTTAAATTTAGTGTGTGTGTGTAATGTTGTTTATTCTCAGTGCAATGAATAAACCCCTAACTCTAACCCATCCTCGATGCAAGGAATGGATTACTATCTATTCTAAAACCCTATAAGATGCGAGGTTCGGGACTACCTCTATAGACCTATACCTAAATCCCGGTGTTACGTCTGGGTTGGGCCCCCACACAACCGAGAGGGTTGGGAGAGAAGAAGGGCCCCTGGATACCCCTACACAAACGAGTGAATATATACATATATAGATCAGTACGGTCCACAGCAAGCTGGACCACATGAGAACCTCACTGTCTAGACATCCTCATGGTGGACCAACAAACCGTGTGTGGCGAGCTCACACAGGAGATTAAACATGATAATCAATAAAGTTTATCATGAATGAAAACCCATGCCCAAAAGAGGCCACATTTTGGGGCATCCAACCGTTTGGATTCTAAATCCAGAGGACTTCGTTGTCACCATGTTAGGTATCCGTCCAAAGGATCGCTCCGGTCGAGCTATGAAGTTAACACTAATGCAACAGCAAAATGCAAGTTTCATCTTGCCAAGACATTTACTTTAACACTAAATGAAGTTAAATTCAAACAAGAGAAACAAATTGTAGGATCGCTGAAATACACACAATACACTTTAGTTTGAACAAATAATACAGTTAAATAGGAAAGATCTCACCAATACCGTAGCGCAGTTTCGTTCGATTCGGGTGTGAATATAATAATGGTATTTCAATATGGTATATAACGTAACACACGTCCACACGGCTTGAATGCCAAATAATGAATAATCAATCAAAGATCCTCTGCACGTCTACTCAGTACGCCAGACAACAGTAAAAAGCCCCGATTCTCGCTTCTGTGGTCTATTTATAGTCTCAGAAGAGCGTTTTAGCTTCATTGGCTACTTTAGCATCAGCGTTTTGGCTTCTTTAGCTACTTCAGGGACATTAGCGTCTGCGTTTTGGCTTCTTTAGCTACTTCAGGGACATTAGCGTCTGCGTTTTGGCTTCTTTAGGGACATTAGCGTCTGCGTTTTGGCTTCTTTAGCTACTTCAGGGACATTAGCGTCTGCGTTTTGGCTTCTTTAGGGACATTAGCGTCTGCGTTTTGGCTTCTTTAGCTACTTCAGGGACATTAGCGTCTGCGTTTTGGCTTCTCTAGCTACTTTAGGGACATTAGCGTCTGCGTTTTGGCTTCTTTAGGGACATTAGCGTCAGCGTTTTGGCTTCTTTAGCTACTTTAGCGTCTGCGTTTTGGCTTCTTTAACTTCTTTAGCGTCTGCGTTTTGGCTTCTTTAACTTCTTTAGCGTCTGCGTTTTGGCTTCTTTAGGGACATTAGCGTCTGCGTTTTGGCTTCTTTAACTTCTTTAGCGTCAGCGTTTTGGCTTCTTTAGCTATTTTAGCGTCTGCGTTTTGGCTTCTTTAGCTACTTTAGGGACATTAGCGTCTGCTTTTTGGCTTCTTTAACTTCTTTAGCGTCTGCGTTTTGGCTTCTTTAACTTCTTTAGCGTCTGCGTTTTGGCTTCTTTAGGGACATTAGCGTCTGCGTTTTGGCTTCTTTAGCTACTTCAGGGACATTAGCTTCGTAGGCGCCAGCAAGTCTGACTCCTTATATGGTCATATTTTCAGGTTTGTTTACCTCCTTATATGGTCATGCCTACAGACTTTTGTTCGTACTGAAATGACCGCGCCGGACTAATTGCCTAATGTTTATTTAGCCACTCAGCGACAAATTGTTAACGTTATAGATAGCATTTAAGTAGTTAAATATCTTAAGGTAGATGCCTTATAGGTGCTTACTGTGCGAGTAGATCATACATCTATTAAAGATTTCCCTACAAAGGGGATTCTAAGTAGCATTACTGGTGCATATATTGTGGCGGGCCATATCTCAAGAAATAATATAATTGATTTATTAATACTTTAGTATAAAATATATTTGTGAACGTGACGGGCTGCTGAACCCAAAGCCAGACCGTTACAAGGGGCTCAAGTTGAATAACAAGTCGGGATGAAGAAACACCTTAGCGAACCTCTCGGCCAACAAGTTGAATATGGACGTCACAGCGACTTTGAAACTTTCATTGACCAGAGTTTCATTGGCTTCAGATATTCCCAAAACTGTAGCTGAAATAAAAATAAATATTTTGAATGAAGAATACACAGGTATAGTTTACATACCGATTTCACTGATACAACTTGAACGCGCGCAGGTTGAGACAGAACATTATTGACAAGAAAACGATCAAGGCAGGATAGTTAATAGGCCGCTGGTCTATTTTTCGGGGCAGTTGGCTTTCCTCAACATCTTTTTCAATCAACTGTCCTATGGCTGCACTCCTGTGAACGCAAGGGCAGTGCAGTGCAGTGCGGTGAACAGGACAGTGCTGCTCGCCATTCGTGTACTAGTTGAGTGCTCTATATTTGAACGCCAACTATTATTTGAACGCTAACTGTTATGTTTGACTATTCTACCTCACTGTTCGTTCTGCCCCCGTGTGAAACCAGCATAAGATAAGTTAATACGTGTGTCGTAGCGGAACCTTTTCATAATAACCGTCATCATAAATTGTCTGGCACGTCATTATGACCGTTACTGTGATATGGTTGCACATAGGGTTTTTAAAATTCTGGTCAGGCTTTACATGAAAAATTATCCCCTTATTTACTCCCATGCTCATACCCATATGACAACGGTTCATACTACCTCAAACACTGATGTCAACGAGCATGCAGAACTTTGAAATTATACAATTCCAAATTACTTACTGCAAACTGTGTTTAAAGAAACATCAGATGCTTTCAGCCAGATGCTGGTCACTCCCTTCCAAGCTCTTCACCAGCTCCTTCGCCTGGAAGTTGAAGGTCGGCTGGTACCGGTCCCGCACATGCTGGCTGTATGACGGATTAAATAACTATCGGTGATGTTTCCACCTAGTGCCGGCAAGGTTCGATTTGGCGGAATTTTATATTGATTAATAAATTAAAATTGTAATGACAACACAAAGAAAAAAAAATTTTTTCTTTGTGTTGTCATTAAAATTTTAATTTAATAATTTGAATGTTAAAAACATTTAAAATAAAAATCGAAAGAAATTTCGGTTACAAAAATTTAATAACAAACGGCGCCATCTCTCGTCAGCTGACGGTAGCTGTAAAGGTACCCAGTTGAATATGATAACTTGTTAAAAGTTTCATATAGATGACACCGAGGGTAGTTGTACCCTTAAAATCTATAATGTAATGACCGTAAGACGAAGCACATTGAAAAATTCGCAGGGTAGGGCAGCGGCAGTGTGGCGAAACTGGAAAACGCAAGGCACGGAATGCTGATGTTGCAGGTTCAAGTCCTGCCATTGCCCTAATTTTTCTTTGTGTTGTCATTACAATTTTAATTTAATAATTTGAATGTTAAAAACATTTAAAATAAAAATAGAAAAAAATTTTGGTTACAAAAGTTGATTAATAATTCATGAATCAAAGTCACGTTTCTGATAGAGCTGCATAAGATTAAAATAATCGGCCCACGGAACTAATTTTTAGAAATGATAATTATTTATAGTTCATGCCAAAAGTCTTTTTTATTCTCTTATCGCGTTAGAGTCGAGCTCACCGTCGAAGCATCACTTTGGCTCGCTCACTCCTGCTGGCGCGCTAGAACAAGACAGAGCGCTGCCTCAGCGTAGACCCCTGTGTCGAATTCGTCGCTGTTGTCCTTAGATAATCACGCTCCAGTCCAGCCAACCAGCAACAAAATTTATGATGAGAAGTTAAGGGAAACCGCGGGAAACTACACATTTTTTAAAAGTTATTTGATTTAAATAATTAGTTTCGCTTACCACCGGAATTTATCAAGCTGCCGCCCAGCAAACTGTTGGCCATGTCGAAAATGTATCGGTTCTGTTCTAAACATTTATTTGTAATAGTTACTGCGTCGTCCGGATCGGTTACCACTGAAATGAATAAACAAGACATAAGTTAAACTAGGGTCAAAATCAAACACATTGTGCCGCTACCGATACTAAAATCTTAAATCAGTTTCGTAACGGTTTCGTGAGTCATGGTTGATGAGCATAAGAGAGTAGATGGGAGTCATCAGTGCTGGACAGCTGTTCAGAGTGGCTCAGGACCAGGACAAATTCGTTGAGCTAACGGCCAACCTCCAGTAGTGGAGAGGCCCTCTAAAACCTCTAAAACTGTCGTATAACTTGTTGTTATAAAAGCTAAGGTGTGCTTGATCGAAATATAGACGCGTTTAGTTGTACGCAAATTTTATCGTTCTTGTTTAAATGTCAGAGGGGAAAACGAGCAAACGAGTTCCGTAATCAGGATCGCTGATTACTAATCACCGCCGCTTTAGGTCTACGCAACTGCAATATCTAAAAGAAGAACCGCAAGCGCATTTTATTGGTTTGCAAAATTGATCTTTCAATCAGTGACTTTAGTGAATAGGATTGTACTGAACTTTCGGGGCGCGAATCTGACTCGCACTTTACTGGTTTATTTAACGTAATAAAAGTATTATTGAAATTAATATAAGTTTGTATACGTCAGAGCATCCTGCACGCGAGCGTAGACCGGTTCCAGGTATCGACCGGTCGTCCTCAACAACAATTTATTTTTTATAAATTTTTTTTTACTTGTGTGAATAAATAAAGAATATATGCTGTTGTTGTTGTCGTTGTTATATGTATCTTCTTGTCTTGTTATTATCATTATATATTCCTTTTCTATTCATTGCTGCTTTTTAGTAAACAAAGTAATTATTAAAGGTAGTCAAGAGTGTTTATTTTTAATTTCGTTATATATTATATCTACTAATACTGTGTTTTTTTGTTCACACATTCAACAACAACAACCATTTAGCTGGCAGGTGGGATGGACCTTGCACAAATCTCTACTTTAAAGAAGCTAAAAACTTCAAGAGGATTGTGAACCCAGCGCTCTCCATACAAACGGCGATAACGTTTCCCACCCTCTAAACCTTAACCTATAGCCATGATTTTTTTGTATGTTGATAGTATGCAATAGATGCTAGGTTTGTATATTTTGATTTTTTGAATATTCTTAATTGTTTCAACGATATTGACACTTCTTTGTTTTGTATGAAACTCCTAAAAGGCAAATATTGTCAAATATATTAAGCAAATTCAAAAAAATCAAAGCATACAAACCTAGTTCTAAGGCCTAATCACAACACGCCAAAAAATCATTGCCCTAAATTAAGATTTAGAGCATGGAAAACGCTATCGCCGTTTGTATGGCGAGCGGTTTTTGGGGCTGGGATCACACTCCGCTTAAACTTGCGTCCTATCACACGCTTTGAACACGTGAAGATCTTAGCATTTGGGAATAACATAATTATGTTATAGGTCACCAAGTGAATATGAATAATAGTATAAAAGATCAGCGCCTCAAGTTAATAAGGTAGGTAGGTAAATAAAATTTTAAGAACCTACACAGACTTTATAAGTTCCAATTTTGGGTCACCTAATTTTATTTGGTCTGACATTGGTTCCTTGGAAGTTGGGTCGACCTTTGGTTTGGGACGCCACTTGAGTGGATACCCTAGCACCTATTTTTCAAACACTAATAATATGCTGGCTCTGCCGCAGCCTCAGCAAAAGACCTCATACGTAGCAAGTAGGTATGCTTGGTTTGGTGACAGTTATATATTTGAGGCGTTTCGGAGGTCGAAACTCTAGGATCCTGGAGGCTAAGTGCGCGCCATCTTTACAAAGACCTATCGGCGCGCCTTATAGCGGCCTCCCGTGACCAGAAGGCTGGGCAATACTTTGCTGAAAGTATCAGCATCGCACTCCAACGTGGTCAATGCTGTCAACCTTCGGAGCACTCTCCATATTAACGGCGAATTGGGACAGCTTTTAACTTTTAGATAAGTTAAGAATAAGATTTTATTGCTATTTTTTTAACAAAAAATTAGTAAAACATTTTACCTAATACATGAAGTTTAAATTTAAGAAAACGATATTCCTTTTCAATAAAACACCGCAATTAGACTTCGGTAAAATAATCCCCTCTCTTTTGCTGAAAGATTAGCTATGCCGGAAGAAATTTCTTTTAGGGACAAGTTCGCATTTGTACCATTTTCAGTATTCATCTGTTTTTTTGTAATTGGTTTTGTATAAAAAGAGTTTACATACATGCAGACAGACGGTCAGTCGGACATAAGGAAACTATAATAAATAGTCTTTTAACAAGAGAACCCTTAAAAAGCATTGGACTTATTTATGTATCTATATATCTGACGTGACGCCATCGCAATTGATTACTCGTGATACCAGTTTACATCCTTTTAACCCAGTCATACAAATTACATTTTAACTAATATCGATACGTAACGAGATCCTGATCTCAGGTTAATTATTGACCCTTACAATGACAAAGTTCTAACAATGCTTAATATTTTCAAATCAGTAAATTCAACCGATGGCGCACATTCACAGTAATTTAGTGAAATTACTGGTACAGCCAGCCAGACAGCCAGTGGGCTGTCTTGCTTTCACGCCAGAACCTGACGAGCAAGCAAGATGGTGGCGGCGATCCGGGCGGCCTTGCACAAGGTCCTACCATCCACCTCCCCCTCCACCTACCTCCCTCCGGCTCTACCTAACTTGTGTCATACGAGAAAGGGACAAATGAGGTTAAACTAAACTTGACCGGTTATGATAGGGTCCTTGTAAAGGTATATAAAGTATAATATTATGAAACTTTTTCAAAGCAATAAAAAGCGGTTGCAATCCTTTTTCTGGGTAATGCAGTTGTGTAGACCGGTTGTGATCAGTGATCACTGGACAGTTTTTTTTTTGTAAGGCAAACAAGCAAGTGGGTCACCTAATGGTAAGTGATCGCTACCGCCTATAAAAATCCGCAACGCTAAGCATATTGCATATGCTTTGCCAACCCAGAGGGCTAAGATGGAATACCTCTTGTGCCAGTAATTGCACCGGCTGTCTTGCTCTCAACGCCGGAACACAACAGTGCAAACACTGCTGATTAGCGGCTGGATTAGCGAGCAAGCTGGTAGCGATCCGGGCGAATCTTGCGGTTGGTAGGACCTTGTGCAAGGTCCTTCCGGATGTCTACCACCATGCTGTTCACTAATCCCGCCGCTAAGCAGCAGTGCTTGCACTGTTGTGTTCTAGCGTGAAGAGCAAGACAGCCGGTGTAATTACTGGCACAAGAGGTATCTAAGCCCTCTGGGTTGGCAACGCATCTGCAATCTTCTTGGTGTTACGGGTGTCTATAGACGGTGGTGATCATTCACCATCAGGTGACCCACTTGCTTGTTTGCCTTCCTATTTCATAAAAAAGGTCCTACCACCCGCGACTGCTTGTTTGCCCCTCATAGACAAGAACGATAAAATTATACGCCTAATGCGTCTACTTTTCAGTCGACCGCCATCTTTACTATTTATAACAGCACAGCCAGTTAGTTAAGCCACTATTCAAAAGCAGTTTTTGTGGTCTGACGTCTATTCTGCGTGGACGCAGGCGTTGCATAAATAAAATGATTTTATTTATGTTGTTAGTTGTGTTGTGTGTCGGTGCTGTGTATATCGTATTTAAATGGAGAGTGAAACATAAAAGATTGCTTGAGCTTGCGTCATTAACTCCAACGATGAAAGGATATGTTCCCATTATTGGGAATGCCTTGGCATTGCACGGAGATAGTGTGCGTGAGTACCTAACACCATACAAAAAAAAAGTAAAGGTGAATGGGCATTTTTGTATGGGCGCTGTCCCAACCCTTGTATACAATAGTGAGTAGTATGGACGTGTAGTACTCGGTGTAAGGATCATCATAGGCTATGTTTCGAAGACCAGGTGTCTGCAGCATTAATCATTGTTTTGTATGAAAAAAAAAAAAACACCATATTAGACCTATGCTCCCATTACGTTTTTTACTTCTAGTGGCCTCAGTAATGCGTGGTTAAAATCTTTCGGCTATATCTCGAAAATGATTTTACAGATACTTTTCATACAACTGCTAGTACAAAGTGAGGTATAAAATGGGCTGTAGCTTTTTCCCTGCAAACATCTCGGTTTTGCTGTTATATTAAAAAATTAAGCTCTTATTGAGAGCTTTCTAATAAGATATAGCACAACTGTATACAGCACTTGGGACAATTTGCCCATTCTCCTTTAAAAAATCAAAAAACCTAATGCGTAAAAAGTAAATCAAAACTGAAAAAAAACGAGACCAGTAATCTGAAGTTCTGTTAAGTAATGTTAAATTGGTACCTACCTACACCATTGCAATAGTTTCATGAACTTCAAAAGTCGGGACCCATTAAAAATGTAGACCGTCTCAAATCTTCCTAATAATGGGTCCCGACTGTTGAAGTTCATGAAACTATTGCAATGGTGTAGGTATCTATTTAACATTACTTAACGGAACTTCAGACTACTGGTCTTGTTTTAGTCTTTTCAGTTTGATTTACTTTTTACGCAGTTGGGTTTTTGGTTTTTAAAATTTACTTTTTTTTCACTTCTTAGTTCGGATTAAGGGAGAATGGTTACTAACCTATTTAAAATCGTTATTAATCCTAAACGGCCATTAAAAATGAAAAATGATAGCAGAAACCTAAAAATGATTTTCAATTACCTTTCCAATGATAACCCACTCAATATTGTTTGTCGACTTAATTTTTTTTCTTTTTTACAATAATAATATGTCGTCAGGTGGTCGTCATATTGAATTTTGATAATTATCAAACAAGTTTATTTGCCGTTTTAGTAATCGATCGACACATCAATTGCTCACAAGAGAAGTATCCTCGCGCGTTAACTTTGTATTTATTTATTTTATTTTAAAACTCTTTTATGAAAATTGGAGGCAATCGAGGTTCTGGGTCACCTAATGGAAAGTAATCATCCCTGACCCATTGGAACCAGTGATCCGAAGAGGGTTGCTAATCCGTTGCTGGCCTTAAGGTTCCCCGCGGGCTTCCGAAACTGTAACTCATCATTCAGTAGGCTACTACTTCAGGCCGGTATTAAGCTGAGAGTGGTACCACCCCGGCCGAGCCCATGCATTTACCACTTCACGCCGGTAGTGGTACGGTCAGCCTCAGAAGCACCTAACCATTTTAGTACCTTGTCGCTGTCAATAATGTGACCAATTCGAGCAACTCTCATTTCATAAGTTACTACGAAAAGGTTCTTAAGTGTTTAGCTACTTGTGAGGCTGACTGTACCACCTCGGCTGAGCCCACGCATTTATCTACTATTAAAAACTAAAATACTGCCCTATTATTCAAAATAAAATCCCATTTTCTCATCCAAATTTTCAATACTTAACGCACCTTTAGAATTAAAGCGACCCATCTCTGAATAATACACGTCCCAAAATATTACCTTCATTAAAAGACATACCCCTTATTCATAAAAACTTAGCAATATTCAATTTAATTCAATCTTTGTATTATAGCGCCATCGGAACTCTCGATGATTCCGCCTATGTCGATGTTAAGGAAGGCACGCACGGTGTTAGAGCATTTGGTCTTCGTTTTCCGACGTTTTATTCGCAAGGAGACTGGTGAAATTCTAAAACAAAAGACAACACAAACATGGATTTTTAAACCTTAACAATATTTTTAAGTTAACTAATGTTTTGTCCCTTTCATTTGAGGGCAAACATCACAATTACAGACAAAGGTATAAAAAATCTTAAGTAACAAAAACGTTTACAAAGCATTTATAAATAAGGGGGATAGTGTTTAATTTTGGGAAATGTCATATTCAGAATTGTGTCGCTACAATTCTGAAGGTACGTTATATTCACGGAGTGCGTATTTTCTTTCAGATTTATGGAACGCATTCAAGAAGATTATGAACGCAACCACTGAAGCTGGAGGTGTTTTAGCGTTATGGTTGGGTTTTTCTTTACACTACAGTAAGTTACATATTCTGGGTATACAGAATATTTGTGGAAGCCGGATTGCTTATTACAAAACGCCACTGTTTTGTACTACGGGGGTGTGACAGTAGGGTTGCCAGATGGTCGGGAAACGTCTGGATTCTCCCGACATTTCATGTGATGTCCAGACTCCCGACAAATAACAAAATATCCCGACAAATATACGTATCTTGTCATCATATTCTGTCTACCGCAATAATAATTTGAAAATGGCACACCCGGTGCAATTTTGATGAAAATTGCTCAAGTTTCCGATCTTTCCTCGATACTCCGAAGGGATCCAAATTTGTGGACTCGGTAAAAAGCAATGCCAAATACTTGGGGAAACGAAACCGTAAAAAAATAATGCAATTTTTATTTTATTTTAATCCTTTTTTAAAGAGCTGTTTATCTTAAAAATTTAGTTTAAAATTTTGACTCATAAATTTTCATTTCTCCAGACAACAACCCCAAAATCCCGATATTTTGAAATGTTATCCAGTTATTTAAATTTTTAGATCTGGCAACCCTATGTGACGTGTCAGTCAGCCGTTTTACAAAATGGGTGATTTACACGTCGCGCGCGCCACTTTGTCATCATTACTTTAAAATCTTACTAGTGATGTCATAATAAAGTATTGGTCCAAAAAAAATGAAAAAACGAGCGAAGCAAGGAGAAGTGGGTTAATCTTGTGTGTACAATAGAGGACGAAGCTCAAGTCCAGTTCCCGGCAAACAACCTTGACTGCGCAGTAGCCGTTTCCAGTACAAGTGTGTATGCGCAAACATACCCCTCCACTCGATTTATGCTCAAGTTGTTTGCCTGCAATTATAACAGAACTGTTATCATTCTTATTCATGCGGCCATTTTGGTGAGCTTTAGTTACCCGAGGAGATTAAAAAGTTGCATTTGAATCTCACCGGGTAAGTAAAGCTCACCAAAATAGCCGTTTTTCATAGAGATTCGGCCATTTTAGTGAGCTCTGGTCACCTGGTGAGGTTCAAAGATTGCACCCTGGTTTAACATTTTTGTAGACCGTATAGTTTTTTGCAGTCGTTGATAATGTATTTGTTATGTTAATAATTAATTATCTCACTAACATTATTCAATAAGTGTTTATGTAACTTTACTAACAAAATGGATGAATGCCTGAATAAATTAATTTTATTTATATATTTATAGTCATTTCGCCATATTGCAAAACAGCGGTGTTTTGTAATTCGGCTAAACATTATTATACGATCTGGTTGCGAAATTAGGCATAATTTAAGTTGTCCTTGGTTTTGTCTTTCTTTAACATGTTATTCGCAATGACAACATAAATAAATAAAATATCTTGGTCGTCTGACAGGGACTGACCTTCAACTTCTACAACTCTCACTCGATCATTCATTCTTTCCAACCTAGTTTTTGCACAAGCTAGCTACTACACAAGGTTGTCTTTATAAAACGTCTGTAAGTTTAATTAATTAACTTGTAGCTTTATTCATATAATTAAGCACCGTGATAGATAATGATCCGGGTGAAAAATTGAAAACATTGTACCGTTATTAAAATAATGAATATCATCTTTATGATTTTCGTGACGTTTTTATTACGATTTATAACAGTTTAGTAATAAAAGCTTTACTAAACTGATAATGATAATCACAAAACCGTTACAAAACTGATATGAATATTTTAAAATGGAATCAGTAGACTGGCAGGAAATCGTCAACAAATATAACGGTGAATGTAGGCAATTTGCGAACTCAGTTATTAAAACGTTAACGTATCTACTCGACACACATATCCCGCTAAAAACCACCACATTAAAGCCTAGTAACAACCCGTGGGTCGATTCTGAACTAATTAATCTAAAGCTATTCTTATTTGATTTAATAAACTTAACTAAACGAAACCCCGGAAATAACGAAATTAACGAAATGCTAACTATGGTACAAAAATCTTATAACTATAAATTAAACCGTAAGCGTAGCACGTATTTCGATAATATTATAAATAGCAATTCTAATAAAAGTAAGGGGATGTGGAGGGCCATTAACACGGAATTGGCCAGAAAGCCCCGTGAGCGTGTGGACTACACCGACCTGCTGCTGAATGGTGACGGTGTACCGTTTACATCCAAGCAGCAGCTGGTGGACGCCGTCAACGCAGAGTTCGTGACGGCGGCCGCCGCGTGCGGCGCGCCTGCATCCGACCATGCGCGCTGCCTCGCCTCCGTGGCTGAGTGGCGCGACGCCTGCGCAACCTCAATCAGGCTGACCCCATTTACTCCGGCCGAAACTCAACATATTCTGAGCTTCGAGATTGCGCCTAAAAACAGTACTGACATTTATGGCCTTTGCCTCTTGCCTCTTTCACTGTAATCAGTGTTGGGCACAGATTTTATTTAATGTAATGCAAAAAAATGACATGTAACAATTGGTTATCAACAAAAAAATTCATTTCATTTTCATTTGATTTCATTTCATTTTAAAACCATAAGCGTTTGATTTTACCCTAATTTAACTTCTGCGTGTACAGCGTAAGTTTATTTTGAACGCGTTAGCGTTAACTTTCCAAATAATATGGAAGTAAGAACAGCGCCTCTTGCGGCGTGTATTCACAACGAAATTATTCCACAGTATTTAAGAAGTAAACGCTTACGCGTTCGAAACGGTTGTTGCGACAAAAAACTTACACTGAGGGCTCTATCTTGTTTATTTATTTCAGTTTGATTTCAGTGGTAACCGACCCGGACGACGCAGTAACCATTACAAATAAATGCTTAGAAAAAAACCGATACATTTTCGACATGGCCAACAGTTTTTTGGGCGGCAGCTTGATAAATTCTGGCGGTAAGCGAATCTAATATCTAAAATAAATTAAAAAATATTTACTGGTCTAAGAAAAATGTTTGGTTATTTGTGGTTCTTTTTTGCTCCTGTCAAATACTTACTCGACATGTTTTTTTTGGCAGGCTTTACTGTTCACGCATGGACTGTTTTATAACAATAATTATCAAGCATAATCACTTCTTGACCAAGGTCTAAAAAAATATATGATTTCTCAATTGACGAGGTCACGAGAACCAATTAATTCAACTAAAAGTTGTTTTAAACTTTCGCGGTTGTCATAAACCAAGTCGAACGCGAAGCAAACACTGCCGTACCATCCTTTACTGGAACCATTTCGCCGCATTTTCAGGCCCCTATTTGAGAACCTCTGGATAAAACCAGAACGCAGAAATTTTCGTCATCTTGTAAGCTATAATCACATACTTAAAATCCAAAATTTCAAGTTTGTAGGTCATTTAGTTCCGACGTTAAGCGAAAGCAAAGTTTCGCATTTATGACACTCACTCACTCACTCACTCATAATCATCAAAATAGAACTAGTACTTCCCATAAACTCAGAGAGCTGAAATTTGGTACAGAGTTAGGGTTTAATGGCCACATAAAGGGAAAACTATAAAAACTAGGATAATCGAAGATCTGGAGTACCTGGTGACCCTGATTAGAAAACA
The DNA here is from genome assembly GCA_963691745.1 of Ditula angustiorana. NCBI lineage: Eukaryota > Metazoa > Arthropoda > Insecta > Lepidoptera > Tortricidae > Ditula > Ditula angustiorana. The sequence continues at coordinate 2,658,703 of OY829480.1, read as the reverse complement.
CAAGAGCCCAACCAAACTATTAGAGATCGACATACCGCCTTACAAAAAATATTCAACTTGGTGGGCCGCTTCATTCGATGTAAATCAATATGCCCACGTTTCTACAAAAAGAAGTGAAATCCCACCAAAAACATTCTGCATAAAACTAGCCAAGTCTCGATGGAGCTGCTTGTTAATCTCTAAAAAGTAATGAAATCTAGACAAAGTCGTGCCAAGTCTAAGGTTCCTTACTGCGATTTATTTATTATTACAGTTAGTGTTGTGTGACTTGGCCGTTGAAGGGTACAAAAGGGTACAAAGCCAGGTGCTCCATGACACCATTGCACCAATCTGTCGCCAGAACCGCTACCCATTGACGATGGAAAAATGCCACTTGGAAAACGTTGATTCAATAACCAGTCAATTGTAGGCTTGATAAAGCTGCTCAATATTACTTAGGTATAGGCGAGCCTGAAACAAACAGTATAAAAAATTATTTCCAGTACAGACGGACTTCTAATCATTGAATGTTTCAACGGCCGCGGTCACGAGAAGGCACGTGTCTTCTAGTTCTAGTTCAGCTAAGTCACGTAAGAAAACATGGTTTCGATTCACGACTGATATTTTACACTGTATGTAGTTTAGTCTTTTCTTATGATGACTTTATGATGACGGTATGCACGATAGTAGACGACACCTTTAAGTATTTTTAGCGTTCAAATGTTAAAACTTATATAGTATTTTCTTATGTTTTCGCGACTTGTAGACGTTGAAAACCTATACTTGAAACTACAACTATACCATCCAAGGCCAGGTCGGTCTTCTTATCATCCCGTATACATCCCGATTCTAATTTCTTTGACCTGGGGACCCTATACATCTCCAGGTCAATCTTAACTAGTGCCTGGTCGTTCAATATGCTTAAAGCTTGCTGTGCTATTTATTGTTATCTTTTTTTTACACTTTATGTGAAGTACTTACTATTGTGATGATGGTTTATATTGTTCTGTAATCTTGTTTTGAAAAGAGAAGAAAAAAAAAGACAAACTGCTGAGTTTCTTGCGGCGTTTATTCTAAGCAGATTCTTCCATTTTCCGAAGCGCTAGTTGATTTAGACATGTCAAAGAGCCTATATGGAATACTTGTAAAATAAATTTTTCATTTTCATTTTCATCTGTTTAAAAAACGTTTAAAAACCCTTATATTGAACAAAACATGTAGATGAATTTTTGGAGGTTATGGAAATCTAATCATGCAATTTTATGATTATGATACACGGGTATATTTAAGTAGATTAGCATTGTAGATTTTTAACATTAATAGCACTGACCTAAAAGTAATGGACTTCTAGTCAGTGTTTAAAAAATGGCCTTATCGAAAGAGGAGTAAAAAGAGGAGTAATTCGCCCCTTTAGAATTAAAGCGACTCAATTCTGGATATGACATTTTCCAAAATTAAACCCTATGTCTTTTAAATAAGGTGAAATTTTGGGACGTGTTTTATTCAGAAATAAGTCGCTTTAATTCTAAAGGTGCGAATTGTGCTGTCAGTTTCCGTGCGACGGCGCTTCTGTCAAAATGCCATACTGCACTGTGAAAACATGTAAAAATTACAGTAGCAAAGCCAAAAGAAAGGATGGAATATCGTATTTTCAGTAACTAATCTATTGTGTTATAATTCAGAAGTAATTAATTGCTCAGTCTTTCATTTATATTCGAATTAAATTACCATATCAATGATTGAAAGATTCAGAACAAAGAAACTATAGAGCCGCTTGGATGTTAATTTTATATTCATGCAAATTCTTATTAAATGCCTGATTTTGCTGTTTTCCATATGCCCCAAATTACGTTTAGTAGAAAATTAGGAATGTTAAAATTAGTAATCAAGAATTTAACCTACCTAATTTTACCTAGCTCAACCAATTTTTTTTGCTTTCATTTTGAAACATATTCGGAAAATATAACAGAGTCCTAATAAAGTATTTGGGACTTGTAACATTTGGAATCAATTAGAAAATAAAATTTTGGAACATTAACAGAAATAGGAGTGCTGTGTTTCAGTAAAGACGAATGGACTTCATTGCATTTATAAGCTTTATGAAGTTAAGTATTTTTAAACCCTAATTTCACTTTTTTGCTTTTCTGAAAGCGATTTGAAAAAAATGCTGAAACAGGTGTTTCTTAATTTTAAATAGTAAGTATGGATTCTGAGTTTCATGAGTCTAAAACAATCTTTTAATTTTTTCCATACAAACTTCACCACCCCATTTTTCCCCCTTCCTACCCTTTTTTAAAATTTGTTGTAGCCTAAGTTGTATTCTGAATTTATTTGAATAGGCCTGTGAAAATTCCATCAAAATACGTTAAGCGGTTTGTACGTGATACGCGTTCAAACAAACAAACAAACAATTTTTTTTAAATGGTCTTATCGTGTTCAGTTACTGATTTTAAGTCGCCCTGGGTGATTCTTTTTTTTTTAATCTTCAATGTACAGACTTTTTGTCTTAACGATTTTATTATATGTATAGATAGATTGGGCGCATATATTTAACTTTTATGTTTGTACATGGTTGTAAATAAAGACATTGCGATTTAGAATTATTTTGATTTCACGGAAATACCACTGGGGACGTGTTAAATAATCGTTTAGTTTACAAAATAAATAATTATAATTTAACATGTTCCCAGTCCAGTGGTACACAAAAAGTATACAATCAGATTTTTAGTGACGAAGTGGCGTAGATACTTAAAGTTAAGCGAAATGCAGGCTGGGTTATTGCCGGAAGTTTGGAAAATGTCCTCTTACCAGCCATAAAACCATCATTTCACTCGTGGTCGTGTTGTATCTGAGCTCATGAGCCTCAGCGTATTTTTCAGACTTGTGATGCAGTCTCTCCATGCTATTAAGAAACTTAGCAAAACCATGTTTTATCTCCATAACTGACAATGTTAAATGAAATGGTGGTAAACCGTAAAAAAAAAGTTTGGTCATCCAAAACAAAAGCTATCCAGCTACGAAATTTCGAGTCAGTAAGTGGGTAGTCATTTATGTGTAATAAACACACAAACATTCATTCTTTCATTTCAATGGTATTTGTGGTGGTTTTTTAATTAGTTTTATGCTTCAAAGTACATTTAATTGTCATTATTTTATTAATAAAATAAAAACTAATAATAGTTTCTACAAGTATCTAAAATTAAAATATTTAATTGTTAAATTAGGAGAACTGCGACTCTATTAGTCTCTGTTCATTGTGACAAGACAACCGCCATTTCAATGCCAATGTTTTTTTTTATAAGTTCAAGCTGCCAGACATATTTTTAGAAATGCAATAATAAAAAAACCTATTTGCGACAAAACTTTATAAATGATAATTTTATACCATTTTATACAGTATGGCGTCGTAGTAAGGTTGATTTTAAGGAAAATATAAAAAGTCAATTAAGAGTGTACATTTTGAACATTGGCGTCAACATATTCTCATTTGTCGGGCCGTTTTTCGGCTGACATTTAGTATGACATTGTACATCCATGCATTATAATATCGTTGATTAATAGATATTGAAACCACGTGACATGTCGATGAATTTAGCTAAAGTTACCAACTTATAGTGATTGGTTGCTGTCTTATAGTTATTTTATTTCTTATTTATTATGAAAATACGAAATATGTGTTAAATGCTTTGACTATAGACCTTTTTATTATTTTTTTCATGTCCCGATGATGATTATTATGAATCAATAACGAAATACGCCAAATCGAACTTTGCAGGCAATAGGTGGAAACATCACCGAAAGTTGTTTAATCCGTCATACAGCCAGCATGTGCTGGACCGGTACCAGCCAATCTTCAACTTCCAGGCGAAAGAGCTGGTGAAGAGTTTGGAACCGCTAGCTGGGAAGGGAGTGACCAGCATCTGGCTGAAAGCATCTGATGTTTCATTAAACACTGTTTGTAGTAAGTAAACTCGGACCGTTCATTATGTCACATGCTCGTGGACATCAGCTGTTGCGGCAGTATAGACCGCTGTCATATCAGAGGGTATAGGAGAAAATGAGAGGCAAATAAAGCCTACCCTGAGTTTTAAAAACCCTCCGTGTACCATATCAATATAATTGTTATAATGACGTACCAGATAATTTGTGATGACGTTTATTATGAAATGGTTTTGTAGATGGCTTTAGGAAACTCTGGTCGGGTTATAAATTTTATCTCCTTTTTACCCTCAGAATTGTTTCACTAGCGCAATTTTTGGATTACTTGATAGAGATGTGATGTGAATCAAATTCACAACGTTTTGTTTTGATTTTTTTGTGATATTTTATATGGTCTAAATAACTACAACATCAAAAAATCTAAAAAAGAAATCCCTTATTCTTAGGGTTGCCACCTCTAAAATTTGGCAACCAGGAAAAAGGCGTGAAGACCCCGGATTTTAGAGCCCAGAACCCGGCGTGCGCGCACAGTGCGTGTGTCGCGGGCGGCGCAAGACTTTTAAGCTCGGTCTACAAATGAAGCCCTGCCCGGGCGTTCCCCGGATGGCTCTAAACTAGGACAAATCCGGAGAAACCCGGACGAATGGCAACCCTACTTATATTATTCATAATATTCACCCACTTCGTTTAACTAAGATAGATTTTGCTGTATTGATTCGAAGGCAAATATCATGATGACAGGTAAATATAACAAAATATAAAAAAACGACATGGTGGCAACGACACAGGTAAAATAAAATAGAAAAACGACACAGGTATGCTAATTTCACACAGGGACAGAAAAGTGAGGCCTGTCAAACAGAACACTTAGGAAGAAAATTGCCGCTCAAATATAGAGCAGTCAACTATAGTACACGAACGACAAGCAGCACTGCTGTCCTGCCGCACTGCACTGCACTGCCCTCGCGTTCACATGATATGAGTGCAGCCAAAGGACAGGAGATTGTAAAAGCTGGTGGGGGATGCAGTGCTCGAAAAATTTACCGGAAATTACTGTCCGCCGTGGATGCTGTCTTGACAGTACTGTCGTGTTTTGGAGCGCGCGTTCACATCGTACTGTTATTAGTAATGTGCTGTCCACTATATTGCCTCACTGTTCTATCCCGTGTGAAATCACCATTAAAAGTATACTTGTGCATTCTTTAGCAAAAATATTTCTTTAAATTTCAGCTACAGTTTTCGGGGTATCTGAAGCCAATGAAACTCTGGTCAGTGAAAAGTTCAAAGTCGCTATAACGTCCTTATTCACCTTGATTGCCGAAAGGATTGCTAAGGTGTTTCTTCATCCCGACGTGTTATTCAACTTGAGTCCCCTAAAGAGAAATCTAGACGATATTGTGAAAACGATTCGCGAAATGTCATCCAAGGTGAAGTCATTTTTGATATTCTTTCCCAAGTAGCATACAAGTAGCATACAAAAGCTGTACAGTAGCTGTATAGAAGCGATCACCTTTATTCAGCTAATATACAGCTTTTATAGCGCTTGTGTGCTACTTGGGTTTCTATGCATTTTACGGGATATAAGTATCATAATTATGTTATTCTCCTTATGTTGGACTGTGACGATTGGTTAAGATCAATAAGCAGTAAATTCTTTCTTTTCTTACACAATCATTGAAAATCAGAGCTCATTAAATGATTTGCCAACTGAAATGGCGCCTGAAAGTTAACAGCTCTCACTACCACTTAAATTTATTAAACTATATACGGTCGCGGTTCATAAATTAAAAAAAAACAAATAAAATAAAATAAAAGCATTTATTTCAAGCTGCATAGACCCATAGAAAAAATACTTTAAAGACTTATTCATATTATCTTTTTAAGCTAACAAATGTTTTGTTCCTTTCATTTGAGGGTAAACGTAACAATGACAGATAAAGACACAAAATATGTTAACTAACAAAAGTTTACGAAGCGTTTATGAATAAGGGGGCAACTTACGTATTAGTAAAACAAAACATTAGAATCAGCACGTTACTTCGGCGACGTGTGACCTACCGTCACATGTCGCCAAACCGTCCGCGAAAACGACGGAGAACTGCTCTCTTTGGCTTGATATCCTGCTTCATGAAGGTGGAAAGATGATGATGATGGTATTGGTTTCCTGTAATATATTATATATTAAATTTTCTTTTTATAGGTCGTCGCACAGAGAAAAAAAGAAAGAGCAGCTGACAAAGAAGAAGGAAAAACAAGGACACCAGTAGGTAATTTACTTCAGCAGACGAAATTTTTCTCATGTACATGTATCTGCCAACTACTGCCAACATGTGCAATTAAGATGTCTCAAATAGAGAAGGCAAACCTGGTTATTCTTTTAAGGAATAACCGGCTGAAACCGGTTTTTTCTTAGAGAAAATAATCGGATTTGCATTCCCTAGTCCCAAATCAGCAGTCTTGGTGACTATTATTCGGTATCTCATCATAAGAGGTCATTATACTTTCGGCACTGAGACAGTCTTTTGAGCCATTGCTGAAACTCTTTTAAAATTTACCACTGCAGCACTGCCAAAAAAAATCTGTTACCAAATATACACATACATAGATTTCATACAGGCTCAACAATTTTAATCTAGTACGCAGGCCAGATTATTTACATTATAAATATTATAATATATGTAATAATGACTAAAATGTATCTGTTAGCAGCATGCTCATACGACCTCTTTGGAACAGCCTAAGTTGTCCCAGTTGTTTTAAAATTTGTTTTGCTTTTGTCAGTCAGTCGTACGTCTTCTTTTACCGCTCCCTTTAATATATATTCTTATTAGTTCAACACTTGTGATTTATTTCCGAGCCCGACCGTCAACAGTGTCTTGTATCTTAGCTCACAGGTTCGAGTCTTTCTTGGACCTTCTCCTGGATTTTGCTGATGACGACCTATTTAATGACTATGAGGTGCAAAATGAGCTAAACACCTTAATATCAACTGGATATGATACGCTGTCGACAGTGATTCCTTACAACCTTATGCTTATTGGCACCTATCCTGAGGTTCAGAAGAAGCTGTATGAAGAGTAAGTCATCTCAATAGATATCTATGGGAGTTTCTAAGGACAACTATAATGATAGTTAATGATTTATTATCCTTTGTATTAAACTAGATTTTCTATTTATTTAGGATAATATCGGTGGTAGGACCCGAAGATGACATTACGAAATACCATAACTTACCTTACCTGGACGCGGTCTTCAGGGAGTCACTAAGACTATATCCTCCTGTGCCAGTTATCTCCCGAGACTGCAACGAGGAAATACAGCTTAGTAAGTGTAGTAATTCTTAGCTAGAATAATACAATCCATCTGTAAATAGTGAGAAATTACTATCAATTTCCATCCAATGTTGCGTGGTTCTTTATCACTGAGCCACCGCAAGGCTGGTCTCTCTTCTTCGATTACGGAGAAAACCATGTCGTAAATACAAATATCTTTGGCTATTTAACCTGCTGTCATTGTAATCCGCACAACTGTAGTTTTTTTTTCACTTTGTTGTCTTGACATAGCTAAAGCCATAACTTTGCTACAAACACGATGAAGGCATTAGAAATGCTTATAACTTATAATTCTCCCAACTTTAGAAGGAAGGAATACGTTAACAAATAGATTGAAATAACTAAAATAGTCATTGTAATGTTTGTTGTAACGTGTGAGTTGCCAGTAATATTAGATATAATATCTCGGTAAAATTCCCAACTTTATGTAATTACAGAAAACTACAAGCTGCCAGCCGGTTGCCACTGCAGTATTGGCATCTGGGCTATCCAACGCTTGCCGATATGGGGCGCAGACGCGGAGCAGTTCCGACCTGAGCGCTGGCTGGACCCTGACTCCCTGCCTAAGAACCCTGGCGTGTACTGCTCTTTTAGCTTAGGGAAACGAAACTGTTTGGGTAAGGCCTAAGGTTGAAGTACATACTAAAAACACTAAAGATAGCAAATTTCATAGAATAGTATTGAGTAAATTTCAATATTTTGTAATGCCCCGTTTTTTTGAGCTGGAATACCAATCGACTTAAATGAAATGGTTCCATTAATGGCTCCAATAGATAGTAATAATAATGATGACTAAATGTCGTTATCTAAATCATTTGAGCTAAAAGCTATGGAATAAAGCTGGAGCGATCCTGTGCGGTGATTCCCAGATCCCGCTTGCCTAATCCCGCTGCTGCGGTTTCAAGGTCCGTCGAACGTCGCATGTTGTTTTGTTTCCTGTAATTAAGCTGGAGCGATCTAGAATCTGTCGCCCAGGATCGCTCTAGTGTAACCCTTTGAACGCCAAGAACGCTTAAAGGTGTGAAGAGTTGTTATGTCCATCACGCCACCGACACGTATAGTTGATCGATGACAATGTGCAATAGCGATCTATATGCATGTGTTTAAACTTCAAATTCGCGTTAGACATAATGGCGACCTGTGGCTCTAACATGACTGGCCAAGTTTAGTTTATCTCTATCGACGTCCCTTTCTTATGACTCTAGTTAGACAGAGACACAGGGAGGGGTTAAACTAAACCTGCGCTATCATGTTAGGGTCGCTGGCGTGTGGGTGACAACTTTTGTATGAAGAAACTGGAACAAATTACTTTGCTACTCCGCGAAACTAACTTTTGTTTGCCTGTTGGTTAAAAAGAATGCAAGCAATGCCGTGTCCTATTATTCCGACTCAGGCTAAGACAAAATTAATGACTATGATGATGATTATGAAACTGATGATGAAATTAGAAAGAAGATATAAAACTAAATGTTAAAAAATAATCCTAGGTTTTTCTTTCTTTCTCTGAGACAGCATTGCTACTGCTTTCCTCTATGCTGAGGGTGTTTCTCATGATATTCTTTCAATGTTTATGATTGCAGGTAAATTTTATTCCACCACGTTTACGAAGACCGTGTTGGCGCATGTTGTTCGCCGTTTCCACATCACAGCCAACATCCACGAACTCGAGTTTAAATACGAAATATTGATGAAGCCCGCTATTCGAGATCGTATAACGTTAGAATTAAGATAAGATGAATAAAATCGAACAAACAGCCTCAGAAGTAGCTCAACACTTAAGAACCTTGTCGTAGAATATATGAAATGAGGGATACTCGAATTTGTCACATTACTGACAGCGACAAGGTACTAAAAAGTTCAGCTATTTCTGAGGCTGACCGTACACATTTTTGGATAAGTGTTGGTATAATAAATTGATTGGTTGGTATAATGATTGATTAAATTACATTGAATGAGTTTTATACCTCATACAGTGAGAGTTTGTGTGGATCTTGTGCAAGGTCCGTCCGGATCGCTACCACCATCTTGCTCGCTAATCCTGCCGCTAAGCAGCAGTGCTTACACAGTTGTGTTCCGGCGTGGTAAGAAAGACAGCCGGTGTAATTACCGGCTCAAGAGGTATTCCGGTTGTCTGGAAGAGATCGCTCTTAAGCGAAAAGACCGCCTATTGTTTACCTTTCTAATTCGTTTATTTGTTTGCTTTGTATATTTATGTGGTGTACAATAAAGAATATTTGTTGTTGTTGTTGTTTTCCATCTTAGCCCTCTGGGTTGGCAACGCATTTGCAATCTCTTCGATGAAGCGGGTAGTGTACACTTAACATCAGGTGACCCACTTGCTTGTTTGCATTCCTATTTCATAAAAAAAGTATTTATCAAGATAGGATTTTTTGAAATTTCAAAAATATAGTATATACTTGTAAATAAAGCAAAAATATGTCTATTAATAACCTCTCTATTGGGAATATGCTCGCTGGCCGTAGTCAATGCATTCATTGTAATGGAAGCTATTTTCATTTTTTCGGACGGAAGAGATTCTTTTGTCCGCCATTGTACGGCTAGTTCAGACAAAGCCTATCGAGTTTCAATCTATCAGCTATACAACTTCTATTGCTATGAAAATTAAATCTTACTTACTAGGCACGAGGTTGAACTTTGCACAAACTAGAAAGAGGACATAGTGCTTTTTGGAAGTTAGTTAGCGATTTGTCGACGCAATAAGTCGGAATTATGAAGGTTCTTGATAAAAAAGAAGGATTTATTCGACTATGGTAAAGCTGAACTCATATTGTCAGTTAGCCGTTCGGAAACTATGCCTAAATTCATACCAAATATTTAACATTGCAGTTTAAGGGGCAACTGATAAGAATCATTTTGCAATTTTAATGATACTTAACGCGCTTACATAATTAAATCTAAATTTTATAAACTGGAGGTTTCGAAAGACGATTTGTTTGAAAATTCTTTTGCCAAAATGAAGATGGTTGCACTTGTAGTCAAGTAGAGAACCACTATTATGTATTCTCGAACTCTTAACGAAGTTGTTATTAAATTACGTACACATACCAAATCTGAAATCTGACCACTGTGGCCCTAACATGACTGACCAAGGTTAGTTTATCTCTATCTATTTATTATCTTCCCTTATAGGAAGGCAAACAAGCAAGTGGGTTACCCGATGGTTAGTGATCACCACCGCCTATAGACATCCGCAACACCAAAAAGATTGCAGATGCGTTGCCAACCCAGAGAGCTAAGATGGAATACCTCTTGTGCTAGTAATTACACCGGCTGTCTTGCTCTCCACGCCGGAACACAACAGTGTAAGCACTGCTGCTGAGCGGCAGGATTAGCGAGCAAGATGGTGGTAGCGATCCAGACGGACCTTGCACAAGGTCCTACCACCCGCAAATGGCCCTATAATTGATACTTTACCACTTTTAAAATTAAATTTACCCGTTTTATTATCCGGCTAAGCAATAGTAGGGGTTTTGGAGGTCTGGCATCGAAATAGGGAGGTACGTATCGAAAATAAAAGACTCAACACTGCCTTGTTCACTTGGAACACTCCGACTGAAGTTTTTTACTTTCTTCGAGACCTGTTTAGACAGCGAGCAGCTTTAGAAACTGTCAAGCATACTAGTACAGTCAAAGAATTTAATTCCCTACCCATTTCGCTGAAATGTCGTCTGACATTCGCAATGCATTAAGGTCGATATGTCAAACTAACGTCTTGCTCTAGTTAGCTCTTATGGTGACAGTTTGCTATATGATATTGAACCTTAGGTGGGTTGGAAATTAAATTCCTTGACTGTACTTGGCGCTTTGTTTGTGCAAGTAAAAAGATAAAGTATTTATTACGTTTACTTATTACGTTTATCGGTACTTAAAGGCGATAATATACTATTTATTTATTTACCTCGATGTTTCGGCCGCGTTGCAGCGGCCGTGGTCACGAGCAGACTGACGTCGCAAGGCATCGAGGTAAATAAATAAACAGTTTATTCTCGCGTTTAAGTCCCGATAAACGTGATAAGTACCTATGCGTGAAAATTGCGAAAGTTTAAAACAATCGAAGGTAAAGTATTGTCTGAGTTGCTCATCAAGTAAAAAAAGCAACGAATGACATTGTGACCAGTTTTGAATGACAGCTTAACCCATAACTCCGCTTTAGTTTGAACACAAACACACAAACAGCACACACACACACACACACACACACACACACACACACAAACAGCACACACACACACACACACACACACACACACATAATTCATTCTGGTTAAACTGTTTAGAAGATAAAAAAAAGAAATAATAAAAACTACGTATATTGTGCAGGGGCGTAATTCTCTAGCGGAACATTGCGTTTATGACCACGTCTGTGTTTTTCTTGCTCGCGCTTGAATCTTTTTATGAAATGGTAAGGCAAACAAGCAAGTGGGTCATCTGATGGTAAGTGATCACCACCGCCTATAGACACCCGCAACACCAGAGATTGCAGATGCGTTGCCAATCCAGAGGGCTAAGTTGGAATACCTTTTGTGTCAGTAATTGCACCGGCTGTCTTGCTTTCCACGCCAGAACACAACAGTACAAGCACTGTTGCTTAGCGGCAGAATTAGCGAGCAAGATGGTGGTAGCGATCCGGACGGACGTTGCACAAGGTCCTACCACCCGCAGTGTCTATGGATCTCTGTGTATGGATCCAGTCTCCATCGCTGGCGTATGGTGGAACGCAACGATCGTTACCTTAAAGAATCAACCTACTGGCATTAGGCATAAGGAACATTAAGGGTTTAGTGGTTTAGTAACTATCCTCAGAGTAAACGCGCCTTCACTTTTAAACAAACCGTTTGGAGTTTTCTTTGTCTCTAATAAGAAGTAGTTTGTACGAAGTTCGTTCGAGTGTTTAGAGAAATACGTTGTAGTCTTGAGCTATCTTTATTTAAGGGTACATTGTTAGTGGACCTGTTAATACGAACATGGACTTTAGGCTCATGGATATAAGACTCAAAATCATGAATCGTGGTCTTTTTCGTAAAGGTTCCTTGACATTATGACTTTTTATATTGGTAGAGATACTTCTGGGGCCGCTGGTTCCAAGGTGTAGGGTTGATAACTTTCCATCAGGTGATCCGCTTGCCTGTTGATCTCCCATTTCCATAAAAAAATTAAACTATGTCTATCTATTTGTTTTACTTTGGTGTCGTGGATCCCAAACATGTTTAATGTTTTTCTTTGTATTTAAGAGGTGCTTGAAATGTTCGTTGGATACGAACGTACAGTCGATTACACAAATGTGTATTAATTTTGAAGCAAACATTGAAAGCAAAGTACAAATACGGATACATCATTTTGCTGTCGACAGTACCTACATAGCGTTCGATATTGCATATTTGTGAACTGTTCTAGGTCAAGCGGTTTATACGCAAAACAAAACGAAAAATTTTATATCATTAAAAATAATAAAATTCACTCGAAATCTACTTTTTCGCTGATCCTATCTACATCTATCTACATCTACATCTACACAACTATATAAAGAGGTAATTCTTTGTTTGTTATTTTGTTTGTATGTAGGGGGTAATCTCTAGAACTACTGAACCGATTCCAAAAATTATTTCACTAATTGGAAGCTACACAGTCCCTGACGGACATAGGCGACTTATTTCACGCGAACAAAGTCGTGCGCATCCGCTAGTCTGTCATAAATCTAAAGAAAAACGCTTAGTTCACAATCCTCTTAAGAACAGGCCCGAATCACGAAAATGAAAAATCGTAATGACTCGTATATTTAAATCAATACCTACTCGAGCGACGTGAAGAGTTTCAAAACCGCCAAGAAGTTACATTTGCAATTCATGAACGCTGAAACTTCCTTAATTGATTGTTTTGGGGGTTGACTAAGCCCCTTTTTTCAGAGAATTGGTTGCGCGAGGCCCTCTGGGCAGAGACGAGTCGATTTTTCAGCAGGGGTTCTATTTTGGTAATGACTTAATTTTAATTAAGTACTTAAAATAAAATAGGCTTATCTCTGTAAAATTAGTAATGAATATAATTTAGTTTTTTAATATTAATTTGACGTGTAAACAATTAATAATTCCCTACTTAATAAATACCCATGCTGTGGCACATACATTTCATTACATTTGTGTTTTACTTTAAAAAAAAAACTGGTGAGTTTCTTGCGGCGTTTCGTCTCAGCAGACTCTTCCATTTTCCGAAGCGCTAGTAGATTCAGACATGTAAAAGAGCCTGTATGGCCTACTTGCAAATTAATTTTTTTATTTTCATTTTCATTTACTAAGAAAAGTCAAGTGACCTCTATTTTATTTTGAGTTGTATGGATCAAAACTGGTTGCAAAGTCAATGACCTCTGTGTTCACCTATACGCTAATAGGGTGGAAATTTCTTTAAGTGTGATCAGAGGTGCAATTTTTGAATCTCACCAGGAGACTAAAGCTCAGCAAGATGGCCGAAACTCTATGAAAAACGGCCATTTTGGTGAGATTTTGTCACCCGATGAGAATTAATAAATCGCACTCCAGGCGCTTATTTCTTCCATCGGATATAATAGTATTTTATGCAACTGTTGCATAATGAGGGGTATTAAAACACGAGTGTGGTTTTATGAAACGAGCGTCAGCGAGTTTCATAATAGGATCACACGAGTGTTTTAAGACCTAATTATGTACAGTTGCATACATTACTTTATCTACACACATATCATAAGTACTCTATGATAGGTTCAGAAGCCATTGGGCAATGACCTGCATTGCTACTAGCTACTAGTGCTAGGTACCTATTAAATATCTATAGACTGTACACATCAAAATAATGTAATAAAAAATGAATTTGAACAAATATAGAAACAAATTAGAAAATTTCTCATAATAATATTGGTTGTTATAATGCTGGTCATTGCCTACGGTTTCTGAACGCATTATAGAGCATTTATGATATATAAAAACAGTAAGGGGACATTGAAGTAAATTACGTACTGGGTAAAATCTACTTTTAATAGTATAAATAAAAAAACATCGCTATCCTTGGCCCGTTTCACGAAGCTACAAGTTACAATTTTCCAAGTCTAAACCGGCAACATTGGTCATTATGCCCCTTGCCAATGGTCATTATTGGCCAATGTTGCCGGTTTAGACTTGTAAAATTGTAACTTGTAGCTTCGTGAAACGGGCCACTGCTCCTATATTATGTCGTCATATCTTCGACCGCCTACTACTTCTAAACCACGTAACGGATTTTGATACCTATAGATAAGACCCTATTTGTACGCATGCGGGTTACTAGTTACAAATGTAGTAAGTTTAAAATCAATTAATAGATAACCCCCTTATTCATATAAAAATTAACAATCTTTTAAGCTAACATATGTTTTGTCTCTTTTATTTGAGGGCAAACGTCACAATGAGATAAAGATAAAGATATAAAACATGTTAACTAACAAACGTTTAAGAAGCGATTATGAATAAGGGGGTGACTAAGTTAAAATAAGCTATCAGTGGTACTAGCCAGGTATTTTTTTTAAATAAAATAAGTAGGCAAACAAGCAAGTTTATTTTTAAACCGTTTTTTCTCCTTTTTACACTTTTTATAGCTGAGCGGGCCCCCAAAAAAACTTTTTCAATCAGCAACGGCGCAGTCTTAAGAGGATGTATTGAAGCAATCAGTATTAAGTTAATTGAGGGGAAATGTGCTTCGGACGTCCTAAGGGAAGCTTTTGTAGCTTTTTAGGGCAACGCGTAAAAAGGGAATCTGGATTGGAAAACACTATTATAGATTACTATAGCGACCTATCCCGGATTCACATGGGTACAATTTTATTAGGATATAAAAAAAAGATTTCTTAAGAGGAATGTGAACCCAGCGCTCTCCATACAAACTATAACGTTTTCCACCCTCTAAACCTTAACCTATAGCCATATTTTTTTTGTATGTTGTCAGTATGCCCTAGAACTAGGTTTGTATGTTTTGATTTTTTTAATATTTTTAATAGTTTCAAAAATATTGATGCATTTGTGTTTTGTATGGAACTCCTAAAATGCAATTATTGTGAAATCTATGAAGAATAAAAAAAATATATATAGAAACTAGGGAATGCAAACGCGTTCTTTTTCTCAGAAAGACCGGTTTTAACCGGTTATTTCTAAAAGAAAATTATCAGTTTTGCATTCGCTAATAGAAACCTAGTTCTAAGGCATAATAACAACATACCAAAAAATCATTACCATAGGTTAAGGTTTAGAGGGTGGAAAACGTTATCACCGTTTGTATGGGGACCCCTTTTAGGGGCTGGGTTCACATTTCTCTTAAGAAAATCTCTATATGCCAGTGAAAACTGTATCAAAATCCTTTGGGTGGTTTAGAAGGTAAGCGACCGAAGACAGGAGGACAAACAGAAACGAATAGCGACAAACTGGAACAAATTACCTTGCTACTCCGCGAAACCAGTGCCGGGCTCGTGCAAGTTAGCTGCGTCTGTGCGACACATATATGTTCATGTAAAAATCCACCCACCTCCGCTTCCACACGAAACAACATATATCACACAGACTCAACTACACACCACCACCACTAAACACTAAAACTACACGATCGACGTGCGAATAGCGACTCTGTGTTATACTATGTAAAGATTAGCAGACGCCTGCGACTTCGTTTGCGCGGAATTAGTAGCCTAATATGACCGTCAGGTCTAGCTTTCTATTAGTAAAAAAAAACTTGACATCAGGTCAGTAGTTCCAGAGAGAACGCTCTACATACAACCAGACAAAAACAGTGTAGATTTAATTTAAGGATAATAGTCTACTTTATAATACGTCTAAGAAATTAATTTACTCTTGAAAATAGATTTGAATTTTTTATCATTTTGTTCAGTAATGTTTCTATAGAAATTTGTAGTAAAATCTTACGCCGTTTACCATCATTTAGGAATATCTGGCTTTGGTGATTCAAACCCGAAAGTTCTAGCTTTGTAGTCACTATTCAGGGCTTCTAATCGCATTATCTACAAAACTACCAGCCAACCTAATCCTACAGAATAACATACTAACCCAGCTGAAACAATTTAAGGGCGTTCTACCTTAGAGCATTAAGTACAGGAGTAGCCTTGTGTGATTATTTGCTTACACAAAATTCTGCCGTTTTTAGCGGGGGGTGACATGTAAAATCTATCACACTAAAGCAATTTCGCTTGCGTTATTTTGCACTCACACCTTTAGAAAATACAACACATTCTTATTTTCACTCACACACACTGATTACACATGCAAATGTTACATTGCGACACAATGTAAGAGAATGAAAATGCAAATGTAGTAGTGACACTTCACAGATAATAAATATCGGCTAGACTCTATAGTAAACGATTTATTTTTGACTCGATTTGTCATGCCATTAAAAACAATTTCATAGAAATAATGTTTTAGCCGGACAAGTAGAAAAAAACTTAAAAACAAAATCATCTACCCTCTTTTTTAAAACTTCATGGATTGTGTCAAAACAAATTATACGGGTGCTTATGCTTATAGCACAAGTAGGCATTTTTGGTGAGCTGTTCTCTTCGATGGCGATTTAGCAAGTGACAAAATAAGCGATTGTAAATTTGTTTTTATGTCGCGTAGGCACATTGTGCCTATATCTTTGGCAGAGGGGTAAGTCATTGAATGCCATCTCCCGTACTTTATACTCTAAGCGTTCTACCCATAAACATTGTTCCGCTCTTGGGTTTAATAGGTCATCGGGCACTTAATTTGATGGCCCAGTACATATGTCCTATGGACCCAACTGACGTCTATTTAACAGGTCGTAAAATAAAAGAGGGGGTTTGAACGGTAGTGAATATTAAACTTCGACAGTTGGGCCACTGTCGGGTTAAGCAAATTGACCTGTGTCAATTCAATGGTATTTTCTGATAAGAGCATACCGTGTCTACAATGTTGTTGGGGCTGCGGGTGTCTATCACTTACCATCAGGGCCAAATTTTATAATCGCGACAGGCGACAGGTGACAGTGACAATTCGGTATACATAGCTTGCCCACTATGATGTTAGTCTGTAAGTCTAAAGCGTTACTTGTCGATACAGTAATGTACGGCGACTGCCACTGTCACTTGTCGCCTGTCACGTTTATGAAATTGGTCCCAGGTGCCCACTTACTCGTTTTTGTCACAAGAAACGTCTCGAATGCGTTAATGTTAACTTCCAGATTACTATTGAAATATACACAGCGCCTCTAGCGGCGCGTATCCGCAACCAAATGTTTCAAGTAGCGAACGGTCGTACTGTTAGATCCCGATGATGCCTCGTACAGAGGCGAAACGCGCGTCGATCGTGTTGTTTAGTGTTTAGTGGTGGTGTGGTGTGTGGTTGAGTCTGTGTGATATATGTTGTTTCGTATGGAAGCGGAGGAGGGTGGGTTTTTGCATTAACATATAAATGTGGCACAGACGCAGCTAACTTGCACGAGCACGGCACCGGTTTTGCGGAGTAGCAAGGTAATTTGTTCCAGTTTGTTCAAATTTTTCCATAGTAATTGAGAAGTTAACACGAACGCGTTCAAAACATTTTTGTTGTGACAAAACTCTATACTTAAGATTCTGAGTAGCATTTCACCGGTCATACAAATAAAAATTAAGCGAAAAACAAACTAAAGGAGGAAGTGAAATATAAACTTGTAAAAACACCTTACATTTTCACGTACACACGGCTTCGTTAGCGAATGCAGAGCTATTTTGCCCTCCGAGTACGCTAGCTCGGTGTAATTTGCGTGTTTTGTCGTCAATACGAGTCTACATTCAAAAGACGACTAGTTGGCGACGCTGCCAAGCTCTTTGCAGTCCAATTCATAAGCTAAATGCCTTGGCAATCTAAAGTCACGTTCAAAGAATTGGCCAATGTTGGAAACAAACCTGTATTGTTTTATGAATAAATACTATGACTATGACCTCACATGACTTCTATTTAACTACGAAATTAAACTGCAGTGTAATTTAGTATTTTCTTATGTTTTCGCTACTTGTAGACATTGAAATAAAACTTTTTCTTTAATTATTTGGTTGAAAAAGGCTTAATGCTGAGTTTCTTGCGGCTCATTCTTCTCAATAGATGCCATTTCCGAAGCGCTGGTAAAGTCTGTAGCCTTATTGCGTTAATTGAAACGATTTCATATTTAGTTTTTTGTTATTTTATAAAATTGGGTAGTTTGTATTCTAAGTTTTTTGTCAGTCTGCTCGTGAACATAAGACCCTGAAAGGGGTTCGAAACGTCGGGAATTATATTCGTTACAATTCAAACGATATAAATCAAGTCTCACGGCAATTTTATGTTAAAATGATAAATAGATTTTGATATACATAATTGGCATTGTTCAGTTTTTTACAATGTCCTCTAATTCCAAAACCATTTCGAGGAATAGGGATATTAATCCGTTTTCTGATATTCTGGTAAAAAATAATTTGTATTTGTTAATATTTTTGCAAAATAAAGTTTGACCTTTGTTTGACCTTATCGCCAAATAATACGCGTAAGATTTTAAGGTTAACTAACACAGGACACTGACAGATGACAGACCTGACACTCTTTTCTTTTAAATTTAGGGCAGGCAAAGGCAAAATGCCTTTGGCTAGTAAATTTGTCTAACATTTGCCGGTAACTTATAAATAGGATAAAAAATTCAAAACACGCTTAAAACCTAAATCCTTCAGATTGATATCTTAAATTCGTCTGTTTAACGAGAAAAAAATATAAAATAAAAGCATTGTTTTTTAAGACCAATGCCAATTAATAGATTCAGGTTAATTTTCCTTCTTCTCCTTTATTGCGGGTGTGCTTAAATTCAGTCATTAACAATGGGTACCCCCATTGTTAATGACAATGAGTCTGTGTGATATATGTTGTTTCATGTGGAAGCGGAAGAAGGTGGGTTTGGTGGGTGGGAGGACGCAGCTATTTTGCACGAGCCCGCCACTGGTTTCGCGGAGTAGCAAGGTAATCTGTTCTAGCTTGTTTTTTGGTATACACGCTCAAGTCTTATAACTCACACCACACGCCACTTCTCCCGACTGTACTCAAAACACAATACCTTCTTTGCAGCAGCGAAGGATTGTAGTGGTCCGTGGTTCGCTTTCTACTTCCCTTGATGTATGAGTTACTTTCAGCTGACGACTTTGAGACGTGATGCGTTGACTTTGTGGGGTGATGAGCTTGCTGTAACCAAGAGAGATGAAAAAGTGTAGTGAAACTGAGCATACCGTAATGGTATTTTAAATGTAATAAAATAATTTATTTTAGGATCTGGGGTGCAATTTTTGAATCTCGCCAGGTGACTAGAGCTCACCAAAATGACCGAATCTCTATAAAAAACGGCTATTTTGGTGAGCTTTAGTTACCCGGTGAGATTCAAATGAAATTTTTGAATCTCACCGGGTGACTAAAGCTTACCAAAATGGCCGCATTTCTATGAAAAACGGCCATTTTGGCGAGCTTTAGTCACCTTGTGAGATTCAAAAATCGCACTCCAAGTCCGTGAAAGACTAGACAAGACAAGACAAATACTCTTTATTGAGGACCACACGGAAAATAGCTTACACAAGTCAACTTAAAAATAATTTACAAGGTAAACAATTGACAGTCTTTTGACTTAAGAGCGATCTCTTTCGGACAACCATTTGGCATGGGAGACAAAGTTAAAATAATACGATACGATAAAGTGTTACGAAATTCTCTTAGTATAAACATGTATTTAAATTTAATTAGATTTTAATTATTTAAAGGTCAACAAATGCTTTATGTTTAAAACTTGTGAGTACAGGTTACACCATGTCGCTCTAAGTACCTAACTACACCATCCTTAAACTTTTTAGTTTTCAAAACAATGAAAATTTCTAGTTTATCATTAAATTTGTCACTTTGTATTTTTTTTGTAATCGAAATTAACTTTTCGGATTTTTTTAAATATTCAAATAAATTTAAATGATAATGACAACAGAAAGAAAAATTAGGGTAATGGCAGGACTCGAAACTGCAACATCAGCATTTTATTATTCTTGTTTATTTGCCGTCTCGCTGTGCTTTCTAATTTATTCTTTTCCTTTGTACGAGAAGTCTTTTTTTTTAAGCGAAAAGACATCCAGTAGACTGAAGAATCCGAGGTTTTTCACAACAATTGCGCTGGCTGTATCTAGACCTCCCGCGTCTTTCACAACGTCCGTTCATCTTTTACGTGAGCATTTTAAATAGCAATTTTTTAAGCATTAAAAATAATACTGCATAAATAACTTTGTAATCCCATATAATACATAGGATTAACAAAGTTAACATTTGCAGTGAATGAATCAGTGTACCTGTATATGTATGAATATAAAATGGCGGCGGGTGGTAGGACCTTGTGCAAGGTTCGTCCGGATCGCTATTACCACCTTGCTCGCTAATCCTGCCGCTAAGCAGCAGTGCTTGCACTGTTGTGTTGCGGCGCGGAGAGCAAGACAGCCGGTGCAATTACTGGGACAAGAGGTATTCCATCTTAGCCCTCTGGGTTGGCAACGCATCTGCACTCTGTTGTTACAGGTGTCTATAGGCGGTGGTGATCACTTACCATCAGGTGACCCACTGGCTTGTTTTCCTTCGTGTATCATAAAGAAACAAAGTTTACGTTTCTTTAAGTAATGAGCTCACTAACTCATCATATTTTAGTGCCGTAGTAATCAATTGCAACAAAGTAATAAGTTATTTCAGACTGTTAGATACAGTCAAGGAAATCCAAACACGTGCCACCGTAGAACCTAGTCGAAGAGACATACACATCACATTTGTACAGTCAAGGAATTTAATTCCCTACCCATTTCGTTGAAATGTCGTCTGACATTCGCAATGCATTAAGGTCGATATGTCAAACTAACGTCTTGCTCTATAGCTCTTATGGTGACAGTTTGCTATATGCTATTGTACCTTAGGTGGGTTGGAAATTAAATTCCTTGACTGTATGACATAGCGTGGAAGTTTAACGCGTCGCGTCATTTCAACAGGGTTCTAAGGTGGTACGTAAATGTATTTCCTCTACTGTACATAACATTTTTGGGCAATTGTAATGAAATAGTCAGCAAACTTTTTTGAAACACGTTTTTTTAAGATTTAGGTGTGTCATTATAACTTTTATTTTACTTAATAATTTCTCGAACTTTTCCGCTCCATTGTCAGTGGAGCATTATGTACTATTATTACACTGGTATTTGGATAAAAATTCTGTATCACAAAAATATTTTTAATGAGCTCAAATATTGTTTAACGTCGCAATTCTCGGAGGAGCTTCCTTCATAATTTGCGTAGCTCAAACCAATGATGTTGGATGAAAGATGTATTATACATATTAACAAATTGAAACAAATTACCTTGCTACTCCGCGAAACCAGTGCCGTGCTCGTGCAAGTTAGCTGCGTCTGTGCGACTTATATATGTTCATGCAAAAACCCACCCTCCTCCGCTTCCACACGAAACAACATATATCACACAGACTCAACCACACACCACCACCACTAGACACTAAACAACACGCTCGATGCCTCGTACAGAGGCGAAACGCGCATCGATCGTTGTTGATGTTTTCTACCATGTAAAGATAAAGAAGAAGAAGATGCACGATACGGGATTACGGGTGGAAGAACCTTATGCAAGGTCCGTCCGGATCGCTGCCACCATCTTGCTCGCTAATCCTGCCACTTACCATCAGGTGACCCACTTGCTTGTTTGCCTTCTTATTTACAAAAAGGATGCTTCTGCATTGTACGGTCTGCCACCGTACAGTTGTTTCGCTAACTTTGCGTCCTACATATCATTAGTCACATCGTCTATAAAATAACTTGAATAGTAGATTTTAATTGCATTCCAATAAACAACGTCAGAGATATTCGACCTAGCTGTAATAATTGTAATTTTCTTAATAAACTATTAACTTTGGAGTGACGGGTTTAACTTGAAGAACATACGTTCACAGGAGCATTACTGAAACTCGGTACACGCTCCTACATGCATATTTTTTAAAGTATTACTTTCTTATGGGGTAACTCCTCATAGAGATTACATCTACACTTTCAGTCGCATTCTCCAGTGCGCTTCCAAAAGAATGTCTCTTTTATATTTCAGTAGTTACCTACTTCAGACGCTCGTGTTACCAGAACCTATTAAATGTGACCAGGTACAGTTGAATGTTGCCAGGAAGACAAACGATAATTGAATGAAAATTGTATAATCTATTTATTTATTTTAAGGAATGATTTATGAAATGAAATGAAATGAAATATATTTATTCAAAAGTAATACAAATACTCATGTCTTTGGGTCCTGAGCTAGGATTTCCTGTGTTACAGTTATGGTCGGTTAATAGCTAATAAGCATATTACCAATAAGATTACTCATTTGATACTATTGTTATTTTTAATTAGTCTCTGTCATTATTTCAATTTATTTATTTATTATATGTAGGAGAACCAACAGCATTAAAACAAAATAGGTGAATTAAGTAATCACAGAGTGCTAATTACAGGATCTCGCAGATAATATCAGAGTACCTACAATTTTAAGCGTAACTTAACTCCCCTCTTTAGGGGCGCACTATGTCAGAGCAACACATGCCAAGTAGAAAACATAGTAAATAATCCAGTACAGAATCAGTTTGTCAGTGAATAAGTTACAGGATTTCATGTCTTTTCATAATTACAAAGAAGTAAAATGTATTAATTTAGGTTAAGTAATATTGTAGTGCCCTTCATCATCACCAGCCTATATTCGTCCACTGCTGGACATAGGCCTCTCCCATGGCACGCCACTGAGCACGATCCTCGGCCACTCTCATCCAGCTCTTGCCAGCCGCCCTGCGAAGATCATCGCTCCACCGAGTCTGAGGACGTCCCACGCTACGTTTGCCGATTCGTGGTCTCCACTCAAGAACTCGTCTACCCCAACGGTTATCGGTTCTTCGGGTTATATGGCCGGCCCACTGCCACTTCAGCGTGCTAATGCGGTGGGCTATGTCGATAACTGTAGTGCCCTTACAGGGTGTCAAGTGGCCTCATAACTTAATGATAACACCTTCTGTCTGTATAATATATTATTATGTACCATGAGAGAACAATAAATAAATGAATATGAATATGATACACTGCGAATTCCGGGATTCTGTCGTTTCGGCGAACTGTTTCACTTGGCAACTTTTTTACTTTGTCGAAAACGGTTGAAATTGATAATTTACCATAATCAGCAATTGGAACTCTGGCCCATGACGGGACTAAGTATGTAAAAATGTCGTTTTAGATCAAATTGTATGAATTGCGGTCTACTTGATTGGCAATGATCCCCGCCACCCACAAAAACTAGAGATCCCAAGAGAATTTTTCTTAGCCTTCTGGGTTGGCAACGCACATGCAAGCTCTTTGGTGTTGCGAATTTCTATAGGCGGTGGTGATCACTTACCATTAGGTAACCCACTTGCTTGTTTGCCTTCCTAGTTCATAAAAAATACTGATTCCTTGGTCACCCTCACCCCCCCTAGCTACAAAAGCAAAAAAAACGAAAAATTCATTCAATAAGTCTCTTCAAAGACGGTGTTGACGTTCGGGCTCGGAAATAAATAATATTTGTGAACTAGTAAGGATATATATTAAAGGGAGCGGTAAAAGACAATATAAAACAAGACGATTTAAAACAAAAACAATTTTCAAAAGAGCTGTGACAACTTAGGCTTTTCCAAAGAGGTCGTATGAGCCCGCCGTTAACAGACGGGAAGCTTCCCAGTCCCGATTTCGTTCGAACATAGCTTTTTCATCAAATTTCTACAAATGTCACAACGACCTCGAACATGCGAAAAACATAATAATACTCAAGTACCTTGTCAGGATTAGTGTCGTCCACCCTTTTCATATGTCATAGACTGTCGCGACGAAAATGATATCCACCTATTGGAAATAAGTACAAAGAAGTCGCGGGTCAGCCCCAGGGGATGAACCCTTATTTCCAAATTCACAGCATCCTACACCTTATACCATCTGTTCTAAGATCGAGAATACCCTGAGGCAGTTTAAGGCAACTTCCTACTTGTTACTTGATACGGTTCGGGGTATTGTATCGATGTAATTTAAAGTTTTTGCTGTTGCGATTTTGTGTGCGAATAATTCGTATGTTACATAAAAAAAATATGCTATTTTATTTTGAAATCATCGGTCTTTCGATATTTATGTACATCAAGTCTAATTACATCGACACTGATCTAGATACTATTTAAATGGTATGCAATGACAACACAAAGAAAAAATTGGGTATTGGCAGGATTCGAACCTGCAACCTTAGTATTCAGTAGCTTGCGTTTGCCAATTCCACCGCATTACCAACTACCTACCTACCATATCTTGCAAGTTTTTCCATGTGCTTCGTTTATACAGTCATTACATTATTGACTCCCATTATCATCATTTGTCTTTGTGTTATGTCATTACGTAGTATTTAATTTTAATAATTTTCCTTTACAATACATTTAATTTTCAGGTTTGAAACTATTATAATTTACGTTTTTTTTAATATCAAAATCAAAATGCTAAAGCCAAAAAACTAATTATTGGTCTACATTAACCCTTGTAGAGCAATATACTTGCGGTACCAACCACCTGGTGGGTACCGCACGACGGTCACCGGCGGCTAAGCAGGCCCAAGCAAAGATGGCGTGACGATCTCGACGCCGAATTGAAGGATTGGCCGGATATAGCCCAGGACAGGGATATGTAGAAATCAAGAGAAGAGGCCTTTGCCCAGCAGTGGGACACTCATTTAGACTAAGTAAAAAAAAAACCCTTTTTCATTTATTTAGATTTCTGAAACAATCTCTACCATAATCTTCGTTAAATGTTACGACATTTCCAACACATTTACGTAAACTGTAAAAACAGCCAAGAAAAAAGTCAAACCCTATAAAAGACGACGAGGCAGTCAATATTGCCAGCGACAAAATGTCACCTGACCTAGCGAGGGTGTGCCAACCGCGAGTAGGGTATAAAATATGAATTCCCTTTCTGTAAGTAGCTGTCAGCCGAGACGTTTCGCTTCAAGAAGAATGCAAAGGCAATGTTGGAATGGCGTACAATTACACCATAGTGTAATCTACATCTACACAACTATATAAATTTTTCTTCCGTGCCTTGCGTTTGCCAGTTTCAGCGGTAATGTGGTGAAAGTGGCAAACACAAGGCACGGAATGCTAATGTTGCAGGTTCAAGTCCCGCCATTACCTTATTTTTTTTCAGTGTGTTGTCATTACATAGTATTTTGATATACATAAGTACTTAATAACAGCAGGTTAGCAGTCATCCTCATCATCAATCTCCTGGCGCTTTTCCGTGTTCCTTAATTCAGGGTACGCTTTGACCATGATCCCGAATTTGGCAGGTCAGGTTACATTGGACTGATTGCCATCTGACATCCCTAACACTCGTTGCATTCATTTACACAACTGTACAGGTTTCCTCGCGATATTTTCCCTCACCGTAATGCGTTAGATCATTGGTAAGTTCAGTGCTTAGGTAATGAACATAAGTCCAAAAACTTCAAAACGTGCACCCCCCTAGCCACTAGGTCAACAACACTCTACTCCAGGTTCGCAAGCAACGGTTCATCCTACTAATATTATAAACGAGAATGTTTGTAAGTATGGATGGATGTTTGTTACTCTTTCACGTAAAAACTACTGAATGGATTTGGATGAAATTTGGCACGCACATAACTATAGTTTATAACCTGGATTAACACATAGAATACTTTTTATCCTGTAAAAATGCAAAGTTCCCACGGGATAGCGGTAAGTGAGTTATACGCCGCCGTGACGTCATGAGCAGCAAAGCAACTAATTCTCATTAATTTGTTCAGGAAATATTGCAGATCGCATGTTGGGTGCACGTTTGCTTGATTCAATTAAACAAGTCTACGCGGACGAAGTCGCGGGAGAAACCTATAAAAACACGTTCCTTTGTTACGCTTCGGTGTAAAAGTAGCCGTTTAGCATAAAACTTTTCAATGCAAGCGCGAATTGTAACTTGCTAGAATGTTCCATTGTCTAGGCATTTTATTTATAGTTGTACGGGTGTGCGGATAAATCAGAAAGGAAAACTACCTACGTACTATATAGGTAAATTTGTACGTCCAACAAATTTGAATTCTAGGGCGCTATGGAACCCTGTCGCAATCTACATTTACATCTACACTATAGAGGTAAACTTTGTTTGTATGTAGGGGGTAATATCTGGAACTACTAAAGCGATTTCAAAAATTATTTCACTAATAGGAAGCTATACTGTTCCTAACAGACGTAGGCTACTAATTTATCGCCAACAAAGTCGCGCGCGTCCGCTAGTAATTCATAGGTATGACGTTCTGGTGTTTACTGTGCAAAGTAATATTAAAGTCTATTGTGAAAAGGATTGATAGTGGTTCGCAAACAATAGTATTTTATGCAACTGTTGCATGATGAGGGGTCTTAAAACACGAGTGTGGTTTCATGAAACGAGCGTCAGCGAGTTTCATAATAGGATCACACGAGTGTTTTAAGACCTAATTATGTACAGTTGCATACATTACTTTATCTACACATATATCATAAGTACTCTATGATGGGTTCAAAAGCCATGGGCAATGACCTGCATTGCTACTAGCTACTAGTGCTAGGTACCTATTAAATATCTATAGACTGTACACATTAAAATAATGCAATAAAAAATGAATTTTAACAAATATAGAAACAAATTAGAAAAATTCTCATAATAATATTGGCTGTTATAATGCTGGTCATTGCCTACGGTTTCTGAACGCATTATAGAGCATTTATGATATATGTGTAGATAAAATGAATTTATTTAAATCAGAACATACACCGTCCCATAAAATATAATCCTATCAAATACCACCTAATATTATACATGCGAAAGTAATGATATTTTGATAAATATTCTGTTTAAGATCATTTTGAATATCTTTGTTTTCTTTTGTCAGCCCACACCAGGGCCTAATATCATAAACGCGACAGGTGACAGGTGACAGTGACAATTTGTTATACATTGCTTGCCCACTATGATGATAAGTCTGTAAGTCGGTAGTGTTACTTGTCGACACTGTAATCTACGACGAATTGTCACTTTCACCTGTCGCCTGTCACGTTTATGAAATTGGGCGTTGGTCTTATCACTATCATCAAGGTCATCATCATCATAAGCCTTCAGAGACAGGTTAAGAACCAGCGCTCTTATGCTGAGCCTGTTTCTTTACTGTCATACAACTTTTTCAATTTGTCATCTTAATTTCTGTTGTGATTTTAAGGTTTTGTTCCTTCAAATGAAAAAAGAATCCTTATGGGATGGGTTTGCCTCTGTCTGTCACTATCTGTCAAAACCTTATTCTCAAGTACTCAGGTTAGTCCCTTGTTGTATTATTGACTTATTATTTTTTTGTGTATATTAACCTCTTCTTTCTTTCTTTCACCAACGACTACCTAAACCGACCGACTGTCTCCTCGTAACCACGGCCGTTGAGACACGGCCGAAACGTCGAAGCAAATTAACAATAATTTTATCGCGTTAAACTCCCGTTAACATTATAAATACTAAACCGATAAAGCTATACCCCTGCAACTAACACTACTAAATATTTTACAGTTAGAAATTACAATCGAAAGTGTTACCAAATAGTCAGTCATTAATTAAAAGTAAAGGCCCTCGTGTGGTTACTCTACCATCCATGTAAAGTTTTAATGAATTTATGCGTTTAGTTCGGCTGGCTAATTTGAACTGTGTACGTTCACTAAAGATCGTTTATCCAAATTCCTGGTTAAACTATAATTGTAACACCAAGCCTTTAACTATTTATATCAAAAGGCTAAATTCTACATACTTATTTATTAGAACTTAAGAGTATTATGCCAAAAAATCTTCTTATTTATAACGTTACCGGGAGTTTAACGCGCCAAAATCAGTGCTAATTAACCCCTCTAACATTCAATAACAAATTTAAGAACTGTGACAATAAGGCTTTAAGTAGGTCGTATGAGCCTGTCGCTAACATACGATCTGGACACTTCAGGCATTTTTCTAGGTAATCGCGTCCCACCTTCTTCAACACTTTCGATCAGGTGTAACAGTGGTCAAGCGAAAACCCATAAACGATAAAAATAGAAAGTTTTCATCTTATTTGTATGGTTGGCGACCATTATAAAATCAGAAACAAAACCTCCCCGGATAGGAAGTCGGCTGAGCTGCTAAAGTGATTGATGACCGGATCCCCGGGGCGGGAACTGTGTGGAATATAAATAAACAAACGACCATCCGAGGAATTATCCCTCGCCTAACTTGAATCGTTAAGAAACTTGCTGTTCCAAGTTTGCCATCATCACATCACCTGTCTGTCGGACAAACTGGCATTTTATTTTTATAATAGAAAAAAAAAATTGAATTGTCCGCAATCGCTTACTCTACCCCCTGTATAGGTTTTTTTTTGAAGAGTTTTAGGCCACCCAGTATTGTGTCAGTGCTTGCAGTTTGCCTGATGGTAGCAACGCCAAATTCTACAAAAAATAAAAGTGAGGCAATGGGGGCAGTATCGGCACTGAAGTTTGTGGGACAAGGAGATGGTTTTAGAGCATTCTAGTAAGAATATCGCACGCTTAGTATTAAAGTGACCCATTTCTGAATAATACACGTCCCAAAATATCACCTTAATTAAAAGACATAGGGTTTAATTTTGGGAAATATCAAATTGAGAATTGAGTCACTTTAATACTAAGCGTGCGATATATCATTGTCTATACATTTTTAAACATAGTAACAGTCTTGCTCGCTAATCTTGCCGCTAAGCAGCAGTGCTTGCACTGTTGTGTTCCGGTGTGGAGAGCAAGAAAGACGGTGTAATTACTGGCACAAGAGGTATTCCATCTTAGCCCTTTGGGTTGGCAACGCATCTGCAATCTCATTGGTGTTGCGGGTGTCTATAGGCGGTGGTGATCACTTACCATCAGGTGAGCCACTTGCTTGTTTGCCTTCCTATTTCATAAAAAAAATGTTTAAAAATGTATAGACAATATTGACTGACTGATTGTCAATGCACAGATTAAATTGCTAAGGATAGAAACATTCAATTTGGCTCATGTGTTTTTTAAGGAGTGTAAAAGTGTACTAAGAAAGATTTTTTGAAATTCTGCCATTTTGGGGGGTTAAAAAGAAGAGGGATATGTACAGTTAACTTTAAAAATATCGGAACTCAACTCTATGGTGAAATTTGTGAACAAATATTTTTGTCCATCGTGTCCGCTTCGATATATTTGAAGAAGACTGTACTTTATCCAAAATCTTCGCGGACAAGTCGCAGGCAAAATCTGGTTTAGTATAGGTGTAACAAAATGAACCCGAAATATAAGTCCCGTCAGCTAGCTAAGTCTTACTAAACCAATGTATTTTTTTGTTATTTCGTATTTTTGTATTTTTTTTTTATTCGACGATCAAGCATGAAGAATGTCATGAGAGTAGGTAAGCGAAGCGAAAGTTGTATGTCAGGATCGTAGCAAATGGAAATCCGTGGTCTCTGCCTACCCTCCCGGGAAACAAGCGTGACTTTATGTATGTTTGTATGTATTTTTAAACTATTTTTTTTCTGACAATCGATCTATATGAAAATGCATATATTATCGTGACATGATTGTACTTTATGATGTAATTGAAATTGAGAAATAAATCAAAGAAAACACGAGGCATACATTAAGTACGATGGGCGGAAAATATGTGTTTACACTTTTCACCTTTTTTTTTATACAACATAGGAAGGCAAACAAGCAAGTGGGTCACCTAATGGTAAGTGATCACCACCGCCTATAGACACCTGCAACAACAAAGAGAGTGCAGATGCGTTGCCAACCCAGAGGGCTAAGATGGAATACCTCTTGTGCCAGTAATTACCTTGTTGCAATCAAATGGACTAACTGTACAAGAAAAATTCTTGGTCCTTCAAACTTGTATAGACAGCTCCAAGTACCAAGACCATTTCAAGTACCAAGTTCTGGGACATCATCAGAGTTACACCTGCCAAAAGTTTGGTATATACTACATACTCGTATAACAATACCTAATGAAGTCGAGACAACTTCGGTAGATGTCTCAGACCAGACCAGCGGACGAAGTTGGAACACCTAGATGGGTCCTAAAATTTGGATACTAGAATATAGACCGGGAGTCGGGTGATCCATAGCATGACCCGAAAATTATGAGGATAGATGCTTTAAGCTCTGTTGAATTCTTTAATTTTATTTTACAGGCTAAATATCGTCCTTTTGAATTCAACAACCTTTAAAATAAAAAAAAATCTGTTCAAATAAACAAACAGGCAGAGGCGCACAGATATACACACACGGCAAACGGACATTACTGTCCGTACGTCAATCACTGCTTAAGTACGCACACTAACTATGTGAGTACTTGTGCAGGGGGGGGGGGGGGCGGATTAAAGGGCAGTCATTTAAAATAATCTGTATACCTATATAATATTTCGTGTCTACTAACAATAGTCTGTAAGTAACTGCTGCTAACACCATATGACTCTTTGTTGTTCGAAATAAATGAATGAATTGAATTACTGGTTTCGTGGAGTAACTAAGTAATTTGTTCCAACTTGTTGATATTGAGCTCTGCAAAGTGACGCCTGCATCTATTAATTATAGGCTTTCATTTCATAAGTCCCTCTTTACTTTTTTTTAAATATACAACATAGGCAGAAAAATGAGCAAGTAATCACCACCGCCCATAAACACTAGCAATACCAAAGAGATTCCAGATGCGTTAGCAATCCAGAAGGCTAAAAGCAGAAGGCAGTGAGGCTGGGCCCTCTTGTGTCAGTAATTTCGCCGGCTGCTGTTTTAGTGGCTGGACTAACAAGCAAGATGGTGGTAGCGATCTGAACGGAGCTTGCACAAGATCCTATCACCTGCAACCTACCGCCCGTTATACTAAAATATAAATATTGGGAGTTAAAAATAAGCAACAGCTCCCGAGCTAACGTCACCGCTGTAAAGTGCTCGATATTATGGGCTAGACGGCAGCGTCGCGATAAACTGTTTAGCGACTGCTCGTAACTTGCGATTGGGTTTTAGAATTAGTTTCCATGCAGCAGCCTAGTTATAAATGGTGAACATGCACTGACCTATAAGTAATGGACTTCTAGTCAGTGTTTAATAAATGGCCTTATCGAAAGAGGAGTAAAAAGAGGAGTAATTCGCCCCTTTAGAATTAAAGCGACTCA
The DNA here is from genome assembly GCA_963691745.1 of Ditula angustiorana. Lineage (NCBI taxonomy): Eukaryota > Metazoa > Arthropoda > Insecta > Lepidoptera > Tortricidae > Ditula > Ditula angustiorana. Next base: position 2,627,127 of record OY829480.1, on the reverse strand, counting down.
ATTCTGAATATGACATTTCCCAAAATTAAACCCTATGTCTTTTACATAAGGTGAAATTTTGGGACGTGTATTATTCAGAAATGAGTCGCTTTCATTCTAAAGGTGCGAATTGTGCTGTCAGTTTCCGTGCGACGGCGCTTCTGTCAAAATGCCATACTGCACTGTGAAAACATGTAAAAATTACAGTAGTAAAGCCAAAAGAAAGGATGGAATATCGTATTTTCAGTAACTAATCTATTGTGTTATAATTCAGAAGTAATTAATTGCTCAGTCTTTCATTTATATTCGAATTAAATTACCATATCAATGATTGAAAGATTCAGAACAAAGAAACTATAGAGCCGTTTGGATGTTAATTTTATATTCATGCAAATTCTTATTAAATGCCTGATTTTGCTGTTTTACATATGCCCCAAATATGCGATTTGAAAAAAAAAGGAAACAGGTGTTTCTTAATTTTAAATAGTAAGTATGGATTCTGAGTTTCATGAGTCTAAAACAATCTTTTAATTTTTTCCATACAAAGGTCACCACCCCATTTTTCCCCCTTCCTCCCCTTTATTAAATTTTTTTGTAGCCTAAGTTGTATTCTGGATTTATTTGGATAGGCCTGTGAAAATTCTATCAAAATACGTTCAGCGGTTTGTACGTGATACGCGTTCAAACAAACAAACAAATTTTTTTTAAATGGTCTTATCGTGTTCAGTTACTCATTTTTAGTCACCCTGGGTGGCTTTTTTTTAAATCTTCAATGTACAGACTTTTTGTCTTAACGATTTTATTATATGTATAGATAGATTGGGCGCATATATTTAACTTTTATGTTTGTACATGGTTGTAAATAAAGACATTGCAGTTTAGAATTATTTTGATTTCACAGAAATACCACTGGGGACGTGTTAAATAACCGTTTAGTTTACAAAATAAATAATTATAATTTAACATGTTCCCAGTCCAGTGGTACACAAAAAGTATACAATCAGATCTTTAGTGACGAAGTGGCGTAGATACTTAAAGTTAAGCGAAATGCAGGCTGGGTTATTGCTGGAAGTTTGAAAAATGTCCTCTTACCAGCCTCAAAAACCATCATTTCACTCGTGTGTTGTATCTGAGCTCATGAGCCTCAGCGTATTTTTCAGACTTATGATGCAGTTTCTCCATGCTATGAAGAAACTAAGCAAAACCATGTTTTATCTCCATAACTGACAATGTTAACTGAAATGGTGGTAAACCGTAAAAAAAAAGTTTGGTCATCCAAAACAAAAGCTATCCAGCTACCAAATTTTGAGTCAGTAGGTGGGTAGTCATTTATGTGTAATAAACACACAAACATTCATTCTTTCATTTCAATGGTATTTGTGGTGGTTTTTTAATTAGTTTTATGCTTTAAAGTACATTTAATTGTCATTATTTTATTAATAAAAAATAAAAACTAATAATAGTTTCTACAAGTATCTAAAATTAAAATATTTAACTGTTGAATTAGGAGAACCGCGACTCTATTAGTCTCTGTTCATTGTGACAAGACAACCGCCGTTTCAATGCCAATGTTTTTTTTTATAAGTTCAAGCTGCCAGACATATTTTTAGAAATGCAATAATAAAAAACCTATTTGCGACAAAACTTTATAAATAATAATTTTATACCATTTTATACAGTATGGCGTCGTAGTAAGGTTGAAATTAAAGAAAATGTAAAAAGTCAATTAAGAGTGTACATTTTGAACATTGGCGTCAACCTATTCTCATTTGTCGGGCCGTTTTTCGGCGGACATTTAGTATGACATTGTACATCCATGCATTATAATATCGTTGTGAACATGCGTAGAAAATGCGTAAAACGGCTAAAATGTGCATTGTGTGATAATAAATAAAAAAAAACTAGTGTTCGCACTGGCAGTGAAAAATAAAACTGAATTTTGTGACAAATTACAAATAAGTTAATCAGTTTTTTTTAATTAAGTGATATTTTTTGAAATGGTTTTGCTTATACAAAATATTTTTAAGGGACTAACATTGTAAAACGTACCCAAGCAAAAATCTGCAAATAATATTACGCTCTCATTCATACATTCTTAGTAAACCTTCATTCGTTAGCACATTGTTTCATTTTATATGTATTATAATATTTTATTATCATTGTGTTATCAGCTGTAAATGTATGAGCGTAAAAAAATTACACATAATAATTAAAATAACAGTTCACAAGGAAAATAAATAACATGTACGAAGGCGATCTTATTCCTTAAAATTTACAAAAATACAGAAATTTAACTTTTTGAAAGCTATTTCGAAATCTTCACAAGTTCCCTAATATAACATAAATATACGGTTTTAGAAGTTTACGAAATAGCCAAGCCAACCACATTGGTTTGTTCTTGTTTGAAGGTGCATATCTTTCGTATGAAACGTTTCTTTGGTAAAGTTAGGGCAAAAACTGACTCACTCAACTATGAATGGCAACGTACAGTCAACAAAACTGAATTCAGGGTCAATATAGAACCTTTTCGTATTAAGGAGGATCGCTCCGGGCGGAATTTTCGAAATATTCACAGTTTTTCATTTACTTCAGCTAAATGGTGTGAATTTCTATAAATGCGAATAGTTTGGTAATAAGACATTGTTTCTTAAATCATTATGTTTTGTTTGTGGAAGTTTAAGCGGTTAATTTAAAAAATTGTACAAGCAAGGCGTGAAAGTCGGTCGATTTGTTTCTTTGCTATTTCTTCTGTATTTTTGTACGTGATGCACAATAAAGACAATTTGAAGACAAGTTAAAACATTAACTGCCAACAAGAACTTACACGTAGGTATACGTTTAAATGTACCACAAAGTTTAGTTGCTTAATTAGGACCTTGCTCTAAATTAAGCTGTGTAAATTATCCTTAGTTATTTATTTATTTATAGTTAACTAGCGGACGCGGACTTCGTTCGTGTGAAATTAGTAGCCTATGTCCGTCAGGGATAGTGTAGCTTTTTCTTAGTGAAAGAATTTTTGAAATCGGTTCAGTAGTTGATTACCCCTACATACAAACAAACTAAGTTTACTTCTTTATTATATTAGTGTAGATGTAGAAGTGTAGATTAAACCCGCCTTGGTTTTGTATGGGGACTATTATAATGTACTGTACATAAAAACCTTTAGTAAAGAAGATGTCTAAATGACAGTGAAAATCCTATCAAAATCCATTGCGTTAAATATTTATTAGTACGGGTTAAATAATTATTTTATTCTGTTTTTTAGTATTTGTTATTATAGCGGCAACAGACATACATCATCTGTGAAAATTTCAACAGTCTAACTATCACGATTCATGAGACAGCCTAGTGACAGACGGACAGACAGACTGACGGACAGCGGAGTCTTAGTAATAGAGTACCGTTTTAGCACGCATCCCTAAAAAATAACTAAAATAAATAAAATAATCTCAATCTATTCATTGAAACCTTAAAAATATCTAAGAATAATAATAAAAAGATTTTAAAAATCATACATAAAAAAAATACGTCTAAAATGACGCAGGGTTTGACATACTCGAAGCAGGTTTGTACAGGAATATTCCGGCCGACGCCTCGCGTCGCATTGCGATCACGTCACCATCCCCTCCCGCACACTCCTGCCTCCATTTACCGAGCGAGCTAGTGTTGCCAGACGAATATTTAAAAAATACCGATAATTTTTCGTACTGCCAGGGTATGACACACCCTGGGTCATGCTCGCCGTGGTTAATATAAACTATGAGGACAGTATTCAGCCGGTCATTCAGCATGCAAATTTTACCATAGTATAGGTTCTGGTAGCTGGTAATCATATAAAATTAAAGAGAGCTAAAAACGTAAAAATGATAGCTACTTAGGCTTGCCAAAAAATAGACAAAAAACAATTTGCTGTAATTATTAGTAAACAAACTGACATGGCTTATTTCCAAAAATATAAATAAAAACTATCTACTGGCGAATAGGGATACCAACACACAGAACCCAAAAAACTGAATTGAAAAATGTTAACCTGTACATCGAGATGAAAGCATGACAAATTTAATCAACACGCGAACATGAGCTTTATCGAGCGTTGTTCCGTCACTCGACATGTGAAAAATCACATGCGCGAAAATTCAATAAAACTCAACAAGAGTTTTAAAAACCCTCCAACACTTCGCTTTTTATGGTAAAAAAAACTAGCCACTGCCCATAACATATCCACTTTGAAATCTTTATCGCTACCTCGAGTTTTTTTATTTTATTTTTGGGATAAAAAATAGCCTATGGCCATTTTCAATATGCAAATATCCCCCCCACCTTAGCAAGATTCTGTGTTGGATGCACTTTCGTCCAAAATTCAGCATTTTAGCATTCCCAAAGTTTCGCCTTCCATATCAACCCCCATAGGGATAGGTTTTTGAAAAAAATAGCCCAGTTCCGTCCCTTGGTGTGAAAACCTGTACCAAATTTCATTTAAATCGGTTCAGCAGTTAAAGTGAGAAAGCCTGACAGACGAACTTTTGCATTTATAATATTGGTTTGGATATAAAAAAATATTAATTGGCTAACCGACTTTTACGAATTTAATGCACGATTATTTAAAGTCAGCAGCTTGGACCTCCAAAAAACAAAACACAATGCCTTAAGTAACAGTGCTTTACTGCCGGAAAACTATTTGAATTGACATAATGTCACACTCTTTAGCCACAATAAATTAGAAACTGCTAAAATTTCGAAATTCCCACCTCATACGCAGCGATCTACCTTAAGAGGTTCATGCAAAATGAATAAAAACGCAAAACTAAACGACACAAAACCAAATACTTTACATGTATAGTCGACCAAGTAATTGCTTGACCACTTTTGAACTTTATCCCTTTGTAATACGGTCGAAAAGTGGTCAAGCAATGTCTTTGTCGACTATACAAACAGCAACAAACTTAAGTAACTGAGTGAAACTGTCTATGCTCGAAAAGGAATGATATATCAACTTCATAGTGCATATATTATATGCCTCCCTTTCAAAAACTTACAACTTCCCTCCGTCCCGACTTCAATGGTCACTTACGAGTATATATCGCTTTGAGACTGGTTCAAAATTTGAATGAACAATTTAATAAAAAATAAACTCGTTTATTTTAAGGGTAACCCTAAAAAAATTAAATATAGCAATCGGCAGCACATGGCAACCCGCGTAACGAGCAATTAGGCTGCGTATGTTGGCGGCGCTGGGAATTCATTCCCATTGCGCCCAAATGTCTTTTTACTGCCCGGCCCTTTAATGGCAGTTTGAGAAATATGTTATTGATATAACACTTATATTTTTATAAAAGTAGGATAAATAAATACAAGCCTAATTTAAAACAATTAAACTACATAAAAACTAATTATACATTAAACATTAATATTAAAATTATAAATAAAATAAATCAAAAAAAGAAGGCCCCCTTGGCATGTTACCGAAGATACTGGCAGCATTACCTCTCTGTATAGGTTAAGCTTATACGCTGTGCGAGGTAAGAAAATATTTGAACTTATAATATTGTTATTGATTAATTTGTTACATATTTTTTAGGTGTACCAATGCTAAAAAAAGAGCGAAGAGACACACGAATGTTCCGTTTTTATTAGCAATCAGCATAGTCAAAAGGAAATCAAGGAAAATTTCTCACAAACGCGAGGCTTGATTAAAAAGAATAAGCTTACTTTGGCTCAGTTGTAACGAACAGTTAAACACGTTTAAAATTCTAAATTGACAGTTTTTCTATGAATCTGGTGCTATTTAGGGTCTTAAGGTGGTAGTGGTAGGGTGGTGGTACAAACTTGTGGTGATGGAAACTGATCAAACTAGAACTCAAACTTATCTAATTACCTATTTCCTCTGCAGTTACAAAAGGTTCTACATTTTTAAATATCGCTTATCGTATTTTGTTTTCCAAAATCGTACTGATCTGATCAAACTATAGAACTCAAACTTAATTTAATTACCTCTTAAAATCCTCTTTTACTTATACTATAAATTTTATATTTTTAATATCATCGCTTATCGTGTATTGATTTCCAAAGTCGTATAGCATCGTGGCTTGTAGTTTGCTCCCTGGGTTGTAAAACTTTTCTTTTATTTAAATGAATGTCGCTTTGAAATTGAATGTTATTATTATTCACTTAACTTTATCATTTTGCTTACATATTCTTTTAATGTTTTATGGCCCTCCAGCAAACCTGAACATGCCTTTCACGAGAACTTATTGGAGATAGCGATCAGCCCTGTCGAATCAAAATCTTGTCACCGGGTCGTGCGTAAACACACACTCGAGATACCATGGTCTGCTATCTCATTGGTTTCTCGAAAACAACTCGCTTTCTGGGTTAGTTGAGCAACGGAAAGAAATTTGAAAAATCTTGCATTAGCAAGCCTTTTTGTTCATATCACTCACAATTAGTTTCTCCCTTTATTAGTTTTTCTTATATTATTATTGCTTTACGTTTAAAAGCAAAATAAAAACCGACCGACCGGTTGTAATCGACCATTGTTTATCCATAATATTAACAAAACTTTGAACAACAATAGCAATTGTCAGTTCAGTAGAAACTATGTTTACTTTGATAGAGATTTAAAACTACAAAACGATTTTATAAGTAATTAGTAGATGAGTTTTGTAAAAGCAAAACGTGTCTCGACGTCGTAAACACGATTTGCGCTTGCACATCATGATTTTCTTATACAACACACTCTTGTTACTGTCTATCCATCGGAAACGCGCGCTCACTTTCACCTGCATACAAATGCATTAGAAGGCAAGTCTTTAGGCCATTTCATGTAACTAGTAGATGTCCCATCATTTCACTAAAAGGATGACTATAAAACGGATAAAGGAACTCACTCACACGAATAGCGACAGAAGTGAGTTCACTCCATGGTAGGGCATTCCAAGATCCAATTTGGCACCGTGACGTGGGTATGGGGGAAAAAATTGAAAATAAATTGATCGTGTAACCCAAGCGTGGAGGAGAGCAATCGTTTAGAAGGAATAAGGTTACGCATGAGCGTCTAGTTGCGGCGTCACGCAGCCTCCGCGAACGAGGGCTTGGTTTCCACTTCAGGTTCCATAGACAAGACAAGACAAATACTCTTTATTGAAAACCACACGGAAAAATAGTTAACAAACATTAATTAAAAAACAATTTACAAAGTAGACAATTGGCGGTCTTATCGTTTAAAAGCGATCTCTTCCAGACAACCATTTAGCACAGATAACAGAATGATCGTTTGGTTTTCACTTACATCTTCCATTATGGAACTAATTACCTTGCTACTCCGCGAAACTAGTTTTGCACGTGTACAGCAAGTTTCGCAGAGTAGCAAGGTAATTTGTTCCAGTTTGATGATATAGACCTCTCCAAAGTAATGCCTGAGTCTCCATTATGATCCAAATTACTCCAGATCAATCCAAGCTATAGTGAAATCAACAGTAAACAAAAATAACGTCACTAACATTACCTAAATGGGTAGGTAAAGTTTTTTAAAGTGGTTTAAATTATATTTTTATTCGGTAGGTAGTCAATTTAAAATTAAAGCTCTTTAGTTTTCATTTACTACATTTATTCGGAAAACATGTTTATAATCAGCGGAGGCAGTTTAGTTATTTTTACAGCTTTGTGCCTTAATCTCCAATGAAAAAATAAATTAAAAAGTTTACCGTCAAAGGGTCTCAGGCTGTCATTGTCATCACCGATATTCTGCCTCTAAGATCATGGCTCCAATTCAACCGAGAATCGCCCGGGTAGGCATTGTGCGATACGATACGAAAATATGAACCATTCTCTTCAAAAACGATTTCTACTAGTCATTTTGTGCATAAAAAAAAACTTTTGTATGTAGAATTGTGTGTGTCGGAAAATTTACCGCCTCAAATAAATTAGTTGTCTTTCTGATACTAAATGTACCGTGTTTTAGAGAAGACAAAACGTGCCGCTTGAGCAACTCTCCTTTTCATACTGACCCGATATATTTACCAGTAACTTTACCGATCAGCTGGGATGGCAAACATTTGCATCGGAAACATTTTAGCGGTAAAAGCGGGGATCCTCTCCCGGTATTTTGCTCTTAATCTGTACCAAAACCGAGAAGGGAAAAATAATTGCAATTTCCATGAAACGTCACACAAACAGACTGGCGGCGCATTCCGCCCAACGTAACACGTCCGAAGCAAGCGTTCCACAATGAATCTCTTGCTATTCAAAAATTTAAAGAAAAACCATCCGTAATTCCCGGCATGCGCGGCCTTTCGTATGTTTCTTTCGGTGGCACTTCATAAAAATTCGTCGGAACATCCCTCGCGTAGGAAACAAAAGAAATTGTTCGTGACGGGGAAAACAAAGTCGGCGGGAAGCTTGGGGGCTGTCAACAGTTGGATTGCTATGCCTGTCTGCGTTCAATTGTTTTTCGCTGAGGATGTTTGCTGAGGGCTGAGTGCGAATTGGCTGAAAGCTGTGAGATTAAGATTTGTGCAAGCAGAAGCTCGCCTTTTGGGCTTGACTGTTTTGCTGCCAGATTGTGCAAGAAGTTCTTATTAACATAAAACTACCGTGAGACTCGGACATATTAACGAGCAGCCGAGCTGTCAGGGCTACGGTACGCAGTCACCGCCGCGGGGGCTCATGATTAACGACCACGGACTGGTCCGAAACATGTCGGGCAGTTACTCGACTTCAAATACGCGAGTGATCCGTTTTTATTAATACGGCTAAGCAATTTAGTTTGAAGTTACAGTTACATTCAACCACAGATACATATTAATATCACTCCAAAATTTACGAAAGCACTGGATACCACTTCTTTTCATTAACAATTTAGTAGGTACGGTCAGCCTCAGAAGTAGCCGAACACTTAAGAGGAAACACCAAGGCCTAGAGAATTGAAAAATAGGTATTTGTAAAATCTATTGCTGCCTCCATCTATCAAGCCTCCCCCCGCAGAGTGCAATAGAGACAGCCGCAGCTTGGACTGAAAATACCTATTTAAAATACACAAAATCAACGATTCGTAGACCCCTGATTCCTTCTCCAAAACTTATCAGATTTAACTATTTTTTTGATAAAAATTAAAGAAAAGCTTTGGCAGTGTTCCTATGTTTTTCTTTTTTTATATAATTAAGTAAAATTTGTTTTCTGAACGTATGAACGCAGCCGAAAATCTGGCCAATTTTTTAGGTTTTTGAATGTTCATATCTCTTTTAATAATTAATTTATTGAAAAAAGGAAAAAATAGGGACATGCAATATAGTGGCCATCGATTTTTTGGAAAAAAAATATTGCTCTACTGGCATTATCCAGAGAGGAAACAGGGGACGACGTTTGTATGGAAAAACGGCCCTTGTGTTTCCTCTTAAGAACCTTGTAGTAACGTATGAAATGAAAGTTGCTCGAATGTGTCACATACTGACAGCGACAAGGTACTGAAATGTTCAGCTACTTTTGAGGCCGACTGTACCTCGTCGCGTTATAACGATTCTTGTCAGACGGTCATGCAATTTGATAATTGTGGTGACATAATACGTAATTTTGCCTTAATTTTGCTGTGTTTATAAATAGTACCTGGGCGTTGCGTTGGTTCAAAAATGAAACCCAGCTAGATCAATCATCAAAATCGTTGCATTCGTTTTCGAGAATGCGATTGCAAATAAATATTAATGCTCGTATACAAAATATATTTATTATCATATGACTTATGACAAAAGTCGCTTCAGGTGCCATTTATAAATCGTTTCTATTGACGCGGCGGAAGACAAAGATACATACTTCCATCCATCCATGCACAGCATCGTACGTAACTCAATTTATGGCAGCTTATCCGGTCCGGTTTTCTAGCCGTTAACCATGTAATAATGGGCAAGCTTTGAGGCGAACCATGTGACAAAGTTGAGAAATCTCTTCTGTTGCAAAATTTAACCGCACAGTACACAAGTTGGGAACAGCACAGAGTTTTAAAATGTTCAAGACTAGTTAATATTCACAACTATTGAACATCTTAATCTTCTCTTAATAACATATTATCAAAGAAAGTCTCTATCTATTTCTGTGTGTCCTCATTATCTTCAACAGCTTACTCCTTTTAAGCCATACAATGGATTTTGATTCAGTTTAGACTGTCATGTAGATATTTTATTACTGAAGATTTTTAGACACTTTTCATCCTAATTGTAACCGTATGAAGCCGGGGCGGGTTGCTAGTAATGAATATAAAAAATATATTTAAAAAAAAAGGAGAGGAAACGAGTGTACGGGTTATCTGTGGCCCGTTTCACTAAGCTATAGGTTACAATTTTACAAGTCTAAACCGGCAACATTGGTCGATAATGACCAATGGCAATGGGCATAATGACCAATGTTGCCGGTTTAGACTTGTAAAATTGTAACTTGTAGCTTCGTGAAACGGGCCACTGATGGTAAGTGATCAGCGCCGCCTGTATTTTAAATATTTTAGTAACTGTACAATGATTTTTATTTCAACCCTAAAGTATTTTAATTATATTTAACATAAAAACTACTGTGAGTTTCTTCTCATGAGATATGCCAGTGACCTTTTTATTTCATTACACTTTAATGATCTCACGTAAACTGTACTGTTTTCAATCTGTTTACTATAAAACGGTATGGTAACCACAAACTATTAATTCAATTAGCAGCGCAGTGTTCAGGATACTGCAATGCGAAAACTCATATCAGCCATCTACAGGGTGGTCGAAACAAAAGCCACGTGGAGGGAAATTACCTTAAATTATTTTAAAGTTTCGCAATTTTCACACACATTTATAACCTCAATTGGGGCTTTATTACTATAAAATCATAGACTAGCATCACGCTACGATGGCCGGTTTGAATTACAATAGTGACGAGAAGTACGTCAATTTGCTATCGTAAAAAATATAATGAAGTGCGAGTGGCATCTGTAATTTTTTAAAGTTACAAGTAGTAAATTTTTTAACCGAAATTTCTTTCGATTTTTATTTTAAATGTTTAGTATCTTATCAATAATATAATGACCGTTAGACGAAGCACATTGAAAAATTCGCAGGGTAGGGCAGCGGCAGTGTGGCGAAACTGGAAAACGCAAGGCACGGAATGCTTATGTTGCAGGTTCAAGTCCTGCCATTGCCCTAATTTTTCTTTGTGTTGTCATTGCAATTTTAATTTAATAATTTGAATGTAAAAACATTTAAAAAAATAAAATCGAAAGAAATTTCGGTTACAAAAAAAAATGAAATAACATGAAATGAAATAAATCATATTGACAGTGGAAATCTCAGATGTCTTAAAGTCCATTTCCTTTTTTGTCCCTTAGATGTCGGTTACACGCTCATTCTGTCGTCAGTTTAGTCCATTATTCTGGTCAGAATGACGAGAGAATTATCGTGTAACCTGTCTCGTGTCGTGTCAGTCTGAACTGATCGTCACCGTGTCCATTTGTCATCATTCTGGCATCAGTCTAAACTATACCGGAATGATGGACTGAACTGACGCCAGAATTAGCGTGTAACCGACGTCTTACGATACTTGAGATTTCCTCTGTCGAAATTTTAGTCTCGTTTGAGCAAAATTGACTATTATCAGTATTTCAGGTAGTCCCCGTCCAAGAACACCCACCCTGTATATTATAGTCACCGCAACTCGTAAAGCAATAACTATTCATTCAAAATATTATAGTCTATAGTCCCTGGTATATTCAGCGTACGTACAAAGTTATCTATAAACTTTTTTATCACGTTAACATTCGATTAATTAGTCAATTTTGTTGAAACAACAAAGAATTAATCCTAATCAAGAAAATGATATCATAGTCATAAAGATTATAAGGCACACACATTAATTAAAACCTTACTAAAACAAATTACCTTGCTACTCTGCGAAACCAGTGCTGTGTACGCAGGTGCACTGGTTTCGCTGAGTAGCAAGGTAATTTGTTACAGTTTGTTGATATGGACCTCCGCATAGTAACGCTCGAATCTATTAATTTATTTATTCATCAACACACTTTTACAGTTTTTCACTTTTTAAAAGTTTAAACGTCAAAAAAGTGTAGATCGATAGTAAAACCACACTGCAGCACTGTAGCCAGTTGCTGGTTGTGTATGATAGCGACGGCTCGTCCGGAGTAGTACCTCTCTCCCACAGAATACTGACAAAGACTTGTATGGTGAGTGAAAGATCCAGAGGTACGCAGGACGGCAAACAATCAGCGATTTTTAGGGTCACTAATTCCCCTGGGCGGCTGTGATCACCTTCTATCAGATGGCCCGCGTGTTTATTTGTGCTCTCTTTTCATTACAAAGCCTAACGTTGACATCAAACATGGTTAAGTTAATCTGTGTAGCGGAAGGCCACATGGACAGACATGCCGTTAGTAGTGTTCGGCAGATTGTCTGATGAACATGATTGTCTGTCGTGTAGATAGGTAGATTTCCTATCTACACGTTTTGCCATATGAGATGCAACTCAACTGGTATATATATAGTTAAAAAATTGTTAATAAATTGAGTTAGGACTTTAACATCATGTGTTTCCTTTCTCACTATAACCTGTCGGTAAAATCTGGTTTAATCCAGCTAAAAACACAAACGCGAGATGAAATCTTAAACTCTTTGCGATATAAAGTCTTCTTCGCTCTCCTGAATACATAGGCGAAAACGAAACGCGAAGTGAAGTACCACCATTAAGCGAAAAGGATGAATATTAAGGTCGCCACTGACGATGCATCCATTTGAAGTGCTTACACTAGTGATGCTGCCCTGTCGATAGTTCCGATATATCGATAGTTGGTCTTGTAAATCTGCTCAGGACCATAACCTTTTAATATAACTTTTCTGTATATACCCAAAAGATGACTGGCAGAGAATGCCTTCAGGCATTAAGGTCCGCCTTGTGTAAATATAATAAATAAAAATACTAGCGGACGCTCGCGACTTCGTTCGCGTGGAATTCTTAAAGATAGTAGTGCAGCTTTCTATCAGTGAACGAATTTTTGAAATCAGTTCACTAATACCAGAGATTGCTCCCAACATACAAACAAACAAAAAACAAACAAAGTTTACCTCTTTATTATGTTAGTGTAGATAGTGGAGATATAATAGTGTAGATGTAGACTAGTCGTCCTGCGTGTACATTCATACATACTAGAGATGTACCGACTAGTGGCCGACTAGTCGGTAAAGCCGACTATCCGGCCATATTTCTAGTCGGCGACTAGTCGGCGACTAGTCGGCAAAAAGCACCGACTAGTCGGCCATTATTTTTAATTTATTTTTTATTTTTAACACGACATAGGAACTCAAACGAGCCAGTGGGTGATCTAGTGGTCATATTACTATTTTTAAAACAGGGTGATTGAATTGAAATCATCGTCATGAACATGAATCAATTTCAATTAAATAGTACTTTCATCATCTGATCGAAGACTTTCGTCTGCAAACACTGCAGTATCTTAGACGAGAAGATTGCATAGCTTCCCGAACGCTGCTTAACCAAGTCGAATTCGAAGACATACCAAAGACATTCTAGACGTTGTACGGAAGATACTACTAGAAGATGTACGGGATTAGTATGGCTCTCATACAACTTAAAAATGACAAATTCCAGACGACGTCAAATTACAGCCAAACTCAAGAAGGCATTGGCATCCTGAGGATAAAGCGGTTCTTAGGGCCTTTTAGACTTTGTTCAACTCCGTCAGTCTCGAAGGGAGAACGCCGCATGCATGGAACAGATATGGTAGTGCTCCTTTCCAAAAACGGCAATAATACTCTGCTGAAGAATTATAAGCCCATCTCGCTTCTAAGCCATGTTTAAATATTATTTTATTTTCGAGAGTCATTGTGAACCGTCTCATGTGCAAGCTCGACGACTTCCAGCCTCCCGAACAAGCCGGTTTCCGTAAAAGCTTCAGCACCGTGGACCACTTACATGCACTGCGGCAGGTTATACAGAAGACCAAAGAGTATAACCTACTCCTTTGTTTAGCTTCGATTGAATCGCGACCTGGAGTGCGATTTTTGAATCTCACCGGTTGACTACAGCTCGCCAAAATGGCCGTTTTTCATAGAATTGCGTCCATTTTGGTGAGCTTTAGTCACTTGGTGAGATTCCAAAATTGCGTTTGAATCGCACCGGGTAACTAAAGCTCACCAAAATAGCCGTTTTTTATAGAGATTCGGCCATTTTGGTGAGCTCTAGTCACCTGGTGAGATCCAAAAATTGCACCTCTGAGCTGTACTGCAGTCTCTCCAGCGATGTACCGACATAGAAGTGCTAAAGAGTTTGTATGAACATGCCAATACGTCCGTCCAACTGCAGGACCAAACCTTGAAGCCTATCTGGCTACAGTGAGGAGTTAAACAGGGAGATTATATCTCTCGGAAAGACTTGGCATCAACAAACTCCTAAGCGGTGAATATATTGCTTACCTTTGTTTTGTCCATGACATAGTAGTCATGGCTAAGACCATGGAGGACCTTAGTATAATGCTCGATGACCATAGTAGAGCCTACAAGCAAGTTGATCTTAAGATGAACGTGGACATGATGAAAATCATGTCAAACGCCCTCGTCCTGCCAACTCTCTTAAAGATTGGGGTCTCTGCACTAGAGGTTGTTAAGGGATTTGGTATGTATACCTGGGATAGACTATCCAGTAGGTAGATGGTAGATCCAACTTCGACAAAGAGGTCAATCATCGAATTCGACTCGGTTAGGTAGCGTTCGAGAAGCTACGCAACATCTTCTCGTCTAAGATACCGCAGTGCCTCGGTGAATCAGTCGAAATGGTAATTTTACTACAATACAAACTTCTCAGCTAAGTAGATCGCTAACCTTTGTTTAATTAAAAAAAAACTGTGTAATGCCGAGTAATACGTAGACAATATCATAAGAAAATGCAAAATGAAAAAAAACCTGGTCCTTCATATCCACCTATGCGGCGCGTGAACGTATGAGGAGCGTCGAACGTTACATATTCCGCTCGGACATTAGCGAAAGCAATGATCGGCCTGGCCGACTAGTCGGCCGACTAGTCGGCTTTTTCCCAGCCGATTAGTCGGCTAGTCGGCTAGTCGGCCAAAGTCATAGTCGGCCCATCTCTAATACATACATATTATTATAGTCACGTCTGTTTCCAGAAGGGGTAGGCAGAGACCACGGATTTATAGGAAACCTTTCAAAGTTTAGATTAATTTTTGAATATAGGAACTGAACATAAATTAATTTGTCGGTAGTATCGATCGACATTTCCTTTGATATCTTAGCCAAGTTTTGAGTTAAAATTATTTCGTAAATATCGATACTCTATATAAGGTGGCATCACTAATAGAATCAGCCTCGATACGTCGTCAGTAGCAACCTTTGTTGAGACAATCTCAGTATCTATAGTGTGCAGTATATTGTTTAATAAGTGCTCTAATTGCTCAAACTTAGTTAATTAAACAAAAACTTGGCGCATAGCGAGATACACGGAGAGCGAACTTTGATTAACAAACTTCAGGCTTTATTAAAAGTTAATCAAAAATTTGAATTCGCTGCGAACAAAATTTGGTTATAAGGAATTAGCAAAATCTTCTATACTTTGTTAAAACCTAAAGCTTTTTAGGTTTTTTTGAATAAAAACAATAATTTTCGCTTACAATGATATTTTTTTTATTTGGCATGTTATTTGCAAAAAATTAAAGAACAGTTTTTGAAAAAGAGAGCCAAATGAGCACAGCTATACCAAAAATCATAATATTTTATTGTGTAACTGTAGGTAGAAATAGGTGTTAAAACAGAATAGTATTCGCTACAGCCTACCATAACATGGTGTACAATATTTGCCTTATATGTATTAGTGTCACATAATAGTATTTTATGCAACTGCTATATAATGAGAGGCCTTAAAAGACGAGGGTGGTTTTATGAAACGAGCGTCAGCGAGTTTCATAATAGGATCACACGAGTGTTTTAAGGCCTAATTATATACAGTTGCATACATTACTTTATCTACACACATATCATAACTGCAAAAAACCGTAACAACAAAAACCAACAAACGACTGACCACTAGTAATGGCGGCCATTCGATCTATCCGCCAAGACGAACGTTTTTTTAAACCATAGACAAACGTATGAAGTCCCTATTGTCATGTCACTCGAGATCCAATGTCGTGCGTTTAAATTAAATAGACTGCTAAAAACATAACCCTTCCTTTTGGCTTTGCCGTAGTCGGGTAAAAAAACATACTGAGTTGACGTTTCGTATCGATAACTGTTATAAAAAAAAAGGATACTAGAATAGAGACCAACTTGAATTTAAATTCATAACGTCACGAGATATCGGTAATGTGAGCACCAATAAACACAGACTACTAAGAGATACTACCCAATAAAGAACAGATACTACCACAGACAAAAAAAATCTCATAATCACATTGGTTGTAATAATGCTGGTCATTATCTATGGTTTTTGAACGCGTTATTGAGCACTTATGATATGTGTGTCGATAAAGTATCTTATTCACATGTTCTCTATATATTTATGTATCTAAGATTAAAATGTCACTTTCCCTCCCCCACGCGTGGCCTCTGGGTCACTCATCGTCCGAAATGCAGTAGCAATCTACTACATCAAGCCGATATATATCCTGTAAGAGAATGGTACACTATCACAATAGAGCCGTCCCATTCCTTTTGCAACCAGTAACTGGCTACGATATTTACTGTTACTGGCCACCCCAACACCCCGTTATACTAAATAAGTCTTATAACTGTCAATATTTCAACCTAAAAGTGTTCAGCAACTTTAAAATTCAAACATTATCGTTTAGGCCCGACTTAGAAATTGGAAGTTGGCCAAATAAAATAGGGCTGCCCAATAAAATTTCACTTAAACACAAAATTTAAAATTTTCACGTTACGGCTTTCCTGGTAAACGTTCTTAAACAGCCTAACTTTTAATTCCCTTCAATTTAAAGCCAATTCTAGCCGACTCAAAATAGAGTTTCATTTGGTTAGTCCCTTCCGTGTTTATGTGTCCAAATAGTTTTCTTTTTTTTGAAATTGGAAGTCACTGTTGGCAAGTAATGGTCGTTCGTGACAGGAATGTCATTTGAATTTTGTCGATACACTTTATATAGAGAAGATGCCGAAATATTTTACACGGACAAGTTTAATTATCTTTTGTAGGATAGCATGCGCTGTTGGAATAAAAGTTAACGGTTTTATTTTTATTTGTTTACCGACTTCAATTCGACTGAATATTGTTTTAGATTTTTAGGGTAGGGAAAAGAGGAATCCTTGTTCAACCTACAGTTATTGATGATTGCTTAAAACTTTATGTTTTAAGTCAGTAGTCTATGCTGTACTTAGTAGGTTGGTACCCTGACCTCTAAGCTTAAAAGAGTCGGATACTTTGTATCTCACAAAAAAGTATTCATTCAAACTTACGTTCCCAGCATCACTAGTTTCAACTCTATGATGATAAATCAGTCAGTCAATCAATTAATCAATCAGTTACCAGTTCTCTCTACCCGTATAATACACAACTCTATAAAAGGACAGATATAGAGAACTCTATACTTATATTTATACTGGTGATCAATGCTTTAAAAACACATTCTCTAAATAATTCCAACCAGTTACTAAAACCCAAACAAGGCATACATTTTTAATTTTCCGTTGGCGACGCGAAATTTGCGCCATATTGGATTTTTGGGCTACGAGAGGACAATAGGACGGCCCGGCATAATCATATTTTTGCGGCACAAAGGAGTCTTTACATTAATGCGACTAGATAATGAATGGAAGTCAGCCATATAGACTTTTTTGCAGCTTTTTGGGGATCCAATCGAAAATGAAAATATTACCAACTAAATAATTCCAAAACTACAAAAAATAGAATAGGGTTTATTTAAATGCAAATAAATATTATCTTATCTTATCTTATCTTAATGGTTTAAATGCGTGCTTTTTTATATACGTTTCTATTTCCTAACCTTCATTTGAATAAAGAAACTATTTTTGTTACCGAAATTTCTTTCGATTTCTGTTAATGGCGCCATCTCTAATCAGCTAGCGGTCATTGACAAGTGACCAAGTTGAATGAGACAACTTGATTAAAGTTCTCATGAATGATACTGAGGATAGTTATACCTTAAAAAAATCAAAAATGTAATGACCGTATAAAGGAACCACATTGAAAAATTCGCAGGGTGTAGTAGTAGTTGGTAATGTGGCAGAATTGGCAAACGCAATGCACGAAATGCTGAGGTTGCGGCTACAACTGCTATTACATAATTAATAGATTCAGGCGTTACTTTGCGGAGGTCCATATCAACAAACTACGCCATTCGTACTGTTCGATCTTGATGATGCCTCGTATAGAGGCGAAACGCGCGTCGATCGTGTAGTTTTAGTGTTTAGTGGTGGTGGTGTGTAGTTGAGTCTGTGTGATATATGTTGTTTCGTGTGGAAACGGAGGAGGGTGGGTTTTTGCATGAACATATATGTGACGCTCAGACGCAGCTATTTTGCACGAGCCCGGCACTGGTTTCGCGGAGTAGCAAGGTAATTTGTTCCAGTTTGTTTTCCTGCTATTACCCTAATTTCTCTTTGCGCTGTCATTACATAGAATATAAATTTAAACTGTTTTTCATACTTATTATGTTTATCGGGACTTAAACGCGATAAAAAACTGTCCCGTGTGTCTGTCTGTGTGTCCTGTGTGTAAGCGTTTAAGTCCCGATAAACGTAATAATTATGTGTGAAAATCGCGCAAGTTTAAAACAATTAAACTGTTTTTCGACGTATAGTCGACCAAGAAATTGCTTGATCACTTTTCGACCTATTGCAAAGGGATAAAGTTCAAAAGTGGTCAAGCAATTACTTGGTCGACTATACTTACACCAAAATAACTGATATGTAACGATAACTATGTGCAGATGTATTTAAATAGTTACCTAAACAACGGTACGAGTATCTAACATGACCATTTGAGTTCCATTTATCACGCGGTGCTACTTAATATTTGTTAAAGATGCATTAGAGACCTTGTGCGGGTGGCAGGACTTTGTGCAAGGTCCGTCCGGATCGCTACCACCATCTTGCTTACTAATCCTGCCGCTAAGCAGCAGTGCTTGCACTGTTGTGTTCCGGCGTGGAGAGCAAGACAGCCGGTGTAATTACTGGCACAAGAGGGATTCCATCTTAGCCCTCTGGGTTGGCAACGCATCTGCAATCTTCTTGGTGTTGCGGGTGTCTATAGGCAGTGGTGATCACTTACCATCAGGTGACACATTTGCTTGTTTGCCTTCCTATTTTAAAAAAAATTGGTAGTCATGTTCTTTTGTTGGGGCTACTGTGAAGAATGAGTTCAACATGTTTTAGTTACTCCTAAGCTTTTAGTAAAGATAAAAAAGTTGTTTTTTTTTGTCCCTTTAATAAAAACACTTCTAACATTTTATTTTATGTCATGTTACCTAACATGCCTTTAAAAGGGGAGAGTAAAGGCACTTAAAGAGGTTACTTAAAATTCTTTAAGCTTAGAACTTTTCAAACACCCCTCTTAGTTAGATCTACGCGTCTACGTGTTTTTCTACGGATTAACAAACATGTCTTTTTAATAATTTATGCTTTAATAACTCTTGATGCAAGCAGCACAAGACCGGTTGTGGCGCTCCTTAAGGGAGGCACATGTCCAGCAGTGGACATCTTTCGGCTGAAATAATGATGATGATGATGATTAATAACTCTAAATATTAGTTAAGGATAATTAATTAAGTATTTCACTCTTATTTACTCTAACGAGCTCTGCGCCATGCCGCGCCGTGTTTGCAGCGTAGTCTCATTTAGATGCATACAAGAATCCATGTAAGTCATAATGAAAGAGAATCTTTATCAATAAAATTAAATCAAAATATACCTACACGGAACCCCTTTTATTTTAGACCGACGCTAGTAAAAGAGGATCCTTTTTTTCACTATCGTTTGGGAACGGTTTGGCGGAAGGCTTTCAGGATGTTTTTGAATTTTTAACAAATTCTCTGGACCTTTTTCGGCGAGTTGTTAGTGGACGAAATTTTCTTTAAATATTTCTGACGCAAAAGGATTAATCTACCTTAGTGATGTCGTCCACGAAGACTAACAGCAAAATCGTTGTAAAAATAAGATCAAACTGTAAATTTTTAATTCCAACAATTCCATGTTCACATGTTTAAGCAAGAGCAATTATTATAAAGCAAACATGTTCACAAAATAAAACCGGGTTTAATCTATACATATAAATAAAGAGCTCCATCATTGACTCACTTAGATACATCGCTAAAGATAAAAACCGGCCAAGCGCGAGTCAGCCCTCTTAAATATTTATTCTATTCTGTTTATTGGTATTTATCGTTATAGCGGCAACAGACATACATCGTCTGTAAAAATTTCAATTGTCCATCAATCACGGTTCTTGAGATACAGCCTGGTGATAGACGAACGGACGGATAGACAGACGGACAACGGAGTCTTAGTAATAAAGTCCCATTTTTACCCTTTGGGCACGGAACCCTAAAAACGTCCAATTTGAAACATTGGTTAGGGGGTACAAAGATGTACCTACTAAGAAAGTATGTTTGGAAATTCTACGATTAAGGAGTTTAAAAGTGGTTGGAATTAAGTATGTCATCCAAAATCTACGCGAACGAAGTCGCGGGTTAAAGCTAGTTAAGTACGCTTGAACAACTAATGAAAGAACCGGCGCGGCGTTTGCTCCGAATTTGAATAAAAGTGACCTTTCTTTTGTTTTTCTCTTACATTTCATTCCAGTCTGACATCTGGATAACATAAAGTTTCATACGTTCTCATCACTGACCTATAAGTAATGGACTTCTAGTCAGTGTTTAAAAAATGGCCTTATCGAAAGAGGAGTAAAAAGAGGAGTAATTCGCCCCTTTAGAATTAAAGCGACTCAATTCTGAATATGACATTACCCAAAATTAAACCCTATGTCTTTTAAATAAGGTGAAATTTTGGGACGTGTATTATTCAGAAATGAGTCGCTTTAATTCTAAAGGTGCGAATTGTGCTGTCAGTTTCCGTGCGACGGCGCTTCTGTCAAAATGCCATACTGCACTGTGAAAACATGTAAAAATTACAGTAGCAAAGCCAAAAGAAAGGATGGAATATCGTATTTTCAGTAACTAATCTATTGTGTTATACTTCAGAAGTAATTAATTGCTCAGTCTTTCATTTATATTCGAATTAAATTACCATATCAATGATTGAAAGATTCAGAACAAAGAAACTATAGAGCCGCTGGGATGTTAATTTTATATTCATGCAAATTCTTATTAAATGCCTGATTTTGCTGTTTTCCATATGCCCCAAATCACGTTTAGTAGAAAATTAGGAATGTTAAAATTAGTAATCAAGAATTTTACCTACCTAATTTTACCTAGCTCAACCAATTTTTTTTTGCTTTCATTTTGAAAAATATTCGGAAAATATAACAGAGTCCTAGTAAAGTTTTTGGGACTTGTAACATTTGGAATCAATTAGAAAATAACATTTTGGAACATTAACAGAAATAGGACTAAAGTGTTGTGTATCAGTAAAGACGAATGGACTTCATTGCATTTATAAGCTTTATGAAGTTAAGTATTTTTGAACCCTAATTTCACTTTTTTGCTTTTCTGAAAGCGATTTGAAAAAAATGCTGAAACAGGTGTTTCTTAATTTTAAATAGTAAGTATGGATTCTGAGTTTCATGAGTCTAAAACAATCTTTTAATTTTTTCCATACAAACTTCACCACCCCTTTTTTCCCCCTTCCTACCCTTTTTTAAAATTTATTGTAGCCTAAGTTGTATTCTGGATTTATTTGAATAGGCCTGTGAAAATTCCATCAAAATACGTTCAGCGGTTTGTACGTGATACGCGTTCAAACAAACAAACAATTTTTTTTTTAATGGTCTTATCGTGTTCAGTTACTCATTTTAAGTCGCCCTGGGTGGTTCTTTTTTTTTTTAATCTTCAATGTACAGACTTTTTGTCTTCACGATTTTATTATATGTATAGATAGATTGGGCGCATATAGTTAACTTTTATGTTTGTACATGGTTGTAAATAAAGACATTGCAATTTAGAATTATTTTGATTTCACGGAAATACCACTGGGGACGTGTTAAATAATCGTTTAGTTTACAAAATAAATAATTATAATTTAACATGTTCCCAGTCCAGTGGTACCCAAAAAGTATACAATGAGATCTTTAGTGGCGAAGTGGCGTAGATACTTAACGTTAGGCGAAATGCAGGCTGGGTTATTGCCGGAAGTTTGGAAAATGTCCTCTTACCAGCCTCAAAAACCATCATTTCACTCGTGGTCGTGTTGTATCTGAGCTCATGAGCCTCAGCGTATTTTTCAGACTTGTGATGCAGTCTCTCCATGCTATGAAGAAACTTAGCAAAACCATGTTTTATCTCCATAACTGACAATGTTAACTGAAATGGTGGTAGACCGTAAAAAAAAAGTTTGGTCATCCAAAACAAAAGCTATCCAGCTACCAAATTTCGAGTCAGTAGGTGGGTAGTCATTTATGTGTAATAAACACACAAACATTCATTCTTTAATTTCAATGGTATTTGTGGTTTTTTAATTAGTTTTATGCTTCAAAGTACATTTAATTGTCATTATTTTATTAATAAAATAAAAACTAATAATAGTTTCTACAAGTATCTAAAATTAAAAAAAAATTTGTTGAATTAGGAGAACTGCGACTCTATTAGTCTCTGTTCATTGTGACAAGACAACCGCCATTTCAATGCCAATGTTTTTTTTTATAAGTTCAAGCTGCCAGACATATTTTTGAAATGCAATAATAAAAAAACCTATTTGCGACAAAACTTTATAAATGATAATTTTATACCATTTTATACAGTATGGCGTCGTAGTAAGGTTGAAATTAAAGAAAATATAAAAAGTCAATTAAGTGTGTACATTTTGAACATTGGCGTCAACCTATTCTCATTTGTCGGGCCGTTTTTCGGCTGACATTTAGTATGACATTGTACATCCATGCATTATAATATCGTTGGTTCTCATCTTACATTCAACCTAGGCTTTGTAATAAAAAATATATAAGAGACTAATGAAACAACGCAATATGTAATTTTTATGTCCAATTGCCTTTCGGCGTCGGGCTTTTTCATTTGGTTATATTTCGTTTTATGTGTTATTACTATTGTAGGTAGGTAAAAGGAAAGATAATTTGGCAAAAAATATGTCACAATTATGTCCTGTTATTACATAACTCAACACAGTAGGCACAGAAAGTGCTGTACCACTTTTTTGATCGACTCTATGTAGAGCCTTGACCTTTTAAAACTAAAACCTTTAGAAATAAAACATTAAGTACACCTTTCGTATTTTTTTTGTAAAAAAAGGTAAACAAATAAAAAATATTAAGAGGAGTGTGAACCCAGCGCTTTCCATACAAACGGCGATAACGTTTTCCACCCTCTATACCTTAACCTATAGCCATGATTTTTTTGTATGTTGTCATTATGCTCTAGAACTAGGTTTATATGTTTTGATTTTTTAAATATTATTAATAGTTAAAAAATATTGACGTTTTTTGTTTTGTATGAATTTCGTAAAATGAAAAAATTGTCAAATCTATTATATATATTGTCAAATATTGTCAGTTTCCAACACAACATCAGATCTCTCCTCTAGAAGAGATCTCTAGAATTTTCCATCGTGGCTAACACGACGCACTGCCTGCCTTTGTCACTTACTGTCCCTTTCCAACTAGCTCAGTAAAAGAGAGACGAACCAAGCAAAAAAGAAAATAAGCATGCGTGCTAGCCGTTTTGATCGCACCGTGTATGACAAGCATCGAAACAAAAGGGTTTTTTTTCGACAATTTTGTAACTTCGATCTCTTTGTCTTCTAAAATATCCAAGTTAACTGTTCCAGTGCTGGACACGCTTATGTTTCCGTGTCTTCTCTTAAACTATTGGCTCACAGTCAACTAGTAGGTCCGTTATCTAACCTTACTTCTTTGGACATAAATATATTTTTAATAATATCAATCGTGTCCAAACATGCCGTGAAATGTTTGCTCAAATATTGGCTCTGGATACCAATGCACTCCTCGATTACTTGGCAGGTAACAACTGACTGGAACAATGCAGTAATTATCCAAACTAATTCAGAAATCCAACTGACTGAGCAATCGAATTCTACTCAGATTGCATTCGGTGATTAATTGGACAAACAGAATGGAGAACATTCCTAATCAAATTTTAAATGCTGTAATGTAATGTCCTTCTCTAATATCTTGCTGGTAACCCTATTATAGTTAGAAAGTGCGAAAAACCTCTTTTAAATGAATTGATGAGTGGATCAAGTGATTAAACTAAGTCAGCACAAGAGCAGGGGGTTCAACTCCGCACTATAGGTACGCTTGACCACCTTGCCTATGACGTAGGCAAAACGCAGTAGGCTGTCGGCTTGCCGCGCGCTCTAACCCTAGTGTGTCGCCGGGAGTAGCGGGGGGGAGGCCGGAGCGGGCGGCACGTTCCTTTTGACTCGCGCCGCCTGGCACATGGTGTAAGAAGCAATACGAACTTTTTGAGCGTATAAATAAAGTTGAAATTCGTTTAATCGCGGTTGTAAAGAGAAGTTTCTGTACGTTATTTATTCAGTGACATGAAGCGAGTTCTCGTAGGCGAGTTGCATTACATTGCGCGGTTGGATCAATTGATCGGTCACATCATACTTCTGTAGCCCGCAATGTAATGCGAGAACTCGTACCATATAGATGACCTTTAAGGCCATTAGCCAAAAAAGCATCTAAATTTATTAGTAGCAGCAGTATTGTCATTATTGTTAACCTTTACCTACCTCGCATAAGACGAGCGATGTTTGTCAACTTCCACATTTTCATATACTCTAAATTATGGTGCTCAAAATTAACTTTAAGCTCATTTGTTTGCTGGTTATGTCCGTTGCTTGTTAGACATTACAAAATTAATCACTGTCATTGGAGAAACATGACAGTCTATGTTGGCGACTGTCATGTTTCAGGACTATTTTCTTTCCGATGTCGAATCGTTTTTGACGTCTAATCAACTCTAAGCTGTATTTTCTTCTGTTGACAAAGAACTAAAGCATCGAAATAAAACAAAACAGCATCACATCACGTGATTTATTTTACTTCTTGTCTTCTTTAAGGAGCTGGTAGATGAAAGAGAAGTCTTTTTGTCCATAGCCCTGCGCCTGCACCGTGCGATATATCTGCGTGGCTACAGCGCCTAGCGGGATCGGTGACCTGATGCCGAGCGCCATTCCACTCGCAAGTTCTAGATCCTGAAGAAAATGAAGTATATAGTATATTTATGCGCAAGCTTATTTGTACACAGGATGTGAGCAAAATAATTTGCAAGATTCAGATGTTTCAAGGAAGCAACTGAACAATACTAAATAAAGATAATGTAAAGCCAGTAAAAAGGGATCTCCAGTTTCGTGACATCGTCAGCTTGTCGTCGTAGAGGACAAATGTATATGTAACTTTCAATAGTTAATAATTGCAGGATAGTCCTGAGCTAAAATATATTGATATACTGATATTTAAAAATCGTTACATCCAATCAGGAATCTTACTTTAGAATTTACTATTAAAACTCAGAATGGAATGCAAGATCAAAAGTAAGGGTCGACAGATGACATGATCCGTGAATCCGAAACTTCAGATCAGGAACAATATCGTGTGATGTGGAAGCTTGCCACCTGATAAATCTCTCGGACCACACTGATCAAGGCACAGCCACATCAGGCATCGGATAACGTCATCGTTTGCCCCAACTTTTGATCTCGGATTTTGAGTTTAGTTAATTTGCCGCTTACCTTAACCATGAGTTCGTTTTTGAATCCTCCGTCATAGTTTCGGCTGGAAGGCGCGGTGGGCACCAAGCCAGGGACGGGGCAGTACACTTCAGTGGACCACGAGCGCGCTGAGGAGTTGTTCAGGACGTCTAACAGGACCTGAGGGTCGAGACCCATCCTGAAAGATTAACCAATTATTACTATTTGGCAAAGGAAAGTGAAGGTAGCGCTTATTGAGTGACTTGTTTTTTTCTAGTCTGTATTATTGTTTTCTTTAGTTAGTATGTGTAAATAAGGAGCTTGTTGTTTTTGGAACGTTTTTGATTATTGACGACCAAGTGTGTAAGGGGTGGATTCGTGATTCCAATAGGTCCGTCAAGATACGTTCAATCCCCATAAACCAATGAGTTTTTTAAATCTAAATACTTTAGTAATTAACCCAAACTCAATTACGGTAAGAAATAAATTGCAAGAGGAACCGACACGTTCGTACAAATGATTGTGTAGTCATGAGCGATCTAATTTCCCGGTTACAGGTTATAAAGGTCAGATAACAGCCGCTCTTGGACTGACAGATCTAAGATCATGGTCAAAAGCATATATCGAATTATGATACGAGAATGATGATGATGATGTTATGAAAGCTAAGGTAGATAAGTAGTACGTTACAATAGTTAACTTACTTGATTCCCATATTCATGCACTCAGCAGTGGCCATGCCGGTGATGCCCATGAGCATGTTGTTAGCTAGCTTGGCGACTTGGCCGGCGCCTGCGTCTCCGCAATGGAACTGCTTGGCTCCCATGGCTTCTAGCACGGGTAGAGATCTGTTGAAGTCCTCTTTGCGACCACCTGCCATGAAGGCGAGGGTAGCGTTCTGGGCGCCCATGACACCTGGAAAAGTTGTGATGAAATTAAAAAGGTTATTAGTTAGCAAAATGAATTTATTAAGCGTCGAAATTAGTGAACATTATTTTAATTTACGAATTAAAGATTGCTCTTTAATTCTTTGTACTAAGCTCATCAAGATGTCGCACAGACTAGACTAAAAAGCGTAAAAGAAATAAATTAAAAAATATGTGATTTGATAAGTAGATATATCGAATACAGTGACAAGACAATTATGCTTACAAAAATAAAGGTGTTGTATGTTGCGTTTTTACAAAGTAAATGGAATTTGTTTAGAGTAGCATTATATGTATTCATCGATGATGTTATAATGTATTAAGTGCAATAGTCTCGAACCGCAAGAATTGTTATCGTATACATCTGCCATAATACACTTACCACCTTATTCATAAACGCTCCGTAAACGTTTGTTAGTTAACATATTTTATGCCTTTATCTGTCATTGTGACGTTTGCCTTCAAATGAAAGGGACAAAAAATTTACTAGCTTAAAAGGATTGTTAAAATTTTATGAAAAAGGGGGTTAGAATAGAAAGTGTTTTCACACTCGGCATTGCAACAAATCCTACACCTACAAGTGCTTTTCGTAAGTAACAGTGTTTTAAAAGAATTGCGCATGATTAATGAAATGACAAATTACGTAAGTCAAGTGTTTAAATAAAGCATCATATATCTCATCACTGTCTAAAGCACCACATTTTATTATTGTCAGTGATTTAATATTTGATCAACATCTGAAGCGCAATCTTATCAGTGGTATCACGTTGCTTTGCTTAATCAAATAATGTGATGATCGTAGGTTTTGGTGATAACGATAGAACTGTGCAGTGTTTTATTTTACGTTCAGTAGATATTGTTAGTAAAAGAACAAAAGGACTCTGCGTCATCCTGATGATTTTGATGATTATGCTATAGAAATTGATAATAGCGGTGGTGATGAAGTACTACAGTCTCAAATTGAAGTATTACCTCCTGAAACTGGAGCATCAATGAAACCTACGCCACTCTCAATGGCAACAGGGAAGATCTCTTTGGGTACGTTGGGATCCACGGTGCTCGAGTCGATGAGCAGGGAGCCTTTGCGTGCCTGAAAGACCATAATGTTACCAATGTTAAAATATGATGTCTCAGTTCTGGTACTTCGGAAGGCTTGCACTAAACTGAAGCCAAAAGGCCTGTTAGATAATTTATTTAAGTGTGAGGTGAATTAGTTCTTGCTGCTGTCATTAAGACATCTACAAAGGTGCTAACTCGTCAGGTACAGAAGTTTAATTTCACTTATAAACTTAAGGTATTGTAGATTTTACAATTATAAATAAATATTTCAAACACTGAAGGTAGTATTATTTTGATCTAGATCATTTTGTTTTCCTTAGCATCACTGATTACTATTGCTGTCGTAGTTTTCGAAGATTCGCAGAATACAATGTTGAAACAGTCACTACCAATTCATGTGAAATTGGCCCCAAGCGTCGCTAAACGTATAGAACTCTGGCACAAATTATCGCCAAAATTGCAACTCTGCTAAGTATCATCAAGCACTAAAATATCATGACTTACGTGTTTAATAATGCCATCCTTGCCCAAGTAAGCATCTAGCACAACTTTGTTGCTAGGCAGGATAGAGACAACTGCATCTGCAGCCTCCACAGCTGCTGCGATAGAGCTGGCTCCTTTAACACCATTCTTGGCTGCAGCAGAAAGAGTTTCCGAGGATGGATCGTAGCCTGTGACGTTGAAACCCTGAAATTAATGGCGCAGATTTTAAGCGCATGGCTTGGACTGGCGTATTCATTATTAAGAAGAGTCGAAGAGAATCGGAGGATCTTGAGATAAACGCTTTTACATACGAAAAGGGCCCTATGGACATTTATGTTGACGATGTTCATTTGTCACCATTATCAGCATACTAGTAATTGGGCACAGGTCTCTCCTAAGCTGTCCCAATGTTTGACTCCTTTGCTTGCTCCTTTTCCTTTTGAAGAAAAATCGGAAAAAAAAATTTAAATAAATAATTTCGATTACAATAATTTAACAACAAATGGCGTCATCTCTCGTCAGCTAACGGGCATTCATAAATGACCAAGTTGAATGAGATAACTTGATTAAGTTTCTCATAGATGACACCGAGTGTAGTTTACCCAAAGAAAAAATATCAATAATGTAATGACCGTAAAAGACGAAACGCATTGACAAATTCGCAGGGTATGGCAGCGGTAATGTGGCGGAAACTGGAATACGCAAGGCACGGAATGCTGATGTTGCAGGTTCGAACCCTGCCATTACCCTAATTTTTCTTTGTGTTGTCATTCATTATATAGCATTTTAAATTTAGTTTGACTCCTCTCATCCAGATGCTCCCAACCTTTTCTGCGTACATCGTTGACCCATCTAATCAAAAGATAACATACACTATGCTAACCAAATGGTGATAAGACACGATGGCATAAAATTGTATTTGTACAAAAACTATTGGACTTTTGTAACTATTGGAGATAGATGAGTTCAATATCTTTCTAATTTATGTGTATTAGTTCAATTGCAGGGTTATCATAGTTAGTGACATGATAACGACGAGTACAAAAGTCAATGTATATTGTACTACTCCTATGATTTTGCTGACACATTCACAGTTGTCACCAAGCGGCTGTAAGATGACAGATCGAAAGTTAATTTTATTCTTGGACGAAGAATTAAAATATGGATAAATTCTCAGTGCATGTCTAGCGTACACATTCAAAACTGTCAAAATGGGTAGCTTTAGCGTGCGTTAAGGTAGTAAAACCTTTTAACTAGAGATGTAACGAGTACTCGGTTGATACTCGGTATTCGGCGTACTCGGCGGGTTTTTTGATACTCGTACTCGGCCGAATAACTCGTTTTGAATGCCGAGTATACTCGGTTTAAGAAATGAAATAAATTTAGGTAGATATAATTAAAACAACAGTGTTAATCAAAATCAGGTCATCACTGATCAGGTACTGCACACAGTCAATCGTTAATTAACAAACTTTTCAATTATTTATCTACTATGACGCGCAATGTGAAGTATTTGTTTGCAAACTGTCTAGTGACGGTACTTCAAAGGCGCGGGCGGGGTGAGGGGTGTATCAACGCGAGCCGGCCACTCGACCGGCGCGAACCTGTTTGTACTTGT
Source organism: Ditula angustiorana (assembly GCA_963691745.1). Taxonomy (NCBI): domain Eukaryota; kingdom Metazoa; phylum Arthropoda; class Insecta; order Lepidoptera; family Tortricidae; genus Ditula; species Ditula angustiorana. The sequence goes on along the minus strand of OY829480.1, from coordinate 2,597,188 downwards.
TTACGCGCGCGAAATGGAAATTTGATTGAACCGAGTTACTCGGCCGAGTACTCGGTTGAAGAAAAATTGAACCGAGTAAAACTCGTTACTCGTTACTCGTTACTCGGCAAAAGTGTTACTCGGCGCATCTCTACTTTAAACTAATACTAGTAAATGTACACCAAAGGTAACCATTTTGACGTTTCATTTGTATACAGGGTGTAAACTGAAGTGAAGGTTCAGAGTATACACATTGTATTGCCATTTAAACTAAAGTGATCAGCTATAAAAATATCACATTCAATTTTAAAACTTGTTCTATGCTATACTATTTCAAGTCACTTACTATAATTATTCAAGGCTCAACTAAAAGAGCACTATCTGTCTCTTCCATAGCGCGGTTTCGGTCTCTGTTGTCCCTAAGATCATTGGGCTTCTTACTTTGTCGACTTCTTATACGTTATTTCCTAATTGATTTGTATTTTTCCGTATATGTGGGTATATATTAGTTTATTAATGTATGTTTATTTTATCCATATATTTATGATGACAGTATGTATTTTATTTTATTTTATTTATTTCTATATTTTCTGCAATTATTTTTACTTTAAAATTGTACTTGCACCACCTGCTCAACATTGTAATTTTTTCGTGTCTCCCATGCTAAATGGTTGTCTGGAAGAGATCGCTTTTAAGCGATAAGACAGCCAATTGTTTACTTTGTAAATTGTTTTTTAAGTAATGTTTGTTGACTATTTTCCGTGTGGTTTTCAATAAAGAGTATTTGTCTTGTCTTGTATTTCTATGATTGTATTCCTCCTTGCGGTTCAGTTTACTAGTGTCATAAGAAACAGTTGCATATAGAAATAAATGAAACATACGCCATCATGTTATGGCTACAGTATTTAGTATTTGATTGAATTCTTGGTGGAGTTTTTAGTTTGTAAACCAAATATGCTTCTACTTGATGTGTTATTGATTTAATGAGTCCTGATTTATTTACTTAATTTATCGAAGAATTGTCTTTTCGCTTGAAATCGCAGCCTTTATTGACAAAATGTCAGTAATTTACAATAGTGTTACTGAAACTTAGGAATTATAATTGGATTAATTGATATGGACAAGGGTCGTGATAAGTCAAGGTTTAATAGCAAAGTACCATTCCCTGTCGCTAAGTGATCAATTTAGTATGCTGATGGAGGTTTTTGGATTTAATCGGCCTAAATGACAGAAATGGACATGGGACGTTCTAAAGTGAAAGAGTCAAAGTTATTCCTCCGTTAACGAATTAATAGTAACTGACAGTGACCCAAATTTTGTTTAAACAACATAACAAGGCAAACGAGTAAGTGGGTCACCTGATGGTAAGTGGTCACCACCGCCCATAGACACCCGTAACACCAAAGGGATTGCAGATTGCCAACCCAGAGGACTAAGTTGGAATTCCCTCTTGTGCGAGTAATTTCCCCGGTTGTCTTGGTCTCCACGCGGGAACACAACAGTGCAAGCACTGCTGCTTAGCGGCAGGATTAGCGAGCAAGATGGTGGGAGCGATCTGGACGGACTTTTTGCGGGTGGTAGGACCTTGTGCAAGGTCCGTCCGGATCGCTACCGCCATCTTGCTCGCTAATCCTGCCGCTAAGCAGCAGTGCTTGCACTGTTGTCTTCCGGCGTGGAGAGCAAGACAGTCGGTGTAATTACTGGCACAAGAGGTATTCCATCTTAGCCCTCTGGGTTGGCAACGCATCTGCACTCTCTTTGTTGTTGCGGGTGTCTATAGGCGGTGGTGATCACTTACCATCAGGTGACCCACCTGCTTGTTTGCCTTCCTATGTTGCATAAAAAAAAAAACTTTGCACAAGGTCCTACCACCCGCGAACAGGCAATGGACGAGAAGCTAAGAAAACATACTAGTATGAACGAGATACAGCGTACACTAGTAAACACTACTCCCTAAGCATGCCTGCATGCATTGCATGTCAAGCAATGATATTATAATACATGAATGTACAGTGTCATACTAAATGACAGCAGAAAAACGGACCGACATAAGAATACAGGACGCCAATGTTACAAATGCAAATTATTAGTTTACCATTTATAGTCATTGGATTTACAACTTTACGTCTAACTGCATAAAATAATAATTTTGTAGGTAAGTTTCGTTGCAAATGGGTTTTTTTTACCAAATAATAGTATTGACAGCAGCGCCGTCGGTCCGACAGACTGACAGCGCGAGTGATTGTCGATTTGTTGTACTTTTGTTCAACTTTTGATGCGGCCATATTTTAAACGCTGACTAGAAGTCCATTACTTAAAGGTCAGTGATGTCAAGCATGAAAAGTTTACCTTACTTCAACATAGAGTTCTTGAAGGTTAAACTAATGGTTGCTTGTTTATGTTGAATCCTACAAATCCTTAATAATTCGTTATGTTTTAACAACATGCAATCATTAGAATAAAATAATTGTAACGTATGAAAAAATCAATTTATTGACAACCACAATATAGATATAATAAAACAAACAAACTACATAAAAACTAAACCTTAGTACTAAAATTATAACTAAAATAAATCAAAAAAAGAAGGCCCCCGTGGTATAGTACCGAAGATACTGGCAGCATTGTAACGTATTATTTCGCATATGCTGCAGCAAATCTAGCACCGACGTGTTTCGAGCCCTTTCCCGGTCATATGGTCACGGGCAGACTAAGAAAAGAGGAAAACGAGGATGCGGGTCACCTAATGGAAAATGATTACTGCCGCCCATTGGGAAATTAAACTCGATTACTGGTAATGACAAAAAACGAAATGCTACTACTTTTACTTTACACCGGTATTTGTCAGAGTCTGGTTTTACCCCGGTCGAGTCAGCACAATTATGTTGCAAACCAGCGGCTGGCTACAATGTGGCTCTACCACAAAAACGTGATATAAACTGTTTAAATTGTTTTAACTCCATGGTCACAACCCCTATGAGTAGACATTAAGTAACCATACGAAAGCCTCATTTTTTTCGATAAAAATGACGCCTCAAGAAAACAATGTCAACCGCATTTCCATCATAATCCGACAAGAACTAAACAAAAGAGAGCTAATGTAGCCAATCGCGGCCCTTCCCCAAAAAATGTATCCATCTCCATAATTTAGCATATTTTTTGCATGACTTGAAGCGATTTTAATTTAAAATTTAGTAAACCCCGCCGCCATTACACGACTTTTCGGTTTAAATCGTCACTTTTAAAAGCAGGGAATAAAAGAAAAGTTGTTTACCGAGGGAGATTGAATGAATCAGAAGATGTTTCTTTCAATAGAAATGCAAATTTTCACTCAAGCGCAGTGGGTGACACTGGTTTTCCACGGGAAAGATCGCAAACGTACGCGTCCACACAACGAAAAGAAGATAATTATAACTAGCAAACTTACGCACACTGAAAAGGAGATAATTATAACCAAACTAGTTCACTTACTCGTGATTTTGTTTATTGACAGTCAAAGTTCATTTAAATTAGCAAAACAATTAGCTGATGATGAACTCTTGATAATTTGTTTAGAAATGAGTTTGGTAAGGTTTTACCGAGCTAATGTTCGGTAGTCACTTTATTAACCGACTTCAAAAAAGGAGGGGGTTCTCAATTCGTCGGTTTCTTTGTAATAGGTAGACGAAACTTCGGTAACGTGTTATGAAGTTGTTTTTAAAGTGCAATATATTGGTTTTGAAAAATCGCGCTATAGCTTAGAAGAGGCCAGTTTCCAGATTCTATTCAACACATGTATAGTATTTGTTCCATTTGTACTCTTTGTGATGGATGTGTGTGTCGTGTTGAATAGTCATCAATAAATATTTTTCATTCTTTCTTTCTATTGTATAGCTACGTACAATCACCTCTTTACACCTACTACACAGCTTAACACTTTGTGAGCTACCATTCCGCCAATTATGGCACTTTTCGAGATTTATCTCACATTCGAGATGTGTCAAAAAACACATGTGACAGCTCTTTGTGGCTTATGTCTAGTGTGAATTCATCTCTACGGACGCAAGAATTGCCCCGCTGATTTAGTTGATCAATTACTTTGTCTTCGCGTCTGCTGCCGACTGTACATCGAGATAAACTTTCGCCACTTTGCCCCATTTCCTTTTGCTTGCTTCATCTCACCTATGGAGACGGTAAACAATTTTCCAACACGAATCCCGATTCCAGAGTTTCTGGCGTAAAACTAACTCGTTATCCTTTTCCCTCGTTGCGCGTGTAAGCGAGATAGATGTGAGAGTGTTATTCTATAGGTCTACAGGTTATTCACGCATTCACTCGTTTATATCAGAATACGGAACCGTGGGCGTTAGTTATTTATACATATCAAGATAATAAGCATGCTGGGTCATGGCGTATGAAATGATAAAGGTTATTTCGTCAACACTCTTATTGTCTTACCGGTAAGGTTGAGTTTTGAATGTAATTATGCGCAAATAAGATTATTTACAGCTTTGTTTAGTTCTCACATGGAATGAGCTGAACTAGGAAGTTTAACTTCGTATACCACTAGCGGACGCCTTTGACTGCGCTTGCGTGAATTAAAAGAATTGAAATGAAAAGAATTTTTGGAATCGGTTCAGCAGTTCCAGAGATTGCCCGTACATACAAACAAACAAAAAACAAAGTTTACCTCTTTATTATATTAGTGTAGATTAGTGTAGATGTAGACTAGTGTAGTGAAGTTGTTTTCAGTGAAAGACATATTTTGTGTCGACGATGCGAGAAAACCTACATCCAGCGATGGATGGTCAAAGACTCAGAAAAGTGAAAATGAAAATGAAAAAAGTTTATTGGATATGAAAAAATGAAAATGAAAATGAAAAATTTATTTTGCAAGTAGGCCATATAGGCTCTTTTACATGTCTGAATCTACTAGCGCTTCGGAAAATGGAAGAATCTGCTGAGAAGAAACGCCGCAAGAAACTCAGCAGTTTATCTTTTTTTTTCTTCTCTTTTGAAAACAAGATTACAGAGCAATATACACAATCATAACAATAGTTCACATAAAGTGTAAAAAAAAAAAAGATAAAAAACATAACTAAAAGCAACACATTGGATCCTGAGCTAGGGTTCCCTGTGTTACAGGATCCAGGTACAGAGCAAGACTAAAGGCATCGTTCATCTAAATTATAGACTGGTTCTCTTTTCGGCGTTTTGCACTTCTAGCGGCATTTTGGGAAACATTTGGCCAATTGTGTTTTTTTTACTAATTCGGACCTGCTGAACACGAATATCGAGGTTGGCATTCCCGAATTTTGACCGGAAGCTCAGATTTCAAGATGGCGGCCAAGATGGCGGACGCTTTCTTACTAGTGCGATTTTTTTCGTGTAAATGCCGTTTTCAGGTTTATTTTTATCGTAGAATGCGAAAAAAATTGTTTTAGAATGTTCCACCAATTATTTAGCCCTGGCGGAAGCTCAGAATTCAAGATGGCGTCCATAATAGTGAACGTTTTCTCAATTTTTCGATTCCGCCCGACCTTTTGTTTTAAGACTGTTAATCGGGTTATATTTGTCGTATAATACGCTTATGATAGTTACAGAGTGTTTAAGCAACTAGTTAAAGTTATAGAAAAAAAAACTACCCCCAAAAAATTAAATTATTTTCAGTGGAATGCCCTTGCATTTGACAAAGTTCATGTTTTGATATGATATTGCATGGATATTCTTTGTCTTTTTATTGTATATATTTGCCGATATTCCTGGTTTGGCCCTTAGTTTGACGTTTGATGAGTGAAAATAGGTTGTTTAAGCTATTTATTACTTTTAGGTAAATGCAATAATGTACAATATGTGCCGCGACAACAGGTAAACTACGCTGCCCGAAGGTATTGACGAATTAAATATCTATTATAATACCAGACTTTTAAAAATTATATGAATCATTTAATCATCATCCTCATCATCATCATCTTTTCACGAATTTGTACCAAGTCCGGAACAGAAACACATTGAGGTACACTTAACATAGCCTTTCGGAATTCGCAAAACTTCGTTGAACGATCTTTTTTGCAACCGCAAAGAACAATATTTATTGATAGCAGCCTTTAGAATGGGTTCCAGCGTGATGAAAATGGGGATGCAGCCGTCTATTTCTTTTTTCCATTTGTCCTTAAAGACCAGCAAACAACACCGATTTCGTCCCTCGAAAGTTTTCACGAGAAAGGAGACACATGAATTGTTCTGAACGCAGTGGCAAGTACTGCAAAGCAGACTGTTGTGTCTGCTAGACACAATGTCTTTCCATTGCTCCTTTATCAGTTGGATAAAAAACATGCAAATGAAGTATGATTAATGAGTGGAATAGCAATAGAGAGCCAATGGAGAGTTTCTTACCAGTTGACTTACCAGTGAAGAGTTTACCGGCCTTTCAAGCGATTACCGGGAGTCATGTCACATCATGTTTACATGGATTCTATTACAAAACCAACAGCTTTTCAAGTGTTTCTAAAGCAATTCTCTGTTGTCGTCGCTTGGCACCGTGCCTCTCAATCTGAGAAGCAAGGTGCGATTATATCTTATGCGACAAAATTGTGCAAAGTTTGTATTACTAGTAAGTTCAACTTACCTTGTTATTGTTACCGACGTCGACTTGGCTCGTACAATTCAATTTGGTTTCTAACTTCTTTAGGTAGCTGACTCAATAGTTTCAACTAACGTTGCGCTTATTTGCTCAAGTAAAAAACCCAGAGTCTGTTTCGTTGATCAGCGCAGCACTTTTGGGACATATTAAATGAAATTACTACCAAACTTCCGAAAGGGAGAACGCTCACCTGCCAGGCCCCTTTCTTTTTCATCTTTCTATTTCTTTCTTTCATCTGTCCTTAAAGACCAGCAAATAACACCGATTTCCTCCCTCTTAAGTTTTCACGAGAAAGAAGACACATGAATTGTTCTGAATGCAGTGACAAGTACTGCAAAGCAAACTGTTGTGTCTGCTAGATATGTATTTCTATTGCTCCTTTATCAGTTGGATAAAATACATGCAGATGAAGAATGGTGGAATGGTGGTTAATGGGTGGAACTGCAAGAAAGAGAGTTTTTGTACCTGTCCATGACATACATAGCCAATGAAGAGTTTCCTACCAAAGAACAATATTGGTAGCAGTCTTTGAAATGGGTTCTAGTGTAGTGAAAATGGGGATGTAGCCGTCTATTTCTTCCTTTTATCTGCAGTCTGTAATTGGCGACAGAAAGGGGCCTGGCAGGTGAGCGTTCTCCCTTTCGGAAGTTTGGTAGTAATTTCATTTAATATGTCTCAAAAGCGCTGCGCTGATCAGCGAAACAGACTCTGGGTTTTTTACTTGAGCAATAGGCGCAACGTTAGTTGAAACTATTGAGTCAGCTACCTAAAGAAGTTAGAAACCAAATTGAATTGTACGAGCCAAGCGACGTAGGTAACAATAACAAGGTAAGTTGAACTTACTAGTAGGTAATACAAACCTTGCATAATTTTGTCGCATAAGATATAATCGCACCTTGTTTCTTAGATTGAGATGCACGGTGCCAAGCGAGGACAACAGAAATTTGCTTTTGAAACACTTGAAAAGCTGTTGGTTTTGTAATAGAAACTATGTACCTAAATATGATGTGACATCACTCCCGGTGATCGGTAATTCAACTGGTAGGAAACTCTTCATTGGCTATGAATGTCATGAATAGGTACAAAAACTCTCTTTCTTGCAGTTCCACCCATTATCCATACTTCATTTGCATGTATTTTATCCAAATGATAAAGGAGCAATAGAAAGATATCTAGCAGACACAACAATTTGCTTTACAGTACTTGCCACTGCGTTCAGAACAATTCATGTGTCGAGGGAGGAAATCGGTGTTGGTTGCTGGTCTTTAAGGACAGATGGAAGAAAGAAATAGACGGCTACATCCCCATTTACATCACGCTGGAACCCATTCTAAAGGCTGCTACCAATAAATATTTTTCTTTGCGGTTGCAAAAAAGATTGTTCAACAAAGTTTTACAAATGCCGAAAGGCTATGTTAAGTGTACCTTAATGTGTTTCTGTTCCGGACTTGGTACAAATTCTTGAAAAGATGATGATGATGAGGATGATGATTAAATGATTAATATAATTTTTAAAAGTCTAGTATTATAATAGATATTTCATTCGTCATTACCTTCAGGCAGCGTAGTTTACCTGTTCTCGCGGCACATTTTGTATATTATTGCATTTACCTAAAAGTAATAAATAGCTTCAACAACCTAGTTTCACTCATCAAACGTCACACTAAGGGCCAAACCAGAAATATCGGCAAATATATACAATAAAAAGACAAAGAATATCCATGCAATATCATATCAAAACATGAACTTTGTCAAATGCAAGGGCATTCCACTGAAAATAATTTCATTTTTTGGGGGTAGTTTTTTATTCTATGACGTTTAACTAGTTGCTTTAACACTCTGTAACAATCATAAGCTTATTATTCGACAAATATAATCCAATTAACAGTCCTAAAACGAAAGATCGGTCGGTAAGTCGAAAAATTGAGAAAACGTTCACTATCATGGACGCCATCTTGAATTCTGAGCTTCCGCCAAGGCAAAATAATTGGTTGAACATTCTAAAACAATTGTTTTCGTATTCAACGATGAAAATAAACCTGAAAACGGCATTTACACGAAAGAAATCGCACTAGTAAGAAAGCGTCCGCTATCTTGGCCGCCATCTTGAATTCTGAGCTTCCGGTCAAAATTCGGGAATGCCAACCTCGATATTCGTGTTCAGCAGGTCCGAATTAGTAAAAAAAACACGATTGGCCAAATGTTTCCCAAAATGCCGCTAGAACTGAAAAAATGGCCACTTTTGAGAAAAGTGAACCAGTCTATTATACGGAGACCGTGTTCATCTATTAATTACATAATCATATGCTTATAATATATACTCGTCCTACGCTGCGCTTGCCAATACGCGACCGCCATTCGAGAACTTTTCGACCCCATCGGCCATCAGTTCTCCGTGCTATGTGCCCTGCCCACTGCCACTTCAACTTGCTAATCCGCTGTCTACGTCGGTTACTTTCGTTCGTCTGCGGATCTCCTCATTTCTGATTCGATCACGCAGAGAAACTCCAAGCAAAGCCCTCTCCATAGCTCGTTGCGTGACTTTGAGCTTTCTTATAAGGCCCATAGTAAGCGGCCACGTTTCATCCACTGTTTTTTTTATTTCTGCACCACCTACCTTCTTGTTATCTTAGTTTTAATTTCTATCTCTATCCAAAGGTTGTCTGGAAGAAATCGGTCTCAAGTGATAAGACCGCCTTTTGGATACCTATATTAAGATTTATCTGTAATTCTGTCAAATTGTAATGTGGTATTCAATAAAGCATATTGGATTGTATTGTTGTGGATACGCACCGCTAGAGGCGCTGTGTATATTTCCATAGTCATTAATAAATTACGGGTACGCGTTCAAACGTTTATTATGACAGAAACTTAAATACACTATAGTTTCAAAATAAAGCAATGAAGGCGCACTGTATTCGGAGTAATTGACATTCATTGAAGGAGCCTTGACATTTGTATTTAAACAAGTGTGGCAAACATTACGTAATTTATTGACATGATTACAATTCGAAGTTTTGTTGGAGTTGTGATCGCAGTCGAAAACCGTAGAGAGTCTGAAGGTGAACGCTGTTTGTTCTATTTTTTTTTCACTAACGAATAAAGAAAGGAAGACAGAAAAAGAAAGAAATAATATTTATAAGAATGGCAAAAAAGTAAACTCCAAAGGGCACAACAGCCCTTATGCACCATCACAACGTCAACACACACCGTCACAATGTCACCAACAGTTTATTGCTAGGTCAATAGCAATGGCACGATGCAACGGTCGTGGTCACGGGCTGACCTTTGAGTAATCTTCATTATGAAAGTAGCTGCAAAGTTTCGTTGTTACTATTAAATACAACGAGAGTACCATGTTTATTAATTAGCCACATGAGTTACACAAATTAATTAAAGCAACATATTCATTAACCGGCACTTTTAAGGGCCTCCGCTAAATCGCGCGGGCTCACGGACCAAGTGCACGGAGCGGGTGCACGCCTTTAAAAAAATAGTATGGGAGCGTCCGCTACTCGCGCGGGTGCGGGTGCGGGCTCATACCACACTATACATAATATAACCAGTAAGGAATCTACGTACAAACGCTCGGAACCGACGCACTCACACAGACGCACCCTCAACACGGCCGCTAAGGCTGCTAAGGAGTCCATCAGTCGCGGCTGCCGCGTCGAAACGGGTGGACGCGCTTTCCGTTTATCGTTATTGCGTGCGCCCGAGACAACGTGCGATCTTTTTAAAGATGCCACAAAAATATTGCGTCGTAATATGGCTGCTTGAAGTAGAGTTCTTTAAAACCGGAGCTTATTTTTTTTCTTACTTCTTAAAATGTTGAACTTTTTTAATTAACCAATTTTATTTGTAAACTCGTTAATTCATTTCATTATTTGATCGTTATAGAACCCAAGTGAACATTGTTATAAATAATAATAATATAACTTATCAATTTTCCAAAAAATAAGAGGTCAACCGTAACGCTTCACCGGAGCGTAGGTATCTCAAAAAATAGGTCCAGTTTCGGTACTGCTGTATTTATATACTGTGCTCATACTCTTTATTCGATTGGCGTGCACCCGCTCCGTGCACCCACGCGAAGTAGCGCACGCTCTTATACTTCCGTCAGATAAGTAACTTGAAAATTAAAGGCCAGTCTAAACGGGATGCAGACGTATGCAGCACGGCTCCGGAGACACGCGTGTGCACACACGCTGCTCTTAATATGAAATTATATGTTGAGATGCCGTATGGCTTGCGTAACGCAGCTTTACGGGGCGAGCTGGAGCCGCGCTGTATACGCAAGAGCGTGCAAACAGAGATTTGACAACGTCGCCTATGGCTGCCAAATATTTAGATGTTTTCATTGATTTATCAACATTAATGAGTTAAACTACAGAATATAGCAACGTGATGCCCTTAAATATTGATAATGCATTGCAATAGTTACTTAATACAGTTATTCTAAAAAGTTATTATTAAGTGTATAATAAGCATTTGGAAACTTTCCATTTGTAAATGTGTACATTTCGCTATAAGTATATAAGCTTTACTACTTACCAACAAATGTAAGAACACAAGTTCTAGTGCATCACGTTGCTATATTCCGTATTTTAAGTCATTAATTTTGATATCAATGAAAACAGCGAAATATTTGGCAGCTATAGGCGACGTTGCCAAATCTCTGTTTGTATGCTCTTAAGTGCGATCATCTCATTTAGTAAAGGTCTATTTTCCGAACCATTTTTTGTTATAAATATCTAACGATATGTATACCTACGCACGTCTTGCGTAGTTCTATGAATTTAAATTTATAATCATTGTGTCGAGGAATGTAAAGGTTTGTCGTTTTTGTACCTTATCGCAGTGTAATAAGGTCTAAAAGTGACAAAACTTTATACTTTGTGCCTAAGTGCTCGTATATTTATATTTAAAAGGAATAAAACTTGTTATCTGTTGCCGAGTTATTACTTTAATTACTTAATTTAACTAACAAAGTTTAAGTAAATAGATAACCTATGAACTACTGATAATAATCAGAGGGCCCATAACCTGTTCAGGAAGTTGAACTACTTTAATAACTTCTGTCTAGACCTACTTTTAAAATAATAGTTTTTACATGACTGCCGCCAGAAGGGAGGGTTATGTTTTTTATATACTAACTAGTGTTTACCGCCGCCAAAACCGGTGAATAACGGGTAAAATGTATCAGTGAACACCCTATATATATAATACTCACTTAATAATTCAGAAAACATTTGCTATTTATAAATAGTCAATAGGTACAATATTTGCTTCTCCTAGGTAAATCTACAATTCGTTTAAAGTACGTAATCATTTATTATTAAAATCCTAGCTTACCAACTCTAAAAATATTATAGTCCAAAAAAAACCCACATAATTTGATCCTAAATCAATCCACAACAATCCAATCACAACACCATAAATCCATTATTCCTTTCATTGAACTTACCGAAGATACTACATACGTGTATGAATAATAGGCTCCTAATAACGTACCTGCTATGCCCCTAAATCTAGGGGCAAAAACCACTAAGCTACTGACATTCATTCCTTTCGTATTACACTAGGTTAGGGACATGGGCGTGTACTGTCGAAGCAATATCGCACTTGTAGCCTGAGACAACAATCACACGTAGCTTCAGAATAAATTATGTTATAATAATAATATCTCTTACCTTTTTTACTAAATTAGCAGCCATAAATCCACCCATATTCCCCAGTCCCAGGAAAGCGACATTTTTGTCCGTTTTCGAACTATAAGCACGCCTCGAAAAGGTGGATAACACACTCTGGTTGGTTAGAATGGACCGGGCCGCCATTTTGTATTCTTTATTTAAACACGATCGGACACTGGCGCCGGCGCAACGCAACTGAACGGGTTTACGTTTGAATGTCAGTTCGGAAACTTTGATAACGTTATCGAATTATCAGCGAGTTGGTTAATGGTTAGGCATTTATTGTTCTTTTGTTTAGTAGGAGTGACTTACTAACTGAAATAGTGTACAATTAATTATGGTTTCTAATATATAGCATCAAGTATAATAGAGGATCGTATATTATATAGCATAGTGGTCAGTGACACAGGTTGTAGTATTATCTATTCCATGTCCTTACTACGGAACTAAGAGCTGCTGGTTTCAACCCCGCTAGAGGATAATATTTCTTGGATGTCATAACTGATAAATAGTAGTAATGTCACACTGTAGCTAATTTCTGGTGGTCTCCATCGGTGTAGTAGCACAATCTCACATAACGCCACCATGAAATAGTAGGAGGTACTAATTATGTTTCATACGGTGCTTAATATCTGGAGGCCTACTGCCTCAAGGCCAGCAACGGATCAGCGATTCTCTTGGAGTCACTAGTTCCCATGAGCAGCACAAGCAATTTCTCGTTTAATTTGGAATTAGGTCAATTAGTATAAATTGTCCCGAATTATTGAAATATATTTAATTATTTATAATCTTCAAAAAACCAGTTGTTTTCATAAAACTTGGAAATGCTTAAGATTATCTGACAGCAATATACAAATATTTCACCATCAAAAAAACAAATAATGGCGTCCGTAGTATCCAAACGTCACTGATAGCGTTTTAACATAACAAGCTGATGTCACAGTAAAGATAGTTAATCAGTAAATCAACTGAGTTCTAGAAAGTGGGTAATTATTAAGAGCTTATAACTTCATTTCGACAAGATGATCCGCAAAGGTATCAATTATATTTCATTGTTTATCTGAAACTTTGCAATAAACATCAAAGCCTCTGGTTTGCTTGTAGAACGCAAGCCATTGTAATAAAAAAATAAAAAACCTTACCTTCTTTCTGTTATTTTGTCTTCGCTCACTACGCATGACTAGGACATCATACACAATTGATAATACCATTCAATCCAATACGTCTTCGTAATATTTAGAAGAATGACGCGGATAAAACACTTTATAAATATGCCATGTTTTAAGTAAAGGTAAAGTTACCGCGGTGTACGGTTTTTAAAGCTTCACGGTTTGGGGTAGGAACTGGTTCATTTTGAAAAACGAGACATAGCAACTATCTGTCACAGTAAGCTAAATATTACGTGAGGCTGACCCCTTTTATAAGAGCCCTACAATTCAAAATTTATTATCAATAAATATCACGATCCTGGATAGCGAAATAAAATATTGAAGTGTAGGGCTCGCCTTAAAATAGTTGTGTTACTGCTCCTCAATAGTTTATTGTAATGCTGTTTATTTAAAGATATAGTCAGGCTGTCAAGGTCGTCGCTTTTAATCGCAAATAAGAGTGTGAACATAGTGATAACGTGTCAGGTGAGCTAGGGGGTGATAGTTATTGCTATGCGAAAAAAGATAACCTACAACATACATACAGATATAGATACGAGTATGCCTGTAATGACTACTGAAAACATTACTCAACAAAATGATACACAATTCAAATGTAATGTCAAGAAGACATTAATTTCTCTGGCGTATTATAAAATTAATGACTATATCTTGGACAGGGATGTTTGGAAATGATCCCGATTTCTATTGGCGATCCCTGGCTCCAAATATTGTACACCTACTGTGTAAAATTTTTAAATATTTAAGATGTAAAATAAGATTGTAATTTTTAATTTATTAAAAAAATTACACCTTGTTGAGTTTCTTACCGGTATCTTCTCATCAGAGGTTTTTCCGAACCGGTGGTAAATTTTATGACATACGTGCTACCTGTAAGCCTCGGAATAAAAATATTTTGACTTTGACTTTGATTATACATATTTTTTTGGCAGCAAAATATTTATCTATCTGTAAACCTCATTTTTTCTTGCATGTGTATTACATTATAATATTTTAATATAGATTTTTGCAATCAACATTATTGTTTATTGTTTAAATAGGGTTATTATAGGGTTGTTATATCTTTAAGTAATAATTTTACTATTATTGCTTAGTACTTTATTTATTTAGTTTCGTGTAGTTTATTTTGCTTGTTATTAAAGGACAGACATATCAATACAAATGGATCACTCACGTATTTCAAAGTCGAGTCGAGTATTAATATGTCCGAGTCACACGGTAGTTTTATGTTAATAATTAAATGACCGTTTAAGAAATCAATGAAATAAAATTAAAATAATTTACTACTAAACAACTTCAACTATATCCATGCCGTTTAGATCACGTTTTTTTACACATATAGCAAGTTTATCGTATCCTTGAATAGTCGTCATTCAAGTTCGATAGCTAATTGACTAATTTATCATTTAATGGTGATAACGTTTATCAGTCAATGCAATGAGGGGCGTGGTGGAGTGGACGTGACTCCATTAAGGAATTTATTACACTCTACTCACTCGTAAACGAAACCAAATATAAATTACATTGTAAGAAATTACCTTCGGTTTCGGAGGAGCAAGGTAATTTGTTCCAATTTATTCCCACAGGTACAATTAAAATGTAATTTACATAGAAACCTTATGTAAAAAAAACTCTAAATTACAGTAAAATCCGTATTAAAATCCGTTGCGTGGTTTCGAAGTAAGCGGGCAAAGATATGAGGACAGATAGGAACGGATAGCAACTTTGTTTACACTATGTACTTTATACTATACTAGCGGACGCGCGCGACTTCGTTCACGTAAAATTAGTAGCCTATGTCCGTCAGTAATAGTGTAGCTTTCTATCTGTGAAAGAATTTTTGAAATCGGTTCAGTAGTTCCAGAGATTACCCCCTACATACAAACAAACTAACAAATAAACAAAGTTTACCTCTTTATTATATTAGTGTAGATGGTCAATTTTATGACATTCATAAGTGCTACCTAAGTCTAATCTGAATAAAAATATTTTGACTTTGACTTTGAATACGTAGGTAAAGAAATCGTGTGACTAAACGACAGTAAACATTATTCTCGTCGTTGTCTAGAATATACAGGCATATTGAACAGATAAATATTGTTTTAAACTTCCACGATTTGCACACATAGTTTTTTTTAGTTCGGTATTTTGGTGATCGTAGTGACCGCGAAGGGTACGTATCATACGCCGAGCGGCTATGATCGCTTAACAAATAACAGTTTATTTAAATTGGGACTATAACGAGACCACGAGACAATATCCTGATGATTTATCTCGATGTTTCGGTCGTATCGCAACGGCCGTGGCAGGGGGGTTCCACTCCGCTCGTAGGTACGCTCGACCGCCTTGCCTATGGCATAGGCAAATCGCAGTAGGCTGTCGGCTTGCCGCGCGCTCGCTCGCTCGCCCCCGCCGTGTCAGTGTAATTGAAAACGAATGCCGCGCAACCCTAACGTGTCGCCGGGAGTAGCGGGGGAAGGCGGGCGCAGGCGGTGCGTTCGTTTGACTCGCGCCGCCTGGCACATGGTGTATGAAGTAATACGAACTTTTAAAGCGTGTTAATAAAGTTGGAATTCGTTTAATCGCGTTCTTAAAAGAGAAGTTTCTGTAATGTTATTTATTCTGTGGCCGTGGTCACAAACAGACCACGAACACCCTCGTGATCACGGCTGTCGCAATACGGCCGATACAATTTAGTTTCAACTGGTCAATTGGTGATAACACCAATTGACCAATTGACTTTAATTTTTTTGTTATTACTTATTTATCTATTCAGTATGCCTGTACATTTAAATCGCTTTAAAGTCCCGGTGAACGTATTACGTACAATTCTTCTTCTTTTTCTTCTGCAGGTGTATCTCCACTACTGGAGGTTGGCCGTTAACTCAGCGAATTTGTCCCGATCCTGTGCCACTATGAACAGCTGTTCGGCACTGGTGACTCCCGTCCACTCTCTGATGTTCCTCAACCATGACTTTTTCCTTCGTCCAACACTCCTCCTTCCCTCGACTTGGCCCATCATAATTAGCTGAAGAAGTTGCTATCTGTCAGGCCTTAACACGTGCCCGAGATACTCAACTTTTTTCTTTTTAATAATTTACATCAATTTTCGTGTTTTGAAGACGCGTTGTATTCATTCATTCGTGATTCGTTGAGTCCAACTGGCACGAAGCATGCGGCGGTAACATCACATCTCAGCCTCAAGACGCTTCCTTGTGTCCGCTTTTATCGTCCACGCCTCGCGTTCATAAAATACAATAAAGCAAAACAATAAAAAAGCAAATAAATAAGTACAATTGAAATCAGACAAAGTATATACATAGTACAAACTTAATAACTTATTAACGATAAATAGATGCTTAAAAATGTACATAAACATTCACAAACATGCATACCTATGCGTCAAATGAATATTTATCCCTGACGGGAATCCCGTAACCTCTATCTTCATAATCAGGATCACTGACCCATAACATATATTATACTTTCGTCGATGGTTATCTAACAGGGAACTTAAACAATATAAAAAGCTACGAGTTTCGGTCTTCAACTTTTTCTAGCTCCTAGTGTCATTTTAAGCGCAACCTGTTTCATTACAATACTTTTGCATAAATGTTAAATTAAGGAGTTAATGAAGAGAAATATTGAATACAATTCAAGGATTATAGGCTGTTGTATATTATAGGTTTAGAGGGTGGAAACCGTAATCGCCACTTGTATGGGGAGTGCTTTTTAGGGCTGCATTCAAACTCCTTATAAAAGGGAGCTGCGTTTTTACTCTCAAAATACCACCCGTAACCAGGGGGGGAGTTACACTCCGGATTGTAGGTACGCTCGACTGCCATGCCTATGGCATAGGCAAATCGCAGTAGGCTGTCGGCTTGCCGCGCGCCCGTTGGCTCGCCCCCGCCATGTCAGTGTAACTGAAAACGAATGCCGGCCAACCCTAGCGTATCGCTGGGAGTAGCGGGGGGAAGGTGAGCGCGAGCGGCGCGTTCCTTTTGACTCGCGCCGCTTGGCGTATGGTGTATGAAGTAATACGAACTTTTAGAGCGTGTGAATAAAGTTGGGATTCGTTTAATCGCGGTCGTAAAAGAGAAGTGTCTGTACGTTAGTACTGTTATTTATTATGTGCCGTAACCGACGAGAGCGCTGATACAAGATCTTCAACTTAACTTCAAGAATGGAATGCCCACTAAGGAATTTTTAGTGCATAACCTGGAGTCGGATATCTCTTTGGTTATTTTTCTATCGGAAAAAAATGGTTCGGCTAGGTTAGGCGAACTAAATTCATTTATTTTAGGAAACACGTGTACAGAGTTAGGTAGCAGGTTGATTGCCTTTTGCAGTGACAAAACGGTAGAGTAAAATAAATTGCTTTTTCAACTGTACGAGTGTTGCGTTCGGCTAGCGACGTATTCTCATGGCGCGTGCCAAAAAACAACTTGCCCGCTATGCCATTATACTTTTAACAGCTGAACTTTTATATTTATTACCCGTTTAAATGCTGAAATTATGAATAAAACGCGCATAACTTGACGCTTGTTTAGTGCAATAAAATCGACAGACAACCTACGCTAGCTCGTATCTTTCGTCAACTCCCTGTTCGAAATAGACCTTAATTTTAACATTACTTAAGTTTGTTCTTTCTGTGAATCCTTACGCGTTATAAGAGTTTGTGAAAATGAAAAAACTTAATCATAATTTTATACCGTTTTTATGCTCGTTATGTCCTGAAAATGGACATGATAAGAAATTATTGTCTTGAGGATAGTATCCTTAGATTTTGCTTAATTTTGCGGACAAATTGCTAACGTTTAATTTAAACTACTACAAAAAACATAACCCTTCCTTTTGGCTTTGCTGTAGTTGGGTAAAAAAGGAAGACGTTGCATCATTTCGAAGCCTATGTGTGTTTTTGTCAGTATGCCATGCTTTTAAAACAGTGTTGTATTTTTTTTATGAAATAGGAACTGCTGCTTAGCGGCTGAATTAGCGAGCAAGGTAGTGGTAGCGATTCGGACGGACCTAATTTTAGCTGAGGGTGAAATTTTCGCTGCGTCAACCCTCCCTGTATGTATCTAAGGTTTTATCTAAATTACGAGGGTTGTGGAACAAAAGGCTTCCTTGTCAGCATTTATAGATCGCAGGGCTTGGTACGTTCCTGCTGGCACCAGTTTTAAACCCCTCAATGTTTGTGTAATTAAAATTTACTTTCGATTTTAATTTTATTTTTTTAAACATTTAAACTGCTAAATACTATATAATAACAACGTAAAGAAAAATTAGGGCAATGGCAAGACTCGAACCTGCAACCCCTGCATCCGTGCCTAGCGTTAAGGTAAAGGTACATTTAACTAGGTATTCATAAATCATAAATCATAAATATATTATTTGCATAAAACATGGTGTACAATACGCGATGTCAAAATTAAAAGAGTTTCACATGTTTTGTCATCTCATGACGTGCAATTATAAGTTAAAATCACAGAAAAATAATAATATTAATTGAAAATGTCAAGAATAAATAAAAATTACAAAAATACATTAGAAACACGGAAGCACTTAATATATAAATAAATAAATAAATTAATTAATATCTTGGGACAGTTAACACCAATTGACCACATTCACATATTATCGGAATACATTAATAATTAACATGTCAAATTAAAATGTTGTGCGAATGTGCGAATTCAAAGACTTGTTTGAAATATTATTGTAGGATATTACAGAGTCAGATAACAGCGAATTCTATAAAGTATTGATGTCATGGTTGACTTCCAAATACTTTTTAACAGAATAAAAGCACTGATCCTGGAACCAGCCATGTAATCTTCGCCTAAGTTCCTTGAGAGACAGCTCTCGAAACTGTCTCGGCAATTTATTATATACGCGAATAGCTATAGGAAAGCAATTACCTTTAAACAATTTAGTATTCACACTAGGTAGTGATAACTTATTTGGGTAACGGGTATTGAAAGCCCATGCACCACTTGTCTGGGTAAATAATTCACGATGTGACTTAACAAAAATGCATGTTTCAAATATGTATAAAGATGGCACTGTCAGTAACTTTAATTCCTTGAATAGTGGCTTACATGAAGTGATACGTGGGACATCACAGATACCACGAATGTGTTGTTTTTGCGCATTGAAAACCCGACTAGTGTGCGCCGAATTTATTGAAGGTTTAGACCAGAAATAAGGTAACGGTCCCATTCATTGACAGCAGTGACCGAATAATTGACGGGCATTTTACGGAAACACACTATTAGAAACGAGAAACAATAATGTTAAGACAAGTACTGTTAGAAATGATGTGCTGCACGTGTCAACCACTAATATACCTTAAGTACTCTAAGAGAAAAAAGGTTTAGTTTAACAAAACTATTGATTCCATATATGTACGCCAAAGAGCATCTTTATTTTTGCAACGATTTTAGTTACTATAATTAAGATCTTAAGTAGTTACCGTAATTAAGGTCCAAGTTACTCTAGTTAGGGTTTTAGTTACTGTAGTTAAGATCTTAGTTACTGTAGTTAAGGTCTTAGTTACTGTAGTTAAGGTCTTAGTTACTGTAGTTAAGGTCTTAGTTACTGTAGTCAAGGTCTTAGTTACTGTAGTCAAGGTCTTAGTTACTGTAGTCAAGGTCTTAGTTACTGTAGTCAAGGTCTTAGTTACTGTAGTTAAGGTCTTAGTTACTGTAGTTAAGATCTTAGTTACTGTAGTTAAGATCTTAGTTACTGTAGTTAAGATCTTAGTTACTGTAGTTAAGATTTTAGTTACTGTAGTTAAGATCTTAGTTCTTGTAGTTAAGGTCTTAGTTATCTTAGTTAACGTTTAGTAGCCGAATATACCTACTAAAAATTTAATTTCCAAAAGAACTACAGGGTGTATTATCCCAGACAAAAGTAGTCCAACACCTTGTTTATCAACTGATGAATGTTACAATTAACACGCGGATCTCATTATGCGGTTAACAAAAGTACCATTCAACGGAAAGGCTTTGTTTATGAAATAAATATGAAATCACCATTATTATTTTACGTTCCCTGTTAATTTATACGACCTTTATTTGTGGTCATGCATATTAAACATGTTATTATTTTATTGTAAATATTGAACTTAAGGACCTCGTTTTTTAAGGATGATAAATGATGTAAACAGTAGGTAACCCATTCATAGTCGCTTCGTAACCGTTTGTTAGTTAACATGTTTTATGTCTTTATCTGTCATTGTGACGTTTGCCCTCAAATAAAAGGGACAAAACATTTGTTAGCTTAAAAATATTGTTTTTTTTTATAAATAGGGGTTTAGTCTTTTTTTATTTACTCCAATTTTATTTATGGAATTTATGCGTGAGACAGACAGATATCTAACAAGGTACGTACGCAAAATGTTAGCTTTGTAATTTAAATAGTTATTGAAAAAAGTACGCGTAACTTACAGACAGACAGACGGCATAACGGAACTATAAGGGTTTTTACTTTCTCTACGGAACTCTAAAACATAAAAAGCTTTTAAACACACCTCTATCCAAACATTTTTTTTTTAATATAAAAAGCAAACGATTAAGTCAGTGACCTGATGATTAGCGATCACCACCACTTATAGACAACCGCAACACCAAGAAGTTTGCAGGATGCGTTGCCAACTCAGAGGTCTAAAATGGAACACTCTTGTGCCAGTAATTACACCGGCTGTCTTGATCTCCACGCTAAAACACAAAAATGCAAGCAATGCTGCTTAGCGGCTAGATTAGCGAGCAAGACGGTGGTAGCAATCCGGACGGACCTTGCACCCACAGAGTACAAAACAGGGAACTACCGTTAATCGAGCTGCATATGGCAGCCGTCTCACATAACACCGGTTCGAACTCAGCGCAAACTAGTTAGCGCAACCTCCCAACTTCAACAAGCTCTCAAAGCGCGACGTATTGAAATTATTAATTATTGCTCTAGTTTCTGAAATTTCATTACGCATCGATCACTTTGGGAGTATTGTATTTACCATAAACTATGTTAAAGACGAAGAAAGAGCTATTTTTCCGCGCCTTTAGAATTAAAGCGACCCATTTCCGAACTATACGCGTCCCAAAATATCACCTTAAAAGACACGCCCCCTGTTTATAAACGCTTCGTAAACGTTTGTTAGTTAACATGTTTTATGTCTTTATCTGACATTGTGACGTTTACCCTCAAATGAAAGGGACAAAACATTTGTTAGCTTCAAAAGATTGTTAACTTTTTATGAATAAGGGGGTTTGTGTTTATTTTTGGGAAATGTCATATTCAGAATTGTGCTACAATTCTGAAGGTGCGCAATGTTTGGTTGTAAGAAAAAGAGATGGTGACTGAAAAAGAAACAGTTGTGTGTATGTAAAGTCGAAGAGACAACTGTCTATATACTCAGCGACAGTCAAGCAGCACTTAAGGCACTCACATCGCCTAGAGTAGACTCGAGACTGGTATACAATGGAATACAAGCACTAAATAAGCTTGGTAGACATAACAAAGTGAACCTGATATGGATACCAGGACACGAAGGTTTCACCGGAAATGAAAAAGCAGACGAACTTGCAAGGGAAGGCTCATCCAATAATTACATTGGACCTGAACCATATGTGGGACTCTCTCAGGGAACCATAAAAACGGCCATAAACAACCACACCAAAAAGCAACACCAAAAAGAATGGAGAAGCTTGGCAGGTCTAAGGCATTCAAAACGTTTCATAGGAAACATCGAC
Organism: Ditula angustiorana; assembly: GCA_963691745.1. NCBI lineage: Eukaryota > Metazoa > Arthropoda > Insecta > Lepidoptera > Tortricidae > Ditula > Ditula angustiorana. The sequence goes on along the minus strand of OY829480.1, from coordinate 2,574,975 downwards.
CCAGGCTGGACCAAGAAACTTTGGAAACTCAGCAGAAGACAACTCCGGTACATAATCGGGGTGTTTACAGGTCACTTCGGAACTAAACACCTACTAGCTAAGATGGGACTATACGACAACGATGATTGTAGAATGTGTGGAGAGGAGACCGAAACAATGGAACACATTATATGTGATTGTGAGGCCCTCGCCAGAACAAGAATGAAACTCCTCGGTAACGGATACCCCGAACCAGGAGAATTCAAGGCACTACCGCTAAACCACATCATCCACTTTATGGAGGAAGTGGAAAAAGCGATGGACTAAGTGCGAAGGAGGGGTAAATGCACAAAAGATCCCACTGGGTCGAAGTGTATCCGAAAGGACCCCTTACAAATAAGATAAGATAAGATAAGATGTAAAGTCGATGACTAGCTATACTAATCTAGCGCCAAAAAAAAGAGAAAGCATTATTTTTCAAATTTTTAATTTGAATCATCATTCTGTAAAAAAATGACTTATTTATTAAGAGAGGTGTAGTCAACAAATTAAATTCATAGGCCACTGTAGAACCCTTTCTAAATAAATGTCTAAATTAACTCAATGAACTCAATCAAATCGGAGACGTTCTAAAAAAAGGCCAGGTCAGGAGTACCCTAAACCGACGAGCATGCATGAAGAATGCAATGCCCCGTAGCGGGTGGAAATCTGTGTGTCTGCCTACCCCTTCGGGAAACCGGCATGACTTTATGTATGTATGACAACTCAATAAACATCATATTATATCTACGACTAACCTATAATACCAATGTACTGATTCTATGTATTCACTAGCTTTTAGACTTGTTTAATTAAATCAAGCAAACGTGCACCCAACATGCAATCTGCAATATTTCCTGGACAAATTAATGAGAATTAGTTGCTTTGCTGCTCATGACGACACGGCGGCTTATAACTCACTTTCCGCTATCCCGTGGGAACTATGCATTTTTACGGGATAAAAAGTATCCTATGTGTTAATCCAGGTTATAAACTATGTGTGTGCCAAAATTCATCCAAATCCATTCAGTAGTTTTTACGTGAAAGAGTAACAAACATCCATCCATACTTACAAACTTTCGCGTTTATAATATTAGTAGGTTTTTTTTTGCAAAGTAAGCCTGACTTAGTTTACCATAATCTTGATAAAATATCCGTTATCGCTTTTATCACCTGTACGTCGAATATCATATATTCATCGCGATGTTTAATAAAATAGTGTAAAGCTGTATTGACTAAAAATGGTACAATCAACTTTAATTTAATGGTAAGAAGCTGTTACTCCAAAAGTGTCATAGTTCCAATATCATTTTTTTATGTTACAGGAAGGCAAACCAGCAAGTGTCTCCTGATGGTAAGTGATCACCACCGCCTGTAGACACTATGCTACTACACAGGTATATTTATTAGGTATATTAAATTATTGTTTATTTTCTTTTTACATTAGTATTTTTTTATATTAAGAAGTATCAAGAAGATGTTATTGTTGCGTCTCTTGGGTTCACTGGTCACTTACTATAATCTGTTCCGAATTTCCAAAGTGTTTTCGGACTGAAGTGTATTATTGTAGAGTTCGCCATGATAAGCTGATGCCATATTCGTATTGTGTTGTGCGAGCAATGGTTTTTAGAGATACGTAAACCAGACACTAATTCCGTGTTGTTATAATTCAACCAACAAATCATTTAATTTACCAGTAGCCCTAACATGACTGGCCAAGTTTAGTTTATCTCTATGCGCGTCCCTTTCTTATGACACTAGCTTGATAGGGACGCACGGAGGGATAAAATAACCCTGAGCCGGTCGTTAGGGCCACAGCCATCAAATTTTGACAGAATTTTTATAGAAAAGTATGTCTTAATTTAACCGTTGGTAGATAGAACGATCCGTTGTTAGAAGATAAGAACCGATCATAAAACGAGAACAATATGTACAACTTTGTTTTATGTATATCATTTAATAACCGAGGTAATATTGACAGTAGTCATTCTTGTTTTTTATCACAAATTTGTCATGTCACTGCTGTTATTTTAATAAATGATATGGGTGAAGGTTATGAATCTCTTTTTGATTTCTTTCTCATTCATTGCATTTTATACTTACGTATATTCATTTGCAATTAAATACGTCTTGTGTGATGTAGACCGATGTAAGACAAGTTTGTTCGTCAACCCACCTTAGTCTTTCATACAGTGTAGCATTGTTCGGTGCTAAACAAACTTGCTTTATGAATTTCAGTACCTAGGCTAACATTTTTCAATTCAATTAAAAAGATTCCCTTAATTGGCATAATACCGAAGGTCCTGGCAGCATTACCTCTCTCTATAACTAAGCTTAAACTGGTAAATACATAACATAAATTATCTGTGGTGGTTTCAAAACGGAACCTTCAGTGCGCGACTCCGATACGCAGCTGGCCGATTTTTTTTTCGTACGCGCCGTCATGGCCTTGAAATGTTTGCATCGTGTTATATAACTGGTCAGAAATAAAACTACGTAAAGATATCAGTAGGTGCGAGGACAGCTGCTTTGTTTTGTTTGTCAGTTTACGATTTGACTTGGGCTAGCGCACACGTAAAAAAAAACAAAATGGGGAGTTTATTGTCATTGAATATGGAGGCGAGTTACAAGAAGAACCAAGCGTTCATTGATGAAATGATGAGAGCCACTGTGAGTTACTATTTTTTTGTTTTATTGCTTTTGTTTAGTTTCTACGATTATGTGATGTTGTTGTCCTAAGCGTCAAATACATGTATTTTCTTTATTTCCTTCTATAAGCTATTGATTTAAAATTTTGCTTTAGCTGGCTGAATTAAGTTATTAACAACTTGTCAATGTATGTATAGGTCATTCAATCATTGTGTTGGCATGCAAAAAATAGAATCAAATTAGTAGCTAGGTATTTTTTATTTATTTGTTGATATGAACCTCCACAAAGTACAGCATGAGAGCGTTCAATAATTGGTGTATGCGCCACAATAATTCTTGTATGTTGATGTTACATACAATTAACTTGTCATTTAATATTGAACTACAATTTAAGTTGCAAGGATAACGTAGATGTCATGTCAGCCGGAAGTACTCACGTGTACTTCATCTACACTTCTATCTACACTAATATAATAAAGAGGTAAACTTTGTTTCTTTGTTTGTATGTAGTGGTAATCTCTAGATTCACTGAACCGATTCCAAAAATTCTTTCACTGATAGGAATCTACACTATCCCTAACGAACATTGGCTCCTAATTTCACGCAAACAAAGTCGCGCGCGTCCGCTAGTAATAAATAAACATCATAAAACTGTTCACGATTATAGAGGCGGAAGCATCATCATCATCACCATAGCGGCCCATTTAATGCCCATGTTTGGGTGTAGGCCTCCTCCAAACTCCTCCATTCTCCTCGGTTTTGAGCTCTGGTCATCCACTCTGCACCTGCGTGCCTCCGGATGTCATCTACCCAAGGTTTAGGTGGTCGTCCTCGCGGTCGAGTATGCTGCCACGGTCTCCACTCCAGCACTCTCTGCGTCCATCGCTCCTTGTCCATTCGAGCAATGTGCCCCGCGCATTGCCACTTCCGTTTAGCTATGATATGTACCACATCTTTAAAGAGGCGGAAGCATACAATTGGTTTATTGCAATTATTCAATGCAAAGGGTGATGGGTTCCAGCCCGGTTTTTTAGGATTTATGAGTGAAATGTAATTTTAATGGCTCTTCTGCCGCTAACTGCCTTGGGGGTAAAGGCGACTCTTCCCGCACCACCCGTAGCAGCTGTACTTTGCCGGGTTTTAAGACAAGTTAGATGAATTTAAAAAAAGTTTTGTGGATGTAGGAGTGGTCACTTTTCCACTGTCGCGACTTTGTCTTGTACTATGTTTAGATGTAGCGCATTTATTTATTTATTTCTTGCCTTTGCGTAGAAGTGCATCACAACCAAATTGATCTTTGTACGTACTTGGCTACGAGTATATTGGACGAGGTGTTGACTACAATAAGTGATGAGTAGCAAACACAGTATCCAGAAGTAAAGAAGGAAATAAAGAGGAAAATTATGAATGAACTATTTGATTGAATGAAAACAATAGCAAGTTAATCTTTCCAAGGATTTAAGTTATCTTTGATAGCTCCTTGTTTCTTACGCCATAGCGTCTACCGCGTTTCGGGGTAGGCTTATGGCGTACATTATATAGAGATTACAATGTTAGAGTTTGGCCAAGCGTATTTCAACCCAGACACGGGCAAGAAAAAAAAATAGTGTTTCATATATACTTAAAGTCACGCCTGTTCCCTGGAGAGATAGGCAGAGACCACGGATTTCCATTTGCTACAATTCTGACAGCAAACTTTGCTTCACTTACTCTCATCGTACTCGTCGGTTTAGGGTACTTCGGACCCAGCCTTTCTCAAGAAAATCTCCGATTTGATTGAACTAAGTTCGCCAAGGTCTTCACTTTAACATTTTTTCATCTACTCTCCCTTCATATACCCTTTTTGTTAATTTTCTTTCATCCATCCTGTCTACGTGCCCAAACCATCTTAACAAAACTCTTCTTAACTTTTGTTACATATTCATTCACTCCGCATTTCTCTCTCATCACCATATTTAATTTTATTTCATTATTACAGATGGAAAGGCAGATGCAAGCACAGAACGCAATGATGGAGCGTCAGAAGGCGATGGCCATAGCTGGCAGTCGGGACACCTTCCACTGGCTTGCTGCTTTCTACACCGTCGTCGGCACGGGGCTGATTGCAGGGTGAATAACTTTTCAATTATGTATAACCAGGGGGGTTCCACTCCGCACTGTAGGTACGCTCGAACGCCTTGCCTATGGCATAGGTAAATCGCAGTAGGCTGTGGGCTTGCCGCGCGGTCGCTCGATCGCCCTCGCCGTGTCAGTGTAATTGAAAACGAATGCCTAGCGTATCACCGGGAGTAGCGGGGATAATGAATAAGGACTAGGCACGTTCAGCCATAGTTTGGCATGCAAAATTTTAAAACTAACTTAAACTAATACTAACTAACTAGGTACACTATTTTGCTTACTTTATTCACCGTTAACATTTTAATTGAAATGATTATTTAAATATTTATCAAAATCATAAACAGGCTTTGCAAGTAAAACGTTTTGAGTCCTCATGTCATTATTCTGCCAGAATACTCGTACCACAGTAAATGTGATTATAAGACGTTACATTAACCACAAGCCTATCTGTTTGTCAACTCTACTGAACTCTGGGTTCGGATGTACACTTCTACCAAATCCTTTCTTATCATAAGAGTAGTCTAACTTTCAACTAACAGAGGGAAGGTTCATTAATTTTGATTTTTTTTTACTTTCTGCTCCACTTTTATAATTTCTTTGATTGCATTACTTTTCTATTATCTGTGTAGAGTGAAGGGTGGAAGTGAGAGGAGCAAATCTACCCGATAATATTGCTTTTCTTATACTCACAAATTTTCCTTAACAGTTACAGGAAAACGAAGAAACCAGGGTTCATGGCGCCCTTCGTGCCCTTATCTTTCCTAGGGGCTTACTACTGGGACCTAGCGTATGGGACCAAGATTGATAGGATTAGACGTAAGTCAAACACTTATCTCAAAACGCCTTTTATTCGGAAAACTTTGGTACTCGCAAAGAAATTATATCCTTTAATCATATAATTTCTTTGCTACTTTGCGAATTTAGCGACTTTGACGCTAAATCAGGCGGGTTTTGGCACTACGTTGGCTACTATTTCTGCAAGTGTTTCATACATTTTAGCGACTTCTTATGACCAGTGCTCCATACATTTAGCGACATTTGGACACAATTTGACATGAATTGGCGACTTTTTGCAACATTTCTAGCGACTTCTACAGAACTAAATTGGCAATACTGGTTAAAGGTCTTTACGTGCATTACAAATAAAATTCTTCTGTTTACAATTCCAGTGGGTGCCGAACAAGTGATGGCAGAGGAACGAAATAAACTAGCCGTGCCCTGCGATCTTCCCACTCCAGAGTCTATAGAGAGAAGCATGCGACCGGCTAAGAAGACGAAGTCTGAACAAGACTGATAATCCAAGATTCTGTGACATCTTTTAACTAACGAACGTCAATCCGCAAATTCTGCCAAGAATCTGAGGATGCTGCTATCCGCTTCCTATGTTTGTGAGGCTCATAAAACGCCACGGAATTATCTACCATAGGAAGCACTAAATATACCAGAGTCCCTAAGATTACTAGCACGTTGAGTTTATCTCTAAAGGCGTCACTTTCTTTTAAACTAGTTTGACAGAGGTGCAGATTCAGATTACCCTTACCATGAGTACAGTACATCTAGCCGTTCTCGTACTCGCTAGCGACGACGTGATCTATTTGTATGGAGAATTGCGCAGTGCCTCTAACACTCACTTAGAGAACTAAAAATCGCTAGTATGAGTCCAACGGTAAATTACCTATCGTAATCAAAGCGCTAGTGACTAAAGTTTTATAGCTGTTGCCGTAGAATATTGGTACCATGAGTCACAAATTTGACACATGTCATCGCAAAATACCGTATCGACTATGGTTAACTCTTTCACTGACAAATGAGATGGTATTTAACCGCTATCGACTAGTAACGTAATACGAATTTTCGATAGAAACTCATGGTAATGGTATTAGAAGGCATAAGTTAAAACTGGGCTGTTTATGTGAGGGCTCTGGAGTATTACAATCAAGGTCTACTCTGTTTTGCTAGATGGTTTCGTGAAACTTTCCTATCTAGAACATTAGTATAATAAATCGATCTTTAGTTCTTATTACTTTCTCGGATTATATTTCTAATTAATTTCTAACCTTACTTCGGTTATTGCTTGGTGTTGGTTGCTGAAAGTTCACTGTGATACTAGTTGATATTTGAGTAAAATATTATATCTGAAAGAAATAATGAAAATACTATAACTTACCTATTTTCGGATCACTGTTGCTTATTATCGTGTTTGATTTTAGTTTTTTTTTGTGGACTAGGAAGGCAAACAAGCAAGTGGGTCAACTGATAGAATGTGTTCACCACCGCCCGTAACACTAAGGAGATTGCAGATGAGTTGCGATCCCAGGAGGCTAAGTTGGAATACCTCTTGTGCCAGTAATGTCACCGGCTGTCTTGCTCTCCGCGCCGGAACACAAGGTGCAAGCACTGCTACTTAGCGGCTGGATAGCGAGCAAGATGAAGGTCCATCTTTAAGGGTGGAATAGTACCTACCTATGGGAGGAATCGCCATTGACATTATATAGTCAAGGCTCATCACAAAAATAACTATTTATGTCAAGTCGGTTATTAATTTAAGAAAGGTTAGTGAGGTTAGGCGAAGTTTTATTGTTACTTTGTTGTAAGTAAACATAAAAGTTTGTTTTACAAAATATATTTTTTCTTTAAATATTCCACTAAGTTGATTTGAATAAGTTATATTAGGTTTGAAAATGCACACGATTTCCCTATACCAAGGTCAAGGCAGTGTTTTTGCAAAAAACGTATCGGCAACACCGGAATTTACAAAATACATGTACATACATGATACAGAAAGCCTCAGATCACATGTTTATCGCCCTCGACTGTGCGTCAAATAGCTACCTACCTTGTATTTTTTACCACCCTCGAGGTGTCATGTACTAATTGTGATTTGATATTAAGCCAGCTTGATATCAGAAACAATGGACAAAAGTTAGCCTTCTGCCTTCCTTCTTAGATCTTTTAAGGGTTCTATAAATCAAAATAGTAAACATTAAGATGGTTTGGGCATGTAGAAAAGATAGATGAAAGAAGATTGACAAAAAGGATATATGAAAGGAGAGTGGATGCAAAAATGGAAAAGGGAAGACCTCGGTGAACGTACTCCGATCAAATCGGAGACATCGGAAAGGCCAAGTCAGGAGTACCCTAAACCGACGAGTAATAAATGAAGAATGTTTCGAGAGATAATGAAGCAAAGGTTGTAGGTAAGGATCGTAGCAAGTGGAAATGGTCACTATTTTTAAATGTCAACTATAGATAGTCAAACTATCAATAGTCCAGCAACGCTAGTCTCACCAATCTCCATTTAAATCAAAATAAATAAAATTAGAATACAGTAAGCGAGACCAGCTCGTAGTTTATTTAAAAAACATAATTGCCTTCAGTCAATGACATTATAATACATGGATGTACATTGTACAGTGTCATACTAAATGACAGCAGAAAAACGGACCGACATAAGAATTCAGGTTGACGCCAATGTTACAAATGCAAATTATTAGTTTACCATTTATAGTCATTGGATTTACAATTTTACGTTTAACTGCATAAAATAATAATTCATTAAGTTTACTTGCAAATAGGTTTTTTTTACAAAGTAATAGTATAGACATCAGCGCCGTCAGTTCGACAATTAATAGCGCGAGCGATTGTCGATTTGTTGTACTTTTAATGCGGCCATATTTTAAGCACTGACTAGAAGTCCATTAAACTTATAGGTCAGTGCCTTCAGTCGTTTAACTCAGAAAATGACTAATTCTGATTTAGAATATTCATATAAATTAAGCTAATACTTTATTACATATTTACAGTTAATACAATCATCCATTTCTATTCAATACCTACCTATTTTATTGTTTCAACCAAAACTAAGAGGTAGTTGGCAATTGATAACATGATTACTAATTATTTCGTTCCTAATATTATACAATTAATTATTATTCTTACTTAGCTAACATATTTACAATTTGATATCTATATACCACTCTGTCATCTTTACTTATTTCTTTTACTATACTATAATATAAATAACATTAAATTTAAATACTTAAGTTTTATTTTGGCTTTGGTCTTAATAATAAAATACTCGAAGATACCATTCAGATCCCTCTTAAAGGGAAAACTTAATAAGTAAATTCAAGTATATTCAGCTATTTCATTCTCAGCCTTTCTAAAGGAACGTCGGATGTTATTATACCTTTGCGGTTGGCGTAATTCACAACCTTGCCATCGTCGATGTTGACTGTCTAAGCGTAACAGCAACGAGTTCAACGTCGAGCGCCTAGATGTCACGCTTGCGCTAGCGACTTAAAATCGTCGCCTCGTTGTTAAACTAGCTACTATTCTGCTTAAAGAATCATAGTAACAGTTTGTAACAGATTTCTATGGCATCATGTATAATAACACCTATATTAAGAAAAATATTTATGTATTTACTAAATTCATAATTTAAACCTTAAACTAAAATTGTCTAATACACTGTCTGCTCTGTAAACACAGGTTGCAAATTATCTACCATGGTGTAAAACAAAAAAATTGTTTTCATTCCAATGACGCTTCAAGTAAAGCTTCTAATACTGTGAGTTAAATCCAAATCAAAGCAATTTCAGAACAGATGTTTTTTAAAGATATGTTTCAGATATGAAATCCTACATTTAGGAAAATTCAAATTAGCGGCATTGCATAAAAATCGAGCTCAATTGTTGTTGTAAATTCCTTGACTACGCAAAACAAACTTCATCTGGAGTATTAGGTATTTAGTGACCACTTTTCATGTAATGATACAATTCATTTATAAAAACAGTACCTGCTTGCATGAGTGTAATCTGCTCAAAAGGGATAAGTCCATCCCTTATTGACAAAAACAAAAGCTGGCAAAGATCGTACTAGTGGTAAAATTGTACCAGCTACAGTGTCTTTAAAATCACGTTCAACATGATAATCCTAAATCTATGTAATTATTTTTATAAATAAGAATACTCCTTGCTTTCTTGAAATGAAGGATAAACCAGGTCAAGTCCCTTTAGACGGGACGATATAAACCTTTCTGCTTGGAGTTCCATCTTGGCGTCGAAATGTGTTCTCCAGCCACCAGCTTCACCTAAAGCAAATAATTCCGTTTTAAAATTATCTCCCATAACTTCAAAATACATAATTTATTAGCCTTAAAAGAAGGTTGCAATCTGTAAGTTGAACTTTCGAAAAGTTGTCTCTAAATTTTAATCTTACAATAAGTCTTCTTCTCTAAATTCGTTTGTCTAAAACAGATGACAACAAGAAAGAAGAATCAAGATGTATCTGCGTAAATATTGTATGTTGCAATTTTGAAAATGCTTAAATGTCCGGTGTGCTACATTAGTTCAGTAAGATAACACCTCATTTAACCTCATCTAGTTTTACTGTGTCACCAGGCAATGAAAAGCTGTCTATGACACTCGAAATTACCCTAAGAGTACAGTAACAAGAAAATTAAGCAATAAGAAAATCTATAGAAATCTGCTTAGGTTTTTATACAAACTAGAAGACCCCTTTGAACAACTGAAGGCAAATGAGAATTAAAAAGTACCTTTACGTATTAACTGCACTCCGTCCTCAGCGGTGCTGTTGTTGACAGACTTGTTTTTCTTTAAGTTGTCAAAGCTGAGGTACTTGGCGAGAGTTTGGATCTGGGTCTCGGAGTACTCCCGTCCCAGGAATTCGCTAACACCACGGACTTGTTTCGGCAGATTCTGTAAAAAAAAGAGTTGATTATCAAGTGTACAACTCGAAGAATTAATCTATTAATATGAAGCCATCCAGTAGTTAGACTCCTACATTTTATTCAAGTAGCAAACTGAAATCATGGGAGACTGGCAAAGTAGACGTCAAATACAAGATTTGAGTTAACATAATAAGGACAGGACAGCCAATCAATTGAGTTAACACACACTTCTCGGTCTCGTAAATCCTCTTTAATTTGTTTGCTTTAGTTTGTTTATTTAAGTTGCACTCGTTCCTGGTGCCTTAGACTTGTCTTCTCAGCCTGCCCATGGATACGGGGCATGAAAAAAGTTTGAAAGTATTTTTAGATTAATTTTATTTAAGTTTTATTTATGTCATAGTTATAGACACTACAATATTTGCGTCTATAAGTTGCTAAACATGAGAAATTACATCCTTTCATTTTAATTTTTGATTTAAAGAACTATCATCATATCGACAAGATAGCACATGGCGTTGTCATGGCGTTGCTGTAGCTAATATATGTTAAAAAAAATTGCAGTGAAGAGTTTGCATTTTTTAGCATTGCAAGTCATATATTTTCAATAGGTGCAGACCGAATATTAACGTAAAAACTAACGTAATCTATTTAATATTGACAACATGAAACGAACCTTAAGCATGTCTTCGTAGAACATAAAGTGGAGATTCGGATTGTGTCGCTGCTCCCACGCCTCATTGGTGTGCGCTATTATTGGTGTCCATGGTACTGAAAGAAGCAGAAATACGAAGTCAGTGACCGAAGCCCTTTAAACAAGCTTTGCAATAAAATTTATCAGTGATTAATAATATTTGGCCGTTGAGATGGTATTTTATGACGTCAAATATGTTTTCAATGGCGTAGTTATAAATCAACACAAATGTAAATTGGAGGTAGTATTAAGTAATGTTTAAGTTAATATTGTATCCTCGCAAAGGGCAAGACAGTCCACAGATATTGATTTTACCCTATTATATTCTACGTATACCTATTTTAAAAGCCATCTCATGTGGAAGGAAAAATAAAGAACCTATCAGAATACTTACACAAATCCCTTCTGAAAGCCTCCCAGAAGTTAGCAAAAGTTGCCCTCATCAGACTCTTTGCTGTCTGCTTGTGTAAGTAATAATATGAGACTGCCACATCTCTTGGGTCCCTGGCTACGTAGATGACTTTAGCAGTCTTCAGCAGGTTTGGTGGTAGCAGCGACAGTGGTAAATGCGTTTTGATAAATCTTGGAGAAGGAACTTCATCAACGTGCTTCCAGCTTGGAGTTCTCACCGCATGGTTTAAGCCTTGAAAGTAGCCTAGGTTCATGAAATTCGCTTTGATCAGCTCAAACGCTACTTCAGGTATAACAGACGTGATTCTGTGGATTAAAATTTCATGTTAGTGCTTTGTGAACGGCTATTTTCAACATTCCAAAGTCATAAAAGAGATCTTCTAAAAGTCTGAGAGGGAATACTGCAAATTAATGTAATAGCCAAAAGGAGAATGGGCAAAGTTTCCATCTTATTGAATTAATATATTGTATTCCTCTATACATAAAGAATAAATGGTGTAACTAGTATGTATAGAAATTACGTACTCTAGCATAGGGAATCTTTCGTGTAAAGGTTTTTCTCTAGACGTTTCGTAGTCCAGGTCATTTTCAAGCATCCAAACCATTTCTTGGGTCCACGTTGTACCTGGAAATAAAAAACAAATGCTTAGAATTATAGTTCTTGTAATATAATCTCTATAGTTTGCAGATTTCATACATCTGCATTTTGTATGTGTTTCTAACGTAAACATCCAAGTAGTCGCTAACAGTCTAGTAATCGCTATTATGTATGGTACACTGGTTTTATTTTCAGATATACAACTCAAGTGAGAAACTTTACTAAAATATTCATTAAAACCAAAAAATATGTATGTTGGAGTACTTCTATCTTTCCCCTGTACGACAACAGTTAACATAGATCTTTGTCAAGTGTTAACGATAGAACATATCAGCGGATAACCAATGATAATGAAACGGCTGACTTATCAATTGGGTTTATTTCTGTCATGTCGCAGTGAATGGTTGATATATCATCGAAAGATATACGTCATAGATTAAGGAAAATCAGTATTGCTCTGAATATGAAAGGGCATGGTAAAGAAATGACTGACCATCTCTTGAATTTGATTCTTTTGAACTTACAGAGAAATGTGTGCTTATGTTTAAATATAAAACAAGTCGTAAAACACGCACACGTCACGTCTAACGCCATTAACTATGTAGTTGGGATGATTTCAAAATTTAACGCAAAAGAGATCTTGCAGTCAAACAGACCTATATCATGTGGGTTATGACCCATGATGTTAATCTAATTAGCGACACGTTTACATGTACTGAAAGTTATTATAAATTAAGACAGTCATCATTCTTGAAGATAAAATCGATTTTTTTGAAATGATATAAAAAAAACACTGAGAAGCGCGCCTTTTGTGGAGTGGAGAAGTGGCACGCTTCACTGCGCTTGATTGGAAAGCCGTTTAAAATAACATAATATGCTAGTGACAGCATGTACCAGTTGAGCTATATTGAGCTGTCACTCAGGTCCACGCGTACAGTGGTACTGTGTGTCTGTGATGATAAGGTTGCATTTCTATTCATGACTCAATCATGAGCAGGTGCAATCTTGCATTCCGGTGCGGCCTTTGCTTTAGAGTGTTAACGCTATCTCCCTATCAGTAGCGGCCAATCATAAGATGCCCACTGATAACTGGTAATTTCTTACCTGTTCTAGGAAATGTGACAACCCACACATCGTCGGGTCTGACTTCCATGTTGTAAATGGCTTCAGCATGCTTCCTGAATGCGCCAGGCATAACGTAGCCATTCTTGCCACATTTCACGAAGGTCTTTGTGTAGCCTGGAACGAAAGAGAAAGTACAGGTTAAAATAGGTCAGTAGCTATATGAGGTGTAAGAGGATAGTGCAAACATTTTTTTCAGAAATTGCATTAACAATACCTGACAGTTTCGTTAATCAAGTTCAAAGAAAAATAACACTCCCATTTAGCGGCAGTCGGCTGAAAAGGTGGTTTACAATTGGACATATTTGTTATAATTTTTATCTACGCTGACGCTAGTTTAAGCTGCAGTCGTAAGAATGTAAAATCAAAATTTATTTAAACTTTGTTGAATAATCTAATTCCTTGTTACCTAAATTTACTTATTTAACATTACTGTTCTATTGAATGTGAACTGATAAGATTTCATCTAAAATTAGATTCAAATAATAAGCCGGTTAGTAATATTTGTAATATTATGTAGGCAAACAACTTTCGTGGTTCTTGTCGACGGTCTAACATTTCGTTGGATGCCGTCCAGATTTTGGGGAGCCTGTGCCAATTCAAATTAATGCAGCACTTCTCTACCACTTTCTCTAGAATTATCTAATTCTTAATAATTGCTGTTATAAGAATTCTTGCACGAGTATACGGTTTAGTCACTGCTAAACCAAGAAATTGTAGAAATTGTATCTCTGATTTGATTAGTTATAGTTTTAAAATCCTTTTTAACTAACGTTCCTTTTTAAGTTTAATATAGACGTCTTCCTCCTCTACTCGTGCACCGAATACGTTATGTGACTTTAACTGTCTAAAAATATTTTAAATCATTTTAAAATCCGTCATATTTTGACAAATTTAAAACACGAGACAAAAATTTACGTAGCCCTAAAATTTGGCCTAGAAAAGTGTATTTTTCTGTTAGAACAAAAAATATTTAGACGCTGCTGGAATTAGATAAACAGAATGACTATTTGCGTTCATTTTTAGTACATTAGTACTTGATTTATAGTACGCATAAACTTATCTTAAAGTCGGTCTCTGGAGCAATAATACATGAATACTAATTTATTTATCTAATAATCTTTGACCATCCATATCACAGATAAGATAATTACACTAAACAGCTTAAGTGTTATTGTACTCTAATAACATGTTTTTCACGTGAAAAACATGTCATGTAATGTCGTAAATAAAATTAAAATATGTAATAAAAAATGAAAAACCATGCGAGAAAACATTTCAGACAGTATAAATTTAATTACATTTACATACACACATACACAAAATGTTCATACAAATTTATTGCGGAAGTGCTCACGTTACAGACTTCATGTGCTAGTAATTAAGTCATTAAATAGTTATATATAATCAATATTTATGTTAGTCTTCATCTATGAAAATGAAAATGAAAAATTTATTCTACAAGTAGGCCATATAGGCTCTTTTACATGTCTGAATCTACTAGCGCTTCGGAAAATGGAAGATTCTGCTGAGAAGAAACGCCGCAAGAAACTCAGTTTTTTTTTCTTCTCTTTTCAAAACAGATTACAGTGCAATATACATAATTATCACAATAGTACATGATATACACACATACATAAAAAAAGATAATAATAAATAGCACAGCCTACGCATTCTCAAATAAACGTATTCTTTTAAGTTCTATAACACAATAAATAAACAAAAACATATCTAAGTGCGACGGATGGTATATCTCAGCTAATAAAATTCTTGCCCTCTTCTTTTTTTATGAATAATTTAACTGATTTCATAAAAAAATTAAATAATTTAAGCTGACAAATATTTTATCCCTCTTATTTGAGGGTAAACGTCACTGTGACAGATAAAGACATAAAACATGTTAACTAACAAACGTTTACGCAGCGTTTATGAATAAAGGGGTCAGTGCACCAGATGCTAAAGGAGCATCCGTTTAAAAGCAGACTTGTAATTTATGAAACTGGTCGTATAGGTCATTGGCCCTTATCTAAACTAACATATGTCAGGTGACAACGACAATTCGAAGTACATAAGGGACAATATTTTAAACCGGACTCAAGTTCGAGTTTTATACTAGCATAGTATGGAACTGGGACTTGAGTTCGGTTTAAAACTAAGACCCCGTACTTACTATTCCAGTCCGACAATACAAAAACTCTTCAAGTTAGCCTTGTATGCCTAACGTGACCATATGTCCCGGTTTGGGCGGGACAGTCCCGGTTTCAGGCAGTCTGTCCCGGTGTCCCCAGCGAAGCCAACATAGTCCCGGTTTTGCGAGCAGACCCAAAGATAGTTTAAAATTTATTTTTTCGCTCGAAATGCGTGGCTCGCCACGCCACTACAGGGGGCTTAGTTAGTAAGTCATGCCATGCCAACTAAAATATTTTGTGTTTAGAGCGTTGATTATTTCGTTATTCCATCTTCTGTAATAAAATACTTGTAAAACACTAAAAACTTTTTTTTATTATATATTTCCGCAGATGTGTCCCGGTCCGACAAAATTAATAAATGGTCACGTTATATATGTCTAATTGTCTTTGTCACATGTCACCAATCTTGGCAAAATCTGGTCATGATATAAAATATCAAAAAATAATTTAATTAATAAAAGTCTAATTTGGAAAATTTTAACACTATTTGTTAACATGTCATTATTATTCATCAAAAATTAAGTACATTTGCACCAGCGAAATGTCGGATTATTCAATACTAAACTTTTCTTATCTCATTGATTATAACAATAAATTATTTATTATAATCATTGGCATTACTTTTTTATATTAATGCAATTTCATATTTATCTTAATCCTGCGACGTGCTTTTAATACACGCCCATATTATTCCGACATTCTTTTATTTTAAGTACTTTTTTCATAAGTACCTACGTTAAAATAATATTTTTATTTTATGAAAATGAAAACGAAAAATTTTTCTTAAGTAGGCCAATAGGCTCTTATACATGTTTGAATCTAGTAGCGCTTCGGAAAATGGAAAATTCTGCTGAGAAGAAACGCCGCAAGATACTTTTTTTTCTTCTCTTTTCAAAACAAAATTATAAAGTGGGAAACCAAGGTTGCTGCAATAAAAAAAAATCTAGAATATATAATTATGCTTCTTGAAGAGGGTCCTGAAGAACTCATTTTATGTTAGTGACAGATGTCGATAAACTAAAATGGCATAGAGTTTAGTAATTTAGCTAAAGGCGTTCTTTATACAACGCGACGTCAATGGCAAACTATAGCAAGCAATTATAGCAGCCCATAGTGCTTGTAACACCAAAGATTAACACCAAAAGCGTCACTAAAGGTGAGATGCTATTACAAGTACATCTATCAACACGTAGAGTCAATCACACTGAATCATAAGCCACTGTAGAACCATTTCGCAATAGATGACATGTCACTAAGACTTTTTTTATAGTAAAAGTCTTAATGTACAGCGATCACTCATTGCGGTAGGGTTCCACACTGGCCTAGAATTCAGCTTGGTTGACTGTACAGTGGGGTGTAAAAATGTAGGTACATTCAAACATACTCAATATGTACAGTCAAAGAATTTAATTCACTACCCATTTCGTCGAAATGTCGTCTGACATTCGCAATGCATTAAGGTCGATATGTCAAACTAACGTCTTGCTCTATAGCTCTTATGGTGACAGTTTGCTATATGATATTGAACCTTAGGTGGGTTGGAAATTTAATTCCTTGACTGTACCAACGCTCTTATTTATTACATTGGTATAAGAGCGTAAATAAGTACATATTTTTGAGTATCTTGAACGATCCCATAGTTTTACATCCAATTGTATAGTCAACTAAGTAGATCACGGGGCCACTGTGAAACCTTTTCGAATTAAATATCACTGTGTCACATCTCACTTAAATATTATTACTTAGTCTGCAGAAAAAGGTAAACACATTAATGCCCTTGTTACCGATCATGCCAAAAATACAGCACTTGCTTTGCTTGCTTCACGGAGATTCAAATCAACAAATTAAAACAAACTACCTGGCTACTCCGCGAAACCAGTGCCCTGTACTCACGTGTAAAACAACTCCGTCTGTGCGACATATGAATACTATAAATATTTTGCATGAAGTATACATATGTCTCACAGACGCAGCTGTTTTACAAATGCTCAATCCTGGTTTTGCGGAGTAGCAAGGTAACCTATTCTGATTAGTTGTAATGTACTCTACCATATTGAATAATACTGTCTAATGAATAATTGACCTTCTCCGTGCTTCAGACTTGTTAACTTAGTTACAAAAACGTACTTTATCCCTCATATTACCTATATTATTTACGTTTTATGGCGGATAAGTAAACTATTCAAGGCCAGATTGCTAAATCTTATCTGATAGATACATTAACGTCATGATCAGAACCGGTACGATTTTCAAGAGGCAAATCTAAAATAGCAGCACTCACATTTAAAACAGTTTGCCCATTATTATTAAAAGTTAACTAACCTAAATGAAAATGCTAATGACAACACAAAGAAAAAATTGGGTAATGGCAGGACGTGAACCTGCAACATCAGCATTTCGTGCCTTGCGTTTGCCAGTTTCGCCGCCTTACCGCTGCCATACCCTGCGAATTTTTCACTGTAATTCGTCTTAATTATTGATTTTAAGGGTACAACTACCCTCGGTGTCATCTATATAAAACTTTTTAACAAGTTATCATATTCAACTGGGTACCTTTACAGCTACCGTCAGCTGACGAGAGATGGCGCCGTTTTTTGTTAGTAAATATAACTGGGTAGCTGTAAAGGTACCCAGTTGAATATGATAACTTGTTAAAAAGTTTCATATAGATGACACCGAGGGAAACACAGATACCCACGAGTAATTCGTTAAACTCTATGTTAGTTTGACAGTTCTGTTATACCACTATCAAAAATACCTATCTGATAAACTGTCAAGTGGTAGCCCTCCTACTTTACTGAAGAGCTATTTGTCTTTCGAGTGGAATTTGGCTTGTTAAAAATAAACTCGTGTAAAAAAGTAAGGCGAATATAACTTCTATTTATGAATATTTCTATCAATCTTTTCGAAATAGATAATCTAATTATTTAAGTGATGGTATAATGTTTTAGTTTTTACCTTATTAGATCGAACGATGAAATATTTTTATCTTTAGATAAAGTCAAGTGCGCTAAGGCCAAGGAAGAAAACGAAGAAAATCATTACAAAACAGAAGACTTAATTTTTGAGATATGGAATATTTTCGGTGTCACGTTATTTTAAATTTAGCGACTGCATCAATATCAGTTTTTAATACTGATTTGAAAAATACTAAGAAATATTAACTTATTTTTGTTGCCGGTAAAAAAAGAAAAAATATCTCGTTTAAATGGTTACAGAACTGAACTAAGTATTTTAATTATTGCCTGATTTTTATTCACTATTTTTTTTATAACACATAGGAAGGCAAACAAGCAAGGGTCACCTGGTGGTAAGTGATCACCACCGCCTATAGACATTCGCAACACTAAGGATAATGCAGATGCGTTGCCAAACCAGAGGGCTAAGATGGAATACACTGCAAACACTGCTGCTTAGTGGCTGGATTATCGAGCAAGATGGTGGTTGCGATCCGAGCGGACCTTGAGATCCTACCACTCGCAAAAAATGCATGAATCCATGATTGACAGCAAGCCAGAGCTTCATTCTAAGGATCACGCTTCACATTATCTGTGTTGATAACGGGATAGCATCGATGCAGATATAAACAGTTAGTCATACACTCTCATTTTGGTATGTCAATAACTTTATATTTATTTAGATAAACTTTACTTGATTACGCAAAAAATACATTTTAGTCTAATCTTGCTTATCTGCTATTATTGCATTTTGTCCACTTTCTTCCTCAACCTCGTAACTACCCGAATTATGTAGTTAGAGAATCAACTCTATATAATTAATCGTAAGTTTGCAATTAAATAATTCGATTAGATATGTTATGAGATTGAAAAAGTAGGTGGACGGTTTACTATAATCTTGAATGCTATCGGTAGGATGACTTTTTATATCCCTTGATGTAATGGCTTTTATGAAGTTGAAGCTTCTGACTATCTCTTCACCTGTCTATAGTTTCATAGATTCGGAACCGTTAGTCCGAATTCGAAGGTGCTTATTTGTTCACTAGCTAACTTGAGCACGAGGGCGAGGGTCTTATTTATTTGGTGACAACCGAGTTGCGATTTTCGAAATATTCAACTGTTCATATTTTAATTTGTGAAGTAGTATTGTGTGCAGTTTTACTACATTAGAAGGCAGAAAAGAAAACATCGAACAATGGAATCACTGAGCTGTGCGAGTAATGTCGTTGGTTTTTTTTTATTGCCCCGCACAGGTCTAAAGGACATTTAATATTATTATTCATGTAAAAAGTTGATCTGTAGGAGTTTCTTTTACAAACAATACCGCCTTCAGTTTGTCTAATGCTTCTATATTTTTTATCTTAGTTTGTGGTTTTATTTCTACTATTATATTGTTCGTTAGTTGAGATGGACTTTGAAACACACGAGAATCAATAAAACATTGAACAAGAAATTTTTATTATTTACAACACATGGCCCATTTAGAACATAAGCGATACTTAAGTGTGAAATAAATAGTTCACTTCCCAAAATGACCCTTGCGGCATTTTTATTTTTTGATCACGGAAAAGTATAATTACTTATTCCTTTTTAGTTGTTAGGATACTATATCGTGTTCAAATACTTGCATGTAACCGTTACACTTCACTCTATAGTATCACCTTATTTTAGCCTTTACAATTTAGGTATGAGTACATACATCTCTGTCATTTACGTCAAAAACGAAAGAGACAACAATGTAGAATATAATCGGCGATTACGGCAATGTGATACAAGCATCATCGTAAAATCAGCGATTTTTGTCAATTAGCACTACATTCATTAAAACGAAGGTAAAAAAAATTAAGACCTATTCAATGACGAACGTGCTTTGACCTCATTCTGATTCCATTAGTTACCGACTTTAAAAATGAACGGTTTCGTTTCTCCCATTTTTACCTAGCGATCCGCCCCGGCGTCGCACAGGTACAATTGTGATGTAATGTACATGACAACCTTCCGTAAAGATCCTCTAAATGACAGTGAAAACCGTATCAATAAAGAGTCACTAATATACGAGTTTATTAAAGAAGTTTAAGAAGTATATAAGAAACTGACTGTCGATTTATGATTTATGACGCGGGCTACGGTGAGGTTATTATGTTTTACGCGATAAAAAGGAGAGGAGTAACTGATTTGGACGAGTCTGCCTATTTTGTCTGACAATTGGTTCCCGGAGTAGCTAGTTAAAATAATTCCTATGTTAGGCCTTCCACAAGGTAAATCAACGACCTAATGATGATCGCGGGAAGCTGTCGTGGACGGACAACACAAGGATGAGCGTTGCGGAGTTCCTTGAGGAAGACCATTGCTCAGCAATGGAAATCTTTCACCTAAAATGGGAGGTTGTTGATTGATGGACGTTTCCTATTTCTTTGCAAACCTTGTCAAAACTGTTCTTATTTTCAAAAACTTGGGATACACTTTTTTGACGTTTGAAACATTATTTGTGTTAAAGTGAAATCTTAGATGCATCTTATCTATCACTCACTTCTGTTATCATACAAAGTACCTAATGTAAGAAGCAGTAAACTAGCTATCTGTAAGGTCTTTACTAAATCTGTAATCTTTATTAGGTAATGTTCACGTACGTTTTAAGTCATTTAAATAGATTGAATTACCATAGAAACATGTTTAATGTTTGTTTGTGTCACGTATTAATGGGATATAAGAAAACTTAAGCGATTTTCTGAGTGAATCTGATCAAAATTCGTTCGTTTTGGTAAATACAAAGACAAGATAAAACATAATCCTAGCTCTATTTGTTTTGTGTTTTATTCTTACAAAAGTAATATTTTCTTTTAAGGTTATATGATTAACTTATTTTATATTGACTTTGCCAGCACCCAAAATTTCGAATTGCATACCAAATTAACATCTAATTTTTAAAAGCATTATTCCTATGACAGCAGCTACTGAATCTATGCTCTTAAATCCATCTTCCCATAACACACAAAAACACACACTTTCACTAAACCCACCTAGAAGGCACTTTTTTATAACTTTGTCTTCCTCGGGAGTCACGTTCACGATCTCAAAGGGAAGTTCTAACCGCGGCGCCATTTTTTATTTCGGAAAAAGAGGTGTCTAAAGGCAATAACTCATGCGCTACTTTTGACGCAGCGTTTTGAACTGTTCGAACGGTAGGATGCGGCACCTATTTCAATATTCCATAATCTAATCATTTGCGGATCGATTCTATGCTAGAGATAACGCAGCGAATGAGTCAGGAGTTCTGCTAGCTGAAACTGACTCGGCTGCGCACAGACTGCTAATGACGAATTCGGCAGGTGGGAGGACACCCCTATGACACATTTCGTTACTTGATTTGAGACCTTTTTCTTGATGGGATAAATTCTTGCTTGAACATGTTCCGTTTTTGCCAAAATATATTTACTTGCTTGTTGCTCACTTAGCAACAGGTAAATATTCAATGAAAAAGATACTAAGCTAAACGGTTTCACTTAAGCTTAGTTGAATTGCATAGTTAGCGGTTACTGTGCAAAACATCGCAACGTTTTTTATTTTTGATTTCTTAACATAATTTAAACAATAAGATGTTACAAAAAATGCAAGCTTCTTTTCTATTGACGATACTTCATTATTTCCTATCATGATATCTACATACCTATCGACCTTTCAGTTAGTACGATCTCTAGGAGTGTTTCAATATTCCCTTGCAACACTTCTTCTAAATCTTTATTATTACTTAGTATAAAATATAGTCGCTATTCGTTTTCGTCTGTCCTTATCGTACTTTTGGCTGCTTACTCCTTTTAAATCACGTCACTTTTCTCTCTCATTTAGTCAATTTTCTACAAAAGGTTTTTATGTACCAATATATTTTAATTCAGTTTTCATTATTTAATTGCACCTGTGCAAAGCCAGTGCAGATCGCTAGTATATAAATAAATAAATCATCATCATCATCATCATCATCATCAACAACAACATATCAGCTGTAAGAAATCCACTGCTGCTCTATTATTCTCTAAGTACATCATCGTCGAACTTATATACATATTTATATATGTATGTACGTATGTAAATTCTTTATTGTACAAAAAAACATAAATGACAAAAAGAGATAAAGTGATGTACAAAGGCGAACTTATCCCTTTAAGGGATCTCTTCCAGTTAACCTTTGAGTGAATTAAAGGAGTATATAGAATATATAGAAAAGTATATACTTAAATACCTACAATAAAACATACACGGCTCAGGTACAAATATTAATATTAGTCAACGAGACAGTTGGCCCTAGTGGGTATCAAACCATCAACTTTTAGCTTCGCAGCCAGGGCCATAAATCACTAGGCTATGCGATGAGGTAAATAAAAGACAAAAAATATAAAATAAATAAATAGAATCTAAGAAGATTTATTTATGGGTGGCAGAACCTTGCGCTACTTAGGTCCCTTCGGATCGCTACAACCATCTTGGTCGCTAAGTAGCAGTGTTGCGTTGTTGAGTTGCGACGTGGAGAACAAGACAGTAAGTGAAATTACTGGCACAAGAGGTATTCCATCTTAGCCCTCTAGGTTGACAATGCATCTGCAAACTCCTTATTGTTGCGAGCGCCTACAGGTGGTGATGATCACTTACCATCAGGTGACCCACTTGCTCGTTTGCTTTCCTTTTGTTATATAAAAAAATACAAACAGACTAACTAACGCGTGCGGCAAGGTAGAGAAAGGCATGCAATCAAACAGATGTTAGTGAAGCGAGGTTTGTAAAACCTCTCCTCTTTCAAGTTAGTTAAAAAAGGGTAAAAGAAGATTCGTAACGGTAGCTATATCAATGAGTTTTTCCAACTTAGGTAATGTAACAGTATCGTAGTAACCAAAGCTCTTACGATGAGGGAAAACATTGTGAGAAAACCGGTCTAGTTTCCCAATAACAGGGGTTACGGATAGTCAGACCACAGAATAAATAATAGTTTTAACGTACAGAATTTTCTCTTCTGCGACCACCATTAAACGAATTCCAACTTTATGATCAGGCACAAAAAGTTCGTATTACTTCATAAACATTCGCCAGGTGGCATGCGTCAAAAGGAAGGCGCCTCCCGCGCCAGCCATCCACCCGCAATGCCCTGACACAGAGTGAGCTGACGCGCGCGGCAAGCTGGCAACCTACTGCGATTAACGTATGCCATAGGTAATGCAACGAGCGCACCTACAGTGCGGAGTGGAGCCCCCCTGGTCAGATGCCAGTCGCTCCAATGTAATAAAATAACCTAACCTGCCAGATCTGGGACTATGGTGTCAAAGCGTACCCCAAATTACAAAGGGAAAAACGCTTGGAAAACAAAGGTTAAAAACATACATAGACTTACTAAAGACATAACCTTTCCTTTTGACTTTGCCGTAGTCGCGTAAAAAGGGGCTTAGTTAATTCGTTACTTCACACCTTCAATTTTACGTCTAAATCCCACGAATGCGTTAAAACGCGTAAAACATCGATGCGTCACGCGTTGTGGTGATTCATACAGTTCTAATTTTAAATGAGAATATACAATCAACCGATAACAATTAGTTTACAAATAAATATGCAGGGGCTAAATTATCATTCGAGTATTCAATTAAGTACTTAGATGAAACTTATGGTTGATTATCATAATATTTGTAAGCATTGGTATGATTCACAATTGTCATAAAATTTTACAAGATGGTTAGCTGAAATAAATCTGGATGAATCGCCAAATGTTTTAAGTAATGTAACCTCACAGTGTATAATTTTTTATTGTATAGATTTTTTGACAATATTTGAATAAGGTAACTGTATTAATATATGACAGACGAGAAGAAAAATAAAACAGTAGGACAATATTAGTTTATTATGATAACAACATAAACAACTACTCAAAGACAACAAAACTTAATTTATCATTATTCTTCTATCTATAGCAAATTTACCATAAATTTTTCCATTCGCTATTCGCTTTTAAACATGATCCCAAATTTTCCTAGGTGAGGTTACTGCATAAAAGTGGCTGCTATGACCTCAATAGCATCCGTAACAGGGAAACTAGCTCGATAGGATCATGTTTGCACATCCAGTTACATCAATGTGTAGGTTTTGCGTGATAAGGAAGTGGTTACTATGGTTACTGCAATACTTCACTAATTTATAGTTAACCAAGAAATTGCTTGCCCACTTTTCAACCTTATTCCTTTGTAATATGGTCGAAGAGTATTTTTTTTATGAAACAGGAAGGAAAACAAGCAAGTGGGTCATCTGATGATAAGTGATCACCACCGCCTATAGACACCCGCAACTCCAAAGAGATTGCAGATGCGTTGCCAACTCAGAGGGCTAAGATGGAATACTTCTTGTACCAGTAATTACACCGGCTGTCTTGCTCTCCACGCCGGAACACAGCAGTGTAAGCACTGCTGCTTAGCGGCTGGATTAGCGAGCAAGATGGTGGTAGCGATCCGGATGAACCTTGCACAAGGTCCTACCACCAGGTGGGTTATAAAAGTACTCGTTTGTTTATGGCGATCGCTAGGGATTGAACTCGGTACCTTGCGATCTCGAGTCTACTCTCATATCAGTCACTAGGACACAGACTTAAAGGCTGGCAACGGATCAGTGATTCCCTCAGAGTTGCTGGTTCCTATGAGCGGCAGTAATTTCATTTATATATTCAATTACATTAAAGGTAACAGTGTTTGGAACACCAAATCGCTTGCATGCCATTAAAAATTTAAAAAATCCAATCATATGCATTATTATTAATTAATATTAAACCTAGTAATACTAAATATAAGAATAATAATCAAAGTCAGTTAGTCATTCAGATAAAAATTTAAATAAAATAAAAAGAAGTTAAAATTAAATTTAGTCTAAAAAAACGTTTACAAAAACAATCACATTAATCAATAAAATAATAAGGTACAAATTAGTCAGATTATAAATAAAAATTATCTACATAAAACAAGTAATCACTTCCCATCAGATAACCCGCATGCTTGTTTTCCATAAAAAACAAATATTTTTCCTACATTTCTTTCATGTTTTGATGCGCAAAATTACGATTACTTTAAAACGATAATTATCTTATCAGCAACATAATCGTACAATTAAAGCCCCTTTCAGTTCATGCCTATGGAATCATTTTATGACTCATTTTATTAGCTTTGGTACTATCGAACTCAAGTGCTTTATGAAAATTTCGTGAGTCACCTAATTCAGACTGCAGTCTGAAGCTGCGGCAAAAATTAAAAGTTGTATGAACATGAGCGGTGGGAGGATGCGTTGCGGACTCTTTTCAGATATTTTCCGAACACTACTACCTCTACCAAACTCAATTGACTGGTATCGCACACATTCCTTGCTCACGTCCTTCGCCCATACAATTCGCACAAATTACTCGCTCATAATGTTTGTATCGCTTGTTATTTTTACCGCCCAAGTTTAGTTTATCATTATGTGCGCTCCCTTTCTTATAAGTCTTACGACACCAGTTGGACGGAGACGCTAAAAGGGCTAAATTAAACCTGGGGTGCCATTTTTGAATCTCACCAGGTGACTGAAGCCACCTAAAGCTCACCAAAATGGCAGACTCTCTATGTAGAGGTAAACCTTACTAAATACAGTCTGATTTTAGTTGAATAAAAAAGTAAGTCCCCTCAGCAAATCACGATGGAAAACTTTCTGAAGTCAAGTAGAAAACTTGCGTTTCCACAAGTGATTTCATAACGGGCGGGGAGTTGTGAAATCCAAGAAAATACCGTTGTAATAACATAACTTTTGGGTAGTACAAATATTTGCTCGACTGAAATTAAGCGGGTATCAAATAAGGGTCCTTACACACATACAAGATTAGTTCATTGATGTGAGCGTTTACATACTAGTTTTTACGGGGTCCACTATTTAAGATCGAATAACAGTCCGCCGATTTTCATTATATCGAAGACGATTCAGCGACCGGTTCAAAGTGCGAAGCCTTATTTCACCGACGGTTTATTACATCGAATCGAATCGGTGCCGTGCCGTTGCCGGCTAATGAAAAAACGCCCAATAACTAACAAAGAACGCCACAGTTACGTAACTCAACGGGGCGGTTTGACAGCTGATGACCTGTCAAACTCATCCAAATTGTCTGTCAAAGTTATTATATCCCAATTGTAATATTCCGTCATTTTAATAATGACGTTTGCTCCGTCCTTGTGACTCATGAAGTAATAACATAATTTCGGAGACAACGACCTAGAGAAGACAAATGTCTACAAAAAGTTGTAGCGGCACCAATAAGAAAGGCCACTTAATTTATTATATAGTTCTATACAATATCATTTATATGTTAGGAAATAAAATAGTTATATTAGGTAGCTGGAAGCCTAGTTTAGTGGTCTGTGAATTGTCTCTAGGTGTTTTTTTAGGTTTTATTAGCCGACTTCAAAAAAAGAAGGAGGTTCTAAGTTCGTTGGTATTTTGGACACATTACATTAGTAGTTGAGATCTCAGTCAATAGAAGGAATGATTTTTCTTTCAACAAATGGTCAGTCTATGTTACTCCATTAAATGATCCTTGTACCGTTTTTTTAAAGAATTAACCAATACTGCTTTGATATTTTTATGGTGGTACAATGTTGATTCGCGGGTGGTAGGACCTCAAGGCCCGTCTGGATCGCTACCACCATCTTGCTCGCTAATCCAAGCTAAGCTAAGCAGTGCTTGAACTGTTGTGTTCCGGCGTGGAGAGCCGGTGACATTACTGGCACAAGAGGTATTCCATCTTAGCCCTCTGGGTTGACAACGCATCTGCAATCTCTTCGATGGTGCTGGTGTCTATAGGCGGTGGTGTATTTTTACCATCAGGTGACCCACTTGCTCGTTTGCCATCCTTTTTCATAAAAAAAAAATCGTGGCAGAGTTAGGTATCTAAGGGCCGTACTGGCTAGTTTTAGGGTCCTAGTTTTAAAACGAGCTCAAGTTCCAGTTTTATACTAACGTAATACCAACTAAACTAGCTTTTTGCAAGGCGCGGCGTTTTTGAACTTCACCAAAAAGTCGCGAGCGTCCTAGAGTATCTCATAATTTTCTCTTAAAAATAGAAATAGGTAGTTAAATTAAGACGGAAATTACATTCTTAAACTCGAAATCAAGATACGTATTCGTACTACTGAAGTAACGACTTGCTTTTATCGCGTGGTCCAAGCGAGAAGCGGGTACCGAATTAACACTAGGATAAAGTCAAAGTCAAAGTCAAATAATTTAAAAAAGAAAATCATTTTTTTTATACAGCATAGGTAGGTAGATACCTGCAACAACAAAGAGAGTGCAGATGCGTTGCCAACCCAGAGGGCTAAGATGGAATACCTCTTGTGCCAGTAATTACACCGGCTGTCTTGCTCTCCACGCCGGAACACAACATTGCAAGCACTGCTGCTTAGCGGCAGGATTAGCGAGCAAGATGGTGGTAGCGATCCGGGCGGACCTTGCACAAGGTCCTACCACCCGCAAATGTACTTACAACAAATAAATCAATATTTGACTGACAAATTAAAATTGTAAAAACATTTCAGTAACTTATTTAACATACTGACTATTGAACATTTAAATACATTTTACCACAGAATAGATTTACGATTTCTTGAGATTTTACGTACATTAAATTAAGATACTTGTATCAGTGTTAGGTACTTATTATTAATGATAATATGTGTAAATAACATTACATCTGTTTTGTCCTGTAATCTGTTATTTTATTTATTATGCACAATAAAGAGTCATACATATATGCATATTTTTTTACAGTATAGTACAGTATTATTAATCTTGTTTTGAATAAAATACAAACGACCAGAAATAAATCTTTGGAAACCACCGTTCGTCCAACCAGCGATAAATTGAGCATCGTGTTCGCTGCTTACATCTCGGAGTTTTCTATCTTTGCATCGCCACACTGGCAAGGCTTCCTGCGATCATTCTTGTTCTGCGCCAGCGTGTATTCTTCTTCATCTACGGTAAAAATAGTGTAAGTAATGGACCGAATAAAACTACGAAAATTTGGTATAACATCGAGAAAAGCATTGGTACGTGAAAGAAGCTACAGCGTTCGCAAATCATCAATGTAGACTAACTACCGACAATGTGTTGTATCTGTTGTACAAGGTCTGCTTATATTCGCCAATGTTTTTATTAACTTTAGTGTAAATGCATGTAGATCACGCTAGATAGCGTTACCAGTAACAAACTGATTCGTCATTATTTTTGAAAACTAGGTAGGTTAATCTTATAATAAATGCAAACATAATTGTGTACAGAAATATTGCGTTGCCTACAAGGAGGTTTGCTCAATTTCATTGAAGCCTTTTTCTAAACAGGTGTGGGTGGTGCGGAGATATCTAACTCATAAATCTAACCCGCTCCGCTCGTAGCGTTTGCGCCACAACTTCCGTCCGGACCAAAAGACAGATGGGCAGAGATTACCCCGTGACTCGGGGTCAGTGGTTGCTCACCCGGGCCATTTGTAACCACTCGTTCAGCCCATTCCGGGAATGGTGTCTTTATTTATAACCCGGATGGCGGGTAATTTAGCTCGGTTTAAAAAAGGTTAGTGAAGATAGTAAATTACTATTATGCTCAGTACCCAATACTACTGTAATATCATAATACTTTCTTTTTTTTCCATAAATACAATGTATAAAAGAAAGTTGCTATCCATTCCCGGCTGTCCTTGTATCTTCGGCCGCTTAATCCTTCTAAACCCCGCAACGGATTTTCATATGGTTTTCACTGTCGCTTAGCTTTTTTCGAAAGGTTTTTAATCAATACATTCAAATTGTATGCGTGCGAAGCCACCACGGGTCGCTAGTGTATTTATCATGTGCTTATATCCTACGTAAGCAAAGGTGCAGACCCTATCCAGTTTATTTATAAGTATTTGAACCAGGTCGTGCGTGAGACGCACTGAGGCGTATGAAGGGGGTTGCTACGATCAACATATCAATATCACACGAAATTACATTCGTGTTCCCACTCACGACAAAAACTGGGGCTTTATTGTCGGATATATCCTTTCCCGGGTCCTTGAGAGAAAATTATTCAAGAGTAAAAATGAAAGCTTTATCTTTATCTGTACATTTTTTTTAATACAACGTAGAAGGCAAACGTGCAAGTGGGGACTGATGGTAAGTTATCACCATAGTTCATAGACACCCGCAACACCAAAGGGATTGCAAATACGTTGCCAACCCAGAGCGCTAAGATTTACAAAATAAGGACGCTATACCTTCCTGTCTGCCTCGATATTTTCGGCCGCTTACTACTTCTAAACCACGCAATGGATTTTAATACTGTTTTCACTGGCGTTTAGATTTTTTCTACTGGCGTTTAGTTTGAAATATATAACTCTTGATAACTTCATTCATCGTACAATTGGCCAAGTAAGTGGTCTTCCACTTTCTTTGTATACTGTACCATAAGCTAAAATAAAAATAGCTCAAATGCCACTGATTTTGTTAGTGGTAAAGAAATTTGTTGACAGAAAGTTCAAATCCTTTTAAATATGTCCTACAATTAACATGGATCCAACAACACCTCATAAATAAAATTCATCAAGCCATTTAGGCTGCAGCGCGCCAATGGAATAGACATTCATACATAACACAACCCTTCGTTCCGGCGGCAGTCGGATAAAAGAAGTTTAGGCTATTTAACCCCCAAACAACCTTTACTTGCACCGGAAATAATAGAAATTCCATAGTACTTATTTTCGATTTCAGAAACGTGTATCGTGACGATAATTTATGATAATTTGAAGTGTTATGAGTTATGACATCTATGAATAACGTATCGGTGCTTAATTTTTTTTAATGTTATCTTGTCCTAATTTCTATTGTCAACTTAGAAGTAAAGACAATAAGGTTTAATATCAAAAAGAAATTGTTAATTTGAGTAGCAAATATCTTTAGGCACTTGGATAATAAATGGAAATTATACGTAACTGTTAGATAAACAGTGCACTGTGGGCTAGAAAGAAAAGTGTACGCGTGCCTTTAAATAACCAGCACTAAATAAGGCCGCATCAAAAGTCGAACGAAAGTACAACAAATCGACAATCGCTCGCGCTGTCAGTCTGTCGAACCGACGGAGCTGATGTCAATACTATTATTTTGTAATAAAACCTATTTGCAAGGCAACTTAATAAATTATTATTTTATGAAGTTAGACGTAAAGTTGTAAATCCAATGACTATAAATGGTAAAGTAATAATTTGCATTTGTAACATTGGCGTCAACCTGTATTCTTATGTCGGTCCGTCTTTCTGCTGTCATTTAGTATGACACTGTACATCCATGTATTATAATATCATTGATAATCAGTCACCATTTTTGACGGCTTAATGAAGAAAAAGCTTACTAAATTTGATTTAAATTGTTGAATTGTTGCAAAAGCTGCAGAGTAATACGTAGATTAGTGCAAAGGAAAAAACATGATTAATTAATTTTTTTATACTTTATTTCTTTATTGCAATAAACTGACCCTGTAATGCATTCAACTAAACCAGTAAAATTATCGTTCGAACCCCAACAGACCAATTTCACCAGTTCCAAAAAATTCTGAATCAAAACAAATAAAAAAAAACCCCTTAATCCGCGATTGGGTTTCATCGGGTCAAAGATTGGCGGGGGGAGGATAATTAGTCATTAAACTTCCAGAAAGTTCCAAGCAAACTTGCACGAAAGTGAGATTTCAAACCACTTTATAGTATTGCCTCTTTTGATGGTGCACTCTACTAGGCCGTGTTAAGGTGGATGTTCAGTGCGCAGGGTGTAAGCAAAAGTTTGTTAAAGAACAAGTTAAGTTTTGAGTGGCCTCGGTTTGAGATGAGAGAGCGTTTGTAAATTAGTTGGGAGCTGACTTAACTGATGCATTTAAATCAAATATTAATAAATCAGCTATCGACCGCGACATCGTTTTCCAATGTACCCTAAAATCGTATTTTTTGATGACAAACACTCTGTTTGATATTTTGAGTCCGAATGAATTCCGTAGAGCTTCGTAAAATAATAAATAAAAGTTTGAAATGTTTTCGCGAAGTAGCAAGGTTATTATTAAAATTATATTAAAATAAATGAACAACGCAACACTGTCACTAAAATAAAACTAATTTCAAAAGACACCAATGGCATCTACTTGACTAACTTTCAGCTGTTATACGATCTCGTGTAAAGATTTACGAGGGCAAACCATCGATATAGTTCGCCTTTGTACATCACTGTATCTCTTTTTGTCATTTATGTTTTTTTTGTACAATAAAGAATTTACATACATACATACATACATACATACATATATGTATTAGCTAGGTCTAATTTCTAGGAAAAATAGTTTTCCACATTTTTTACATCTGTCCAGGGCGGAGCTCGGTCGCCTTGGTAATATTGAACTAAATACTGCAAGATCATCATCACATGTTTAACAGCAGACCATTATACTCACTAACTACTAATTGACCATTATGATTTCCAGCCTATAATTATCTATGTTTCACTGGTGGATATAGGTCTCCTTTCAAAAGGAGGGGCTAAAGGGGCTTGGGTGTTACTTCCGACACAGATCCGTCGTGGTTAAAAAAGACACAAATTGTTCGGTAAGTGTGTGCAGAATACCTAAGATCGAGCTTTAGTAATCATTATTCATTTCATTTTAATTCGTGAAATATTCACCTACTCGTACATCACATATTTTATGAAACAGTGAACCAGAGCAGTAAGTAATTAAGCAGAACGAACATAAATCATAAAGGGCCTTTATCAAGAAATTAGGCGGCAAACATGGAACCGTATATCTACAACATACAGGCATACAGAGCATTAGGAGACGATAACACTGTTTGTGAACATGGAGCTGTGAATTTAACTGTAATTATGATAACTCGTATGACTTTTTCAATAGACGACTTTGTTATAAACTTTCGCGATTTTCATATGTTTAAAAATCAAAGTCAAACATGGAGGTATACACACATTAGACGACGGGACATATCTTCGGATAAACATATGACGACGTAATAAAGAAGATACTTGTCAACTGACAGTTGAAGCCAGCAACATTGCTTTACAAATTGCACTGTGTCGCTCCTAGTAGAATATTCGTGCTAGGTACACAGGTGTTCCAATGCTTCTAGTTCTACATGTTTAGTGATGAACATACATCGCTATGGTACGCGCGACCAACCAGCGTGTCAATGAGTAAGGGGCACAAAAAAATGTTTAATAGAATTAATGATTTAATCCATCTAGAGTTAAATCAACACTGATTAATTCACGCCGCATAGATTACAGGCTAAGCACTTGCCCTGGCTCCCAAATCTGGCGTTCATCGAGATGCATCTCACGTGCCAGATATGTCAAGAAATGACAGATTTTCAAGAGATTTGACAATTGTTTTCGTGTGAGATGAATCTCGCATAAACCGAGAATCGCACTAAAAGCATAGGTTCAAACTCTAAGGCTGTTTAAAAAAATGTACCTACCTACCGATTTTTTACTGACTCTAAATCTACAAACTGGAACAAATTACCTTGCTACTCCGCGAAACCAGTGCCGGGCTCGTGCAAAATAGCTGCGTCTGTGCGACACATATATGTTCATGCAAAAACCCACCCTCCTCCGCTTCCACACGAAACAACATATATCACACAGACTCAACTACACACCACCACCACTAAACACTAAAACTACACGATCGACGCGCGTTTCGCCTCTATACGAGGCATCATCAAGATCGACCCGTACTACCGTTCGCTACTTGAACGAATGGCGTACATGAAAAAAATGTTTTAGTTTGTTCCAGTTTGTTGATATGGACCTCCGCAAAGTAACGCCTGAATCTATTGACTCTAAATCTCACGACAAATGAAATCGCCCGTTGAAGTATTTGATTTGTGGTCTTGCTTATTTTGTTATTGATGATTATGAGTTTACTAAGGCGTGTTACACTAGTTTTATCTAACAGGTCGACTAATTATAACGATCAAAAGTACGAAAGGGACTGACTGAAAATCAGCGCTGTAGTGCCATAAACCCACTACAGCATAATGCTCAGTCAAACCCCTTTTTACCCGACTACGGAAAGCTACTGGTTATGTTTTGACATCAATGGCTGGTTACGTTGCTTAATATAGGAATTGACAAAACAAATTTTCAAGATTTTATTCTACCACTTCGACGACGTAACTGATGTGTAGGCATATCCATGCAAATTACAGCTTTCTCCTACTAAAGATCTCTGAGCTAGCTGCAGACGGACAGACGGAAGGACATGGCGAAACTTTAAGGGTTCTTTTAAGACTACGGAACCACAATATGCCTTCGTATGCCTCCTCTACACCCGAGGGTGCTCCAAGGCGGCTGGTTACACATGTTTAGTGATGAATGTTGTAACAATGGGTCTTCATTAGCGTCCCGAGACGCATTAATTAATTTTGCGTCGCCGGATGCATGATATACCATCTGCGGAGGAAGGTACAATGGCGTAGAGGTATAATAGTTGAAGATTTTAAATTAGAGTTTTAGTTGATTAAATAAATAAGTGCCTTGAGGTGATTGCACCATTGTCTTAGTTCCAAACTAAGAAAAACTTGTACGAGACGTCAAACGGAAGTCTTTACGGGCCTAGGAGGGATCGCTTTGATTGAGGAGTGGATTTTAAGAATTTCGCAGTAACTAATTTATTATTTATTATTGCTTACCATTCACGTGACCCGCCTGCTGCCAAAAGATACGGGTTTTCACAATCCGAATCGATTTGCGATCATATGGGACTGTTTTTATCCGATTCTGTTTCGATTTTAGGAGTTTAACTTAAGTACTAAATTTAAATAATGATTCATGGTATAATTAATAGATTCAGGCGTTACTTTGCGGAGGTCCAGTTTAACATAGAATGTATCAACAAACTGGAACAAATCACCAGTTTCTTGATACATTGTATGTTAAACTATAATCGACTTTCACACATTGTCATGTAATGTACAATTATTTAAAATTAGTAGCTTGAACTTCTAAAAACAAAACACAGTGTCTTAAGAAACAGTGTTTAACTTCCACAAAAGTCACACTATTTAGCCACAAATACTGCAAATCAAAATTCCCACCTCATATGGAGCGATCGACCTTAAACAAAACAGTGTATAATTATAAAATATACTTATGTGTAAGTTTTTATGGACGTACCTACGCTTGAAAAACTGATTTGGTACAAATTTCAGTTAAATTAAAGTTTAAACGACTTTTCAATAGCGTCGATCGTTTCGTTAGTTATTGGGGGGCTTAAATCTCCGTAATAATTTGACACACGCCACGATTAAGCAGGGTCCCGTAGCTAATCTAGCGGACCCCGAATATGAGCGCGTTAACTAGTTCACTAAACAACGGGCCCCTCGGCTCATTACACCAACTTAATCCGAAGGGTGCGGCACATTACAGTTTACATTACACGACACGAAACCGCTACGATTCTTGGACCAGCACGAACCGTCTCGATACGCGTTGACGCGCGTTTTTGGGTGGTATGACCTTGTGCAAGGTCCGTTCGGATCGCTAGCACAATCTTGCTCGCTAATCCTGCCGCTAAGCAGCAGTGCTTGCACTGTTGTGTTCCAGCGTAGAGAGCAAGACAGCCGGTGCAATTACTGGCACAAAAGGTATTCCACTTAGTCTCCTGGGTTGCCAACGCATCTGCAATCTCCTTGGTGTTGCGGGTGACTATGGGCGTTAGTGATCACCTACTATCAGGTGACCCACTTGTCGTTTGCCTTCCTATGTTGCATAAAAAACAACAAAACTTTGATAGGTACCTTGATTTTGACTTCGTGCATCCTAGAGTCGCCTGCCTCCTCTTTTTAAAAACGCTAAGATTCAGCGCACATATCCAGATGCTCTGTTTTTTAATATTATGTGAACCTAGACTTAACTAACGTAGGATTCTTATCCTGTCTACAACTGTTAATGTAAACTAACACTAAACACTCTCATCACAAAGAAAAATATTGGAAAAAGGCAGGACTCGAACCTGCAAACTCAGCATTCGTGCCAGCATTCAGTTCCGCCACAAAGTATCTGCCAGTCCCTTTTAATTTTTCATTGCGTTTATTTATATGGTCATTACATTATTGATTTTATAAGAAACTTTTTCAAGTTATCTCATTCCACTGGGTAACTTTGCAATGACCTCTGATGAGAGATAGCAAAACGAACACTTATCGACATGATCTGAATTAAATGTTTTTGAATTTGATACCTACCCCGTCGCGTGGTATAATTGGCTTCTGCCTCCACTTCGGCGTTATGTTAAACGCAGGCCCACGGTCGATTTAGTCGTCTTCACAAATATTGGGCACTCTTACACGAGGGTACGGCCGGCCATGAAGCGATTATACAGCTCCGCGCCGATTTACATAGGATCGGATAAAACGGCGCTTTGTTACACCAGTTTAATTGCTTACCCATTAACGTTGTACGTTTACGTTTTTCTTTGCCAAAAAGCCTGTGAAAATATTAGCGAACGTTAGAAAAAAAATGTACCGGTTTTCGTAATTTATTTTTATATGCTTTAACTTTACCTGTAAGTTCGTTAGGTTTGGGACAGTCACCAGCATTAAGATGTGACTATGGACAGCACTGCAAAAACATCTGATCATTGGTGAAAGGCATATATATATATAAGTATGTATTGATTTGTGGCCAGTATAAATATCGATTTCGGAAACGGCACCGGGCCGCTTCAAAATATTTGATATTGCACAAAATCAACCGGTCAAAAATCATCACATACTTATACCGAGTTAGATCGTCATATATATATACATATGTCTAAATATATGTCTTTCACCAATGATAAGATGTTTTTGCAGTGCTGTCCATAGTCACATCTTAATGCTGGTGACTGGAGAAATTTTGCAGGTCACTTTTCAATAACTTCCAGTTGTAGTATCGTTTCCAAAATTGGTTTGTATATGTAGTACCAATGACAATGCAATATTAAACTATTGCCAACAAAAAAGTTGGTTTTAGAAATGAAATTATTAACATAAAACTTATTAGTAGTAGGGATTCGCCGGTTCTGGATCACTTTTTTTTCGCTCAAAATGGCGGATTTGGGGGCAAAGAAATCTAAAAAAAAAAAAAAAAAAAAAAAAAAAAAAAAAAAAAAAAAAAAAAGGTCAACACCCCATTTAAAGCGATTGGACGGGGTCTCATCACGCTCCGCCCACTCCTTCACGTATATATGTACTTCCATTGCAACATAATACCAACACTTAATCACATACTCATAAAAGGATAGAGACCCTTTCCTTTGTTTCCTACTCACCCTTTGTTACGTTCAACTTCTTACCTGCGCCCACTTGGGGGTTCGGTGCCGACCTTTTTTTTTCCTGGGTACCTGATCGCCCGCCACGCTCCGTACAAATAAAATACCATGTCTTTTCATAAGTCCACTTTCAATTCATTATTCTATCAGCACATAAATATCCTATC
Organism: Ditula angustiorana; assembly: GCA_963691745.1. Taxonomy (NCBI): domain Eukaryota; kingdom Metazoa; phylum Arthropoda; class Insecta; order Lepidoptera; family Tortricidae; genus Ditula; species Ditula angustiorana. Next base: position 2,537,991 of record OY829480.1, on the reverse strand, counting down.
GCATTATTCGCAGTACACTTTTATTCGTAGCCTATAACTTTTAGGTCTATCATAAATCTAACCTAACCTAACCTACATTTTGGAGAAATTCAAACCTAACTTAACCTAACCTCCATTTTGGAGACATTCAAACCTAACCTAACCTACATTTTGGAGAAATTCAAACCTAACTTAACCTAACCTACATTTTGGAGACATTCAAACCTAACCTAACCTATATTTTGGACAAATTCAAACCTAACATAACCTAACCTAGGTTTTGGAGAAATTCGCAAGCCATAACTTTCAGGACTATTTTAAATCTAACTTAACCTAACCTACGTTTTGGAGAAATTCGTAAGCCATAACTTTCAGGCCTATCTTAAATCTAACCTAACCTACGTTTTGGAGAATATTGTCACGCTATACTTGGTTTGTACTTTTGATTCGCAACTCGATGTTTCGTGGACATATCTTTTGACAAATTCTTATTTTGCAAACTACTTATTTTATTCTGAATCCATAACTTTCAGGACTATCATAAATCTAATCTAACCTAACCGACGTTTTGGAGAATATTGTTACGCTAAATAGTAAATGGTTTCAGTTAAAAACAAGAATTTTGTTGCTTTATTGCTTTTTACTTCTAACCTTATTAAGTACTCCTTAGAAATACTAGTTTTAACGTGTTTGTTACGCAATTCGATTATTTAAATACTAGTCAAAACTTGTAGGATTGCACTATGTACAAAGGATATTAAGAACGCAGCCTTGTGTTTCGCTTACACAGTAGGTACTATCCTACATTTTGTGGACATATTATATAGCTAAAGTTTATTTTATGAATATACATATAGACAGAGAGTTTACATAATACAGTAAACGGTTTCAGTAGCTTTATTGTTTTCTTTGTATCAAACGCACCACGATCTTTTATTATTTAATTACTTAACATCAATACACTATGCAAAGAGAGCTTTTTGAAAAAATAGCTAGTTTGAACGTGTTCACTAGGCGAACCGTTTACCTGACCATCGTCAATAAGAGGAGCGTTATGTTTTTTTGAGTGTATGTCTTTGAAGATACTGGTTTAAACCTGCTAAATTGCACTACGCATAAAGGACCTCAAGAACGCGGACGGCATTGTATAATTGCTTTATTGTTGTCTTTGTATCAAAAGAACCGCCGCTGTCTTTTGTTATTCAACAAACCGCGTCTGGGGAATACGAGTTTATACCTGTTCAATAAGCGAAGCCCTTCTTTAAAAAAATACCTGTCCCAACTCGTAGGGATTGCGCTGGGTATAAAAGCCCGCCATCACATCTCGGCTTCATTGCGCCCCAAACAATTCTCCGAGCAAGATCTTCCAGTAAGAGAGTCGTGAGTCGTGAAGTTTAGTGCAAGGTTGCTGAAAGCAGTGTTTCGTTGCTGAAATGGATGTAAGTATGTAGTCATAATTTTATGTGTGCCCACTTATTTCAGATTTTGATTGATTGTAACATAACCTTCATCTATGTTTTATGTGTGCCCACTTATTTCAGATTTTGATTGATTGTAATATAACCTTCATCCATTTTTGTGTTTACCATGTAAATCTACTTTGAAGGACCGTTTGAATAACGTTTTTATTTTGTTACAGGAAAACACATTTAAAAATTATTACTATCCCGACGACGAAGCAAGTGATGAAGAAGGAACGTTGGCCTATAAAGTCAAAAAAGCTATTGCTAACACTAACAAGAGGCCTAATAACAGCATAGATGGCTTCTTTGAAAAACGGAAGAAAAGGAAAGTTGCTGTAAAGTCGTCGAGCGTCAGCCAAGCTACTGCGGAAGGCGTGGCTTTTATAAAGTCCAATAAAGACGATGCATCATACGCCTCACATCTTATAAAAATTGAGGTGTATGATGCGCGGAAAATAAAAAATGTTCCGCCAACGGAGCATTGGAAACATGCGGAAGTGCGTGTTAAATACTACGCGCACTCCGAAGAGGATGCTCACGTGGAATCCACAAGAGATGTGATTTACCAAATCACCAAACAGTTAGCGGAAAAAAGTGATTGTGTCAATTACGTTATAGACAATACAAAATAAGTGTAAAAGTAGTTTTAAGATCTTCATTTGTTCCTTTTATCTTTTTTTACTCGATTGTTTGCGTTTTGTTTGTTAATTGCTTTATAACTCGTACCGAACATTTTTCTTTGTATAGCGAACACCTTTTGTATTCTAAGCTTCCTTTCTAGTTATTATTTTTCCGACAAAGAGTCATTGTCTTTCATATTAGATAAGTAACACAAGTTCCAAGCGCCGATGTTCATTGTATAAATAGACCATAGCCCGCTTTAAAAAAAAACACATTCTAACGAAGACGTAATAATGGACGGACAGAGCTGCAACTTCTTCGACCAACAACTTGAACAGCTTACTGAAGACCAAAGGCTATACGAACTCTGCGAAAAAGTGGAACAAGAATATTTTAAAACGTAGGTTACTTACCTTTGTTATAATTCTGCTTTTGTTATAATTGTGCTATTGTCATAGATATCCATCCTACTGAATCATGCTTCAACTCATTTGATGCTAATAGTTACCTTTGTTATATTGTGTCATTGTAATGGATACCCATCCTACCGAAACATGTTTCAACTCGTTTTTTGCTAGTTGTAGCTGGTAGGGGTGGATTTTAAGGTATTTAAACCGAATGCCAGTTGCTTCAAATCATTTGTTACTTTTCTCGCGACGGCATAAGACTAGTTCTATTTAAGATGTATTTCAATTTGGATCTATCTCAAAGTGAAATTGCAAGCCTAGATAAATCTTTGATCTTGTCCAAATTCCATAATTTGATACGATTATGGTATTTAAAAAAAGTTTTACCACTTTCGTGGTTAGAGGATACGGAGATTATGCCATATTTCACACCATGCAGTGGACACATCATACACACTCATCAATCTGACACATCCGATGAAATTGATGGTGTACTGCCAATGCAGGCATATTGTTTAAATTGTAGACGAGAAATGAGTTAGTATTAAACTTTTAGGTGTTTTTGTTTATGTTATAATTGTCAATAATTTGTAATATTAATAATTGTTTTATTTTTGCAGATCTTTACAAGTTGGCCGAGGAGGTGTAAATAAAAAAAGATCAGCAATGTCTACCGTGACTGCCGAACCACCAACAAAGAAAAATAAACCTTTGAACAATTCAGCTAGCTACGCTGCTGTGGCAACGTCAACAGTATCAGTTGGACACCAAAACGTGAGTACAGAAAGTAATCACAAAATTGAATGTCCTGTGTGTCACGTGTCAGTATCTAGAAAATATTATTCCAACCACTTGAAAAGTAATACTCATAAAAACAACGTGATAAGTTCTGACAAGGAATTTACAAACGTTCAGTTAATTGAAAGCGCGTTCGGGAATAGAATAGTTACTTACAGAATTTTACCTGATTCCGTTACTACCAATGCATTTGAAACACCAGAATTATTTTTGCATAATATCAAGGGAAAAGTGTTTAAGTTACTAGAACGATCCATAGCAGAACAAACTGTCGTAAAAGTAAATTTCATTCTTAATGCAGACTTTACACAACAAACTAAGCAACTTAATAATGTTTTTGACTTTCAATCGTTAAATTACGTCGTTTGCAAGGGGGACGCCACAGATGGTATTTATGCATCTCTTGTAACTGAAATTGTTAACAAGGTAACCAATTTTGAAAAAAAAGACAGCGGATGGAGTTTAGTTAAAATAAAATATTTAGACATGAATATCAATAAATTCAATCCTTTGCGTGGTTCATCTTACATAAACTTACCATTGGATATAAAAAACAAAAAAGCAGTTATCAACGTTAAAAACAAAGACCATGAATGCTTCCGTTGGGCTATACTGTCAGGTTTATATGAGCCAAATAACAACTCTAACAGGGTCTCGTCGTACAAATTGCACAGAAATAAATTGAAATTTGAAAATCTTTCCTTCCCAATAAAAATAAACGATATTCATAAATTCGAGAAAATGAATGATCTAAGCATTAATGTTTTTGGCTTGGAGTACGATTCGAAAAGCAAGCAAAATAAAGTTATTGGTCCGTTACACTTAACGAAAAGTAGGAAAACTATCCATTTAAACTTGCTGTATTTAAATCACGGTACTAAGGGCCATTATTGTTACATAAAAAGTCTATCGCGATTAGTATCAAAACAAATGACGACGTCAGAGCATGCAATCCACTTATGTGATGGTTGTTTAATTTATTTCACTTCACATGAAAAATTGCAGAAACATCAAAAACATGACTGTTTTCATGTATGTACAAACTTACCCTCTGAAAACGATAGTAAAAGAAACTGGTTTAATGAATTAGTTCCCTCTAACCAAATATCATTCAATAACTACGATCGTAAATTGAGGGTCCCATTTGTTATATATGCCGATTTCGAAGCATTTTTAAAACCCATTGAAACTTGTATCAACGATCCGAATAAATCCTCAACAACCAATGTTCAGGAACATGTAATGTACAGTTTTGGATACTATGTTAAATGTTCATATGATGACAGTTTATCTGTATATAGAACATACACAGGTCAAAATTGTGCCGAATCATTTATGAAATTATTAAAAAAAGATTTAGAGAACATTTGCAAAAAGAACACTTTTGTAAAATGTCCTTTGCCCTTAACGGAACAAGATAAAGTAACCATAGCACAAAGTGATACCTGTTTCATTTGTGAAAAAAAATTAAATGAAGAATTCATTGTGTCTCATAACCAACATACCGGTGCTTTTGAAGGAGTCGCTCATCCATCCTGTTCTGAGAAATATCGAACCCCTAATTTCTTACCTGTGTTTTTACACAATTTGAGTAGCTATGATGCTCATTTTATTGTACACGGGCTTGGATTTGAAGAGGGGGACATAGAAGTTATCCCACAAAACAAAGAAAAATATATTTCTTTCTCCAAGCAATTTCACATCAATAACCATGTAATGAAATTAAGATTTCTTGATTCCTTAAAATTCATGAGTAGCAGTCTTGATAAGTTAGCCAAAAATTTACTGCCCGATCAGTTTCATGAACTTCGGTTAAATTTTCCATCTGAAGAAGACTTCAAACGCTTAATACGAAAAGGAATATATCCATATGAACATATGACATCTTTTGAATCATTAGAATTGGTTAGTCTTCCCAATCACGATGATTTTTACAGCTCATTAAATGATAACCACATTTCAGAAAATGATTATAAACATGCACGTGACGTATGGAATCACTTTAAATGTAAAAACATGGGGGATTATTCAAATCTTTACTTAAAAACTGATGTTTTGTTGTTAGCAGATGTGTTTGAAAATTTTAGAAATGTTTGTAAAGAAACATATGGATTGGATCCTGCACAATATTACACGGCACCTGGATTAAGTTGGGATGCTATGTTAATGTCTACTAAAATTAATCTAGAACTTCTAACGGACATTGACAAAATTTCTTTTATTGCAAATAACATAAGAGGTGGTATTTCTCAATGTAGTAACAGACATGGGAAAGCTAATAATATATTTATGTCTGAATATGATCCTACGTTACCATCTTCATTTTTGATGTATCTAGATGCAAATAACCTTTACGGTTGGGCAATGTCACAATGCCTTCCCATTGGCAAGTTTGAATGGGTGGATAATAATACCGATTTTAATGTTTCTGATGATGCTGAACACGGATACATTCTAGAAGTTGATTTGGAATACCCAAATAACTTACACGATTTTCATTCTGATTTACCATTCTGCCCAGAAAACGTTTGTTTAGGTGATACCAAAGAAAAAAAGCTGATTCCTAATTTAAATAACAAAGCGAACTATGTGATTCACTATCGAAATCTAAAACAATGTTTAAAATCTGGTTTACGTTTGCTAAAAATTCACAGAATTTTAAAGTTTGAACAAAAGGCATGGTTAAAGACTTACATCGATTTAAATACACACATGCGTTCGTTGGCCAGATCAGAATTTGAAAAAGACTTCTTCAAACTCATGAACAATTCTGTTTTCGGTAAAACTATGGAAAATATAAATAAAAGAGTGAATGTTAAATTACTTAACCACTGGCAAAACCACGGAAAAACTCAAGGAGTTCAATCTTTAATAGCAAGACCTGAATTTCACAGCCTTTCTATATTTTCGGAGAATTTGGTTGCAGTACAGTTGAAAAAAACAAAAGTCTTGTACAACAAACCTATTTATTTAGGATTTTGTATATTAGATTTGTCAAAAACTTTAATGTATGAATTTCACTATGACTTCATGAAAACCAAATATCCAGATAAACTGAAATTGCTTTACACGGACACGGACAGTTTGGTATATCAAATATTTACGGATAACTTTTACGCTGATATACTAATAGATCTAGAATCTTACTTTGATACTTCTGATTATCCTCCTGACAATCAATACGGTTTGCCATTAGTAAATAAAAAGCAATTGGGTTTTTTTAAAGATGAAAATAATGGTAAAATTTTTAAAGAGTTTATTGGCCTTCGATCAAAAATGTATGCAATGGATGTACAAAACGAATTTATAGCAAAAGCAAAAGGAGTTAATAAATGTATTACTAAAAAATTTAACATTGACAATTACAAAACATGTTTGTTCAAAAAAGATAATCTGTTGTGTGAAATGATGCGGTTCAGGTCTATAAAACATGTTATATTTACACAAAAAATAAACAAAATATCTTTATCACACAGTGATACAAAACGATATTTACTAGAAAATTCCACTGACACGCTTGCTTGGGGCCACTACAGAATAAAGGACATTCAGTGTTAATATTACTTTTCTGTACTTGCGATTGTTCCTAAATTCGTAACAATTTTTTTTGTAATTATTGAGTATGGACTGGTAATAAGATAATAGAAAGTTGTAATTTATGTATAATTTAAAAATTTCAGAATGTTTTTAGACATTTTTTTTTTATAAATTTAAGTTTTTTCTTTGTAGTATTATGCATGGACTAGTAATAAGATTACAGAAAAATTTAATTTACTCTTTTTTTTTTAAATTAAATAAAGTGTTTAGATAAATTTCATGTGTTTTTATTTAAAAATTATTCAGGTGTGACAAAACTATATAACCTTGTTTGGACTTAAAAAAAAATCATTAGTGTTTTAGTACTTTTAGATTCAACACGTATAACAGATTTATATAATGATTCACTTTTGTCACCCTTTTACGGCCATTGTTGCTGGTCCCAGTGGGTGTGGAAAATCAAAATTTGTCACAAACTTTTTAAATGATTGCAAAGTACTATGCGATGTAAATTTTTCGGAAGTTATTTGGTGTTATGATGAAATGCAACCTTTGTACAATCTGGAAAATGTTAATTATAGTCAAGGAATACCTGATATTAACATGTTTGATGGGAAGCAACCTAAACTTCTTATTATCGATGATTTGATGAGGGAGTCAGATGGACGGATCGTTGATATTTTCACGAAGGGTAGTCATCACAGAAACTTAAGCGTGTTTTATATTACACAAAATATATTTCACCAGGGACGAGGTCAACGTGACATCTCGCTAAACACAAGTTACATTGTATATTTTAAAAATCCTAGAGATAAAACTCAAATACGATACTTGTCGCGACAAGTTTATCCTGAAAATTCAAAATTCGTGGATGAAGCCTATAAAGATGCTACTAAGGATGCCCATGGATATCTCATGATTGATCTGAAACAAAATACAGATGACTTATGTCGTTTCAAAACTAAAATATTTCCGTTCGATAAAAATTGCACAGTTTACATTCCTAAAAAAGGATTTAAATATAACAGGAATCAACAAGTTTTAGTCAGTTCTAAATGATGCACTCGAGTGTGAGCACATATAAACACTTACTTGAAGCGTTGCAAGTACTTAAACCAAAATATCGCACGGCTTTACTCAAAGCTTGTGATGATGATGAAATCAATATTATTTGCGAGTGTATTTATAACGTGCTAAAAGGAAAAATTCCATTAGAAAAAAAAGAAAAATCTAAATTAAATAAACACAAGAACATATTACGCAAGCTAGTTTCAAAGGGAAAACAAAAACTAAGAAAAACTATCATCATTCAAAAGGGTGGTGCATTTCTACCTGTTATTTTAGGTGCAGTTTTAAGTGCTTTAATAAACTCTTTATAACCAAAATGGAGAACACAAAAAAAATGCTTTTGGTAGAACAAGATTTTATTGAAAGACTTAAAAATAATGAGCTATCAGAGAACTCATCGTCTCGTCTGGATGGAGAGATGAAAAAAATATTGAAAAGTAAAATGGATGATCGTGAAAAATGGGCATTATATTCCCAAGCACTGCAGCGATTTTTACATTTTGCCGAAGCAGATCGAAAGCCTTTCAAAATACCAATAGTAATGGATGGAGTTGATCACTTAAACAACCTCAACAGTGACTTAGATTCAAAGGTAAAAAAGCAGGAAAATGCAAATAATGACTCAGTCGCAAGCCCAACTTTGCTGGAAGATGATGTTCCTGCTACACCACCACTTAATAAAACGAATCAATACTATCCTGTGGAATTAACTCCATCTCATATCGTACAAGGAATACCGAAATCTTATCGATCGAAAACCCAAACTTTAATGGACATTATTATCCTTAATAAAAAAAAAATTTGGTGGAAGACAGGAGGGGAAGTTGTGTTAAACAATCGAGTGATCCCAAATAGCAATATTGTCGATCTGATAAACGATGTAACAAGACCTCTAAAACGCGCAAAACCAATAGGTTGGGAAGAATTTGCATTGGTTTTAAAAGATATAGGAGTTCCTACATTTTGTATTGGTAATCCTGCTAACTTGGAGTATATGAAGAGAGATTACACCAACGAGTTTCGCGCATCATCATCATCTTCTAAAAATACAAGGGATTCATCATTTAAAGTAAAAAACGCATCTACACCTATTTCTGCTAAAACAATTGAGTCGACCAAAAAGAAATTAGATTGGGAAAAATGGACCCCCTATTAGATATAAATAAGATTTACTACGATGTGTCCAACCCAGCTGGTTACAGTAGTATAGATAAGTTAGCGAAGGAAATGAAAGGTAATATGAGCAAGGAGGAAGTAAAAAAATGGTTACAGTCTCAGGAAACGTATACTTTACATAAACCTGTCCACCGACGATTTACTAGGAATCGATACATCCTATCTAATTATAATGAACTCTGGCAGGCTGATCTCAGTGATATGCGTACTTATAGTCAATATAATGATGGATATAAATATATTCTTTGTGTTATTGATGTTTTTAGTAAATATGCTTTTGCAAGAGCCATGAAAAAGAAGGATTCAGAAACAGTTAAACAATGTTTTGAAAGCATATTTGCAGAAGCCAAATCTACCCCTCGTCACATCCAATCCGATAAAGGCACAGAATTTGTTTCAAAGGTGGTAAGAGACTACTTTAAAAGCAAAAACATTAATTATTACACCACTAATAATCCAGACATTAAAGCAAGTATAGTTGAAAGGTTTCAAAGAACTCTTAAAATGAAAATGTGGCGTTATTTTACTCATAGAAATACTTACAACTACACTAATATATTACAAGATCTTCTTCACTCTTATAACCATAGTTATCATTCTAGTATCAAAATGCGACCAATTGATGTTAATTTTAATAATATCATGACTGTTTGGTGTAACTTATATGATAGAAAAAAAGACAAACAAATTTCATTAGAAACCACACAACTGAATGTAGGTGATCATGTTCGAATAACTAAATATAAACACATATTTCAAAAGGGTTATGAAACTAATTGGAGTGATGAAATTTTTATAATTGATGCAATCATTAGACGATCTCCGAGACTTGTTTATACCTTAAAGGACTTGGATGGTGAACCAATCGTAGGTACATTTTATTCTAAAGAATTACAAAAAACAACTTATCACCCCTCCATGAAGTATAAAATTGATAAAATAATACGCTCTCGGCGTGTTGGTGGCAGAAAGGAAGTGTTAGTGAAGTGGCAAGGTTATCCGAGTAAATTTAATTCTTGGATTCTTGCATCAAACTTAGAAAAAATATGAGTGAAGGAAGTTTTTATATAACTTTGTTAAGCAATAGCTCGACGGCTTATTATACTGATAATACAACAGCACATTTTATGACCAAACTACCTAAGACCGTTAAATTAGAAGGAGAATGGGTTGTTGGTTTAGTGGAATTTCAATACCCACGTTCCATGTACAATGTTCAAGATCAAGAAAATATCATCTATATAAAAAAGAAAGTACGATTACCTAATGACAAGTTTGACAAAATCATAGATATAAAAACTCACATACCTGCTACTACATATGATAGCGTTGACACTTTCCTTGACGCGTTCAATGAAAACCCGCAATTAAAAAATAAGGTGAAATTTAGGTGTGATAAAATATCAAAAATGGTGGCTATAACTGCAACTGAAGATATAACATCTATCATAACATCACCGATACTGAGTTTGCAGTTAGGTTTCAAACCACGATCTAATTTAAAACAAATTTCAATTGGGAAAAATCCAGTAAATTTGTATTTAGGGTTACCATCACAAATATTTGTGTATACCGATATCATTGAACCGCAAGTAGTGGGGGATGTTATAACATCATTGTTGAGAATAATTCCATTGGATCCAACTCAGTTCGTTTATGGAGCTTACAAAATGCATGTCTTCTCACCTGCTCATTATGTACCTGTTTTACGTAGAGAGTTCGATACGATTGAAATAGATATAAGAACGACTACCGGTGCCAGAGTACCATTTCAATTTGGATCTTCTTGTGTGAAGCTACATTTTCAACGAATAAAATGACTCACAAACGATCGTCTGCCTCTTGTCCATATGAACATTATTATTTACATCAAGCTGGCTCTGGTGTAGGAATTGTCTATAAAGGTGTTCCATTTCAACGAGGTCATGGGATTGGAAGCTTTTTGGGTGGGCTATTTAGGTCTGTGATTCCTTTGTTATCCAGTGGTTTTAGGGCTGTAGGGAAAGAAACATTAGATGCGGGGATCGGCCTGCTGTCTGATATGGTAAATTCACGTCCTATGGAGAGTTCGATCAAGTCTCGATTCAAAGATGCAAGTGCTAACTTAAAAAGAAAAGCTGATGAAAAAATTGATTCTCTAATGTCAGGATCTGGGTATAAAATGTCAACTAAAAGACGAGAACGACTCATTCCGTTAAAAGCATCACGACGAAGAGGAAGTAAAAAAATTAAAAAGTATAACGTCGAAGATATATTTTCATATTAAATAATGTCATTCTTACATAATCATTCATGTGAATGTGCAAAATCTGAGTTAGATATATTTGCCCTGCCGTCAACTCAAACCAGTATTGAAAGTGGACAATGGGTTCATTACAAACCGATTTCATCTTTAAACGACGACGGCCCTATAGAATTTCAAGTTCCCGGATCAGGTGATGACTATATTGACTTGTCACATACGTTACTGCATGTCAATGCAAAAGTATTGAATCAGGATGGTACAAATTTAAAAGCAGATGTCCAAGTTTCGCCTGTTAACAATTGGTTGCATTCCCTTTTCAATCAACTAGACATATATTTAAATCAAAAACTCATATCACCTCCGAACAACACATATGCCTATCGTGCTTATTTGGAGAATCTCCTTAACTATGGTCCAGCAGCCAAAGAATCTCATCTAACTTGTGGATTGTGGTACGAAGATACTGCACATCATATGGATGCCGTTGACGCAACGAACAAAGGGTTTCACAAAAGAATGGAATTTGTGAAAGAGAGTAGACAAGTTGAAATGATTGGTCACTTGCATGGTGACATGTTTAACCAAGAGAAATTTTTAATAAATGGCGTAGAAATGCGTGTTAAGTTAGTGCGCTCAAAAGAAACATTTAATCTTATTTGTCATCAAGATAAAAAATTTAAAGTACAAATAATGGATGCTAGTCTTATTATAAGAAGAGCAAGAGTCAACCCTAGCGTTTTGTTAGCCCATCAAAAAGTACTAGCGTCAACAACTGCAAAGTATCCTATAACAAGAGCGGAAGTTAAGGTTCTGACAATACCGGCAGGTGTGCAAGGTAAAACATTAGATAATATATTCCTTGGACAAGTTCCTAAAAGATGTATTGTCGGTTTTGTCTTAAATTCAGCGTTTAACGGTAATTTAGCATTGAATCCTTTCAACTTTCAACATTTTAATATGAATTCATTCAGTTTGTATGTAGACGGTCATGAAATACCTTCTAGAACATTACAACCATCATTTAGCTCTGGTTTAATAGCATCACCATATCACACTTTATTTTCTGGGACTGGCATTCATTTTCACAACGAAGGTAACGCAATAAGTAGAACAAACTACGGAGACGGATATTGTTTGCTATGTTTTGATTTGACTCCTGATTTATCTGCTAGTTCAACGTCACATTGGAATCTCGTCAGACATGGAAGTGTTCGGTTAGAAGTTCGCTTTGATTCGTCTCTAAGTCAAACTGTTAACTGTATTGTATACGCAGAATTTGATAATGTAATTGAAATAAACAAGAATCGTGACGTAACTGTGGATTATAACAGTTAATAAATACTTTGTTTTTAATAAGGATACATCATTTGTTCTTAAACGTTGTTAACAGAATCATTTATAAGCTGCTAAATTTATATTTATCATGGATACAAATGAAATACAGCTCTGTATGAATAAAATAAGTTCCAGTTTTAAATCAAATGTTTTTGCTGCAAACCGATTGCCTATTTGGGTAAATTTACCTGCTTTTATTATAAGCAATTTAGATCCCGACTCAAAACCGGGGTCTCACTGGATAGCTATACACATTGATATTAATGGCATTGGTGAATATTTTGACTCATTTGGTCGAAAACCTACAGGTAGTCATAAGCTATTTTTGAAAAGAAATTCTAGGAGATGGGTTTATAACCACAACTCATTTCAAAATCCTTTTACCTCGGTCTGCGGGGAATATTGTTTAGTCTATCTGTATTTTAAGATTAAAGGAAAAACTATGTGTGACTTGGTAAATGTGTTAACTGAGAGTTCTCTATGTAACGATCTAATTGTAAGAAATATGTTTAAGTCTATTTTTTTGAAATAAACAATTAAATATAAAACAAACTCTTTTATTGTTCTAAGTTAAGTCTACATTTTCGTCCAGGGAAGTGTATTTGTGAATAAAACATAAAAAATGTAACATGGTATTCATTAAAACTTTATTCAAAGTCATGGCTATGGTCTATTTATACAATGGACATCGGCGCTTGGAACTTGTGTTACTTATCTAATATGAAAGACAATGACTCTTTGTCGGAAAAATAATAACTAGAAAGGAAGCTTAGAATACAAAAGGTGTTCGCTATACAAAGAAAAATGTTCGGTACGAGTTATAAAGCAATTAACAAACAAAACGCAAACAATCGAGTAAAAAAAGATAAAAGGAACAAATGAAGATCTTAAAACTACTTTTACACTTATTTTGTATTGTCTATAACGTAATTGACACAATCACTTTTTTCCGCTAACTGTTTGGTGATTTGGTAAATCACATCTCTTGTGGATTCCACGTGAGCATCCTCTTCGGAGTGCGCGTAGTATTTAACACGCACTTCCGCATGTTTCCAATGCTCCGTTGGCGGAACATTTTTTATTTTCCGCGCATCATACACCTCAATTTTTATAAGATGTGAGGCGTATGATGCATCGTCTTTATTGGACTTTATAAAAGCCACGCCTTCCGCAGTAGCTTGGCTGACGCTCGACGACTTTACAGCAACTTTCCTTTTCTTCCGTTTTTCAAAGAAGCCATCTATGCTGTTATTAGGCCTCTTGTTAGTGTTAGCAATAGCTTTTTTGACTTTATAGGCCAACGTTCCTTCTTCATCACTTGCTTCGTCGTCGGGATAGTAATAATTTTTAAATGTGTTTTCCTGTAACAAAATAAAAACGTTATTCAAACGGTCCTTCAAAGTAGATTTACATGGTAAACACAAAAATGGATGAAGGTTATATTACAATCAATCAAAATCTGAAATAAGTGGGCACACATAAAACATAGATGAAGGTTATGTTACAATCAATCAAAATCTGAAATAAGTGGGCACACATAAAATTATGACTACATACTTACATCCATTTCAGCAACGAAACACTGCTTTCAGCAACCTTGCACTAAACTTCACGACTCACGACTCTCTTACTGGAAGATCTTGCTCGGAGAATTGTTTGGGGCGCAATGAAGCCGAGATGTGATGGCGGGCTTTTATACCCAGCGCAATCCCTACGAGTTGGGACAGGTATTTTTTTAAAGAAGGGCTTCGCTTATTGAACAGGTATAAACTCGTATTCCCCAGACGCGGTTTGTTGAATAACAAAAGACAGCGGCGGTTCTTTTGATACAAAGACAACAATAAAGCAATTATACAATGCCGTCCGCGTTCTTGAGGTCCTTTATGCGTAGTGCAATTTAGCAGGTTTAAACCAGTATCTTCAAAGACATACACTCAAAAAAACATAACGCTCCTCTTATTGACGATGGTCAGGTAAACGGTTCGCCTAGTGAACACGTTCAAACTAGCTATTTTTTCAAAAAGCTCTCTTTGCATAGTGTATTGATGTTAAGTAATTAAATAATAAAAGATCGTGGTGCGTTTGATACAAAGAAAACAATAAAGCTACTGAAACCGTTTACTGTATTATGTAAACTCTCTGTCTATATGTATATTCATAAAATAAACTTTAGCTATATAATATGTCCACAAAATGTAGGATAGTACCTACTGTGTAAGCGAAACACAAGGCTGCGTTCTTAATATCCTTTGTACATAGTGCAATCCTACAAGTTTTGACTAGTATTTAAATAATCGAATTGCGTAACAAACACGTTAAAACTAGTATTTCTAAGGAGTACTTAATAAGGTTAGAAGTAAAAAGCAATAAAGCAACAAAATTCTTGTTTTTAACTGAAACCATTTACTATTTAGCGTAACAATATTCTCCAAAACGTCGGTTAGGTTAGATTAGATTTATGATAGTCCTGAAAGTTATGGATTCAGAATAAAATAAGTAGTTTGCAAAATAAGAATTTGTCAAAAGATATGTCCACGAAACATCGAGTTGCGAATCAAAAGTACAAACCAAGTATAGCGTGACAATATTCTCCAAAACGTAGGTTAGGTTAGATTTAAGATAGGCCTGAAAGTTATGGCTTACGAATTTCTCCAAAACGTAGGTTAGGTTAAGTTAGATTTAAAATAGTCCTGAAAGTTATGGCTTGCGAATTTCTCCAAAACCTAGGTTAGGTTATGTTAGGTTTGAATTTGTCCAAAATATAGGTTAGGTTAGGTTTGAATGTCTCCAAAATGTAGGTTAGGTTAAGTTAGGTTTGAATTTCTCCAAAATGTAGGTTAGGTTAGGTTTGAATGTCTCCAAAATGGAGGTTAGGTTAAGTTAGGTTTGAATTTCTCCAAAATGTAGGTTAGGTTAGGTTAGATTTATGATAGACCTAAAAGTTATAGGCTACGAATAAAAGTGTACTGCGAATAATGCGATAGGATATTTATGTGCTGATAGAATAATGAATTGAAAGTGGACTTATGAAAAGACATGGTATTTTATTTGTACGGAGCGTGGCGGGCGATCAGGTACCCAGGAAAAAAAAAGGTCGGCACCGAACCCCCAAGTGGGCGCAGGTAAGAAGTTGAACGTAACAAAGGGTGAGTAGGAAACAAAGGAAAGGGTCTCTATCCTTTTATGAGTATGTGATTAAGTGTTGGTATTATGTTGCAATGGAAGTACATATATACGTGAAGGAGTGGGCGGAGCGTGATGAGACCCCGTCCAATCGCTTTAAATGGGGTGTTGACCTTTTTTTTTTTTTTTTTTTTTTTTTTTTTTTTTTTTTTTTTTTTTTTTTTAGATTTCTTTGCCCCCAAATCCGCCATTTTGAGCGAAAAAAAAGTGATCCAGAACCGGCGAATCCCTACTACTCTTATTTCATCTTGTTTCCAATTATAGGATAAATAAAACGTCTGTAGGCAAATTCAACGAAAGCAATAGTACTGACAAATCTTCCAAATACTACTTGCCAGTGTCTTTTAATTTTAGTGCCAATATCGGGTAATTCAGGGGCCAATCACCAAATTGCCAATGGAACCAATGTTTATCCTATTTTAAAATGGCAATTTGTTTAACTGTAAACAGCTTTAGGATGGTTTAAAATTGGACACACACATTTCGTCTTCCACGTGTTTTAAATGAACAACAAACTCATATAATCAACCCCCCACTAACTGTCGTAACAGCATTGTGAACTGTTGTTAGGTACCTACTACAGTTAACTTAGAAAGGGATGATATTATGTCATCATCATCATCATGATCTCAGCCACAAGAAGTCCACTGTTGGACATATGCCTCCTCCATGGATTTCCAAAGTGGCCGGTTGGAAGCAGCATGCAACCAGCGTCTTCCTGCCACCTGTATGAGGTCATCGGACCATCTCGTGGCTTGTGGATATTATGTAGTATTGTCTAACGTATAGATTGGCGGCAACAACCAAACAACATAAAATAGTAATTTCGTTGTAATCGATTTTTTTTTAGATTTTTTTTTGGATTTTTTTGATACATTCATATTCAATTTAAAATGCTATAATATAATGAATGACAACACAAAGAAAAATTAAGGTAATGGCAGTGGCCCGTTTCAAGAAGCTACAAGTTACAATTTTACAAGTCTAAACCGGCAACATTGGTCCTTATGCCTATTGCCATTGGTCATTATTGACCAATGTTGCCGGTTTTTCCGAACCGGTGGTAAATTTTATGACATTCATAAGTGCTACCTGTAAGCCTAATCTGAGTAAAATATTTTGACTTTGACTTTAGACTTGTAAAATTGTAACTTGTAGCTTAGTGAAACGGGCCACAGGACTCGAACCTGCAACATCAGCATTTCATGCCTTGCGTTTGCCAGTTTCGTACATTACCTAATACATAGTAACATTAACTCCAATCAGCGCACGAGATCTGAAATAAAACTTTGAATTGGCTAATAACATCAAAAAGTGCACGTATTTCGAAGTTGCTCCGCTGCTGACTGACGACAATCAGTCGGGCGGGCGACGCCGCGTTATAATGAATAGTTAAAACCACGAACTTCTTGCCATTGCATAAGGCATAAGCGAATAGCTGTGGCCTGTACCACTTAAATTACAAATGCTACAATTGGGATGTTGACAAAAAAATAATAATTAGTCCATCTTTTAGAACGCCAGAAAATAGTAGATACGTATTTTTTCTTTTGCTTCTAAAACTTAAAATAACAAAGTTACAGAGCGGCGAAAGTTCGCGCTACGTCATTATATCGTAAAATTTTTACGAATCGAGTGACGTCACGAGCCCCTACTCCTGAATTTGAATGTGCTGTATCTTTGTCAATATTATTCGTATGGACAAATAAAAAAATACGTATCGAGTATTTTTCTATAATCTAACTGACGGACTAATTAGAATCTTGTTGTTTTAACCCAGGAGACATCCCTATTTAACATATTTGTCACATTTTCGTATGAAAAACTCTACAATACGATATTCCACTCAAAAATCTAATGACATAATAGTATTTTATGCAACTGTTGCATAATGAGGGGTCTTAAAACGCGAGTGTGGTTTTATGAAACGAGTGTCAGCGAGTTTCATAATAGGATCACACGAGTGTTTTAAGACCTAATTATGTACAGTTGCATACATTACTTTATCTACACACATATCATAAGTACTCTATGATGGGTTCAGAAGCCATAGGCCAATGACCTGCATTGCTACTAGCTACTAGTGCTAGGTACCTATTAAATATCTATAGACTGTACACATTAAAATAATGTAATAAAAATGAATTTTAACAAATATAGAAACAAATTAGAAAAATTCTCATAATAATATTGGTTGTTATAATGCTGGTCATTGCCTACGGTTTCTGAACGCATTATAGAGCATTTATGATATATGTGTAGATAAAAGTGCAAAATTGTTATAGACGACCATTAAAAACATACTTATGCCCAAAGAAGAAGTAAAAAAAAACTGATATTTTAGAAGTTACAGTGATACAAAGTTACAAAGATGGCAAAGACAAAAAGTTCTTTTTTTTTGCTTCAAAATATGTCATTCGAATCCAAATTAAAAATGTAGAAAATTGTAGTATGTGAGTAATTAGTTAAAAGCTTACAGTATTAAAATAAACACGATTTAGTGTTGGCTCCATACAAAATCACCATAGTGACGTCACTGGTGCTGTATGCAGCGCGATAGAGCGTTTTCGCGACGCACGCCCGTTGTGTTTTTATTACTCGTGTTATTTCGAAAAATAATGATCGTAAAAGAAAACTAAAAACACATTTTTTCTTCTTTTAACCAACTCTATCAATTTTGGAAATAAAAAAAAGTCATTAGAATACAAAAATATGTCAAATAGTAGCACTTGTAATTTTTTGTGAATCTTATTACATCGCTTTAAGACTCATAATCATAATCCAAGAAATTAATAATGCGTGTTTTTCTACTTGGTATTTTCGTACATTGTTTAACGTAATGATGTCCCCTGGTTAAGTTAAGTTTGTATCTCACTGCAAGTTGTACGTATGTCGACGAAGCATTCTCAATTTAACCGGGTATTCACAGTTTTCTTTTTCATTTTTTGAATGGCCTTGCGCTGATAGCCTCAAACAGCTTTGACAGTTTACCGGTGAGTATTTTTTTAAATAACTAAAGAAGTCAATAATAACACAAGTCTGATTTATTCCTCGCTAGTGACGGCTCACACAGCGTTTATGCTTAAGACGGAAAATTTAAAAAGCAGTAACTACGTTTCATTTAGAAATGTGTTAATGTCAAAAACATTAGTTCAACTTAACTTTTTCTTAACTTGGACCGCAGTAAAACTAAACTCGGTCCGCAGTCGTTTCTTTGTTGCATTCAGAGCTAAAGCGAATTGTAACGTTTGCGCAGAAACTCGTTTATTAAATTACTCAATTTCATATTTGTTGAAAAGAACTTAAATTTTTAATATTTGTTGAACATTTTAATAGAGCATTAGATTTTATTTCAAATTTACCATGCATGCCTTTGTGTTGTTTTTTATTCGGAATATACTTTTTCCGATGCTTTCGCTTTCCTAAAGCATATTATTTTGTGTTTTTGTGATATAAAAGAGATTATATCCTTTTTTGAGTATACTTATACCATTAGAAACCTAAGCAATAAATACGCACAGACAAACTAATTCGTGTTGAACAAATTAAATTTAGCACATTAATTCCAAAAAACGCACAAAAAGTTCTTATTACTTTATACACATTCGACAGGCGGTTCGCGTCAAAAGGAACGTGCACCCGGCTCCGCCTTCCCCCCGCAACTCCCACGAAACGTCAGGGTTGCGCTGCATTCGTTCTCAATTACACTGACATCGCGAGAGCGAGCGAGCGGGCGCGCGGCTAGCCAACAACCTACTGCGATTTACCTACTCTGTAGGCAAGGCGACCGAGCGTACCTACAGTGCGGAGTGGAACCCCCCTGTTTTAGATGGGTACATGGTCACCACTCTAGAACTATTTGACCCCATCCGCCCTCCCTTCTGCGAGCAATGTACGCCGCCCACTGCCTAAGTCTAGCAATTCTCTGAGCTTTGTCGGTCACTTAACCGAAAATAGTTCTATTCAAACTATCATTCGCTTATCTGGCCGCTCAGTTTGAGGCTTGAATATAACTCATAATATAATTAAACCAGCTTGAAACAACAGGCTAACTCAAGCGTTAAACCCACCTGAGTGTGCTCACGCCCTCATTGATTCGTACATAATGGAATGATTCCGTGTGAACTGGCAGCGACTGAAGTCATGCCGTGGCGTTGGCCGTGAAACCATTTACAGGCGGGCTCAGAAGTAGCTCAACAGTTAAGAACCTTGTCGCAGTGACGTATGAAATGAGAGTTGCTCGAATTTGTCACATTACTAACAGAGAACTAGCATATTTTTTTTTTATTAAATAGGAAGGCAAACAAACAAGTGGGTCACCTGATGGTAGGTGATCACCACCGCCTATTGACAACCGCAACACCAAGAAGATTGCAGATGCGTTGCCAACCCAGAGGGCTAAGGTGGAATATCTCTTGTGCCAGTAATTACACCGGCTGTCTTGCTCTCCACGCCGGAACACAACAGTGCAAGCACTGCTGCTTAGCGGCGGGATTAGCGAGCAAGATGGCGGTAGCGATCCGGACGGACCTTGCACATAGTCCTACCACCCGCAAAATATATATTTATAAAACAATTTGATCATGGGGTGTCCAGCAATCGTCCGCGAAAACGACGGAAAACGACTCCCTTTGGCCAGAATTCTTGCTTCATGAAATCAATACCAACAATAAAAAACTGCCTAAGTATTTGAGCTGCTGAGATCTCAACAATTTGAACCGGCTTGAATACAAGGATTATAATACACAATAATCTCTCTTAAACGTTTAGAGCGTTCATCTTACTATTTAAAGTTAATCCTAATTAAGTTAGTACCTTAAATTAATTCAAGTTTAAACTTTACACTTTAATTAGGCATGCCGAAACATAGCTCCAGTCGACACCAGATGTTGGTTAACTGGAACTTTCGGGTTCAAATTGACGGATACGACACGATTTCTCATGAACGTAACTTAAGTTTTTTGGCGTCGTCGTATAATTTAAGGGTTTTTGAGTATTCTATGCAAAAGTTAGACAAACGAGCATACCGGTTATCTAAAGTTATTAGATTATCACCCCCATAAGTACCAACAACTCCAAGAGAGTCGCCGATTCGGTGTCAGTCTTTAGGTAAGGCCTTCGGGTAAGACTTACCTTACGAAACGTAAACTACTGTTTAACGTCGGTTTTCTTTGTAAGTATAGTAGGCCATTTGTATTGCAATGAGTAGCCCCTTACATGACCAGTCAATTTTTAACCGAGTTCAAAAAAAGGAGGTTCTTAATTCCATTTTTTTTTGTTAATTTCTTTGTGCGTTCCTTTCTTACGAAGCTACTTAGACAGAACATATCTGCATAGTTCAATTAAAAGTCAGAATTTTACAAACTTTTATTTACTTACTTACTATAAAAATTTCGTAAGTAAGTAAGTATTTTGACTCACTTTATTTAATTACTAGCAAACCGCCCGGCTTTGCGCGGCTATGACTAGGATATAATGTTCATAAAAATCTTCGGTAAAAAAATCTCTAAATGACAATGAAACCCGTATCGAAATCCCTTGCGTGGTTTGAAAGGAGTAAATGGTCGAAGACATGCGGACAGACAGGAATGGATAGCGACTTTAATAAATTCTACTAATATAATAAATGTGAAAGTTTGTATGTTTGGATGTTTGTTACTCAATCACGCAAAAACAATTGAATGGATTTGTATGATATTTTGCACACATATAGTTTATAACCTGGATTAACACATAGGATACTTTTTATCCCGTAAAAATGCATAGTTCCCACGGGATAGCGATAAGTGGGTTATACGCCGCCGTGACGTCATGAGTAGCAAAGCAACTAATTCTCATTAATTTGTCCAGGAAAGATTGCAGATTGCATGTTGGGTGCACGTCTGCTTGATTCAATTAAACAAGTCTACGCGGACGAAGTCGCGGGCAAAAGCTAGTAAATAAATAAATAAAAATTTTGGGACAGTTAACACCAATTGACTTAGTCCCAAAGTAAGCAACTAAAGCTGCTTGTGTTATGGATACTAGACTACGGATATACATACTTATATAGATAAATATATACTTAAATACATATAACATCCACGACTCGGGCACAAACATTCGTATTCATCATACAAACATTTGCCCCTCCCGGGAATCGAACCCGGAACCTCAAGCTTCATAGTCAGGGTCACTAGCCACTAGGCTATCCGGCCGTCAAACACAGACTTTGTTTCATGATATGTAAAGATTTATTAACAAATCAGGCAATTCTCGACTTTAGAATACGTGAGCGATCCGTTTGTATTAATACTCGTATGTCCGAGTCTCACGGTAGTTTTGTGTTAGAAATATGTAAAGATCATTTTTTTTTATACAACATAGGAAGGCAAACAAGCAGGTGGGTCACCTGATGGTAAGTGATCACCACCGCCTATAGACACCTGCAACAACAAAGAGAGTGCAGATGCGTTGCCAACCCAGAGGGCTAAGATGGAATACCTCTTGTGCCAGTAATTACACCGGCTGTCTTGCTCTCCACGCCGGAACACAACAGTGCAAGCACTGCTGCTTAGCGGCATTTTAAGCTTTATTGCACAATACAAAAAAATTAATTACAAAATTTGACACTGCCTTATTTATGTGGTCGGATTGTTTCCAAATTTGGTATGTGTGTAAAGATCCAATGGCAATAATAAAGTGCCGTCAAACAAAATAAAATTATAAAAATGAGTGTGTTTCCATCAAGGCACGTTTGGAAAATAGGGTTTAATTATATTTTATTTAGGGTTTAATTAATAAAACCCTAGTTTAAAAATATGCTTTGTCACATACATTATTTTTATAGTTTAGTTTTACTGGGTAAAATGAAGTGGGCCCTATTTTATTTTGAGTAGTATATTTTTTGTAAAAAAAAACGGAATGAGTTTAATCAAAATCTAATCACTGTGATCAATCTTCGTTGTGACGGATTTAAAATAAATTAGTTACTAATCTAATCAAAATCTTATCAAAATGCTATGTAATCTGCTGACCGTCACTCTGAACTGGACACCAGGGTGCTAAATATTAAGAATTTTAATCATAACCTACGCATTCATACCCGTCTTGTAAAATTTCGGTGTAAAGTACAATGAGCACCACATATATCGGAGCGGGCACGATGGTCAAAAATACCTGAACCCACCCGAACGTATTTCACAATAGAGTCGAATTCAGATATTTTTGTCCTCCTAGTCCGCTCCGATATATTTGATGGTGACTGTACGAGTATCAATCACTAGGGAACGGTTTTTTAGCAAGACGTAAAACTATCGTTTGTCATAGATTTCTTATCGATATGATCATGAAATAAATTTTCATTTAAGAGGAAACACCAAGGCCTACAGAATTGAAAAATAGGTATTTGTAAAATCTATTGCTGCCTCCATCTATCAAGCCTCCCCCCGCAGAGCGCAATAGAGACAGCCGCAGCTTGGACTGAAAATACCTATTTAAAGTACACAAAATCAACGATTCGTAGACCCCTGATTCCTTCTCCAAAACTTAACCGATTTAACTACTTTTTTCATTAAAAATTAAAGAAAGGCTTTGGCAGTGTTCCTAGGTTTTTCTTTTTTTATATTCACTAGTAAAATTTGTTTTCTGAATGTATGAACGCAGCCGAAAATCTGGCCAATTTTGTAGGTTTTTGAATGTTCATATCTCTTTTAATAATTAATTTATGAAAAAAAGGAAAACATAGGGACATGCATAATAGTGGCCATCGATTTTTTGGAAAAAAAATATTGCTCTACTGCCATTATCCAGAGAGGAAACAGGGGACGACGTTTGTATGGAAAAACGGCCCTTGTGTTTCCTCTTAATTGAATCACGTTAAACTGTTCATTCTTTACAATGAGTGGGTGGCATTTAGACATACATTTTATGTTAAAATTATTTTCGCCAAACTACCTACAGGCAATTTGTTGGCGAACGTTACACTTCTTAACTACTTATATGTATAGATTAGAATGCACTATCACATCACTGTTACCCCCAATGATATTATAATACATGGATGTACAGAGTCATACTAAATGACAACAGAAAACCGGACCAACATAAGAATACAGGTTGACGCCAATGTTACAAATGCAAATTGTTAGTTTACCATTTATAGACTGGTCCAGTTTTCGGCGTTTTGCACTTCTAGCGGCATTTTGGGAAACATTTGGCCAATTGTGTTTTTTTTACTAATTCGGACCTGCTCAACACGAATATCGAGGTTGGCATTCCCGAATTTTGACCGGAAGCTCAGAATTCAAGATGGCGGCCAAGATGGTGAACGCTTTCTTACTAGTACAATTTTTTTCGTGTAAATGCCGTTTTCGGGGTTATTTTTATCATAGAATGCGAAAACAATTGTTTTAGAATGTTCAACCAATTATTTAGCCCTGGCAGAAGCTCAGAATTCAAGATGGCGTCCATGAAAGTGAACGTTTTCTCAATTTTTCGATTCCGGACCGACCTTTCGTTTTAGGACTGTTAATCGGGTTATATTTGTCGAATAATACGATTATGGTAGTTACACAGTGTTTAAGCAACTACTTAAACGTTAGAGAATAAAAAACTACCCCCAAAACATGAAATTATTTTCGGTGGAATGCCCTTACATTTGACAAAGTTCATGTTTTGATATGATGTTGCATGGATAATCTTTGTCTTTTTATTGTATATATTTGCCGATATTTCTGGTTTGGCCCTTAGTTTGACGTTTGATGTGTGAAAATAGGTTGTTGAAGCTATTTATTACTTTTAGGTAAATGCAATAATATACAATATGTGCCGCGAGAACAGGTAAACTACGTTGCCCGAAGGTAATGACGATTGAAATATCTATTATAATACCAGACTTTTATAATTTATATTAATCATCATCCTCATCATCCTCATCATCATCATCTTTTCACGAATTTGCACAAAGTCCGGAACAGAAACACATTGAGGTACACTTAACATAGCCTTTCGGAATTTGCAAAACTTTGTTGAAAAATCTTTTTTTGCAACCGCAAAGAACAATATTTATTGGTAGCAGGCTTTAGAATGGGTTCCAGCGTGATGAAAATGGGGATGTAGACGTCTATTTCTTTCTTCCATTTGTCCTTAAAGACCCGCAAACAACACTGATTTCCTCCCTCGAAAGTTTTCACGATAAAGGAGACACATGAATTGTTCTGAACGCAGTGGCAAGTACTGCAAAGCAAACTGTTGTGTCTGCTATACACAATGTCTTTCTATTGCTCCATTATCAGTTGGATAAAATACATGCAAATGAAGTATGGTTAATGAGTGGAAATGCAAGAAAGAGAGTTTTTGTACCTGTTCATGACATACATAGCCAATAGAGAGTTTCTTACCAGTTGACTTACCAGTGAAGAGTTTACCGGCCTTTCAAGCGATCACCGGGAGTGATGACACATCATCTTTACATAGTTTCTATTACAAGACAACAGCTTTTCAAGTGTTTCAAAAGCAATTCTCTGTGGTCCTCGTTTGGCACCGTGCTTTTCAATCTGAGAAGCACGGTGCGATTATATCTTATACGACAATATTGTGCAAGGTTTGTATTACTTGTAAGTTCAACTTACTTTGTTATTGTTACCGACGTTGACTTGGCTCGTACAATTTAATTTGGTTTCTATCTTCTTTAGGTAGCTGACTCAATAGTTTCAACTAACGTTGCGCTTATTTGGTCAATTAAAAAACCCAGAGTCTGTTTCGCTGATCATAGAACATATTAAATTAAATTACTACCAAACTTCCTAAAGGGAGAACGCTCACCTGCCAAGCTCCTTTCTGTCACCAATTACAGACTGCAGATATAAGAAAGAAATAGACGGCTACATCCCCATTTTCACCAAACTGGAACCCATTTCAAAGACTGCTACCAATATTGTTCTTTCCTGTTGCAAAAAAGATTTTTCAACAAAGTTTTGCAAATGCCGAAAGGCTATGTTAATGTGTACGTCAACGTGTTTCTGTTCCGGACTTTGTACAAATTCATGAAAAGATGATGATGATTAAATGATTAATATAATTTTTGAATAGTCTAGTACTATAATAGATATTTCATTCGTCATTACCTTCGGGCAGCGTAGTTTACCTGTTCTCGCGGCACATATTGTATATTATTGCATTTACCTAAAAGTAGTAAATAGCTTCAACAACCTAGTTTCACTCATCAAACGTCAAATTAAGGGCCAAACCAGAAATATCTGCAAATATATACAATAAAAAGACAAAGATTATCCATGCAACATCATATCAAAACATGAACTTTGTCAAATGTAAGGGCATTCCACTGAAAATAATTTCATGTTTTGGGGGTAGTTTTTTATTCTCTAACGTTTAAGTAGTTGCTTAAACACTGTGTAACTATCATAATCGTATTATTCGACAAATATAACCCGATTAACAGTCCTAAAACGAAAGGTCGGTCCGGAATCGAAAAATTGAGAAAACGTTCACTTTCATGGACGCCATCTTGAATTCTGAGCTTCTGCCAGGGCTAAATAATTGGTTGAACATTCTAAAACAATTGTTTTCGCATTCTATGATAAAAATAACCCCGAAAACGGCATTTACACGAAAAAAATCGTACTAGTAAGAAAGCGTCCGCCATCTTGGCCGCCATCTTGAATTCTGAGCTTCCGGTCAAAATTCAGGAATGCCAACCTCGATATTCGTGTTCAGCAGGTCCGAATTAGTAAAAAAAACACAATTGGCCAAATGTTTCCCAAAATGCCGCTAGAAGTGAAAAAATGGCCACTTTTGAGAAAAGTGAACCAGTCTATTATAGTCATTGGATTTACAACTTTACGTCTAACTACATAAAATATAAATTTTGTAAGTTTAGTTGCAAATAGGTTTTTTTACAAAATAATAGTATTGACAGCAGCGCTGTCGGTTCGACAAAAATTTAAGTCAAAAATCAACACGCGTTCGATGAATACCTTCCTAGAAGAAAAATAACATCTAACTATGTAGAGGCAATAGCTGTTGTACACTTGAGCACTGTAATTCTTAGGGGGTAACCACTGACCTAAAAGGCCGCATTGACGAGAAGCATTGGCGTTTCTCTCCTACTGGGCAGTTAGAACGAGACGCACTGAGATACGTAGTTAGTTAGCGCGGATCAAGTAGATTCGTGCTAGATGCACTGATTAAATTTCGTAGGTTGTGTGACAGAATGACGCATGGTATCACGAAGAATAAATCTACAACAGTATGGCAGTAAAAAGAAACGTTATGTTGGCCCCATGATTATGCGAAAACATAAACACGCCTCAACAGGTCGAGTTTTATGTGGGACGTGAACAGCGAATAAAAATGTGTAAGGCTGGCTGTACACGGGCCGACTTTCTGATAAATTAAATCGTACGATCGATACTTTCAACTTCAATTGGCCTAAAGCACGTGTAATCGCTTGTGCTTTACGTCAAATGAAGTTTAAGGTATACGTATCGATATCATTAGTCGTTTCTAATTGTTATTCTTATCTTTATTTGTGTACGTGACTTAATTAGTACGACTTATTGGCTGTGTTGCCCGCGACTTCGTCCGCGTAGCATACGTTTATCACCATCTCCCGGGAATTTCCAAAAGAAGACAAAGATAAAGAAGTAGAGACTTACGACACTTAAACACTGAAAAAGCATACCGAACCGACCGACTAATAATGTTATGTTTAGAGTTTTGTACTTACCTCCTTATTCATAAACATTACGTTGACTTATGTCAGTTATGTCTTTAAATAATTAATAGATTCAGGCGTTACTTTGCGGAGGTCCATGTCAACAAACTGGAACAAATTACCTTGCTGCTCCGCGAAACCAATCAGTCTTTATCTGTCATTGTGACGTTTGCCCTCAAGTGAAAGGCACAAAACATTTGTTAGTTTTTTTTGTGAATAAGGGAGTTAGTCGTCACGTTTACAGCCACCTTTAATAATAAAATGCTACGGGTTTCAAGGCACTATTAGCCGACAGACGCAGCATTCCTCCGCCTTTATGCTCCGGATTACTCGTGATTTGGCGACTTGTTCGCCGGCAGTGACGTCAAAAAACGTTTTTACGTAAACGAGTGACGTTTATAACCGTTTCTCTTGTGAACATCACGTTAAATCGTGACGCATAGGTAATGACGTTACCAAAGGCACTAGCATGGTAGCTTTTGTCTTAGTTAAAGTTGTATGTAACGGTTTTGTGTAACAGACAGGCTAATGGTTAATGAGCGTTTAAAAAAACATACATGACTTTTGATGAACCGATTTTTAACGAAAAAAAAACTGTTCCCTCCAATGTGCGTGTGATGTGTGTGCTCGCTGTCGACCTTCACTAGAAGAGTTTTGGCCGAAAGCACCGGGTTCCACTCCGCACTGTAGGTACTCTCAGCCGCCTTGCCTACAGCGTAGGCAAATCGCAGTAGGTTGTCGGCTAGCCGCGCGCCCTTGCTCTCTCTCGCTGTGTCAGTGTAATTGAAAACGAATGCAGCGCAATCCTTACGTTTCGTGGGACTTGCGGGGGGGGGAAGGCGGACGCGAGCGGCGCGTTCTTTTTGACGCGAGTTGCCTGGCGAATGTGTATGTAGTAAAACGATTTTTTTGCGCGTGCCAACAAAAGTAGAATTCGTTTAATACGCGAGCGTATAAACTACTCGAAAGTCAAAAATCACCCCACTGACCTAAATCTAGGAATGACGTACTAATTAATTAATTGAGAAAAAAAGGAAAAAGCATTAAAACTGGTGATGTAGCTGTAAAGGTATAATCCCGCTTCCAATATGCAAAATGTGGCTTTAATTTCCCGACAAATGCTTTCAGACTTCGTTCCAACTATAACTACATGGAAAGTGTTTAAGTACGTTAACAATACTATAACATATATGTACATCTATCTACATCTAAGAACAGTCGTAATCAAACTAACAAACAACAAGCTCACGCGACTGTCAGCGAAACAACTTATATTTTACAATAACACAAGTCCCTACGCCACCCAAGATCATACTTTAGCTGATTGTGATAAGGCGGAACAATCCGCAGAGATAAACTTGTTGGTACTAGTCAATATATCATAGAAACGTCAAAAGGGTTACCAACGGTCCATGTTTTGGGGATCGAGTTTGAGGTAATAGTGAGTTATCCTCTTGCGGTTTGGATTTAATGGATTTCATAACAACGCAACTCTTTTGTAATTTAGAACAAAGATGAGAGGCCTGCTTGAGATTTATTTTTACCAATCTACATCAACACTAATATAATAAATAGTTAGACTTTGATTTTTGCATGTGTGTTTGTACATAGAGGGTTATCTCGACAGTGGCCGGCGAGCGCCATATTTAAAATATATTATATCTTTAACTATTGATATTACATGAAAGGTAGGGGGAAGTAGGCGTTATTAGACAAACGGACAAATGGAGATTTGTGAAATTAGAGATTCGAGGAATCACACGTCATGTTTGCCTAAACCAAATCGCCTTGATGTAGGTAAATAAAATCATTCAGTTTAGCTGTTACACCACTTACCGATTCTACCGTCGCCAACGTATCTTATCCGAGCTATTTCAAGTGGTTATGGGGATAAATGTAATAATTCATGATTATCTTTAATTAATATATTTTTACGTCTTATCAAAACTAGAATTTTCAACTATTTAGGTAAGTTACTATGGCTCAAGGCTGTTCGAGTTGTATAAATAAGTTTATTGTTTAAAAAAATCTTTTTTGTTTAAAATTTATTGTTGACAATACTTTGTTATTGCATTGGAAACAGATACATACACGTACCAAATTTGGGAATAATCCAACCTCTGGAAGTGAGTCAAAATTGGTTGCAAGATTTGATCTACCCAAACAAACAAACATTGCAAGTTATAGTTAGTTTAATGCTTGTAAAACATGATAGGCAAGTTAAAGCATGCTCACAAAAAGAGACCTGTTTGAACCTAACTAATGACTATGGTTATGGCTAAGGTTGACTGGTAGAGAATGCCTTGAAGCACTATTTCATCCTAATTTCAAATCAAACGTGTTTCAGGTTTAAAAAGATTGAAATTTTATTTAGTTTGTTCATTCGGCTAATGTAAATTCACATTACAAATTACATAAAATGAAAAATTACACGAATTTATATTGAGATCGTAAAAATTAAACAATTGTAAAAATGTGAAGCAAAAATAAATAAATACCTAACCAAATATTTCATAACCGAACTTTCATTCGATTTTTAATTCTTAGTATTATTATAGAACATTGAGTTGTCCAAGATTTTTCATTATGTTGCCTTTGCATAATACCGTTTAAATCTGAGGTTTAAATTTTAATAAATGACCAATCAGAGTGAGTTCTGGCAGTGGTCAATTAAAATTATACTTTATAAGTAGAGATGTTAGAACTCCGCAACGTGTTCTCATGGTAGGGCTCCAAGTTCTGAGTTGTAAAGTTCTAATTCCCCCGTAAATCCTAAGGACATTAAATTTATAAGTTGGAAGGAAAGATAAGCGCGGCTGCATTTGTGATGAGCAGAAATGAGCCCACCGAATATCTTGGGACGGTGTTATGCGGTAGGTAAGAAGTTTACTAGACAGTACTTTTTACTTTAAGCTTGCCACTTGGAAAATATTGTTTTTGATTTAAAGTGTGTATTTTGACCATATATAGATACTTGACCTACTGTATAAAGGCAGCAATGTGCTTCACTTATTTTTATTTACTATTGCTTTTCTGATGAAGTCATCCTTGAATAAATTGTACTGGACGTAGTTAGTCTAAGAATATATTATTCACAAAAAAGTTTTCAAGAGTGTTCGTTCTATTTGGCTAATTGATTTTTATCGTGAATAATGGCTGAAAAGTCCAATATATCGACGTTGTGGCAGTTGCTTCAACCGCCCAGCGGTGCTAGTGTCATTGATGAAAATGGTAAGATCCTACCACCGAGTTCTCAAGTGTTCAAAGACCTATCGTACTCATTGTGTAAAGAGTACCCTAATATGACACCGAAAAATATTTATACCATACTAATCACCGGTAGATACAATACATATCTACGACAAGTCGATAGAATCTCTGGGTGTCGAAAATAAAGACATATCCTCTTCATTCAATTCATCGGCAAATGACAGCCTGTCCAGTGTAATTAGATTTGAAATTAATGTTACTGATTTATGGCCGAAAATTCAGCCTGACTCAGTAACATACGAGTTTCAGGACGGAAGAAGGCGAGAGATGTATGCCCTTAGGAGAGACGCGTGGACGAGTATATTGTTCGAAACAATTATGCAGAAACAAAAATACCTTGTGCTATTTGTTTTCGTAACTTAAAAATCTCGGGAGAGGGATTATTTGCGAAAGTATCGGGCAAATGTCCCGAATGTCACTGTGATTTTCTTGGGCACATAGCGAACGAGCTCCAACCGAACGAAAGCATAACAATGGAGTACGAAATTAGGGGTTTCGATCCAACAGTGAAGCATTTAAAAAGCGGCACCTTAAAGGCGAAGCACGTGCCGTTGTTGCCAAACAGTTGGTGGAAGGGAACAAACTGGCTTGTCAATGGCGACGTGAACAAGCAGATAAACAGATGCTTTGCTTGAGAGAGAAAGAACCACCGCATCTTTACAGCAATAAAGTGCTTCGGAAAGCCAAACAAGAGCAAGAAGATCATCTCTTAAATGCCAACACCACAGACGTCTTCGAGAGCTTACATTTGATGATGTGCAGCAAGAGATATGGCGGCACCATAAGAAGAATCAGGATTAATCCACTAACTGTTATATACTGGAGTAAAGACCAGGAAGTGGTCTATGATCACTACCACTACTCAGTCTGTATAGATGATACGGGATAATTGGTAAAGAAAATCAAGTTGCCAAACGGGGAGCTTTGCCCGCATGTCTACCTTTATCAAATGGTGACAAAAGTAGAGGAAAAAACTACTCCCGTGTGCCAAATGTTGTTGTTGTTGTCATCTGCGCATAACACAGACGACATTCTTACATGGCCCGGCTGCGGGTATTTTTAAAATCTGTCAATTTAAGAATACCGAAGGAATGCGTATGCGACTTTGACAAGGCGCTCTTGGGTGCGGTAGCACAAGCATTTGGGCAGGCTTTGTTCGCTAACACCGAAGCATTGCTGCCCTGCTTCATACGGCTAGACGTATACCATTTCACAAATATGATTGCGCGGTGGAAGTGTTTCAGTGACAAGCACTCCCTAGTGAGCAAGTTTTATTTGAGAGCATTGACGAATCTAAGGAAGCAGGAAACGGTCCAGTCATTTTCAGAAATAGCTAAAGCCATAATTACTTTGGCACTGGACCATGACGAACAACCGGGCGGGAATGCAGAGCAAGCGCGCAATTTCCTCTATGCGGAAATACGAGCGGTGCCTTCTTCGTCAGAAGAAGATGAGAACGAGAACAAAGACCCAGAACACAATGACCTCGAGGACGAGAATGAAGACGAAATCGAAGATAAAAACTCGAACCTTCAAAAATGAATCACCGCGCTCTACCAAGAAATACACGACCGGATCGTGTTTGAGAAGAGCACAGAGGGCAACGTGGCTGTGGATGGATACCACTGCCCCAAACACTGCTCCTGTACTTCCCACTGTTCAGTGAAGTGATGCGCGGTATTTACAAATACGACTCCGTTAACGCAACATCGGCGGCAGTAGAGTCGGAATCCAACGATTTAAAAACCGCACTCTAAAAAATGTGGCGTCAACGCTGCGCGTCGACAAATTTGTGGCAATGCAAATTTTATCGCTGCCGAGAAAACTAAAATTAGCGACAGCCGACACAGGCATAGATGAGGCGTACGGTAATGACCTATAAAAAATGACGAAGAATGTAGAAGATCGCGATCAAATAAAGCTGGGAGTAAAGAAAACGAAGCTGATGGAACAGAGCTCCGTCTCTATGCTACAAAACACGCCACCGCAAATTACCGAGCAGAACGGCGTAGTCGACGCTGAAGAATTGCGAGCCGAACATAACTGGCGCAACAAAAATGAAAGCCGCAAGAAACCATTTCACTACGCGGAACCGTACCTATTATTTATCGAAAATGTAGCGTTCAATGCCGAAATTCCAGTTATTCCAAATGGGAATATTTGTCCGGTCTCGAAAAACAAGGAATGCTCTATAAATGTCTAAAACACTTGCGGTTTTGATAATCTTTGTCAAATCTTGGCGTTCGCGACATCTCATCTTTAATGACGCTTACAGGAAAAAACTACCAAATTCGACATCTCCGATCTTTGCCTGCGTTCACAAGCTGCTCGAGTCCGGTTTGTCGAAAAAAAATTATGTACTGAGAGCGGAGACTTTACTAAATACCCCGCAACTAAAACCTGAAATATATCGGAATTTAATTGCAAAACTTGTAGCTACCGCTAATATCAGTGATATGGCGACGTAGATGCTCAAAGATGATCCTAGCTACAAAAGAATAAAAATAAAATAAGGACGTACGTCAAATAGATATCAAAATTTCCATCGTGTCTTCCAGCAGCGTAACAGCTCATTGGGGAAACGGTCGCTTACGAAACACGGGAACCGAGTTCGATTCCAGCGACTAAGTTGATCTTTTTCCTTTCTTTTGTCTATTACACTTTAAGATCGAAATCAATAGTAACAATAAACTACCGACAAAAAACTGCTTTTTATTTAACGCACCTTTAATTTTTACATTGTTACATAACGCCGTCCCACGGCACTTGGATTGTTATGATTTATAACTCATTTCCTCAAACTTAAGAACAACTGAGCCTAATAGATTGTCGCAAAATGCTCTCTCGTATATCTCTTTCAAACATACTTAGGTAATTAGTTCGAGTAAAATATATAGACGTAACTTATAACAAGACTGACTTACTCGCAGCATTGCCTTCATAAAATATATACATATTTAAATATACATAAGCGATGCATGTGTGCAAGTACACTTAAAAAAAAGGCCAATCACATGTCGAGTATTGAACCATGCTCAGAGTGGAGTTCCTAAAACTGACTACTCATTACTAAAACCAGTCAAAACTATTTTGCTAAGCTTGTTCAAGGTTTAGCTAGATTTTCTGTTTAAAAATTCGATGAAGCTATATTAGTCGTAACAGTTTTACTTTAAAACACTTCATACAACACTTCATTCAACAAAATGTGAACAAACTTCGAAATAGAAATAATTCACGCATACATTTATTCATTCATACTGCATCTTGCCTATTCAACGAATATTGAAACGAAACTCTCCCAAGACAAAGAAAACGGGCATATATATTTAATTGTACTCTTAAATAAGTTGTTTCGAAACAAAGCCCCACTTTATCGTACAGTCGACGGTAATTCGAAATAACACCTCAAGCAGTATTTAACATCTCAAAGCCGCAGCCAAGTCCTCGAAACGCGAATTTAGCAATTTCATTTGACAAACTATACTTATTTCTGTTACAAATTCGCAGGCTCGTGGAAAAGGGGCCAAGTTACAAGATTAGTATCTGAAACTTTAAAGTTGAATCTGTTGAGATTCGGAAGCCCCGATTACTCTTCTTTGGATTTAAAATACGCATAATATATGACATATTATGTCGGTTTTTTGTTTTACATTATCTAAGGCTAGGTCGCTATTGGCAGCGGACAATCAACCCTCTATACCATCATGCGCAAACGATGCACATCCCTGGGTGCGAGCCAGTTCCACCACTCTTCGGGCAATTGCGGGCTGCCCTTATATTGGGCGATAATGTGGACTGAACAGCGGCTGTCAGAGTCGCACTCACACTTACCAGCTACTGAACACTGTGGCGAAATTTAAATCAAAATGTTCCAGTAACTAGGATAGTTTCTGGCGGACTACTATACGTCATTTTCAGCTTTGCAACCGTAACTACCAACCAACTAGGACCTAAACTAAACTTCTAAACTTTAACTTTTTTTTCTTCTTTCTTTTTGGTTCTAAACTTGAATAAAATATTCCACGTAGAGCTGTAATAATACGAGTACACTTTATTTTTCAAAGATTTTGACGCATTGAATGTACGAGTATTTTAAATTAGCAGCTTGAGCTTCTAAAAACAAAACGGAGCCTCAATAAACTTCGTTGTACTGATGCAAAGTTACTCGAATTTATGAAAAGTCACAGCATTAAGCCACAATAGATGAAAACGAGATACTTTTTAAGTTGGTATAATGTACGAGGATTCCCTAATTGGCTATAATCAGTAACTTGCGCCAACCGCTCAAGGGTAAGGGTTGAAACTTAACCCAAGAACCGCGACTTCTCTTTGAAATATTGCCGTAGTTTATCTCCGAACTGTGTTCTATCCTTTGATACAATTTGTACAGGGGCGGTGCAGGATAATTTGTAATTTCAGCGAGTGTCGGCGACAGAACATGGCCCGTGGACAAACTGGCAGCGGTTACACATGGTAGTTTGTAAGTTTTTGCTTCAAAATCTCTAAATTACAAATGCCGTATCACAATCCGTTGCGGGGTTTATAAGGAGTGGCGGAAGGTATGAGGTCAGACAGGAACAATCTTTGGTTTAAACTATGTAAATATTATTACAAAATCATTTATTATCAAGCTACAAAAGCCTATAGACAAATACCTGACTGACTAATACGTGACAGAAAATAAAACTAAATTATTTTGGCCATGATTTGGCGTGTCTATTTCCATCAGTAGGTTCGATCAATAACGATTTAAAATTAATAATACTTAAGAGGTTCTCATAATTTATCCGCTTAAATTGTTTACCAACAGTTAAAATATAATTGGGTACATACCTGCTTGTTTGTTATGGGTTTAGACAAATTCACAATATTTATATTTTTTACTAAACAAAACCAATGAGGCCCTGGGGCTTAGTAACCGACTATCTTGGGTTTGCTGGTTGCCGTGACAGGTCACCGCATACTGACTTGCCTTCTTTTTCTTAGAAAGAACCATTTAAAAGAACGCACTGGACATAGAACTGGCGATACGCTCTTAACTCCATACTCGCCTCGCCCTAGTATCTGGTCGGATCCGAATGCTTCTTTCGTCATTTTTTTCATAAAAAAAAAACAGTTAAAAAAAGAGCGCACTGAGCATAGACATGGCGAAACGCTTTCCGCTCCATGCTCGCCTGGTCCTGGCCACCGCTTTCAGCTCGCAAAGACACGCAATTAGCGTTGAATACGTAAGCATGTTCCTAAAATTAAATCCGCCATGATACTTGCGCGAGCGCCGTAACAAAAACAATTACGGGCCAGACGACAAAGGTTAAGATGCAAATTGTATACAATAAAGTCGTCATTACAATATTATAATGCTTGTTACTTTGTTATGCGGGGGGTTAGGACCTTGTACAAGGTCCGTCCGGATCGCTGCCACTATCTTGCTCGCTAATCCAGCCGCTAAGCAGCAGTGCTTGCGCAGAGAGCAGAGAGCAAGACAACCGGTGCAATTACTGGCACAAGAGGTATTCCATCTTAGTCCTCTGGGTTGGCAACGCATCTGCAATATCTTTGGTGTTTCGGATATCAATGGGGAGTGGTGATCACTTATCATCCGGTGACCCGCTTGCTCGTTTGCCTTTCTATGTTCTTAATCTCAGGTGATGTCACTCAGAGTACAGGCAACTTTTGCAGCCAAATTTGGTATTTTTGGTGTAAATTTATGTGGGATTGTGGCAAAGGAAGGAAACACAAATACACTTTAATACTGTTTTATTTCAATTAAAACCTACACCGCACACCGTTACACAGTCCAGTCTAACCGCCATGTTCCTCTCTCTCCCTTTCTCTCTCTCTCTCTCTTACTTTCTCACAAGCGTTTCAATTAACGCACCATCCTACAGCTCGGCCGTCCTGAGTCAGTGGCTGTCCTCAGACACCCAACGCCCATGTATAATCCCACAATATAAAAATAAACTAAAGACAGTGTGACTTCTACACAACAAAATAAAGTATAGGCTTAACAAAACAATACCACAATACTGAGTTGTAAATAAATGTGAAACTTTAATAGACTAATGCCATCGGGAAGGGACAGCTGTAGCTAGTACTTAATAATTAACTTAAGTCATTAAGTATCCTTTATCCAATCAGGTCAAACTTAAACAGTAATAGAGTATTAACGCTGACGAGTTGAGATAACAACAACAGAGAGCACTAATTAGTAAGTATGGGTAAGTATCTAAACATAAGACATACAATTAGAATGGTACAACAATTATGAGTGGGGTATCACCATACCATACTATCGCCATTCATACTTTGAATAGGAAAAATTCGGAAATATAGAAAGAACAAAAAATGAAAAAAAATAAAGTAGTGATAACGAAATTACCTATAGAGAACCCGCCCACGCTTTCATGTGATCAGCTGAGGTACTCGTTTTATTTGGTCCTTCAGCATAGCTATCAGCTTTTTCAACCTCGTACCGGTCGTTTCTCTTGACTTTAGTGACAACATAGGGTCCCAAAAATTTCGGCTTTAGCTTAAGCCCTGGTCCAAATTGTGTGCGTTGGATCGCTACTAGATCCCCTTCTGAATACTTTCTACTCTCTTTGCGCTTCTTATTAAATGTTTGCTTGTTTTCCTCCTGAACTTTCAGTATCTGGAGCTTAGCCCTTTCCCTTAGCTCGTCTCTATTCTGAGCATAGTTTTCTCTTTCTTCTTGCTCTAACAGTTGATAGATTTCTATATCTTCTTTCATCTTCATACGCTTACCCATAAGAAGCTCAAATGGGGTAGTGTTTATGCTCCGTTGAAACGTGCTATTAAGGGCTCTCTGTACCCTTCCCACATGTTTGTACCATAGCGACGAATCCTGTAAGCAGAGCTTAGTTAAAACTGGTATAATGGTACGATGAACCCGTTCTACTTGTCCGTTTCCTCTGGGCACACCCGTGGTAATATGTAAAAGCTGTATATCTTCATTTTTGCAGTACTCCGTAAATTCGTTACTTGTGAAGGCTGATCCTCTATCGGTGATGATCCTTTCGGGGTTACCAAAAGTCTGTTGGTGGATTTCCAGTTTATTCAATACTTCTCTAGTAGATGTCGTCTTAGTGGGGAATAGCCACACAAACTTGGTGAACGCGTCAATCATAGTTAAAATATAGTTGTACTGCTTCGGTGTTGGTGACAAAGTTCCAATGTGATCAAGATGAAGTGTATGCAGTGGGGTATCTCCCTTCTCTATTGGGTTGAGGAAACCCTCTTGTTTTCCAAGCTTCTTGTTAGCTAGGAGGCAAGGCACACATGTTGCTATGTATTCATCAACTTTCTTTGTTAGTCCTTCTATATAAAAATCTTTACTCACCAACTCCATAGTCTTCTTTCTACCAAAATGGCCGTTCTCATGAGCTCTTTTAATTATTTCAATCTCCATCTTCTGGGGAATAAATAATCGTTGGTCTGGTCCCTTGTAGAGCAGACCATGATTTAAAGTAAAGTCTTTATAAGGTCCTTCTTTAAGTATCTCTGTAATGGCTTTCAGCCCTTCATCCGTTTCTTGAGCGCGTCGTACATCATCGTGTAGGTTAGACGTTATCACCATTGACACCATATATGGATTCCTGCTTAACGCGTCAACATGTCTCATCTTCGATCCCTCACGATGTTTAACCTCGAAATCGTAATCTTGTAATAGCATGACCCAGCGTGCAACTCTTGTTGACATGGCCAAGTCTTTCTTGTTCAATGTCATCTCAAATGCTTTACAGTCTGTAATAATAGTGAATTTCTTACCATGCAGGTAATGGCGAAATTTCTTCACTCCTTCAATGACAGCCAATGCTTCGAGCTCATAACTACTATACTTCTTCTCGGCATCTGAGGTTTTCCGGCTCATATAGTACACGGGATGGAGTTCACCATCGTTACCCTTCTGCATTAGTATGGCTGAATATGCAGTTAGTGAAGCATCCGTGTGTAGTTCTGTTTCTGCTTGTGGTTTAAAGATTTTTAAAACAGGCTTCGAAGTCAATTTCTCCTTGAGGATTTTAAAGGCTGCTTGTTGTTCATCATTAAATATAAAGTTAGCATCTTTCTTCATTAAATCTGTAAGAGGTCGTGCTATTGTGGCATAATCTCGAATAAATTTTCGGAAATATGAACTTAACCCAAGAAAGCTTTGTAGTTGCTTCTGATTCCTTGGCTCAGGGAATTTCATAACCGCCTCAGTCTTCTCCGGAGATGGTGCTACCACTCCCTCTTGGATAACATGTCCTAGATATTCAATGCTTGACTTCATTAAATGTGCTTTTTTCCAATTTATTTCAAGTCCATACTCGGAGGCGATCGTCAAAACCCTTTTCAGCTTGGTAAGCCCTTCTTGTTCATCTTTCGCTGGAATTAAAATGTCATCAATAAATATCATTATAGAGCCATTAGATATCAGTTCTCGGAATATTATTGTGATAAATCTCATAAAAAGATTAGGGCAAATTGAGAGGCCGAATGGGGCTCTCATAAATTCATAATGCCCGTTATGGGTCACAAATGCAGTGTACTTGATCGACTCCTCGCTGACCCTCAAATGAAAAAATCCATTCTTCAAATCAATGACACTGAAAATTCTCGCATCACACAGTTTATCAATACAGTCGTCTATCAGTGGTAAAGGGAAAACATCCTTGACAATTTTTTTATTCAATCTTCTGTAGTCTACACATACTCGCAATGAACCATCTTTCTTACGCACCAGAACTAAGGGACTCGCATATTCTGAAGTACTTACTCGTATAATTCCTTCGTCTAACCACTCTGCTACCTGCTGTTCCACCTCCAGCTGTTCCTTGAGTGACACCCTCCGCGGGCGCTGCATGACAGGGATGTCATCCTTCACAATGATTTTCATTTGCATCGGGGCGTCCTTGACCTGGTTAGGCCTATACGTCTGGACTAGACGTCGCACCTCATCCTGTACCAGTGGGTCCTTGATGTGATCTGTAGGGGGTACACATACTTCGTCATACTCACCCAACAAACAGTTCAACCATTCGTCGTCTCTCGGCCGCAATCTTACCGAACCTCCACTCATAAACATTGTCACATTCTTTAAAAAATCATTTCCCAGAATAATTTTAAAAGGCATACAGTCTTTAGGAACCACATAAAACAACACTGCATCGTACGTAAGTTCATCGATTAACACCGGCGTCATTATTGAACCGATAGATTTCACTTTTGCTCCCCCTAAGCCGCACAAGGTTATGTCATTGTTATTGTCGCACTGCCGCGTACTTAGTTCGTTGTAGAACTCGATTGAAACTAAATTGACGTCGCTGCCGGAATCTATTAATGCATTCGTTGTTTTGTTGCAAATTTTTACCAATTTCACAGGTTTTAGTCGCCTTGTTTTGCAGTCGTAACCTTGTTTGTTTACATCGTACGTACTGAAGCTAGCTTCGCTTGACGTATGGCCGCACTGACATTGGCCGCCGCACGCGCCGCCATCATGCATTATGTACGCCATCTTGTCGCTAGAGCCAATCACGGCTTCTAGGTCCGGTGCAATTGCGCCAACATCTTGCGTAACACTTGTCGCGCAGTTCACACCGCTCGTTGCGAAGAAAACACCGTCGTGAAGTGGTTCGTTCTGAACATCGTAGTTGCCGGTGGCGCCGCCGTCGTCTTGAGTGGTCGTACCGAAAAAACTTTGCTTGCCGAGTGGAGCCGATGTGTTCCAAATGTTACCCGATGTTGAAGCTCGTATTTTGTCGGGCTTGCTCGGGTCAGGCTTCGGGATAACTCGAGGTGCCGTCGTTGCTGACGCCATTTTCTTTGCAGGGCACTCCACTGAAATATGGCCGAATGTATTGCAATTGAAACATTTGCGGCCCTGTTTCGGACAGGCAGATGAGATATGATTTATTTCTCCACAGTTATAACAGCGCTTCGTTGGACATTGCTGCTTGCCACTGGACACGTTCGACGCGGGCTGCGACTGAGTGTCAAACTTTGTCTTTCGTGTCTGGTCTTCACGTTTTTTAATATTCTGTTTATATGCTTCGTACAGCTTGAATTTCTCTTTTAAATCGGAGTAGGTAGAGGCACCGTAAAGTAGGGTTTTGTTAGCTTCGTGATCGACGATGCCATCAATTATATATTGAATTGCTACGTAATCGGCGAGTTTTCCTTTCTTGCCCAATTCTTTCATTTCCAGCATATACTCGTAACATGTTTGATCTTTACGTTTTCTTCTTTGGGACATCAGCTCGTGTATCTCCTTAGTGTTCGTCGTATCCGGGAATTCCTTAAGAATGGCGGCCTTCAGATCGTCGAAGGTTTTAAAAGGCTTCTCCGTACGCAGCCACATCGCCGCGGTGCCAATTAAAGATCGCCTGGCAATCAGCAGCTTCTGTTGCGGTGTGAGACCAAATATCTCTGCGTTGTCGTCCACGTCTTGCGCCCATTTCGAGGCAGAGTAGGTTTTATCCGTGCCGGTGAATTTAGGTATGGCGTCGTCTAACAGTAGAAGATTTAATGATTGCTTATCCGTCATTTCTTCGTCTTCTTCGTCGTAATAATGATATTCGCTGTCGCTGCCGTCGCTTCCGTCTTGAATCGTCGTATCGAAGCTGGCAGAGAGCCGTCTTGAGCAATCCGACCACGTTTTCGGCGAGGTTGCCTTTGAGGTTAAGTTTTTTGCCCGTCGTCTCATGAAAGTTCCGTCTTCTTCCTCTCTTTGCCAATCCCGGTCGAGCCCCCAATGTTGTGGGATTGTGGCAAAGGAAGGAAACACAAATACACTTTAATACTGTTTTATTTCAATTAAAACCTACACCGCACACCGTTACACAGTCCAGTCTAACCGCCATGTTCCTCTCTCTCCCTTTCTCTCTCTCTCTCTCTTACTTTCTCACAAGCGTTTCAATTAACGCACCATCCTACATTTATTCATTTTCGAAAACTTTATTCATTGTGCATTAACTTACCTATCGACCCTTTCTGATAGTATGTAATCGTCAACTAAAAGCAATTTGACGTTAACTTTGTTTGAAAAAAGGTAATAAATATCAGTGGGAGCGCTTTATGCAACAAATTAGCCAGCCCGATAGTTCGCCGGCCGATATTGCAAAAGTTTTCCAGTTTGCCGCTTGATTTATAACTTAGACAGTTGCAAGCTCAAAAATACACAAGTTAGTAAAGGGATTTGTAAGAAAACTTGCAAATTATTATACCAACAGGATGAAATATTAAAAACGGATTTTAAGGGTCAAATTCAAAAACATTGTGCCTACCATTACTAAAGAAATAACTTTTAATTAAAAAAATGCATACATAAACGAAAAAAAACAACAAATGGTAAAGTCCGTTCATACATACTTGACTTATCATGTAAACAAATTTCTAACCTAAAATTTCTCTTTTTGTCACCTAATTAATAGTATTTTATGCAACTGTTGCATAATGAGTGGTCTTAAAACACGAGTGTGGTTTTATTAAACGAGCGTCAGCGAGTTTCATAATAGGATCACACGAGTGTTTTAAGACCTAATTATGTACAGTTGCATACATTACTTTATCTACACACATATCATAAGTACTCTATGCTGGGTTTAGAAGCCATAGCTACCTATTACCTAGGTACCTATTAAATATCTATAGACTGTACTCATAAAAATAATGTAATAAAAAATGAATTTGAACAAATATAGAAACAAATTAGAAAAATTCTCATAATAATATTGGTTGTTATAATGCTGGTCAAATACAAACAAAAATTAATTTAGTTTGGGTAATTATTTTTAAAAATACCAGAAAAGTCAGGTGGTTTTATTTTTGGCCTCAAAGGATTCAAATTTACGCTATCTCCTCGTAACACCTTGACGGTGTGCAAAATACACAGCCCTCTTTCAGCCAACTCAGCCAGTCGCTAAGCCTACAGATCCCTTAATTCGTGATTTTGGTACCCGCTGCCCGCGACATGATGTATAGAGGTCCGTTTTGAACCCCTATTTCATTATCATTAATTATTTCTAAACGTAAGCTTACACTGCTGACGGATTGGCTTGCATTTTAATTTGAGATGACGTGAGTTCGTCCGCGTAGGTTTATCGCTATCCGAACTGTAATTTTTTATGGAATAGCAAGTAGCAAGCTTAGTTTTAGAGGATATGCTTATTTTTATTTTATTATGTTGACATACCAATATAAATTTGGTTTAGTTTTAGTATTTAACAGTTTTTATTTTTTATAGGTAATGCTGACATTCTAATCTTAATCTTGTTGTATTGTTTAATGCTTTTTATGTAATTTTGACGATCTCAATATAAAATCGTGTAATTTGACATTTCTATTCAATTTACAATGTAATTTTAAATTGACTGAATAAATAAACTAAACTAAACTAAGTATCCTATTTATTTATTCATTTATTCTATATATATCTTTATTTATTTATTCAAAAGGATCACTACATATTTAAAGTCTCACTCGGCATGATACGGAATACGTGAGTTATCAGGTTATATCAATATGCCTGTATCTCATTGTAGTTTTTGTTAGGGGGTAAAGCTGGATGAGTGGGTTCAGATACAAGGATTCAGGTTCAGTAATCAGCAATAATTACAAGGTTACTTCCAAATGTTGCGTTTAATTGCTTCATAAACAGCACATTACAGTTTTAGATGAGTTTAAATTAATAAAATAAAGTATAAATAATTTAGCGCGTCGGCGCCGTAGGGGTAAAAGCGAATGCCGGACGGTAGTGTGCATTTTCGTAGCCGTGACGCATGACCAATCACAGCAGCTATAGATGATGTGATATCGACGCTGATTGGTCCTCGCTCGATGTCGTTATATGTGTACCATGTGCAGTACACATTTTGTAAGTCACTGCGTACTACAGTCTTCCACATAAGCTGCATCGACAGTTTTATTACCTGACTACGGCAAAGTCAAAAGGAAGGGTTATGTTTTTAGCAGTCTATGTATGTATGTTAAGGACAGGAATCTGTGGAACTCAAGAGGAGAGACCTTTGCCCAGCAGTGGGATACTCATTTAGGCTAAGTAAACAAAAAAATGTATGTATGTTTGTATTTACGTATGTTCCATTGTAGTGCCAAAACGACTGAGCCGATTTGATGAATGAGGTATCAATCGGTTCGTAATTGTAGTCTGGATGACATAGGCTATATTTTTTGCAAACAAAATAAAAATGATTTTAAGGAAAATATACGTTTAAACGTAATCGGCATCAGTGTAGGCACACCATAATACATCTGTACCTAACTTATCTAAGTAAGAAACCTTAATATTTCACTGCCCGGTGGCCCTGGCCAAAAAAGGGAATAGACCTATTTAACTTAAATTCCCTATTTAAAACTTGGCTAACTCAGTATTCATAAACGCATTACATCACCATTAATTTCTTCGGATAATCCTACTAATATAATAAATGTGAAAGTTTGTATGTTTGGATGTTTGGATGTTTGTTACTCAATCACGCAAAAACAACTAAATGGATTTGGATGAAATATGGCACACATATAGTTTATAACCTGGATTAACACATAGGATACTTTTATCCCGTAAAAATGCAGTTCCCACGGGATAGTGATAAGTGAGTTATACGCGGCCGTGACGTCATGAGCAGCAGCAACTATTTCTCATTAATTTGTCCAGGAAATATTGCAGATTGCATGTTGGGTGCACGTTTGCTTCATTCAATTAAACAAATCTACGCGGACGAAGTCGCGGGCAAAACGCACGCTTAGTATTAAAGTGACCCATTTCTGAATAATACACGTCCCAAAATATCACCTTAATTAAAAGACATAGGGTTTAATTT
Source organism: Ditula angustiorana (assembly GCA_963691745.1). Lineage (NCBI taxonomy): Eukaryota > Metazoa > Arthropoda > Insecta > Lepidoptera > Tortricidae > Ditula > Ditula angustiorana. The sequence goes on along the minus strand of OY829480.1, from coordinate 2,493,358 downwards.
TGGGAAATATCATTCAGAATTGAGTCGCTTTAATTCTAAGGGTGCGAAAAGCTAGTTATGAATAAATCAAAGTCGCTATCCGTTCGTCTGTCTTCATACCTTCGGCCACTTAATCCTTCTAAACCACGAAAAGGATTTTGATACGGTTTTCACTGTTTGATTTTATTTATGTATTCTGTAAAAATATAAATGAATTAAAAATATTTAACAAAAAAGTTAAGGAATATTTTATGACCCATCCATTCTACTCTATTAATGAATGTTATGCAAAGTTTTTTAACTAATGTAAATAGAATTGATTGTGTTTAAAATGAATTTGTATCAGTTACCTACTTTCAAGCATGGGCAAATTTTCATGTGTATTAAATTTCAATTTGAAAATGTTAATTATGTTGTGTTGCGATTAATTTAACGAAATTTATACTTGATTTAATGACATGTTTTCAATTTTCTATAACAATTATTTATTCTTATTGCTGTAATAAATAATTTTTGTATTTTACATTTATACTCGGTTTAATTGATAGAGTTTAATGAAATTTGTATTTAGTTTCCTAAGTATTTTTTTTACTTGTTACTTGTAATAAGATATTTGTAATGTGTTAAGCAAATAAATAAATGAAATGAAATGAAACGATTTATGCTGTTCCAAATTTAAACTCATAACCTTGCAAAAATCGATACTGTAATAACATTAAAGTACACATTTTACCTACTACCACAGACAAGAAAGTTCTCATTGTTAAATTGGGTTGTAATAATGCTGGTCATTTCCTACGGTTTCTGAACGCATCTCAGAGCACTAAAGTGTATTCATCCATACTTGGCTTATCGTGTAAACAAAGTTCTAACCTAAAATTTGTTTAAGAAGGACGCACCGCTCGACAAAGCGAGTTATAGCCACTCGTGCTAGCCGCTGACTGCATTAGAAATCACACCTACAATATTCTTCACAAAGTTGATAGATTTGCCCTTCGAATATTGGTAAATCACGTATTTTAGTGTTTATATAAATAGTTATTTGTTCTGCCTTCGTAGCCGCCCGTACCCCTTGCGAGGTCTACGATCAGCAATATAGAGATAAACAAAAAAACCTAAAATTTCAGTTTTGTCACTTCACACCCTTTATCGCCTAAATAAATCAAATTGAGGCTATCAATAGAAGAGATAATTTGTAACTTGTTGCTTTGAATGTATCATTTAAGAGAAGTGTGAACGCAGCCCGATAAGCGCTACCCATACAAACAGCGACAACGTTTTCCACCCTCTGAACGTAAATCTATGGCAATGACTTTTTGGTATGTTGTCATTATTCCTTGGAACTAGGTTTGTATGTTTTGATTGTTTATATTCTTCATAGATTTGACAATATTTGCATTTTAGGAGTTTCACACAAACAAATAAGCATTAATATTTTTGAGAATATTTGAAGAATCAAAACATACAAACCAAGTTCTTGAGTATAATGACAACATACAAAAAAATTATGGAGGTAGGTTAAGGTTTAGAGGGTGGAAAACGTTATCGCCGTTTGTATGAAGAACGCTGGGTTCACACTCCTCTTAAATAATACACAAAGTTTTGATGACAAAAACTGAAATTTGAGGTTAGAATGTTGTTTACTATTTAAAACAAGTAAGGATGAATACGGTTCTAATATGTGTGTAGATAAAAAAACAAATTAAACTTCACCTGTTTACGGTTTCCCGTGTGTTTGACGGATTACATTCAGCAAACACTTTAGGCTGTAGCCCTGAAGCTGAAGACAGATTTATAGTCGTCGCGACAGATGAGCGACGGGACAGCAAATTGGGTCCGTACCCTTTTTAGGGACGGCATTCTAAAAAGGGTTCACGTAAATCGACATGTTAAATTCAATAGCCATATTGTACCATTAATGGTACCAGTTTTGTGTTACAAACGGTACATAAAATAAGACTGAACTAATAATAGTAATATTAAATACTAGCGGACGCTCGCGACTTCGTCAGTGGTGAATAAATAGCCTATGGTCAGGGATAGTGTAGCTTTCTATCTGTGAAAGAATTTTTGGAATCGGTTCAGTAGCTCCAGAGATTACCCCCTACATACAAACAAAAAAAAAACACTTTATTATATTAGTGTAGAAAATACTCAAGTCCCACCGCTGGGCACTGGACTCAGCCACTAAATCATAAAAGAGTAAAATCCAAAACATTGCACCGATACTAAAATCATTAGAATAGAATAGAATAGAATAAAATTTTATTTTAAACTGTGTATTAATTTTAGTTTTGTAAAGGTTTTATGATTTATCTTGGCTTAGTAATGAAATCGGTACTTATTTTGTGTAAATTTGAATTGTAATTACTTATCTATAGGTGTATTCAAGTTACTAAATTAATATAAATCGATACAAAACCGTTACAAAACTGATATAATACACAATGTTTTTTGATTTTGACCCTAAAGTTTTAAGCATTTTAGACTATAATTTTCTCAAAAATGTATTACTTCAAAGCTAAACCCTGGGTACTGTTGTTAAATATATCTACACGAATTCTTCGCGCTACGAATGTAACTGCTACGTGTTGTAATGCTACGGCGTAGAGGGTATCGGTAGCACAAATCAAAGTCCCGAGTAATAAAAATAAAAATGTTGCATAAACCTACCCTAAGATTTTAAATAAATATACGATCATAATAATAATAAACGGCGAAAAGTCCTTAAGAGAGCCAGATACAGAACGCTGTGCTCCTTGACACAGCCCGCATAATAAGTTGGTTCCTTACTCTGGACGTCTAGCCACTGATAGTTTGGATTTTTACTCTGCTGCTAGTTGATTGCTATTTTTTTATAAATTTCAAATATTTTTTTGTGTATTTCTATTTTATATTTTTAAATGTAATTATATATGTTTTGTAGTTATATTCTAAAATGTAAACAAAGAAAGAATTGAAATAAAGAGGACAATAATAACAAAGAATATTGATTCATAGAATAATGTGACCAGGAGTGCAATCTCACCAGGTGTCTAGAGCTCACCCAAATGGCCGCATTTCTATGAAAAACGGCCATTTTGGCGAGCTTTAGTCACCCGGTGAGATTCAAAAATCGCACTCCAGGATAAATTCGGAGCATGCCGAGCGGTTCTTTATATAAATATGTGAGTAATTAGTTTGTTTTTTCATAAATAAATTCGTTTTCCAATTAGTAAACCTAACACTAATACATTAATACGTCTATCGGCGATTAGAACGGTCCCAAGCGCTTTGTGGTCACCTTGCGAAGGTAATGTCCATAGATGTACAAGTTTACTTAGACAAATAGTCTAAAAATCAGTCAGCATTAAAGTAAAGTGAAGCTATAAGTGAAGCAAAGGTATGTCGGGATAGTAGCAAATGGAAATCCGTGGTCTCTGCCTACCCTGTTGTAAACAGACGTTAAATGTTTGTGTAGGTAAATACAAGAACGGCTAGCTCAATTGCTCATTTTCTAGCTGGTCACTCAGTTCGTCTTCCTGTTACTAGAGTAGTTAAAAAGAGACATTCTGAGCTAAGTGACAATGTTGTTATGAAACCGTCAATTAACTGAAATTAATTGTCAAAATCTCAGTTTAGTCACGTCACACTTTTTGCATTTTGGTCTGAACTTAAAAGTCGCTTCTTTTTCGTATTGGTCTACAAAGATTTTAGCTTACTTACATCTAATATTAGATATTATCAGATATTGGATGATAGTTTTTTTTTAATATTCAATAAATTATTGGCAACAACAATATAATTATCGTGCTTCTAACGCTTATTCCTGTTTTCTTATTTTTTTATTATATTGTACCAATTGCCGTTTTAACTCCGTAACAAGGAACATGGATCAACAAAATCATGGTTAAGTACACATAAAATAATGCGCAGATATTTAGCAAAAACGTTCACATTTAAATTAGAAATGAAAAACGAATACTCCAGTTTACTTCCCAATCTTGATGCAACTACTCGTATTACATGGTTAATAAAGGTACGTTTAAATAATGAATAGATTCAGGCGTTACTTTGCGGAGGTCCATATCAACAAACTGTAACAAACTAAATCCGACTCCGGCTTTGCGGAGTAGCAAGGTAATTTGTTCCAGTTTGTTAAAGGTACACTTCCTGTGTTAACTGTCTACGTTAGATGCTACGTCCATGGCAGGGTCCCATGTTCTCTCCATTGCTGGCTGAATTAAGTCCGTGAGAGCCTTCGGTTTTCACGCACGGCGACGGGATTTAAGCTCCGATAAATTGGATTTTAAAGCAATTTAAATATTTTCGTTAAATTAATTGCCATCTGCTGTCTTTAGCCAAGATATGATTTGTTTGCGGTAGGTTTTATTCAAAGATTATAAAAATATAATTCAGACCATACTCTCGACCTCATGGCTGAACGACGCTTGTTGCAACTGCAGTCCTCTCACGACGCGAAGTCATATAGACAGCTCAATAGACGCATATCAAGTTCCATGCGGCACGACATCCGAACCTTTAATACAAATCGTATTAAAGAGACGATTGAGCGGAATAAAGGCTCCAAAGTGTTCGCAAAAGACTTGTCTATTGGGCAGAGCCAGCTGACGAAGCTGAAGAGGGAGGACGGTAGTATAGCGTCGACCAAAGCAGAGGTGCTGAGGGAGGTTGAGAGGTTCTATGGACAGTTATACACCTCGGTCTCAAAACCTGTTAGCAGCCTGGCCAAAGATCCAAGAGCCAAGCTGACCCGACACTATACCGAAAATATCCCGGACATCAGCCTGTACGAGATTAGGATGGCCCTGAAACAGCTTAAAAACAACAAGGCGCCGGGCGAAGACGGAATCACATCAGAGCTTCTGAAAGCGGGTGGAACACCAGTACTTAAAGTCCTTCAGAAGCTCTTTAATTCCGTGGTGCTCGGAGGTGCAACGCCAGAAGCATGGAACAGAGGGGTGGTGGCGCTGTTCTTCAAGAAAGGGGACAACACTTTTCTGAAGAATTATAGACCCATCTCGCTTCTGAGCCATGTTTATAAGCTGTTTTCCAGGGTCATCACGAATCGTCTCGAACGCAGGTTTGATGACTTCCAGCCTCCCGAACAAGCCGGCTTCCGAAAAGGCTTTAGTACCATAGACCACATCCACACGCTGCGGCAAGTTATACAGAAGACCGAGGAGTATAACATGCCATTATGCTTAGCGTTTGTGGACTATGAGAAGGCCTTTGATTCGATCGAGACGTGGGCGGTGCTTGAGTCCCTCCAGCGATGCCGTATTGACTATCGGTATATCGAAGTGTTGAAGTGTTTGTACAATAACGCCACCATGTCGGTCCGAATACAAGACCAGAGGACGGAGGAAATTCCATTGCAAAGAGGTGTGAGACAGGGAGATGTTATCTCTCCGAAACTGTTCACCAACACAATGGAAGATGCCTTTAAGCTTCTGGAGTGGAAAGGATTCGGCATCAATATCAACGGCGAGTACATCACTCACCTTCGATTTGCCGACGATATAGTAGTCATGGCAGAATCGATGGAAGACCTTAGCACGATGCTCGAAGACCTCAATCGGGTTTCCCAACGGGTGGGCCTTAAGATGAACATGGACAAAACGAAAGTCATGTCGAATGTCCATGTAGTGCCCACCCCAATAGCAGTAGGAAACTCAACTCTCAAAGTTGTTGACGAATACGTCTACCTAGGACAAACAGTCCAACTAGGCAGGTCCAACTTTGAGAAAGAGGTCAATCGTCGAATCCAACTCGGCTGGGCAGCGTTCGGGAAACTGCGCAATGTCTTCTTGTCCAATATACCTCAGTGTCTGAAATCGAGAGTGTATGATCAATGTGTGTTACCAGTGATGACTTATGGCACTGAAACGTGGCCGCTTACTATGGGCCTTATAAGAAAGCTCAAAGTCACGCAACGAGCTATGGAGAGGGCTATGCTTGGAGTTTCTCTGCGTGATCGAATCAGAAATGAGGAGATCCGCAGACGAACGAAAGTAACCGACATAGCGGATTAGCAAGTTGAAGTGGCAGTGGGCAGGGCACATAGCACGGAGAACTGATGGCCGATGGGGTCGGAAAGTTCTCGAATGGCGGCCGCGTATTGGCAAGCGCAGCGTAGGACGACCAGCCACAAGATGGTCCGATGACCTCGTACAGGTGGCAGGAAGGCGCTGGTTGCATTCTGCTTCCAACCGGCCACTTTGGAAATCCATGGAGGAGGCCTATGTCCAACAGTGGACTTCTTGTGGCTGAGATGATGATGATGATGATGATAAAAATATATATATCGGTTTTTTTTTTCAAATAATATACCTCGTTGACAATACAATCGAATATATATTGATCGTCACCTAGAATAGCATGAAAAAGCACAATTAAGAGAAAATACATAAGGCACACAAAAGCCGGTTTTGTTGATCTCTTCCAGACAACCGTTGATTGAGATTCTTTTAACTCTTCATCTACTAATCATCTCAGAGGTTTTTTCTTAACCGGTGGTAATTTTTCTGATATTCCTAAAAGCCTAACTGTAGCCAGTTCTTAGTTCACACGCATACAAATAAGATTTAAGTACATGAAAACCTTCCGTAAAAAATCTCTACACGACCATGGTATGAAAAGCGTATCACAATCTGTTGCGTGGTTTAGAAGGAGTAACCGGGCGAAGATATAAGGACAGACAGAGACGGAAATAAATAAATAAATAAATAAATAAATATCTTGGGACAGCTAAACACCAATTGACTTAGTCCCAAAGTAAGCAACTAAAGCTGCTTGTGTTACGAGTACTAGACAACGGATATACATACTTATATAGATAAATATATACTTAAATACATATAACATCCACGACTCGGGGACAAACATTCGTATTCATCATACAAGCATTTGTCCCTCCCGGGAATCGAACCCGGTACCTCAAGCTTCATAGTCAGGGTCACTAACCACTAGGCTATCCGGCCGTCAAAATATACGCTGTAATGTGTAATCTGTAATGAAGATATAGATTAAAAAAAACTATTATATTTTAGCTCATTTCCAGCAAGCACGCGGGACTCTGGACTACCAAACGAGTTGTTATTGTAAGAAAAGGTTAAACCACTTTTTTTTAATTCCAATCGCAACGAAAGAACTACGATTGGACATCACAAACAACCAAGCTACATTGCATTGCACCCTATTTGGATCTAAAACAAAAAGGTTAAGTGCGAGCTCTACTAATACACTGTGGGTTCCAAATAATATATTTTTTTTCGGCACTGTACGGATGCACTTTAAAAGAGTAACGCCTTAGAGGTATAGGGACTCCATGTTTCTATTGCTTCACTGCGACTTTTCCACTATTCTAAATATAACAGTTTTCTCACTGACAGCTAGTCTTATAATTTATTTTCTTTTTGTTGACTACAAGTGAACCTGTGTCCTGTATACTTGGACTTGCTCTTTCGTAATTTTAGGAAACAGTAGACTGTGAGGGAGACTTGTAGTTCCTAAATAGTTGACAATAGGCTATGAGACGTAGTTCCATATCGCTTATCGTGATATGAAACTACTTTTATGAGAATTATATGGGTGAAACCATAATTTAGTTTTAAATTATACTAATTATTCTGCGTGTGTAAGTCAGATTGTAATGAATTACACAGATAAGAAAGAGAAGACAAAAGGTACGAATGGTACTTCTTCAACCCTATTAAAAACTACGCACAGCTATATTCGCCTCAACTATAAAACCTATGGACAAACTGGAACAAATTACCTTGCTACTCCGCGAAACCAGTGCCGGGCTCGTGCAAAATAGCTGCGTCTGTGCGACACATATATATGTTCATGCAAAAACCCACCCTCCTCCGCTTCCACACGAAACAACATATATCACACAGACTCAACTACACACCACCACCACTAAACACTAAAACTACACGATCGACGCGCGTTTCGCCTCTATACGAGGCATCATCAAGATCAAACCAGATCAGATTTATGTGTCGCACAGACGCAGCTATTTTGCACGAGCCCGGCACTGGTTTCGCGGAGTAGCAAGGTAATTTGTTCCAGTTTGTTGATATGGACCTCCGCAAAGTAACGCCTGAATCTATTAATTATTTAAAACCTATGGGTTGATTTTTGAATTTCAAGCGCTCGACATTAAATCAAACACGCGAGCGTATAATTTATCCGATACTGATTAGCGCGGATAGCGATAGTCGAGCGGTCGAAAGTCAAAATCAACCCATTGGTCAACCTTTTTCGCCGCGGAACCCTGAAAATAAAACGTTTTCCTATTTCCCCCGTTGTTATCGGTATAATTATACACGCCCGACGTTCGCTGGGGCGTTGGGGAAAAATTACCGGGAAACGGAATTGTCCTAGATTGAATTTCTCATCTCGGGCTGTGGAAATTATTATGTCGCGTGCAGTGCCGCCTTCTTCCCAGTCGATTGCTCAATTTATCAATACAGTGGCGGACGGGAGTAGGCAATGTGGTTTCTGGCGCAGAAGCGACACAAAATTCTATATAGTGATTCTCTAACCGGAAAAACGACGAGCTCGACGCTGAGGCAGCGCCTTGTCTTGCTCTAGCGCGCTAGCTCGAATGCGCGAGACAGAGCGATGCTTCGATCGAGTCCAACGCTGATGTGCTTAGAGAGTAACAGTAAGCCGTAAGCACAAGCAAATATTAAGCCATCTTCGCTCTCACCGCCTAACATGATTCACGCAGCTTCGGTTTGATGTCAAGGATGGCATCATCATCATCATTATATTTATCCTCTTTATCATCACATACCTAGTATAAAACAAAGCCACTATCCGTTCCTCTCTGCCCCCGTCGTATCTTCGCCCATGTACTCTGTCTAAACCATCTGCAGTCATATCTTCGGCTGCTTACTCCTCTTAAGCCATGCAACGGATTTTGATACGGTTTCTTTTGTCATTTAAATTTTTTGACGGAAGAAATGAACTAGAAACTTTATTGGAAAATGGATACTCATAGATTCAGGCGTTACTTTGCGGAGGTCCATATCAACAAACTGAAAAAAACACTAGTCCGCGAAACCAGTGCTGTGCACATGCAAAACTGCTGCATCTGTGCGATATTTTGACTTCTTATGCAAAAATTCACAAAACACCATACCACACAAACTCCACGCCACCATCACTTAACACTGGAACTACACTATCTACGCGCGTTTCGCTTCTTTACGACGTCAAAATCATCAATAAATTCATAAATTTCATCATTTTCTAAGCACTATCCGGATCAAATATTGCGACCGTCCGCTACTTGAACGAATGGCATAACTTTAAGTCTCAGTGAGGTCTTCCACGTGTATCCTCTTACTGAGACCAACCGTCGCCACTGGTCCTCCCGTCTGTGCGGTCTGCTCACCCGTCGATTTATTTCGAACGGCCCGCTGTATCACTTACGTGAGATACCCTCAAGCCGTGAAGATATTGCCTCGTGAGATTAAGCCTGCGTCCAGCAACGGAGCTACATTTGCACTACTGTGAACTTCGTTATACTGAAATAAATGGATCTATCACGTATTTAAAGTCGAGTTGTTGCTTGATATGTTTCGGACCCACTGACCTATAGTTAATGGACTTTTAGTCAGCCTTTAAAATATGGCCGCATCAAAAGTCGAACAAAAGTACAACAAATCGACAATCGCTCGCGCTGTCAGTCTGTCGGACCGACGAAGCTGCTGTCAATACTATTTTTTGTAAAAAAACCTGTTTGCAACGAAACTTAGTAGATTATTAATATCATGCAGTCAGACGTGAAGTTTTAAATCCAATGACTATAAATGGTAAACTAATAGTTTGGCCTTTGTAACATTGGCGTCAACCTGTGTTCTCATGTCGGGCCGTTTTTCTGCTGTCATTGAGTATGACACTGTACATCCATGCATTATAATATCATTGTTCGGACCATTCGGAGGCCCCGCTGTCATAATTAGCAAGGCCTTATGCTGAGTTGGGCCCTTTTTGTAGAAACAATAAATGTATTCTGCCTGTGCTGTGTTTATTGTGTGTAATGAATAGTTTAAAAGAAACCGGCCACGTGCGCGTCGGACTCGCGCACCGAGGGTACCGTACAAACTTACCAGAAAATACAGGAGAAATCCTGAAAAACCTTTACAACCGAACAAAAAGCATTTTTTATATAAACGGCCGTATCTTTTGATTGCCTTGATTTTGGAGTTTGATTTTTTCACGGCTTCAAGGGACTGCAGAATTGAATATTTGATATTAACTAATTTCAACTCGACATCACCACGCGTTCTTGATAAAAAGATTTTTGACAAACAGATAGATGGACGGACGGACAGACAGATGGACAACAAAGTAATTCTATAAGGGTTCTGTAAAACCCTAAAACATAATAATTTCCTTCTTTTAAATTAAACTCAGAATTAAACCAAACATGGTAGATAGCTTAAAGTTCAACTCGCGCTTGTCCTTCTTGGTTTTTGTGTTGTGTATTAAAGCTTAAAAAAACAGCGCTACAGACACCTTTTATTTGGCTTTCCCCAACCCGGGTATCAGTGGTTCGTTAAAAATTTAATCTAACAACATAACAAGGATTTATTAAGCCTTAAAATCACACGAGCCAGCTGAAAGAGGTTTAGTAACAACTTAATTTTGAAGCTTTGATATGTTTAAACCAATACGCCTGCAATGGCGTTTTGTTTCGTTCTTATTTTATACGGAAAAGGGATGAAAACGAGCATAAGGGTCATCTGATGGAAAGTCATCACCGCCGGTTATGAGAACAGCGACTCTGGATCTCTAACTCACGTTTCGAAACACACTAGCAATGTGTTACTTCACGCCTCGCCTTGTGAGAGTGTGGTACTACACAAGCCAATCCGTTCGTACCGCAACCAGCAACTGGCTACAGTGAGGTTTGACAACTACATTATGTTCAAAAGATCAACTTTCATCATCATCGGTGTTTCCAAAAAGATGTGTGTTATAGAGTTATTGTATTGTATTGTATTTCTTTCTTAAAGGCCGGCAAAACACTTGTCACTCTTTGGTTATTGCAGGTTTCTATAGGCGGTGATGATTGGTTACCATCACGAGACCCGTCTGCTCCTTCTCCCCCTCTATTATATAAAAAAAACATTCATTGACGTTTACTTGACATTGCTCAAGAGGATTAAAAGTACAATTGCAGTACAAATACTTTAGAACGCTACACAAAAGTAACACAGGAATCATAGCCACAATTGAATAGGGCGATAGTCATTTAAGATTTCTAAATTAAATGTCTTTCTATCAGCTAGAGCATACGATACGTACCTAGACAACTACTCGTAAATATATTCAGGTAGGTACGTCATTAGCTGAGGTGTTTGAATTTCGACCCGAGCGTATTGCATTGAACAGGACTTTATCCGTTTCCTCGGTGCGTCGGTCGTCATAAGCTGGGCAAAAACCGGTTTTTACCCAGTCTTTTCGGACTGTACTCAATACTGAGGAGACGTGGCGTCAGTTACAGCGAATTCTTACGTCTTAATGCAAAAGTTAAAACGATTAATGACAGATCCAATAAAAGCCCAAGAATGTATGATTGCAAGTTGTTGTAGTACTACAAGGCTTAACGTCCGCGTGCATAAGGATTCGGGGCTGAGACAAGCATCGGGTGTACGCTGCACCCGACTATCGTCACTTCATACCCCGCACTCTGTCCATGTGCGAGCTCTGATGCATCGGACCTGAGACAGTAATCGGTTGTATCGGTGTAATTACTGGCACAAGAGGTATTCCATCTTAGCCCTCTGGGTTGGCAACGCAACTGCACTCTCTTTGTTGTTGTAGGTGTCTAAAGGTGGCGGTGATCACTTACCATCAGGTGACCCACTTGCTTGTTTGCCTTCCTATTTCATAAAAAAAAAAAACTCCATACCCGACTCTGCCAAATTCCGCATTCTACCAGTGTAGTACAGTCCACGTGCAAGCTTCGTGACACCGGGCCTAAGACAGGGATCGGGTGTACACTGCACCTTACCGTCGCTTCCTACCCCGTACTCTCCCAGTATAATACAGTTCGCGCACGAGCTCCGAGGCATCGGGGCTGAGACAGGGATCGGGTGAACGCCACACCCGACCATTGCTTCATATCCCGCACATTCCCAGTTTAGTCCGCTCGCGAGCTCCGAGGCTAAGACAGGGAACAGGTGTATTTTGCACCCGACCGTCGTTTCATACCCCGCACTGGCCCAGTATGGTACAGTACGCACGAGGTCCGAGGAACCAGGGCAGGAATTGATCCTTGAGACTATAAAAAAGTGAAAAAGCCATCTTCCGTTCCGTCCGCGTTCCGTCGGTGTACTTAATGGACACGTACATGATCGGAGGCAACGCGCCAACAATTATGAGCAGATGTTCATCAAGTTTATGGAGCCGAAGCATCGACGACACCAGTTTTGGTACACATGATGGCAATAGTGCCACATACGTGTTCTGTGGTCTTTAATGTGCTTGCGTTTTCATTGAATAGTATTATTTTATGTTTAGCTTTACAAATCGCTTGCATTGGGCACTTGTTTTTCACCCGGAGATTACAGGGCGCTTTGTTTTTGGCTTTCACACTGTCAATATTTCCCGAGGATTTCCTTTAAAGAACCACTATACCCTTTTTCGGGTTTTTGTGTCTATACCGTTATAAAATGGCTCAGAACATTGTAATAATGTGCCTTTCTAGAACCAATTTCGTGCTTTTGAAATATTAGAAAACAGAGCAACTGCTTAGTGAACTTACGTCAGTAAATAAATGATGTCCAGATCAACAGAATGCACTCAGTTTAAACGATACTCTGAAAAGCAACCAGCTAAGATCATCGGTACCGCAAATTGAATCCTATCTTATTTTTATTTTATTTTGCAATGTTCTTTAATCACGCAATTTTCTTTTTGCTCCTCGAGATGCAGAACAAATTATGCGGAATCTACCGTTAAGGCTCCAATTGCTTCGGTCCTAATCATATACATATTTTTCACAAATTTCACAAAACGTCTGCCGTGTTATAAATAACTAGCTTCTGCCCGCGGCTTCGCACGCGTGGCCTACAGAAAACAAATGACAATTCTTTTTTTAAATCAAAAACTTTTAAGTGCTCTCACTCCCTCTCATATTTTCACCGCGCATCCAAATCCAAACAGCCTTAAACAAACGAATATTTTGAAGTTCCTATTTTTGAATAAACGGATACTTCCCCTCCATACAAAGTTTCACCCCCGTTTCCCACCCCTAAAATGCAATAGTCGTAAAACACTGACACACATAATTATTTTTTTATGATAAGTATCTAAAATCAAATTTTCAAGTTCCTATTAAAAACCCGATACTTCCATACAAACTTTTATTCCCCGTTTACCCCTACAAATTTGAAAATTCAAAAATCCTGTGCCACGTCATTATTTATTTACGATAAGTAGCTGTATTTCAAAATTACAAGCTCCTATTAAAAAAAAACCAATACGTCCTTACAAACTTTCACCCCCCTTCTCCCACTTTAAATGTAAAAATGCAAAAATCGAAACACGTTATAATACTTATAATCTATTTATGATCAGTAGTTCTAATTAAAATTTTCATGTTTATACTTTCTACGTTAAGACTTTCATACAAAGTTCAACCCTCACTCCCCGTTTTCCCCCTGAAGGTAAAAAATACCAAAAATGGTTTCTTCGCGGATGCCTACGTTATAAAATAACCTATATTCCAAAATTTAGCTTTCTTGTTTCAATAGTTTCGGTTGGACGATGATCGCAAATCAGTCAGGAGTCCTACGCAAACGTGTCCTGACTCAGGACACGTTTGCGCGTGGCAGACAGACAGACGGATAGACGGGTGGCAATAGAGGCTTAGTAATAACACAGCGGATGGTAGGACCTTGTGCAAGGTCCGTCCGGATCGCTACCACCATCTTGCTCACTAATCTTGCCGCTAAGCAGCAGTGGTTGCACTGCTGTGTTCCGGCGTAGAGAGCAAGACAGCCGGTGTAATTACTGGCACAAGAGGTATTCCATCTTAGCCCTCTGGGCTGGCAACGCATCTGCAATCTCTTGGGTGTTGCGGGTGTCTATAGGCGGTGGTGATCACTTACCATCACGTGACCCACTTGCTTGTTTTCCTTCCGACTTCATAAAAAAAACATTACCACGTACGTTATTTTTACTTCAATACAAAAAAATTGTGAAGGAACAACTCAAATACAAAATTTCATCCCCCTTTTCACCCCCTTAAAGGTTGTTATTCCAATCACACCCGATATACACGTCGCGTTATAAGGCTAAATAAGAAATATAGTGATTTTTGCTGTGAAAACGAAGGCCTTTCCATACACAACTTTATCCCCCTTTTCACCCCTTCAGGGGTGGAATTATCAAAAACACTGAGACCCGTATAAATTAATTTTTTTACGTCAGCCTAACAACAAAATTTCAAGATCCTAACTTCAAAACTGACGGACTTTCATACAAACTTTCATCCCCCAATTTACCCCCTTAGGGGTGTTATTTCCAAAAATCCTTTCTTAGCGTATGCCTACACTATATAAGGTATCTATGTACAAAATTTCAAGTCTCTAGGTCCAGCGGTTTGGGCTGTGCGCTGATATATCAGTCAGTCAGTCAGTCAGTCAGTCAGTCAGTCAGTCAGTCAGGACTTTGAATTTTATATATATAGATAATAGAATAGGCTCTTAATAATCATAATCATCATATCAGCCAAGAAACGTCCACTGTTGGACCAGGCCGTAAGGCATAATATTTATGGGGGCCTGCAATTTGACTTAAGCATTGTAAAAAAAAATCATTAGACGAACAAAATATTTAACAAAAACCAGGGCCCTTGTGTTGCTAGTTACTCGTACTTTAAAAAAATCAACAATTATTGCATCAAGTTAAAAAAAAAATAGATACACATATATGGATAAAATAACACACTACCCCGAGAGTATTTGTTGAGCGACTCGGTGACATGAATCATTTCAGTGTGATTCATATAATTACTAACCGAGAAATTCAATGCGCAAGCGCTAGTTATTTAATTTAAGTTACTAATACTGACGTATACTACGTTGATGATGTTCTGCCTCTCCAACAAGTGGAGGTTGGCAGTCAGCTTCGCGTATTTCCTTCGGTCCGTCACGAGGTTGAAAAGTTTGGTGACACTTGAAATTCCTCTCCATTCCCGAGTATTGCGTATGATGTTTGTTAGTTGGTAATAAACTCGTCTGTTTTAATTTCATTTGTATTTATATAAATCTAATGTAGGAAACAAACAAACAACATACTAAGCAAAACATTACGTCATAATTATTTATTAATCCTGGCATTTATATCCCAAAATACATTTTCTATTGACTTGCCTTGACGTTCCGGTCCTAATGCAACAGCAATTTAATATTAGAGCAAACAAAAATATTGAGATGAAAGGCCCCCATCGCCTTAAGGGGGAGTTGGGAGTTGCATTAAATTCCTGGAAAAATTAAACGGGATGGAATTCCCAGCGGATGCCGGCGCGAATGGAAAACAGTCGTGAAGGAATCCATCTTGAAACCTTGCCGTCGAATCGATAAGCAAAATGGCTACCGGACGTGACCCAACGCGCCTTAATAACAATTCCGAGAATTCATTTAAATTAACTTCACTGTTAATTAAATGTTTGCATTGGTTGAAAAAAGATGGCGGGGTGCTTCAACTAACTTTAAGTGAAGCAAAAAGAACATTACATGAACCAGTTTTATCAATTGTGTTGTGTTGTTATTCTGGCGGTTCCGTGGCCGGTTAACTGACACCGCAAAAGTGATTACGTCAGACTTCACGTGCTAGTAATTAAGTTATTATGTATAATAAATATTTATGTTAGTCTCTAAGGTATTTATCTATGGGCGTATGCAGCCTGAAATAAATTTATTCTATTATTTTCTAGAGCTTAGACTTTTTCCCTTCTCACCAATAATTATAATCTTCCACTGGTCGTAAAGTCAGCATTGAATAGCATTGAACAGGCAAGGCGGTCAAAAATTCTTGAATGTTATAACTGAACGTGACTATTTTGTCAAATACTTCGGGCGATTTCAGATATTTGAAGAAATAGACCCTTCGAGTTTAATTTTTATGTAGCTCCTCACTCATGGTGGTCAACATAGACTAGTTAAATGTAATTTTTGCTCGACTTGGCGGGGGCACTACCGTACCCCCAGATTGTGTAGCCACTTGACTGAGAAACGAGGGATTAGGTTAGGTTTAGGAGATGGAGGAGAGCGGTGTACCCATACCTCTTCTGGTGCCTGCTTTGGCCACCTCGACTTAATTTTGTAACAAAGGTTGCGTTTTTTCTTTGGAGTCAACAAGCTTCTGGCGTTATACGGCGCCACAAAGCAGAATGCTCACTATAAGACTACTACCGTTTATCACAGTTTTCCAAAACTATTAGTTCAAAACCCAAGAACCTTAGAACAAATGGATAAGCATAGAATGGCCTTCTGCCGAGATCAGTGTTGCCAGGTCAATTTAATAAAAATCAGTAGATGCCACTAGAAAAAATCAGTAGATGTATGGGGAAAAATTTTAAAAAATCAGTAGATGCATTTTTGATAAGTAAAACCATTTTAAACATAAATATACCTATATATTGATCAGACATCCACAAAAGGAAAGGTCCACAATTTTCCTCAAAGGCCGGCAACGGACCAGCGATTCCAATGGGGTTGGTGGTGATCGCTTCACATCAGGTGACCCGCCTGCTCGTTTGCCTCCCTCTTACATAAAAAAAGACATAACTTTGACATCTTAGGTATATTGCACTTTATTAGTTATTCGAATAGATTTTAGTATTATGCTTATTTAACATTTCGGGGCTAATACTGAAATCATAGCAATTGTAATTTTTTAGAAGGTTTTTAGTATGTAGCATGCCAGATATTACTTCGGTGGACATTTTATTGCGTAACTTGGTTTTCGTTAAATTAATTTGGGAGAAAAGTCTTTCTACTGACGCGCTAGAGTGAGGTAAACACATAAAAGTGAAAACAGCAGTAGTTAAATTTGGGAACGTTTTCATCTTGGCAATCATTTGCCAAAATGATTCCGCCGTTTCATTTTCATCTGCATCTTGATCTAGCGGAGTATTTCTTAGAAGGCGCCATTCTGTATCAACTGCTTGAATTATCGCTGGGGGCACAATATTGGGAAATCTGCCTAAAACGTCAGCGATAGACTTTATTTTACGACTCCTAAAAGTTTGAGGAGCAATGAATCCCATTTTCTGTAAAATAATCATGTCGTCATTGTGAGGGAACCTCATTAACAATTGTGTGATTGCCTCAATGTAGAACTCTAGGCAACGTAGCTTAAAATGTTTCACATGTTCAGCGTTTAAGCTATTTGTTGCTATCGCTGACGCTACTTTGGCTCCAAAATACCAGTCCTCTATTGGTAAATATTTTCGAGGATTTTTGTAATCGATTTTGTCGTAACTGTTTTGAGTTATGTATTCTTCCTTTATATAGTTACCTAGTATAGTATTTATAACCGTAAGGACATTTTTATAAATGCAATGAACATTTGTGTATTCCGATTGCATAGATTTGTTCAATGCATTCAATATTTCCAAGGAATACTCCATAAATTGGAAATATAATTTGTTAATAGGATTTTCCAACATGGCCATTATATTTTCTGCCGATTTGAGACGGTCATTATATATGGCATCGCGAAAATATAATTTTAGAGCTTCGTATTGTTCTAAGAGTCTCTTAACTACAAATTCTAGAGACAGCCATCTTGTTTGCGATGGTTGTAGTATTTTGTGTGGCTTGAGCTCTAGAAAATCTTGAAACTCTTTTAATAATCCAGCGCGTTTAGGACTGCCATTTAAATAATTGTATATGTCTCTTGCTAAGTCTTCTGGCTCTCTCGGTAATTTTAGACAAGCGTTGGATGCGACGAGAGCTACGGAATGACAAACACATTTCATTATGAAGAGATGTGGTATCTCTTGTTTAAATTTTGCAGCAACCGAATTCGTTCTCCCCATCATCACATTTGCACCGTCTGAAGCCAGGCCTATCATATTTGTTTTATAGGGGATTTTCAATTCAATCAGTTTTGTTGTTATTACTTCATGTAACTTTTCTGCAGTCCCCTCTTGAATTTCAAACAATTCGAAGAAATAATCTTCAATCTGGGAAAGAAAAATTGCTATTTTGATGTAAAAATAAAAGAATTAGGGAACGAAAATTAAAAAAAAAATGGTACCTTATTATTAATTCTACAAACTCTCGCGATTACCGCCAAATGTTTTTTCGTACTCTTATCAGTACTTTCATCTATCGATAATGAGAACTTATTATTCCTCATTGCTTCAGCCATGATATTAATATCAGTACTTCCCAGCACTTCTGTAACAAGTTTGGTGGTTTTTGTCCTTCCACACGTAATATTTTTTCCAATTTCTGAATCCGGGCATACAGACTTTATAAGATTGACGAGATGGTCCATCACATTAAATGCAATGTTATGCTCAGCTGAAAAAGCGGCAATCCTGATTTCACCTTCTTTTGCTTTTATTTGCAATGGTGTCGATTTATGTAAAGTTGGCATTTGGTATATGCTCTTCTGTCCCTGAAGTTTTAATTTATTTTTGTTATGCTTATTGGTTTTTTCATGTCTTTCTATGTCAGTTTTTCCTCCTTTTGCAATATTCAAATCACATGTACACACTTTACAATAGGCAAATTCCACACCTGCAATAATTTACCAATAATTTAGGAATTTTCCCTAATGCTGGTAACATTTTTATTGCGTCAAATCACTACTGTCGGTGGAGAATCAAACCATTTCGTCGCAGGTAATGGAAATATCTATGGCTCTGTTTTTCCATCAGATATGCGAGCAGTGCAAAAGGGATAGCAAATACATAGGTTAGTGCGCGAATTAGAATAGCAAGAATCGCGCGCGTGTTTCATAACGTGAAAATGAAATTATGAAACTATTAGAAAGAAGTATGTACTTAGAGCTAACGAACAAAATAAAATATAATTGCTTTAAATATAAATCAATAGGCACAGCTTAGATTAGAATAAGGTAGTATAATTGGGTAATTTTTGAAATATCATCGTACTTGCAGCCTACTTTTTTCAATTTCGAAAATGAAAATGAAAATGAAAATGAAAATGAAAAATTTATTTTGCAAGTAGGCCATATAGGCTCTTTTACATGTCTGAATCTACTAGCGCTTCGGAAAATGGAAGAATCTGCTGAGAAGAAACGCCGCAAGAAACTCAGCAGTTTATCTTTTTTTTTCTTCTCTTTTGAAAACAAGATTACAGAGCAATATACACAATCATAACAATAGTTCACATAAAGTGTGAGAAAAAAAAAAAAGATAATAAATAGCACAGCAAGCTTTAAGCACATTGAACGAACTGGCACTAGTACAGATTGACCAAGAGATGTATAGGGTCCCCAGGTCAAAGAAATTAGAATCGGGATGTATGTGGTCCCTGATTAAATACTTAGTCTAAATAACTTAGAGATGTATAGTCTCTAAGGGTCAAAACAAATTAATTACCTTAATCTATGCTTAGCAGAGGTGTAAAACGCCTCCACGGTCAAATTGTACAATATTACTTGGAGATGTATAGTCTCCGAATGTCAAAAGAATATAAGAATAAAAATATTCATGTAAAAAAAAAAATTGGTGAAAATCCAACAAAATCAGTAATATAACAATAACAACTCAATATATGTCTATATTTAGTTATATATATAAATATAAATAAATAGACAACACGATGAAGTCTCCCACATCAAACCGCATTTAAGTACCTACATTTTAGGCTTTTTGAGAATTACATTAGTCTTTGCAGCATGAATAGTCCGGACCCCACAAACAGCACCCGATCACGAGTATGACGCGTATCTCAGCCATCGTCTCCCTCAACCATATTGCAGGGAAGGTGGCGACCCGATCAACGACGCCACCGTAAGCAATGCCCTTTAAGCGAGCATGACATACTCAAGCAGTACGACTACAAAAGAGAAATTGAATACGGCTCGTCTGGCGAGAAACATCACAATGTGCTCCAAAATAATAATTACACTTTAATAGGATGTCATACATAATTAATAGGAATAAAATTAAGTGATAAAAAAAAAAAAAGATTAATGCTTAGAAATGTCACAAAAATACAATTATTTATTAAAGTCAAAGATATTTAAATTAAATAGTGAACAGCCGATATTTAAATTAAATATTCACGCCTTTAGAACTGGCCAAGTCAAATCGTCGCATATATATTCGTCGACTTTGTAATAAGCTTTTTTCA
The DNA here is from genome assembly GCA_963691745.1 of Ditula angustiorana. NCBI lineage: Eukaryota > Metazoa > Arthropoda > Insecta > Lepidoptera > Tortricidae > Ditula > Ditula angustiorana. The sequence continues at coordinate 2,473,007 of OY829480.1, read as the reverse complement.
ATAGCGTGTTTTTAATATACCTCTTGAATGCATTTAGAGGTAATTCCCATACATCCACAGGCACTTTATTATAGAACCTCACGCAGTTCCCTAGAAAGGATTTGCTAACTTTTTTTAAGCGGAATTTGGGTACAAAAAGCTTATTTTTATTTCGTGTGTTGAAATGATGGACATCACACAGTTTCTTGAAGGAATTAAAGTTCCTATGCGTATATACAATTACATCATATATATATTGTGAAGCTACTGTAAGGATGTCTATTTCTTTAAAGCGTTCTCTCAGTGAATCACGAGAGCCAAGGTTGTAGATGGACCGAACTGCCCTCTTCTGCAGAACAAAAATGGTTTCAATGTCGGCTGCCTTACCCCAAATCAGAATGCCATAGGACATAAGGCTGTGAAAATAACTGAAATAAACGAGACGCGCAGTTTCCACGCTGGTGTACTGTCTGATTCTTCGTACGGCATATGCTGCAGAACTCAATTTATCAGCAAGATTCGAAATATGTGGACTCCATTGTAAATTTCGATCCAAAGTAAGTCCAAGGAAAACAGGTTCGTCTACTAAGTCTAGTCTCTCTCCATTTAAAGTAATCATTGTATCAACTTGTCTTACATTTGGTAGTGAAAATTTAACACATTTAGTTTTTGCAGCGTTCAGCAGAAGGTTGTTAGCTGTGAACCATTTTAAAACATCTATTAGGGTCTCATTGATGTGACTGTGGTCTTCTTGTTGCCTGTTAACTTTAAAAATTAGCGAGGTGTCATCAGCAAATAGAACTATGTCACACTTATTTCGTACTAGGCTAGGTAGGTCGTTTATATAGACCAGAAAGAGAAACGGTCCCAAAATCGATCCCTGTGGCACTCCAAGCTTCACCGGTGCTCCACGTGACTGCACTCTATTTACGACCACCTTCTGGATTCTCTGGCTAAGATAGGAAAAAACAAGATTCAGTGCCTCAGCTGAGAGCCCGTAGTGCCGTAGCTTGCGCAGGAGTGTCTCATGTTCCACACAATCAAACGCTTTGGAGAGATCGCAGAAGATGCCTATTGCATCCTGCGAATGTTCCCATGCATCGTAAATATGCTTCATGAGTGTTGCAGCTGCATCTGTGGTCGAACGCCCTCTTGTAAATCCGAATTGCTTGCTATGTAGTAATTTATTAATGTTAAAATGATGAAGCATTTGGTTGAGCATGATCTTCTCAAACACTTTACTTAGCACTGGAAGTATAGAAATCGGTCGAAAATTTCCAGGGTCGGATTTGCTGCCAGATTTAAATAAAGGAATAACCTTACTATACTTCATAAGGTCGGGAAACATACACTCGTCTACGCAGTTATTAAATGTAATGGCCAGATACGGTGCCACAATATGAATGACAGATTGGATAACTTTAACGGAAGTACCCCAAAGATCCTCAGTATTCTTAAGCTTCAAGGATTTAAATGTTTTGATGATCTCGTGTGGGTCGGTATAATGAAAATCAAAGTTTAGATTTCTTACATTAGCAACCTCGTTTAAGTAAGAACCAGCCCTCACACTACATGAATTCAGGCCACGAGTAGTAGTTGAAGCTATGTTCGAGAAAAAAAATTCAAAAGTGTCCGCCACATCTAAATCTGACGTCAGTATCTTATTGTTAAGTTTGAGTTTAAAATGGCCATCACGGGGCTTTGATTTACCTGTCTCTGAATTGATAACATTCCAAACTGCCTTGACTTTATTATCAGCAGATTTAACTTTATTACTTATATAGTCTGCCTTGGCGGCAGAACAAACCTTTTTAAATAATTTAGAATATTTTTTTACATAATCAATGAAACTAGCATCTTGGCTGTAGCTCTTCATTTCATACAACTCGTACAGTTTGGTCCTACTCTTATGTATTTCAATCCTATTTCCTCTAGTAAATAAAAGTTATAAACAAAATTTCCACAATATGATTAATGTAGCTAGCAGGTATTTATGTATGTAACAAAACTTATTCTAAATTACAGCCTTTTAAGGAAGACTGTTAATAAGTAGAATTGTTTTCTGACCTTTAGTACTTTTGGATAGCCATGATTTAAATTCTTCTTTGTCTTCCCATTCAGATTTATAAGTTGCACTATACTTTTTTCTTTTTGGTGGCGTAGTATATCCGTCATTTTCATTTTCTGACTCTGAACAAGACATTTCGATACGTACCAAAACAACTCACTCAAAATCAACAAAATTCTCTCGCACTTTATATTTTTCAAAGAATACGTTTGAAGTAATACGCAAAAATTAAATAGAGATTGTATCGCTTTCTCAATGATTCCTATTAAGTGATATTTAATTTAGTCACGTAATCATGTTCGCATAGCTTGTCAAAACGGTTTATTTCGCTGACTGTGGAGCAAGATTAAGTTCCAATATTCAACTATGTGTCCATCCTTTTGAGTCCATTTTACGATGACAATTTTATAGGGCCAACCTAACCATATTAATTTTGTGTTTCATTTCACGCAGGTTTTAAAATTACATATCATGTTTTAAAGTAAAGCTAGAATTGGAAAAAAATCAGTAGATTTTCAGCTAAAATCAGTAGATCAGTAGAATTCTGTAAAAATCAGTAAATCCCCCGAAAAATCAGGAGATCTGGCAACGCTGGCCGAGATTAACACACAGCTGTCACTGATATAGCTAGCACTCGGCAAAAAGCTGCTGAGTCTTAGAAGGACAATATGACCATTTACTTCAAATTTAGTAATTGGCTATAATCCATCAGCGATACAAATCACTATAGAAGTCCATTTCACCTTATTCATGTATTTTGTGGATCAGACACTTCGTCGCTTATGGTGAATCATACGTTTTCCGTTCCGTCTATCCCTTTGAACGCTATCTACGATGACAAAGACAAACACATACAAACAAAATGAAAGCGTGTTATACACATACCAACAGTAGTATAGATTGTATGACATTAAGCTTACGATACAAAGTGGGTAGGTATATGGGTGTAGGGGGGAATTGATTAAAAAAGCAGTGTACTTAGTACATAATTTTTGTAAAAGGGATAGCACATAAGGATGATACGGATGAGAAGTTACCACTGCCACTCACGGAAACCAGCGACCACAAAAATCTTATTTCTGTTAATTGATACCCACCCACCTTCAAAACACGGTAGCAAGCCAGTACTTGAGCCGTGTTGACGCCAGTGGAAAAGATTTAAGAACCTTCTAGAAACGAGCCTTTTCTTTTTCAAAGCCTTCCGTTTCTTCTGGAATTGCTGGTGGATGAGCAGCGGTGATAGTTTACCATCACGTAACTCGTTTGCTCGTTTGCGTCTGATATTACTCTACGTGCATTAATAGCCGTACTTTATATTAAATTCACGGATAGATTTGCCTACTTGCAATCAAGTTTCGACAGATTTTTCACAGAAAATTTGACAATATTAAAGTCATCATAATCAGTTGTAATACGTCCACTGCTGGACTTAGGCCTCCCAATAGACTGCCACAACGCCCAGTCCTGAGCTGATTGCATCCAGCGGGTTCTCACAACCATCACCAGATCCATCTTGCAGCGGATCTGCCCATATTGCGTCTTCAGGTACGCGATGGCCAATCGTAAACTCTTTGGCCCCATTGGTTTTTCTTTCTGCGAGCACCCTGCCCACTGCCACTTTGGCTAGCAATTCTTATGGCTGTGCAATAGACAATATTTTAGTATTGGTAGGTAAGGTAAATTTGTCTATAGTTTGAATATTGTAAACCACCATAAAGGTCGATTCACAATGCAAAAATGCAAGCGATAAAAACGCAGCGATCTTTTCGTTTCAACCTAAAAATACAGCGTCTGCGATATGGCGTCACACACAATAAATTGTTCCGTTCTATCGCTTGAGACTTTAAGTCTATTGAAACAAAAACGCTTAAGTAATCTAATACTTTTACAAAGTTACGTTCCTATAAACTTCCCAGTCTTATCCTTTTAGCTTTACATGCTGATTTATCTGCAGGAGACACCTTTTATTTAAATAACTGTCACAAAGTTAAAATCTTTAATAAAGTCTGAATGGACTGAGAGTAAACCTTTCGAGGGATTCTCCTCTGTTTCGAGATTTCCGTGAAAACTATTTACGGGTACTAAAACATGTACCGATAAAATCAGTAGAGGAACTTGAAAGATTGTGGAAGGTAACTTCAATATTTTCCAAGCGGTATTCCAACTTAAAAACTTGGTAATAACTTATAAATCATTTCAAAGAGCTACCAAGGAATAGTAGGTTAAAAGAAGGTCACTTGCTCTACAAGTACCGGTACCCATAACCTGATAAGACAAGAAGTGAGATCTCAAGTTGACAAATCTCTCGAAATACAGATCATTGCATTTCTAATTCGCTTTGTGAGTACTTTGGTAGGTGTTGCCGTTATTAAATAGATATAGAATTCTGGAACAAGCTTATATTTTTTTAAAGATTTTACATGAACAAATTGCACTCTTACTCTTAACTTTTTCACCTGTCTATCCTCCTTTGCCCTCTTTGTTACTCTTAACCACTGTAACATTGGTAACTTTAGATTAGAGCATTGTAAATTATTTAAGAATTGAGCTCTGTTGGTATAGATTAATTATAATTATGAGTATACCCTCGGGTTGTATTTTGGGCTGTATATTGTTCAAGTGATACAATAAAGTGACTATACTGTCTGTTCTTCGTACTGTGGTAACGTGATATCACAGCCCCAGAGCGAGGGTATCAGATCAGATTCACGAGTGGAAAGGTATGACGAGAAGCCATTCTGATGTGCACTGACGGCTGAATAGATCGTATCGCCTCCTATTCAAACTTAAAGCTATAAGCCAAAGCTAGATTAAATAGCAAATTAAATGGTAAAATTACGCCTCTTCATGATATAATTACAAAAAAAACTAACAACTAAAATACTAACCTCTCTTTATTTTAACTTGAAAATGATTTATCTTTTTTAATTCTCAATAAATAAATTAGGCTAATAAAATTAACAAGGCTTTAATTTAATCTAAGGGTCGTAGTTTCAAACCAAGTTCAAATTTCAATTTCATATTAACAGTGTGTAATCCAATATAAGTGTAGTTCATGTACATTTTATTTCCATATCGTGTGTTGCAATAAGGATTTTTTCATGTTTCTTTAAGCGTTAGTTCTGCTGAACAAGTACTGAAAAACGTTTCAAAAGAATAAACAGGACAGGTCTCAATCAAAAGTGGCGCCACCAAGCGGAATAAAACGATAAGATAACTTTAGCTACCACAGAGCACAATAATATTATAACAAATGGACTGCACAAAGAACATTTCTTTTCACTTCGTCGTGGCATATAAAAGAAAAGCAAAGTTTTCTACCAAAACAATGAATTTACAAGTTTACTGTTTACTTACCTTCACACTGTAAGTAAAAATAACATCACAACTTGTTCCATTTTGTCGAAGCCGTGGAAAGGTAATTCTTACAAGTTTTTATGTAAAAGTCTGCGAAATGTGACGTTTGGTATAAGAAGTAGACGTTAGTTTAGAACAGCCATTTTCAACCTTTTTTTATAGGGGCCACAAACACGGTTCAGTCATGGTGTCGAGGGCCGAAAGCAAAAATTATTTATGGGCGCCAAAGGAAAATGGGCAAATTGTCCCAAGTGCTGTATACAGTTGTGCTATATCTTATTTGAAAGCTCTTTAAGACCTTAATTTTTTTGTATGACAGCAAAACCGAGATGTTTGCAAGGAAAAAGCTACAGCCCATTTTATACCTCACTTTGTACTAGCAGTTGTATGAAAAGTATCTGTAAAATCATGTTCGAGATATAGCCGAAAGATTTTAACCACGCGTACTGAGGCCATTAGAAGTAAAAAACGTAATGTGAGCGTAGGTCTAATTAGCTGTTTTATTTTTCTCTTTTTTCATACAAAACAATTGTTAATTACAATTCTTAAGGTAAACCACAGTCGAACAGTGCTTTAGGACGAGCTGGCAACGTACTACTTTAACTTTTGACTCGTTAGGTCATAATGGTTATTTATTTTCGATCACGTTGATGACTTAAATGACAAAGGCTTATTTCAGTTTGACGTGACACATTTCGTTATGACTTTTTAGTCAACAGAATGGCAACGTCGCATACATTAGGGTGTGTTACACTTAAGTTTTATTGAAAAAAAAAATTTTTATTGTTGCGTCCTACGTCACCCCTGCAAACACCTGGTCTTCGAAACATGGCCTATGATGATCCTTACACCGAGTACTAGACGTCCTTACTACTCAATATTTTATACAAGGGTTGGGACAGCGCCCATACAAAAATGCCCATTCTCCTTTGGAATGGTGCGAAAATTTAAATAGTTTACAATTTTGTAACTTCAGATGGGCCAATAACAAAGGCCTGGCGGGCCGCAGGTTGAGTATTTCTGGTTTAGAAAGCTGCCATGAAAATAAACACAGACCAACAAATTGGAACGAATTATTTCGCTACTCCGCGAAAATAGTGTTGTGGGCTCACATGCAAAACAGCTGTGTCTATGCGATATATATGTATATTTTATGCAAAAAACCACCCTCCTCCATTTTCATGTGAAACAACATACATGATCACACAGACTCAACTATTAACCACCACCTTTAAACACCTAACTATACCATTTTCACGCGTTTCGCCTCTACACAAGGCATCATCGGGATATTATATGCTTTCGCGACTGCAACGAATGGCATACTGACCAACTTAAATATTTTTTCTTAATCCCGTCTACGGTAACATTATTTTTTTCATGTGGAAGCGGAGGAAAGTGGCTTTTGGCATGAAAAATAAATTTCCTAAACATTAAACTTAGGACACACGCAAGCGATAGTATGTAAGTAGATGTTAGTATAGTTATGTTTCAAAACATAACTTTCAATGCGTTTCGTGAACGTCTTTCTTTGAATTGTGACAGAAACGCTTCAGCTTGTGCCTCGCGCCAGCTGCGAGTACAGCAAATGTTTGCACAAAACTGCCAAGAGCGGCGCGGATCAACTTCCATTGTTTAGTTTTCTATTATATTCCGATCAAACAAGTTTGTGAACGCGCAACTTAATAAAACAAAAAGTAATGAAATCATAACACCAGGGAATTCGACAAGTTGAGCTTGTTTCATATTTATTGGTTCCCAGACTAGGCAAGGCTGCAAACTTGTAAGAAGCGAGTTAAAGTAAGAAGACCTACTTTGGGTACCTAACCTAACATTATTATTTGTTTTGCAAGTAGGCCATATAGGCTCTTTTACATGTCTGAATCTACTAGCGCTTCGGAAAATGGAAGCATCTGCTGAGAAGAAACGCCGCAAGAAACTCAACAGTTTACTTTTTTTTTCTTCCCTTTTCAAAACAGGACTACAGAGTAATACACAATTTATTACATGCAAGCAACCTACCCCACTTCACGCAGACACAATTAGGATTTAATGTACATAAAAACTTTCCGTGAAAAATATCTTAGAGCGTCCGATACGTCACGCGGGTGCACGGAGCGGGTGCACGCCTAATCGAACAAGTCCGAACCCGCACCCTCGCGAGTTAGCGGACGCTCTCATACTTTTTTTCTATAGGCGTGCACCCGCTCCATGCGCCCGCGCATCTAGACTGAGGCCCTTAATATAGTGAAAAAAGTATCAAATGCTGCTGCGTGGTTTAAAAGGAGTAAGCAGCTGAAGATATGAGGGCAGAAAGAGACGGACAGTGTCTTTGTTTTATACTATAAAAAGAAAAAAGATAAAGATAAATAAGATAATACCCTTTGGTTCTTTTTCGTAATTGCATAAAGTCACGCTCCATTTCCGGAGGGGTAGACAGAGACCGCGAAATTCGACTTGCTACGATCCTGACAGACGACCTTTGCTCCACGTACTCTCATAGAGGCTCGTCGGTTTAGAGTACTCCTGACTACTTGATCGGATTACGTTTGCTGAGGTATTCCCAATTTCCATCCACTCTCCTTTCATACGCCCTTTTTGTTAATCTTATTTCATCCATCCATACGTTATTACAATTATCATGATGGACTGTAACCGAGAGATCCATCAACTTTAGAGCAAGAACCTTTTCTTTTTTAAGGCATTTTTTACGATACAACCTTTCCGGATCTGCCCATCTGACAGTTTTCTGATCGTCAGCCATCATTCCATCAGATTCCGCCAAAGCTTTGGTCTTGGTCCATCGACCATCATCCCTTGTTGGCAAATTTCCTACCTGCCTTTATTGTAAAATGCAGTAAGAAGTATTAAAACTCTAAAATTAAACCATTTTGTTTTACAACACTTACTAGATTAGCTGGATCAGTTCCAATTAAAAATAAAATTATATAAAACTGAATGGAAATCATTTAAATCTTTAACGGCCGCAAAACGCCATATCGCAAATAAAGCCGGCTTCACATATCCCTTAATCCAAAGACTCGAGCCGACCACACGCTCGTCAATTAATACGTGTCCTTCAAAAAAGCAACATACTGCCACAAACGTCATATCATATAAGGTCCGCTTCACACGTCCCTAATCCAATAAAAACTGTAAGCCGGGCACACGCATCAATTATTCGAGACACTTAATACCGGGACTCAAGCGCGCTTAATAAATAATGGGGTGAACTGAGTGAAGCACCTGACGTTTTTGCAGCGTTGCACAGAACACTCAACAACAGAGCATACTCCTTTTTGACAATGAAATATTTAATAGTTTCTTTTTGCGCAATTGTGGTTTGGTTCCTTCAATATAGGATCATTGCAATCGATTTTATCCGAATCCGAACCAACTAGCAATGCAGCTAGGAGTTTGTGCAAATGTTTGATAAAATCGTTTTTTTTTGTTGTGTTGTGGATCTTTGACGTGTTTTTGTATATATTTGTATTGCTTTCTAATGGGGCTGTCATGTTCAATTTTGATTAAAGCCCCTATATAAATAAAGATAAAAAAATCTTATGTTTCCTCGACTTGTAAACATTGAAATAATACAAGTCGGGAATTAGATTCGATAAAATACACAGGATATAAACCGTTATCATTGTTCTATTTCAATGAAATATTTATTTTGCAAATAGGTCCACGTAAGCACTTTTACAAATCTAGTAAGCCAGCGCTTCGGTAAATGTTCTGAGAAGAAGCCCGCCAGAAACTCAGCAGCTTATTTATCCTTAACTTAATTACAGAAACACTTGTAGATTCTATAATAATAAGTTAGGTTAACTCAAAGAAATATGCTGGCAACCCCACCAACCGGTATGTTCTCAGAGTAATCATGTGTTGAGTAAGAACTGACAGCTCTTAGGGTAGGAAACTTAATGCAAGGTAAGATAAGCCTCACCCCAAAAAAGTAGACTATAATTTTTTCTTAAGACCCTGTTATTTCTAGGTTTTATTCGTTAGGCTGTGTGATGTCTCACGGCTCAGTTTCCCGTCTTTTTGACCGACTGCAAAAAAGGAGGAAGTTCCCACTTATCGGGATCTTTTTTCATTCATGCCTAGATTTGGCGTGTTCCTGCCAATCCGGCTTCTTCCCTAAATCGCTCCGATATCTACTTTTTGATCTGCCTCTGCTCCCATGTCATCGCATATGGCCCAATTATTGTTAATTTCGACCCCAGCAATCCAGAAGCATCCAACAGACATGACTCGTCCAGTCCAGTCCCACTTCAGTTTTGCAGTTTTTGTCCCCATATCGGCAATTGAACATTGAAGTGAAGGGCGGAATTTCTGATTGGATCAGATTTATAACCTTCTAGGATATTGCGCTACACAACTCGCTGATAAACCAATAGTTTGAAATTATTTGTCTCAGTAACTGAAAACTAGAGATGGGCCGACTATGACTTTGGCCGACTAGCCGACTAGCCGACTAATCGGCTGGGAAAAAGCCGACTAGTCGGCCGACTAGTCGGCCAGGCCGATCATTGCTTTCGCTAATGTCCGAGCGGAATATGTAACGTTCGACGCTCCTCATACGTTCACGCGCCGCATAGGTGGATATGAAGGACCAGGTTTTTTTTCATTTTGCATTTTCTTATGATATTGTCTACGTATTACTCGGCAGTACACAGTTTTTTTTTAATTAAACAAAGGTTAGCGATCTACTTAGCTGAGAAGTTTGTATTGTAGTAAAATTACCATTTCGACTGATTCACCGAGGCACTGCGGTATCTTAGACGAGAAGATGTTGCGTAGCTTCTCGAACGCTACCTAACCGAGTCGAATTCGATGATTGACCTCTTTGTCGAAGTTGGATCTACCATCTACCTACTGGATAGTCTATCCCAGGTATACATACCAAATCCCTTAACAACCTCTAGTGCAGAGACCCCAATCTTTAAGAGAGTTGGCAGGACGAGGGCGTTCGACATGATTTTCATCATGTCCACGTTCATCTTAAGATCAACTTGCTTGTAGGCTCTACTATGGTCATCGAGCATTATACTAAGGTCCTCCATGGTCTTAGCCCTGACTACTATGTCATGGACAAAACGAAGGTAAGCAATATATTCACCGCTTAGGAGTTTATTGATGCCAAGTCTTTCCGAGAGATATAATCTCCCTGTTTAACTCCTCACTGTAGCCAGATAGGCTTCAAGGTTTGGTCCTGCAGTTGGACGGACGTATTGGCATGTTCATACAAACTCTTTAGCACTTCTATGTCGGTACATCGCTGGAGAGACTGCAGTACAGCTCAGAGGTGCAATTTTTGGATCTCATCTTCTCTTATCTTATCTATCTATCTTATCTATCTTATCTCACCAGGTGACTAGAGCTCACCAAAATGGCCGAATCTCTATAAAAAACGGCTATTTTGGTGAGCTTTAGTTACCCGGTGCGAATCAAACGCAATTTTGGAATCTCACCAAGTGACTAAAGCTCACCAAAATGGACGCAATTCTATGAAAAACGGCCATTTTGGCGAGCTGTAGTCAACCGGTGAGATTCAAAAATCGCACTCCAGGTCGCGATTCAATCGAAGCTAAACAAAGGAGTAGGTTATACTCTTTGGTCTTCTGTATAACCTGCCGCAGTGCATGTAAGTGGTCCACGGTGCTGAAGCTTTTACGGAAACCGGCTTGTTCGGGAGGCTGGAAGTCGTCGAGCTTGCACATGAGACGGTTCACAATGACTCTCGAAAATAAAATAATATTTAAACATGGCTTAGAAGCGAGATGGGCTTATAATTCTTCAGCAGAGTATTATTGCCGTTTTTGGAAAGGAGCACTACCATATCTGTTCCATGCATGCGGCGTTCTCCCTTCGAGACTGACGGAGTTGAACAAAGTCTAAAAGGCCCTAAGAACCGCTTTATCCTCAGGATGCCAAAGCCTTCTTGAGTTTGGCTGTAATTTGACGTCGTCTGGAATTTGTCATTTTTAAGTTGTATGAGAGCCATACTAATCCCGTACATCTTCTAGTAGTATCTTCCGTACAACGTCTAGAATGTCTTTGGTATGTCTTCGAATTCGACTTGGTTAAGCAGCGTTCGGGAAGCTATGCAATCTTCTCGTCTAAGATACTGCAGTGTTTGCAGACGAAAGTCTTCGATCAGATGATGAAAGTACTATTTAATTGAAATTGATTCATGTTCATGACGATGATTTTAATTCAATCACCCTGTTTTAAAAATAGTAATATGACCACTAGATCACCCACTGGCTCGTTTGAGTTCCTATGTCGTGTTAAAAATAAAAAATAAATTAAAAATAATGGCCGACTAGTCGGTGCTTTTTGCCGACTAGTCGCCGACTAGTCGCCGACTAGAAATATGGCCGGATAGTCGGCTTTACCGACTAGTCGGCCACTAGTCGGTACATCTCTACTGAAAACTTTAGGTGAAAACTTAAGTAAAGCCTCTTTTGCATGTAGAAGTATACAAAACTTATAATCCATCTTACGTCGGTTTTCGAATATCGAGCATCAATTTGTATATAAGAATACGTTACTATATACTACATGCAACGGCGCTTTACTGAAGATTCTTACCTATACAGATTATTTATAAAAATGTATCCACTGGATCTACATACGCTGTGGCTCTGAAACAAACTTTTTGTCGCTGTCCGTGGGAAACAACACTTGGCAAACTGACAACTATTCGTCACCAGTACGGCTAGCACGAGTGTCTGTTAATCGCCTTGTCGATTATTTGTTTATTTATTTATTATTGGCACCTTAACAGCTACAGCTTGTGTTGCGTCAAAAGTGTAAATTTTTTTTTTTTCTTTCGTTCCTTATAGCCAAAAAAGCACAAATTTTCAATGACTTAGTCTCACTAAGCTTAAAACGGTTAGAATCACTCTATCGTTCTCTCCGGCATTTCATTTCGCACTCTCTTGCACTCTATCATCAGCCATCTAATCGCACACGCAAAAGGTCGATCTGTGTGTCCCTTATTATTTTTCATCACATCTGCTCGGTAACAGTCCCATAACATGAAGGCAAAGCCGACCGTAAGTCCTGTATTAAAACCACGGGCTTTTTTATTACCATTACAGCCCGAGGTTTTAATGGCTTTTTTTAATTTCGTTAACCACACTCTCATACAGACCTATGTTAAATTAAGCAAGAAGGTTTTACTACAACTAAATATTGTAAGTATTCGATTAAAAGTTTGTTTAAGGAATGGAATAATATTAAACGCGTGCAATTAATTTAATTACATTTTACTATGTTCGTTTTATCTTATAAAGCCGTAGTTTAACTTAGTATTTTGGAATTATTTATTTTATAAAATACATTGTGGCTGTTTGACGCGTCTCTTGGCCTTTTAAGTTACTGCACGAAACAGTTTTATTATCTGTAGAATTCGCCCGCCATCCGCTTTTAAAAAAATAAAAAAAATAACCGGCCAGTCAGAAATTATGCAAATGAGTTGTTGTTTTTACTAGTGTTGTGAAACTTTGTGAAGCGATATTCATAGACTACCTGATAAATTTTGGTTTTGAAATTATAATATTATAAGTTTCCTCGCAAATGTGATGAAAAACATTGTAGGTATGTTTCACGGGCGGTACTGGAATTACAAACATCGAGTCATTAAAGCCCTCAGCCTCCGGCTTCGGGCTTCTAATAGCCTCTCGTATGTAGTTTCTTATTTACCGCCCTTAATACACAATGTACTATACTAACCATGGTTCTAATATATGTATTATATGATATTATACTAGCGACACGCTCCGGCGTTGCACGGATACAATTGCGATGTTACGTACTTACAATAAAACCTTCCTTAAAAAATATCTAAATGACAGCGAAACCTCATTATTTATTGCTAACGCATGTTTCGTTTTTATATGTCAATGCTGCGTTTGCCTTGGAAAGAAAGAAACAGAAAAAAAATAGATTAAAAAGACTTAATAAACTCGTATATTTATGCATAATTTATTAATGAAAACGGATCACTCACATATTTTTAATGATTGATTGAATGAATGACTGGTCCGAAACATGTCGGGCATTTCTCGACTTAAAAATACGTTAGTGATCCGTTTTGTTAATATGTCCGAGTCTCACGGTAGTTTTATGTTATGTAAAACAGCTTAGAAACATCGAAACACATAAATAGAGGTACTAGAGACTCTTCACAATCCCCGTTATTAAACATACAACTACCCAAAGAAATTCATCATCAAATAACTATTCCAATATCGACAATTACCGGCGAATATCAAATATACGTCAATTTCGATTTATCGTCGACATTCCTGTGTATCAACTTTTTGTTCACTTGTATACTACCAACATTACTACAGCATGACAAATGACTATCGGGCTCCAGGCCACATCTGGGGTGCTAACTGACCATTATTCCTTGAACCGTCAAACCGTTCGTTGGAGATAAAAGCCAGAGCTCAGAGTTAAATGGTCGGGGTCCTACAAATTTATTAATAACGAGCGAGCTTGTTTGAGCGATATGCATTGAAGCGTTTTTAATTTTCTACCCAAATACTCGTACTGGATTCTGAATATGAAATAAAAAGTTCAACTGTAAAATGTTTGGATTGAAGAGTTTCGCCATTTTGCCTATTGAAGCTTTTTGGATATGAATGTTCATGTCCAAGCTTTAGATGTTACTTCGATATCTATTTATTCTAAGTACCTAGATATGTCTATCCGTTATCTAGCATCCATAGTAGCAAATTTACTTAGTTTGGGAACAGCGGGGCACTTCTCGCGTCAGTAGAGATGAAGCCACACTCGACATCAAGCCAAAAAGAGCTGTCAAATCCCTTCAAAATCTGTCGTATTTTGACACATCTCGAACGTCAGATGAATCTCGATGAGCGCCAGAATTGGGGCCTGGTCGATTGGTGTTAACTGTCCAAAGTTTTTTTTTAAGGTTGAAAAAAAAATTGTTTAAAAATATAAAAAACATTTATTATACAAATGCAATTAACACTAAATAAAACGAAAAAAGTACAGATTGGCAATGCTGCCAACCTTCCGGGCACCCTATCGCCCGGCAATAAATTGAAACAGCAGTTTTTTTATAAGTTTTAGGTTTGTTAGCGTTTAGTTTTCATTTTCCTAAAAATACAGATTTAAATTCGGAATGTTTTTCCTAAATAAGTAATTTAGGTTATTTATTAATCACCACGCGAAATAATCCAAACGATAAAATAATATGACTCAAAGTTAACGATTTTCGGACTCTCTTTTACTAATGCTGTGAGGCCTTCTTTCTTGCTAAATTTCAATATTCTAGGTCAACGGAAAGTACCAACCCAAAAGATTTTCATTTCTTTGGTAGTGTCAAAACACTGTCAAAATATGGCCGTATTTATTTATAAAAATATCGTTTACGTTATAAATAACTTTAACGCGATAAAGTCATTGTTAATTTACCTCGACGTTTCGAATATGTATTGTGTGAAAATCGCGAACGTTTATTACTATTTATGGCCGTATTTTATGATCGCATTGTCTTAAAGCTTAATTTTTTTAAATTTCCAAGGGACCATATACTAAACAATTTGATAGCAATTTCAACTTAATACTACCACACTACCAGCGTGGGCAGACCCGCCACAAGGTGGACCGATGACCTGGTGATCGTTGCGGGAACCCGCTAGATGCATGCAGCACAAGACCGGTCGTTGTGGCGATCTTTGTGGGAGGCCTATGTCCAGCAGTGGACGTCATTTGGCTGAAATGATGATGATGACTACCACACGTTTCTGAGAATAAGCGTCTTGACAAACTAACAGACGGACAGACAATAAAGTGATCGATTATGGTTCTTCCTTTCCTTTAAAGTATGGAACCCTAAAAATGAAATAATTGGAAACCTAGTATCAAAGCTTTTTCTGCGCAAAATTCATAAAGCTATGAAATTGATTACATCATATCCTACGCAATTTTCGCGTTTTCAAAGCAATCTCAGCTCTATGCGAACGAAAAAAAGGTCGATATTAACCCCCTGTAATAGCAAAAGGCAGTAATTTAACTCTGTCCCGTGGTAATGCAAAATGCACCTTTTAATTAACGGGCGTTGTGATAATTAATGTATGAAACCTGGAAATTACTTGCAGTTTATTTAATTATGAGGGAAAGCTTGTTAAACCTGTTTAGCCAATTAGTACGACGTTTTTCGATTAATATCTACTAGCACCCCGCTAAGGTTTTGCACTGGCGTGCATTTGGGTTATTGATGGGTAATGAAAAAATTTCGTTCAGAAAAGAAACCACAAAAAAATTCCATAAATTTTCAAATTTTTACAATAATTTTCTGGTATTTTGCCAAATCTATGATTAAAAATCAATATAATTACAATGTGTGCCGCCACTCCAGTCTCCTTGAAACCGAATGTCCGATCGACGTCAAAGACATGTTTAAATTTTTCACCTCATTACAATAGAATAAGGTTAAAATTAGTAAACATAAATCTTAGTCGTCGACTGTACGTTTGAGAGACAGCTACCACATTGCAGACGGACGTTGAAACGATTTGAGGGCCATTTATTTGTATTGACATTTACCAATTTTTGCGGGTGGTAGGGCCTTGTCATATTTGATAGTCCGCACCTAAATCTGTCAGCTAATACCCTCAAGAGGCTGTTAGTGCCATTCTGTATTCTATGCCACAGGGATGCCGCTCTTCTACAGATAATGGCGTAAAAGTCCACATCCCGGATGCAATACTTATGCATCATACATACATTTCTTTTTATGAAATAGTAAGGCAAACAAGCATGTGGGTCATCTGATGGTAAGTGATCACCACCTCTTATAGACACCCGAAACACCAAGAAGATTGCAGATGCGTTGCCAACCCAGAGGGCTAAGATGGAATACCTCTTGTGCCAGTAATTACACCGACTGTCTTGTTTTCCACGCCGGAACACAACAGTGCAAGCACTGCTGCTTAGCGGCATGATTAGCGGGCAAGATGGTGGTAGCGATCCGGACGGACCTGGCACAAGGTCCTACCACCCGCAAAACACTACACATACACTATTTGTGTCCCACTGCTGGGCAAAAGCCTCTCCACAAGATTTCCACAACTCCAGTTTTGACCTAATGTCATATTATCCTAATTTTTTATATCAATGTTTATCTACGAGTCGCTTAAGTATAAGACATTATTAGATTAGGTAACTATTTGATAAAGAGAGGGACACTTCAAAAATATGACTCACGCGCACGTGCTAGTATTGCGAGTGTTCTCACTACAGATAACCGTGCGATGTTTATTGTCAAAAATAAACTGTGTTTCGTAGTAACGTGAACAGGCTTGTCAAAGTGACTAATAGACGGCTTATGACAGTTATGACATATACGCACGCCCCCACTCCGAGTGAATACGCAGTTAATTCCTTGATGTGTGACATCCCGCAAGATTATTGACAACAATGACCTCTGAAACGAACACCAATCTACATTACCTTTTTTTATATAAAATAGGCCAACGCGACGAGGCAGACCAAGAAAATAGCAGGATGACTTGGACGAAAAGAAAAGACTCAAGACTCAATACTTTATTGCTTTTCCGTAGTGATAATTATAATACATGGATGTACAGTGTCATACTAAATGACAGCAGAAAAACGGACCAACATAAGAATACAGGTTGACGCCAATGTTACAAATGCAAATTATTACTTTACCGTTTATAGTCATTGGATTTACAACTTTACGTCTAACTGCATAAAATAATAGTTTAGTAAGTTTTCTTGCAAATAGGTTTTTTTTACAAAATAATAGTATTGACATCAGCACCGTCAGTTCGACAGACTGACAGCGCGAGCGATTGTCGATTTGTTGGACTTGTGTTCGACTTTTGATGCGGCCATGTTTTAAACGCTGACTAGAAGTCCATTACTTATAGGTCAGTGCTTTTCTACAATGTATGTTACAGGTGTTAACTTAATCTATGTGTGCATCGTGGACCCTGTCAGGCATTGCAACTTTTGACGAGATAACAACTTATAGGTCACTTGGCAAGTTTTGTCGTCGGACTGGGCTGACATTGAGTCAAATCAGGAGTTGTGGAAGTCTAGTGGAGAGGCTTTGCTCAGCAGCGGGACACAAATATGTGCTATTAAATAAAACAAGGTCCTACTACCCACAAGAATCTGTAATTGTCCATATAAATTAATGACCCTCAAATCGTTTCAACATACGTCTGTTGTAGCTCTCAAGCGTACAGTCAACGACAAAGATTATGCTTACACTTATTACCTTATTCCATTGCAATAAGGTGAAAAATTTAAACAAGCCTTTGACATCTTTGGCATCAAAAAGATTGGAATGGCAAAAAGTGAACACATCCTTATTCACTGGAAGTAAAGACGTGTTCAAAATATTTGACAGGTGTACAACTATGGGTACCTTTAACATCTCAAGATACGAACTAAATGCTTTTTATCTACATATCGACAGTGGAAATCTCAAATGTCGTAAGGGACATTAAAGGACATGTCCCTTACGACATTTCAGATTTATAGTAATGATATGTTTGAGACGTAATACTTGAGACACGTCGCTTGTGTTACGACCATATTTTTGCACTTGGCTGAACAAAAGGGGCATCTGAAAACTTCTAATCCCAAGATATTTGAAGAAACCTTTTGGTCTCATTTTACTTTCTACTTTTTAGGCCACGAGGGGATTTGAAAAAGTTTTTTTGCGTAATTATTAGTTTCAACTTAATGCTTTAAAAAAATTAAACCGCCTTGGTATGTCTACAGACACAAACAGAAGCTTCAAACTCCCAACAACTTTCTATCTCTGTTTAAGAAAGGGCATTTACTTTTAAATGATATCGTCAACATAAACAGGTGAACAAATTGTTTCACACTCCAAAACTCCCGAGCCCATTGTCAAACTTTGCAACCTCGGCGTACGCAAATTCAAAATTCCGCAACAAAACGCTTTTAACATTAAACGCTGATTAACAACGCAAACTAATTGCGAAAATCAAATACTAATTTGTATCTCCGAGATTATTGTTTTGTTTAATTAAATCCTTTTTAATGGAGACGGACGGGTTGACAGTGAGTTGACACAAGCCTCGGCAGTTCGAAGTGATTATGTAAATTTTGGAGGTAGAATTTAAATTTGACGCTCTTGTTTTTAATGCGAATATTATTTTTTTAATAGGAAGGTAAACAAGCAAGTGGGTCACCTGATGGTAAGTGATCACCACCGCCTATAGACACCCACAACACCAAGAAGATTGCAGATGCGTTGCCAACCCAGAGGGCTAAGATGGAATACCTCTTGTGCCAGTAATTGCACCGGCTGTCTTGCTCTCCACGCCTAGTTGACCTAGAACCATGAAATTTGGCAAGAAGCAAGATTTCACAGCACAAATAAAGGAAAAAAAAATGCACTTAGTATGTATGGGGACATCAGTCTTCCGATGGCAAAGTTAAGTTTTTCTTTCAATTCAGTTTATTAAGTTTTTTAAGGAACCCTCGACGCGCTATCACTAGTTCGACTAGCACTTAACCGGTTTTTAAATTAAATCACTCATCGAAACTATTCGATGTTTGTAAATTCACAGTGATATGACGTATGACGCATCTCTTGAGTCGTTGAAAATCAACACTGCAGCACTTGGATGAAGGACTAAAGCATGGATATAGCCTCAGTACTTGTCAAGTGTACATGGCCAAGACTGTCAAAATGGTTACCTTTGGGCGCGTCAAGATAGTAAAACCTGGCAAATTAATAAGAAAAACATAAATTATACTACCTTAATGTAAACATTACCATAGCCAATGGTAATCATTTTGTATATTGATTGTGTTATCATCATCATCATCATTTCAGCCGAACGACGTCCACTGCTGGACATAGGCCTCTCCCAAGGATCGCCACAACGACCGGAATGTTCTGCTTGCATCCAGCGGGTTCCCGCAACGATCACCGCATTGATTGTGTACAGGGTGTCAATTGAAGAGGAGTTTAGAGTATGTAGTCATATATTTTGGGCACATTATACTGCCATTTAAAGTAAAGAGATCAGCTAATAAAATAACGCTTTCAGTTTTAATACTCTTTCTATGCTATTCTATTTCTAAGCTGCAGCAATCTCGCGTAGGAAATATTTTTTCTCTTTCTTTCCATTAGACAGAAGGGACTAACAATATGGCCGTCCTCTAGCAAAAACATGCACGTCCCATAAAATGTCCGAGCATGGTAATATTTTATACCGTTTCTAATAAAAATGTCCGCATCGCCGGGTCCACATCAACCGTCCGGCCGATTATGAATAAATGAACCAGCCAGTGATTGGCCGTGAATAATTCACAAGGGCCGAAATATTTAAAGGGCCGGATTTCCAAGAGCGGAATTATGCGCTCCAGCATATTGTAGGCTTCACTCATACATGGTTTATATGACGTTTGTGTGGGAATATTTACGTTTTGTTTTTTTTTTTGTTTTTTAGGGTTCCGTATCTTAAAAAAACCTTATAGGATCACTTGGTTGTCCATACCTTTTTTCTCAGGAACGCATATTGGTAGGTATCAATTTAAAATTAAGAGGAGTGTGAACCCAGCCCCAAGCGCTCCCTATCCAAACGGCGATAACGTTTTCCACCCTCTAAACCTTAACCATACCATAGCTTAGAAGGCAATCAATTATGGATAATTATGATAACTGGATATGCATGTTCTGTGAACATATTCGTATGTATATTGAATCACTGATTGCTTGATAAATTGGAGTGTGAGTCATCAATGAAGCTTAATATCAAGTGTATTGTTGGACGACAATGCTCACAGATTACGTTAGTCGCTGCCGAGGTCTGTAGTTGACATGTTCTAATGTAATATTCTTATATAATCATTTTGATTACATGTATAGTTTGGAAGACAGACGATTATCGGATCACCATCGGATTATCATCCCGATGGTTACCAGCCTGTAGCGACTCTTTGTTATCCGAGTTTTTTTTATAATAGTTTAAACAATTCCGTTTATGATATACGAGTATGTTTTAGTTCAGAATAGTTTGTTTTAGTCTCCTTTAGTTTATACGTAACTTTTAGCTTTATTTATTTTTCGTTTTATTAGAATTAGAAATTTTGTTAACAATCTTGGTAAGAACAAACTGGAACAAATTACCTTGCTACTCCGCTCCTAACTAATTTGTTCCAGTGTGTTGAAATGGACCTCCGCAAAGTAACGCCTGAATCTATTAATTAATCTTGGTAAACCTTTTTATGCATTAAAATATACATATAAGAGCTGCTTATAAAGGATGTTATAAATAAACCATGTTATTTGAGTACACATTACACAGTAAAGTACATATCATATTGTAGCACTTTTGCAAAAAACGACTTACCAAATTTTTTACAACATTGTTAATCCTTAAGAAAACGAGGTATAAGCTGTATTGTATTTTTTTTTTAAGAACTAAATATTTATTATTCCAGTTAAGACTTTTCTTAGATTTTTTCTATGGGAAATAAACTCCTAAAATATTGTTTTTTTAATTTCATTTAATTTTTTTTGCATACAAACTTACAAAAGGCGCATTATTTTAAGTTCTAAAATCTTTTATTGAGTTTACACTGCCCATCGGATTTAGAACCGAATAAAATTTGACTAACTAAAATGCTATGCAATGACAACACAAAGAAAAATTATGGTAATGGCAGGACTCAAACCTGCAACATCAGCATTCCGAGCCTTGTGTTTGCCAGTTTCGGCTCATTACCGCTACATTTAGAAAAAATTATTTGACTTACTAGTTTAATTTTATATTTCTTCTGCAGATTCTTGGAATTTAATAGCAGGCGAGACTTACGGGCACTCCGCTGTAACCGCTTTTCCAACTTAAAGCTCTCAAACTTTCAGACCTATTCCATTTCATTCACTTAGAGCTTATTAAATTCAGGGAACGTTAATTAAAAAAACAGTCTAGCTTTTGTCTCTGCTCTTGTAGAAAAGTTGCACTAACAACTTTTTAATTTAGGGGTGCAATTTCAGAATCTCACCAGGTGACTAGAGCTCACCAAAATGGCCGAATAACGGATATTTTGGTGAGCTTTAGTTACACGGTGAGATTCAAAAATCGCACTCCAGGTAGGAATGATATATCTCTATTTTATGAACTTCCTAATTTATTGACATTATAGCTACTGAGTTTCTTACGGTGCTTTTTTAACAGCATCTTCCAAACCATTTTCTGAAGTGCTGATAGAATCACACATGTAAAAGAGCCTATGCGTCCTGTTTGAAAAATAATTTTTTTTTTCAGTCTATTTTCAAAATTTCTCGATTCGAAGGTTGTCTTCAAGAGAGTGGTTAGCGATGAGGCTTACTGATGAATACCTTTTAAAGTATGTCTGTCTGTATTTTTTATGTGTGGACCGACATTATGTGGACCAACAAAGAGCATATGTTGTTGTGGTAGTAAACGGGGATTTTTTTTATTCAACATAGAAGGAAAACGAGCAAGTGGGTCACCTGATGGTAAGTGATCACCACCGCCCATAAACACCTGTAACAATAAGGATATTGCAGATGCGTTGCCAACCCAGAGGGCTAAGATGAAATACCTCTTGTGCCAGTAATTGCACCGGCTGTCTTGCTCTCCACGCCGGAACACAACAGTGCAAGCACTGCTGCTTAACGGCAGGATTAGTGAGCAAGATGGTGGTAGCGATCCGGACTAACCTTGCACAAGGTCCTACCATCCGATGTTGGGGACCCGGGGATGTTTTATGTTTAAGATATCATTCCGTCTGTTTTTGTCCAGTTCTTTTTTTTTTATAAAGTATATTTAGTGATCGTGTATGGAGAAGCGAGTAAAAACGTGAATGGATTACGATCATCTATCATTACAAATTCACAAACGAACCGTAAATGCAGTACATTAAAAAGGCCGGGCCTTTCATCAACTAATTCATAAAATACAGATGAAAGTTTTTAATTGAGCGATGACCCTTGAACAGTTGGCTAACAATTTGCAGACGGTTAGCAGCCAGAACTGTTAAAATTTAATTAACTGAGTGATGAATTCTGTTTGAGTGAAGAAGAGTTTGTCAAGAAATACTTTGGAAATTTATAATGGGTTAAAAGGTTTTTTTTATAAAATAGGAATGCAAACGAGCAAGTGTACCTGATTGTAAATGATCACCACCGCCCATAGACACCCGTAACACCAAGGTGACTGCAAATACGTTGCCTACCCAGAAGCTTTTGCGAAGCGTCGAGCTCTCACTCGCGTTTAGCCAATACGACGTCGATTACTCTAGAGTTTTGGTCTTAAATCCAAAGATCGTGATTCGATAGCTGGCCGAATGTGCTCCGTCCTACCCTGGAGGGAAATTCTCAAGCGGAACAGTGAAGAGCTCGACGCTGGGGCAGCGCCCTGTCTTGCTGGCGCGCTAGCAAGTGAGCGAGACAGGGTGCCTCGACGTCGAGTCCAGCGCTGGTGCGCTTAGAGATAACAGTGCTGAACGTCCCGTTAACCGGTTTTACAGCGGCCGGGATCATTCGCCGTAAAGCTGGAACTTTACGCCTGTCGCGCCATCTATCCGGCTCCTCGTAAATAACTCGATGCACTTAATGTTTTCGTGCAATGCAGCCTTATTCTAGAACTCCATATTCCTTTTATTGATCCAAATACTTACAGTCAATGTCGTAAATATCACTGTATTCATATGACCATATATGACACTGAGACACTCTTTCTCTGCTGCATATTTTGAGTCCGGTTTCATTTTGCATTAACCCTTTTTTTGGTCCAAATTGGTCCTCCCTGTGGTCCTAATCTATATAAATAAAAGTGAATTGTTGTTCGTTAGTCTGATTAAAACTCGAGAACGGCTGGGCCGATTGAGCTGATTTTGGTTTTAAAATGTTTGTCGTAGTCCAGGGTAGGTCTAAACGGTGAGCAAATATGCCTCCAATAATTAGGCGGTACGAAGTTCGCCGGGTCAGCTAGTTAAAGATAAAGATATATTATTTATTTGTCGAAACATGAGTAAATATGGAACTAAAATGAAATCGTTTACAATTTTAAGTCCACATGTTTTACCTTGCGACGTACCAAAATGACCCGCCAAGTTTAATTTATCTGAATTTATCTCTATGCGCGTCCCTTTCTTATGATACTAGTTAGACAGAGACGCAGGGAGGGATAAATTATAAGTAAACCTGGACCAGTTACGCTAAGGCCACTGGCCGCATAAACCTGCAGTGAAGAATAAATTTAAGTCAGGCGAGCACATTAGGGTCACAGGCTTAAAATCTATAACATCCTCTCTTTGTGTTACAAGGGATGGGTTGGGATGGGAGGGTTTAAAGGGTGCTCTTTCCTAACCATTAACGGATCGTACAAAGTAATCCTAAATACCCACAGCTTACCGAATAGGTGCATATAAATGCAATGTCATAAAACCCACGGGTCCGCGTTCATGACGCCTGAACGACCGCCTTTCCGTTCTACTACACCTATTGAAGACTGGGGCGCATTAAGACTGGTCTGCGCAGAGTTTGACATTTTTCTAAGCCCACGCCATGACAGTATTACGAGTAAATTCTAGTTGGCACCTGATTTATCAATAATAAAATTGAATGTCTCGTGCAATAACCCAGTTGGTCTATCGTTTTTTTTTCCATACTCTTGTACGGCTTAGGTCCCATATTGACAGTAGTCTTTGCACCTGGTGGAGGCTGCCTCTGCTTGTATCCCTATGGCACGACCAGGGACAGCATCCGCCCGGTGTCCCCATCACATTCAATTAAATTACCTAAAGGGCCTCTAAGTTTTGGCTTCAAAGGTCCGGGACTCCATTTTCCCGTGAATGGCATACAATAAAGTATTATTAATAAACTAATTTATTTGAAGCCGCATAGGCCTGTACATGCATTATTGATTCTCTACACAACACTAAAATTAGCTCATAACTTTACATGCACATGTGACCTTTCGGGGTCTACAGCATACATCCCTGAAAACTAAAATCCATGAGAACTAAAAAGGGCTCGAAACGTTGGAAATTACATTTGTTGCAACTTACGCATTATTCTGTTCAAATTATTTTATTTGAATGTCTACGAAACACAAAAACATTAAAAAATATAAGTATGTTTAAGCTGGATGATTGTCTTTACCGGTTTACTTTTTCCTTTAAGATGACGTCACGTTGACAAAAAGTGTCAGTAGAGTAAAGACAGGAGCTGCGCACTTCCCGAAAAAACAAATCGTTCTGCGCACCTCTGCAATGGGGTCACCGCAACTGAATTACCATCCGTGCGAATGAATACGAATTATACGATAACTAGAGAGCCGTCAAAACGACGCCATTTTTGTTTAAAGAGAGACTTTGTATTTGCACTATTATTTGCTCTGTGATAAAGGTGAAAGATTTGCGCAGGGCAGTATTATCAAGCCATCCAGAGGAAATAAAACAACGCGCAAAACTGTAAAATCCAAAGTAATTTGCACTTTATAGTTTTCATCTACGATTTACTATGTTAAGGTTGTTTATTTATTTAGTACTAAATGTCTTTTGTCTCTTAAAAATAAGTCAATCAACAGCATAAGTATTGGATTGGTACCTACTATAAAGTTCACAGAAATATTAAGACAATTATTTTCATGAATTTTGAGTTTGAATCATAAATCATTAACAAATTAATGATTCCAATTGTTTATAACCTAAATTTCTTTCGATTTATTATTCTTCATAAATTAAATTATATGCCATGCCAACACAAAGAACAACCTTTAGCTTTCGATAGGACTCAAACCTGCAATTTCAGCTCTTTCAAGTTACGACACATTTTTTCAAATTAAAAATCATTAAGACATGGTTCCTGTAGACTAAAAAATCACGATCAATCATGTTAGAAAAGCAGTATTCTAATAAAAAACTTAATGCATATTAAACGTAATCCAGCTTAATTTAATCACTCCTATAACCTTAGCCTTTGTTATTAAGCGTTTAGCACACGCGTTAAATTGCCTGCTTAATAAGCCGAGCTGTTGATTAAACCATATTACCTACTAAAAGGGCCTCCTTACACTGGCATAATAGTCCTGGAAATAAATATTAAATGCAGTGGCTTTTCGCTGAAGGTTGACGTCAATTCAACAAAGACATATCTTAGAAGAATTAAACCCCTCAGTATAATTATTATGGTACCAAGTGTAAGTATGTACAAGTATGAACAAGTGATATTAATATGCCGTCATCACTTATTTCAACGTATATTTTTTATGGAATGAAATGTTATTTAATACTCTAATCAAGTCTTCCAGCTATGGGGGTCCACTCCGCACTGTATGCACGCTAAGCCACCTTGCCTATGGAGTTGGCAAATCACGTAGGTTGACAGCTTTGCGCGCCTGCTCGCGCTCACCCTCGCCGTATTAGTGTAATAGGAAACGAATGAGACTCACCCCTAACGTTTAGCCGGGAGTTGCGAAGGTAAGGCGCGGGCGGCCCGTTCCTTTTGGCGCAAGCCACCTGGTGAATGTGCATGAAGTAATACGAACTTCTTTACGTGTCAATAACGTTGCAATTCGTTTAATCGCAGTCGTAAAATCTCGTTTCTGTACGTTAGTTCTATTATTTATTCGGTGCTCCAGCTGTGGACGGCTTTCAGCTGATATGATGATGATGATGATCTTAATAAAATCACCAAACCTCTAGTATAGAAACATAGTCAACAACTACCCTTAAGAGGAGTGTGAACCCAGCGCTCTCTATACAAACGGCGATAACGTTTTCCACCCTCTAAACCTTAACCTACAGCCATGATTTTTTTGTATTTTGCCAGTATGCCCTAAAACTAGGTTTGTATGTTTTCATTTTTAAAATATTCTTAAAATATTCTTATATTCTTATTTTTTTTTTTTTAGTTTTTAAAATATTGACGCTTTTATGTTTTGTATGAAACTCCTAAAATGCAAATATTTCAAATCTATGAAGAAAATTAAAAAAATCAAAACTGACAACCCTAGTTTAAATGCATAATGACAACATACCAAGAAATCATTGCCATAGCTTAAGGTTTAGAGGGTGAAAAACGTTGTCATCGTTTGTATAGGGAGCGCTTTTTGGGGCTGGGTTCACACTCCTCTTGAACATGTAAAGTTTTACTCAGTGTGCGTCTCCCCGGTTGCCCCCTGCTGTTATTCCCGCCATTATCCTTCCGTTAGCGCTAACCCGCGACTTACGAATAACTATCGGATATTAACGCGATACTAAACTGCACTTTATTACATCAATTTAAGGCGCTAGTTACTGTTAGAGTTAGAATTACGTCGTTATTAAAAGCTAGTGTATTTTCAATATTACAAACTTACTAGGTGTTGCCCGCGGCTTTGTCCGCGTAGGGTTCCATCAATCATTCATTTGTCAAAATTAGGTTTACAGAGAGATGCCGTAATAAAAAGGTAATGAATTTCTCCACTTTTTGCTGCTTTAGGCGTACAAGATGGTGGTAGCGATCCAGACTGACCATGCACAATGTCCTAACCGCAAATCCTACTAAAATTATAAACGCGAAAGTTTGTAAGTATAGATGGATGTTTGTTACTCTTTCACGTAAAAACTACTGAATGGATTTGGATGCAATTTGGCACACACATAATTTATAACCTGGGTTAACACATAGGATACTTTTTATCCCGTAAAAATGCACAGTTCCCACTGGATAGCGATAAGTGAGTTATACGCCGCCGTGACGTCATGAGCAGCAAAGCAACTAACTCTCATTAATTTGTCCAGGAAATTTTGCAGATTGCATGTTGGGTGCACGTTTGCTTGATTCAATTAAAGAAGTCTACGCGGACGAAGTCGCGGGCAAAAGCTAGTACACCATATACGAAATTTTTTGCTCCACTCTCTACTGAGCTATCGCCACTGTTTTCTATACACTAGAATAAATATACTGTACTAGTATAAAAAATAAAGTTGTTAAATTGTTCCGTTTTGTGTAAGCATCAGCAAGAAGCCCGATTTGGACGTAACAGCGGGAAAAGCGCCTGTCCAAATAGTTGAACGCAATGTTAACAAATGGCAGCCGCGGCTTGCATCGAGCTAGCTTTGTATTGTGGCACAAAGAAGAGATTAGCAAGAAAGGAATTTGAATTTAAGTATTTATGACGTTATCGGGACTTTAACGCGATAAAAACATTGTTAATTTACCTCGACGACCACGAGAAACAGGACCAAAACGTCGAGGTAAAATAACATGTTTTTGAAGCGTTAAAGTCTAGATAACGTTATAAATAATGTGTGAAAATAGCGAAAATTTTAAAATAATGTTTTTTAGTATCTCTTCATTGTGTCTTAAACTAAAGTCAGTCTATCCACACCTGTCTTAAAATATAAACAAAATTCTAACCTAGATTTTTTTTTTCGTTCCCGTTTATAGCATTAAAAAAACTGTAATTAGAACAGGTGATTTATAACGTGTTGGTTAAGGATGTGTTATTAACGATATTTTGATAGCAAACATTGAAATTTTAGGTAAGAAAATAATGTTGTTAACTACTTAAGACTAATTAGGCTGAATAATGGTGTATGTAATAAAATTATACCAGATAAGTAAATTAAAGGTTGCGCGTATATTAGGTACTCTGTAATTTTTATTTTCAAAAAATAAAAATAAATGAGTTTTTGAAGCGCTTGTGGAATCAGGCTTGAAATAGCCTTAATGTCTTACTTCCATAAATAATTTTTCATTTTAATTTCCATTAATTTATCTTTGCTTTACCCATTATGACCCAAGTCTTGTTAATTTGATCACCCCAGTTGGTTTAATAATGAAGATAAATCGGTTGCAAGCCTTCATTAAGAGGTTACATCGCAAGTCTTTTCCGTCACGGATATTTATCAAAAAAATTATTCGGAAAAAAAATCACTATCAAAATAATCTATTTTTCTAGAGTAAAGCAATTATTGTAGTTCAAAATAAACTGACTTGATACTTAATATGATCTCATCAACCACCTACAAATGTTTAGGGTCAAAATTGACATCTAACTAAGCAAACTCCAAATTCGAGAAAAAAAATTAGAAAATTGTTTTATACTTTCGCTATTTTCACACATATTTATAACGTTATCGGGACTTTAACGCGATACGATCATTGTTAGTTTACCTCGACATTTCGGCCATGTTTCAACGGCCGTTGAAACCTAGGCGAAACATCGAGGTAAACTAACAATGATTTTATCGCGTTAACATCCCGTTAACGTTATAAAATCGTCAAAATCTCTAACAAAAGACGAAGTTAAATGTAAGGACAATGTGAAGGACAAGCAGACCTCTTTACTTTTGTACTTTTGTATATTTATATTACTGGCCAGTATAAGACCTCGTGTCAGCAGTCCAGCTCGAAGAGTTTGGAGTCAGTCGTCCGCCATCCGCTGAGGCTGCTGCCACGAGGTTCACCCATATCCATGTACATATATTTTATTCATTAAATTAGCATTATTCTCATTTTTCCATCTCTTATTTATACAGTCCACAGGTATTCCTCACAGACACAATTCACTTGAACTATAAATCCGCCGTCGCCTAACACTCGCAGCTCCCGCGGCTTTTCACGCACATTCAACAATGCAAGTGATTTACACACGCAGTAAACAAAACTGCGACGCTGTATCGCGAACCACTATTGCGCTGGTTTCGCGTTTTCAAGCGCTCATGCTAATAGCAGATAACGGTCTTTAACGTTACACTAAATGAAATGAAATGAAATGAAATAAAATGAAATGAAATACGTTTATTTGTTTAACTAATTGTTTAACTATTGAGGATTATCAGATAATTTTACAGCCTCTTGTATGACTCGCCACAAGGGCAATAGTTTTAGGTTTTTAGACGAACAAATGAGAAGAAAATTATAAAGTAAATTATTAAATTCCGTGACAACCCCGCCCCCCGTCCCGTGCCGTCCGTTCCGTTCCGTGATTCTTAGCCCTCTGGGTTGGCAACGCATCTGCAATCTCTTTGGTGTTGCGGGTGTCTGTAGGCGGTGGTGATCACTTACCACCAGGTGACCCATTTGCTTGTTTGCCTTCCTATTTCATAAAAACACAAAAACCCACCTTCCTCCGCTTCCACACTAAATAACACATCACACAGACTGTTTGCAACACTAGAAAATTGTCTATGGCAATTTTCCTTTTTTATTATTTAGTTCAATAAATTCCATTGTTTCCGTAGCACGTATTTTAATTTCTCCAGCGCCTAATTATTCAGTTTACCAATACAGTTTCATTCTTAAATATATGTTTTCTACATATATTTTGGTCCTTCGAACCGGATCAAAATATATGTAGAAAACATATATTTAAGAATGAAACTGTATTGGTAAACTGAATAATTAGGCGCTGGAGAAATTAAAATACGTGCTACGGAAACAATGGAATTTATTGAACTAAATAATAAAAAAGGAAAATTGCCATAGACAATTTTCTAGTGTTGCAAACACAGACTTAACTGTAAACCACCACCACTAAACACTAAAACTAAACCATCTATGGCAAATATGCCATTCGTTCAATTAGCGAACGGTCGTACCATTTGATCCGTTTTAGAGTCCGTGTGATGTGTGCTATTTCGTGTGGAAGCGGAAGAGGATGGGTTTTTGCACAGCACTAATTTCGCGGAGTAACAAGGTAATTTCTTAGTTGGTAATGTGGCGAAACTGGCAAGCGGAAGGC
Source organism: Ditula angustiorana (assembly GCA_963691745.1). Lineage (NCBI taxonomy): Eukaryota > Metazoa > Arthropoda > Insecta > Lepidoptera > Tortricidae > Ditula > Ditula angustiorana. The sequence goes on along the minus strand of OY829480.1, from coordinate 2,442,836 downwards.
ACGGTATGCTGATGTTGCAGGTTCGAGTCCTGCCGTTACCCTAATTTTTCTTAGTGTTGTCATTATCATTTAAATTTATTTGAATTTCTTCCAGTTTGTTGATATGGACCTCCGCAAAGTAACGCCTGAATCTATTATTTGAATTCTAACTTCTGCGCTCCAAAAACCCATTTTGTCGTATGTACAACTACGTCCGTTAAGTCAGAAAGGTTCATTAAAAGAAACGGATGGAAGAACACTTTCACTAAAACTGATATCCCATTGCGTGGTAATGGGCCGCGCCCGCCGCTGTAGCCCAAATAGCTGCCGCGTTATTCTATAAGCGCTTCAGCGTCGAGTTCAATGTCGAAGCCAGGGACTGTATGTTGATATCCTAAATATATCGATATTAAATTTTTGTAACCGAATTTTTATCTTTTAATGTTAAACATTCAAATTCACACACATTGCACAGTGAAAAATTCGCAGGGTATGGTAGTGGTAATGTGGCGGAACTGGAAATGCAAGGCACGGAATGCTAATGTTGCAGGTTCGAGTCCTAATTTTTCTTTGTGGTGTCATTGTGCATAGCCTTTGTATAGCGATATTTTTAAGAAAATATCGATAACAGAATCTATATCTGGAATAAATATCGATATTTATATCACTTACTAGAGTATTGGCATATAAAATTTTATCGATATTCGGTACCAATACCAACCTACCTACCAACCTACTGTGTATGAAATAAAACTTAAAAAAATGTATGTCCTAGACTCATTGATATTGACTCTAATAACGCACATCCAAAACTGCTATTAACTGTAAGCCTAGATACTAAAATTTGGAACATAGGTGTATTTTATAACGTATGAATACTCCAAGAAAGAATTTTTGAAAATTTCGACTTAAAGTGAACGAGACGTTAAAGTATCGATATTAATATACCGAATGAAAATATCGGTATCGATATTGATAATCATCATATTGATTATTACCAGATCATCGGTATTTATATTGTTATTGTTATTATTGTGATTTTTTAACTATGATTATGTATAATTGAGAAAATATTAATGTAGAAGAGCGGGATCTCCTGACACAGGTATTCCGCATACCTACTAGGATATCCCAACCTTCCTGTTATTGCAGGTTAATGTATCAATAATTACTTTTTCATTTCATTACATTTTCATTTCATTCATTTTCATTTCATTCGTTTTCATTTCATTCATTTTCATTTCATTCATTTCATTTCATTTCATTCATTTTCATTTCATTCATTTTCATTTCATTCATTTTCATTTCATTCATTTTCATTTCATTCATTTTCATTTCATTCATTTTCATTTCATTTTCATTATATCGATATCCAATCCCTGTGTATCGATAAAAAAATATCGATATTACAGTCCCTGGTCGAGCCATTTTCCTGTCTTGCATACTCGTGCTAGTGCGTTAGGGCAAGACAGCGCTGCCTCAGCGTCGAGCTCGTCGCTGTTGTTCTTAGAGAATCATACTACGGGTACATTGAGGCCTTTAGTAAAACGGTAGCACTAAAGATTTATGCCTCGCATCTACGGTTGTGTTCATGTGGGTATGTTGGAGACTTGGGAGTATTTTGTTTTTATCAGCCTTGTACAGTTAGATAAGTTGGGTTCAACTCCGCAATGTAGGTGCACTCGCCGCATGTCCTATGGCATAGGTTAATCGCAGTAGGTTGACGGCTTGCCGCGCGCGCGCCCGCTCACTCTGTGTCGCGCGTTGATAGTCTTACAGTAAGCAGCCCAACCCTAGCGGTGCGCCAGGGCATTGCGGGTGGAAGGCGGGCGCGGGCAGCGCCTTCCTTTTGACACATGCCGCCTGGCGAATGTTTATGAAGTAATATGATCTTTTTGGCCTGATCTTAAAGTTAGAATTCGTCTAATGGTGGTCGAAAAGGAGAAGTTTCTGTACGTTAGTACTATTATTTATTCTGTGGCGTGGTGTCAATATTCGGTGTTGTACACTTACCATCAGGTGGCCCACTCGTTTGCCTTCCTATTTTATAGAATAAACTAGCTTCTGCCCGCGGCTTCGCACGCGTGGCCTACAGAAAACAAATGACAATTCTTTTTTTAAATCAAAAACTTTTAAGTGCTCTCACTCCCTCTCATATTTTCACCGCGCATCCAAATCCAAACAGCCTTAAACAAACGAACATTTTGAAGTTCCTATTTTTGAATAAACGGATACCTCCCCTCCATACAAAGTTTCACCCCCGTTTCCCACCCCTAAAATGCAATAGTCGTAAAACACTGACACACATAATTATTTTTTTATGATAAGTATCTAAAATCAAATTTTCAAGTTCCTATTAAAAACCCGATACTTCCATAAAAAATTTTATTCCCCGTTTACCCCTACAAATTTGAAAATTCAAAAATCCTGTGCCACGTCATTATTTATTTACGATAAGTAGCTGTATTTCAAAATTACAAGCTCCTATTAAAAAAAAACCAATACGTCCTTACAAACTTTCACCCCCCTTCTCCCACTTTAAATGTAAAAATGCAAAAATCGAAACAAGTTATAATACTTATAATCTATTTATGATCAGTAGTTCTAATTAAAATTTTCATGTTTATAACTTCAAACAACAAAGACTTTCATACAAAGTTCAACCCTCACTCCCCGTTTTCCCCCTGAAGGTAAAAAATACCAAAAATGGTTTCTTCGCGGATGCCTACGTTATAAAATAACCTATATTCCAAAATTTAGCTTTCTTGTTTCAATAGTTTCGGTTGGACGATGATCGCAAATCAGTCAGGAGTCCTACGCAAACGTGTCCTGACTCAGGACACGTTTGCGCGTGGCAGACAGACAGACGGATAGACGGGTGGCAATAGAGGCTTAGTAATAACACAGCGGATGGTAGGACCTTGTGCAAGGTCCGTCCGGATCGCTACCACCATCTTGCTCACTAATCTTGCCGCTAAGCAGCAGTGGTTGCACTGCTGTGTTCCGGCGTAGAGAGCAAGACAGCCGGTGTAATTACTGGCACAAGAGGTATTCCATCTTAGCCCTCTGGGCTGGCAACGCATCTGCAATCTCTTGGGTGTTGCGGGTGTCTATAGGCGGTGGTGATCACTTACCATCACGTGACCCACTTGCTTGTTTTCCTTCCGACTTCATAAAAAAAACATTACCACGTACGTTATTTTTACTTCAATACAAAAAAATTGTGAAGGAACAACTCAAATACAAAATTTCATCCCCCTTTTCACCCCCTTAAAGGTTGTTATTCCAATCACACCCGATATACACGTCGCGTTATAAGGCTAAATAAGAAATATAGTAATTTTTGCTGTGAAAACGAAGGCCTTTCCATACACAACTTTATCCCCCTTTTCACCCCTTCAGGGGTGGAATTATCAAAAACACTGAGACCCGTATAAATTAATTTTTTTACGTCAGCCTAACAACAAAATTTCAAGATCCTAACTTCAAAACTGACGGACTTTCATACAAACTTTCATCCCCCAATTTACCCCCTTAGGGGTGTTATTTCCAAAAATCCTTTCTTAGTGGATGCCTACACTATATAAGGTATCTATGTACAAAATTTCAAGTCTCTAGGTCCAGCGGTTTGGGCTGTGCGCTGATATATCAGTCAGTCAATCAGTCAGTCAGTCAGTCAGTCAGTCAGTCAGTCAGTCAGGACTTTGAATTTTATATATATAGATAAATAAATAAAATCGGTGTTTTATTATAAATTATAATTTCGCAATTCGACGACGCCTCATCAATTGTAATTGTAATAATTACAATTTTACAGTAAAAAAGCGACTAAAACTAACGTCATAATTTACGCTGTATATTATATCAGTCATCTCCAGCTTTCCCTAGTCTCGGGATACACGACAAATTCCACAAAGGTAAGTAATTCACAAAACTGCACCGGGCCATATTTCAATCTGCGATCTCTGACTATATTTCAATCGGCAATCGGCGAGAGTCTGAGACACAATGGTGAGAGTCTGATTTACAACCTCAGTCCTCGAGGGGCTTTGTCTAATGTACAGACAGCCTCAGAAATAGCCGTTAAGAACCTTGGCATAGTAACATATGAAATAAGAGTTGCTCGAATTTGTCACATTACTGATAGCGACACAGTACTAAAATGTTCTACTTCTGAGTCTGATCGTTTGATGTCGAATTGTACAAGTGTGCAAAACTTCATGAACAAACTGGAGCGAATTACCTTGCTACTCCGCGAAACAAGTGCTGTACTCGTGCAAAGCAGCTACGTCTGTGCGACAGTTGACAAAGAGGCAGACGGACGACAGTTTGTTCGGTGTTGTGCTTGGATGAAGAACTAAGCATGGACATAGTACATGTTAAGCGTACACACCCGAAACTGTCAAAATGGTTACATTAGGTGTGCGTCATGGTAGTAAAACTTGCAATTTATTTAATAAGAAAAAACGTAAATTATTCTACCTACTATATTGACGTTTCATGTGTGAACAGAATAGTGTGTGAAAGAGATCAGCTAATAAAATATCGATTTCAATTTTAAAACTCTTTCTATGCTGTACTATTTCTATGCGCAAAACAGCTGTTTCAATGCGGTAATTAACAATCAGACTGAAAATGACAAACAGGCAGACAGATTTTTTTTGTGTTTAAGACAGGCAATGCAACTGGCATTCGTCATTGCCTGGCTAAAAACAAAACTCAAGATCTCTCCACATAATGAAACTAATAAAGTATCAAACACACGTTAAGTAAAAAAGAGGGAGGCGCGTGAATTTGCCGTCGCTTTAATATTTCAGCACAATCACTGACGCCTCAGTTATTCATGACGTGCCGAGGTCGGGGTGCGAGGAAGCAATGACGGTATGAGGTACAACCTCCTACGTAGTATGCTGTCTAAGCAATGTAAACTCGGTTTATTCCGGTTTAAACCGGTTTTAACCAGTTATTTCTTAGAGAAAATAACCCGGTTTGCATGCCCTAATGCTGTCTCTCACAACCCGCTGGCTCCACTGAAAACTAGCGCTGTTGGCATAGCTGAGTAGAGACCATTTTAGCTGCACAATTTGTCAATACGAACGAGCTAAATACGTTTTATTTTTAAGATCCTGTGACCGTATTCTAGCAAGTAAATAATTTCATTTCAAGTAATTTTTGTGTTTGTTTTATGTCTGTCTTTTTTAGATTCATAAGCTGAATAACCGTTTTTTCTTTGAGTCTTTCTTTCTTTTAATGTTCTAACAGCGCTCCTAGCAAGAACCTTCACGACACGCCGTTACTTGCTACGTAACTCAGTGCATCTCTCTCCTACTTGCTAACTACAAGAGACGCACTGAGTTATGCGGCGAGTTATAGCGAATCGAAAAGGTTCGTTCTAGGTGTACTGGTTTTAGACTGGTAACGTTGGGCCACGGGATTAAATTTACCGCAACTACAGTTCTTGGCAAACAACTCGAGCACTGACCTTGACTGCGCAGTTTCCGTTTCTAGTACAAATGTGTATGCGCAAACATACCCCTTCCACTCGATTTTTGCCTAAGTTGTTTGCCTGCAACTATAAAAGTCTTAAAATTACAAATAACGCAACAGGAAATCGTAGTTAACAAATAAGAATTTCCCGACTTTGTGAACTTTGAATTATTATGTAACGTATTTGTGGCAATTAAACAGAAGGCACATTTGAACAAACACTACTTTAACCAAAGTTTAACCTGTAGAATGCCCAGAAGGCTCCTCCGCTTCCACACGAAACAACATTTTTTTTTTATACAACATAGGAAGGAAAACAAGCAAGTGGGTCACCTGATGGTAAGTGATCACCACCGCCTACAGACACCTGCAACAACAAAGAGAGTGCAGATGCGTTGCCAACCCAGAGGGCTAAGATGGAATACCTCTTGTGCCAGTAATTACACCGGCTGTCATCACCCGGCTGTCTCTGTGTGTATATCACACAGAGTCAACTATACACCACCACCACTAAACACTAAAACAACACGATCGACGAGCGTTTCGCCTCTGTACGAGGCATCATCCGGATCTAATAGTACGACCGTTCACCACTTCAACAAATGGCGAACTGAAAAATAAAATTATCCCTAAAATAAATATTCGTTTATCACCACCTCACCTCCTTAGTCTATGCTGCGCTATAAAAACGTCCAAATTATTCAGACCTCCGGTGGTCCTCCGGAATCTTCCTCACATATCATTACAGCTTCGGTCACAGAGGGACAGGGAAGCTCTAGAAACAGTAGTCGAGCAGTCGCTATGTAGACTTGCAGGTCACTAAGGCAGGGTATGAGGTTTTTAATAACTGAGAGATGAATGGGCACCATTTTTTGTGAATTAGTTTCGTGTACGTGTGATGAAACCAGTTTGTGCAATTGTTTGGTCTTACCCCTCTTTTAAAGCAACAGGAAAGCAGGTTATGTGATTTTGTCCTTAAAATTGTCAATTTAAACATTATAGGCACTTCATATCTTAGGTATACTTAATGAGGGTATCGTAATAAGAGTTTGCGGGTGGTAGGGACTTGTGCAAGGTCCGTCCGGGTTGCTACCACCACCTTGCTTGCTAATCCTGCCTCTAAGCACCAGTGCTTGCACTGTTGTATTCCGGCGTGGAGAGCAAGACAGCCGGTGACATTACTGGCGCGAGAGGTATTCCATCTTAGCCCTCTGAGATGGCAACACATCTGGAATCCCTTTGGTGTTGCGGGTGTCTATGGGCGGTTGAGATCACTTACCATCAGGTGCCCTTAAAAAAAAGAGCAGTGCTTGGGCCGGTGCACCCATGGGCATCAGTATACAATTCCTTAGCCTGCATAGTATAACATCATTGGCCGATGGCTAGTAACCCGAAGGGGGTAAGGTCTTTTAACCCAAACTGTACTACTTACAGTTTCTTAATGGTTTCTGGCAATCTTCATACATCTCACTTGTTCCTGCGTCTGACAGTATATTGTCATTCTTGTGACACTTTTTTCGTGACACTTTTGTGTATGTTTTAGCAAAATAATATAATAATAATATAACACTTTATTTCAGACATTATCCATAAGGTTAGTTAGTTACAATAAAGACTTAAAAACTAATGTTAGTAGGCAGGTAAGACGACAAATATTTAATAATAAGTTGCGGATCGCGGAGGACATGTAGCTGAGTCCACCGGCGCATCAGCGCGGTGTCCCAGCAGTCCGCGAACACACTAAGGAGCTTGTTGGGAAAAAAAAAAATAATAAAAAAAAAAATCATTTATTTCAGGTAATAGAAACCCATAGAAATTAATAATAATAATAGAAATAAAGTGATTTGATTATTTATTTGATTCTACTAACGAGCACGGGTACAATCGGGATAAGATGTACACAAAGGCCTTCCCTATAAAAACTTCCAAATGACAGTGGAAACCGCATCAAAATCCGTTGGGTGGTTCTGAAGAAGGAAAAATTTCGGACAGACAGTAACAGGGGCGTAGCGACGTAAAATGGCGCCCAGTGGCCCGTTTCAGGAAGCTACAAGTTACAATTTTACAAGTCTAAACCTGTGCACCTAGCACGAATCTTCTCGATACGCGTTAACTCGCTACGTAACTCAGTGCGTCTCTTTCTAACTAGCGCAGTAAGAGAGAGACAAACTGAGTTACGTAGCGAGTTAACGCATATCGAGAAGATTCGTGCTAGATGCACTGCAGCATTGGTCATTATGCTTATTGCCATTGGTCATTATTGACCAATGTTGCCGGTTTAGACTTGTAAAATTGTAACTTGTAGCTTCGTGAAACGGGCCACAGGGCTCGCATCCAAACTGCATGCCTTTCCCTTTGTAAATTATTTTAAAAACACATACCTACATATATTTTTTCTATTATTTTACTGATTTTGTAATGTAATGTGTGTAAAACAAACAAAATACCACAAATATGACCCCGTCTGGAATAAATGTATCTATAATAAAGATTAAATGATTCTCAAAAGACTTTTATTTTGTAAATTTCGTTTTTTGCGCCCCCCCCCCCCCCTTATTTGGCGCCCAGGGCACAAGCCCTGCCTGCCCCACCCTAGTTACGCCCCTGGACAGTAACTTTACTTTATACTTTGTAAGATAAAGATTATACTGACATTGGCACAAACCTCATGGCCGTTATTAAAGGAAAATAGAAAGAATTGTAATCGCCAAACAAACCATGTTTCATTTTATATTTCACACTTTACAATCCAACGCAACGGCATCCTTTGACGTTGCATTTACATTGCAACGGGAATCCGTTGCGATATTTCACCTCGCCGTCGATTTATGGAATTCAGCTCAATATTGCACTGGAATTTGCCTCGAGGAATTACGTTTGATACGTGTGCTGTGATACGGAGATACACGTACAACTATAGCATGCCGGACGACCGCTCGGAAACTTGCAAATAATTTAATGCCACCGATATTAGAATGGTACGTACAATGCGATTATATAAGCGAATTGTGTATTAAGTTTTAAAGTGGTATCAAACACGTCATTACCCCAAGGGGTCGTCCATTAAACACGTGATGTTTTTTAGCTTTTTTTTTATGAAATAGGAAGGCAAACAAGCAAGTGGGTCACCTGATGGTAAATAATCACCACCGCCTATAGACACCCGCAACACCAGAGATTGCAGATGCGTTGCCAACCAAGAGGGCTAAGATAGAAGACCTCTCGTGCCAGTAATTACACTGGTTGTTTTGCTCTCCATGCCGGAACAGAACAGTGCAAGCACTGCTGCTTAGCGGCAAGATTAGCGAGCAAGATGGTGATAGCGATCCGGACGGACCACCAAATAATTAATTTGTTTGTTTAATTAATTTCACTGATTTGTATACAAGCCTAACATTATTTTCTACAAATAAATTATTTTCAAATCGATTCTTTCGGATAAATTCTTTTAATTAGGCACCTAAGAAGCTATAAATCAAAAAACAGCAACCACGGCTTCGTGTGTTTATTAAAATAAAGCAAGAACTTGACCAAACAGCCAGGTTCAGCTAGGGTTACCAGGCGTCAGAATATGTCAGGATTTTTAGGCAATCGTTAGGATTCCGGCTGGACATTGGCAATGAAAAAAAAACAGTGCGGTGGAATCTCATAATTTTTAATATCTTTCTATTTTCATCATAATCATTGACATAAAGTACTCAGACGTAACAAAGTACTCGACAGAGGCGGCTTGTAATGGCACCCTCCCCACGCACACTATCTGTTACTGGCCACATATGAGGTTTTTTACACAAATCAAGTTTTTTTTTATTTAACTGGTAACCCTAGCCTAAGCGGTTGTTAACCTCGTCACTCGCCATGTCTGAACAGCTCACCGGCTTACGTCACAATGACACGTCTAGACTTGTCGAGCCTCGGCTTCATTAATTGAACGTGTCGCAAGGGGCTTAGCGAATTCAATAAAATGAACGCGTCAGAAATGTAAAATGGTACAAATAATCAATTATATTTTGCTTTATAAATAACTATTCCCCATTAAAAGGGGTTACCGAGGTCAGGTGGTAGTCGTTCCAATAGATTAATTAACCTGACCTGCCAAATCTTGGATCAAGGTCAACTTATCTCAGAATATCTATGGCTAAGATGGAATACCTCTTGTGCCTGTAATTACACCGGCTGTCTTGCTCTCCACGCCGGAACACATCAGTGCAAGCACTGCTGCTTAGCGGCAGGATTAGCGAGCAAGAAATGAAATGAAATGAAATGAAATTTTTATTGATAACCAATTGTTACATGTCATTTTGTGCATTACATTAAATAAAATCTGTGCCCAACACTGATTACAGTGAAAGAGGCAAATCAAAAATTTCATTATAGCTATAAAACAGTCTTTCAAAGAGCCATGTTTTTAGCCTGCCCTTAAATATAGTGACGGAAGCTGCACTCCTGACAGAATGTGGTAACCGATTATAAATGGCCGGCCCAAGGTAATAGACCGATCGCTCGGACTTGGCGAGCCGAGGTTGGTCGGCGACTAGCCTACACTCATGCCTGTCGCGGCGCAGGGGGTATCTGACGTTTAGTCCCCTACGCTTAAATACTTCAATATTTTCGTGGGTGAATAGCGCTACCTGGTATACAAAAAGACAGGGCAGTGGTAGGATCCGGAACTCCGAAAAGAGCGGCCGCGCTGAGTCGTCGTCCGGCGCACCAGCCATGGCTCGGACGGCTCTCTTCTGCATCGAGAATACTCGAAGCCAGTCCGCGGCGCGTGCCCACAGCTCCGTGCCATACGTAAGCAGAGAGTGCAAGATGATGGTAGCGATACGGACGGACCTTGCACAAGGTCCTACCATCCGCAAAATTTATGATTTGTGATTTTTGTATTAGTAGCGATGCAACTTGAGACAGGCGGACGACGTAACTTGTCCAATGCAAAAAGCCTTACAAATCCCGGACTGACCAGACGCCGTCTTTTTGTCCGGACACGCACTCAAAAAGCCAAACTATGTCCGGCTTAATCCGGACGCCTGGCAACGCTACTTGGGGAAGATCTTTACCCAGCAGTACCGTGGACGACTTCCGGCTGATATGATGATGATGACGACAGCCAGTAAGAATGGTATTTGTTTAGTAAACACAATTCTTATAACAATAATATTTGTATCTTGACAAACACATAGTTATTTACCTTTATTTTATGCACTTTATAAGAATGTAAACAACAGCTGTTTTAGAAAATTGTTCGATGCGTGCGAAGATCCCTTACATAATAACATTGGTATTGGAATGACGACCATTTTCAACACGTAACACGTGTACCGACCGTAGTCTAATTCTTTATCCTATAGGTAAAAACCTAAGTAAATGAAAATGAAATGAAAATGAAAATGAAAAACTGTTTATTTCTTTAAAACTTAAGTCTATGTGACAACAATGATTGGAGCTTTCTAGTAGGTATGCAAACCTGTGTCAGGAAGCCCCGCTCCTCCATAGCTACAAGTCTCAAACAATAGTATTTTATGCAACTGTTGCATAATGAGGGGTCTTAAAACACGAGTGTGGTTTTATGAAACGAGCGTCAGCGAGTTTCATAATAGGATCACACGAGTGTTTTAAGACCTAATTATGTACAGTTGCATACATTACTTTATCTACACACATATCATAAGTACTCTATGATGGGTTCAGAAGCCATAGGGCAATGACCTGCATTGCTACTAGCTACTAGTGCTAGGTACCTATTAAATATCTATAGACTGTACACATTAAAATAATGTAATAAAAATGAATTTGAACAAATATAGAAACAAATTAGAAAAATCTCATAATAATCTTGGTTGTCATAATGCTGGTCATTGCCTACGGTTTCTGAACGCGTTATAGAGCATTTATGATATATGTGTAGATAAATATTTTAAAGGTTACATATTACAATTTTAAGAAAACAAAAATCTAAACTATTATTTTACTTACTATTTCTTGAATATGATTGAATAAGTGGTGTGTGCAAGCGTGCGTGTGTGTGTGTTGCGTGTGTGTGTGTGTGTGTGTGTGTGTGTGTGTGTGTGTGTGTGTGTGTATTTGTGTGTGTGTGTATGTGTGTGTGTGTGTGTGTGTGTGTGTAAGTAACCCCTTAAAACTGAAAAATGCCGCCCCCGCCCACTTATGTTTATTTAAAGTTAAGTAAATGATGAGTTGTCCATTCGTCTGTAAATTGTGAATTTGGCCGCCCTCTGCACTTGCTGCCTAGGGCATAGGCCCCGGCTTGCCAATAGATCCGGGGCTGCTTAAGAACCTTGTCGTAGTAACGTATGAGATGAGAGTTGCTCGAATTTGTCACATTACTGACAGCAACAAGGTACTAAAATTTTCAACTACCTTGGTGTTGACCGTGCTGATATTACATTCTAGTTTTCTAAACCAATGTCAGATGTCAATGCCAGAGCCAGACAGTACATAGTCTTTACATAAATAATAATCAAAATGTATGTCTTGTTTTGAATAAGTCGTCAACATAACTCGTTATATTGGTTGCACCTATGATTTATTACAAGTCATTTGCCCGTCGTTTGTGTTAAACGCACCTTAATCTCTCCCCTGTACACACGCTATTGTTTACATCGGTACTTAATGCGACCATATTTTCAATTAAAGCGAATCTAATTAAATCGCGAAGTTGTTTCGCACAAGTTTGCCAGACGGCACGCGCCGAAATGAGTTGTAAGCGGCACGAGGGTTGTTTTCCACGACGAATACATTGCGGGCTGCTGAGTATATCTCTTTTTTTATGCAACAATGGAAGGCAAACGAGCTAGTGGGTCACCTGATGGTAAGTGATCACCACTGCCCATAAACACCAGCAACACCAAGGAGATTGCAGATGCGTTGCCAACTCAGAGGGCTAAGATGGAATGCTTCTTGTGCCAGTAATTGCACCGGCTGTCTTGCTCTCCACGCCGGAACATAATAGTGCAAGCACACTGCTTAGCGGCAGGATTAGCGAGCAAGATGGTGGTAGCGATCTGGACGAACCTTGCACAAGGTCCTACCACCCAAAAAGTAGAAGTTAATTGTGTTTATCAATTGCAACTAAAATACGACGAGCTCCTTTTGTTATGACTTCATGTTCAGGCGTATCCGTAGATTTTGTAGAAACATGCCCTCGAAATATCGCAATTAAAATTTTGTTTTTGTACTAAAACCGGTTTTTTCCCATTAAGAAACATATTTTATTTACCTCCACGTTTAGACCATAGTGCAACAGCCAGAAATAGACTAAAATACAGTGTATCCACTGATGTTTGGTGCGCTGATGCCACGAACTCTAACTGTCGTTGTCTACTATAAGCTATGAGTATGATCCACAGAAAATATGCTGAAAGTAGAAAATAAACTAAGAACATGACTAATTACGAGTATGACTTACTGAGAATCCGTCAAACACAGAACATGACCTATCAAGAACTTGGCTTACTATGATCTTGATGATTGACTTACTGAAAATTCGACAAAAGTAAAAAATACATTCCTGACCAAAAACCACAACAATCAAGACAACTGGCACGAGTATTATTTAGGCCACCAACGCACCCGAAACGTCCCGAAAAATATTTCTCTTTAGGTATCTTTAATAAATAGTATAAAACAAAGTTGCTATCTACTTCTGTCTGTTCTCCATATCATCGACCACTTATTCCTTCTCAGCCACGCAACGGCTATTGATACAGTTTTACTGTCATGTAGAGATTTTTTTACAGAAGGTTTTTATACGTCACATCTTAACTGTACCCGTGTGACACCGGGACGGGTGGTATAGCATAATAAAAAAATAAAATAAAACATTTTTTAACAACAAAAATGGTGCCATCTTATTTTCAGCTAACGGACATTCATAAATGACCAAGTTGAATGAGATAACTTGATTAAGTTTCTCATAGATGACACCGAGGGTCATCATCATCATTATCTCAGCCACAAGTCCACTGTTGAACATAGGCCTCCTCCATGGATTTCCAAAGTGACCAGTTGGAAGCAGCATGCAACCAGCGCCTTCCTGCCACCTGTATGAGGTCATCGGACCATTTGTAGCTGGTCGAGGTGGACCGAGGGTATTTATACTTTTAAAAAATCAAAAATAATGACCGTAAAAACGAAACACATTGAAAAATTCGCAGGGTACGGTAGTGGTTATGTGGCGAAACTGGCAAAACGCAAGGCACGGAATGCTGACGTTGCAGGCTCGAGTCCTGCCATTACCCTAATTTTTCTTTGCGTTGCCATTATACAGCATTTAAATCTAATTGGAAAAAAGCATCTTAAATTCACACATCCACGAGTCAGTGTACTCCAAATGGTGCATGGAATGAAACAATTCCACCCGCTGAATCAAGGAACACGACGTTACGAGCTAAATTGATGGCACTACAGCGGCGTATATCCATTTCTCCCGAATTTTGGCCGAATACAAATGACGCCACTTAAAAGTTTTATGCGCACTGTGTAAATTCCATTACCGTTCATGGTTTAACATTTCGCTGAGCGCTCTCTTGGTTACACCTTCAACTTCGGAATGTTTAAAATTGAGTTGGGCTTGGGCAAGAAAACGCAATTCATTTAAAAAGGGAAAATATATTTAGAAAAATGTGATATGATAACGCAACTAACTTTGTTATTGTGTTACAAAAATTCTAGCTGTGTATTTTTTACGGAATTATTCAAATATTCAAAGGCATTCTGAAGTACGTTTTTTGCCAATAAACTGGCCTTGCTTGCGCAATATTGTTCTTAACATAAAAATTAAGGGGTATTAACTAATTTTTACTTACATTCCACTTGTTGATGCAACCAAAGTGATATCAAATTTTCGAGGTGGAAAGCGTTTCAGGCAAAACCGCGAATCTTCAAACGTTTTTATAAATTGATGGTAGTCGATAATCTCAAATTGAACTGAATTTAGGTACTTGTGCCATGCCTCAGTAATTCCAGACAGATAATTAGGCATTTTTCTGGGTAATCCTGTCTCACCTTCGGACTTTTTACCCGACTGCGTGACGCAAAGGAGGGTAATGTGTTTATCTGCCTACATAATGTATGTATGAATGTTTGTTCCTTTGTGACGATCTAGAGACCAAATGCGTGGGCCGATTTTGATGATTCTTATTAACACTTTCCATCAGATGATACTGTGGTCAAGCGAAAACCCATCATCAATAAAAAACACAGAATAATCGGAAGACCACAGTTTAGTGCTACGAAATATAGCAGCACATTGTCGTCATAGTTTTCTCATGAATTCGCGCAACTCACAATGTTTACCGCTGACGACTCACTATTGTTTCTTCGAGCAATTCTAAACAAAAAATTGTAAACAAAGTAATCATCACAAATAGAAAGATTCGGAGCAACAGTGGCCAGTTGACAATCGATCACGATGGACGCAAGGAGCTACCTTTTCATTTATTTGGTGTTGCTACCAGTTGTATTAGTAAGTTTTATTTTAATCCTCTTTTTATTTCATTACTCTGCTCATTGGACAGAGTAAAAATCAAAATGTATGTATGTAATGGAGTTATATATATATATTTAATTGCTTAACATATTTTAATGTAAATTATTTGTCAGGTGCACTATCGTTCGTGTCGTCATTGGTCATTAGTTTTTAGTTTAGTATTAGGAATTCCAAAGGTCCCACTGAAAATCAGCGTCTCGGTTTACCGAGGCAGTATGATTAGTGGGGCCCTTTTGAATTTTGTTTAACGTAATGTTTTGTTTTTGTACTCTGCCCGTGTTGTGTATATTTCTATGTTTTATGTTGAACAGTTTGAATAAATGTTTTTCTTTCTTTCTTTCTAATGTACATGGAATGTTTCTAGCCCCTTTTGAACCATAATTTTGTTATTTTTATAAAATGGACTCATTTTATTACATGTTGCCTACGTTTTTTTAGAGTCACAGCTGAAAACCAGCGCTGTGGTTCCAGACCACAGCATTATGCTGAGTTGAGAGCTCTCTCGGCTTTGTTTAAAATTTATAAAAAAAACGCTGAAACGTTAAGTCTATCTATTAGATTAGCTAAGTACTTTTCTCGGGTCCGAATTAACCCGAAATTTAGTTCCGGTTTTTAAAAACAAACTAATCCTTTAGTTCGTGACTATGCCGTTTGTCAAACATTGTCATCGTTCCTTATTACAGTTCCTTAATTAATTGAGGCAAAACATGTCTACAAACATGGACTCTAGGCAAGAACAGAAGCTGTACTAGAAGTTGACACTAGTTTTAGTAGAAATTGATTCTAAACCTTATGTATTTTATGAATTAACTATGCAACGGTAATTAGGAACGGTGAAAACGCTTAAAAAACACCGAACAAACCAACAGAAGTCATTTTGTATACATTCTATGAATATTCCAGGGAGTTTGGAGATCTTCTGATGAAGACAGGACTGCAGCAAGACATCTGAGGAGGGGCGTACATTCACACTCCAAACGACACATGCTGCCGGTCAAACAGGAGGTCAAAAAAACTACGCCAAAGCCCCGGGAGTTGAGGAAAAAGGTAGGTCTATTACGTAGCATTAGGGTGAGTAAAAATTTGAAGACTCTCGAACCTTGGAACGCTTTAACGATTCTTTTGAGGTCATTGAGTTTCAAGAGTGACGGTAGCACTACCCATCAGGTGATCCACCTGTTCGTTTGGATCCATATGAAAAAAGGTATAATCAAAATTAAATGTAGTATGTATTTGTAGGCGTGTATTTGCTTTTGTAATGCGGTTTTTCTGAAATCTAAATCGACGCACGAATTTCTGTACTTAAGTGTTTCTTATACCACGTCGGTGGCAAACAAACACGCGTCTTGCTTGTTGGTAATTCTTGTATTTCCGAGTTTCTTGTACGTCATAATGAAATGTCTCATATAGGCTTGAACAAGTAGATTGTTTGTCGATGCATATTTGCACAAGTAATAGTTGGCTTACATATGTATAGTTCATAGGAAATGACACCAATGTCTCTGAAATTAATGACAATGTCAGCGACCTATATTGCAGAGTATACTCAGCAAAATATTTTGAAACCAATTACGACTAAAAACGAATCGTTCATAACTTTTTCGATCTAACTGCTTTAAATTACGCTCACTCTGATGAAGTTACTAAGTTAACTTTACGCTACGAAGTCAAGTGTATCCATAAATCAGTGGAGTTTAAAAATCACCCCACAGGACTCCCCGTTTTTTTTTCGAATCCGATTTTAGATTTCCTTTCTTAGCACACTATATGATGTTAACAATCTGAAATATCTTGCAGCCTTCAGGTCATCTTGCCCCTCTTGAGGATGATGACATGGATAATGATGAAGTTGTATCCGTTGCAATTGGACCTCCACCGATTCGACCTAAATACGACAAAGTCAACTGGAAACACAACCCCACTAAACAATCAAACAATACCAAACTTTACAACAATAGTTACAACAACAATGCAGTCCACTTTGTAAGAGATGTACTAACTCAGTTAGGAAGAGAGTTCTTACAAAACCAAGTAAACGAAGATTATGTATTCGGACAATACGTCGGCAATGCAATGAAGAATCTTACAAGTGAAATACGACTGAACATGCAACATGAAGTTTTAGACATAATAATGAAGTATCAGAAAATAAATAAGGGAGAACCCGTTAAAGTTGCGAATGACACTAATGATCAGAAGGTGAAAGAAGAAGTGGATAAGCTGACGAAGTCATTTGATCAGCAATTAAAAGAAACTAAAATAGAAACCAAAAAGATAGTTACTCATTCTCATAATGATACTGAAGAAGGGTGGCCCGATTTTTCCAATTTGGAGAAGATTGTTGGGTAAATTGCTCAAATAATGTAAATGTTCATTTAATAATTATGGCAGCAGTGTAATATTTTGTATGAAGAAATGAGCAAAATTAAACCAGCAAACCTCTCCGTATCTATAATATCGTTTCTGTTATCTTTTCAATGCCTGGTAGGTTAATGTTATTTTAATAGTATTCTATTTTGTTAATTGAATTAATAACTTGACATTTTATAACATTTACCAATCAATGGCTCGCAATATTAATAGATATGTTACATTTACTATTTAATAAACGAGGTAATACGATGAGTTGAAATGCCCTTATGTCAATAAAGTAAGATACAACCTAATTTATGGGTGTTATTTAATCTTTTAACAGAGTAATTTAATTTGCTTCATTAAATTGATTTTAAGTCCTAACCAAATGCTGGTAATATCGACAATCGGATTGTGGTCAACTTGTTATTTTAGGATCAGTAAGTTTTGTTGTCGTTCACGTTTTGATCGTAATCCTATTAACAGCTAATCTGGTCTGTTGACTTAGGAACATGATAAATATTAGAAAGTTATAGTGATTTTTAACACTCGCTATTCTATGTATATCCTTGGTTTTCATAGAAACAAATAGAACTTAAAGTAGACCGGACTCTAAATCGATGTTGCACTTGTAGCTTCGTCCATACTTAAGTATTTTCTGAAGTCTACGTATAGTTTTAAAATAGTAGAGATTTAGAAAATTGGCTTTTTTAGTAACTTTAAAAAATAATAAAATATCCTTCTGATAGACGAAGAGTGTTTTGAAACTGATTTCCAAGTTCAATATAGCGCAAGAATTTGAATGAAATTAACGCTGTATTATATTTAATCTACTGCAGCATAATGCTGAGTCAGGCCCATTTTTTACATCATCAAACATTGATATGTTTTAGGATCCAAATTATAATGGGCAAGATGAACGGACTATTTCAAACAGGGTACTGATGTGAGCAGTGTAGATCTAGCAGATGAAAGATAGAGAGATTGATCTAGCAGAGAAAGCCTATTTTCTATTTGGATATAGACTAGACATGGCTTTTTTTTATCAGGTGAATAATACAGAGACAAGAATTGCAATAAACCTTTTTTGGTGACCTTCAACACAAAATGATTTTTGTGTTGAAGATCACCAAATAGTGCTGTTCTTTATTTGTCCAAACGCAGTGTTGCAGGTGGCCGTAAGCCCGATTCTTTTAATTTCGTTATCCTCTTTCGGGCGTACTTCGAATCCCTTCCTAAATACCGTAGCAAATTCTCACAATCCAATTACGGGGGCGTAAGAAATAAAGTTAGGGAACTTGTGCAAAGTGAACAAAATAGAGTTAGTTGTCCCAAAGTCAAATTGACACCGTTTATGGGTTGAACTCCTTAACAATTCACGCTTGTCAAAAGTTACTGACAAACACTTTTTTAGGGCTTCAGTAAAGCATGAGTTTAAATATAAAACTGTATTTTAATTGCATAGCTGTTTTCTTTTGGTATAATCTATTGGAATCATTTAAGTAGTGGCTATTTGTAATCCATATTAGATACAAGTAATCTCCATCATTATTATTTTGTTTAAAAGTTATATAAATTAAGTATTCGTCCCTAAAATGCAAGCAAATATAGATCTTTTAAAAGAAAGTCCATTGAACACAAACTAAGTCAGTTATAGCCATTTATAGCTGAAATATTTATAGCTATTTGGGCTCAAAGCGTCTGCCATTTTGTGCCGGATTAATTTTAATAAGTCAAGATTAACGAGGGTTCGACAAAAGTGGATTTATGGTGAAAGGGCACACTGGGAGCATCATTAGGGTTTTTTTAGTCACCTTTTGTACCGTTTCGTGTATTGCTGGAAAAAGGCCTGTTTGCAGCACACTTCTCCCTGTCTGAGTAAATTCTTCCGTAAAAAAAAATCTTACAACCTTAAAGTCCCACCACACTTAAATTCATCAGGTTCTTTTGCATCAATTAGGCGTATTAATCAATGGTTCAATGACATTTATGCATGAGGTTATAATATGAATGTAAGATTCTAGACATTATTCAAAAACTATAGACTATTTGTTACAGAATTCTTATTTAATGCGTTTTAATATGTCCCATTTTGATTGTTTATGATTTACGAAGACAATACTTCTCTTTTTAGTCTACGTAAATTTGAACTAGCTGTCCGTTGGATGCCGCTGGGCTGGCAGGTGTACTTGGTACACTTTAATTTATTTACAACAAAAACTACTTTACTCGAACACGTTCTTGTTTATTAAGCATACTTTTTTGTTTTTTTATTTTACTTTAAACACTTGAATTATAATTATTTTTAACATTTATAACAACTATGTCATTTTTGACGTTTGAGCTTGGCGGTGTTGCCAGCTATATTGTTCAGCGTATTGTAGCGTTTTCCGTTCTCTAAACCTTTATGTTTCGCCATGATTTTTTTAGTACACTATTATTATACCTTAGAATTTTTTGTTATTCTTCATCCTTAAAAAAATGTTTGTATTTAATTAGTTTTATTAAAAACAAAAAAGCGTCTATATTTTCAACACAAAATAATTATATAAAAAAAGGCATATTAAAAAATCACGGAAAAAGCAAAAAGTTTTGAGGGTGGAAAACTTTAAAGCCGTTATGGAGAGCGCTGGATACATAACGGTCCTAAAAATATATTGGCGCCCAATGTGCCCCCAGGTTAATACAGCAGGGTCCGAGCAAGAGTCCAATTAAAAAACTTTCCGAACGCCTACTAATTAGGCCCGGATATCCAGGCAGGCTAATTGCTTTAGAATAAGAAACGGGAAATAAGAAAAGTAATTATTAAGGCTTTAGCTAGATGTAGGCTGAATGACTAATGATTTTTTTGTGTTGGGGCCATTCTCTCGTGTAAGGGGTTTGTACAAAGTTAAATTTATTTTTTTGTAGGGTTTATATCTAGTTCATAAGGGTCAAAATCAAAAACATTATACCAGTACAGTAGGTAATAGCACAGAAAAAATAACGTACAGAAACTTCTCTTTACAACCGCGATTAAACGAATTCCAACTTTATTCACACGCTCAAAAAGTTTGTATTACATACATCATGCGCCAGGCGGTGCGAGTCAAAAGGAACGCGCCGCCCGCGCCCGCCTTCCCCCCACTACTCCCGGCGACACGCTAGGGTTGCGTGGCATTCGTTTTCAATTACACTGACACGGCGGGGGCGCCCGAGCGAGCGTGCGGCAAGCCGACAGCCTACTGCAATTTACCTATGCCATAGGCAAACCGGTCGAGTGTACCTACAGTGCGGAGTGAAACCCTCCTAGTAATAGGTAGTATCAGTTTAGTTATGAAACCGTTAGGTACTAAACGGATATAAATCTTTACAAAACTGTTATGAAACTGATATTTATTATTTTAGTAACGCCACAATGTTATAAATTTTGTCCCATATGTCAAAAATGTATGGGATACCCTTGCAGTTTCAATACATTCTTCCATTCTTTCGTCTGTAGGTATGTCTCGGGCATTTTATGTACAGACTAAAAGTGCTTGAAAGCTGAAACTTGGCATGATTAGATACTCTACAACAGCAACAAAGTAAATATAAAGGCTGGCGGGTGGTCCGGATCGCTACTACCATCTTGCTCGCTAATTCTACCGCTAAACAGCAGTGCTTTCAATGTTGTGTTCCGGCGTGGAGAGCAAGACAGCCGGTGTAATTACAAAAGGTATTCCATCTTAGCCCTCTGGGTTGGCAACGCATCTGCAATCTTCTTGGTGTTGCGGGTCTATAGGCGGTGGTGATCACTTACCATCAGGTGACCCACTTGCTTATTTTCCTTCCTACTTCATAAAAAAAAAGGCTGAACGAATTGATCTATCTATTTGTCAAATGATACTTTTTATCTCACAAAACGTATAGAAAATAGCCTCACGCAGCCAAGGCCGCGGGTAAAAGCTAGTAACTGTATAAACTTAGTTTATTGCAAAAATTGTGTTTCCAGAGCACAAATGGACTGTGTTGCTTTTAAAATGGACCCTGAAAGCTTTTCTCGAGCCAAGGTAATTATATTTCAACGAACGGTAAACATTGCCTAGAATGTGCTTAGAATAGATGTTTAAACTACGTGTAGGAACCATTGCGATGTACATTTTTGCTTTTTAGGGTTCCGTTCTCAAAACAGAGAACCCTTATAGTTTCGCCTTATTAAAAAGTCAAAACATACAAACCTAGTTCTAGGGCATAATGACAACATACCAAAAAATCATTGCCATAGTTAAAGGTTTAGAGGGTGGAAAACGTTACCGCCGTTTGTATGGGGAGCCTTTTCGGGACTGGGTTCACACTCCTCTTAAGGCCACGCCATAAACTTTAATATCCCGGTTATTTCCATAGCAGTCTCGCGTGGAACATAATTGCCCACAGGGCGGGTCTATAAAATCGCGCCTAAAAGCAAACAGTAATAAAACGGAGAAAAAATAACGTTTACTCTGAAGGGCATGCGGGAAAGGTAGGGTCCCAGTTACAGGGACTTTTCACAGGCGCTTTTTAAACCCTAAAGCCAAGAATAATACATTTGTACGCCTATTATTAGATAGAAAGTGGAGATTCAGCATAATTTCGACCATTTTTTACACCTACTTTTAACAAATAAATTATTATGATTGCGAGTATGATCTAAAAAGATGCAAGGACTTTAAAGTCAGTGCACTTTGAAAGTTTGTAGGATCTTTTAGAGTCACCTGTAGCTCAATTATTATGCACGCTGTAGCGAAATTGCTATGACTACAATATCTGTTTACTATTATTAGCATTTGGGTTAAGATAAGGCGGGGTTTAAAGTTTTATCTGTCGGGGTTAGTTTAACCCTTGGTCTCATGTTAAGCCCGTACGGCCGAGTGATGCTCTTAACGCTACAGCGACGAACTCGACGTTGGGGTACCGCCCTGTCTTGCTCTAGCGCGCACAAAATACAACAAGCGCCAGCAAAGTGCACAAGCGAATAGTTCGAGTTAGGAAATAGTTAATTTTGTAAGATATCGTGCCTTACCTAATATTAGGGCTAGGACTTTTGCTACGTAGCATGCCATCGTTCTAAATTCCATGGAGTTGATAATGTTGATATATACTTTAAATTGTTTTCAAAACCTACCTACACTGCCCTTTGAAAAATATTTGCAACAAATAGCGATTACGATGCTTCTGCGACTGTTAGCGACATACCTCTTATTCAGAAAAACTTAACAATCTTTTTAAGCATAAGCTAACGAATGTTTTGTCCCTTTCATTTGAGGGTAAACGTCACAATGACAGATAAAGACATAAAACATGTTAACTAACAAACGTTTACGAAGCGTTTATGAATAAGGGGGATAGACTCTAAAACCACGGTATACAACCAAAAGTCCTTGCCCGATCTCTAGTCTGATTTTTTAATCCGGAGACTAAATTGGCATTTCATCCCATACATTCTTTAACATTTTTTATACAAGTTACCTGTCAATTTAGCCTCTGGGTTGGAAGAACAGACTTTCGCATTATGTAATCTGTGGTACTCGTAGGCACCAAACTTTTCCGCTAACACTGTCACCTCATCCAGAACGTTGCAAAGAAAACAGAAGATTACAAACTCAGTAATGTACTCACGGTAAATTAATTTTTTTCACTTCGAAAGCGAGCTGTTTTAATGAAATCTGAGATAAATGTTATTTCATTAAAATGCTTTCTGACGAAAAGTAAGTTAATTCTGCTATTTTAGGTGTTTAGTATAACAATGCTTGTTTTCCGCTCTTTTGCGTTTTAAAAATAAACGTAAGCAAAACGGTCAAAAGAGATCGTTAACACGTTTATATTTTAACGAGCTTTTACAGCAATATTATAATGCATGGATGTACAGTGTCATACTAAATGACAGCAAAAAAAACGGCCCGACTTGAGAACACAGGTTGACGCCTGTTACAAATGCAAATTATTAGTTTACCTTTTGTAGTCATTGGATTTACAATTTTACGTCTTACTGCATAAAATAATAATTTATTAATCTTCGTTGCAAATAGGTTTTTTTTTTCAAAATAATAGTATTGACAGCAGCGCCGTCGGTCCGACATAGAGCGTTTGTCGATTTATAGTACTTTTTTTCGGCTTTTGATGCGGCCATTTTTTAAACGCTAACTAGAAGTCCATTACTTATAGGTCAGTGTTTTACAGTAAAATTATTTCAAGAAGTGACTGAGGCTATCACCTTTATCAAATAATAAGAGAATATGCATCACGAATCAAAAGGGAATAGTATTTTATGCAACTGCTATATAATGAGATGCCTTAAAACACGAGTGTGGTTTTATGAAACGAGCGTCAGCGAGTTTCATAATAGGATCACACGAGTGTTTTAAGGCCTAATTATATACAGTTGCATACATTACTTTATCTACACACATATCATAACTGCAAAAAACCGTAACAGCAAAAAACCAAAAACGAATGACAACTAATGGCGGCCATGTATATTAAAAAGGTACTCTGTGATTCGATCTATCCATCAAGACGAACGTTTTTTTTAAAACCATAGACGAAGGAATGAAGTCCCTATTGTCATATCACTCGAGATCAAATGTTGTGCGTTTAAATTAAAAAAACATACTGAGTTGACGTTTCGTATCGATAACTGTTTTAATATCTGTGGATACTAGAATAGAGACCAACTTGAATTTTGACAGCTGTTCCAAATTTAAATTCATAACGTCACGAGCAGTCACGAGATATCGGTAGTGTGATGACCAATAAAGAACAGATTTACCTACCACAGACAAGAAAATTCTTATAATAACATTGGTTGTAATAATGCTGGTCATTTCCTAGGGTTTTTGAACGCGTTATTTAGCCTTTATGATATGTGTGTAGATAAAAGTAGATAAGAAAATCGACTGGGCTGACATTGCGTCTAATCTGGAGTTCTGGAAGTCTTATACATGAGGTAAAAAACTCACTGGCACGTAGCGACCGCTGGAGATTGAACTCGGTACCTCACGACGAGTTGACTGCTAAGCCACTAGACCAGTAAAGCTTGGCTATACTTAGTTTAATGTTAAAATAACGTTTCCTCGTAAAATTCCGAAATCTATTCTATCTAATGATAACCTCTCAAAATCCTAAAGGCTTTAGGCGTAGAATTTTTCCGCTAAAATAAAAGTGCTGCGGAAAAAGTGCTGCCGAAATCCAAATTGAGTCTCATTATTTTCCCGCTTTAAAAGTGAACTGACGTCCAAGTGATTTGAATGATTGGGCGGAATTGATGGATGGTCCGAACTCTACCAAAACGAATTATCACGGCTTAATGGATTTCGGCAAATCATTTAAAATTGAGACGTTGACGCCTTGAGGTATTTAAATTATTTTTTGCGGAGAAAAAATGGTCTTCACAATATCCGATACGTAATCTTCTTTATCTTCTTTAAATGGTATAAAGCAAAGCAGCTGTCCGTTGATGTCGGTCCCCTTATCTTCGCCGCTTATTCCTTTTAAACCACGCAACGGATTTTGATACGGTTTCCACTTTAATTTAGAGGTTTTTTAAGGGAGTTTCTATGTACAATACGTACAAATTGTAACCGCACGAAGCCGTGGCGGGTCACTAGTTAAAGATAAATTACTAGAATCTTGTTTATATGCAACTAAAAAATTACGAGAAATTATAAAGTGACTGCTTGAGTTGATCTCTTTTGAATCTTACCCTTTCGTAATACGGACGAAAACTGGTCAGGCAATTTCTTAGTCGACTATCCATCTAAGGTTGCCAGATTGTCAGGATCCTGAATTGTATCAAGATTTCATATAATGTCCAGACTTCTTGACTCTTTTTATATGAAATAGAAAGTCAAACGAGCTAGCGGGTCGGACGTTGTTAAGTGATCACCACCGCCTATCCGCAATACCAAGGAGAATGCAGATATGTTGACAATCCAGAGGGCTAAGATGGAATACTTCTTGTGCCAGTAATATCACCGGCTGTCTTACTGTCCACGCCGTAACACAAACTGTCACTGTAACAGACTAATTTTAAAAATAATGTCAGCAGTTACAAAGTTTTACAAAAATACGAATTATGAAAAAGCTGTGTTTATGTCAGTCTCGAAAAATAATAAAATCCAAATACACTCATTCTTTTCAGAAAACCTTTACACATTTTTCGTGATAAATTATTCTTTCTAAGCAGATTAATTACGCTGCCAGTCATTAATTCCGAACTGGCTAAAATCTACGGTTCACTGCATTCCCCGAGTTCAATTTGCAACTGAACAGTGAAAAGCCTGCAATATGTCACCATCGACAGCTCATTCTCAATAGTCACGAAATAATAGCTGTACCACCGCACCACTACACCCAACCCTACCCAAAACTCACCTTAACTCAACCCGATAACAGCTACGCAGTTTGCACGCAAAAAATAGCTCACACTTGTGACATGAACAGCGGACAGTGAGCCGCAGAACGCGTTGCAGCTTCCCCTTGACTGCGCAGGGTTGTGAAGGAGGGAGCGGGGTCAGAGGTCAGTTTACGTCGGTTGCTAAGAGAAACACATCACACGTCAGCAAAATCGGAACGTTGAGCTCGAACAAAGTGCATCTAGTTAAAACGGGGGGTACAATAGCTCCCATCAATATTGGCCGGCACCGCTTCCCCTCCCCCTTCAAAATGGCGACGAAGAGCTGTCGATGCCCGTTCGACACATTGTGACAGCTAGAATGACGCGGTGTCATAGAGTACAGCAAAGCAGAGGCGGGCATTTTTTTAAAGTTACTTTTTGGGTAAAAAATTGGAAAAAATTACCTTGCTTGCAGTTTTCCGCAGTAGTAAGGTAATTTGTTCCAATTTTTCGATATGGACTTTCGCAATATAACGCCTGAATCTAATAATTATGTAGACATTTAACAATTTTAGATTTTTTTCACTTTAGTAATCAGACATTGTTCAGTTTACTTCTTTTGCAGGTCGTGAACTAAAATCCAGGCTTTCTGAGTTTTTGAAGATGATGTGTGAAATTATTTTGATAATGTATGGTAGACAAAACTTTCTTATAGTACAGCACATACATCTTTTATGGATTTTTAAACATAACAAGTTCCGTCTCACATTAGATCACTGCTCTCATCTGTTGGCCGGTATCTTCACCGCCACCTTTATTTAACCAAATACAACAAAGGGCTGGTTTGTGGGTGGTAAGACCTTGTGCAAGGCCTATCCGAATCGCTACCACCATCTTGCTCGCTAATCCTGCCTGTAAGCAGCAGTACTTGCTCTGTTGTGTCCCGGCGTGGAGAGCAAGACAGCCGGTGCAATTACTGCCACAAGAGGTATTCTATCTTAGCCCTCTGGATTGGCAACGCATCTGCAATCTCCTTGATGTTGCGGGTGTCTATGGGCGGTGGTGATTACTCACCATCAGGTGATCCACTTACTTGTTTTCCTTCCTGTTTCATAAAAAAGGGCCACTCGAATTTGGGACAATCAGGTATTTTCTGATGGACTTGAACCATTGGCCAATAAGGGATATTATATCTCTTTCAGTACCCTCTCTTCTATTGTCTACAATTGACCAAGAGGACTTATTAGATTCTACTTGGGATGATAGGACGGTGTTTGTATACGGTTTGTGCTACGAAATCTTGAGTAACGCTGACAATTAAAAATAACTTTAAACTCTTATGCCTTTACCGCGAAGTTTTTTTTTTCAGAACTCGACTACGACTACATACCAATCGTTGAACAACGAGGAAAACGATGCTTGAAAAAATTCTTGGTTTTTGTAGTCTCTATTTCCAACTACTCTACACGTTTGTGAAATACAGCAATCTCTAGGTAGCTGGAAGCTGAATACACACAGAATTTACAGACGAAAGGCAGACTGAGCAGTTATTGATGTCAGAACTAATGAAGTATAGTAATATCCTATATGTGTTTTACCACGTATTTTGACGACCTGTATGGCGCAGTGGCACATGTGTCTGCTTACTGTGCAAGAGGTCCTGGGTTCAAATCCTGGTATGGGCAAATATTTGTGTGATGAATACGAATGTTTGTACCTGAGTCATGGATGTTATTTGTATTTAAGTATGTATTTATCTATATAAGTATGTATATCCGTTGTCTAGTACTCTTAGTACAAGCTTTCCTTAGTTTGGGACCAGGTCAATTGGTGTAAATTGTCCCAAGATATTTATTTATTTATTTTAGTACGAAACTAGTTCTGACATCAGTAACTGCTGTAGTTTATAGAAGCTAGCAGCAGTTCTGAAAAACCATAAAGTATAAAACTTTAGACATTTCTGTGTTTGTCAAGTATGAAATGAAATTCTAAACTACCAACCTAACCGCACGCGTGTTCTTTCGTACATAATCAATGACATTAACGAAATGCATAATTCATTCAAATACACTTTTATCACAATAATATTCAGTTCATAAATGTAGATGTAGTGACTAAGATAGAGAAAGGAATGTTGCGTTGGTTTGGGCATGTTGAACGGATGGATGAAAGGTGATTATAAGGGTGTTGTGACTGAGCGAGTTGGTAGAGGGCGGCCTCGGTGTACGTTCGTTGACCAAATTGGCGAAGTCCTAAAGACAGGCAGAATTAGAAGTACCCGTAACCGCCGAGCATGTATGAGGAGTGGAATATGTGTGGAGGATGCGAGGGAGGTATGCCAGGACCGGAGCAAATGACGTTCTGTGGTCTCTGCCTACCCCAAAGAGAAACAGGCGTGAGCTTATAATAATAATAATAATATTCAGTTAATTTATAGAAAGCTTGTTCGGTGCATATCGTGTTAGCAAAAACTTAAATTTTATCACCAAGACATAAAACAGAATATAGATTTAACCACAATAGGTAAGCCAAGCCCCTGACACCTGAGTCTTTGATATTGTTCAAACAATCTTCTGTGCGTCAATCTTCATTCGAGACATCTTTTGTACTACCCACGTATCTCGACCACCCACTCAAAATATCCGATCGTCAAATGAAACCTCCCTTCATCCCTCGTTATACCAAAATAATCACTATACCACCGTGATACAGTCCACAGGTCCACCTGTTAAGTATCGCAAACCCACAGGAGCTGTAATGAAATGCGATACTCATTAAAACTTCTAGACATCCTTCAAACTGTCACGTCGTTGAAGGCACTCGAAATGCGTGAAGTTTTGACTTCCATTGCGTGTTTTGAAGGGAGAGTGGAGTTGTCGGTGTATAATGAAGCAGCAGTCTCTAGGGGGCTCTGGTTGTGCAACATTCGTGGGAGTCAGTAGTGATGGGGATGTGTCGATGCAATGAAATCAATTTTACTTTTTTTCTTCATTTTAATACGTAAGTTAGATGTTAGTTTGTTAAAAGATATATACGTCCAAACCGTTTATCCACAGCTTATCATCATCCAGTCTAATTATTGATCCAAAAGCCCTAGTAACAAGGTAATAATTTAAATATTTGTGATTCCAACCAGGAATTGTATTCAATAAGTATATTGGAGTTTTGTCATTATGACACGAACATAAAAGGGTTCCAATTCGATCTACCTCAGTTTTGAACTAGTTTTTTTTTTTACTTATTTTAAAATTTATGTGTTCCAAATTTTGGTACCTGAGTGAAGATTTGTAAATGAATAAAGAAAAACAAAAGAAATTCGTGCATGGTGTATGTACTAGGTGTACTTATGTATTTATCATTTAGGTGTGCATAGTATATTAGCTTATTCCGTTAAGTTTATAATGTTTTCTTTATTATTTTTAATTTTTTATTACATTGGTTTGTGTTATTGTTAATACGGTTTCAAGTTCACTTAAAGGTTGATTGACAGCAAAATCCCGCGTTTTGCACATTAAACAGATTAAATTAAAAAATGAGCTCAGAGTAAGTAGGTCCAGGGATCGGATGAACAAAATGATCTAAATCAAAAATGTCCATATTGAATAACCAGTTAGCTCTCATTTTGCGTCGAGATACTTATTTGGTAGTTAACAAATCGATTCAAGCGTTACTCTGCCGACAAATTAAATAAAATCAATTTTCTACCAACGGTATAGGTACGTATTAACCTTGAAATTTATAAGGAGCATTTCAGTGAAGGAAAACATCGGGAGTAAACCTGCAAATCAATTAAAGGGCTTGTGAAGTTCCCGATCCACACTGGGCCCATTTAGAATCTAAAAGCCAAAGCCGTCTTATTGCCAAAAGACGCTTATAACTAGAAGTAAGACGTTTACATAAACATACCCAGAAACTGGAATAAGATAGAAACTGGACTTTCTTTCTTTCTTTCTTTCTTTGGTTTTGTTATTTTTAGCAAGAAATGCCAAATGAAAAGTTAATAAGTATCGACAACGGCACATCACTAGCTGCGTAGTGATGGGCCGTCGCGTCTAGAGTCCTCACCGCTCGAACTATCCTAACAACTCGCGAACTCGTAGCTTGAGAATACAGGGGTTGCAACTAACATTTTCGTGTAGTTGTAATTCGAGTCTTAAAAGAACTGCTTCAAGCTTTCATTTTAGTCTTCATCTTTAATACAGTTGAAACCTTTTTATCCTTAAGTGCCGAATTGTCTACTCGTTCCTTTGTTATTAAGACGTCTACCGACTTATTATTTTATTATACTTGTAAGGATTGGGAGTTTCGTGACGGAAACCGTGTTTATATTAAAGGTTTTCTTGTTTATTTTAAGGAAACAACATTTTTATGGCAGCTTAGCTAAGTAAATGATCCTCCAGCCAAGAAACCGTTAACGCGGAAAAATAAACTATAGGCGAAAGTAGGAAATCTTTTTACATTGTTTATGAAAGAAAAGTATTAAAATCTAAGCATTGGTCCATGCAACAAGTAAGTTCTGATTTGTTGATATGGACCTCCGCTAAGTAACGCCTGAATCTATTACTTCTAAATAGTTATTTTTACCCAACTACAGCAAAGCGAAAAGGAAGGGTTATGTTTTTAGCAATCTATTAGTCTATTAATTCGTATGTGCAATAGAGAATTATTTACATATATTATATGTACATAATAGGTAAGTAGGTTAGGTTGGTGTGACATTGGGTAGCGCTCCTTTTTTAATTTGCTCTCTCAGAAAGGCGAAGGAATTTGTGACCATACGATCATGGTCAGCGTGGCGTGGTGATGTTTAAGGTATTTTAGTTTTTAGTTTTTTAAGTTCAGGGCCCGCACTGAAAACCAGCGATGCTGATTTCAGCAGCATATGCTGAGTGGAGTCCCTTTCAGCATCAACTGTTTAATTTTCTATCTTTAGTTTATTCAGTCAATACAATATTTTTCTTTATTTATTGTTCCAATTTGTCTCTGTTACACGTAACGAAACGTGAGTTGAGGTCATTCACACTGCTGCATGGCATGTGTACCGGAGAATTTCGTACGAATTTTCAAATTTTTGTTTTGTTTTGTATGGCGATGTAGAGTGTAAACATTCGCCTCGACTCCCGCTGCGTTACCTGTGCACCTAGCACGAATCTTCTCGATACGCGTTACGTAACTCAGTGCGACTTTCTTCTAATGGACTAGTTAGAAAGATACGTACTGAGTTACGTAGCGAGTTAAGAGGAGTGTGAACCTACCGCTCTCCATGCAAACGGCGATAACTTTTTACACTCTCTAAACCTTAACCTATGCCATGTATTTTTTGTACATTGTCATTATGCCCTAGAACTAGGTTTTTACGTTTAGATTTTTTTTAATATTCTTAATAATTTCAAAAATTTTGACGGTTTTTTGTTTGGTACTAAACTATTAAAATGCAAATATTGTCAAATCTACGAAGAATATTAAAAAAACAAAACATACAAACCTAGTTCTAAAGCATAATGACAACATACCAAAAAATCATTTCCATAGATTAAGGTTTAGAGGATGAAAAACGTTATCGCCGTTTTTTTTTTACGAAATAGTAAGGCAAACAAGCACGTCACGTGATGGTAAGTGATCACTACTGCCTATAGACACCCGCAACACCAAAGAGATTGCAAATACGTTGCCAACCCAGAGGGCTAAGATGGAATTGCCTCTTGTGCCAGTAATTGCAACGGCTGTCTTGCTCTCCACGCCGGAACACAACAGTGCAAGCACTGCTTAGCGAGCAAAATGGTGGTACCGATCCGAACTGACCTTACACAAGGTCTTACCACCAGCGTTTGTATGGAAAGCGCTTTTTGGGGCTGAGTTCACACTCTTAACGCGTATCGAGAATATTCGTGCTAGGTGAACTGTAGCACCGAGTAAACAAACACGTGACCCACGTAAATAAGGTTGATAATGGGGCTATATTAGAGTATGGAGATAAGTTCACAGCTGCCATTGGTCAATTGTTTCAAGATATTGTGAGTCATTTTAGTGACGTAGGATGTCGTGTGGTGTTAAACGGAATGTGTTCAGGTGTTTCAATGTAAAAAAAGAGTTTTTATAACTTTAATTTTTGTATGGCTAGGCTACCATCTTGCTCGCTAATGCTGCCGCTAAGCAGTAGTGCTTGCACGGAGAGAAAGACAGCCGGTGCAATTACTGGCACAAGAGGTATTCTATCTTATCCCTCTGGCTTGGCAGCGCATCTGCAATCTCCTTGGTGTTGTAGGTGTATATGGGCGGTGGTGATCGCTTACCATTAGATGACCTACTTGCTCGTTTTCCTTCCTATGCTAAATTTAAAAAAATCTGTTTTTAGAAAAAGGAAGGAAAACATTTTTGTTTATGTAAAAAAATAATTTATTTCGAACTTTTTAGTTTGAAAGAACCGGACGATTCGTTAGGCTACAGGTGCCAAAGAAATAGACAAACATATAAACAACACATTCACTTTAAAAACATAACCCTCCCTTCTGGCGGTAGTCGGGTAAAAAATATGTACCAAACGTTCTAAAGTCGGCGCCGGCCTAATACAGCCGCAGCTTATTTGGGTCATTACATTGTTTTATAAAGGTAGATTCATAAGAGCTAGCTAAATGTCAATGTCAATGATATTAATGACAGATTATACATTTTCGACGCCAGCTCCAATCGACCTATACACGTGGCCGTGCCATACAAGTATGACACGATTGCACGGTTATAAGAGGCCGGTCCTCTTATCTATCTAAGCTCTCTGGTCACAGCTCAGTTGATCTCATTATTTGTGACTGTGTTCAGTTTAGAGTATATCACAGTACAGATCAGTGGCGCACGGAATATGAAGTTATACGTTATCTTGGTGCTTGTGTGTGTGACTTACATACATGCGTGGGGAAGAGGTGATTTAGAGAAATATGGACCTTTTCAGCTGGCATTGCATTCAAGTCTAATTAAATGTAAGTAAAAAAAAATCTTCACTTGTTTTTTATTCTGAACAGAACAGAAGATGTAAAGTCGGGTTTAGCATAAATGGCCAATGTTGTAAACAAATATGGCCAGTATTTGACACAAACATAACCTTCAATGTTTGATTGAAAGTTTGTTAAATTAACAAACAACTAATAGTTATTTCGAGTTAACTGAATAAAAATACAAGA